>JAYKKI010000014.1:27625000-28932500 GCA_039881145.1 Druceiella hillmani
ATACGCTTTTGCGAGCGCGTTTTTGCGTGCATTACGTAATAAAGAGTGCTGATGCATTTAATGCGGTTCAGCGCATGTAACGGTAATATTATCAGTCAATGTGCTTATCCGATCGAAATTCTGACACGAGGTAGATATCATGCAACTGTTTATATCTGCATAGAAATGCTGGATAACTAACAAGAAGAAGCTGATTTTTCGACTTGTACTTTGTGGATTCAGTTTTTCTTTAATGCATTATTTATTAATTGTTTACTCTACAAATGACTTACAGACTAATTGAATACGACTGATATTTGTATATAATAGGATATAATGATAATCTTGGAACATAAAACACACAAACAGGAATATTAGTTCGAGTTTTGCAAATTTGAATGTACAAAATACCATGTAATAAGATACCTTAAGTGAGAAAATTACTGGACAATAGCATTCTTGAAGTAGCTAAGTAAAGTAGTAAACAAAAAAGATGAAAAGAAAAAAAAAGACTTAACGCCGCTCAGCCGCCAAATTGTGTAGGTAAGCATTGTATAATTATTCTTGGTCGCTTTAAGTGCTCAACTTTTAGAATTTTAAAAAAAATTCGTCGAAAAAAATTCAAAATGAGATGAAAAAGCCATCGAATTTCAATAAAATGACAGTATATGAGAATGCTATTATAAAATCCGAAAGCAATATTATATTACACATTCATCAAATGTCTAAAAATATTTAAAAATTTTACTGTTTTTTTCAATATAATTTACTTTTTTCAATAAGTTTAATTTACTGCTCGTCAGAACTAAAGTTGTTTCGATTACTCTTTGTAACGTTGTTTATTTTATACTAAGCACCTTAAAAATGATAGGGATACTGCTTAACAGATTCCAGTATCCTTTATATTTTTAATAAATATCAACAACGTAATTGTATGTATTAATGTATTTATTTTATTCAGAAAGTAACGGTTTACTAGATCGAATATTTCAGGGCAAAAATTATATTGAGGTATTTTACCAAATAAAATCATTTTGTCTGTAATCTATAAATATTTTAAGAAAATAGGAAGAGACGATCAGAAATTTTAAAATTGGAAGAAAAAATGCTTGCTTCATTGAGTTTCCCCCAATCTGGTGATATTTATTTATCGCTACGTTTTTGGCTATATTGTTCTTTAATACATATGTTTCAGTAGATCGGTTCTGAAGAATAGTGTAGACGACTATAACTAATGGGTTTTGATGAAGGATTTTATTATATCTGCACCACACAGTCAGTGCAGACTACAAAAATTATCGTAATGAGAGAAAATGACAGCCTTTTTCATTTCTGAGTTATCAATTCTGACTCGACGGACAAGCAAAGCAATTTAAACTTTTATGTAAGACAGGACGAATGTTACATCGGTGATGTAAAGTTTTGTTACAATTATTTAGGTAAATAATAATTTCAAATTTTATATTTAAATTTTCAGTTGTATCTGGGCATATCTCCAATAAACTATACATATTTTTTAAAGATTTCCTTACTCTTACTCAATTATGACAACGAAATTAAAGCAAATAATATAAACTTTATGTGCATGATATATTGATGCATTTTTCTTTATTAAATGTCCAGTATAAAACAAAAATACACAGATAAATTATTCTAATTAGTCTAAATTGCACAGGAATATGTGCGTTGAAGTTTATACAAGGCGGCGCGTGAAAAAAAATATATATTGTCTTCAAGATATACCGATTTTTCATATCTTGACTGACAGTCATCGATTTTGAATCAAGACTAAGCAACAGATAGCTAGGATTTTTTTAGAAATAAATCATATTACCGTTTTTAAACTTGCTTTAAAAAAGCTTATATAAATAATCTCTTTCTGTGAAAAACTAAAATAATATCCTCAAATTTTAATCAGATCATCTTAAAAACTATTATGCCCTACAAATTTAAAAATTTAATAAAAATCTATACCGGAAAATTTTAACAATTATAATTTTTTGCAACGTCATCAAAAAACTAAAAAAAATTATTATGACCCTTTATTCTGGTCTCAGCGAAAGAAAATGGTTTAAATTTTATAGCTATCAGAGACATGAAATGAAATGATATTTATATTTTTTTAAATAATAAAAAACTTTACACTATGCATTTTGTGTAAACTAGTTTAGCTTTAAACCTATTGCTTCAGAGGTCTTTTATCCATAAATTTTAGTCTCACCACTGACGTGTTACTTTTCGTAGCAAATAAAATAGAACTCTCCGTAATAAAATTAAAATCCGGAAAAAATACCGCCTCTGATGAAATAACTATAAACATATTATTAGCGGGTTCAGAAGTATAACCAAACCAATGAAATAAGGGTTTTAACAGGTTTTTAAAGCAAAAGAAACTTTCGAAGCAATGGATAACTCTGTTAAGACATAAAACAAGAAATATCGATAAACACCAACTGAAGTGGCTTTACAAAAATCTTTTCCACAGTCGACCACATATTCAACACACTGTAAGTAATGCAATAAGGGAGTAATAAATAAAATAAGATATGGTCTTACATTTTGATTTCCCCTACTATTTACAAGTGTTCGTCTTCATCAATTTGAAGTATATGAAACGTATCGAGGAATTATACGAAAATAGTACAGCAAGGAAAAATAAAACGGCCTGGTTCAAGTTCCAAATATATAGTGCGGAGTAAAACATGCATATCATCTTAATTATTAATTTCATTGTTGCTTTGTATATTTAGGATGGGGAACTATAAATATAGGGATTTGAACAGAAATAGTAAATACCTGTCACATTTACGATTAGCTGATGACTCGGCTATACTTTCAGAAGATGCAAAACTATTAGAATACATGAAAGAGTCTTTCAGTCATCAAACTAAGACATTGAGATTAAAAGTAAACCTAGACGAAACAAAGACAAATCCAATTAAAAAGAAAGTACCGATTATTAATATTGGATATTAAATATATTTGGCGTTAATTTTGTAGAAATTCATTATTCACAATTAAATGAAACTACATGATGTAGTATTATTTCTACTTTCTTTAATTTCTTTACCACGACCTAGGTTTCGTTGTGTTACAACATCTTCAGGTGGGATCGACACCTAGGTCGTGGTAAAGAAATTAAAGAAAGTAGAAATAATACTACATCACGTAGTTTCATTTAATTGTGATTAATATTGGATATTGAATATATTTGGATGTAATTTTGTAGGTTTCATTGTATTACAACATCTTCAGGTGGGATATTAGCAAAGATTGATATGATCATCTTTGCTAATATCCCACCTGAAGATGTTGTAATACTACGAAAGCTAGGTCGTGGTTAAAGAAATTAAAGAAAGTAGAAATAATACTACATCACGTAGTTTCATTTAATTGTGATTAATATTGGAGTTAAAGTTTTTGAAAAAAAGTTATTTTTTAAAACAATAAACGTTATATAAATGACTTTAATGGCTATTGATATATTCATCCCGGATATTTGAAATAGTAATTAAAAAGCAAGCGTTAATTCTCCTTACATAAAAAATATCATTTCTTAAGTCTCTAGGAAAGAGAATGCCAACGGTATAAAATAGTTGCACATAGGCAATTTTTGTGGTGAGTTACAGCTATGAATATTTGCCTTTCAGGTCCATTTTAGATAGAAAATATAAAAAAGAAATCTTCTCAAAAAATTAATTGACGACGTAATAAACAGTGCACGAAGACTATGCATACACAGCGATTTGTTTAGGGATGTAGAGGTGGTCAAATCATTCAGGCAAGTTTCAGATGTTCGTACTATGTGTAATATAAGTTTAAAAGTTATACCATAACTTTAATATGTTAAAAGATAATAATAAACGAATTCCATTGAAAATTCACTGATTTGAGTTTGTAGGAAAATTTTAATACCGAAGCTATGTTTAAGCAGAAAAGAAAAAAAGGAGAAAAAATATGATTAGAAGGAAATAACACATTCGATTTTATTACATGATTATAAATAAATTAATACATTAGATATAAGCCTCATCCAATAAACTGTATTTGCTTCTTCTTTTTTTTCTTAAAATACTTTGTTTTTTTTTAAAAACGTTTAAAAAAGGAACCCTCAGAATGACCGAGTATAAAATTTCCAAAAAACTAAACTCATACGGAAAACAGAAAATATACTATGAAACTAAATATTTAATATCTTTACGTGCTTACAGTAAATGTGAACTATGTGTACCAGTATAGGAGCTTGTAAAAAAATTAACCAAAAGTTATATAAGAGTGGTCAGGTTGAAATTTATAATTCAACCTATGTTCAATTTAAATTGACAAAACTGGAATATTTTGTACGAAATAGAATACATAAATAAAAATAATATAGAAAAATAACTAGTAAACCCGACGTAGTCCTTAAATAATAAATTTTACAAAATTTTGCTTAGATGTTTTTTAAGGAAAAAAACTGAACATACGACTGGTAGCACGTAAATAACATTGAAAGTCACATCATGGTACTCGTTGAAAGATAGGGAAAAACATGTTGGCTGTTCTTGTATGGTAAGGACTCTCAGCAACTCTACATAAGTGATAATTTTATTTGGGTGAAGTGATAAGATGAGTGATAATTGTTTACACGTATTAGGTTTTTATAGTCCTATACAACAGCTTTCATTGAAAATACGGTAAATGGACCAGACATTTACTTATTATGGATTATTGATTGGATTAGTACTTTTTTGATAGCAGACGGTGTTGATCCGAGTCCGGCTGTGCCGAGAAGACCCGAGTGGCTCTCCACAAGCTTGGCATAAGGGTAAATATACATATACATATTATCATATATTATTATTACATATATAATTTAAAAAGCGCCATTAATATTTTTCGCGCATAAGAAGCTCGAAAATGAATGAAAAATTCATATCCTTGAGCTCGAAGAGCTCAATAAATACGACCAAAGCTATTTCTGAGCGCTTACAGTTCGAAAATAGCAGGAAGTTTTAGAAGTTTAGGTCAACCATTTTTCAAATATTTCCGTTTCATTTCTCTCTTAGTATATATGAACCATTTTACATGTACGCCGGCAGCAAAGGGGTAGGTAGGTAGAGTAAGTGCCCGCGCAGGTTAGGGCTCGGCTGGCAAACGCCACTTCGACTAAATGGCCAGTCCGACTCTGATGCTGACTCAATTTTTAAACTCACTATGGTTTTTGTTTTTACATTACCATATAAAGGCGACGAATTTATGTTCAGTAGTTTTCTTGTTACTTATGATATGTTGTAACTGCAATAGGAATTTGATTTTAAGATTGAATATGTTGGCTTCGAAAAATTAATTTTATTATATTTGGTTTAGAATACCAAGGAAAAACTACTTGGTTTCATTGAATAGAACTTGTTTTTATTAAAGCAAATGCTTCTTTTTTCATAATATTAAAGTGGACAGCTATTCTAATTCGTATGCCATTATATGGGTCATGTTTATTTCATGCTATTTCTTTTTAATTTGTTTTTATTGCAAGAATTGATAATAATTCTAAAATCAGATAAGCTATTATGCAGTATATTATTACATCATTAAGAAAATTGGAACAGGAATTTACTCGAAATAATCCTAAAACTAATTATGCTACAAACATTTAGTTATAGTCAGAACATGAATTTATGTTTCTTATATTAAGGGTCCGATTTAACGATGATATTTATAATCCAATAAGCAGATAGAGTTTCTTACAGGTTATGTAGACAACAATTACGATTAACTTAATTTTCGGAAGAAAATCATCAGCAAATTCCACCATGATTTGCCGCAGAATTGAATTATGTTAACAATAAGTTCGAGATTATCTTTTAAACCTACATCTACAATATTGTAAATCGTTGATTTAATTAATGCATAATTAAAGAATTATGCCAAAAAAAACATAACCATTAAACATTAAATAAATTTTCAGTCTTTTTCAATAATTCAGATTTGTATTCTTTATACTATGAAATTTATAAACTCTTTACTTAGCTTACTGCTAACAAGAAAACTAAATTTATGATCCACCTGTATGTTAACATTGGAATATAACTGGAACTTAGTTAAGTTTCATAAATTGCTGCCCTTCTTACAAATTATTCTCTTGAAGTTTTCTATAAAATAACACCGGCAACTTAACAAGCTTATCTTATAAACCAGTCGCTCGGTATGGGCAACTCTAAAAGTGATGATAAATAATTTATCTAGTTTTCATTTTTGCAGGACTTTCGAAAAGTAATATAAACCTTTCAAGTTCAATAAAGAAATACTAATTTTACGTCTTGTATCCTTAACTTCGATAGTTTCCGATTCTTAGAACCGCGGCTGTGAGACAATTCATTTTTGAAACTGGTTTTAGGAAAATATTTCAAGTAATTTCTACACTTCTTTCATTTTATTATACCGACAAGTTTAATAATAATTTTGTTACATTGCCTATTGCAATGATACAAAATACTTTTTTGTAATAAAACAAATTTAATAGGAATTGTATAAACTATTTCTGAATCCAGAATGAAAAAAGAATTCGTCTTTCAAAATGCAGTATCTGTTTACAAAGTCTTCGCGAAATTTGTACACACTCATATTAAACAAACACTTTTTCGCAATTTAAAGTTGAAAATGAACACGTCTAATAAAGGCAGTAGATTCACATCAAATTCAACCCAACCACGAATGCTACTAAAATTATGTTACATATTGTATAAGTAATAAAATATAACATTCATCTCTGAATAAACAGCCGAAATAACCTCCAAGTGCTTACTAATAAAAAGGCAAAATAAAAATCATGTAAAAAAAGTTCAACAAAATTCAAGATTATTTTAAATTCAAGAGTGTTTGAGATATTTTATTTGTATGTCCATCATATGGAATTTTGATGGATTTTGAGAGAAGTGTAAAATTAATATACTTTTTAAGAGAAAAATACAGATAAATCGGTTTCAAAGACTCGTTTAAATTAGACAAAAGATCCTTGTACTCAAGTTCTTGATTACAATGCGAAAGTTGGGTGATTCAGCAATTGTGTGTTTTGAATGTTAAAGAGCAAAAATTGCTGTGGTAATTATATAAAACAAAAAAGTTTTGAAAATTACATTGCAGAATGAAGCGTACTTGATTATTCGATTTAAAGAAATAAACCACGATATTATATTGAACTCACTTGCTGTATTGCTTTTATTAATTTTGAAATATTTAATTAGAATTTTCGAGAAAATATATTAACATCTTATTTATTTTTGGCGAATTTTCTCGAGAAAAATGATATTTTGATATCCAAAATTTTCTATAATTACTTACACATAACAAACAGTGTCACATAGTCTTCGTGCACTGTTTATTACGTCGTCAATACAATTTTTGATTAGATTTCTTTTTTACATTTTCTATCTAAAATAGACCCTGAAAGGCAAATATTCCTAGCTGTAACTCATTATTGGGGACATGTTCTCTTTCATAGCCTCGTACTTTTATATATATATATATATATATACATATATATATATATATATATATGTAACTTTTAATCTGGGTGTGTATCAATTTCGCGAAGATTTTGTATACAGACACTGTGGTATATAAACGTCTATATTACTTTTCGAAAGTCCTGCAAAAATGAAAACTAGATAAATTATTTATCATCACTTCTAGAGTTGTCCATACCGAGCGACTGGTTTATAAAATAAGCTTGTTAAGTTGCCGGTGTTATTTTATAGCAAATTTCAAGAGGATAATTTGTAAGAAGGGCAGTAATTTATGAAACTTAACTAAGTTCCGATTATATCCCAATGTTAACATACAGGTGGATCATAAATTTAGTTTTCTTGTTAGCAGTAAGCTAAGTAAAGAGTTTATAAATTTATAGTATAAAAAACACAAATCTGAAAAAGACTGAAAATTTATTTAATGTTTAATGGCTATGTCTTTTGGCATAATTCTTTATTAAATAATTCATTAATTCAAACAACGATTTACAATATTGTAGATCTAAGATCAAAAGATAATCTCAAACTTATTCTTAACATATTTCAATTCTGCGGCAAATCATGGTGGAATTTGCTGATGATTTTCTTCCGAAAATTAGGTTAATCATAATTGTTGTCCACATAATCTCTAAAACTCTATCGACTTATTGGACTATAAATATAATTATTAAATCGGCCCCATAATATACGAACCTTATGTAGTTCAAGCGTATATTGGAATAATATTCCCGCTATCGTAAATTCATATGTTGACTATAACGAAATGTTTATAGCATAATTTAGTTAGGATAATTTTGACTAAATTCCTGATTCACTTTTCTTAATGATGTAATAATATACTGCATAATAGCTTATATGATTTTAGAATTATTATTACTTCTTGCAATAAGAAAAACTGAATAAAAAATAGCATGATATAAACATGACCCATATCTTGGCATACGAATTAGAATAACTGTCTACTTTAACATTATGAAAAAAGAAACAATTGCTTTCTCAAAAACAAGTTCTATTCAATGAAACCAAGTAGTTTTTCCTTGGTATTCTAAACCAAATATAATAAAATGAGTTTTTCGAAGCCAACATATTCAATCATAAAATTAAATTCCTATTGCAATTACAACATATCATAAGTAACAAGAAAACTACTGAACATAAATTCATCGCCTGTGTATGGTAATGTAAAAACAAAAACCATAGCGAGTTTAAAAATTGAGTCAGTACCAGTGTCGGACTAGCCATTTAGTCGTAGTGGCGTTTGCCAGCCGGACCCTAGCCTGCGCAGGCCTCTACTCTACCTACCTACCCCTTGGCTGCCGACTTAAATGTAAAATGGTTCATACATACTAAGGGAGAAATGAAACGGAGATATTTGAAAAATAATTGACCCTAGACCATTTCTAAAACTTCCCGCTATTTTCGAACTCTAAGCGCTCAAATCTGGTCGTGATTATTGAGCTCTCCGAGCTCAAGGATATGACTTTTTCATTTATTTTCGAGCTTCTTAGGCGCGAAAAATAATAACGGCGCCTTTTTATGTTTTTGAAAAACAATATTTACCAAGCAATTAGCTGAATTGGGGCATTCGATGTTGTTTTTTTGTACAACAAATAAGGTCTTTTCAGAAATATTGCTCCATCAAGATATTCTGAAAAGGCACTTTTCTGAAACTGTTTATAGCAATATCTTCTAAATGATTTAACCAATTTCGAGGGAATTCGACGCGGTTTTTTACATTTTTTTTAAGAATATGTTTATCTAATTATATATATATATCAATGAAAATTAATATGTATATTTTTATGTATATGTATATTTGCCCTTATCCCAAGCTTTTGGAGAGCCACTCGGGTCTTGTAGGCCCAGTCCGGCTCTGATCAGCATTGGCTGCTATCAAGAAAGTACTAATCAAATCAATAATCTATAACAAATAAATGTCTCATCCATTTACCTATTTCATATTTTCAATGAAAGCTGTTGTGTACAACAAGTTTCAATGAAAGCTTTTGTATAGGACTATAAAAACCTAATACGTGTAAATGAAACTTGACAGGTATGTAGCAGCCACCGCCAATACGATCAGTGATCAGTCACGAAACTTCTAAAGCATAATAAATCACACACGGTTTTATCGTTGTGTTTTCTGCCAGTATTACCGCGATCGTTATTCCATAAAATTGTACAACTTAGTTCACCCAGGCAAAAGTATCACTTATGTATAGTTGCTGAGAATCCTTACCATACAATGATGACTGCTCAAGAACAGTCAACATGTTTTCCCCATCGTTAAACGAGTACTATGATGTGACTTTCAATGTTATTTACATACTACCAGTCGTATATTTAGTATTTTTTCCTTAAAAAACATCTAAGCAAAATTTTAGAAAGTATAAAAATTAAGGACTACATCGGGTTTACTAAAGTTATTTTTCTATATTATTTTTATTTATGTATTCTATTTTGTACAAAATATTCCAATTTTGTCAATTTAAATTGAACATAGATTGAATTATAAATATAACTTTTATTAAATTTAAATCTTATATAACTTTTGGTTAATTTATTTACAAGCTCCTATACTCGTACACATAGTTCACATTTACTGTGAGCACGTATAGATATTATATATTTAGAGTTTCGTAGTATATTTTTACTATTAATACTAAATTTTTTTGCTTACTATAGCATATAATTGAAAACCGATCGGGAGAATTGAACATAATGTGTATTGAAATTCATTTCAGATTCGAAGAAAATTTACTTCTAACTTTCCTATTGAATATATTTGGCGTTAATTTTGTAGAAATGCATTATTCACAATTAAATGA
The DNA here is from genome assembly GCA_039881145.1 of Druceiella hillmani. Taxonomy (NCBI): domain Eukaryota; kingdom Metazoa; phylum Arthropoda; class Insecta; order Lepidoptera; family Hepialidae; genus Druceiella; species Druceiella hillmani. The sequence continues at coordinate 27,635,313 of JAYKKI010000014.1, forward strand.
AACTGCGTGATGTAGTATTATTATCTACTTTCTATAATTTCTTTACCACGACCTAGGTTTCGTTGTATTACAACATCTTCAGTTGGGATGTTAGCAAAGATCTACTTTCTATCTTTCTAACTTTCCTATTAAATTTATTTCCAATTCATTATTTTCCAATTTCATTTTATTTCCAATTTATTATATTCCAATTTGTATATAAAATTAAATGACCCTGCCATCATTCACCTTAGACCATCCCATTTGCAACCAAATATGAAAAATATTCATTTGAGGACAACTGAGAAGTTTTTTTTATTTTTACGTGGTTTACTAGAAAACCAATACAAATATTTATTAATTAAATGAAAAGATTTAATACGTCGAAAACTTCAGAAAACTTCATAATTTCATTTATATGTATTTTAATAAACTTTCTTTTAGATTTTCAATGGCGGCTTATTTTTTTCTACAAATGTCCTAAATAATGAAATTTTTGCTTCAATGATGTAGAGATTTATCCTCATAACAATCTTTATTCGATAGCAACTGATACGCTTAAATAGTATCTCCAATCGGCGAGTAAACTTATAAAATGAATTTTTAGTGGTTTTATTTGTTCACAGAATGGTCTAGTAAAGATTTTATGAAATATTTAATTTGATTTCCAAAACACTCACGATGAAGGTCAAAGTGACAATTACAATTCTAAAGGTGGGTGTTAAAGTTGATTTTCACCGTGCACATGAAAAAGGAATTCTCGCACATTACGAACTGCCTGATTTCCTTGGCAGACAGGTCTTCCCAACACAGCAGTTCAATTCTAAAACTTAATTGATTGCCGCTTGTTAATTGAAACTCCAATCAATTATGTTTGATTAATTCGACGCAGATGCACAAGGCGTTAACTTAGAAAAGCCTCTTGTTTACATTTTAATTATTTTATAAATTGATAGAGCTGTAGGCGTAAATATCAAAGTGATTTCTGTGAGTCATTTGAGAATACATTATGAATTTACATATCTGAGAATACATTAAAGGTTTCGGAAAATATTTGAGAGTTAATGGAACATAAATTATATAAAAAATAAAGAAACAATTACGTTACGATCTTATTCTACTTGAGGTAGATTTTCTGTTTTCCGTATGAGTTTAGTTGTTTGGTAATGTTATGTTCGTTCATTCTGCGGATTTCTTTCTTAAATGTTTTTATCAAAACCTCTATTCATAAAAAAACAACGTTTGTTAAGGCAAATACAGTTTATTGGATGAGGTAACCATAAGCTTATATCTAATGTATTAATTTCTTTCTAATCATGTAATAAAATCGAATATGTCATTTCCTTCTAATCACATTTTTTCTCCTTTTTATTTCTACTTAAACATAGTTTCCGTATTAAAAATCTGTTATTATCTTTTAACATATTAAAGTTATGTTATAACTTTTAAACGTGTATTACATATAGTACGGACATCTGAATCTTATGTGAATGGTATGAGAACCTCGTACATCACTAAAGAAATCGCCATATATGCAGTTATAAAACAATATTGTGCCTACCTACTTTATTACAACGAGAAAAATATGTTTAAATACAGAGAGAGATGCACGTATAATAGGACTGCAAAGGCGGGAGGAGGTAATTTTTTTCTTGTTTAAATTACGTTGTGAAACGCTGACCCTGGACATTGATTTGAAATTATGTACAGCTTTTTCCAGGGACATTTGCCTAGAAGGAGAAACTTTCCCAAAATTAACATAAGGCAAAAACAGATCTGATAAGAACACGCTGACACACTTTCACAAGTTTATTCTCACTCATCACAAACACGTCACACTCTGGTGCAATTTCAATTAAGCAGTAAAAAATAGGTGACAGAAGGACGCGGTTTGCAAATTTTAAAGACTACTTCGTTGTGTGAATTAGATATAAGGTTTCATATGGAAGAGTTATGTTATCAAATAACACAAACTGGATGAATTAGGGTGCACTGCTTGAAAAGACTAATAAACACTGTGTAAAAATGGCAAACAACAACTGTGTAGCAGGCCCGCTTAGACGAGAATTTCATTTGCAGCTACGCAACGCGAGTAAACATTTATGTATCAAAATAGTTCACTAATTAAATTCTGCCTCCTTATCAGTTATTTGTTAATTTACAATTTCAAAATTTAATAAAATCTGTAAAAATAGATTTCGGATGTAATTACGTTTCAAAATGTAGTTTTCAAAATTTATGGCTAATATACATAAAAGTCTTTCTTCAAAAAATTGCTTTTATTTGTCCAACGTTTTTAAAAGCATTTCTTTCAGAAATAGTCACTTTCAAGTATTTGAAATTTTCTTAAATATATTTTTGAGCAATTGATACTTTCAAAGGTTATACGTATATAAAGGTTCCTGAAAATTAAGAACAGGTATACAAAAGTTAAATCATTGTATGAATATTAAAGATAGCTCAAAGTATGTATTTTAATCTAATTATAAGAAACATAATAAATTTGTTGAGACAGATGAAAGTAGTCTTTAAAATGTAAACTTTTATTTCTTAAAACTTAATCTCGTGATTAAAGTGCATCAAGGTGCACGAGGAGATTCGGTACATTTTAAAAACATGTCGCAATTTATTTTCGCCAAATATAATTCCTGGAATATAAACCCACGGTTAATACGCCCAAGAATTAGCTCACTGGTAGCATCTTATATATGAGCTTAATATTAGGATCTTAAAAATTAGATGAACCAACCAAATTAGGTAACTCTCGAATGTTGCCTTGCATGTGATAACGTGTGAACTATTTAATCCTGGTTACGTTGTTACGTAGACGTAATCTTGTCTACTGACATTCGCGTTAAATTTTTTTCATCCTTCGAAAATGCTAGTTACGTAGTTCAACCATGTATTTGTTTGGTGATGAATTGGCTTACTAGCATCATTTAAAGTCATAGTTTATATTATTGTGTCTGTATCACAGTATAAAATTTTTTTTGGTGTCTGTATCACAGACACTAAAAAAATTTAAAAGACTTCAATTAACCACTGAATAAGAAGTGCATTAAAAATTACAAAATAATGAAATATCATTTCCGAACATAAATAAATTTACAAAATACTGGTACTGCTAAAGATTTTCGAAGTTAATGCCAGGTGAAATGTAGTATATGTGGGTTTGCGTGTTGAAATAGGAGAGAAGCATCGACTTGCAGTACAATATAATTTCCGAACATAAATAAATTTGCAAAATACTGCTACTGCTGCAATGTCAAGTGATATCTAACACTCATCTCTGTATATGTGTACCTGTATTTGAGGGAGGGAAAATACTTCGACTTTTTACCGATTCCAAAAGTCTCTAATACTAACAATAGAGTGCAAATTAATTTATGTTAAAATAATGATATGGTACGTTATAGTAACAATATTGTAATAAGTCTGTGTTTCTCTCCTTTTTTAAATACATGCACATCCACATACAGATGAGTGCTAAAGTTCACTTGGGACCGACTCGAAAATCTCCAGCATTAGCAGAATCTCGCAAATTCATTTGCACGGGAATAAAGTCGCGGGTACAACTAGTTAATAATAACATATTTACGCCAAGTTTCATTTCTAAATATATTAAAATTTTTATACAAATGAAACGTACGTACACAGACAATAACCAGTAACTAGTCGTATTTTTTTCGTCGTCGCCGTGGTGTGTTGAGTTAATCACAAGGCATATGGGCTTTGACGATGCAACGCACCGCGGGGACCCAGGTTCGATTCCCGGCCGTTCGTCGAACGGGGCTGGATGTTCTGGTTGCCTGTAACAATAAGTCCGCCATATATATCGATTAGATACATTAAAGCGGATAAATAATAAATAAATATTTTTTTGAGATTTTCATATATGTGTGTATATTGAAATTTGAAATCTTGAGTTATATCCCTATTAAGTCAAAACTCATAAATTTGATAGGTAAAGAAATAAGAGAAATATCATAAAGACAAATGTCTGGGATAGGTAAAGTGTGAATCTCAACAAAGGTAAGAAGGATAAAAGAGAAAAATCTAAGAAAAAGAAATTTTTTTTCTTCGATATTACGCGCATTAATCTTGGTCGTGACAAATACGTAAGTACTATCGTGAGTTTTTCGTTTTGCATTGAGAAAACAAGAGTTGCAAATTCGTGTAGTAATTAAAAGCTCTATATTTTATTCCGAGGAGAACCTCATGTCCCTCCATAGCAAATTTTGATTTATTTGAATAATTCTTTATAGGATTTGTCTAATATTGTAGACGAAATACAAACTTGCATTTATGTCGTGGCATAAATTACATTCGTAATATTTCATTTGATTTGAATTTCGATGGTTTATTTCAATTTCTATTTACTTCATTTTTACATTGATACGACGAGAGAAAACAAAACAAGGGGAAAGTACAATTCAATCCTCGACAAAGTGGAAGAACAAGCCATTCTGCGATAATGTTTTAAAACCAATTTCTTAGTTTAATTCTCATAGGCCATAAGATATTTTAAGATCGTAGTTGCATTGATCGTTTTCAAGATCCCCGATATTTGAAAATAATATTACGATCAGTTTACTTTGACTGAAATTTTTTCTATAAAATACTTACTTTTATTTCAGAGCTGACTAAGGATAATTTTTGAATAACAACAGTAAATATGTTACATTTAAGAAAGGTATGATCTGTTGAAATAAAAAATAACCCTCAACTTGAGGCATATATAAATACAGTATACATATTATAAAAAAGTAAAGGATTAACGTTTCTTAGAATCTAATATAAATTCTTCAGAGTACCACTCAACCTCACACTAATGAACATTCTTCTAACATGTTGTTAGGTTGCACAGCCCTTTTTAAATGTGCTTCATGTTACAGGTTATTTTTCTCAGATCTAAGCGCCCATGGTTTTGATTATTTAAAAATTCTACCAAGTGATTAATTCTTTAAAATAACAGAATAATGCGTTTACAGGAAATACTTTCTCATATTGGTATTTTCCACACACATGATATTCCGCATTCACCAAATGAACTACCATCTTAGTTGATACTGCCGCTCGTACGTCAAAATCAGATTTCGCTCAAAGTAGTATTTTATAGTGTCGTTAAAAATATATAGAAGGCTGGAGTGTACCTTAGGCAATATTGAGATTATTGATCCGTGATGAGGTTAATGATTTTGTTTCAAAGGGAATCGAGAGCATTTAAGCATGGCCATAACAATGAGGAAAACTGTACTTATTTTCTCGTTTCACATATTTCAGATTCGTTTTATAACTTTACAACAATGAAGTGCCCTTACTTACTTCAATGTTTTTACCTTTCATAGTGTATGAGTATATACACATCTATAGTGGTTAAACGTTTGAAATTACTGAAACATATTTAATATACTTCAAATATATTTTAGTGACTGCCGAAAGAATTATACTATACTGGAAAACAACGTAAACACGAAAGAACGTCAAATAAATTCAGTCTTCTAATGACGTGTTTAGGAAAAAGACTTTAGTAAAAAAGTTCGAATCATTTGACAGTATTTATTTGCTTATGGTCAATCGTAAAGGATAATTGAATGAATGTAAATGGGATACATGTGCATATACGTACCCATATAATGAGACTACTAAAACTATAAATTCGTATGAATCGTGTGAATCTCCCATTGGTTTTATTTTTTAAAGTTTTCACAGCAGATAAATAAGTTTAAAAAACTGTCAAGCACTAGTAGAACTAACGCTACAGGGATTTAGTACTTAATTAGACACTTTAAAATATTTAATATAAGTAGTCTCTTTATTATATTATTTAAATATATTAATTTCTTCAAACGTAAATATATTGCCTATTATGTCTTTCTTAAGAGCACAGCGCATACTTAAAAAATTGTAACATCTAGAATCATCGTTATAGTTGTTAGACAACCTTTGTGTGTGCTTTTAAAAACCCTATTTTTTCATAACAATAGATTCAGTAGCATCAGAAGACCGTATCTTTTTGCATATTTTTCAGTGTATCCCTAAAGATATGATATCTTTAAGACCCTAGTCCTTTCTAACTATAAGTAATGCATATAGAATTAAAAATAATTAAAATATTTAATTTGTCCCCACACCCTAATATTTACATTCACATAGTTTTAACTGTTAACTATAGACATATTTGCAGATTAATTCGTTTTATTACAATGCCAAATTTCAAGCTTCAGTTTCAAGCATTTTCTGAGAAAAACAGATATGATACGCAGACGGACAAACAGGTGAGTGACCTTTTAAAAGTGGTTTTCCCTTTTAGGTACGGAACCCTAAAAATGGACCATTTGGGTATTAGACTGATATTTAGTTTCACGAATATAAAATATTTATTCTTTTGTCTTTTGTTTTGGTTTATATATATTTATATATACATATACATATATATATATATATATATATATATATATATATATATATATATATATATATATATATATATATATATATATATATATATATATATATATATATGTATATATATATTTATATATATATATGCATATTTAAACTTATTTAAATGTAATTTTCGCCTATTGAATATATTTGGCGTTAATTTTGTAGAAATTCATTACTCACAATGAAATGAAACTACGTGATGTAGTATTATTTTTACTTTCTTTAATTTCTTTACCACGACCTAGGTTTCGTTGTATTACAACATCTTCAGGTGGGATATTAGCAAAGAATCTTTGCTAATATCCCACCTGAAAATGTAATACAACGAAACATAGGTCGTGGTAAAGAAAGTAGAAATAATACAACATCACGTAGTTTCATTTAATTGTGAGTAATTTTCGTCATTTCTGGGGTAATATTATACGAAGATTCGATAATATCATACGTAGAATTAAAAATTTTCTAAGTAGCGAATCTAGTCATCTATCCATAACCCTCCTTCTACAGGCAAAGGGATAAAAAACGAACCGCACTGCTGCTGCCATCGAGACAAAACTCGTGTGAGCAAAGGTCATTATAATTATTTGGTGGTTAGACTGATTCTCAATAGACCTAAATAAAATTTATTTGCCTATAATATAGAGCCTTATGCGCATGCCTACATTTCTCCATTTTTACGAATACAAAAATAAACTAAAATGTTGCTTAAATAAATTTGTCTGGATAAAACTCAATTATGACTTACGTCTCCACACACGGGAGAAAACTCTCGTGTCTAGATACTTTTGAAGTCCTTATAAAATAAAAAACTGCATGGTTAACTCTAGTTGAATATAAACGGGGATATCATAATATTTATTCGCATTTTTAGCATTAAAATTACAAAAATAATATGGATGGGGTGTCGCACGTTAAGTTAAAACAATTAGCACATAAAAGCAAAGGTAATCAACCAATAACATAAGTCAGCATTGAAGATGCTCTTATTAAAATAATATAATCTAATTAAAATAAAATTTAATAAAATACTCTTAAATGGTAATTTATTTTTTAGTAACATATGCTAGTAACTCATAATAACCAAGCAATCAAAGCTAACCAACCAAAACGTTTTAATCAACACAATTAATTTCAAAATAATGTTTCTTTCCGAAACCCATCCTCTTTTCGTACATTTTACCATTTCCTAACTTCATTTTATTTATTTTCTTACATTTTTCCTTATTTTGAAATTATTTATTTCTTTTTACATTTTAATTATCCCTTGTAAAACTTTAGCTCTAAGTATATATACTATAGAAATTATAAAAGAATAAAAAAAAGCAAAAACAGAATTAAAAACAAGTTACGAACTTAGATTAGGTCACAAATTACCAAATTATGCAACTATCGTATTTCTAGATGTAAATAAAACAAAATGGCCTACCCAATATGGAAATGACTAAAGTAAATGCAAACAAGACTGTCGCTCACGGGCCGACATTTTTGAGGTCATTAGACAAGATATATCGTGACATAACAGTGCACTCTCGTTATGACGTAATAGTCTTCGAATAGAAAACAGTATAATGCATCTCCAATTATTACCGTAAACTGGGATCGATTTTATGAAATATAGAGATGCAGATACTTTTTATCCGGTCATACGTAAAATGTTTGACATTAAAATTTTATCACTTCCAAAATGAGACTATTAAAACTTCATGTTGTGACCAAAGTTTAGACACATTTAGTTTTAATTGAAGGACAAGATCTTTATCAGATATGCCACACACGCTGTCACTGTTAACCATACGCATTGTCACACACACACAAACACATAAACCAGATAAACACCATGTATTTTAGGAAGCCGTACCTTAAAAGTAAAGATTACTTAGGTATCCGTCGGTATGTCCGTCACAGCCATTTTTTCTCAGAAAATTTTACTTGACATAGAAAACTGAAACTTATAAATATATATATATATATATATTACAGAAAAACAATAGGGATTATTCTAGATCTAATAATTTTCGAAATATGCACTATTTCACTGTTTTTAGGCCCGTGAAAATTAAAATATATACATAATACATTGCTATGTACAATTCTACATATGCTTAAATGTATGTCAAATGTCAAAACGTGTACAGAATCCTTGTAGTGCAAGTTTTAATAGACCTTGACAGTTTATTTTAAGTAAAATATATTTTGGTTTCCATACGCGTGTAAAACCATTGCAAATTGTTCAAAAAAAATCCTAATTAAGATTTTTCAATCCTTAGCAGCACAAGTGATCAATTTACTCTAGGATTAATTGAAAGAGACCACCAAGATTTTCAAAAGGAATAAATGACTAAGTCGAAAAATTTTATTGCATTACGAACACGTGTAATTTGTACAAGATTAAACAACATGATTTACAACCAACAAACTTGTACAGTGTTTGGTAAATATAAAACTTGTTTAAAATATAAAACTAATAACACAGCAGCAACGTTTCACGTTGGGCTTATGCAAATACGAAATAATAAATTCTCCTCATAACAAATTTGGGAGTGGGATTCCGCTTAACTGGCAGTTAAAACGAGATAGTTTTCATGGCATCTATAAATATCTACATATAAGTGCCGACTAACCTGAAGTAATCAACTGACATTTCGACCGTAGTTTCTTTATGGAATTCGTTTCTTTGTTTTATGGACTTGAAATGATAAAATTTATGTCAAACTTAGAAATTGGTAGAACACTAACTACGTATAAGAAAATAAACTTATAACGCAAAATATAACATTAGTTCACATTTTGTAAATTGAAATTTATAGAATGTTAATTAATTATCTATCTTGAACTATTAAGCTGTTTCATAACTGCATTTTTGACGGGATTAATGTGGAAGAAGAAAAAGGAAGATCAGAAAAAGAAGACTGTATGCTGCTAATTTGGGGACAAGTTATTTAGATGAATATTGCATGGTATTGCTTGCTTCAGATAGACATGTTTCAATACTTCTTTGGTTCCGTACCTCAAAAGTAAAAATGGAACCCTTATAGAATCACTTCATTGTCCGTCTGTCTGTCTGTAAAAAGAGAAGTCTTTTCCTCAGGAACACGTGGAGGTATCTAATTAAAATTAGCATCAAGCACTTAGATCTGCAGTTCTTTGGAGCTGTAAAAAATTAGGCTTGCAAGTCAACCCAATAAAAAAACCTTAAAAATACGTCCATTTATACCGCATTATTATTACTTGCCGTTAACCTATAATTACGAAATTTGGAAAAAGGCAAGGTTTTATAGTACAGGTAAAGAAAAACGCCCCTAAATAATTAATTTGAAATTATATTTTGAAATTTACACAATTCATATTATATTGTGAAATATATGGCGGGTAATGTATTACGTTGTGTAAAATTAATATTTTAAATAGTGTTATAGGGATACTATGTACTTCTAAATGTTCGTAAGTACCTATGTACGGAACAATACAGCAGTACAGAAGTATATATGTACGGAACTTTAGCAGTATGAACTTTTCTTAATAATTCCGTTTGATTTGATTATGCTTTGTACCAAAGGGGTTATGATGCAGAAATATGACAAAAAGGCAGCATGGCAAATTTAAATACCCTATATGTTTTAACCGATTTCGATAATATAATGACGTTTATTTACGTATTACTTTTATACAAAAACTAATGGTTTACTAGCGAAACAGTTTTGTGGCATCTTATCAAGCAAACAAATTTTGTATGTAATCTATGGAATAAGAACAGAGATCATAATTTCAAAAGGGTAATAGAAAGATGATACGCTAGAATTAAATCTTATTGAGATTTTATTATTGTCCGTCAATCAAAGTTGGTTATATATTTTTATTGCTACGTGTTGGCTGCTATATTGCTCTTTAACACATTTGTTTCAATAGCAATGTAATTGGTACTACAGAATAGTGCACGCTATTATTCGAGGAGGCAATTTATTATATTTGCACGGTGTAGCCATTTCATAGGACGAAACGACACTGCGACCTTGTTCACTTCTGACTTACAGTATTACGTAATTTCGATCAAATACTTATATACGAGGATACAACGAGCGATACTAGGTCACGTAACATTTGTTTAAATTATTGAGCGGGATTATTTTTTAAAAAGTTAACTTTAAATTTACAGTTTCCCCGTGGGCATGACCTAAATAGACTGTTCATAAATCTCGTTGGATTTGTTTGTTTTTACTTAGTTACGAAAACAAAATATAGGTACTGTGTACATATACACACACTCTGTACGTAATATATTTACATGTGCTTCAATTAAATGTCGGGCTTTACTACGGGAACATTTAGATAACTTTGACTCAATCATTCGAAATTGCAAATGGGTTGTGGCTTTTTGTGTTGGCTGTCTACACCTTAATAGGAAATGAGGTAGCTTATGGATATATTTATTAAAAGTATTAACTTGTAATTTAAGAAATAAAAAAGATTATTAGACAGTTTAAGTATTCCAATAACAATTATTCCACATTTGTGACTATATATTCGTATATTCCATTTTCATTAAAAATTATTTACACATTAATGATAATATATTTACGTATTATATATAGTAAATAACTATCTTAATCAAGTTCTTACAGTGACAATATTCCACATATCTTATTATAAAAACTTGTGCCTCTTAACATTCAATGTACAACTACTGGAGTCTTTTATTATTTTATAATCAACCGTTTCTTTCAATTCGATATATTTACATGTGTATTCGTGTATCGCTCTCAGAAAACGGATTTAATGTTCAAAAAAATTAAATATGTCGGATAGGCTGGAATAAAAGAATCACAAAACTCACCTTAGTTTTCTCTCATCATGAATAAGTTACACTACTAATTCTTATAAGTTTTTCATTCGCCTATTTTGATAAGTATTTAGTGATTTATCATAACTCTTTACCCTAACATGATTGCTAAATGTTATTATATACAACTTAATTAAAATACTTAGATTAATTAAATACACAGATTAAGATACTTTTATTTTAAATTTTACTAAAATGTATATACATGCATAAAGTTTAAAAATATACGAAGACTTGTTAAGAAATCAGCAATAAAATATGCAGATAATTTCAAACTGAAAAATATTAGTCTAATTAGAATTAAATTAGAAATACGTATTTTCTGATGTTTCAAAAGTCATCTAGTTAGAAACACGTGGGGTAGATAAACAACTTTGCATAGGCTTACCTGCATTCTAGCATCACGTGAACTGATTCAGAGGAGCACATATATACTGCCGCTAGCTTCGATGTGAGTCTGGATTTAACTGAACTACGTTACGGTATGCGGTTCATTTTCAGCTTTAAAACTTATGTAATCAAGATATTTACAGTTTTGAAAGGTTTGGCAGTATGAAAGGTTTGACATTCGAAACATATTTTTTTTCAATCTTAATTAAAACAATTTTAGATAACATTAAAACACTTTTATGATGACTCGAATAAGAAAAGCAAGGTGGCATTTGATAAATATATTTTTCTGATCTAATATTTTGCGAACACTTGAAATCTATACAATATGCAACATTTCATTGAAACGTCATTTGAGAAAAGCATGGTCAATCTCACTTGGAAAATTAGATCTAAAAGAAATGAAATATGGAAATTATTCATATTTTTATATTCTATTCGACTTTTCTAATATTATCGTATTTTTAAAAATTAAGGCAAAGGGTTTTTTTGTTATTATACAGCATTAACTAATTCCAGTGTCTGGAAAAATAATTTTATTGTCATTTTGCCTGACTATGGTTCTCACATTCCTAGGTTATTTCAACTAAAGTTATAGAGTGTATTTAAAATAAGCTGAAGTTCGGTGAATGTTTGACATCGCTCGCTAAAATAGTAAGACATATAAAACACTATTTCGTCTTTTAAATATAGAAGGAGATGACTAATAGAAATCAGTAGAAGTCACGTTCGACTGAACTAGTGTGTATAAATTTATATGAGGAAAATTATTTTATACGTAAAAGTGTAAATTGTTTTGGACAAACTTGTGTGATATGAAATTGTATAGAAAAAACATATCCACACTTTGTGGGATTATCGTAGAACCAGTCATAAAGACAAATTATTTCGTGACAGTATGGTATGTTAGAAATTTTTATTATTTGGTTTGGTTAGAAAACCTAAAAACTTTGGTTTCGAAAAGAGTCAAATCAAACATTGTTAGTTCCACATCTGTATCGATTACTGTTAAATTATCCTAACACTACCAAGTTTATACTCGCAATATGCTCTAGCTGTCTATTTATGTCAGTATGTGAATTGGTCAGTATTTGAATTTGTCATACACCTATGAACTATATGAAAATCACAAACCACTGGGCAGATTTGATGGTGACACTGGTGGTTTTGTAAACTGAATGTATTTATTGGGAATTGACGTAATAGAGTATTGTAACCTTAGTATAATTAGCGGACTTTATAATATTTTGTGCCAGCGTAACTCAATCTGTAGAGGAATGTTAAATAGAACCCTAGTGACAACAAAATGACTGGAAAAGTGAAAAACCACGGGTTGGTGATTGGATTGGTACTCTAAATACTATATTCGATAATATAAATAGACACAATACACATTGAGTACGACAGCCTATACATGTGTCGTACGCTATAACTGTTAATATTACCTAGAGACTTAGTCTCAACATTGCCATAATTGACATCGGATCCATTGTTTTTTCATGTGACCAAGTTTATGCGCTTTGTCTAGAGTGAAGATTGATTGATGACTACCATTAAATAAATGTTAAACGCTTAGTCATTACGGCGCGGAAATCAACTATTAATAAATGTATCAGTTTAGTAAGGATGAAAATATTGTATTTGCCTTCTATACAATCTAAAAATTGGCGTTTCAAAACAATTTAAAGACCTCATATTGGTAATAAGACCAGTTATTCCTAAAATTAAATATGCTGAAGTGTCCAAGAAAAAAACACAATAAACAAAAGTCGAAACCTAGGTAAAATATTAATATGATTTTATCTGTGACAGTCACCAAACCTTAAAAAAACTAAACAAAAACGTTAAATCTCATCAAAGGCATAACCGTTTCAATATAAAATTTAACCGTAAAATGTAGCTATAAAAAAGGAGTCAAGTTGTCGCAGAGTTTTGCTAGAGAAGTGTAGATGAGTTAATTAAAATTCTGCATCCAAATTTATTGAATATAATGCGTCTATCGAAACATTGTACTTGGTCGTGGTGACTAGTTTTTATAAATGGGTCACTTTAACAACCAGTTATTTAAGAAGATGATTGAAACCGTTGCAATCGGTGTTATGGGACTTATCAGGTGGCAACGCAATATGGATATGAAAAAATAACGCAGCCAAGTTTTTCGTACAGCATATTATTATTTTGATAGGTATATTATTCAATAAATCTATATCCAAAGTTTTAACTCACTAATTTATGTTTATCCAGCAAAGAGTAAAGCAAAGCTCTGCAAAAACTTTTCGCTTTCATTCTATTACTTTGTCCCTTCTTACAGTAATGCTTTTAATGAGATTAGGTTTTAATGAATTATATAATTTTCTTGTTCTTTCTATTAAACGTCTATGTAACTATCTGGAACTCTACCAAAATTATGAACAATTAGGTTAGCAGAATATGAAAAATTAGATTAACAGCTTAGCACTATTTTCACCCGATAAACTTTGCTCATATTGGGCGCCAGATTGACTCTCTGTTAAGTAACCTTGTTGTTTAGTTACTGGCCTTAATTTATAAAATATTTGTGCAAAGATAATAGGTTACAGGACAAGCAACAATTCGTGAAGTTATTATCTATGTTCCTATTATCCTCCAATATTAACGTATACATCAGTCATAAATTTTGTTTTCTTGTAGGCAGTAAATAAATGGGAAGTTTATAAATTTCGCGGCGATCCGGCGAAATTGCTTGTTTCTACTCAACTAAGGCGAAGGTAAAAAAGATTAGTTTATAATGTAAATAGCTCGATGGATATTACTTCAGTCTGAAAAAAAATTAAAATGAAAATAGAAAAAACAGATTGATAAATGTGGGGTTGAAAAATCCACCTCCATTTTGTAATGATGCAGTAGCTGTAATTAAAATTATTAATGTTTTTTTTTATTTATAATATGCGAAGCTGCTTTATTTATAATATGGGGAGAAATTTTTCTCTTTATTTCTCATTGAACAATATAAAATTGAAACAATATAATTTTTCCGGAGAATTGTTATACGAATTCTAATTTTATTACCTATCAATAGCAAGTAAAAACAAGTTTAGTTACGGTTACCAGTTGGAAATGGATGAAACTCAATTTACGATAGTAATAAATATATAGATATTTATTTTTAAATAAACTAAACATTTCGTGTCGAAGTTAATACCCATTACGTAAATTACTATTATTAAATTACCTAATCAATATAGATGCCATCTAAATATGTAAATTCAAAATTTATGAAGAATTTAAAATTTTTGTAAGAAGGAGAAAAGCTATTTACGAAAAATTCTTATAAAAGATCCACCGCCACCATTTCGATACGTAAATTTAATTCATTAACTTATATTTCATACTAGCTGTACTCCACGGTTTCACTCGCGTAAAATTACGATTTCACTGACGAAACTATTATTACTGTGTGTACTATTATTATTATTCCTATTACTAAAACAAGAAGTAAAACAAGAGGAAAGCTCTTTTCTCTTCTAACACTAACAAACAACATACTTATAACCGCGTAGGTTATAAGTATATCGTTTATTAATCCTTTTTGGTAGTATAGTAGTATAATATGGTAGTATACCATCATCACGATGCACTTTTTATGTTTACGTTCATTTATGGGTGTATTCAGAACAGAAAAAAATTAGCTAACATCAAGTAACACATATCGTTTAATTCGTAGATGTTAAATGCTGCAATTTTAATGTATACATATATTATTCGATTAATCTGCATAACATGAAAAACCGTTTAACTCCAGTGAACAAACGTGTTAAACGTACACACATGTAACAGTCATACGCACATAAACACACCTAAACAACACACAAAACAGACGTAAATACATGTCACATACACGTGCCTGCTAAATATTTTTCTCTCTGTCTTTGCTAATTAATATTTTTTGTTTAATTTTTTTCACAGAGTGAATCATCACTTATTTTCTATTAAATTTTCAAGTTTAATTTTGAACAAAGCATATGTTTTCACGTATGTGTAATTTTGTCACATAAACATTATCAGCGAAGTTCAAATCATATAAGACATATTCGCACATAGGCATATAAGAAAGTGTCCTAAATAATCTACAGATTCAACTTATAGATACATCGTACTATAACACGAATTTTAACGTGAATACGTCTTTAAATTTGCTAATTTGATACGGGGGCAATCCAAAAAACCTAATACTAACAAAATCGGGGGATACAGTTTGGCGTTCCAGTTTCGAATATATCCTCTACTTCAAAAATAAATTATACCACTGGATAGCTAAAGGATCAAAGAATTTATTATGATAAGCGGGAACAGTGACGCATCGCGCCCGGTGGAGGGGGAAGCGCCGCCATTTTGAGGTTATTTTGCTGCCTATCGATATTTGCAATTAGTATAACTTTTGATTCGAAAAAGCTACGATGTTCATTTAAGTTTTAATCGTCAGCTGTCGTCAAAATCTATTGATTGTATATAAAACATTAGTTTAAAGTAGTGACAGTGAATATAATAAGGTGTTATAATAAAAAAATATTATCAAAAATATATAATGTCGACCTATATGCTATTGTAACACAATAGTAATTTGTTTCCTTTCGTTTATTCTAAATACACAAATAAAAATATTTTATTTAGGAAATATAAGCAGTTACATAGACGTATTCACGTACAACACACGGCCATGTCCATGACACAGCCACACCATTTTTTTTTTGTAACTTACGATTTACGTACATTTTTTTCTTGAGTGAAATAATGACTTCGAGTGTAAAACGACTGAAGTCAGGCACAAGATAACGAACAAATAATTCTAAAGAAGAACATATTAAGGGAACATAAAATGATATGAGATATGAATAATATTAAAATAAGACAAAAGTTGAATACCGTGAGGACTAAAGACGTTCCAATTCATTAAAGAGATATCACATACCGGTTTGATGATATGCAAGATCCGACATTCACAAAATTAACGGTATCTACTAAGTAAATAAATATCTTATTCTCGTATTACCTGAAGCGAGAGGATATAAAACCTTAAAATTGAAGATGTTAATAGTAGCAATCGCTCTAGAGAGTCTGGTGATATACCGACTATTGTTGGTCAGGTTGTACTTGCAGAAAATACAGATGCATAGCGAGCTACACTGCTTTGTATTTTATGAAGTCAGGGGTGTTGAAGTAACCTTCAGACCGAGATTTATAATCTACTCCATTACCGATCACTTGAACTTGCGTATAACAAAATTACCGAAATAATAAACTATATCTGTTATAAAAAAAAACAATATTCAAATAAGTTATTACTTGAATATTATTACTTGAATATTATTTTGTTTAAGAAAGGTGTTTTACTTATACTCAGGTGTTTTAAAACTCAACAGAGGTGCCAGCTTAGCCTGTGACAAGAAAGAGATCGATTTTGATTGCAACAGTATATTTCCGTCACACATCGTCTAAAGTGAGTGTGATCGTTCACACTCGTGTTTGCGTCGGTTTATTTTCTGCATATAGAATTCAATTGTTTATTTCGCACATACATACTTACTTATGTAGTAAATGAGATTTCTTATATTAGTAGACGTCGAAAGTAGCTGGTTTTCGAATTCTCTTTTTTTCTGAAATAATGGTACGTGAAGTGCGTTAAGACAATTTTAGTATAAGTGCAATTTATTCTAGAAACTGATTCCTAATTTAGTAATTTGTATGATTATGTTTATCTTTATTTTAATTTTCATTTCATGTTACTTCATTAATATCGTTAAAGGGTATCTTTATCAATTATTTCCGAATATTTTTTTCTTAATTAAATTACAAAATCATAAGGTATTTTGACTGACCACAACTATTTTTGGCTATTCCATTTTTTCGGATTGAATAAAATTTTTATTAAATACATGTCAAAAATGCAGAATTGAAATTTCATCATCGATGGGGTAAAAAATTTACCATTTCATTGTAACAACCTAAAACTGCTGTCAGCATTTCAAAAGTTATGCACACGTTTAGGCGTGTCATTGTAAACAATAAGGCACTGCCAGTGAGTGTGGGATATTGAATTCACTTCACTTATGGAGATAACAATAGGTTTATAGCTTACAAATTGTTAAATATCAAGTAAAACTACTTCTATTGAATTACATTTAAATTAACATATGTCACAAATTTATTTTTCAATGAAATTTGGATGTTTCATAGTCTAATCTTACGACGGTGACGTTTTACTACTACGAAGATATTGATACTCTACTGTTGAAGCTATTGAAACTATGAATTTTAGATTGTTCTTCGGCACATATTTTAGATTTGATAAATAAAATACTAGCAATTTCACTTTAAATAAAGTACTAAACTTTTCCGCCAGTATTTTAAAAAATTTGCACCCCTTCTTTCACCCCCTGGCTGTGTTGTTGCCCAAATCTGTAAAATCATGTTGATGTTAACATATTTTCTTTTTCATTCGCATATTTTGTGCGTACACGGTGTTTGTTTTTATTTTTCTATACTTATATTCTAACACACATTACTTTAGTAACGGGTCGTTTCAATAAATGTATTTTTTTTTTATTTTGTATATTGAAATTCATTCTAACCTCTCACATTTTTAGGAACGCAAACAGCACACATTAATTAAAAATTAATTATTTGAAATGAATAAAGTCTTTACTGTCTTATTGCAAGTTTAGTTTCAGAGACATAGATTTAAACCAACATCATCTATTTTATATTATAATATGGTAGCTGGCAATGTAACCTTTCAAGTTTATTTATTTTTATTTGACCGCATTCAACCTTATTGACATTATTCGACCTTGCAGCTTAAAACCTAGTTAAAGTGTCTCTTCAATGCTAGTTAAAATTCTGCCGAGAAACTTAGACATTATAATTTATATTATTCCTTCTGGATCTGAAGATAAGTTCTGAAGCAATCACAGAATTTATTTTTAAATCTAATTAAGCCGAGCTCAATCCTAAGAACTATTATAAATTTCAAGGTATTTCTTAGTGTTTGTTACTTAATAACTGCGAAGAAATAACAAATCATTATTTTTGGTATATATACATCGCCTGAGATGAAGTAAAACACCTATATGTGTTTTACATTTGTGGAATAGTAATAAGGTAGAAAGTATGTCTGAATGTTGGCTACTCTATCATGTCTAAACAGCTGCACAAATTTTCATCAAACTTGGTACTAATATGGACAATGATTAGACTTAATATATGGTTAGGAATAAATTATACTTTTCTTTCCAGGAAATAGCATAGCTCGTTTTGGATGAAACGCAGTGTTTTTGAACAACAATATTTATTTATTACTGAAACAGTTCAGTAAGTTTAATGAATTTATAAGATCTACTAGTGGCCTGCCTCGTTTTCAATAGAGTACACTGTAGGGTAGACAGAGGTGTGCTACTACATTTTTTTGAAAATTACGCTGTCTTTTCCTAGGTGCCAAAAAGACTTGTGCAAAGAACCCACACAGTTATAATTAAGTTATTTGACGAAGATTTTTCCACATGTATTTGATCTTACATGAATTTAGGCATACTATTATTTTAATTATCAACAATGTAATAATGTACGGTAGCCCGTACATCATTACATTATTGTTAATCCACTCCGCCCTCTCATTCAAAACGCGAAAATATCGCACCGACGTGAACGTCACTAAAATGCACATTCGGACATCAATAAACTTTTAAAATCATTTTCATTTCTCTTGAAATATTAATTCAAATTATATAGTGAGAAAAGTCAATTTAAATACTTATCCATATAAATAAATAAAATAACAATAGCATTTATTTTAATGAGGACAAACAAATTTACGTAAACATCGCCACTTTCGTTCAATGCTCTTTATTAACTTAAAAACGATTAACGTGGCTTACATATAAAAAATAGGTAAATGCTTTGACAGATTTTCTTTGAACTTTAACTACAATTTATAAATAAGTATTATTAGTTGACTTTTGATTATTTTGTCGCGATAGTGCCCAGAGCAGCGACTTTTTCTCCGGCGACTTAGGCATTATTAACTTAATATTAAAAATTGGAACACATGTGCATAAGCTACGGTAATCTAGAAACTTTAAGCTATCTTATTGCGGAAGTTGTATGTTAATAACATTAGGTTGTTTTGAGTAACTACTTAAGAAGCAAACAAAACTTCATGTTAACTATATTAACAGCCCTGTTTACGTATCTCAGGAGTCCAAAACTTTAGTTAAAATATCGCCAATCTCGAGAAAAAGGTAGCAAACTTCTAAATCTAAATATTCTAATTGTTTAATTAGTATTATAAATTAATAAATTAAGTTCACTTTACATTGTATATTGCTTTCAATGCATTAATTTCTGTTTGTTTCTGGAAACCATGTCGGGATCTTTCCCTTAGTCGTTCCATAATTTATTACTTCAAATTTATGTATAGGTATGCTTACAAAACAGCCGTCAGATCTATCTTTATGGATCCTACGAAATATAAAACAAGCACAATTAGATAAAACATAATTATCTCACAGCCGAGACGCTGTCATCGGTAGTTTCAATAATCAATTATGTAAACAGATTGGTAGGGTCCTTCACTTCTGGAAATTGTAGATGTTGATTGGCAATTAACCAGTTGAGTTGACTCGACTGCCTCACGCTGCGTTGGTAACTGCCGTGGACTTGATCTTTCAGTGAATTTTACTGGATATGTATACAAGCTGGGATGTTCAGGTAAATTTTGATTGTTCATGTTTTAATTAAATAAAACCCTGCTAAACACGAGAAGAATAAATTTAAGTATAAGTAAATATTTTTAAAAAATGTAAATAAAATCTCTGTTAAATGATTTACAAATATTAATATTATTTTTAAATATGCGAATAAATTGCCAAGTATATCTTAAACAGACATATAAATATCATTAGATTATCAAAGACTTATTACAATTGAAATTGTTGCTATTGTTTCTCAGTAAACGTTAACCAAAATTCTAGTTATATTATTTTTTCGTAATTTTGACTTAGCAGTTTTAGAGAAACCTAGGAGTGTATAATAATTTGATGCCAAAATATCAAGTGCTTTATTTGTTTCCTATAAAGTTTACATTCACATTTTTGCTTAAAGTTTATATGCACATTTTTGTGTAAAAAAGGTTGAAGTATTTACGCGTCAATTTGTTTTATCACTATGACGTCAAACGATTTCTGAAGAAAACAATTATGGGAGACAAAAGATGGACGGATATGCTAGTAATCTAATGGAAGTTCTACTTTTTCTTTAATCGCGATCCTAAAAATTAATGCAATTTATTCTAAATCTTAAAGGCTTCACCGCTTTTAATTTCACCCTAAAATCTGCTTTCTTATATATGATCATTATCACATTTCCATGAATATTCTGTTCTTATAAATACTGCTAAGTAATGAAACGAACTTTATGTTAAGAAATTTTTCCTTCATTTTTATTCACAACTAAATGAAGCTACGTGATGTAGTATTATATGTATTTTATTTAAATTATTAACCAAGATATCTCTTCAAATTGCTCACCTGAAGATGTTGTCACTCATTTCTTTATTAATCATCAAGGGTTTTGTTTTTCCGCTGGAAAACTAAATCTGGGTATGGGTATTCATTACAATTGAAATATAAAAGAGTGATCATACTGTAACACACGGACTGGCAGTCGGACAGATAGATATAAAGAATTATGAGAGTCCGATATGACGACATATGCATACTGAACCCTAAAAAGAACAATAAAAAGAATCAAACTAAATGATCAGCAATTAAACCCTGCAAAGTTGTTCTGTTTTGCAGCTATGTTTGTACACGTACACATGAATCATTCATATTTTTGGCGTTGAAACCATATGATATAATTGAAAGTATTGTAACCAGTTTTTTAATATTAATTTGTCTAGTGAAAATTTAAAAAATTTATTTGTCTATATACTATGAATATTTAACTCGGCATTGAATTTACAATTGTTCCATCAAGTGATTATTGTGCCTAAAACTTAAGGATTCATAGTTGAAGAATAAATTAAAGGACAAATTTCATTCAAATTTTTTTTTATACGGCGGTACTGGTTATAGATTCATGCTAAGATTAATGTTTTTACTCTATAAAATGAAATTGAAAACAAGTCGGATTGTGAGGAGCATAACGAAATTTGCTGACTTGCGTTTAACATTAATAAGTTTTCTAATCCTGGACGGCTGTAAATTCGTTTTAAATCATTAATTTAAAACGGTAAAACATGTAATGTTTCAAAACATTAAATGTAATCGACTGAAGACAAAACGTACTGATCCATAAATTATTGCAAGGTGATGTAATTGAACCGAAGGTAAGTTTATAAAATGTTATTGGACGGAATAAAGAGTGTATGTGTGCTGCGATATGTCTTCCAATTATTATTGAACTTTACGTATAAGGAAAACCAGAAGAAATCTCATACTTAATTAATTTTTAATGTTACACTTAAAATATGAAGATATATTTCTATAAATATTATTAGAACTTTATGTGACTTATTTCACAAATACACTCAATTCAACACGTTATCATTAGTAGTAATCGAAGTGAAAAAAAGGCGACTAAGTTCGAGTACAATTTGGTTCTTGACAGTTTCGTACATATAGCACCATATTTCTAAAATATTTACTTTGAAGTTATATTATCATTAAGCTTATAAAATCAATATTTTGCAAATATGCAGGCAAACAGAAACGGAAAAACAAACAATTTGGTTTGTCTAGTAATATTTTTAAAGTTCCCCAATGACAAAAGTCATTTGAGAACTTCAGAAACTTCCGTATTAAATTATATATGTATAACAGTAAATTATATATATATGATCTTTTAGGGATTATATTTTTCCATTCTGATATACCAAATTTTAAAATTAAATGAGAGTAAATGCGCCTTTCCGTATGTTTTTGGACGGCTGTATAAAAATATTTTTATATTGAATTAAGTATGTACAAATAGTCTGTAAACTGATAAATTTGCGAAGACGTTATCTTAAGTCAAATTCAAATCAACAATATATAAAATTCGAATGCCAAATTGACCTACAAATATCTAATTTTGTTTTTTTTTCATTTACTAATTCTATTAAGTTTTTCTGCTCACTTTTGTGATGTTTTTTTTCAAATCCGTGTATTTTAGGCACGACCTAATTGTAATCGGAGGAGAATTTATTTATATGTTTGGTATCAATGAATTAAATTTACGAAAGGGAGATCCCATTGTAAATCTTATCATGTGACAAATAGTAATTTAGGACTCACTCTCTATTCCGTAATATCATGAGTTGTGTTCACTATTTTGAAGTTTTAAATTAAATTGAAAAAAATTATGAACTTCCACTTTTTATTATATAATCAACAGAAATATTATAAATTTTGAATGTTCCAAATTTTTGATTCACAATTTCTTTTTAAGAAATATTTGTGAAATTTTTCATAAAAGTCAATGTCTCTCTAACTCTCAAATGGACGAAAAGAAAATTTATGGAAAAATATGTTACCTATTCAAAATTTACGTATTTTATCCTAATATAGATATTTAAAAACTAATCATGCAATAGATATTTAAAAAAATTATATCGAAGTTCGTAAATAGTTTTATAAATTAATTTTAAATATTTATAAGTGCCTGCCTAAGTGTGTACTACCATACAGAACAATAAAACCGATAGTTAGCTCTGTATAAATTGCTGCATCTATTTGTTGTTAGCAAAGATCGGAGCATAAACGTTACAACACCACTTTGTATATCAAATTAGTTTCATCATCCAGCTGAAGAAGTACCTTTTCAAACAACGACTGTTCGATGCACCATTCTGCAGGATAAATGTATGAATAAAATTATACATCGAGCCAGTTTCATATAAGCAGGTATCCGAGCTACAACCAGCTGCACTTTGGTATAATCTCTGTCTCAGTTTTACGACTTTGATAAGCCCAGTGCATTTGCCTTGCCATTTATCTATATTGTAGAGATGCTTTGTGTATATCTTCCGGAAATGCACTTGACTGTTCCCTTTCTGGGCAATAAATTTCTCGAATTTAGAATCGAGTAGCCTAGAAAACGTTATCATTCGAGGCATACCTTCCTCTTAGTTTTAATTTTTGGATCTATATAACATACATATTATGTATTCTTATGTGTCAATGTATTAGTTTCTATTGCAAATAGCTTTATAGATTTTGTATGAAAACAAAAGAAGAGAAATTACTATCTTTGAAAGTTTATAGTTCCTTTTTAAATTTACGACACTAAAGGCAGATAAAGTAAAATTAAATGAATTTTGTATGACAGTATTATTATATATTTACGAAAACCCGAAAACACTGAATGGCTGTTGTATATAAAATATGAAAAGGTTAAATCTTTAAATTATCGCGTTTAACTATTATATACTTTATTATGTTAGTTTATTATTTTCTCATGCAAAGTAGTAAAAAAGTTGATGTTTTTTTATAGAATGAAAATGACAAATTTATAATTTATTTTGCAATTTAATTTTATAACATTGTTTTTTTAATTACTTAATTAAACTATATTTAAAATTTATTTTGAAATGAAAGAAAAATATTTTCATTTTGATTATTTGAAAATTAAATGTTAATTCATTTTAAACTTAAATAGGTAATTGTTAAATTTATTAAAACAATCTAAATAAAGTTTAATTAGTAAAGAAAATTAATTATTAATCCAAAAACATATTTTAATTTTTTTGAACTGAAATTATTTTCCTGTTTATTTTTAATAAACTAATTGAACTGCAATTTTAAAACTAAATTTAAATACTTTAAAAATATGAACGAATATTATAAATTGTTAAATTTAATAAAACAATATAAATAAAATTTAATTTGTAAAGAAAATAAATTAATGTGCTGAATATTTATTGTAATTTATTAATTTTACGTATTTAATAAATGATGAAGTAATGATGAAAATAAACTAATATGCGGAAAATTTGTTGTCATTTATAAATTTCTAATATTTAATCAATAATAATTTATAATTTATAATGCAAATAAATACATACTGAATCGAAAACGGTCTGGCCGATGATTAACTTACAATAGAAAGCCAGTAGAAATAATCATTGACGCTTGTGCTTATAACGTAGAAAAATGTCGTTTTATATCATACCAAAACTAGTAATCAAAATCTTACACTTTTTTCGGGCTAGCTATCATTCGTTAAGCATGTGCCATAAGGAACTTCATTTCAATATAGTCCATTGAACATCGGTTCCATTTACCAAGCTAACTTATAATTTAATTGAATATTTCAATCTGGCAAAGCGAGACGAAGTATCCTCTATTATCATCAAGGCTCGAACTGAGTTACTTCGACAAAATATAATTTTTTGTTTATATTTAGTAGAAAATTCTCAATATAAAACGAACCGAATTAATAATTTTTTTTTGTAATTATACTAATTGTATATTCTCCTGATCTCCGTACGTTATGTTTGATTATGGTTCTTTACCATATTTGTAGACACTATATTTATTTTTAATAAAATACTGCGTAGTTCTTGGTAAACTAAGCGGTTTTTTTCAGTTAATTTGATTCATAATTTTCTTTCTTCTAATGTTCACTAGATTAAGTAATACAGATATTAATTAATTTTAATATTGTCTAATAGTTTTACTAAATACAAGTTCAAAATTAATTGTAAAATCTCTTTTAAGTTATAGTCGAAAAAAGGTTTTCATGCTTACTAGTTTAAATTTAATATACCTATATTAAAACCTACTTCTCTCTATCAGTTATTTCTAAACTTTAATAAAAAAGGCAATACAAAGTAAACTTTAGGCCATTGATTGTAACTCAAATGGTTAGATTTCTATATATTCGGTTTAATACACTCCTTTCATTTACATGATTTAATATGTTAAATAATAGAATCATGTACTATTCTCTCAAATATGTCAACGTACTGGCTGGAATATATCTCTGGCCCCTGATCTTTGAAAACAAAAGTTGTGTTATTTTTAGAGTAATTTGTCTTCAAGAGGAAAAATTATGGAATTCAAATAATGTACAGTAAGATTGTACGTATTATGAAATAGAAAATATTGAATTACATTCCGTGTCTTATTACTTACAATTTCCCTGTCCCTTCTCTATCTCTGATATATCCTTGAATTTGTTTGCTTTTCTTTTTTCATGTTTTATTTCAGCTCAAGCTATTTACAGTTTGCCACGATACTTCAATGCTGAACTTTTTCTAATATTTCCGGTCGTAGGAAACCTTTTATAGCCATAAAGTAGCCAGTTATGTGCTCTGATTTCTACGTTACTCTAAGGAATAATCCAAAAATAAATATTTGAAGAATTTTAAAGATTAAACAATTATTTATTGCCGATGCTGTATGTTAATCCTTATAATGAATTGTTTGGCCCACTCACAGTTAATTTTCTGGTAAAAACTCGCCAGAATATTAACTGTGAGAATATATATATATATATATGTGTGTGTGTGTGTGTGTGTGTGTGTGTGTGTGTGTGTGTGTATATAAATGGAAATTGTCAAAACAGTGTAAAATTACAACTATCAGTGAAATATCAAAAAACAAATTTAATAAAACAAGTATTACGTTTCATGTGAAAATGGGCAGGCTATATGGCCTTCCTGTAGTTTCCACTTCAGTCTGTCAATCCTATAAGTTATATCCGTAAATTTAGTTTTTACTACGGATGAAATTTCGTGAAGAAACATCGAGCATAATCCTTTCCATGTCTTTCTGAGTACCTCGGAGTATTTTTACGAGACCAATAACAAACGTCAATTCACTTCTAAAATTGAAGGATTTTATGGTAGCCAAAGGAAATATAAATCCAGTTCTTATGTAAACATGAATCTGTTTACAGCGTCCCGTAATTCAAAAGAATAAACGTAACACTTATATGATCACTCACTTGCGTGTATGTCCGTCTATCACAACCGTTTCCCTCAGAACCTGAGAGAAACGGCTGTGAGGGCTCACTGACGTGAAACGTGAAATTTTGATAAATCATATATTAACCCATACATATCTTAATAGCAAACACCCAAAAGTATTTACAGAAAAATGTTAGGGAGGGAATGGGGGATAAAATAAGCACTCGAAAAAAACTTCTTTTGATTCCATATTTCTATAAAGTTTAAATTAAATCGGAGAACAAACATGATCCGATTTATAAAAATGTATGAAAAATATTGGCTGAGCTATTTAATTTTATTTAATTTTTGCCTTTCAAAATCTTCAATTTCACTTTACTCTTAATTAAGGTTTTAATCTTTTAATTGACAATCGTTGATTAATACTAAAGTGTACGCATAAAAATTTAACTTTGATTAGTTCAAGAAAGATATAGAATAGTCGTTGAAAATTCGCGTTTGGCGATTTTGTTGAGTAAAATATTTGTTTTAATCTGTTACCTTCTGTGTTTAAATCGTAACGTGTTTTGCGTGCATATAAATTATCTCTTCTTGTAGGACTATTCATAATATATGCATTTGATTATAGTACTAAAACTTACATGGTCCTGATGAAATTTTCATTTCAATATAATACATATTCTGGATTCTGCGTATTAGAGGCCAAATATATTTTTACATATGAAACAAAACTTTGCTTGCAAACCAAAAACCGTGCAACGTACAACCCACAAGCACTGACTTTTCACGGAATGATCCGTTCCTTCCGGGAATATAAAGTGTAAAACGGTCAAGGGTTACACTCGCATACTAAACTATCCAACGAGATAACTGTTTTAGTCAGAGAGGCAAAGCGAAGTTACTACGCCCGCATTACCACTACATCAGGAGTAATTACACTATTAACTTCATATGTCGCTACGTTATTTAAATACAAGACTTACACGCTTTGCAAAATTGTTTTGTGTAGATCTGTAATTTAAATCTAATATACATATGTCGTTGTATCTTAATCAATAAGTCTTTTTTTCCAAATTTTCTTTTGTGTGAAATTATATGGCAATACATTTTTACTTGAGCTACTATTCGTTTAGTTCTGAGAAAATTGTTTTGTGTATTTACAAACGAGTAACAAAAAATTACAAAACATTTTTAAGGACAACAAAAGGAGAAATTATATTTATGCTTTAGGGCAAGAAATATTGTGTTCCGTAGATTTTCTTGCCTACGTTTATCACCTAGCTTTTATTTTATGATAATTTTTTTACACACTTTATTCTGCGGGACATATTTTGCTTTTCACGTTGGTACGACATTCATTAACTTTTCAAGATACCGAATTAGATTTGTGAAATGACATATTCCTTTATATTTTTTATAATAAAAAAATATTTTTAGCAATATTACAATATCTAGTTTGAAATAAATTTTAATTTCCCTATTTATTTCCAAGAAAGTAATAAATAAACCGATTGCCATGATTTTTTGCAAAAAAATAGTTGGTGGGCTGGAAGATCGGTACCATCAAGGAAGAAGCTCCATTATGGGGATTGGAAAAATTAATTTACATTTCAATTTTCAATTTCCCTAAAAGTTGAATTATCTGAAATTTTTCTTTGCTACAAAATTTACACTATTTTTCGAAATTTTTTAGTACTCCCTTTTAGAAGAAGATTTGATAGAAGATACAAGATGGAGTCATTCTTTAATGTTTAAAGCTTTGATATTAACAATTGAATTATGTCGAAGTATATATGTTTCATTCCCGTAAAATGAAGTTTTCCATGTACCTTTTACTAAATACCTTATTTTCAAGTATGCATTTTGTCAGTGTTTTCCCTTTTTATTCAAATTAAATATGCACTATATTTTTGATATTATTAAGAATTACATGCAATAATATGAAAACATTACTAAATAAGTAAAATTATTTTTAAGCGCCTACAAATTAAATTTGTCATTTATAGTGGGTATGTTAATACATAATTAATGCGTTCAGTGAAATTTAAATCGCCCACAACTCTCGGTACCATGATCTTTCGTAGATAGTGGAATGAAAAAAATTATGTGTATTATGTAATAATAAAGGTTGGAGTAGAAACAGGAATTAGAAAAACTTTCATATAAGAAAAGTCACAATGGACTTACATAATATAATTTTCATTACAATAAAAATAAGTAAATTTCTAAAATAGATTTTGATAGCACCTTCCAAAATTACAACTTCGTATTTTCAAGAGTACACGTTAATAAATTTAACAACTAAAAAATTCATCTTAAGCATATAGATTATATATTGCCACACTTTACTATGTGTATGAATTTTTCAACTACCTCAATTACCAATATCAAACGAATCGTTTGCATTATATGCTCGCATGTAAAATACAGTAACCTCTTTTGATCGTCGCCGTAGTTGCATAAAAACAGAAAATTCCACGAAATTGCTGTAAAATTTGTAAACTCTCTGTATTTGCTGCTCGCAAGAAAACAAAAGTTATAACCGGCACCTAGGTTATTATTTGTACATAGTAGAAACTCAACCACGTTTTGTAAATTATTGCCTTTCCTATAAGCTTATATATTCTGTCTGCATATATTCTGTCTGCCTAGATATTCTATATATTCTGATACTCTATATATTCGATATATTGCCTATATAGTCTGTTCTCTAGTCTATATATATTCTGTCTGCATAAATATTTTATAAAATAACGCTGGTAAGTTGACTTAGGAAAATAAAGATAAATAGTTTGCCAGTTTCTCAGTTAGTCAGCTCGAAAGTTTACCAATTTTGAGAGAATTCCAGAATGTTATATAGACCCTTCATTTTTTTTAAACAAACCGCAATTTCACAGCTCCTTTCATAAGTTCGCCGTTTGACAATATTTCATTCAAGGCCATTCATTGCTGTAGCTGACATCAATGAATGGCCTTGAATGAAAAATATGGTACAGTTTTAAAATTTTGCCGATAACTAAAAATAAAAAAGATATAAGCCAAGATTAATAAAAACTCAACGAAGCAAAGGATTCTTTGCCTGCCATTAATATACGCTTCGGATCATATCTCTGTATTTTTTAAGCATTTGTAGTTTAGACACAGAAATTCTTTAATTGATAACATGCCTCATAATTATTTTGAACCCGAAACAATTAACCCAGTAAACTATTCATTTTTATATAAAACAAACACGTAAATAAATACAATTACATTACCGGAGGATCTGTTAAAGAGCGTAAAAACAACTATCAATTCCATGATGCCAAGTGCATGATAATCCCCTCATGAAAAGCAGAAGGAGATCTTGATTTCAACAAAGAATAAACGAAGCTTACTGGTAATAGGGAAATATATTAAATAGTACAAAAAAAATAAAAAGAATATAAACTTCGAATGTAATTTCAGTTATATTTCTGGTCTTTTACTGGTGATGATTTTTTTTTGAAGCCACCAAAAATTTAACGTATGAAGAGTCCAAGAACACTATGCAACACCCACCTAAATAACTTATCTACGATAGAGCGGCGTTCAGTCTCCTACTTATTGATGCCTTTTTTCTTCCCCGTTAACCTCTTTCAAAAAACTATTGTCGGGTAGCTTTCTAATTCAAGATAAATAGTGCCTTAATATCTTATACGTCCAGCATACGAACCAATATTTTATATTATATATATATTCCATTAGTAAATGATTTAGGTCTTTATAGTATTAGTAAACAATTATTAAAATTAAGCACGGATATCTATAAGCAGTTTCTTCTATTAAGTAATTCGGCACTTATACGATTACATTTTCCGCCAACACTACAACAACTAACTCGTAATTATTTCTTATTTGCATAAACCAAATGTAAAATGACGCTGCTGCAGTAATGGAGTTTATAATTGAAGCAGATTTTATATTTACCCAACAAGTTATAAGTACCCAACATATAAAATAAAGGTTCGCCGTTTTCTTTCGAATTGTTTTTTTTTTTATTTTTAAAGTACCATTTTCTTATTTTTGTAATACAATACAAGATATTCTTACAATTCAAGTGAAATAATCATACCATATCATTTCATCAAAGAGATACACAATTGTCGCATATACATTTATCCTTTGGTATTCACAATAAGCAAGCAAATATTTATTGACGAAATAAAATTTTTACACCAGCTATTTTCGCAAAGCTAAATTTGAAGTCAAAATATTAAATTAACCTATTGAGCCTCATTTCGCTTAATTTCATAAAACTATTTTATTATAACGTTGTACCAGTAATTGTCCAACTTAACTCTAATTATTGATGTATAACATTAATTCGATCCACCATAGGAATAAAATAAATATCTGTCAAACGACGAGTGACTGGTAAAATCGGACTTATGGTTACATTCTCAGTTTATGGGAACAAATCCTCGATTAAACCTTAAAAAAAATAAATGTTTTCTACGTTAGTATCTACAGTTAAGTTAGTATCTACAGTAACATTAAAAGCAAAATAGTACCATGTACCACATGACTTGTATAAACTTATAAATTAAACGATAGAGCTGCAGCTAGCAAATTATAATTTTACTTCTCAGTTTTAATTCCAGTTACCATTTTCAAATTCGACTTTTTTTTAAATTAACTGCGATCTAGTTCCTTGGCTGGTTAAGACCGCTAGAAAATTAAATGGAATATACAATGCGAATAATAATTTTTGTTTATTATTCGCATTGTATATAATAGACCAAGAATCTAATTCCTAATGGTAGTTAATAAAAATACGTTTTATTTCAGTTTAAAAATAAAAAGAAGTATATTTTTTTTTTCTCTTACAATAGTACATTGAAATGTGTGTAGTATATTACTTCAATCATATGATGATTATCGCACATAGCGAAGTAACAAATTGGAGAACAAAATTGGAAAAAGAAGTGGAAAAGGCTAGCAAAAGAAAACTCATACGAGCACTGTCCTTTCAAATTTGCTTCCTGAAATTATAAACCTCGTGATTTTTTTTCCATTCGATTTATGTATATTTATCTGCGTATATTTTTTGTATAAATAAATAAAAAAAAGTTGAATATTAAAAAATTATTTTAAAATATTTTGTTTTACCTGGCAGTAGTTGCTGTATTAAATGCCTTTTAAAAAAGGGTTCGCTATAATCATGTTATTCAGTCACATTATAGACCATATATTTGACAAATATAACAAAACACATCAACCATAGGTTTTAAATCTGAAAAAAAAAGCTGTAACATATTTAAAATGCCCCGAACCTCCGTGCACAGCCTAATCATTAAGGTGTCAACAACGATCAGGTTATATTAAATCCTAGAAGTTAAAACTTTACATTTAATTTCAAAATTTGTGGTCATAAATATACTACGATTATTTTAACTAGAATATTGTATTAAAATGCATACTTTTCAATATTTATACAATGCTTTAAATTTGTTTACCCGCATGAATTCCTGAACAATGTTTATAAAATCACTAAAAATATCAATAGTTTGGAGTGCTTTTAGAAATGTCACATAAAAATAAAATTTTTTGTGCAACATATCAACAAAGATTATAAAAAAGATTTCAATTCTTTATTAAAAGATGATTTTAATAAAATAACAATCTTTAAAAAATACTGGGTTTAAATTTTGGATGAAGTCTCTTTATTTTAGTTAAATCCAAGTCTAAGGCGATTATAACTTTTAAATGCACATTTTTCTGTTGCTTTACAGAAAAGTATCTTCCATCAGATCTTAAATAAAAATAAATAATATAAGTGTTCGTTAAAATTACAAAAAATATGTTTTTATTTATGAGAATATACTCCTGGACCGTTTTGCTAAAAAACAGACGTTAAAGGTTTCCATAATTCTAAGAATACGGCATAGAGCCTGTAAATACTATACGAAGCCTTAATTCTTGGTTTTTCAACGTGAAGTGGAAAACTAGAAGCCGTCTAAATGTTTGTTATGACAAAGCTTAATAGGCGAGGCTTATATTGCAGGATAAAAATATTTCTCCTACCTAGATTTCATCTTTTATTTTATCTTTTCTAAGTTTCGTATGTTATTGTTTGTCCGAAATTATTTTTCGGTCACCATTTTTCTTATTTATTTCACCCCACTTTAGAATTTTGCGGTGTTAGGTTTCAATTTACAAAAAAAACCTTATATTATGGCTTTACCTATCCGTTATGTCACGTATGGCGTCACGTAAAGCTTATTTCATTATTGTTAATATAACATTATATAAATCACTTTAATAGAACATTGTTATTAATCTCGACAGAATCGGTTATGGATTCCAGTAACGTTGTTAGTAAAACAATTCGTAAAAAATTACGGACTTTTCGTATTTTTTAACATTTTATTAATTAGATAGTACATCATATTAATAATGCTAGGAAGCTTGAATATGTCTTCAATATTTTATTGCTACTAACAGGAAAATTATCACAGGAGAATTGTGCATTCGTCTCTTCAAAAAATTATATCACTGAGATACGAAACAATTCTTCAATTATAGGAAAAACTGTTATTTTTCTTAAACGACAACATTCTAATAGCGCATATTTACTGTCTTTTTGATATAATAAGGATTGAATGGTATCAGAACTATCGTCATTCATACTTTATTCAATTTTGATGAGTATTTCAGGAAACGACATACACCCATTGGTGAAAGAAATATTTTTTTTCATATATAACTTCATGAATAAACTCTTAATAAAGTTTTCACGCATGGTTTCATCGTTTATCTGGAAAGATATTTAAACAACTACTTAGAGAATTGCATTAAAAATATTTAAACCTAAATTTTTGCCATATAATTTAATGGTATTTTTCTGTTCTTACTCTTCTGGATAAATTAAATTATTGTTCAGTTCAAAACGTACAACTAATTAACAGCTTACATTCCGGCCGGGCCCGTTATGGAATTATCCACAATTTATGTTCAGTAATTACACTTTTGAGATATTCAGAAATAGCATTAATAAGGTTACTCTAACACGTAACTGTATCGAAAATGTCACTGTAAAGCTTAATATTCCGTATAAGAATAACGGAGCCCAAAATTTGTGTATGACCTACCCACAATATTTTACAAAAACCTATTACACAATATCTTTAAAAAAATAATACCACGCATGTTGGGGAGGTATTCTAAGAATTTCCTTAGAAAAATTTTATTTCATAAATTTGTAAGCGGTATCTATATGCATAATCATGCCAAATTTTACCATTAATAATTTGTGAGTTAAATGGCCGTAACATACAAACAGACAGACAGATAGACGGATATGGTAAAACTATCAGACTTCTTAATTTGGCTATGGAACTCTAAAAAAATATTGTATTTGCTTTTGCATCCTCTAACACTCGTATCTATTTATTTCTCTTTCTCACAAGTCATGGATTTCCAAATTGTTCTGTATTAGGTTTTCTATATGATTTAAGGCTACACGCTTCAAGTGGTACAAATACAACTTTCAACAAACAATTGATCCAGATTGGAACTAAATTTCTATTTCAGGAGTTACGGATATTTTATGCTTAGTTAAAAAAAGAAAAATAACAGAAAACTGAGATTAGAAAGAAAGATCAAATTAGATGTTATTTTGTAGAAATAAGGTTTGAATACCCCATTCAACAAAGTGCCCTAATATCATAGACGTAACATACCTTGAATAGACGAACACTTTTCACATATCTTTCACTCCGGAAATTGAATTGTCCTTGTGTGCGTAATTATACATATGTGTCAGTTTTAGTGATGACTTCTTACTAACGATGTTACAGTGATAATATAAACATAAAGGGCACGTATTAGGTCAAATTTTGTTAACCATTTATTTCCCAGAGCCCATAATTAGGAACTCGCCTCTAATTTAACATATATTTAGGAATGATTAAATTCTATAAGGGTATCTTCCGTCTTAAAAATGATTAAGCAATACCTCGTATGAGCCGTTCCCTCTCAAATTTTTAACCTTAAATATTTGTTCAACTTTAAATATTTTGAGTGTGTTATTCGTACTGTAAAAACACAAATGTCAATCCGAGTGCATACCTATAAAGCACTTAAATATGGGCTAAAATTAAAAGAAAAGTAAAAAGAAATTTTTTTGGAGGAATAAATACAGTGTGAATGTAGAATAATACAATAGAATATAACATGTAGAATAGTAACAAATAACATATTACCTAAATAGCCTTTAAGTATACTATAAACAAATTATATTCGTTTTTAAAATTGAAAAAAAAACCAACGCGAGTTCCTCATACAATGACACTAGTGAGACTGCACACTGTAGTGACTTCAATTACACAATTCAACTTCGAGAATAAATTGTACAATTCAATATGAAAAAAGGAATTTTCATGTAATGATATTATAACACCAAAACTTAAAAATGTATTTCTGCGTTTCTAAATAATCCCTTTGTTAGTTGTTATAAAAATCTTTAAGACTTTAAATAAAATAATATTAATCAAATGGTTTCTTAAGGTTGTGTCATATCTTCCCTTTATTGTCACATAATTTTCAATTATATATTTTATTAATAGATATATGTGGCTATTAAAAGTGTCCAACTCATATGAATGATTAATAAATTATCAAAAAAATTGTAAGTGTAAATAAATTGTATAATTTTTAAAACTTTTTTCCTAAAAGTCGTCTTATCAAAATTAAAATTAGTTTTTAAATGTTCCCTGAAATAATGTTCGCATTTTAAGTATACACCAAATACATCTTTTGATAGATATGTCAAAAATCCCTTATCTTATTTTGCGAAACCTTTACGACTTAGATGATTTTTTAAAAGTTGTTACCTATCTTAACCTTATTGTCATATACTTTTCAATTATATATTTTATTAAGAGATATGTGTGGCTCGTAAGAGTGTCCAGCTCATATGAATGATTAATAAATTATCAAAAAAATTGTAAGTGTAAATAAATTGTATAATTTTTAAAACTTTTTTCCTAAAAGTTGTCTTATCAAAATTAAAATAATTGTTTAAATGTTCCCTAAAATAATGTTAGCATTTTAAGCATATACCAAATACATCTTTTGAAAGATATGTAAAAAATCCCTTACCTTGTTTTACGAAACCTTATAAATAACTCATTAGTTCGTAATTGTACCACTAAATATATACAAACTTCACAATGTATACGAGATATATTTTTTTATTTTTTTAAACATGAATCTATCTATATATTCGACAATCGATTTAATAAATTGTGGTAAGTCTTCAGAAGTGTTAGGTACTATATCTAATAATAACGAGGACACGTCTTTAATATCACTTGGATTGTTATTTAGAAAATTATTGCCCAATCGAAATTCCTTTAACAGATTCCACTTTCACTAAATTTTTACTCTGGATGACAAAGTAACCTTTTTTAAGCAGATATTAATTATTTGATCCTTAGGTTATTATTAAAACCACCCCAGAACATACGACACTAAAGAATGTTTCCAAATGGTCTTGTGACAGTTTATAAAAGGTAAAAGTTTGAAGTGGCCTTTTTGAATGTAATCTACATATAAATATTTTAGACTTGTTATGTTTATTAGGAATCCGGCTAAACATAAACGTCTCGTTGGGTTTATGATAACGGTACTGTTATATAAATAATTAAACAGATGGCAGCAAAATTTCTCTAATTGGACTGAAAAAATTATCCAAAATCTGCAATTTCAAGAACGTACTTGAAAAAATAAAGGAAATATTGTTGAATGGTACTTATTGTAATTCTGTAAAATTTGAATTATGGAAACAAGCTGACCAATCACTGAAAATGTCAACTAACATTGGAAAAACAACGGAGTTAGCTTGTAAACTAGCGTTCAACCATAAAGAAGAACAAGAGTGAACACAGATGTCTCAATTACAGAGAAAGAACTTTAATAGAAATAAAAACAGTGCTTTTCGTTCAAGCACACCTATGAATAAACAAAATATTTCATGTTTATTTTGTGAAAAAACATCGATATTTAAAGCACAATTTTCACTCCGAAAAAAATTATTTAGTGAGTACAGTGTCAAAGGACATATTTTCAAAGTTTGTGGTAAAAACAAGGCATTCAAACGTGAATTTGGTAGAAGCTATAAATTTAGATCACAAGGACGTTGTCGAAGATAAAAATAGGAAAAAAAAAATGTTTACGTTATACTTCCGTGATAAAAATAAAATTCTACTTACAATGTTGCAGATTAGTGTTAATAAAAAAGTTGTTTAATTTGAGGTTGACACTGGAGCTGACGTGAGCACGATTACTTTAGCGGACAAACAACAATATTTTGTGAGTTTAGAAATTAAACAACATAATGTGATCAGTCCTATCAGTCAACATCAACAATATTAGGGGTAATTAAACATTTTAATATTAACTATAAGTCTGTTAAAGTAAATAATTTCTAAGATTGTTTGTTATAAAGGACGAACTGCTAAAAATAATTGGCAAAGATTGGCTCCCTTTGTTGCTATTATGGACCCAAAATTTGAACAAAAAATTTATAAAAAAATGTTTAAAGATAAATTAATAAATAACATAAAAAGTAAATATTCCACCTTATTTGAACCTGTAATGAGGGATTTTAAAGAATATCCAATACATTCAACTATTGAACAAGGTGTAAAGTTAAATAATAAATTGACGGATTAGTTGCAAATAAAGGGATTAAACCAGTGGAATACTCAGAGTGGTACCTGTTTTAAAGCCAGTTGGAAAAGTTGTACCTGTTTTAAAGCCAGATGGAACAGTTCATTTGTGGGGTGATTTCCGAATCACAAAAAAAAGTATTTTCAGATTGATCATTACCCATTACCTAAAATAAATAATTTATTGATGAAAAAGCAGGGAAATTTAAATTTAATAAAAAAAATTTTAAAAATTAAATTTAATAATTTAATTTTTCTCTTTAGACAAAGAATTCAAGGAACAAGTTACTTAAGAAAGTATATTCAAATATTAATACTTACCTTTCGGTACCGGTCCTGGTTCATTCCGAAGACTAGTTACACAAAAATTAAATGGATTTGACATAATCGTGTACATCGGTAACATACATGTACATATATGGAAAAACATTATCAGAGAAAAATGGGAAATTAAAACCGGCCCTGAAAAGACTCAAAGAGTCAGGATTAAAATTAAAATTGGAAAAATGCAAATTTTTGAAGAATAACTGGATATTTTTGAATTTGTGGTAAACAAAATGGGTGTCAAAATTATAAAAAATAAAATTGAACCTTTATGTCGATACCATGGTCAGATAATGTGAAAATGACTTAATAATTTCTGAGAAAACTTATTTATTATAACCGATTTTTAAAAAATATGGCAATAATATTAACGCCATTACATGTTTGTTTAAAGAGAGGGAAGTTTAACTGGACAGAAGCATGTGATAAACCATTCCAAGAAATAAAAAGCCCTTAATAATACAACCTCTCTATTTATCACTTTTTATCAAAACTCTACAATTATATACTTGTGTTTCAGCAGATGCTGGGGTAACCGCCGTATTATCTGTAAAATACAATAATAATATCAGGAAACTAGTAGCATTTTCAAGCAAAAAATTGAATTATACCCAAAATAAAATATCATATCTTGGAGAAAGAGACGTATGCAATCAATTTTGGAGTGAATAAATTTTGGGAGTTTTTATTTGGCCATAAATTTATTTTACAAACTGTTAACGAGACACTGACAAAAGTATTAGGACCAAAATATGGTTTACAAAAAATTTCAGCAAGGCGATTGCAATATTGGTAAATTTTTCTATGTAGGTTTAATTACGAAATCCAGCAAAATATCCAGAAATAATCCAGCAGGCTATTTATCGCGTGTAGCCATATTTACCAAGACAAGTCGAGAAACACCGCAATGTTAGATAGAAACTGTGAATATTATACAAGTAAATCAGACTTAACACATTAAATTGGCAAACTGTTCAATGAGAAACAAAAAAAGATGTAATTTTATATAATGTTTTAATATATTGTAAAATACCTGGCCAGTAAAAAATGATCTAAGTAAAAACTAAGAACCATATTTTAGAAGAAAAAATTAAACCAGTGTGGAAAAAAAATGTATATTAGGGTAGTATAGAAGTATGGCATCAAAGATTATTAGACACAATGTAATATGTAAGTTACACACTAGTCATTTAAGTGTAATATGCGTGAAAGTAATAAGAAAGAACATATTTTTGGTGACCGGCCATTGATAGCGAATCATAACAAAAAATTTTGTTAACTGTTTGCAAAGCCATAAAAAACCACAAAAAAACTAAATTAACAGTATATTTTCAACCGCCAACAGTTTAGTATGGATCATATGTAGATTTTTAGAATTCTTTATGCTCAAAAATATTTTTAGTAATGGATGCTTATTCCAAATGACCGAAATATTCGTTATGAGTAATATGACAGCACAAAAACTATTGAAATATTTAAAAGTATTTCTGTTCGTCATGGGTATCCTTTATATTTGGTGACTGATAATGGACTCATAATGAATAATGAGGAATTTGAGTTTTTTTGTAAAATAGGGGGAATAAAACAGACGTTCACTCCGTCAGACTACCCAGCAACAAAAGAACTAGCCCAATATTTTGTGAAGTCATTCAAGTCACGTATGATAAAAATAATATAAACTGATAATAAACATGAATGCGCTTTTAATTTATTCCTATTTGATTATAGATGTATCGCTCATAAAACCACATGATATAGTCCAGCCAAACTGATGCTAGGAAGGGAGTTGAGATGTGGTCTCTAATTATTTAGACCAAATCCAATAAATGATAAGGTAGACTTTGAAGAAGTGAAATTAACAATAAATCGTGCTCCTTGCATTATAAAACATTTTTAGTGGGGAAAAATTCACGGTGAAAGACTCAAAAGAAAGAATAAAAAGAGTTGGTCTTTAGGTAAAATTATTAAGATTTTAGTACCAGGTGCAACCTACTTGGTAGAATTGGATGGATTCCAGTGAAAACGACATGTCAACTTGTTGAATATGGTCAATAGTTAGAATAATAGTAATTACTATAAGGTTTCATTTGATAACATATATAATATCTATGTCTAGATATATATTACATATATTGTTATTTAGAAGTTATAATTCTGTTTTTTTTTGGAAATCGAGGGAGAGTGTTGTATAAATAATTAACCAAAGAGCAGAACGAGGTCTCCCGTCAGTTGGCTGACATGTTAGGTGAGTCTGTTATAAATGTGTTAGCACAATAAAAACGTGTTTGTTAATTAAAGTGTTTAAGTGTATTAATTAATTACATACATATAACAAATACACATATAAAGAAATACGATGTAACAAGTATAATCCTTAATTTTTAAACTTCTAACATATTTGTATATTTGACATATTTTATCGAATATTTCTTGTTTGATAGTTTAGAACAACGGTTTTTTATTCCTGGAATTAAAAAAATCAAATATGTCATTAACAAGGGAATGTGGCTTGAGAATTCCCAAATTGTGATAAATTCAAAAAATCATGGCAGTAATGAATGGTTGTCCCAACAAACCTTGTAAGCAATTGCGCTGCTTGCATCACTCACATTTTTTTATATGAAATAATTAATATGCGTAAATGTAATTTTGTTTCGCATTTTCAGACCTTCCTTCATTTGAATATTGTGTAACTGCGTTATAAAGATAAATTCAATTTTTCATCATTTCTTTTCTACATTTTGCAAGTGATAAGTGACACGGATCAAGTAAAACATAATATTTTTTTGGCTTTGTATGTGAAATATGGAGTTTACAGTTGCTGTTTAATTTTGCACCAAGTAAACTGGATATGTTAAGATTTGAAGCGATTCCGTCAAATGTAATTGAAATTGTTACACACTCATTAAGGCCTTCTGTAAATCTGTAAAACTTCTTCCTAGAAAAAAAACCACCTGGAAGTTTTCAAAAGTAATTTACACCCACAATCGTAAATACTAGAACTTTATTTGCAATTGCTGATTCATCTCCGTGTAAATCAATGCCTATATTAATATAGCCAAAATGTGTTTTCCCTACACATTCGATATATTCTCTAACGCTCATGTTATCAAAAGTGATGCTAAGAAATAATTACTTTTTTAGCCTTTTAATTTCCTTTCTTGTATTAAATGACTCGACTGTAATATTTGGTTCGCAATTTACTATCTGATATAATTTTCCTAAGTATATTAATATGAGGTAAACAAAGATCAAAGTTTTCACGAATATGATTATAACACCTTGGACTATTAAAGTGGAAAGTTTTTACTAATTTTCTAAGCTCTTCATTATATTCAGTAGAGTTATTTTTTTCATTTACCCTATCTACTAAAAATTGCAACGTTTCATTACTGTATAATGTGGTAAGATCGTTTAAGTTGTCCTGAAAACCTGAACCGATTGCAGTATTATCATCTTTTTCTTCACTCTCTTGGATTTAGCCATCAAGTTCCTGGTATTCTACTGCGTATACTTTAATTTCTCTTTTAATTTGTTTCATTTAAAAATAAGCTTCTTTTTTTCTTGGTGGCTGCGACGTCGATGGCTCAGATGAAATGTCTCTATAAATATAAAATGACATTGGTCCTTTTGGTATTAACTGTAACTGAAAACAAAAATTATACTAATGTGAAAGACAACTACCAATTTTATTAAAAATACTTGATTATTATATCATACAAAATAGAAAAATATGTATAATGATATTTTACACTCAATAAAAAAAAACTTATTTTCAATTTTAATTAAAAATATATTCATGACATGAATTTCCTCTAGAGCCGTGACGTCATTTGGTCACGGCATAGAGTAAACGCATGCTTACTAAACAGTGTGTAGCTTATCCAATTTTTATGAAAACACTAAACAGTTATAAGAAGCTTAATATAAAATATAAATTAAGATGTTGAAAACACACAGGAACAAAGTCTGTAGGCACTGAGTTCTTTTTCAAAATACGTCGAGGTGCTCTTTGTATAAAATATTGTCTATCAAAATGTTCACTACAAACCATAGATTTTTTTATGGGGAGTACAGTGTACCTAATAAGAATTCGAGTCCATTTTTCTCGTCGTACAAAATTCATTGGGAACCTAAAAAACATATTATTCAGGGATATTTCGATCATAATATGAAAACCATTATTCAAGGATCGAATGCAAATTTCACTTTTTCACTAAGTGCTAGCTTGTTTTTTATTTTTGATATACCGATATTATGTAAGGCTAGTTTATATTTTAAGTATTTAATGTTTTAGAAACGTTTGTTTTAAGTCTGGAAATATTTTTCTGATCTGTGCGTCATTTGAACCCACGCCTTTTCCGTCACGTATATAACTAAGTAATTACATTTTAAAAAATATTAATAATTGTTTTCATTTCATCTACTAAACATTTCTATCGTAATCTACGGTTATTTTCACTATAGAAAAATATCGAAATTACTGGTCGATAAAATAATGTCAATCGCTATGTGTTAATCCGCAAAATATAATTTTTGACCGATAAAATATATATTAATTATGCACATAAAATATAAAAACTAATATTTAAAGAAAAAATAGAATACTATGATAAATATATTTAGTTTACTACGATCAATTTATTTGACCAAATTAAATGACAATTTAGTGGAAAAAAGAGATAAAAAAGTAAGTACGTGCATCGTATTTACCTGTGAAATGTCACATTATTTGGATTATATGTCACTTCATGATCCAGTACTGAACAAGACACCATTGCTTACTCTAAAATAATGTTATGGAAATATCATTTAAAAATATACAAATGTACTACAATAAAACGAGACGCTATCGAAGCAAGAAACTATCTTTATCAAGAAACTATCTATAACTTTTCTCTGTCAAAATAATTTTATTTCTTCACATATTTTCATCTTTTTTCCACTCACAGTAACGTCATAAAGAATATATTCACGCTCGCATGCTTTGATCGTCTATTCGTAGTATATTAAACCAATGCTTAACAAACTTTTGTTTTTTCAGAAATGGAGAATTTGAAATTGAATATTTGATGTTTTACAAAAACTAAATGTACAATGAGCGGTTTCAAAGTTAAAATCAAATAGAATATAATTAGTTAATCGTCTAGAATATAATTAGTTAAAATATTTTTTTAAATACTCCCAAGATAACTTACAGAGGTCACTTTGAAAAACCGTTATATCCACAGCCACCACTTTGTATTAAATTGATATCATCGACCTAAAATAATTAAAATGTAAATAAGAGGTTTGTTTAAATTGATGCCATGTGCTTCAATATCTAGTTAGTAAAATAAATTGATAGATATTTGAATTCACGAATGGTAGTCAATTTTGATTTATAATTGAAATTAATAACTTGAGAAGGCCAGTCCGCCAAGGAAAAGAGATCATTCATAATATGCCAATGTTTCATTCGATGTGCAATGCGAACTAACCTTAAGAAATTGTAACTAACCTTAAGAATTATGAATTATGACTTTGTAACTAAGCTTAAGAATTATGATCATGGCTCACTTCGTATCACATATTCCACTACATTTAGAAATTAAATAGCAACGCACTCAGTTTTTTTGTACTGAGGAATAATTATTTTAACATTTATATTTACTTCTCTGTCCATTAAATTATCGAGTAATTAGCATATTTTTTAATCGTTATCTAGATGCGGTTTTCATGAAATCTTTAGGATCATTTAAATGTGACTGAAAGAGAAACAGACAAATTATAAGATAACGTTTCATATTTATTATATTGGTAAGGACAGAATATTATTCCCGTAAAAATTGAAAATTTCCAAAAATAAAGTTGTGCTTAAACTATGAACCTTTTTCACTTATTTTTGTTTTTTTTTTATATAATTTTTTCTTAAAATGGGTGAAACTGCAAGGTTTCTTTAAAAATAAACCTTTTTTCATAAAAGAACTACAAATGTTTATTTGAGCATAATAGCATTTAATCTCAATTCCATGACATATAATATCGCCTAAACCCCTCCCTCTGTTACTTGTTTGAATGATATAACGATTTTGTAAAATGACGTTTATAATAACAAAACTCTCATGAAATCGAGATGGAAGTGCAAGCGTTTATATTTTCATAGGTGTTTCGTTGCGTGGATAGAATAGAACGTAGGACTGAAAGAAGTTATATTTTCGAACTACATCCATTAATTATATTCACCTGCACTGCCTTAAAAGACTAAATAATAGACAGAAATTCTAGACGAAAATTCTAGAACAGGCTTGCTGAGGTCGGAAAGTAAACTACGAGCAACCCAAGATTTAAGAAGATAAGAACCAAATATATTCAACTTTATAAGGATTTAATTTATGCACGGGAGATAGAGCCTATTAATATTCTGAAGCGTAGGATAAGGTTTCAAGTTCTGATTATTTTTTGCAAAATCCTTTCAGAACTTTATTAAATATTTTTCAAGACGAGCAATGAAATTATGCACCGGGATTTTATTAAACGCTAACTTATTAAATGATTTATTAACGAAATCCAATAATTGCCCTACTGGGTGTAAGTTATTTGTTAAAATATAATTTCAAAATTTAATCAAATATGAAAACGGTCGTAATTATATAGAGTTACGGTGTGATTTACTTCGGGGAGTTATTGTCAAAACCTAATAAATACGCGACGGTTGGGTGTCATCGGATTATTGAAGATAATTAAGTAATAGGTGCTTAAATCAACTATGAGGCTCTTTAATGACAGATTTCTATCGATAAATTTCTGTCTTGAGCAATAAATCATTTAGTGTATTCAAAATTAAATCGATAGAAAATAAAAAAAGGAAGTAAACATATATAAAAGTGTCTTTAACGTATTTCGGGAACGTTCAACTGTAATGTTATTTTAATGTAAATTATTTTTAGTTATTGCATTTTGTGAGCATATTCCGTAGTCATCATATGTGACACTTGCGACTTCTCTTCAATTCTTTTCTTTGAAACTCATTCGCTGAATATGTTCGTTTTCTATTTTTTAAATTGTAAGCGTAACTTACTTACATTATGTTAGTTCAATTATTGATCATTTTGTTAATTCATATCAGAGGCATCGCTATCTG
Organism: Druceiella hillmani; assembly: GCA_039881145.1. Classification (NCBI taxonomy): domain Eukaryota; kingdom Metazoa; phylum Arthropoda; class Insecta; order Lepidoptera; family Hepialidae; genus Druceiella; species Druceiella hillmani. The sequence continues at coordinate 27,680,036 of JAYKKI010000014.1, forward strand.
AAAAGAACATAAATATCTAAAATGGTAAATGTCTATCTATTCTAGATAAAAACCCATAAATGAGAATGGTAAAATTGTGACAATTCAAAAAAATGATGTCATTAACTCGACAGTATGTGTATTAGTTAATATGTGGAATTCATAGAAAAAAACGTAAAAGGAAAAATCTAAGCAAAAGAAATATATTTTTTCCGCAAAATCACGTTCATTAAACTTGAACGAGGCAAACACGATAGTTGGTATATATCGTCGTATTTTTTTTCAAATTGCAAATTCGTATAGTATTTACAAGTTCTTTGCCGTAATCCGAACAAAGTTGATTTGTAAAATTTTTAGATTTGTCTTGTAGTAAATATTACATTTTTAGCACTTTATTAAATTTAAGATTTAGATGATTTATTTAACTTTCTCTTTATTTCATTTGTGTACTAACACAACGTGAAGAAAGGGATAGTTCAAATCAACGAAATTAAAGTCGAAGAAAAGTTCTTCTGCGATATTAATTAAAAGCCCATTTACAAAAAAATAAGGAGTAGCGTTCCTTAGAATTCAATATATCGTTACCTCACTAATATATCCTTCAACCTCACCATAATGTGCTGAATTATAACTTATATATGGACCCTTTTTGCGTATTGTGATTAAATAGCACAACAAATTTTAATTTTGTATAACACCGTAGCTTACTTTTATCAGGTTTAAAAGCCTATAGTCTTCACCGTTTGAAATTTTTGCCCAGTAATTGATTGGGTAAATTTATTCAGTAACGTGTTTATACTCACTCTGTTTCAGAATGTAATTTACCATGCCAACAACGCTCTCTATTTACTAAAGGAAATACTATCTTCACCAATTATCCCGCTCTTACACCGAGTTTTGGTGTTGGATAAATATTACTTTATAATATTGTTAAGAAATTAGATGAAACATGGAGTACACTAATCTTAAGCAAAATATAGACTTTACTGGTTGATTGATTCAATTTGTTCGTAATATAGAAATTAAACGGTGTTTAAACAGAACCTTGAAAAATTTCAAATTGAACGGAATATGTTTAATAAATAAAAGGACTGTTTCATAATTTTAAAGCAACTAAGCATATTTAGATATTTTATTAGATTAATCTTCAAATATATACTAGTTGACACATTTTTGGTGGCTATGGATTTGTTGAATGTTATTTAATACATGTCAGATGAATTTTGATATCAGCCGGGTGAATTTTTTCACTTTGGCAAGTAATCTATATATGAAACTTCGTATAAATAAAACCTGACAGGAGTCAGAAAATCCAAACAGTGTACAATATTTTCAGTTTTAAATCATTCACACTATAATTTGTTAGTGACATCGTTGACCCAAGTGCTTTCGTGTAACATAATAATAATACTATATTTCCACAAACCAGAATAACAGCAATACAAATCTATGGTAAATAAAAAATTTATACACACATTTATAAATTACCGTTAACGTATTCATAATAATAAGAAATTAATACTGTAAAAAAATTTAGACATGATTTTAGATTAAACATGAATACAAGAGCACACAAAAAGTACAAAAGATAACGACACCAAAATTCAACAAATTTACTTTCATTGATCATAAACAAATCGCACACTGATGCGACCACTATCAGGTGGTTGAGCAGTTGAATACTTTGGGAAGTTGGAGAGTCCCGAATAATTTGATTCTAGAGGGTGGTATGTTAAAAAGGTAATGCTTATGTGAATGTAGGAAATTGTCAACTACGAAGAACGACTATTAACCAATAGCACAAGGCGGGGAATTTTTCCTTTTAACGTATCTTCTGAATTGCAAGGAATAAGATGCTAACAGAACCAAAAGGAAATCGGTAGAAAATAAAGAGGGGAAATAACCATACTACTAGAAAGTAGTCATATACAGATATCGGAAGAACGTGTTTAGCATACATTCAATCATCTAGCTGTATTTGGCTTCATGTGGGTTCCAAATAATGGAGTCAGACTCTAAATCGGATTTGCACTATTGAAGTAAAGAGCAGGTTAATTGATGAGATGGATTGCAAATTCTTAGAATATTGCAACACGAATTCAAGTTTCCGAAACAATTTTTTTGGTACATCTGCCATATGGGCATATGTACATCTGCCATATACGAAACGTCAATCGCGAACCAAATCTGACTTCCAAATCAACGACCATCCATACAATGCAGTGGGATTCTTCTGACCATATATTCATATTTAATTAATCAGTGCTGGGCTGTAATTCACTATTAAACCTTTGTTTGAGTTAAGACGTAAACTGCCTGCAACACTCCACTCAACGATGGCACTGATGTCACGCTGCAATCGTTCTGCATGTGCAGTGTCTTTGACGGCCGTAAAAAGATCCATGTCGTCAGCGAATAATAAAAAATAACATGGAGTCTTCACCGGGCAAACAATATCATTTGCCAAAATAGTGAAAAGTAGAGGAGAAAGATTCGAACCCTGGCTCACGCCGAACGTTTGACTTGAAATTCATACTCTCATCACAGATTTGACCTGTGTAGCTCGATTGGTTGTTACGATGTAAAACAAAGTCTAAAAATTTTACCAGTGGAGATAGGAAAGTGATCGGTATGAAATTGATTACATCTGACGTCATTCCTACTATATTTATTCGATATGTCCTTTAAGATAAACAATGCATCAACTCTGTAATTGCTATGCAGTAATTGTCCTCTTATAACTGACATTATTCTGAATTTTTTGGTATTTGTATGACAGTTTCAGTTCGAACTTACAGTATATAATTGATATAAGATAGGATGAGCATCACTGGTTTGCGTAAGATTTTATCAAAATTGTTTTAAGTGGGACAACAATTCAACAAAGTTAGCTTTAAATTAGCTTTTCTGTGGGTATAACCTAAATACACTATTTATATATTTAACACATAAACTGGCAAAGTATTAAAATATAATATTTTGGTACTCTGTTACTTTCGATATGCTCCTATTTTTTTCGTAAATGTTCAATTTTATTATGTGTGTAGACAACATAACAATCAGATTTACATAACTTGATACTAAACCTACTAAAGCATTTAAATTATAAATATTACAACCGACTAGAATTTTAAACAAAGTAAATCTATCGAAACACAACATCGAAACATTTATATGCGGAAAAGATATCTACACACAATGATATAAGCATAACTTGTTCCCGCACCACTCCTCACTTCAACTCTGATCATGCCTATGTACAAACGGGTAGGAAATATAATTGAGCCATTAAAAATATACATAGCTCCATATATTTATGTACATGGGTGCACTACATATTTGTGTAATTACTTGACGTCAAGTTGCCAGACACTTCTTTCTTGTTATTATACTGATGCAACAAAATTGGATTTTTATACATAATAAATTAACATTTTTGATAGAATGAACCATTTGCGATGAAATAGAAACTAAATTTTAATTTAAGTCAATTTTGCAAAAATATGAAAAAACTCTATCTAACTTGTGTGAAGTGAGTTCCAACCAACATTAACAGAGAGGTAGAAATTCCAAAACCAATATTTTTTACGGTTTCTTTTCTATACCGCTAATTTTTTTCTTAAATATCTTCAATATAAGTGTAGACCAATTCTATAGTTTTATTATCTGTATAAACAAAACAAATTGCTCATTTAAAACGTATTTGGAGTTCTACTTTCTAGTATTGTTTTCTAGTAGTATTTCAATAATCCTTCAGGTAAACAGCAAATGCTCTTAACTCACTCAATATTCTATCGATAATAGGTCAAAATCAGATTTTGCTCGTGGTATTATTTTATAGTGGTTAAAAAATATGTGGAGGGCTGGAGTATTCCAACCTTAGGCAATATTGACATTACGGATCCGTTATCAAATTTTCACAAGTATACAAGTTTAATCATTTTGTGTTACGGAGAATCGGAAGTATTTAAGCAGAACTACAAAAAAGAGCAAAACTTCTCTAGTTTTCTCGTTTCACTTACTTTATGAGAGAATAGTTTTATAACTTCATAACAATTAAGTACCCTTACATACTTCATTGGTTAAACATTTCATAGTGTTTAAGTATATGCATTTATTGTGGCGAAAGATTTGAAATATCTGAAACATGTTTAATAATACACGTATATGTTTTAGTGGCGGTCGAGACAATTAAGCAATTGAAAATAATGTAACGCTTATGTAAGATCATGCCAATAAATTCAATCTATAAATGATGTATCGAAAAGAAAAGCTTTAGAAACAATTTTAAATCGGAAAAGATGACTACTCAAAAACAAGAAATATTTGTTAACGTTCAGTTCTACACATAAATTAAACTTTCATCTAGCTGACATTGTACGTGACTCCGTTACTGTTTATATCTTCCACGATCCATGGTATAATAGACATAAATCTGTGCCCTCTCTTTCTAATGCTCAGTCAATGATTTGGTCTTGTTAGGTTTTGTTATTAAATTAGAATCGCAGTTCATTAGAGGGCATCGTTTGAAAGAAAGTCATTCCGCTTTATGATACAGCAATAAGTGGAGTTAAATTTTTACTAACTTATATTAGATTATTTATTTACTGACGCCACGTTTTAATAAAAAAAAATATACATTTATATACATATATATATATATATATATATATATATATATATATATATATATATATATATATATATATGCACAATTAAGTAACATGGGTTTAGACACCAAAATGTTCATTTGAAATGTTTACTTCACCTTAGGTCTTTTGTTATATACAAACGTTCTGTAACTGGCGTAATAATTCCATGAATTTGTCAGTATTTGTTTGCTTATGGTGACTCCTAAAGGATAATGGAATGCATGTGTATGGGATACGTGTGCATGTACGTACCTATGTAATGAGACTACTAATAAGATAAATTCGTATAAATCACTGAGTCTCGCATTTGTTGTATTGTTTAATGTTTTCACAGCGGAGCTTTTTGGTGCGGAGCTCAAAAACTTATGAGACACGAGTAAAATTCATACTACAAGAATTTCGTACATAATTAGACAATTACAAATATTTAAGGTTCTATTAAACTATTTAAATTCATTAATGTTTCCCAACATAAATATATAATATTATATCATTCACGGGCGTAAAAGCACGGTGCGTACTTAAAAATGTTAACATCTAGAATCATCACTTATCATCCTTTGTATAGACGTTTATAATCAAAATGTTTTCAATAATATTAGATTCAGTAGTGTCAGAAAAAGGAGAAGCGTATCCTTTGGCACATTGTTCATTATATCCCTGAAGATATGGTATCTTTAAGACCCTAGCCCTTTCATACGATAGCTAATGCATGTATAGAGAATTTAAAAAAATGAAGTGTTTAATTTGCCCCCACACCCTAAAATTTTCATGCACATATTTTTAAGCATTAGCTATTTGTATATGTGCGAATTAATACGTTTTATTACTATGCTAAATTTCAAGTTGAAGAGTAAGGCAAATTCTGAAGTGAACCTATTTATATATAACTTTATTGATTGAACTGATTCCGATAATACTGTATGTATAATTCCAAATATTCAAACGTAAATACTCTGGTAATGTCTATGTATATATATGATAGAATACGTACGGCACTACTGCTGCTATCGAGACAAAAGCTCATGTGTGCAAAAATTATAATAATATTTTGGCGGCAAGAATTGAGTAAAATTTATTAACCAATAACACAGAACCTCAGTCGCATGACTATATTTCTGCATTTTTACGAATACAAATAGAAACTAAAAGGTTACTTGAATAAATATGTTTGAGTAAAACTAAGTTATGACTTAAGTCTCGAAACGTGAGAGAAAACTTCTCATATATATTTCTGTAATATTTTTGAAGTCCTTGTGAAATAATAAAATATATGTTTAAGTTTAGTTGTTGAATATAAACGAGAATATCACAATATTTTTTAGTATTTTTGGTGTTGAAATTACAAAAAGTATGTGAATGTTGTTGTTATAAATTGAGTTAAAACAATTAGCACATGAAAGTGAATTTAATCAACTGATAGCAGAAGTTAGTATTAAAAATACTTTAGTATTAAAAATATTTTTTAAATTACTCTTGAACTTTTATCGATTTTTAGGCAACATGTGCTAGTAACCCATAATAAACAGGTAACCAAGGTTAACCGGGAAGGCGTTTTAATCAATGCTATTAACTAGAAAATATTATTTCTTTCAGAAACTCGTCCTCTTTTCATATATATAGTACCAATATCTAACTTTCTTTTTCTTTCCTTACATCTTTCCATATTTTAAAATGACATATTTTTTATTATATATTAATTGTCCGATTTACACAAAATGTATATAGTACAAATATTAGAAACGGATAAAATAAATAGGAAAAAAATAATAAAAACAAGTTACTGTCTAAGTCAGATTGGTTCACAAATTAGCAAAATATGCACCGCTCGTGTCTAGGTATGAATGGAACAAAATGGTCTACCCAATACAAAATTGACTAAGGTAAATGCATACACGACTGTCGCTCACAAGCCGACGTTAATAAGAGAAATGAATAGACAAAATATACCGTGACATAACAGTGCACTCTCGCTGTGACGTAATAGTCGATAATGGAAAACAGTATAATTTGATACGAAGTATTACCGTAAATTGGTATTAATTTTATGAAACGTAAAGGTAAATACTTTATTCCGGCCATGTGTGAATTGTTTAAGGTATTAATTTTATTATCACTTCAAACATCGAGATTTTAGAAACTTCATGTTGTGACCAAAGTTTAAACACATCTACATCGCAATTTTTTTAATTGAAGCACAAGGTTCTTTCAGATAAACTGCACACGCTGTCCCTATTAACCCTAGATAGAGTCTCACACGTATTAACACATAAACACATACGCATTACATAAACACACCATGCGTTTTTTGGTTCCCTACCTTGTAAGGAGAACAGTAATAAGATTACTCACGTGTATGTCGGTATGTCGGTCACAGTCTTTCTTAGAAACCGCTTTACGTAAAAACTTGGAATTTGACACCGCACTAAAAATATATATTAATCTGCACATATCGTGATATCTAAGACTTAAAAATATTCATTTCCAAATTTAAGAGAGGGGAAATTATGTATTCGACTTTTCTTTTAAATTCCATGTATATAGTACGAGGTGTCATTTGAAAAGGCATTTGTCATTTACAAGGGGTCAAAAATATTTTTCATAATTGTAGATATCACGTCTTTAGATATATATTGAAAAATACGGAAAATAATATATCTCCATTCCTCCCCCCCTATTTTCGAAACAACCCAACCTAACGTTATTTAAAAAATGTGGTTTTCAGAAACCCTCGCAAAGGTTTAGGAAAACTCTAGCAATGAGCATGGATTACATATTTTTTTAAACTTTCCTTATGGTTTAGACCTACAAAGAATGTTGCAGGTAATACATTTACGAATTTTCATTTCTAGACCCCGTTTCCTCGGAAATTATGCAATGAAAGAATTATTTCAATGGCAAAGTCATATTGCCCACATATTTGACCCCACCAACTTTTTTAAAACATTAGTATCACAATTAAAGAGGAAGTAGTCTTAATTTTTTCCTTCATTTTATTTTGTTCGAAAAGGTTTATTATGAGGAATATAAAAGCATTTTTTCACAACTGTAAATTGCATATTCAGAAATAAATTCTAAAAAATTGCAAAAATATAAATTCCATCCTTTATTTCCAAAACTACTAAGCCAGAAATTATTATATAAGTAGAGTTAATAAAGTCTGACTTGAAAATTACAGGAAAACTATGACCATTATATATAGTGCCACTTTTTTATAGTTTGGCAGGTTTTTTAATAATTTTATTTTCGTTTATGTGTAAATAGTGCACTATTCGAATAATTTGTAATAATACTATTCAAAATTATTTACCGAAAATTCGTAATTAAGACTTTCGAATTCTCAGCAGTATATGTATCCCATTTACACTACGCTTAAAAGCGAAGGGCTATCAACTTTTTCAAAAGAAATCAATGGCTAAATCGAAAAACTATATTTCATTACGGACACATTTGTTATTTAATTTTACAAGTTTAACAGCTTGATTTACAACCAACTAACTTATGCATTGTTGGGTAAAAATATAAAACTTGTTTAAATTATAAATCATATCTCAGCAGCAGTGTAATTTCACTTTGGACTTTTGCAAATATGAAATAATAAATTCCTCTCATAACAAATTTGGAAGAAGGATTCCGCTCAACTGGCGGTTAAAATAAGAAAGTTGTCATGGCACCTATAAATATCTACATATAAGTGCCGACTAACATGAAGTAATGTGCCATTAGTTTCAACCGTAGTCTATTTATGGAATTCGTTTCTTTGTTTTATGTACTATTTATGCATTTTTGTCAAATGTTTATCTAACTTAGAAATTAGTGGAACGCTAACCATATCTACGTATAAGAAAATAATCTTAAGACGCAAAATATAACATAAGTTTATATTTTGTAAATTGAAGTTTATAGAACGTCAATTAATGATTCGTCTTGAACTTTTAGGCTGAATCATAACTGTATTATTAAAGCAATTAATGAGGAAGAAGTAAAAGGAACATCAGAAGAAAGAAGACTGTCTGCTGCTAAATTTTGGACAAGTTATTTCGATGAGTATTGCATGGTATTATTGCTTGCTTTAGTAATATTTCTAGGGTTCCGTATCTCAAAAGTAAAAGTGGGACCCTTATAGAATCACTTCGTTGTCCGTCTGTCTGTCCGTCAAAACCCTTTTCCTCTGGAAAGTGTGGAGGTATCTAGTCGAAATTAACATCAAATCCTTACGTCTACGATTCTTTGGAGCTGTAAAACTTATTTATGACCCATATTTTGACATTCGTAAATAAATCAAAACCTAAAATTATGGAATTTGGGAAAAAGCAAGGTTCTACAGTAAAAGTAAAGAAAAACACCCCTAAATAGTTAATTTGTAATTATATTTTTAAATATACCAGATGTATTTACACCTGTAAAATATATGGAGGGGGGGGCAATATATTACGTTGTGCAAAATTAATATTTGTAAATAGTGTAATAGGACTACTATGTACATTTAAATGTTTATAAGTGCCAATATGTGTACGGAACCTTCGTAGTACGAGATTTTCTCGTGCTTGACGGTTTTTTTTAATATATATTTGACCATAAGGAATCGGATTTAAATAAATTTACTAATGACCTCATAAAATGTTTATTATAAAATAATAAAGGAATTAATGGGAATATTTTCTATACATTAAAAATCTAAAATAAATTTTAACTGTTTTTCTTACGAACTTTACTGTTTCCGGTATGTTTATTTTACTACTTGTTGAGGTCTATAATTCCATTTGATTCGATTATGCTTTGTGCGAAGGGATCTTTTTGATGCAGTGATATAATAAAAAACAGGATGAAAATTTCAATACTCTAAGTGTTTTTAACATATTCCGATAATATAATTATACATTTATTTTTATACATTTATTTTATACAAAAACTAACGGTTTACTGACGAAATAATTTTGAGGCATCTTATCAAGTATGATCTATAAATCTTTAGGAAAGTAGGGAGAAATGATTAGATTTTGATAAGGATGGTAGAAAGATAATACGCTAGAATTAGTAACTCACCCAAAATATAAACGCTTGTCGAGATCTCATTAGATTCCGTCAATAAAAGCTGGTTATATATTTCATATCGCTAAGTGTTTGCTGCCATATTACCCTTTAACGCATTATATATTTCCATGAGCAACTGGTCCTGCAGGATAGGGCATGCGAGTATTCGAGAAGGTAATTTGTTGTATCTCGAAACGATGCGCGAACATCGCGACCTTGTTCACTTCTGACTTACAGCATAACGTTATTACGATCAAACGCTTATATAGGATAGGACGAGCGTTACTAGGTTACGTAACATTAGTTTAAATTATTGGGCGGGATTATATTTCAAAAAGTTAGCTTTAAATTTTCAGTTCCCCGTGGGCATAACCTAAATAGACTGTTCATAAATTTTCGTTGGATTTGTATGTTTTTGCTCAATAACGAAAACAAAATAAAGGTACTGTATACATACACACATACTTTTTTCCTAATATATTTGCATGTGCCTTGATTAAATATCGAGTTTTAATAAAAGAACATTTCGATAAGTTTAACTTAATCATTGGAAATCGCATATGGGAATGTGCGTTGTGTACTTTAATGGGAAATAGGGTAGCTTGTGAATATATTTATTAAAACTTTTAACTTGTTTTTAAAAAATAAAAAGATAATTAGGCAGTTTAAGTGTTCCAATGACAATTATTCCATATTAATCACTATATATTCGAATATTCCATTTTCATTAACAATTATTTAGATATTAGTAATAATATATTTACATATAAAATATATTAAGTAAATACTTTACTCAAGTTTTTATAGTGACAACATTCCACATGTGTTATTATAAAAACTTGTGCCCCTTAACATTCAATGTACACCTACTGTAGTCTTTTGTTATTTTATAATCATTCGTGTCTTTAAATTCTAAATTTGTATACGTTTATTTGTGTATCGCTCTCAGAAAACGGATTTGATATACATAAAAATAAAATATGTCAAAGAGCCTTAAATAAATGGATAACAAAACTGAGGAGATCTTGAATCTGGTGGAGTTATTTTTTACAAGTCTTTCATTCGCCTTCTTTAATAAGTATTTAGTGATTTATCATAACTCTTTACCCTGAGATTATTGTTAAATTTTAGAATTTATACTATGAATAATTTAAATTTTAGAATTTATACTATGAATATTTTTATCTTAAATTATACTATACTATATTTACATACACAAAGATGATAAATATAAAAATATTTCACAAATAAGTGAAAATACGTGATGTAATATTATTAATTCTTTTTTTTCCTTGTATTACAATTTCGTTGTATTACAACATCTTAACATCTTCAGGTGGGCTATTAGCAAAGATTATCTTTGATAATAACCCACCTGAAGATGTTGTAATACGATGAAACCTAGGTCGTGGTAAAGAACTTAAATAAAATAGAAACAAATATTATATCACGTAGTTTCATTTAATTGCAAATAATGAATTTCTACAAAATTAAAGCCAAATATATGCAATATTTGAAATCAGCCGATTTGCCTATATTATCAATAAAAATATTTGTTAAGATGCTGCGGTAAATATATGCAGATAATTTTATTGACAATTTTAGTATGATTAGAGTTAGAATAGAAATATACCACTGGCATTGACGTGAGTCTACTGCCTATATTTTTCCAAAGTCCTGTTAAGGTATGCAGTTTTCTTTCCTAACTTTAAAAAACACTTGTGTAATTAAGGTATGTATAATTTTAGTTACAGGTTACGAACAAAGATAGTTGTTTGTGTAAAAGTTTTGACATATGAAAAATATTTTTTTTTCAATCTCAATCAAAACAGTTTTCCTTAATATTACGAACTTATTCAATGGCTATATTTTACATTGACCATTTTATGCTGACTTTAATAAGAAAGTTCGTATGGCATTTAGTATTATATTTTAATGATCTGAAAGTATACGGACGCTTCAAATATATATGAAGTATATACAATATGCAACGTGACATTAAAACGTCGTATGAGAAAAGCATGATTAATATCGCCTGGCAAATCATATCTAAAAATTTGTAATATAGAAATTATTTGGAATTCTATTCGACTTTCCTAAAAATATTGTTACCCCTATTATCTCTAAAAATGGAGGCAAAGGGTATTTTATTATTATGTAGTATTAACAATCAATTCCAGTAATCTGCATAATAATTTTATTTTTATTTTTCCTGCCTATGGTTTACATTTTATTAGGTTATTTCGACTAAAGTTGTATAGAGTGTATTTAAAATGAATTGAAGTTTCGTGAATGTCTGCGTTGTCTAGAATGAAGATGTTTAATGACAACCATTAAATTAATTTCAAACAATATAACAATACGACATGGAAATCAGCTTTTAATAAATATATCAGTTTAGTAAGGATCAACATATGGTTTTTGCCTTCTATAAAACTTAAAAATTGACGTTTTAAAAATTTTAATGACCTTAAATTGATTAAGCTATTCCTAAAACTCAATAAGCTGATGAGTCCGAGGAAAAAACACAATAAGCAAATGGATAAGTCGAAACCTAGGTAAAAAGTGAATAATATTTATCTATGACAGTCATCAAACCTTAAAAAACTCAAAAACGTTAAATCTCATCAAAGAGTAACCGTTTCAACTTAAAATCCAAGCGTAAAATGTAGCTAAAAAAAGCAGCTAAGTTCTCGCACAGTTTTGCTAGAGAAATGTAGATGAACTAGTTAAAATTCTGCATCCAAATTTATTGAATATTATGCTTCTATCGAAGCATTGTACTTGACCGCGGTGAACAGTTTTTAGATATTTGTCACTTTTAACAACCAGAGTTATTTAAGAAGATAATTGCAATGGCTTTATAGGACTTATCATGTGACAACGCAACAGGGAGGTAAAAAAATAACGCAGCCTTCAAAGGTAATATTATTATTTTGATAGGCATATTATTCTATAAATTTATTTGCAAAGCTTTAATTCACTAATTTACAAATCTTTGGCAAAGCTCTACAAAAACTTTTAGCGTTTATTCCACTACTTTGTCCTTTTTACGGTAATGCTTTTAATGAGATTAGGTTTTCCTTAATGAACTATATAACTTTCTGTTTCTTTCTTTTAAAGGTCTATGTAACTTTCTGGAACTCTAGCAAAATTATGAACTTTTGGGCTCAGATTAAAAATTAAATTAGCAGTTTATCACTACTTTCATCCCAGAAGAGTTGCTCATACTGGGCGGCAAATTTACTCTCCGTTGTTATTTAGTTACTGGCCTTAATTTATAAAATATTTGTGTAGAGAGAATAGTTTACAGGAAAGCAATAATTCATAAAGTTTATTATCTATGTTCCCATTATGCTTCAATATTAGCGTAAACGCCAGTCATAAATTTTGTTTTTTATGGGCAGTAAGAAAATGGGGAGTTTACGAATTTCGCGGCGATTCAGTGATATTGCTTGTTTTCACTCAACTAGGGCGAAGGTGAAAGATTACTATATAAGTAAACAGCTCGACGGATATTACTGAAGAGTCTGAGAAAAAATTAAAATGAAAATGAAAAAAACCAGATTGATAAATGTGAGGTTGAAAAAACCATCTCCATTACGTAATGATGCAGTAGCTGTTGTTAAAATGATTAATGTTTTTTTTATTTATGAAATGCGGAGCTGAAATTGATTGAGAGAACCCGAAACAATTTTATTTATTAAAACTAAGTTAAGTTAGTATCATTCAATTTAGCTTTTCTGAAAATTTATACAATTGTTTTTTCCTTATTTCTCATTGTTATATTGTTTCTAGAGAACTATTATATATCAGTACTAAGTAGAAAATTAAATAGTTTGATATTAAATTTGACCGTTATTAAATTATCTCATAAATACAATAACTATGAAGTTATAAACGTCATGAATGTACCATTGAAAAATATAAATTCGAAAATTATAACGAATTTAAATTTTTTGTGAGGAGAAGAAATGCTTTTCACGACACATGCTTATATAATAACAAGCGCCTACTATTTTGATACGTAAATTTAATTCATTGTCTTACATTACATACCAGCTGTGCTCACGGTTTCATTCGGGTAAAATAACGGTTTTACCGTCGAAAGTATTATTACTGTTATTATTATTATCATTACTATTACTAAAAATGCTTACAGATCGTTGGCGGTACCAATATCATAAAGCCAACAAGTCAAGGTTTGTTTTAATCTGTAATATCCAGATAAAAAATATCCTATATTTTTCTCCAGTGTATAAAATATTACCGTACAAAATTCGATCATAATCCAGCCAGCAGATTTAGCGTGATTGATGAAGAAATTAACTTACAGACAGTAAAAATTCTGAACACAAGACTTCGGACTTTTATTATCATTCATACATTAAATCAAACACTCGCTTTAAAATATTTTCCTTGCCCAACATTTACTCAATTATAATTTTATTATGCGTAACTTCTTAAGGGAAGATTCAAATTCCTCTCTAAGGAAAAACAGCCGCTAAAACGCCCTTCGTATATGAATCGCAAAAATAACGAAACTATCTCTTTGGAATACTGTTTCTTAACTGAGAGATATAAATTTGTATTATAAGTTTATTTAAACTTATTCTACTGGAAGTTATTTAACTTGATATTTGGCAATTTGGAAATTTTTAAGCTATTTTCTTATCTCCGCAATTGAATTGAACATCCTCCAATAATTGGCAGTTCATAATTGATTTCTGAGACTAAAACAGCCGCATAACATCTAAAGTTATTTCTTCACTAACAAATGATACAGAAAAGTCGATAAAACAAGAGGGTGGGTGGGAAAGCTGTTTTCCCTTCTTACACGCATAATAAATCTACATATAAACTGCGTGATTAGAAGTATTTGTTTATTAATATTGTTTTATGCTACCAGCATGATGTTGTGCTTTTATGTTTATGATTTTTTATGAGTGTGTTCAATATAGAAGAATGTTAGTTAAACTTTAACTCGTAGAAGTTAAATGCTGCAAATAATGCATATATTATTCGGTTAATTTATTTAACATGGAAAAAAACGTTCAACTCCATGAAACACACGTATTAAATGTGAAAATAAGTAGCATACACACTTGGGCTTGATATGGCTTAATAATATTTTCTCTTTGTCTCTGTGAAATAATATTTTTTGTTTAATTTTTTCACAGAGTACTTATTTTCTATTAAATTCCCAACTTTAATTTTAAACAAAACATATGTTTTACGTATGTTTGTTTTTTACAGATGAAGATTACCAGCGGAAACTGAATAACATATAACAAATTCCCACTTATGCATATAAGAAATAATCCTAAATGAGCTACACTTTTAACTTATGGATATATCGTACTATCACATGATTTTTTTGTAACATGCAATTTACATTCATTTTTTTCTTGAGTGAAATACTGACTTTAAATATAGAACTCTATAGAATTCTAAAGAAGTTTATAACTTGACGAGAATTGAATACGGTGAGATCTGAAAACGTTCTAACTCATTGAAGAGATATTATATATATGTTTGACATTCGTTATGTTTGCAAATTCCGACATTCACAAAATAACGGTATTTACTAAATAAATATACCTCTTATTCTCATAACCGAGGCAAAAGGATATAATTTTTTTTAATAGAAGGTGTAAATAGTAGAAATCGCTCTAGAGAGTCTGGTGATATATCGGCTATTGGTGGTTTGGTTGTACTTACAGAAAATACAGATCCGTAGCAAGCCACACTGTTATTATTATTTTATCAAGGCACTTGAAGTAACACTCAAACCGAGACGAGAAATGTACTCTATTACTGATCGTACTTGCGCACCACAAAATTGCCGAAAAAATTAACTGCATCCCTTATAGAAGTAAAACAATATTCAAGTAAAAAATATTAAAGAAAGGAATTTTGCTTATAACAAAGTCAAGAAAGGTACCAGCTTAACCTGTGGCCGGAAAGAAACGAGTTTTCAGGGCAACATAAAATCTCTGCATTTAAACTCCATCTAGCCTGATACAATATGCGCCGGAGACCGAAGTTAATGTTAATTTATTTACTGCATTTAGATTTCAGTTGTTTTCTTCGCACATGCATACTTACTTATGTCGTTAATGAGATTTGTTATATTAATAGACTTCGGAAATGGCTGGTTTTTTCATTGTTTTTCTTTTGTAAAAAAATGATAAATGAAATGCATAGAGACAATTTCAGTAGAAGTAAAAGTTATTCCAACAACTGAATCCCAATTTAGTAATTATTATGATTATGTTTATCCTTGTTTTAATAGTACTTCATTAATATCGTTGAAAAGTATCCTTACCACTTATTTCCAAATAAATGTTTCTTAATTAAATTACGAAATCGAATGGTATTTTTACTGCCTTTAAACGATTCTTGGCTAATCGCTTTTTTTTCTTATTAAATATCATTGTTATTAAAGCATGCTAAAAATGTAGAACTGAAGTTTCATCATCTCACGGTGATAGCGTAAAATTGCGCGTCGTAATTTCAAAAGTTATGCACACATCTATACTGTACGTGAAGATGTGTGCATGTATAGATGTATGCAGGTCATTGAAATCAATTATGAACTGCCAATTGTTAGAGGATGTTCAGTTCAATTATGGAGATAAGAAAATAGCTTAAAACTTACAAATTGCCAAATATCAAGTTAAATAACTTCCAGTAGATTAGGTTTAAATAAACTTATAATACAAATTTATATCTCTCAATTGATAAACAAAATTCGAAAGAGGTAGTTTCGTTATATAATATACTCATATATGTAGGGTGTTTTAGCGACTGTTTTTCCTTCGAGTGGAATTTGAATGTTTCATGTTTAAATCTTGTGACAATAACCCTTCAATACTGCGACCTATCGATGCTGATATCATATATATTTTAGATTTCTTTCCTCAAACTGAATATATCAATCTGATCACAGTATATGTTACTGTTGCATATTTTCAAGTCACTTGTAAATTTTTTATATTAAATCGAACCATCCAATATCAAATTTTAATACCAGTTGCCTCTATACTTTAGCACCTATTTATGCAAAATAAACTCCCTCTCGGTCGTAACTAACTTCCGGCCGATTACATCTTCTTCACACAGGTTAAATTATTTAGATTTTTTTATCACAACACATATTCCTGTAATGCAGATCTACTTTTGATAGCAACATATATTTTCTTCTGCTTGAAAATAACGAAACGGACGTCGACTGTTTCTCAACAAGCTTATATCAGATTTGAAATTAAAGTAGCACATACGATATATGCAACACCAACTTCTTCTCATCACATAAAAGGGACTTATATTGAATTGGTATGATGAGACAGTATTCTCTGTTCCATTCCTACGTTTTTTTTTCTTAGCATCAAGTATTACTGGGAACGAATTATGAAGTATATTATATTTGATCTATAATTTCTAAGGTTGTAAGCAAAGTCAAATTTAAGTTTCGAGTTGTATTAAAGATATCGTCGAGGCGATGAAAACTACGTGATGTCTGCTACTTGCGAATGAGGAAATATATTTGTTTCATTTAGAAGAGTTGTAGAAACTTTGTTTAAAATATTGTATCTCGATATTGGCGTTGAAGTTGTATTCGATTGTTTTAATGCAATTTATAATAGCACGAGCTCCTATCGACTGCTGGAATATTTAATAATTACACTGTTAATTAACTGCTATCCTGATTTAGGAATAACATGTTATTGGAAATCCAAGTTTCATTACACTGAGTATAGTACATAGAAATATTCTTTAGGAAATATAAAAAAAATCACAAGAAAAACATAATAAATTTTGACTTTTCCATGATTGTGGTTTTAAAAATACACCCTTATTTTCCAAGTATTACCTTAAGGAAATAAGGGTATTAATCTTTAAAGAGCTGTAAATCTGAAATGACTAATTTTAAAGTCTGCATATTTAATACATCAGAGAGTTTAGCTTTAATGAATGTCATTATCAAAATGTAAAAAATATTTTTAGCAATATATACTTATAATACTCTTAAAATATCGACAACATAAATTTAAATAAATGTTTTAATTTTCAGAATTAAGAACCTTTTTGGAAAAATATATATATACTTGAATATTTACTTTGGAACATTTTACATGTGTAGTTGATGAAATGGCTTTGAAGTCAACAAAAATATAAATTAATTAATCTAGATATTTCTGTTTTTTAAGTCATTTCTTAATAAGGTGCCGTAATGTTACTAACAAAGACGTTGGTTTCATCATTTGTAATAAAATTGTACTACAGCACCACTATTATATTTTCTTTACATTTTCAAAATTTGTCGAAGTTTAAATACATACGCATTTCCACATGAAATATGCTCTACTTGATTTGGCCAGCCAGTTTTTCGAATTCAACACTCAACTTATACATATAGGTAACTACCCAGTTATAGGATGGCATTATAGATACACTAGACAGATATAGTATACATCAATAATTGCCACCAGACAAAAAATCGTTGGCAAATATTATCATTTACGAGTTAAATAGTATATATACACGGGACTTGGAAGCGGCGCGACTCATGATTCTATAATCTTATATCAATTTTGATTATTTTTATCTCAATATCTTTCTCCCTACGTCATCTCTCACACTTTTTCCAAAACATACACTGTTTTTATGAATAATAATTTCGTTGTCAACGTTATAGGCCATTGTTGAATAGACCAAACTGTAACTTTTGAATTGATTGCCGATTGATTGATTGATTCTTAGGATCTCGTGCCTAAAAATTAAATGATTATCATATTATTTTAGGCAAGAATTAAAATAATTACAGAATTTATTTTTAAATCTACTTAAGCCGAGCTCAATCCTAAGAACTATTATAAATTTCAAAGTATTTCTCAGTATTTGTTACTTAATAACTGCGAACAAATATCGAATCATTATTTTTGGTATTCATGCATCGCCTGAGATGAAGTAACATACAATTAAATTATGTATTTGATCTTATATGAACTTAGGCATACCTTTATTTTAATTATCAGCAATGTAATAATATAAGGTGGCATAACGCCCTTGGCCCCTTTTCCACTCCGCCCTCTCTTTCCATGCGCGAAAATATCGCAACAACGTGAACGTAATTAAAAAGCGCATTCCTACTTTTATCAACTTTCAAAAACCATTTTTATTTCTCTAGAAATATTAATTCAAATTAAATAGTATACAGGGCCAATTTGTGTCTACCTAAATGATTAAAATAACTATAGTGCTTATTTTAATGATGATAAATAAGTTTACATGAACATCGCCACTTTTATTCAATGCTCTTTATTATCTTAAAAACCATTACCGTGGCTTATCTATAAAAGATAGATAAATGCTGTAGCAGATTTTCTTTGAACTTTAACTACAATTTCTACGCAAATATTATTAGTGTAGCTTTAATTGTTATGTCACGATAGCGTCCTGACCAGCAACGTTTACCACTACTACTTTGGCATTATTAAATTTATGTCAAAAATTAGAAATAATGTATACGTACTATGGTAATTTAGAAACTAAGCTATCGCATTACGGAATTTATATATCAATAAGATTAGTGGGTTTTGAGTGATTATATAAAAAGTAAAAAAATAATGCGCATTAGCTATACTGGCAGCACTGTTTACGTATCAATGCAATTTTTACCATTTATTTCTGGAAAGCATGTTGAAATCTTTCCCTTAGTCGTTCCATGCTTTATTATTTCAAATTTATGTATAGGTATGCTTACGAAGCAGCCGTCAGACCTACTCGTAGCTTTACGGATTTAACGAAATATAAAACAAGCACAATTAGCTGAGACGTAATTATCTCACAGCCGAGACGCTGTCATCGGTAGTTTAAATAATCAACTATGTAAACAGATTGACAGGGTCCTTCACTTCTGGAAATTGTAGATGTTGATTGGCAATTAGTCGGTTGTGTTGACTCGACTGCCTCACGCTATGTTGGTAACTGTCGCGGACTTGATTTTTAGTGCATTTAACTAAATGTGTATAGAAGCTCGGATGTTCACGTAACTTTTAATTGTTCTTGTATTAATTAAAAAATAACCTGTTAAATACGAGAAGTATTATAAGTATAAGTATATATTTAAACATATAAGTATATAGAATCTCAGTTAAATGATTTAAAAATATTAATATTATTTTTCAATATGTGAATGTGTTGCCAAGTATATCTTCAACAGACATACAAATGTTATTAGATTTTCAAAGACAATAGTCTTGAAATTGTCGCGATAGTTTTTCGGTAAACTTTGATTAAACTTTTAGTTACGTTATTTTTTCGTAATTTTAACCTAGCAATTTCGGAGAAACGTAAGAGATTACAATTGCAATTGAAAGACTCGTCATATTGTAACACATAGACATGCAGAAGGAGACAGACATAAAAAATTATGAGGATCTCATTTGACAACGTATGGATACAAAACTCTAAAAAGGACAATAAAAAGAATCAGACTAAATAATCAGCAATTAAACGCGACAAAGAGTTTCAGTTTTGCGTCAATGTTTAAACACACTTTCATGCACATACACGTACGTTGCACGTACTATAATCGAAAGTTTTTTGCCACTTTTATAAGATTAATTTGTCTAGTGAAAAACTGAATATTATGTATTATAAATCTATAACTCGGCGTTGCATTTTCAAATATTCCATCAAGTCATAATTGTGACTAAAATCTTTAGGATTCATAGTTGAACAATAAATCAAAGAATAAATTTTATTTAAATTTTTTTTAATGAGATTGGATATTCATGTTAAGATTAATGTTTCTGCTTGATAAAAGGAAATTGGAAAGCAAATCGGATTATGACGAAATTTGCTGACGTGCATTTTAAATAAATAAGTTTTCTAAGCCTAGAAAAAGATAGTAAATCAGTCTTAATTCACTTAATGCGGTAAAGCATATAAGTAATGTTTCAACACATTAAGTGTAGTCGACTGAAGACAAAATGTACTGACCAACAAATTATATTAAGAAGCGGTAATTGAACCGAAGGTAAGTTTATAAAACGTTAGAGGACGGAATAAAGAGTATATGTATACCGCGATATATCCTTAAATTATTATGGAACTTTGCGTGTGTGGAAAATCAACAGAATTCTCATATTTAATTATTATTTCATTTTACACTTAAAAAAGAAGATATATTTCAATAAATATTGTTGAACTTTATGTGACTTATTTCGCAAATACACTCATTTTAACACGTTGTCATTAGTAGTAATCAAAGTGAAGCGAATATAATTTGGTCCTTGACAGCTCCGTACATATTTGTAAAATATCTACTTTTTAGTTATATTCTCACAAAGCTTATAAAGTAAATATTTTGCAAATATGGAGAAGAACGAAAACTGAAAAAACAAATTAGTGATTTTCCTGAAAAATTCCAAAATTATATGCTAACACGGAGTACCAGTAATACAAGCCACTATCAAAACACATTTAACTAGAAAGGCCATATTTTTTTTGTTTATATGCTTGAATTTTAAATAGTTTTGGTATTGAATTAACACCTTTAACCTTTTCGGAGAAAAAATGTTTTGATAAATAAACATACAGTAGAAATGGTCTTATGAGGGTTCAGTTTTTTCAGTACGAAATATGAAATTATTAGAAAATATACGAGAGTGAACTATGACCGCGCATCTCCATATGTCTTTGGACGGACGTATAGTATATAAATATTATTATATTGAGTTATGAATGTACAAATAGTCAGTATACTGATATATTTGCGAAGAATTTAACTTAAAACAAATGCAAATCAACAATATATAAAATTGAAATGCCAAATTTTGCTTCAAATATCAAATTTTGTTTTCTTTCTTTTACTAATTCTATTAAGTTATTCTGTTTACTTTTGTGATTTTTTTTATCCGATTCGTGTATTTTAGGTACGTTCTAATTGAAATTGCAGGAGAGTTAAAATATATGTTTGGTATCAGTTAATTAAATTCATAAAAGGAAGATTCCGTTGTGAATCTTATCATCTAACAAATAGTAGTCAATGACTCACTCTCTATTCCGTAATATTACGAATATTACTCTCTATTACGTAATATTACGTTAATAATACGAGTTGTATTCACTAATTTGACAAGTCCTGACACAAATTAAATAAAATTATGATCTTGCACTTTAAATCCCATAATCAACAGAAATATTATAAACAACGAATTTAATTTAAAATTTTTTTTACAATTTTATTTCAGAAAATTTTAGACATATTTTTGAAAGTTTTCATAAAAATCAACGTCCCTCCAACTCTCAAGCGGAAAAAAACAGTCATGAAAAAACCACGTTGTTCCAAATTTACGTATTTTACTCTGGTATAGATAATTAAAAAATAATCATGTGATGAATGTTTAAGAAATAATATCGAAGTTCATAAATAGTTTAATAAATTACTTTTAAGTTCATATATAATTATTGTAATGCGAGGTCTAATATACAGAATAATAAAACCGATCGCTAGCTCTGTATAAATTACTATATTCAATTATTCTCTGCTTGTTAGCAAAGATCGGAGTATAAGTTGTACAACGCCACTTTGTATATCAAATTAATTTAATCGTCCAGCTGAAGAAGTACCTTTTCAAACAACGGCTGTTTGATGCACCGTTCTGCAGGGTAAATGTATGAATAAAATTATACATCGAGCCAGTTTCATATAAGCAGGTATTCGAGCTACAAACCAGCTGCACTTTGGCATAATCTCTGACTCGGTTTTACGACTTAGATAAGCCCAGTGCATTTACCTTGCAATTTATCTCTACTGTAGATAATGCCTTATAAATATCTTCCAGAAATGCACTTTTCCGTTTCCTTTCTGGGCAATAAATTTCTTGAATTTGGAATCGAATAGCCTAGAAAACGTTATCATTCAAGGCATAGTTTCCACTTAGTTTTATTTATTGGATCGATGTTACATACATATTATTTTTTCTTATGTGTCGGTGTATTTGTTTCTACTGAAAACAGGTTTATAGGTTTTATATAAAAAGAAAAAAGAGAAGCTACCATCTTTGAAATTTCAATATTTTTTTGAGATTGACGACGCTAAGGGCAGATAAAATAAAATTAAGTGAGTTTTTGGGATAGTATTATTGTATATTTACGAAAATCTGAAAACTATTGCATTTAAAATCCTAAAAGATTAAATCTGCAGAATGGTAAGTTTTATTGAAAATTACACCTTGCATAAATCAATATCTAAATGGATAGATAAATATCATTTTACAAGTTAATGTTAAAAATATTTGTATTGCTTAATTCAATTACAAATTACTCGAGTTTGTTTGCTAATTTCAGATCAAAGTAACATTATAAAATCTATTAAAAGGAAAGAGGTATCATGGATCACTCGGTTGGAATGAAATTTCTTTCGGTAGAAATTTTTTTATTAAGTAATAAAATATTTCGGTTCAATAAAACGTTGTTAATTTTAAGATATGACAGAATAATAATGGAAGTGAAGCGATCCAAGCAATATCTTTTAATTAAACCAAACTTACGTAACACGTTGGCAGTATCGCGTGATTTAATTTTAATATAATTTAATATATGTGCAAACATTTATCGATCCAAATAAAATATGATACCAAAATTTAAGTTTTCTATAAATCATCCACTTATTTTCATTTTAACACTGATACATACCTAACTTCATCTTCACCATCCTCAACTTATACTAAATCACTTTCCCAATTCATACTTTATTGTTAAAAAAGATGATTTGTACTTGTGGGAATCCATGCGCGTTAGAAGTTATACTTCTTTGAAATTACACAAAAAAAAATTTACTTAGTTTGAAAATAATTAATGGAAATAAAATAATAAAAATACTGGAGCATCATTATAAATACAGTTGGTAAATTCATTTCAATTAAAAAATGTTGGGTACACCATTTTGTCTGCTGGCTTTCATTGTAAGCCAATCATCTGCCAAATCATTCCCATATTATTGTGTTTCAACTTTATTATTTTCTTATAATTAATTTAAAATTAAATGTAAATTAACTTAATTTTTTGTTAATTTAAATGAATAAAATTATTGATTCACACGTTTCTTTCAAACTTGTATATGAACATAGATATGTATATATACATTTGACAGTCTTATTACTACCTCAACAATCTAAACTAGTTGACCACAACGGTTTATAAGAATTTAGTTATATGGAGCATTAATACTTGTAGACAAATCTACTCAATTATAAAAGTTATAAACAAAAAACTGAAGTGTTAAAGAATCTGTCAATAGCTACTGTAAGACGAAGATTGGAATACAGTACAAGCGTAAGCACGTATCATTTTTTCATTAATATATTGTCTAGTACGTTTTTAAAGGCGTAAAATTTTCGGCAATTTCTCAAAACTTATGAATTGTATAGTTTTTTGGGAAACTTTAGGTAAGCTATAATCCTTAGGACTTCAGTTAAATTATAAGGCGTTAACTTTTGAAATCTGTGTAACTTAAAATGGTACATATACATATATACTTAAAATGTATGCATATATATATATATATATATATATATATATATATATATACATATATATATATATATATATATATATATATATATATATATATTCATATACGTATATATTGTCCGCTTCATTTTATTCAAGTCTTGTACAGAAAAGAAATAAATGAAAGAATAAAAAACACTAGTAGTAAATACAATACTATGAAAGAAAGTACCTTGTTTAACTCATGCTTGCCATGCCCGTAAAATAACTTAAGAAATTCCAAACAAAATCGCATAGAATTACACTATCAGTGAAATAACAAAAACAACATTTTATAAAACAAGTATTACAATTAAAGTGGAAATGAGGAGGCTATATTAAGAAAATTACACCTGAGAACCACATATAACAATAATTCGAAAAATAAGTCTGAAAAACTTTTCAGAGAGCCTAGGACATGAGCAGATAAATAATTAGTTATACTAGATAATATGGATCGTTCAAGACATTACAAACAAGTATAAGGACACATTTACGGTGTAGATCTTCATCCTTTTAATTTGCGTTCTGATATGATAAATATGATTGTATTTACTGAGACCAAAAATGTGACAAACGCATAGATTTTAAAAGCTTTCTAAATTTCTAAAACGGTTCTCGGTAAGTTCTTAGTCAAATGGTTTCTCATATTCAAGCAAAGATCATAAGAGTATTTGAGAAAGATGACATTTTGAAGACACTTGAGAGGGTGTCAATGACATGATCTCCAATATGTTTAATTTTGTTGAGAAATATCATTAAGTTGGCAACTATTCAATTTACCATCTGAGTTCACTAGATTGTTTTATTTTTTATATGTAACAATTAAAATGGTTTTTAATTTTTACAAAAGCATAATTCGTTATCCATCTCTTTCACATTTCTTTGGAGTTTTCACTGAACAATTGGGTACTTATTCAATTATTAAAATAAATATAAAATTTTTTTGAACTTTTAAATGTTTCATATTTTAAGTAGTTACACAGGGAGTGAAGCAGATAATATTCGAAATATGAACTGTTTGGAGAGTAGATGGGGTGCAAAGCCATCAAAGTGAAAATATTTTTTAATGAAAATTGATGAAAATTTATGATTGATAGCTTCATGCATATGCCAATATCATCATCATCGTCAGCCAGAAGCTGTCTACTATTGAATATAAGCCACTTCCATAGATTCCCACAAAGTTCAAACCCGTGCCATTTGTATCCAACTACTTTCCGCAACATTCAATAAATCATGGACGTATGTCGCAATCTATGCTTTCTGGTATGTAGTACCTATCTTAGATTCTTCCTTTCCCAACGGGTTCTGTGCACTATATGATTTGCATGCCGTTACTACTTCAGCCTGTCAATCCTTAACAACACTTATATAATTACTTCCTTATCTGAATATCCGTCTGTCACAGCCATTTCTCTTAAAAACTGCCTGACGTAGAAACGTTAATTTTGCTAAATCATATGTTAACCTATACACATGTTAATAGCGAACACCCAAAAATATTTACAAAACAATGTTAGGGAGGGAATGGTGGATAAAGGAAGTGATCAAAAAAATTCTATTAATTCCACATTAGTTGAAAGTTTAAACTAATTTGGAGAAAAAACATGATTCAATACATAACAATTTATGTAAAATAATTGCTTAGTTCCTTAATTTTACTTAACTTTTAACTTTCAAAACTTCAATCTCAGTTGACAATTAATTAATATTTTAATTTTCAATTGATAATCGTTGATTAGTACTAAAATGTACATATAAATATTTAACTTTGGTTAGAAAATACACGTTTCGCAATTTCGTTGAGTATAACACTTGTTTTAATCTGCTATCTGCTATGTTTTAATATCTCGTTGAGTGTAACATTTCTTTGGTTAGAATTTTAAACAAATAGCCTAATGATACTTCTTTTTATTTTCCTGCATATTTGTTTTTTTATTAGACTGTTTTATTCAACCGTGATGATAATTTACTGGTGTTTAATTACATGTCAACATTCTTTTATTATCATATTTACAATGAAAATTTTGTGTCAATGCTACAATAGGATATTCGTTCATAAGTTAATTTTTGATTAAAATTAAAAAAACTTTGTAGTGCGATTTGTGTACAGATAAATTATCTCTTTTTGTATACTATTAATACTGCATTCGATTATAGTATAATATTAAAACTTACATCATCCTGATAACATTTTCATTTCAATATGGTACATATTCTGGATTCTGCGTATTAGAGTTCAGATGTATTTTTACATGGAAAACAAAACTTTATTTGCTAGCCAAAAACCCTACAACTTAAAACCCACAAGCACTGACTTTTCACGGAATAATCAGTTTCTTCCGGGAATATAAAATGTAAGACACTCAAGTGTTGCACTCGCAAACTGAACTATCCAACGAGATAACTCTTTTAATCAGAGAGGCAACGAGAGGTCACTACGCCCGCATTATCACTCCATTAGGAGTAATTACACTAGTGTATTTATATGTCGCTACATTATTTGAAGATAAGACCTAAACGCTTTAAAAAGTTGTTTGGTGTGCGTAGTAGTTATATCACATATGTAGTTAAATTATAGCCAGTATATTACATATGTAGTTATATCTTAACCAGCAAGTATTTTCGCTGAGTTTATTTTTATGTGATATCACATGGCGATACGTTTTTTATTTAAGTGTACCGTATCTGATCGCATGAATAATTTTGTATCTACACAGATATATCTTTTTCAGAATAAACGAATAGTAATAAAAATTACGAAGCATTTTGAAGACAACACAAGGAGACATTACATTCTTGCTTCTATGGGTCAAGTGTTAATAGATGTCACATTAAGGTAAAAAATATTGTATTCCGTGCTACTAAATATTATTTTCCTGCCTACGTTGATCACCTCGCTTTTATTTTATGATATTTTTAACACATTTTAATCTGTAGGACATATTTTGCTTTTCACGTCGATAAATTAGATGTAGAATTTTGATATATGAAGATATTATGATGAATCTAAGACCTGAAATTAACGGTAGACGGTTTTAAAACCTGCAACCTTTATCCGTTCAACCTAGATGCGATTAATGCCTCGGTGCTGCGAGCAATAATTTGACTACGCAAAGTGAAAAGATGTTCCTATTTCAGCGTTGTTAACTACTCTACTTTCAGAAAAATTGGGTCGAACATATTGAGTGATTTTAAAAATCGTCGCCAAAAATTACCTCGTCAAACGGTTACTGAATACTTCGATATATTATACCAAGTGCAGCAAGTATTCCATGATACCAAAATCAAAAGTCAAAAAAAGGGGTAGTAAAAAAATAGAAAAAAATAGTAATTAAGTAGCACATCTTGTAGTTGTATCATATGGAAAAAACCATGATTAATTTGAAAGAGTTAGGGGATTCCATAATTTACAAATACAAAAAATAAATGAAGAGCATTTCATCGCATAATCTTACTTCACGCATATCTAAAAGTTCTATACCTACGACATCTTCAGAATAATTTAAAACGCCAATAAAAACATCTATATAATATGCTATAATTAAGCTTCCAAGTCCAAAAATTGTAACAAGAAAATATTATTTTGGAGGATATTTAACATCTTAATAATCTAATATGAAAGGGAAAGACAACATTTTGCTATAAGTTCCCTGAATTTCAAATTCGCATTACATACTAAAAATAGCGAAAAAGAAAATCGTTTTAAAATAAAAAAAGAGAAAAAATTGATCAGAGAAAAAAATACTTATAAATAAGAAGACTGAAAAGAATAAAAAACATGCTCTCAAAGAAATAAATAAGATAAACAAGAATCCTTTCATGGATCCAAGTGTAATTTTAAAAATTATAAGAAAACGGACGAAACTTAGGAAAATAATGAGGAACAAATAATTAACTTTAAGCATCAATGTGAACCAACTTCAAAGGAGTTAAAAGTAGAAAACTCTGTGAAAAATGGAGAAAAGCAAAGAAAGTAAAAAATACCAGCATCTAAAAAATTAACTAGTTTTTTTGAGTGAAACTGTGATGAAGTCCATTAGTCTTTATACAGTCTGTCATTTCATTGTGACCAAAAATGAATTGACCGACAGTGCTTGTACAAAAATCTTTCATATGCGTCGTGTCCCAAATGAAACTTACATTTGTTTTTATGCCACTTTTGTTTTAAAGTTTATAACTTGACTTGAATAATGACCTTTTGAAAAGTAATATAAATTAATTTTTTATCATACGTCTCTATTTTCCTGGCTTAATATTTTACAAAGTTTTAATCAGCATGACGTACTAAATCTGACATTCTTTCACAGTAGACGATAGCAGTACGTTTTATAAAATATAGATACAGACACTGTTCATCCTGATTCATCATCGTCATAAGCGGAACGACTATGCAAAGCAGTTAATAAAGCAAAAGGTAATATATTTTAATACACTATAGAATAGCCCACATATTTTTTTTCAAGGTGATTATAGCAGTTATTCCAAGAATTATATATGAGAAGACAGTTTTGTGTAAATTGTTTTTTTTTTGACGGTATATACGGCCTATTGTATATATATATATATATATATATATATATATATATATATATATATATATATATATAGAAGTGGCTGCTTTTCAGTTAAGTATTGTAATATAAATAATTACGTGGTAATATGTGGTAACACAGAATTACAAATTTAAAAGACTACAAAATATTTTAGGGGAGGAGCGGAAAAGTTATTTTGACGTCTTTCATTGAATAAAACCAAATGAATCAATTTATGATGTAAAATTACAGTAAATATTTACGTACACTTATCATATTGCATCTGAAATGCTTTGATTGATATTACATCTATTTTTAAACATAGATCTTTTATTATTATTTATATGTGTACTCATATAAACTCACTGTGGAGGAGTGTGCGAAATTATTAAAAACACTTTATTTCTCATTTACTATCAAAATTTTTCTTTCCTTTAGACATCATGTTATGAAAAAAGGTTTTAAACTGTTTTTGTTGCAAATTGTGTCAGTTACAATTAGTACCTAATTTTTTTTTGTCAAAAAATTTACTGTCGAACGGACAGAAAACCAATACAATTTGAAAGTAGTCGACAAAATAATTGTAAACAGAGATTAAAACGGGGACTGATCTTATGACTCTTGAAGGAATAAGATATGGATATCACGGTTTAAAAACCAATGGCACTTGGACGCTAATACCATTTTTCTGTGTTACTTAATAAACAAAATTAAGTAGCAGTAATTTTGTTTATTAAATTTCAAGTTTCTATTTATGTTGATGTTAATATTTTTTTTAATGACGGCATTATCTTATCTATCCTAAAAATCATTCTCAACTATATTAAGATATGTAGCATGATATTAAAGCGAACTATTATTGTTATTTTTGACATCAGATAAAAATCCATTAATCTATCTTTCTCTTTTTCTATTATTACAAAATTGTTATTTCGATTTTCAATTATTTAGCCACCACAAAATAGCTACCATAATGTTGATACGTTGTGATCAATAAATTAGTGATGTCGAATAACAGACAATCCGTGTTGTTTTGTTTCTTACAAACATAAATAACAAGGTGCCTTATATTAAAGCACGCGGCATTGTAATTAATCATTTGAAGGCCGGTACACATATTATCTCTAAAACCTGTTCTTCACAAACTTTCACAACAATACTCCGATGGAGAACTTTGAAGTTCGATCTTAATATGATGGGTACTAAGTATTTTTTGTCCTAAAGATTTCATCACTAGTTATTAAGAAGAAATATGACATTGTAACACGAGCAACATGATCTTGTTTATTTTTTATACTTTCCCACAACCTTTAATAGATAAAGTTAGGAATGAAAAAGGATTTATCTTTATTTGTTCCCATATATGCTTTGCATAATGTTATATTTTTATTAAGTTGTAAGTGACTGGTCTTTAAATATATTATTATTCTAAGTCCACCCTTGTAAAATGCAAGCCTGTTTTTTTTACTCTTTTATCGTAAGATAATTATTTAGAGACTTGCATAGAATTTAATAATTTTTTTATAAGGACCAAAGATTTTAAGAGCAAGTTTGAAGATATGCTTTCCTGAACTTAATGTTGAAGAGGAGGAAGAAAGCCAATTTTGTTTATCCATCGTCGATTTCTTTGGATTTTTCTTATAATATTCTTAATAAGTATTGTACTCTTCCGCATTTCCTAAGTGAATTTTTATATCTGTCAGTTTAGTGAATTAAATTATACTCAAAATGAAAATAATGACACCTTACCTTAGCATATAACTGCATTATATACGGAAGTACATACCGTTTGCTCAACCAGACTAGGTATTAGGTATTCAATTTCAATACGAATATCTCAAATAGGTAACGCAATGTTAGGGTCTGGGTACCAAAGTCGTTTAAATTTCCAGTACCTAACATAACCTATGATCCATATTTTTTCATATTCCAGATGTGTGGTTTTTTATCTTTTTGCCGTACTTATGTGTAATCATTTCGTATTGCCATTAATTTCCAAAACTGGTATTTTCCTGTTTTGAAAAACCCTAACGTTTTATTACAATTTCATACTAAAATGAATAAAATTGCGTTTTTCGTCACGTTGTTGTGTTTGAGTAACGATTTTTGTATAAAAAATTATGTACAGTAGCCGGTTATATGTGGGATTTTTTATTTACTCTTTTTTAAACGTTCCTTTTGGTTTTTGTTTAAATATTCCATAAAAATTATGAAGAATATATACATATTATAATATGTTCCAACACAACATAAACTACAAATACGTCGTTTAAAAATTATAAGAAGTAATGGTTTTTACCGATATTAAAGGACGAGTTACATAAATGAAAAAATTATCTAGAAAAAGATGTTATTCTGTTTATTTTAATCTTCGAAAATACTGTCAGTTAAAATTTAAACATTGGTTTCTGACGATTAAGCAGAGTTTGTGTGATATTTTTGTATCAATTTAGGAAATAGTATAACTGTGCAAGAGAATGAAATTCCAGCATTGTTCATTCATAGTAGTTTCTTTAGATAACTAACCAATGAGAAATTTCAAAGATTAATAAATAATAATTATAACAGTAATTTTAAATTTGGGTTCTTTGTATAGAAACCTCAAACTTTTATAGTTCAAAGATCTATCTTTGCTAATAACCCATCTGAAGATGTTATAATACAACGAAACCTAGGTCGTGGTAAAGAACTTAAAGAAAGTAAAAATAATACTGCATCAAGTAGTTTCATTTAATTGTGAATAATGAATTTCTAGAAAATTAACGCCAAATATATTCAATAACTAAATTTAAATATAAAGTTACGTTTTAAACATTTTCACGTTTTTAAAAAATTATATTATTTCATACTTTTAATTAATGAAAAGACATCTGATATATGCCAAAAAATAACGGACGGACGTGGGAAGAATAATATTGATGTCATACGGGACAGAGAGTGTGTGAAATAGGTGTAATAAATGCCAACGCAGAATGATAAATGTAGGCAGTTACATCCGAGCAAGAAATATATATTTTTTGTCGTAATATTACTTCTTTTAACCTTTGACTGTAACCAACATATAAACCTCACAATAAGTTTTTCACCCTTTGTTTCTAAAAATAACTCGCTATTTTAGACATTATGGCAGTTGATTCTGAAAAAAGATCTGCGGTTTATATGTGTAAGCTTACATATCCCACTACTCAGTCGCGTCTAGTTTATACAAGCTGTTGATAAATTGTTATAGCAAGTGGGCTTTTGTATTTATTGCAAATTTTCACTGAAAATATACTATCTGAAATTAGGACAAAAATAGTTTTGGGAACCTTATAACTAATTTTTTCAAACGATATCCCACATTTCATATGAAATTTAAAAAATATTTCAAGTATTTAATTTGACCCCTACTAAAATGTTCACACAAATATTTTTGAGTCTTAGCTATGTGTGTGTGTTAATATGTTATTATTGCAATGCCAATTTTAACTTCTTCCGAGTAAATCTTCTGCTTACGTTTATTTTTTAAAAGAATCTGAAAAAATCCTGCTACACCAATTGACCAATATCTTATAAAAATATTATTTGCCCGGAAATCGTGAAATCGAATAAAAAATCCAAAAGTTGTGAGAACTTTATTGGCCGTGGATGGCTGTCAAAAAATACAATATCTCAAATTGTCTATTAGCTCGAAGTACTCATTAGTTATATTTATGAAAAGAAGAAGCGTTGAAATGGAAACTTTTACATTTCTGAAAATGGTTAAAAACCAAATACATAAAATTATGATTGCAAACGTTGAAATTAAATAGCACGACTTAAAATAATTATTTTAGGCTCCATAAATATTTTAATTAAATATTTACATATGTAAGAATAATTTCAATATAACTTTAGTCCCACGTGCTTTTGGTATTTTATTAACATTTGAATGTGTTTAATACAAGGAGATAAAACCTTTTTTTAAGTTTCCAGTAAAAAATTAATATATTCTTAGAAGTGTACACAATTTTTTTTTTCTATACCATTCTCATACTTTCATTCTGTACTGTTCTTATACTACGACTCCAATTACTCCACAAAAAAATAAACCAATGAGTATTTAGGATATATGAATCAATATCACCTTATTCGTTGACGAAAAACTGAAAATGACATAGGAATTAGCCGCTGTTAGAAAAAAACGGAAGACGATTTTCAATTTAATTCTATTCTGAACAATTTGCCAGTAAACATTACAATCTGCACCGTTACGATGACACTTGTCATAAATATCTTCCCTCTGTTGTCTGTGGCCGGACGCTACTGCAGGAAACGGGGTCTAATGGCCAAGCAGCCATGAATGAGCGATGGATAAGAACAAGTATTTATATTAAAATTATAAAATGAACATTTTTATAAATGTAGCAATTTTCAGCCGAATCCTTAGGATTCCAGTTGCTAGAATAGTTGATAGAAGCTCAATTTATTTTTAGCAGTGTTTTTCAATTTATATTTAATTTGTAAATTTGTTTTTCATTATTAAACATGTATTTTGACAATGTTCTTGTTTTGATTCGTCTAACAAGGATGAATAGACGAATCAAAAAGTAAGATCAACAAGATTTTGCTATGTCAACAAGGTTAGGTTCCTTCTAAGGGTTAGGAGTCGAGTTTTGCAGAAACTTCATGTTTGTTTCCTTGTGTTAACTGTAAACAAAATAAATTTTTAAATATTTTATTGAAGTTGCTACTTTATACAAGTCAGTTATCAATTTGGACTGGCAGCGAAAACTAATTTTAAAATTTGCAAATTCCCTTATTCGCTGTTTGACGATGTTTTTTGCCTAATTTATATTTTTGTTTCCAATTTTCCCAGGAAAAACGATTTAATTTATATACGACTGTTTAACATAAAAACTTGGAATAATAGTTTAAACCGTCAGCATTAATTCATTTTCATATTAATTAAAATTTTTCTTGTATTAACGTTAATGAAAGCTATTTAAAATTTACCACAAGATTTTATGAATATTTAGTAAATAATAAAGTGATAAAATTGATATCACACGTAGTTCGGTCCATGTAAACTGTAAAATCAATTTTATGTAAAACTTAAAACAAGCGGCGCAAAGAGCAATTATTAGTCAACTGATTTTTTAGAAATAACAAAATCTGAAGTATCGAAAGAGATACAGTAGCAATTGTGCTGCAATATTTAATATGTAGTGGTAAAAATGTGGTGGATTTAATCATGTTTAGTAAATTAAGGATAGATGGCGTTACTACAAATAATTTCACTTTTTATAATAAAATATATTGCGATCAATAGTGAGGGTATGGCTATAGTTCTTTTTGGGTTTCGGTTTCATATATAATTAAAATATTAAGAAGTAGGGAATTTAAACTTAGAATTAATTAAGTAATATACGCTGTATAACTAATTTTAAAGAAATGACTACTTAAAAGTGACGTAATACCGAAATAACCCCAGTTTAATGCGGAGAATTTTGTTGACATAGGAATTGCCCCATTTCATTACTTTTCTGAATGAATACCATAGAAATTATGTTTTTATGAAAAGTCATTTTTGCTTATTAGGATTTGTGATCGAAATTTTTTGAAGCAAGTAAACTCAAAAAATCTACCTATATTCGAGCAAAAAAGAACACGGCTCATACTCTAAAATTCGAGAAATTGGAGTCAGATAGACACTGTAAAAAATATGAAAGTGGGCACAGCTAGAGCTGTGAGAGTGGGTCCGCTGAAACACTCGTCAATTAATTTTATGCTTTTTATTCTCATTTTATATAGTTATCATGTCAAGAAACAATAATTATTTTTATATTTATGCTATTAAATCGAAAGATATTTTTTTAAATAATTTAAATTTTTTGACAATTTGCAATCGATAATATATCTTATAGTTTAATTTTATTACGAATTTGAATTTGCTTTTTATTATCAATAGATCTATATTGATAGTCAAGAAAAACTTTTACTTCATATTTTTTCTTTAGTAATAATAATGTATATTGTAGTAAATTTTATTATAATTTTATTTACCATTTATTATGTAAAATAAATAAATCTCATTAAAATATTAAATATGAATGAAACTAAATTTAAACTGGATTCTTGGTTACAGGTACACAATATCCTATACTTTATCTGCATCTATGTAGGTATATGTATATAAATAAACACACATACACTTGTGTGTATGTATAACTCATCATACATAATATAAATTTATATACCCAATAAAATTAAATATTAATTATATTATTATTACATTATATTATTATTATAATCATAACAATAATATGAAAATAAATATGCCTAATAAAACTTAATATTGGAGCCCAGACTCGAAGGTTTCTAATAAAATATTGATTTATATCCATGTGTTATTGTCGTGGTCATCATCAAATCTTCTAAATTGTGGGTGTATGAACTGTCCATTAAAACTGAGTACTTCAGCTCAAACTCGAAAATGTTATCTCTAATAATAGCTAAGTTCTAAATATTATTGTTGTGTCATTTCAGACTCTAGTTTGCGCATCATCTTCAGAACCTCGAGTTGGCGCGTGTAACAACTGTCTGACAAAAATGAGGTTTAGAGCCCAAATTCGAAGCTTCGAATATAACAGTAACTTAGATCCAGATGTTATTATCCTGGTAATCATCAGCTCACCGAATTAGTGACTGTGAAATCTGCCCACTAAAACCGAACATTTGAGCTCAAACTAAATGTTTGTAATTCTAATAATGGCTAAGTTCCAGGTACTATTATCATGTCATATCAGACTCTAGTTTACGCATAAAAGAAGTATCCAACAAAACTGAATATTGGAGCCAAAACTCAAACCAATACTTAAATTAGATCGGTATCTAATTCATACAT
Source organism: Druceiella hillmani (assembly GCA_039881145.1). Lineage (NCBI taxonomy): Eukaryota > Metazoa > Arthropoda > Insecta > Lepidoptera > Hepialidae > Druceiella > Druceiella hillmani. The sequence goes on from JAYKKI010000014.1 coordinate 27,715,669, forward strand.
TGGGTCCAATATCTGTATTAATAGTTGATAATATGATATGGGGGAAAGATATATATTTATTTCGGATAAGATATATATATATTTATATTTTCTTTAATATCTCGACAACTGATTCATATTTTTAAAAAGATATGTAAATTTAAAAATGACACTAAAAATATTAAAATATATTTTGAAAAAAGAGGTAATTTCAACAATAACCTCCATCAAGAAAAATTTTACCTTTCGTGTTTCTAGTATAAAAATCTATTTGTCATATATTCTACTTTCCATGTTATTTTTTTTAGGAAAACGTGGACCAAAAATTTTGAAACGAAAATATTCAATTTACAGTACTCAAATTTATTTAATATATCTTACATTGCAAAACCCGCGCTTGCCCTACATCCTACGCGCTAGGCCTGCGTTCGAAACCGCACTTACGCGGCGCCATTTGTTCACTCGCATATTCAGACTAAAATAACTTTGTTTTAACAAATGATTTATTAGTTTATAAATAAATAATTATTTTACTGCTCTGTAAGTGTGCAATATGCTACATTGGGCAGTTACACCCACATACACACACACACACACACACACACATATATATATATATATATATATATATATATATATACTGACTAGTCCTTAAGCGAAGTTTTGCATGTGATGAATTTCCAAAAATGTCGTTTCATGATATCATTCATCACATTTTACACTATTTCGCTTCAAATTCATGTGCAACTTCTGAATAGCAACTACGGAAAGCCATCGAAGCGACAATTTCTGCTGTCCATATCATCGAATCTCATATAATAAAAAGGTCGAAGAAATTTAACAATTCGAAACGACAGGAAAATGGACCCCAAACGTGAAAAACTTATACAAGGCTGTAACTATTGTAAAGCCGTATTCGCCAGAAAATAATCGTGTTTTTTTATCTATCTCTATTTTCATACATCTGGAAACATTATATCGAAGACGCCGAGCCGATTATCAAAAGACGCGACAATTACACTTATATTTTGGAAATTAATAATAATTAAGTTCGTTCTTTTGCTAGGATAACTATCGACTAACTTCAGTCATATCAAAGTATCTACATAGAACATCTGACAGTATTTAATCTTGACATAATGTTCAATATAATTTTCTTGTTTTTTTTTAATCATTAGATAATCTAAGTTAATTAAAGCTTAGCTTATCTACACGAGGTCCGTCTATTTCGACTTGTATTAGTTTAGTTTAGGATAAATTCTTAACTGAATAAAAAATTGTTTATTTAAAAGACTGGATATTTCGGTTACAAATAATATTTACAATTTTGACTAAATATAAATAACAGCAGTTAATAAATAAATTCTAAAAAAAATGATTATTCTTTCACTATTAATCAAATAAAAAAAACTAATGAGAATTATTTTACCAAAAGAATAAACAAACATTTATTTAATTAAAAAACATTTATATACGTAATAAACATTATTGAATAAAAATTAAACTTTGTAGTTTTTGCTTTTTTAATGCTTCACAAATTTTTTGACTTCTCGTGAAAATTGAAAACTTCGTAGCCGAGAATTTTAAAACTCGAGAAATAAAGTAAGTCAAAAAATCAAAAACTCTACTACTTACTCAAGTATTCTGAGATATGTATCCCATTTTTTCATAACCATATTGTATACCTATCAATATTCGGTAACGAAAAATAAAATTTTAAAAAAATATTTTGAAACGGAATTGTTTTTATCCTCTATTGTTTATAACTATATTGTTTTTACTTTGGCACCTTTACGTATATATTAATCTAAAATATGAATTAAATTACCAATCAGCAATCATACATTTTTACGTAACTTTATTATAAAAGTGAATGATTCCTAATTGGGATTTTATTTCTTACATATTTCACCTGACGGTAACTTTATTTGCATACATTTTACGCGCTGTATAATAATAAATATATTGCCATTTTAAAATAATTTCCTTATTCCTTATTTCATTTTAGGTTTTATATTGTAATTTGTCGTTAGAAGCGACAACACATTCCATCGTCTATATAGGTGACAATATGTGCAAGTAGTAATAACTAGTAAATGAAAATTGGAAAACTTTTGGTCTCGAGTTAAAAACTGATAAAAATGTACTTACTATAATTTTTACTAAAGTACAGTATATTAACTTCACGCGATCTATGCTACCCAATTTGTGTGATGCACTTTCTTTCGGAAGTGTAAACGTCCCGATTTTCTTTTTTTACATTATTACTTTTTAATTTTTGTTAATTACTCTATTCGTAAACTTTATATACTATCACTCAAGATATTGGATTTGACTCAAAGCTTTTGTAGAAATTGCTTCGACTTTCTGATGCCCTACCTTGGTTTTTTATTATATTTTTGGAGTACCTAATAGTGTATCGTTGTACTTTTTTTTAATTTAAAAAATACAAGTTACTTTTAGAAAGTAGAATGGTCATATTTTGTGCGCTTTCAAGTCATTTTTCCTATTATAATTTTCTTTGTATACTTTTGCTAATAAGACTCAGAGAGAATTTGTGACCGAAGTTGATACTTGCTCGCTAATGTCACAAGACAAAGAAATTTGATTATTTTTTATTTTTATAAATATTTACTTTACTCTATTAATAAGATAAAGTAAAATAAGTATATAAAGAGAACGGTAAAAGTGAAATTAATTGTACACAAATGGTGTAGTTTCCGACTTTAAAAAAAATAATACATCATATAAAGACTGCTTAAAGCCTGTTCGAAAATGGTCAAGATTTTGCATAAAGTTGGTGTGAAAATTATACGAATTTATCAAATTGTAAAATGTATTTTCCATTATTAATATCAAGCCAACCATCTATTCTCTACCTTCTAAATTCAACCACTTCCCACAGAATTTTCAGGTTATCAGTCCATCTAGCTGAAGGCGTACCCACCCTGCTCTTAGAGATTCGTGGTGTCCACTCGAGAACGCGTCTACCCCGTCAATTTTCGTTTGTCCCGTCAATTGTTTTTTGACACAGTCAAAAGTTGCTGGAGTGATATTGGAGAGATACAATGTTGTTTGAAGTAATAATGTATTATTCAATATCCCACTTTTTGAGCATTTATATAAAGGTGAAATCGTTGAGCTGCTTCATATTGTGAGAAAGTTCATTATAAGTTTAATAGTAATAAGTTTTGAATTCTAAATGAACCTAAAAGTTTAGAAGCTTATTCATTTCAGTTGTAGTGGTTTTTCGAAAGGTGATTTTTCCAAACAATGAGCAGTTATAAAAGGTTTCTTGAGATTACAATGTATTTTTCCAAACCCACTATCTCCTTCGTCGCTAGTGTCAAATGCCTGTTGTAATTCCTGTTGAGGCCGTGATAGTTTATTTCTATTCAAGTAAAGTTGGACCAAAGAGTTTCAATGGAAAATTCCCTCCTAGTCCATCACACATAAAATTTTACTCACAAAACAACGCAAACCCCCATCATCACAAATCCATTATTTTTCATATTTTTAGCCACCATATCAAGCACTCTTTTTTGGTGAACATTTAGTTCCTTTGATATTACTCGTAAATTTGAATCAAATTGTACTTTTTCTATACAAATCTATAGTTCATTTACTAAAATTGATTCATGGCTTTCACTGCTTCTGAAAATTTGCAAGTTAAAGGATTTTCGGGGCCCTGAACCTCATTAACGTTTTCTCTTTCTTCATTAAGTTAAATTTTTTTCATATCCACCGCTTCAAAATATTTTTATTAAATTGTGTCGTTATACCATTTGTCAATTATTGTAAGTTAAGCCTTCGTTTAGATTGTATTTGATTGAATTGAATCTTCTGTATAAATAATATACCCGTTTTCAATACTTCCAAAAATCGACATCGTTCGAACATTATATGTAACAAAAAGAAATACTTTCATTGTAATTTCTCGATATCATAAAATTAATAATTTTTTGTAAAGATATATAAATTGATATTTTCCAGATCGTTTGGCCTATAAGGATAATAATCATTACCTATGATTTATAACAAATATCTTTATATTTATTACAAAGTGAATGAATATATGAAATATATGAAAATGCAGTATTAAAATACTGCATTTTCATATATTTCATATATTCATTCACTTTGTAATAAATATAAAGATATTTGTTATAAATCATAGGTAATGATTATGAAAATGCAGTATTATGAAAATGCGGTATTAAAATGTCAATATGGTATATTGTCTGTAAAAGTAAACGTCGGGACTGTATTTTGGATTCGAGTTTCAAATAGCTTTTGTTTCCTATTTTATAATATTTTCCAATAAAAAACATTATTCCTTTATTTATTTAAAATCGGAAAACACTTTCTTAACACTTATTTGTTAAAGAATTTATTTATTTCAAACTAAGAATTAATTTATTTTGAGTCTTAACCAGGAGTAAAACAGGAAGATATTACATTTCCGAAGTTGTACACAATGACTTAAATTGGAAAATACGGGACGTCAATGTAAATCGCATTTTAATAATTTATAATTATTAAAATGAGATTTTATTAGTAAACAATCTTATAAAACCATGCGTAAATAGAAACTCAGAAACAATTAATAATCCAATGAAAGTGAAATTTTCATTTGTTGTTCTCATTTCGCCACAAAGGTTCATTTAGAGAGACGGCTGTACTATTGTAATTGATTATAATATGAATTTGTATACTGGAAAAGATGAATTTCATAATATGGCAATTCTTTAATTCCAACAAAGATAAAATTGATCCAAATCGTACTTTATAACAAAGGTGGGGATATACGAGTTGATCAAATTCCGTACCGGGTCTTAGATAATTAAATAAATTATAACGTGGTTAACTACTCTAAGCAGGTCATAATTCTCCGTAATAATTATCCTCGGAAGAAATGGTATGAAAATATAATTCGATGATATTATATCAACGCAAGTTGCATCAAAATATTATTACTGCTTGCAAAATATTTTTTTAATAATTTTAAGTACAATAATTGTCAATTTATACTTTGCTTTACCAATAAACTATATGACGGAATGAAAAAGGTTATCATATCGATAATCCGATATCGTATAAATATTAGTTAATTTCTAAGCGTATCGACTAAAAACAATTTCTTTTATGTTTTTTTTAATAACAAGTATTGAATGAATATATTTGTCGTTAATTTCGTAGAAATTCATTATCACTTTATTTTTATTCACAACCAAATGAAACTACTTGAAGTAGTATTATTTTTACTTGATGTAAATTCTTGACGACAACCTAAATTTCGTTGTATGACAACATCTTCAGGTGGGCAATCTTTACAAATTACGAAAAAACGAAATCTAAGTCGTAGTAAAGAATTTAAATAAAATAGAAATAATATTGCACACGTAGTTTCATTTAGTTGTGAATAGAAATTAAATTATAACAAGTAATAAAAAAACTTCAAAAAAATTAACAATAGACACTGTTAATTTATTAAAACATTTCATCGTAAGCAACAATATGTATGAATGTATTTAAAAGCAACGACTACAGAATAGTGATCACTAATAAAATAATATATTGAAGTTTAGTGATCAGTAATAAAATAATATAGTGAAATTAAGTGATCACTAATAAAATAATGTAGTGAAGTTTAGTCACTAATAAAATAACACAATATCACAAGCTAACTAACGAATTATTACACTCGCCGAATAGGAGCGATGGATAATTAAGTTACTGATATATTTTATTATCAGCATAAAAAAAATATTAACTAAATTCCAGGCCCGGACAAGATTCATCCCCATACATGACACATTGCAGCACACTTATCCATGAAACAACACAACTCCAAATTCGAAAACACTCGCTGAATTAAACCGTGTATTTAAATGAAACTACCAAGCGAACTCAATTTCAAACAAATACAAAGCTGGACTAACCGAACAGTGAGCACCCGCGAAAGATGGTAAAAAGCTGAACGCAAATGTTGGCGAAAGAAATTGCTCAATTCACGTGATCATGAAGCCAGGATAAATTAGAAATTAGCTCGTCACATCTCTCTACGCTCACTTTACGCAACGTTCGCAAGGTACCTGCGGTGACTTGCTCATTTAATTATAGGAATCTAATTAATATGATGTATACTGATCTATGATGTATAGAACACTAACAGTAAGCTAATCCCTCGGTATATTAAATTAAATTATTAATTACCGAGTGCTTAGAAGTTTATCCATCAATTACACGAGCAAATACGGAATTGGAGTAAAACATTTTTAAAACCATGACAACGAAAATTAGATTAAAACTCAACTCAACAACTCACCTTCCTAAGAAGATATCGTTGTGAACCTTAGTAATTTTGAAAATCATGAATCGAGGGAATAATGTATTCCATTCGATTCATAATTATTTATTTTTCAATAAAAAGTTTCTTAATACGACTTTTCAGGTTAATATGTTCTGTTATAAGTATTTATAAATACATAACTTCAAATTCATAGGAAAGTTTTTTCAATCTAAGCATGTACTGTTGAAAAAGAAAAATTAAAAATTTAGTTATACTGGTGACTCTAAAGTTAATTCGAAGGGGTTAATGAAATTTCCATACATAAATTTAAATTTTGAACTTTATAACCTTTGTTTCCAATATGTACTAACGGAATCTATTATATATTTGTACGTATGGGTCCTTTATATATACCAGTCGTTATTAAGCTTTAAAGCGACTAAGAAGGATATACTTTTGTTAAATTCGCCGGATGCACGACAACCAAACCAGCGAGCGTTCACGATATTATCGGCTGCCTCAACATAGCTATAAGAAGCATTTCTTTTTCTACGTTTGAAGAAACATAAGCGTAATTTAATGAAAATTGAATCTATTTTTGATACAATTGCGAAGTAGTGAAAATTTAACTTTTTCTTTTAAACAAAAGATAACATAAAAACACATTTCCAACAAGAATAATTGCTACACTATTTAAATAAAATAATCGATTTCGGAGCTCGTGCTGTAGATATTATGTATTTATCAATTTGTATTGGTTTTTCCATATTTAGTTTTACTATATAAAAATATTAGTTTGAGAATTTTGAAGCAGACAAGTTTGTTAGGAAATGTTATGTCATAAGATAATAAACTTTTCTATATTTGATGTATGTGTGTATATATAAATATATATATATATATATTTATATATATATATATATATATATATATATATACATATATAGGAAGAAGAAATAGCAGGGAAAAGAAATAGCACAGAGTTCTCCTCGTCACGGTAGGTATCAATGTATTCTTTTGGGCTGCAATCCAAATCACCGTTAGAAATCGGTGTAACTTGCATTATTCCGGTATTTTCTAAGTTCTGTCCTTCATAATAGACTGAATTAAATTTCATATCATATACTAAGACCCATAAATATTATATTGCTATAAGTCAAGTTTTTTGGTTCACGCAGCATAAATATATTACCTTTAAAATGTATATTTTCTTTATTTTCACTCTAGTCTTACTAAGTGATCTTCAAAACTCGTAGGATATTTTCAGTCCACCTACGATATACAAGAGTGGTATTAGCGCACAAATAAAAGGAAATGTCTAAAAATTTGTGATTTACAATTCTATGTGGAATTAAACATTTTTTTAATATGCGCCTGTAAAAATTAATTAATAAAAAAAAAATTATTATTTCAATATAGTGGGAAATATTTCTTTATTTTTACCATAATCTTAGCCACTGGTCATCAAAACCTAAGGATACTTCTGGTCGATCTACAATCTCGAAAGCCGGTATAATGGGAGGCCTTGCAGCAAAAGTGAAAGAAAATAAACCAAAATGTTGTCAATATTTTAATAGAAATACTATATATCATTAAATCTTTATAATTGACTAAATGTGTGCGGAATCTTCATAATGCAATTTATATTGTACTTGAGAGGTTTTTACAGTGTGCTACACTACAAAGGACGTTATTTATGTATTGATCCACCTTATATCCACGTTAATTTATGTATTTAGAAAACTTAGTTTGTTTATAAATGAATACAGGTCTTAGACAGAAGAATAAGAGAAATTATTTTTTCTCTTTTTATTCACAGCTAGTGTATGTAATAATCATAAACCACTAAACAAGAAAACGTCACTTCGAGTACTTTTATAATGAAAACAAACATGTCAAAATATTGCGGTGTACGGGATAGTGTAAGTAAAACACTGAGGGTATGCTGTATTTGAATTGGTCACAGACTTTTATTTAGTAGCTGCGGATTAGCTACTTCAAGGTGGGTGAACGTGATATAAGCAACGTCAGGATGATGAACTTTATTATTGATTATCGATATATTTCTCGTTTTACACAAATAATTATATTTATACAAATAATTTATTAAGCAATAGTGTTTACATATGTAATTAAAATCCTTATTGAATCTATAAGAAAAATAATTAACTTATTGAATTATTGTTTTAAATGCGACAAATTGAATGTGTGTTTGATTGCATGTATACGGGTTCGCAAGTCGTACGGTAAAGTATCAGTAAGAGGTAGTTGACACAGAAACTAAAAAAACTACTGTGTAAAAGATTTAGCAAAATATGTTATGAATTTTTTAAAATAATAGTCACAATTAAAGGAAACTACGTCATGTAGTATTATTCCTAATTTCTTTAAGTTCTTCACCACGACCTAGGTTTCGTTGTATTACAACATTTTCAGGTGGGCTATTAGCAAAGATCTTTGCTATTGTGGATTATGAATTTCTATCAAATTAACCCCAAATATATTCAATAATTCAATAATTGTCTTGTGTAAAAAGTAAAGCATTAAATATTATAAAAAACATTACACTACTAAAATGAATTAGCTTTTGTATACATGTTTGATTTTTTTTAGAATTTATTTTTGTTTGTTAAATTAACTATTCTTATGTTAATATACTTTTCCATAAATTTTCGCTATAACTGTTAGGTGATTGATATTTTCATATATATATATATATATATATATATATATATATATATATATATATATATGTATATATATATATATATATATATATATATATATATATATATGTGTGTATATATACATATATATATATATGTACAATATTTTTTGAAAATAGCGACAATTTAATTCATTAATTTGTTGTAAATCATAAATACAATCATTGTCTTCTGAGTCTATTTCTTCTGATTCAGCTTTTAATGTAATATTAATTTTGTCAATAGAAAAGGAATATCAATGTCAATAGAAAATTGATGTATCTTCCAGAGGGATGCGGTGCCCAGATATTACAGAGTTCGGTGTGAACTGATATTTTTTTATAACTTGCTTCAGATTGATGTGGCATGCAGTGTCATTTGCTCATAATTTCGACCTGATATTGTGAAACAATAATTCTAAATGACTGACCGATCTTATGAAGATAGGTAATTGAATGAAACATTTTTTATAATTAAATTTTTAAAAATAAATTTTATACTTTCGATGCATATGCGCTTGGCTAAGAAGCCAGCGTATCGCTGAGACTAGACTGATTTTCATATTTTATTATTTTTGACATAACGTGCCTAACCTTTATCCTTTTCAAAAACTTTTCGGCTTCATCAGTTTTTGAAAAACCGTTGCATAATGGCCTTTGTTTGCAGCTAATTTCAGACTGTGGTCATGGGTTTTGGAATGTTGAATATCAAAAAGAAGAGTTAGTAAAATTAGCGTATTAGCAGTAGGAATAGCTGCTTCGCAACTTTGTAAGCTTAGTTCTCTTCTGCAAAACAAAAAAGCAGTGGAAACGCTTCTACTGAAGAGTTGAGTTGCGAGTAGTTTTACTTTCATGATATTAGTTTTGAAACTGAGGTACTCCGATTGAAGTTTATTGGCTACATGGAATGATTCTTTCTCCTGCATTTTATGCAGATTTTTACGTGGTACCATTTAATTGTGTTACACTCATTATCCAAGAAATTTTGATAGAATTCATAGCTATTCCTTGTAATTTTTACGATGTGTACTGGAATTGAAAATACTACTATTTGTTTGTTCTCTGTTTTAAAAGCTTTTTCCATATCAGAAAGACTCAAATTACAACGAAGTTTTTTTGCCATAGTAATGTTCGTTAGACGTCCATCAACATTAAAGGCTTTAGCAACCAAATTTGCTTACTTACATATTTATATTACCTGACGAATTAACGTAGCTTTTTAATCCGGCTTTTTTTACCAGAAAATAACTAAGAGGCACTAAGCAGAAAAACTAAAGATTCAGTATATTCATCATCGTAATCAGCATCAAATCTACTTCCAAAGTTCACATAAATGTAAGTTATTTGAGTGTTTGGAACAGATTACATACTAACTGCTATAAAATGTCATTCCAATTTCAAATTAAAGACATCAAAAGCTTCCTTGGTTATACTATGATGACCATCGACTCTTTTGTATCATTTATATATTGTTTTACTGAAGGTAACGATATATTTTCTCATATATTGATAAGCCTTTATCGAAAAAACATTTAACGTTAGGGCGAAAGTTTTCTCTTCAGGGGAATATTTGCTGCGACTTACTTTACCTGCTATAACGTTGAGATATTGCCGCTTTATAAGTTTCCAAATTTGACCAATTTTACCTAATAACGATGCGTTTTTACGGGTTATCATATTTTTCTTTTCTAATTCCTCTAACAGCATTTTCAGCGAATCCACTTTTCTTTTTAGCCTGCAATTCGCCTCACGTAAGCGCTTTATTTTTACATTTTCAATTAAGAGTTTACTTTTTGAAGTAAAGATTATTCTACTCGTTCATCTCTTTCAGGAGGAGCTGTAATTTGATAGTGTTGGCGAGGGGTCTTCATGTGATTTGGAATTTGAAGATTGAACAAGTGTACAATTATACGGTCGTTGGTCGGTCGTATTAATTTCAAGTTTAAGTGATCTAAATAGGTTCTATGAAAAATGTGGACTTAGTGTTTTAACAAAGCAGTTATAGATAAAGAAACTAACCAGCAAGGAAGGGTCAAATAATAAACGATAAGAACAAGTGACGTTTATTTTTGAATTTATACGTCTTTAGGCGCATTATAAAAAAGAAAGATAAGTGTGAAATTTCACGATACGCACATGCGCATGTACATTGCAACAAAAATCGACATGACGAAATTGTACAATGAACATATATTTACTCGTATATCCGTGTAGTAACCGATGCTATATTCATGAAAGTAATTGGGGTATTTTTAAATACACAACACGTGTTTTATATTGTTACAAATCTAAGTTATATCTCTGCTTTTAAATAATACTTTAGTAATTAAAATTTAATAGTGGTCCATGTAATAAAAAATATTTAACATAAAAATATTTATAAGCTTTTAAAAATATTTATAAGTTTCGTATGTATTTATTTGCATTATAAATTATTACTTTATAATTTATTAAATACTTTAAATTAATAAATCACAATAAAAATTCAGCATATCCGTTTATTTTCATTGTTAATTAATTTTATAAATTTTTTTTAGTAAACTAAAAATTAATTATATTAAATTTAATTTTTAAAATAATTCAATTCAATTTTAAAATTAATTTTCAAAAATTTAAATTAATTTTAAAAATATAAATAATAATACTCTCATTATTATTAATATAATAATGATTATTATTTTTATTAATTAGTTATTATTTTATTCCAATTAATTATATGCGTACTAAATAAAGTTATTCTTTTATGCCAAAGAAGTAAAACCGCCATTATTTAACATTTGACTCACGGCAATTAAATTAATTGTCAAGTAAGGATATTTAAAACATTTATAACCTGTATTGTGTGGACTTTACCATCGAAGTCATTTATTTGTAACTCTAGATCACAACACGATTTTACTGTCACTGTCTTATTTTCTACCACTTTTATTATATTTACTGTAGAAGAATACATATTGTACATACGCTTTTTGTCTCGGCGCATGTGGTGATCCACTCGTCTCCTACTACAAATTTTATATTCCTGAGTTTGTGGGCAGTTGTCATTGTTCATATAGTCCTCAATACTGGAACAATTATCTAGCGTTATGGAAATCAGATCTCGTAACAAACTTCCCTTCCTACTTAACCCAGATTCATCAAAAACCTTTTAAAATTTTCTCCAAACATATTTCACCGTGGTCGCCTCCTGCACGTGGACGTAATTTATTGGGTCTCTTATTATTAGGTGTATTATCTTCGACCATGCTTTCTTCCATTTTAACCGTTCTGAACATAGCACGAACTCTGTTCAATTGTATTCCATATTTACTCGTGCTCTAAATAATTCTTCACAGCAAATTTCTAACTTCGGTAGTTATCTTCACCAGTCAACTTCTCAATTATTTCCATTGATATCAGAGATGTCATATTTAGTAATTGTATTGACTTTTTATGTTAAAATAGGAGAAAATGTAACTTACTGCGGCCAATACTACTTGCGAGATTACATCCAAACAGAGGTAAATGAATTGCATTACATTTTCGATAAAACACTAATTTTCATCGCTCTTGACCCATAACCTGTTATTCTATTAAATGTTTTATCAAAAAGAAAACTAATGGCCTATTTCTGAGGTACATTTGACAGCGGTTTATCTATTCGATATTTTTGATGAACCGACAACTTATCAAAAATCGTTTCTAAACACCCGAAGGCAAGTTATCTATGCGACAAACTCCCGTTAAGTGAACTGAACAAAACTGGCCCTTTATCCATTCCATAACCGGACTGTTATAAACGCTGCAGTTAGTTCTAACCTTTTGGTGTCATTTTATATATTTACTTGTGTTATCTTAAAATCATTTCATAGCTATAAATTCAACACCTTCATAGGAATCTTATGAAGAAATTGTCGACTTTCTAAATAACATTTCAATTTCTAGAAATTTGAGAGACCATAGGAATCCCTTCGAAATAATCATAGATAAAGAATTTAAAATAAGCGTACAGTGTAATATTTATGTAAAATAATTAATCGTAACGTAGTGCCCTCAACTTGTTGAAAATATACTTTATCTGTACTGGAACAATTATTTTTAACTTCGCGTTTTTATACTACAGGCACTTTTCAGTTATGAAATGGCGACGATTTTAATATTCGCAAGGCAGCCGAGTTAAAAGTAGTTTTTAAAATAAGCAAAGAAATAGCGAATCTTGCGCTAAACTATAGATTCATACGAATAAATGAAGAAAAAATAAGACAAGTAAAGGATCTGTGTTATAATATTGCTAGTTTTCCGAATGTGATAGGATGTATTGATGGATTCCATATTCCGATTCACTCGCCTGGTGTAGATCAAGCTGAACTATTTAGAAACAGGGAAGAATATCAATACACGGGTTATTTGTGATGCAAACTTATATATCAGAGACGTACATGTTCGATGGTATGTTCCAAATTGTATAATCAGTCATAATTATTTGCTACGAGCTCGTTTAGGCAATAATGAACTTAATGGATATATTTTAGGCGACAGTGCATACTCTTGTAACAGCCATTTACTGACACACTTTGAAACCTTACAAAGCATTTGGTGTACGAAAAAGAAAAAGCTTCGATTGAAATTAAGTCATGCGCTTACTGTTAATGTAGCAATAGCTATCTTGCATAATATAGTATTGCAGGATAAGAATATCATAGCTATAAAAAATGGATTTACCATTAATAGATGTTGAAGTTATTGAAGAACCAATACCGGTTTTTTTAAAATTGATAATTTAGATAAATGCATTTTATTAAATTTGAATAAAATAGAAAAGTAAGAGTATGCTCTAAGAATAAAAATGAAACACTTCAAAAATATATAATAATTTATGAAAAAAATAAATGGAAATAAAGTCAAAATAATTAGAATAAATTCAAAGTTAAAGTTATAATTTCTTTACAACATTTTTTCCCAATTTCTAGAACAATCTTCGCATTTTCAATAGTATTTTCACTTGAAAATCAAATTCTAATAAATTAGATTTTACTTGTGTGTTGTCTTTCAAATTTACATTTTACTTATTCGATTTTTAAATTTAATAACTTTTATTTTTTGGTTATAATTGCATTTTCATTGGTTTATTTTGTTTCATTTTCCTATTTAGAATAGGTGAAGTAATTTTACTCAAAGTCTTTATTTTTTTCAGATAACGTACCTTTATTGGAAACACTTTTCATAGGCTGTCAAAATTTTAAAAAACTTGAGGGTGCTCACCGAGGTGAGCAAGTTTCCAAAACGGATTCTTGTGATACCATTTCTACGTCAAGAATCATCAATTGATTATAATGGGAATACACTCTTCCAGAGTAAGTTCTTCTCTTCCAGAGTAAGTTCTTTCTAACTTCCAGGTGAGTAAGCTTCTCTTCTATATTCTCTTTTTGTATAATATCGAAAATAATAAATATCATTACTATTTATTTAACAGCCATTTTCATTACTAATTTTAAGTATTATGTCATTCTAATTTAGAAAGAAGTTATACGAATTTTTTCAAGGGAAATTAATCGGCATAGTGTGAAATTGTTACTTTGTTAAGCAGGAATTTAAGAAGACATTTCAATGATCTTTATAGAATTCCTTACAACTAACGCCGTTTACCTAATAACACAAATGAAGCTATTGATTTATAAGTAAACCGAAGAACCTTTATCTCCTACTGTTGTAACAGTAGGAGATAAAGGTATCACAAATTCATTAAAGACCACATGCAATACCAAAATCTTTTACGTTACGCGTAATGTAAACCTGTATAAGTATGGACTACAATAATACGATGATCATGAAAAAAATGTTATAGTTTTTACTAGTTTATGTAAATATATTTAATAATAAAATCTTCTGCTTTTATGGCATCATTATAACGGGCTAGCAAAGAATTTACTAATTTACCTATCGTTAGTGAAATTCTAATAGTACCTAAGTAATTAGTAACAGTGCGCAGTAATTTTAACCTTTTATTTAAAAATATTGTATGCATAAATCTATCTATATTTAATTCTGCATCAAAGGACCAAGTTCGTGCTATGGAACACTTCTTTAAATTCAAATGAATACATTTCAGCATTTACAATGTATTGTTAAAAGTAGAAACAAATAAAAACCAATAAACCAAATGATTACCAAAAACTGACGCTTTTGATAGTCCGAAACAAAATGAACACGATCCAATCATGTTCATTTAGTTTCGGTTAAGTAAACATTTATAAAACTATGTGAAAGTGACTCAATGATAATGTGTTTGTAGTTAATAAAGAAACCTTTAATGGCAGGCAAAAGGTTAGAAAATAAAATAATCTTTTTCCTCTAATACAAATAGTTTTTGACATTATTGTATATTTTCCGACCTTCATTATATAAAAACATATATAAATATGTGTCTTAAATATATGTGTATTTATGTATAATAACTGTTATGTGCAATGTACAATCCCCGAAATAATGTCATAATAATATACAATACAAAAAATAAAAGATTATGATCTACCGGTATCATAGTAGGAAGCAGAAAAGTCATACGATTTCATTACGATGGAAATTATGGTGTTAATAAGGCAACAATTTTCTCGTCTACTGAAGTAACTCTAGGACAAAAAGTAACACGTCTAGTTTTCTACATTTCAGACTGGAAATAAAATAAATTCATACTATAACACAAAAAATACACATGTGATGAGACTTTCTTTAGGAAATATCTATAAGTAAAATGTATATTTGGGTAACAAATAAATAAGTCGACGCGCATAACTTGGCATCACGCACGATCTTTCTCGGCCTTTTCTTTAAATTCTCATACAAGGCACGTAATTGTTTTTGAGTTCTCGGACAAGTATTGAAAGCCCCATTATATTTGCGGGTCAACGCAGACCGAGTATCTTATTTGGCTTAAATCGTTGTTCCATCAGTTTTGTTTTCTTATCAATTATATGAATGAATTCTTTTGTGACCTCTATCAATAAAACCTTATCTTTTTCTGGGAAGTCATTTTGAGTTAATGAAAATATGGTACGAATGCACGCTGTCGTTTCTGGCAAATACACGATAAAGGGACGTTGGTTTCTTTAGTTAAATGATTATGATATGGTAAGCCAGTCGCCAAATTATAAATCATATAGAAAAATATCAAATGGAACTTTTTAGTCAGTCAGTGTTATTAGGGAATTATCCGATTTGTACATATTTTTTCATTCAATGGTCAACACTGTCATGCTTTTAATAATATTTTAATTTAATATATAATATAAAAAAAATGAAAACAAGATCATTCGAATATTTTTAAGAAAAGTCATCTAGTGATTTGAAAGTAAAATGCTTATCGAACCGATAGTTATCAAAGGAATAAAATTTTACTCGGAAACTTATTGAAATTTATTTGTAGTTTATTAAATATACAATTTTAATGAACCGATAGTTACATAAAGGCTATTTTTTGTCTTCTGAAATCATCCATTAGAGTTTTAATAAAATAGCTATTGATATAGAAATTAGCTAACAGTGAAACATTAAAGAATAGGAGACGGTAACAAGTGACGCTTATTTTTTTTTCTTTTTGCTTTGTATTGCAGGAATAATTCATAGATAATCTAATCATTGAATGTCGCGTGTCGCTGTTGGTATCAGGTTGCACTTAATCGTTTAATAATAAGTGATTAATATGTTTACACAACTTCAGAGTGAAAAACAGAAAAGTTAGTGAAAAACTATTACATAATTCGTACTGGAGGATACAAAAATAAAAGTTTCGGACAGTATAGAAAGTCATAAGTCATAAAAGCTCTTTCCTGGCTTTTATTGGTCTAATAAAATTATACAATTTTGTCGTTTCCTTTTAAGCAATATCACTTTATGTTTTGTATTTTTCAGCCTTATCCGAAATTTTTGTTCATTACTTTTTGGCGTATTATAACACGTTAGTATAATATACAGTGTATACAAAAATTTATAAATATATAAATAATTTATAAAATAAATAGGTATCTCCTTCTTACTTTATAAATTATTGGCAGGGAGAATATATATATTTTTAGACACTTTGATGCGTATCTTCGAAAATAACAAAATTGAGAGACAGACAAATAAGGGATCTTAAATGAGCATAATTTTTTTCCTTTTGAGATAAGGAATCCTAAAAAATACGTGTACATATTTTTGGATGATTGCAAATAAGTGAAGACGTTGTAAAAATAATTGAACGATAAATATTTATGCGTCTTTGATATTAGCCTCTAGCAGTTATAACACAAATATTGATATTTAGGTTATTCTGATATTCGATCTTTATTAATTTACAAAATTACAAAGAGACAGAATATCTCCATACTCAACAAAACTGCAGTTAAAGGTCATAGTTTAAATTACATCGATTAATATATATTCACAGCACACATTCCCATTGGGGTTAATCCGAGTGTCTGTGACGTTAATAAGTGAAAGAAAATTTTCGCTGAGTGAAGTACGAAAAATACTGAAACAATCCTATCTATCGTCTAAAACTTGTTTACGACTTTTAAAGCTTCAGCTATCTAATATCTGTATTAGAACAGTGACAAAACAAGACAGCTTATTGTATATATAAATATCAAAATCCTTTGTTTCTATAAATTCATTACATAAAAATCTCAATATATTTTTTTATCCTCCAGCAAAATAACTTAAAAGCATTTTGCTTTCACGTCATCTCATACAAACAAGTTACTAACTAACCTCATCACGTCGTTTCTGTTTCACAAAAAAGACATGAAAAGTTTGTATGTGAAAAAAACAGTAACGAATCTAGACAACTACATTTTTGCTTATGCAAAGAATTTAATTTAAGTTTAATGCACTGAAATATTTTGAGTTAAACTAGAACATATCTTAAAGTAATTGAAAGTTATTTATTAACACACACATTTGTCAATACATTACAGGTAACCTATTCATAATGATAAATAATTAATTGACTAACAAAAAAATGATTTAACAAAATTTCATCTTTTAGATTAGACAAGAGTAGATAAGAAATACATAAGATGAAGAAAAAGATAAAAGATTTTGGCCAAATTTTTACCCATCATAAACAAATCACACTCTGGTGCAACTGCGACGAGGTGTTAAAGCAGTTGAATGCCGCGGGAAACTAGAAAGTTCCGATACAATTCACTTCTAGAAGGTGGTATGGCAAAAAATGTGAAGATAGCAGTGCAAGAAAGCGGTAGATACGAAGAATAAAAGTTTACTCATTAATATAACCCATACGATTTACAAGGAATTGAAACCTAGCATACCCAAGGGAAAATTAATAGGAAATAGAAAGGTAATCATACTGTTTTATAAGAAGATATCGCTGGAAAGCTTTTTTGTGATCTCTTAATCTTATTAACTATTACGCCATTATTATCTGTTGTAGATGAGAATTCCTCCAAATAGTATTCTTTAACCACTAGCAGAAGAACATTTTCAAACATAATTGTTAAAAACTCAATTAATGTCATTGTTGTCGCAATAGAAGTAGTAACGTCATGTAGAGGGACTTTATGTAGAAAACTCATTTATTATATAATGTAATTTCCGTAATTTGTGTGTGATGTTCATTTATTATATAATGTAATTTCCGATATAAACTTACATTTTACAAAGAAACTGAGTAAATATATCTAGCCTAAGAGGAAAAGGTCAATTATATAAAAAATATTATTGTTATATCACTCGGTATATTATGGATTTCCCAAGTACAAATGCGACTTCTATCACCTGATAGTTAAAATTATATACAATACTAAAGTGAAAATATACTCATTATATAAACATAAAAATTTGATTTTCTTAACTTTGTTTAACATCACCACTAAGACTAAAAGATTTTTTTGTTTATTTTCTGATATTCTGCGATTTGAAACAAATACTTCCCATTCCAGAGGCTAATACTCTATCGTTGCAACAACAAGGACTTACAATAATAATGACGCAATAAGAAATTAGATGGAATAAAGGTATATTTACTACATACTTTTCCATTTGTTCTATTTTATAATAGTAATTGGCTACACGAACACATACTAATCAAATTAAGTTATATGTCGCAGTTTTAAAACTAATTATAGCTTCCACTGTATCGGGTACAGTATTTATTAAAAAAACAGAAGATTATTTTCCATAACTTATTAAACATTTATTTATAATCTAACTCTAGATCCTACAACAACGTCATTTACATGCATTCATCATAAATAAACTTTTCACTTTATTACAAAAGTGAATATTATTATCATGACACTTTTTAAAATATATATGTTTGCATTGTCATGGACATATGTAAAGAAATAATTGAAAAATAAGAACGTACGGGAAAAAAGTTGACAAGAATAAAAATAATCTCGTCACAAAAAATATTATGTATCCAGTAAATTTTAACTAAGTAGCGTATTAAAACAATATATAAACATGCCAGTAAATATAATATATGTAACAAGATTTACAAAGCGAATAAATATGCACTGTTACAATCTTATATACATGTTTCAACACGTTCAAGGTTCAAACACGCATTTGCACGTAGAATTGGACAACTCTTATTTCTCTTTCCAGATATTATCATAAGGTAGCCTCATAAAACAAGTATGTGTCAGATGATGCTCGACACAAATGAAGCTTAACTGACTTGAAATCTTGAAGCTGACTTGGGAATAAATATATTATTTCACTTTCATAACTTTTGAAATTTAAAATTACCACCTCGTAATATATATTTAAAAAATAAAAGCCAGTACTTAGTTAAGCATTCGATACCACAGTTTGTTAAGAGCCTGCCTGCGCGTATACTCGCATGCCCACGTACGTGTGTGCGTGCGTACTTGTGCTTGCGTGCAAATGTATGCGTGCAAATAAAAGTAATTTCCGAAAATAAATTATGGAACTAAATAGAATATTTTCTCTGATTACAAGCATCGCATACAGAGGCTACCCTCCGAAGAAGCGAATATACCTCTTGTCGGCAGGAGGCGGGAACGGGCGAGCAACA
Source organism: Druceiella hillmani (assembly GCA_039881145.1). NCBI lineage: Eukaryota > Metazoa > Arthropoda > Insecta > Lepidoptera > Hepialidae > Druceiella > Druceiella hillmani. Next base: position 27,735,667 of record JAYKKI010000014.1, read on the forward strand.
GAAAGACGTCAGTAGGGTGGTGTTAATTACCACATCTAAGGCAGACTCTGCCAAGATGCGGCTAATGTACTGGAAACTGAAGGTAGCGATAACTCAAGCAGGTGACATACCGTCTTGTATATTTTGTTTTACTCATTATAGAACAAGCCATTATTCATCTTGATAGTAAAGTGTAAACTTATATGTAAATAAGCTGTTGGAGTATAATCGGAAGTGCCGTATTATAGGAAAAAACAATTGAAATATATTTGTTAGCTAAATATTCATACTTTGAATAATTTCCATATTTCACTAGAGTTTGCAAGTATTATGTTGTGTTAGTACATATAGTACACATAAAATATAGGATAACAATGAAAACTTTTAGATCCTCAACAATTAAGCTAGGCAAAATATTTACTATTATGTAATATCAACCCCAATCCACATGATTTTATGTCTATCGAAAGCATCTAGAAAAATATTGTATTCCCTCTTTTTTCATGTTGTTTGAAAGAAAGCAAAAATGAAAGAATCCTTCCATAGAAACAAATCAGGAAATTTTGTAGTATAAAAGGTGGAGATAATCCGCTTGGTAAGACTCACTGGCATTGTACCTATAGGTGGTACGGTTTCCTAATTATAACTACTAAGGTTAATCAGTCGGGCATTTTTTTTATTAAATTTTAATTTTTTCAATTTATTAAGATTCCAGTTTTTCTTATTATCACGTTTTAGTAAGACGTTTTTACCACGTAGTAGTAAGACGTGAATTAATTAATTATAAATTATCGTTTAGTCTTAGTTCAACAAAATTAAAATCCATGAAGTCATAATTAATCAAAGAGTAGTAATACCTCTAATATCTTAATATATCCAAAATATCGGGAGTATAAAGAATTTTCCACTATTAGTAGTGGACAATTCTAATAAAAATCAAATTCTCTACAGTCAAAAATATGTTGCGAATTATTTACTGAAATAAGACTGAATTTACTTTTGTAATAATATTATTACAAAAGTAAGTACTTTCGAGGAATTTTTACAATTACTGAGATTTAAGTATAGTAACTTGAGTATTTCTCAAGTTACTTGATACTTTTGAAATGAAACTGTTCGAACTTCTGGAGCACAATTATAACTTAACATTATAAGATGTCAGGGTAAAAATAAGATGATGTGATAAAACTATGAATTATGACTTTAAACATGTAACTATTTAAGTGATATTACGCGTATTCATTCAATTTTGAGATTGAAATTTTACCGCGCCCGACATTTAATCAACAACCAACAAACTCTTTCTTGAAAGGGTTAAGCGATGAATCGGCGTTAAATCAAAATAAAACTTTGCGCGTTATTTGTAGTAAATTGTTTTAAACCCCACTATAAACATTAAAGTTAGAGGTAACGCAGGTAACGCCACGAGACTGGAGATACCGTACTGCGATATGTGAATTATTTTTTCTTAACTTTATCGAACGATATTTCTAGTATCTCTGTAGGAACACAAATTTCTTCTTTTTTTAAATTCACCTAGTACAGTATTAATTTGTAATGTTAAATATATCAAAACACAGCGAATAATTAGGACAGAAATATTGCGGGGAACTGGTCTTGTTGTCTACATATTATAGTCAGTAACTTAAATTTAATATAAACAAATTATTGAATATATTTGGCGTTAATTTTGCAGAAATTTATTATTCACAATTAAATGAAACTACGTGATGTAGTATTATTTCTACTTTCTTTAATTTCTTTACAACGACCTAGGTTTCGTTGTATTACAACATCTTCAGGTGGGATATTAGTAATCATTCCGCATATAAAACAACGATGGATTTAAAAGGTTAGGAGAAGGTAAGGTTTCTTATCAAAATTGACATTACTTAAACGTGTTGCTTAATAAATTTTATATTTAGTAATATTATAGCAAATATAGTCTCTTTTTTAGAAGTGAAAATCGTTTTTAAAAATTGTTTACCTAAGGTAAAATATTTTTTCTCAGCTTGACATAAATTATTAAATACTAAATGATAAAAGGTACTAACACCATACGTGTCTTTATTTGATTATTTTAATTTTCCTTAATCAAATAATACTTTTTATAACGAGACAGTTAGGATTATAATGAGGAACATTGTGGTGCCCAATATAGATCAATTTGAAACTGAAGCACAATGAACGATTATGTATTCATAAGCTCTCATAATTCATAAGTTCATAAATTCATTTTTATAAACTTTTGCAATGTAATCACAATCATTTTACAATAAAAAGATTATTATTATATTCCTTTTTTTTTCTTTTCCACGCTTTATAAAAAAATAATGCGGCTTATTACTCTGTATCCACAGTATATCATCGATTTTGTAACAGTATGGTTTCAAACATGACTTTAACGGCGAGCCATGTACTTTAAAGAGAATTTTGTGGATTGTTTAATCACCCGTATTATTTTTATTATACAAATACAATTGAACAGAAACAATTTACGAGAAAAAATATTATATCTTTGAATTATCCATAATTCACTTTGAAACTACCGCCTTTTAAAACTTTTTCTTATCTCATGCCCGTCTTTGGATGCTCAGCCTATAGACGCCGTGTTTTACAGTAGAACCTGTTCCGTCCACGAAAAGTATTATTGAAAGATTCCAATGCAATAGAAGGAATTGGGAGATTCAAATGCAAAATGAGGCGGTCGCCCGCATCGTTTCCGTTTTAAAAATGTTTTTTTCCACCAATGTTTTTTTTCTTTTATACCAATGTTTTTTTTCTACCAAATTAACCTAAATTACGATGTAATAATTTTTTCAGTTTTATTCCAATCTATTGAAAAAGTTGAACCCAGAGCTTCGATAAATTTATACTTCATGATATCTTATACATGCACATATTAACATATATATATATATATATATATATATATATATATATGTATATATTATATATATATATATATATATATATATATATATATATATAGCACAATATTCTAATAATAAATTTCTATAGCTCAATAAATGCATCGATCAACTTGCGATAAGCCATTTTCGCCTAGCGTCTAGGACTCCTTACCGCCATACATAAAGATTCTTATGATATGTAAATGTAATACTTATATTAAAAGGAATTTAAATGATAGAGTCTTAGCAGTAAAAATAATCTAGAGTTTAAACTATTAACTAATTAAACTGTTGTTCATCTAGGAAATTACAATTCAACCGTTTTTTAAACTCCGTCCGCGATCGAATGAGCATAAGAACAAAGACTAATTTTTATTTTATATTTTTCCCAATAGTTAAATGATAATTTATCTATCGTTATGACATTTGACAACACGTTACAGATTGCCAAAATGATAATTGATACTATTTACGGCAGGGTTTATCATTATGATTACATACAAAATTTGAACTCTAATTATTTTATAAAGTGGACGACTTACATAAAAAAGCACATTTTATTCGATGACACATGAATAATATTATAAAATTCTTTCAAAGTTTCCGCAAAAAGGTGGGCAAAATATAATCTATACTATTTTAACGAAGAGAAATCTTTATATTTTCTTCTTTATAAAAGAAAAAAACTGAAAATAAGAACAGATTAAAAAATGTGAAGACATTGAAATTAATATTATCTTTAAAAATATATGAGATAAGATATAAAACCGACAATAGTAGTGAGAGAGAATGTTATGAAACTTATAAGTGTGTCGAAATTGAAATTAATATTATCTTTAAAAATATATGAGATAAGATATAACACCGACAATAGCAGTTAGAGAGAATGTTATGAAACTTATAAGTGTGTCGAAATTGAAATTAATATTGTCTTTAAAAATATATGAGATATTAGATAATACCGACAATAACAGTGACAGATAATGCTATGAAGCTTACAAGCAGGACATTAAATGGGTATGTCACTTAAGACCTTCATAAATAAGCTTCACGAATAAAAAAACATATAATACTTTTATGAATGTTGAAATAACGTAAAATGGGTTAAAACGAAAAAAATGTCATATATAGATAGTGAGAACTAATTTTCATGGAATATAGGAACATGGAATATAGGATAATCGATCTATGATATGAACGAAGAACTTTCATGGGCAATAAAAGAGAGTAGATGGTACTTCAAAGACGATGGATTAGTGACGAAGTAATTTCACACCACACGTTATTTTAAATAGCACGACATCATGTTCTCATACATATTAAATATATATGAAACGATTCTTGAGTGAATGAAAACGTGAGAGAATGTAAACAAGCAAATAAGGAATTTAACTAATTTTGAAAAACCTAACTACTTTACTCTACATTTGAAAAACAACTGACCTTTGAAGAGCAAAAAATAAAAACGAAGAGTGTGATATTTCCATATAATAAAAACATCCCTATTTTTTACAATGGTTGGCAATTGGTTTACAATAGCTTTAACGACAAGCGAAGATGTTTCAGGAGAAAGTGTAGTTTTTTACTAATAATTCTACGTATCTTTTGTATAAATTCTGTATCATGCTTTTTCCATTCATCACCGCTTTCATTACCGCGTCACTATTATATCATTATTTTTAGTTCCAAATCAAAACAAGAAAGCCAAACCCTTATAAAATCACTCATTATCTGTCAGTCTTCCTGCGTATACTACCATAATTTCACGCATTTTTTTTTATACCGACACGTTAACATCTTTAAGTAACACCAGATTTGAAAACATGTGAGCGAAATTTTAGTGCTGACCTTAATATACCTGGAAGCGATGGAGCGTTGTGGAGTATTGCATTACGCGCGACAATACACTCAATTTCTTAGCGGCTTCCAGAGCCTTTGACTCAGCGAACCGGCAGTAACTAAGTTTACGCGAAGGTGAACATTGTCAATAGAAAAAGATTTTCATGTTTTGATAAACTCTTCTATGGAATGTCACGAATTTCGTTTCCATAACATTAATTTTTACTATATATTTTGTTGACTTAATATTTATTCACAGCTAAATAAAAATACTTGATGTACTATTAGTACTCAGGTGGGTAATAATTTTACAAATTGCCCACCTGAATATGTTGTGATACAATGAAACGTAGATCGTGGTTAAGAATTTAAATAAGATAGAAATAATACTACATAATTTAGTTGTGAATAGAAATGAAGTGGTAATGAATTTCTACAAAATTAACATATATAACTATATATTTAGCTCAATTAGTTTTGTTATCCTTTAAAGAACAAATTTGTTAAATTTAATTGCAAATATATTATGACTTAGTATTACTTAATAATATTCTCTCCTTGAAATATGTTCCTCTATTTAAGTACACTTACAACTTACCAGTATTCCCTCATTAAATAAAAAAATTCAAACATTAGACTTTCCAATTCGAAATCACAACTTCTATTTCACAAACGTAAAGAGATTTATTTAACATACGCATTTTATTAGCTAAATTATTGGTATTATTTTCTAAATCACATATTCTATACTTACAATAAAATGACTTGCTTTTTGTTCATCATCTACAATAGAATATCTTTATCAAAATCTAATTGATTTAAAACGACATCTGTTTCTCCTGTAAACAACGATCATAAAGGTGCAGATTATAATTCCCCACTAGATAGTGGTAATGTTTTATTTTAATAAATTATTTGATATTTTACGTTATTTTCGTATTAGTAATTACTATATCTATTAAACTTGAAGCGAGTACTAAGGCGTATACTTGACTTGAAGTGAGATGTGGGAAACGATGTAAGGTGCAGAAGGCAAGATAACTTAATGAGTTTATTAAGCCGGAACATACCCTTTTATGTATCAAATATGTAGCCAAAATTAGAGATGGCACATACAAAAATCGGGACAAAACGCTGCGACTGGGGCACACAATCGATGAGCGAGACAATACATCGCAAGAGTCTCGCATTCCGTGTCGCAAGTCTATAAATAGACCCGCGCCGAATGCACTTCTCGCTTTTTCACGTCGACCGCCACAGGATGAGGACTACACGCACGCACCGTACTGGATCATGATGTCCAATGCCTTCACTGCTCAAGCACTATGCCCCACTAATACCTTGCGTAGAGCCGAAGAGAGGAGGGACAGTTAATGGGTGCTGACATCGTTGTCGAATTCTATTATTCGGTTTTAACAACATACTCTGGTCCTCTCTCCTTGTTATACAACAGAGTTTGAATATGTAGAAATATTTAAAATAAAAAAACTGTAAAATACGAGTAAGAAAATTCCATTCGCACTATGGTATATTTATAAACATTTAAGCGTACAAAGTATTTCTATTAAGGATTTTACTAATAATATTATATTTTACCATGTAAAGGTATCGTCGAGCATATGCTTCCCGAGCATAAAACTATCGTAAACTCCTCAAAATCTATAAAATTTGAAATAATCTTTATAATAGTAGTAGTAAGCTTGAGGATCTTTCCCTTATTATAACTTCAACACTTGGTTAGGATTTTTTTTGATGTATGAAACTAAATGTTAAAAGAAATTAATGGAAACAATCAAAGACTTTAAAATGGAAAGCTATATCAGATGAATACAATACTAAAGAGCTATACATGAGAAATGATGTTTTTAAAAAAAAAATATGATTTTATTTATTTAAGTTTTTTATTTAATTTTTTTTTCTGTTCAAACTTATTTGACACATATTATTTTATAAAGAAACACTATTACTGCGAGGGTTATTTTTTTGAGTGATTATCTCACAGGATGACAAAATACCGTATCGGTAAGTAGCGCGGGTTTCTAGTATCATGAATGACTTACTCTATCTAAATAGCACATAATATGTTCAAAAATGATGGTCAGGTGCGAGTGGAACTGGCGCACCGAGATTTAAACATATTGACATTATATGACATTAGCGTAAAACTTAGTAAATAGATATTTTCCCAATGTACAAAACGAAAATCGAACTAATAAACAATACGGTTTTTTTCAATTTAATTCTAAACAGAATTATGAAATAATGATTTTTGATTATTTATTTTACTTATGTTATATGATCTACCTCCTTACTGCATTTTAAGATTCTAAGTTTTTGAGAAGCACCTTTAAAAGTGTTGATGATTGAGTCAATAGCAAAATACGTGATATTTAAAAGGTCCTAATATTTCGCTAAGAATTAGAAGATTTATAAAGCTATGAGGCCCTAGACTTTTATATTACATATTAATTTCAAATTGATTTAATGGCTCTAATTGCAAATCATCTACTATTAAAATATTGTCAGTAATTTTTAGAAATTTTGTAGAAATTCATTATTCACAATTAAATGAAACTACGTGATGTAGTACTATTTCCACTTCAGGTGGGCTATTAGCAAAGATTATCTTTGCTAATAGCCTACCTAAAGATGTTGTAATACAACGAAACTGTGTTAAAGAACTTAAAGAAAGTAGAAATTATACTACATCACGTAGTTTCATTTAATTGTGAATTGTAAGTTATTAAGAATTACTCTTCAATATTAGACTCTTATTTAAAAAAAATAAATAAAATGTATAATCCGAAAAATGAAAGCGAAAATATTTTGCCTTATCGTATTTGAAATAAACAACGTCGAAGCAATCTCAGTAAAACATTATTTTTCGACCGATATAGCTAGGGAGAAATATAATACACATTATATTTCTAGGGAACATCCTTGGCTCTACATATTTTCCAACATTTTATTATATATATATATATATATATATATATATATATATATATATATGCATATATAACGTTTCGCTGACTTCCGCTGATTTCTTCCACATATTAATATAGTTTTTATCTGATTATGGGTTTAGTACATTTATAAACTTAACATATCATCCCTTGTTTTATGACTTAATTTAAAAATATATTGGAATGAAACTTTTATGTATAACAACACAAATTGCAAAATAAATATTATTTCAATCGAAATTCTTTATAAATTATATACAATTTTGGTTGAAATAATATTCCTATTAATATTCTGTGATAAACTTACGATATCTTGAATTATTTCAAATACTTTAGATGCTTGGTTGAAAATTTAAAAGATGGAATTTTATTTCACAAACCGAAATCAAAAGTAAATAATGGAAATTAAAACTAAATTTCCATATAAAAGACTGACCTAATTTTTCACTTGATCGGGGCGCAAAAAAAAGATTAAAATAATAAAAAAATAATAACTAAAGAAGAGACCGAAAAATGCAAACTTTCTATTCACTGAAAGTATTAATGAGTTGTGTCCGCCATTTCAAAACTTATTTATGACCACCGACAATATTAAATTATGCAACCTAAATAAAATAAATCATAGTTATGTGAATCTATCATCCCAGGTCGTCATTATATGCGTATATATATATATATATATATATATATATATATATATATATATATATATATATATATATATATATAATTCGAAAATTTTAAAATTAATTTTATCAAAAAAAACTTCTCTTCTGTGTTCAACAAACGCGAGAAAAATCGATAGGAAATAGAAAATAAAAGGGATCATGTCGTGTCCTATACAAATATCGAAGGAATGTTTTTTAAAGACCTTCAATCACCAGACCATAGTGATGTTCATGTGAGTTCCAAATAATAGAACTGTTTCAAACTTGCTTCAAATTAAAGTCATATATAATTTGTTACTCAGGGAAATGCATAGGAAGTCCCTAATATTATCCAACATAAATCCAAGCCTTGTTACTATCGTTAAATGACTAGTAAAATTTAAGCACCAATCGAATTTAAACACTACAATACGTCGGCATAATGACATTCGAACAATTATGTATTTATATTCGAAAGGTACTCACAATTATCAAAATCTATTAACATTACTCCTTATGATAATCAAAAATTATTGAGGAAGGGGTAATGTTAATTTCTGCGCATAAATCTTTATGACTCAAACTTATGACCTATGGAAGCTAATCTAAGGATGAACATGACTACCCAAATTGGTTCCAAAATGTTATCATATTTTTCATTCGTAATTGGAAATTCAGATCATTTATCCTTCGCAGGATGACTTTGTCTCCAAATTGGATGTTAAAGATTTGTGCTATCTATTTCTGATATTATATCAATACTTAAATAAAATAAATAACAGTAAAATAAGATGTCTGAATCTGAAATCAAATTACAATATGTTAGTTTATTTTATGTAATACTGTAATATGGCAAGCTTATATTTCCCTATAAAAAATTAGACCTTTCACTAAGAATTATATAAATAAAGCATTACTTGACGTGGGAAGAAAAGCTTCTTTTCTCAAACACGGCACAGAGCTTTACATACTGAACCAAGTCGCAATTCATGCTTTGCAAGTACAGAGCAGAAAACTCACGAAGATACCTATATTTATTATGACCAACACTAACAGGCATGACATTACAGGAAAAATAAATATATTTCCTCTGTGTCAATTTATCTCTCATATTTCTCAATTGTATTTCCCACAATACTTTTTCCAGACACTCTTGGCGTTACGATATCATTTTTTCGACTACCATAATTTCTTATTTATTTTATCCAACTTAAGAATTTTAATATTTTTTGAATACATATTTACAATCTCAACCTTTAACTTTACATTTTAAAATTAAAAAGGTAAGATATCAAGTTAGTTTAGACTCGATTAGTTCATTTTATTTGTTATATTGTAGTCCGTGAAAATCTGTCAATAGTTTTTTGTCTCTGTTTGACGATTTGTTTTATTGGATAGTTTATAATTTAAAAATGCAAAGAATCTTGAGTATTTCTTTAAGTAATACAAAAACTGACTGCAGAATTATTTCTTCCTCTCGTTAAAGGATTATATAATAAAGAAACAAAACTATTTCTATGTTATAGCGAAAACACTCACCTACTATAACCACGTGATATTGTATTCAGGTATTTACTACGTCATTGCAGTAATATTGGTGCAGAACCGAAACATGTCAAAACTTTTTTTCATACTTCATTCAACTTTAAAATGGTATATGGACAAATAAGCTACGCCTATCGATGAAAGACATGATTCACTTAATAAATAATTTTATGTGTAAACAGTTAATAAAGTCTGTATGCGTAATTCCATCACTTATCAAAAAAAATATCTAACCATCTACTTAGGGAATTTGGTCAAGATGATTAGAACTTAAAACCATATGGTTTTAACTTAAAAGCATATAGTTTAATGACATTCGTCATCGTTAGGCGTAAATTAAATTCTTATCAAGCTTATAAAACTTCGGTCGCCCAAACTGTAGCTATGAACAGCTTACTTTCCCGTGTGAATGGATCTATTACAGAATTACTGTTCACCATTTATGTTCAGCGTGTAGTCTTTTCATGCAGTATAGACTAATATATCCAATGGGTATTGTTCGAAAACATAACTTCTTATAACTATACTTTGTTTCGTATTCAAACAAAATATAGTTTAGAATTTCAGACTTAGAGCAAATACTATAAGGCTCAAATAAACATATTAAAAATTATTTATTGAAAAAAATTTCTAATAAAACCTTGTGTATATGAAGATAGGAAAATGTATGAGGATAAATAAATTAAAATAAAAACACAAACAAGTGAATCGATTTCGTAGTTTATTCAGTGTTGCTCCTTATTATTTTTCATCGATATATGAATTCGATGAAAAATAATAGTCCTCGTCCTAAAAAAAGGAAACATTTAAACAACATATACACTTACATTGAATGAATATCAAATTTGTTTTGAATCACGAATAACCTACATTTAAATATTTTTCCATTCAAGACACTGCTAAATTATTACAGGTGGTTATGATATGATCAATATACCTTTCGCAATATATCTCGAATTTTTAACATACTTCTAAAGGAACGTGTGATTTAAATCATGCTTTCTATGAAAGAGAAAATATAGACCATATTCCACATTGAGCCTTGGGAAATTAGATATCTTACAAGGTTCGACGAACTGCTATAAGCTGGTCGCTATATGGTATGAAACTATAATTCGATGATTTTAAATAAACGTGAATCTCATCAAAATATTATTACTCCTTGCGAAATATATCTTTCATTTTTTATCGACAATTTTCGTTACTTTGTATTTTTGTTGACACCAAATGACTCGACTGAACTTAAGTGTATATCGATAATACTGTCTCGTGTGAATGTACTCTGTGGTTCAATATTACATGTTTTGATAATGGAAAACATTTCAGTGATAATTTTTTTATTAAAATTGGATTTAAAAACTTTTCAAAGATTTATATTAGGCACCGTCAATTTAAAAAAACGTAATTACCATATACAACAATTGGTCTAAATATGTTTAAAACAACAAAAACGGAATATTATGAGTCTTAATGAACATAAACAAGTCATAAGTAAAATGAATAAATTATTATATATATCCAAATGCAGCAACCAATAATTAACATACTACTATTTTTATTACTAACAGAAAATATCACTTAAAAAAATTCCAGACTCGGACAAAATTCAAACCCTTGTCCACGCTATAGTGAACCAAACGTGATACACTACAGCGTGCGTATACACGAAACAATAACTGCAATTATATTTTTGAAAATACTCCCTAAATAAACCTTGTATTTAGATGAAACTACCAAACAAACTTATCAACAAATACAAAGCGGAACCGGACTGGACTGACTAGTGAGCGCTTTCGAAAGATGGCAAAAAGTTGAACGCGAATATTGTTGACACAAAATTTGTCAGTTTACAGGATTATATAACTAGGATCCATTTATAAATAGCCTTGTCACATCTCGCTACGTTCGCTTTACACAAAGCTAGGAAGCTCCCTATGGTGACTTACTGATTTAGTTTTCGGAAGCTAATATTATTGTAAGCGATATGGAAAGCTCATAGCGCGCTAATTCCTTAACGTATGAATATTAGTTATTAATTATCGAGTACTCAGTAATATGTACATCAATTATATAATCAAATTACGATTAAGAATGGAACATTTATAAAAGCTTGGAAAAAAATAAACTCAAAAGTTATGTCCACAGAACTTTTCTAAAGTCACTACGCCAACGAATAATGTAATAAAATATTTTTATTCAACTCATGAGTTTATTTTTCAACATAAAATTTCATAACACGAATTTTTAAATTAACAAATGCTACAGCAGGTGTTTAAAAATAAATAGTAAAAGCCGTAAATCCTGATTCCTGGAAAAGTTCATTTGTCTCTGATGTAAAAATCTCGCCGGTTTCTAAATATTAACTCTGCGTTGGAGAATAATATTTGGTTCAGTTTAGGACCTAATTAGGCTACCTTTAATTGTATATATATATATATATATATATATATATATATATATATATATATATATATATATATATATATATATATATATATATATATATATATATATATATATATATATATATATATAATAATATTAAATTGAAGATTTAATATTATTAAATATATATAATTCAAATTATATTTCCATACACAAATTACATATTTTAATTTGATATTCTATAGCATTTATCTCCACTATATACCAATGGAATTCTCCATTTGCATGTAAATATTGGTCATTCATACGCCCAACCATTAGGCTTTAAACCATTTAAGTTAAATAATTTACTTAATTTATACGATATTATGGGTATAACTTACTTAATTTTTATTTTGCATTTATTTTGACTATAATCAGGTAATGTTAAAAATTTCACTTTTTTCCTTCAAATGAAAGAATATACAGAGGCATAACAAAACATTTTCACAAAATAATTAAACAGACTTGAAATAATCACGGAATAAGAAGTGCACTAAAAAGTATAAAATAATGTTGGCACTTTTGTGATACAACTTTTAGGGTTTTGTTTCCGAACATAAGTAAATTTCCAAAATTCTTGAGATAATTCTAATCGATACTTCTCTCTGATGAATGCTACATTTCAATCGGTTAAACAAAATAGTTTAATTTTACGATCGTAAGATTAGAATCAACAACTTGCGGCGCGTATCCTCTTTAATGTTAAGTAATTCTATAACATACCTTCAGTTTCCATAGTCAGATTGTAACCAAATTTTCACGGAACCATGATGGAACTAATTTCGAGTCAGTAAAGATAAAGAACTCAGTATAGAAATTATCATTTTTAACCTTACTATTTCGTCATCACGTTTGTTTTGACCTCCTCCTCTCTCCCACACTGCTTGCCAAGAATACTTAATCAAATACAGAAACGCTAGGAACTGTGTCGCACGTGGCGGCACCGTCCATATGCAACCGTTTAATCGGCACATATTAAGTCTGTCAGTTACTACTTGATTCAAACAAAATATTGAGGAGACTTGGTGTCATGTCATAAAATATATGTATTAACATTTTTATGCAACTGTAGCGAAGGAAGCAAGAATTTACATGAAATATAATTATGCACTTCGTGTTGAAGCACGCAAAAACAAAAGTTTTTTTTGAGTCGAGCAGTATGGATGGTATAGAAAGTCATGAAAACTCCTACTCAGGGTATCGTAGGTCTAATAAAATTTTACAATTTCTTCATTTTCTTTCAATCGATGTCACTTTATATTTTTTCGCTTTGCGCAAAATTTTTCCTCATTTCCTGTGAATTCATATTTTTTATTAACTAATTATTTTCAGTAACCTGTTTTTATTCCTCAACGCAAAACAAATATAGCTACAAAAGACTGCGTTACCGACTGAAATAGCTTAGTGATCTAAAAAGCTGTGAAGAAATCGCATTACGAGGATTGCGTAAATACTGAGGTATAAATAAAAGTTTAAATTTTAAGGGAACAAATCGGTTTTTATTAGACAATTTGTAAGTGTAAATTTTATATACCCCCATATTAATACATTGTCTATTATATTTCTCACATGAGTACCTGCAGAGTATATTTCCTAGAAACTATAAAACAGATGGTATTCGCTATTTTTTGGACATTTTGATGCACGTATCTTAAGATATTCTACTTAATATTCTAAAAAAATTTAAAACATATTTTTGAACTTCTTATAATTAACCGTTTCAAACGACCTACCACACAATATACAAAACCTTAAAAACAGTTTCTTGTACTTTATTTGGCCCATCTAAAAGAACCATAAAAACATTTTAACGTTTTGGCTACTGCAAAACATGCGGGTTAATATGATCTATGAAAATGCTAAATTATAAGTTTCTATATGAAACGGTTTCTGAGAATATAAGCTATATCATGTAGAGATAAAGAAAAGTATGTGATCACAACAATAAGAAAAAGAGAAAAGTATATGAAAGTATCTTATATGAGTTGCGTTTTCCCTTTTGAGATACGGATCGCTAAAAAAGATGTGTATACATTTTCGAATGAATGCAAATATTTATAATACGGATCTTTATTAATTAAAAATCATATATTATTAATTATAACACATATATAAAACACATACATACTCTCACACACACACACACACACACACACATATATATATATATATATATATATATATATATATATATATATATATATGTATACATATATATGTATATTTATATCATTCTAACTATCATTATTTCATTATATTGTGACATTATATTAGTTTAGATTTTCTCATTATGACATTAGATCTGTGTTAATTTTACAAAATTGGAAAAAAACTGAATATCTCTATATTCAGCAAACCAGCTCTGTTACAAATAATATAACAGCGTTATCAATATTCACAACACATATTCCCATTGGACTCAGTCAGAACTTCTATGATATCGATACGTGAAAGAAAAAATTCGCTATCTGGGTTAAGTGAGAAAGATATTGAAGCAATCCTGACTATGAGTTTTCTTCTGAGGCTTGCAAAGCTACATATCCCTAAAGTATAAGGCACGTATTGTAACAATGCTTAAACGAGAGAGCTTTCATTACACTTACTTGTATACGTATATAAATATGAAATTTTTCTTTTTCTGTTAGTTTATCACACAAAAATTTCAATATGTTTTTTATCCTCCACAAAATAAGTTGTAACTTATTTAAAGTTACAATGATTTTCCTTTCATGCTATCTACCCCAAACTTTTTTTTTTAATAACAAATCATTTAGTGGGAAATTTGCTTTCAATAACAAGAGCCAAAATTTAAACAATGTTGTATAAACATTTTTAAACATTGTTTTATTCAGTATAATACCTATTTATACAACGTACTGGGTTTATTTGAAATCAGTTTGTCAAGGCCTTTTCAATTTTTAAATTTTTTTACGTTGGATAAAATGGCTACTCCCAGCCGCCATATATTACATGGATCATTATATTACCTAGTAAGTACATCCAAAATATTACGACGATTTCAACTATTCCTTATATTTCCAATTGGATTGTCTGTTCCGACTCTAGAGAATAATATCTAAACACGCACATATGCATACGAAAGTACATACAATCACAAACACAACAACCTCCTAGGAGTACCGTAATCGGGTAAAAAAGGACCGGCAAGCAAATCTAAAGTTTATGCTTGATACAGTTCTTAAATTTTACATATTAATTAATATTATGCATTTTTGATCCAAGGTATTACTGCTAGTATCGCTGTATTAAAAAAAAGAGCAAAAAATCATTTTCCGCAAAAACGCCGTTTCTGGGGACGAAAAAACTAGTTATTAAAAAATAAATAGCACGAACTTTCCCATATTTATAATATATTTTTTGTTGTCCCAGATAAATAATTGTAAACAATTGTCGTTTCTAGAGCAACTTTCATAGCCGTTGAGCGAAGCTTTACGGCGGTCTTTACGGTAATCATCGCCAAGATAGAATAAGTTTCAATATATTAGTAAAGTTTATTATAATATTGAATTAAAAATTACTGAAAAACAATAGACGATATGAGTCCCTAAGATAAGTCATTATCATACTGCTTTTGAATTCCTTTTTCATAACTAAATGAAGATATTATACGGAATAGAGGAGTACCTAAAGCTTCAATGATATTGAAGCTCTAGGTCTAACTTTCAGATACTGTCAACTCTATTAGCCATAAATTATAGTATTGTGAAACTTTTGGTATATTCCTTGGGTCATTTTTGTATTCACTCCTCTATACTACTTATCTTGGCGACCCTTCTTATTAGAGAAGACAAGCTTTTCTCAATAAGAAGGGTCGCCAAGACAAGTAGTAGAATTTAATAAAAAAATAAAATTATATAGTTCTTAGCTATAAAATTATAACAAAGATAAGCAAGCTTAAGCTTTTCCTTTAATTATATTACTTAAGACGTAGCAGTGCAGATAAATTGATATAGAATCTAAAAAACTTGTCAAATACGGGTAAACTTACACTACGAGGGTTCCATACTTAGATATTCATAAACATTTTCGTGTGCATAATATTTCCATTAAATTATTTACTAATATTAATTTTTCACAGAGTGATCAGATTGCCTACCATATCTTTGACAGGCGTTAAAATGTAGTACATTTTCCAATATTTTAAGATTTAAGACTTTCTTTTCTTGGTTTACAGTTCAGTAGTTCTGGAAGGAGGTAGAGGGATTTTGGCATATTTTTAATACACCTTTTTCAATATGGAATATCCAATCATGATTTGTTTGTATTCCCCTAACAAACCTTTTCAAATGATACCCCACATGATATTTAAAATTAAAAAAAAAATGTTTGCGTACTTCATTTATTTTAATAAAGTATTTAAAAAGGGGGTCCTCTTTAATTTTTTTAATAATGTTTTAAACAAATTTATAAATTTGTGGGTTAATCAGATTTATTACTACGGCGCCTTTCAAATTTCCTCGTCTCACTGTACCGTCTCACTAAAAAAGTATATTAAAGCACCATATTTTATCAGTGATATGTAAAAAACAGCTCATAATTTTCTCTCTCTCTCTCTGATAACTGATAATCCACTAAACCTTATCCATTGAGGAAACGGGGTTATTAATAATATGCCAATGTTTCATTGAATAGATGAATGATATATTTTGATTTTGAGACAAAGATGAATTTTGCATCGAATCTTAAGTATAATCATTATTGCTCATTTTCGTCTTCACAATTTTTTTCTTAAAACTAAATGATGAAATATTGGTATAAACAATTTATGAAATTGTTTCATGGGGCTTGACTAGAAATAAATTATATCACTGCAGATACTCCGAATTAGTGTGTATACTGTTTAGATCAGTTAAAACAAGAAACGTTGTAGTTGAAAACTGACTTTGAATTCCATTCTCCAACTATTCGATTAGCAATTTATCTATGATTATAAATTTGATCATCTTCCGTGACTAAAACTGTAAAAGTTGCTCACATTATACACATTGGAAGTTTAATCTCCTGTAAGACCGAAATATAAGAGTATCAAAATATCACATATCACATTTTAGTAGATTAGATGTTGTTGAAAAACTTCACTTTTAATGACATTGTCAATCATAAAAATAATATGTGATCTCATAAAAATGAAAGCTCATTATGAATTAAAAGTTTTATCAATCCGTAAATCCGTATATCAAAAAATTAATTGAACAAGATTTCCATATTTTTAGCTAGAATAAGTAATATAGATTGATTATTGAAACAAATATTTGACAATGGTAACTTGGGTGTTGTTCCTAGGAGTAAGGCAATAAATCAATTCATTAGCCAGTTATATAATAGATATGTTGAAGCAAAATATCGATAAAAGTTTTCGATAGCGGTGATTATAAAATAACGACTATAAACATGTCTAGTCTATTTATGGATACATTAACTAAATGACATAAACTAACTTTAACGAAAGAAACAATTTTGTCCGCTCCTAGTGAGAGTAAAGTTGTGCTGTATTATACATTACATACATCTTCCCAACTTCTATTCCAGGATTGCACAAATAATGGTTTCGTAGAGTCCGATCAATAGTGGTGATACTGTAATTAAGAAGGCGTTATTAAATTAACATTGTTTATCAGAAATAAAATATTTTTCGAGTGAAGAATTAAAAAACTAAATTCTAATGATGCTTGCGTATGAAAGAAACAGATAAAGCGTTTTAATTAAGCGATTATCTGGCCCTAAATAAAATAATAGAGAGTTTCATATCTGATTGAATTCTTAAATGCACATGAAACTGTAAAAAAGTATATTCTTGACGATTTCTTTGTGCTGACCAAGCATCAAAGATATAAAATTACTCAATTTTATTACAACTCCTGCAGTTGTTTTTAGATGATACGCATGCAGACACAAGACCTGTCTGTATATGCTATTATCATTTTATTACACGTATCAATTAAGTCGTTACGGAAAGTTTGAAAAAACATTATTTTCAAAGTTGTTATAAAATATCGTTCTAAAATATCAAAGTCCTGTTTAATGAAACAGGACTTTGATATTTTATAAAATATATTGAATTTATTTAAAATTATCTACGCACGGAAAGGTTTTAAATTTAGAGAGTTTGCTTTCTTTTATAAAATAATAACAATTAATACTAAGTATTTTTTAAACTCGAACAGTATACAAAATTCATGAAAAAATAACTATTTGACCATAAATGAGTACCTACTTCTCTACTGAAGGGGGTCTTACTATTTTAAGATTATCTAAATTAAACTGAGACGGTTAATAACAAAAGAAGTTCTAGTATTTAGTGAATGCCTCAAGTTACTTTGAATTATTTTTCACTTTGTAATTATTTGTCTAAGGAAATTTTCTGGAAATTTTAAACTCGAGAAATTTGAACTCCTGTAATTAAATTAGTTGTTTATTCCTTCAGGGCTACTTTTAATGTTAATGTGAAAAATTTTAAATCTCCTTTAAAATTGTTATAAACTTGCAAAGCAAAATTTTGCTTCGATCACAAATAATTTGATAAAAATTATCGCAAACTAATACTATTTTACTACATTTTAAATTATTTTACTTTGCTAATTATATTATATTTCAACTTTGTGGAATAACTAACTATTTTACTTATAAAGAAGTTTAAAAATGCCCATTTTTTTATATTTTTTCTAATCTCTTAACCTCGTAGATTACTTACCATTGTCATCTGTTATAGAAAATATTCCTAATTATACTAGCTCAGCAACAGCCTTAAGCCACTAACAGTAGACCATTTTGGAAGAAAATTGTAAAAGATTCATTTAATATACTTGTTGTTACAATTTAAGTAGTAAAGGCATGTAGAATGACTTTTTGTAGAGTAAGCTTACGTCGAAAACTCATGTACTACCATTGTCATTTCCGTATAGCAATTCATATTCTATAAGGAATCTATATAAATACACCATATTTAAGAGAAAAATTTAATTTCTTTAAAAAAGCTTACTTTTATATCAATCCAATTTTATAATTTTTCCAATATATTATATATGTTGCAAATACCAATACGGCTTCTTTATGGCTTTCTTTATGATCATGATAGTTAACAATATTCGGAAAAGAAAATTACATGAACAAAATTTTTTTTTCCTCAGTCATGTTTAACGTCAAAACTTAGACTAAAGAATGGTTTGTTTGTTTTTTTCAGCTGAAAAAACCTTCATTCCGAAATTCGAACTGAGAACTTCCGAACCAAGAATCCGGAATTTTATCGCTACTCAGTGACTCGCTAAAAAATAAGATGGAATAAAGTTCCATTTACCACAACATTTTTTACTTGTTCTAAATTTTTGTAGTTCATTTGTAAGCTGTAAAATACATATTAAGTAATGAAAATACTTTTTGGAGCTTTAAAACTGATTATTTTTTCCATAATATCATCTTTCTTACGTTTATCAAAATTAAATTTATGGGTAGATTCATTTCCACGACGAAAGTTGTGACTTTTAAAAAAAATACGTGTATTTCAATCTATCTATAACGCACGATTACGTATTGAAGTAACGCTATAGAATGATGACACATAGAGCATATGTATACTAAATAAATTGATACTTTTTGACTAAATAACTTATTGCTTCAGTACTACTTCACACCTATAACATTTGTCTCATTTTACAGTCAACCATCTCGTTCATCAACACGATAACAGCGTTAATTAGAATGTTTTCTCTGATTAAAAGCATACGTTACGCTTTCATAAGTAAAAGCCATCCTCCACCGAGCCGGATATACCTCTTGTAGACAGAATATGGGAATGGGCATGTAATAGAAAGACGGCAGTAGGGAGGTGTTAATTACCTTGTCTGATGCAGACTCTCCGCCAAGATGCGGCTAATGAACTGAAAATTGTAGGCAGCGGTAACTCAAGCAGGTGACACACCGTCTTGTATATTTTGCTTTACTTGCTATAGTACAAGCCATTATTCATTTTAAGGGTAAAGTGTAAACTTGGCTGTATGGCATTGTATTTTAAAGTGCCGTATAATAGAAAGAAAATAGGTAAAACACGTCTGTAAGCTGAAATATTCATGCTTTTAACAATTTTATCATTTCATTAGACTTAGACGATATACTAGTCAATTATATTTACTAGTCAATTATAATTTAATTTATAATTATACTTTTTTTTCTTAATTTTCGTTTTGATTAAAATATACTTTAAATTTTTTGAACTCCAAATAGTATTCCAGTGAAAGGCCCGATCAAATCAATTAACTAGTATTCGTTTCTCAGTCTAACAAGTAGCTCGTCTACTTGCGAACAGAGAAATAATAAAAAATTATGAATTAGTTTAATTGAGCTTCGAATATGTTTCTGTAACATTTTTTTATATGTACTATATATATATATATATATATATATAACCGACCGCCACACCCCCCCCCCCCTCCTTCAACCTAGTATGTTTAAAGAATATAAGTTTTCACAAACTTTCTATTTCTGAACCGGTAGTCGTGTGATGTCACTTGTCAACATGTAATTGTTTACACTGCTTATATAATTTAACAAAATTAAGTACATAGTAGGGAATGCATCTTAATTAAAACTAAAGTTCGAGATCAATGATCTCGACGAGTTAGTCCAAATTACACTTATCACGATTTTACTGACCCACCTTAATGCAAATGCTTACATTCATCTGTATCCCGCTCTATACTTCACTTTGTTCAATGATGTACGTGATGTAGATAAGTAAAAATTACCAATAATATCACAAAAATTTAGTTTAAAAAGTGTGTTACAATTTTTATCCTTCAATTATACTTTCGTACACATATATGTACTATCAATGGGAAAAAATGATTATGATTGTATTTGTTAGGGTAGCAGGCAATCACTACTAAATTTAATTGAACGAAAATTTCATTAAGATGTTACATTAAGTTCAGATGTAAACTGAATATTCGTTTGTTCTAAAAAATATATAACTTTATTATTTACCATAGACGTAAAACTATCTCGCCGGTGCACAATGAACTTACTGGCGTTACAACAGAAGATAATTTATGAGTACGTCGTCAGCAGCTTAAAGTAGAAGTGAAGCTAATGAGGAGTGGAAAAAATAATCGTCACATTCGCTTTCGATTGTTCTATTTGTATATATTTAGATGAGTATATACATCGTAATATTCGCTTTTACTTCTCTATGGCTATTAGCGCTTACGCAGCAAATACTATATAAGAACTGGAAAACAGAGACATTCAAACTATGGTAACAATTTATCTTAAATTTCAGGGTATTATATAAATTACTTTTAAAGTACAAGTCATGTGGAGGGAGGGTACTCTTTGAACACAAATATATGTGGTGAAAAATTTCACTGCAATATTCAAGTTTTTACGCGCGTGAAACTATCTGTAGCAGCCTTGATAAAGTTAAATAAAATTTAATAATCTTTCTGTGATTTTCGCGTCTTTAGCTATAGTATCAATATGTAAATAAAAATGTATTTAAACTTTTCTCGTTTGCATAATCGACTATCTAAACGAAACTAAAGTTAACATTATGTTGTCTGCCTCTTTATTTTTTTATTTAACTAGAAAACTACCCAAGCCATTTATATTGATTTTACATAAGATATAGATAGTTATCCTGTGTTCAACTTAGTTTCTGTTTTTACCTAATATCTCACACAATTTCGAAGTTCTGCTGATGTGTTTATTGGACATGGTAAAGTATGTCTTCATACTTTTACTTTTTAACACGTATACGTTTCATAGCCAATGATATATCTAATATAGGTCAAATATGTATTCAATACAATGGAATATAGAAATTTTCTTGTATGGAGCCATATAATTATTTGAAACGTTGATCAGTACCTAATAAATTTTTTATTATATTCCGTTATTTATTTAATAATAAAAATGACCTAAAAATATAACTATGTACATTTAACCGCGTCCAATTATATTCACAGATAATAATGATAGAGATATTTTGCTTAAGAGTTAAAATCTTAGCATGAGTTATATTGAAAATAATGGAATATTATTCTATTTTTACAATAGGCAATTAAATAATACACACATACTGTAATTAAATGTAATTCAGGCTAAGCATATTCGCAAATATTATTTCCAAATTCGAAAATAATTCTCTAAGCATTAGATTAATCTATCTTTGAAATACGACACGTCGCCATGAAAGCCTTAAATTTCCGCGTTAAATTAAACTGAAACATTTCAATTTAATATTTCATATTCTTCAGTTTCGTAACCTGTATTAGATTTTTCTTTATTAGAATTATTATTAGAATTATTTTCATCCGTTTCATGATAAAATTTGAATTCAATTATGTGTAAGTTCGCTTATACGTAGTTTTGTTAGGACGTAAAATGTTTTAAAATATAGCGCAATGGACATACACAAGATATTTTATAACTTCCTTTCTTAATTTTCATCGTGATTGCTTAATTAAAAAAATATTAACTAACAGTAATAAGTTAATACGTTTTTTTATACGGACACGTTAATATCTTTAGGTAACACCGATTTGAAAATATGTAAACGAAATTGAACAGCCGGTCTTATTAGGGCTTTACACACCTGCAAACATTGGAACGTTGTAAAGTATTACGTGCGTTACGCTATTTCTTTGTAGCTCCAGTAATTTTCCAGCGCCTTAGAGTCAGTGAACCGGCAGTAACTAAATTTACACGAAGTTGAACATTCTCAATAAACAAAGACTTTCTTCTTTTGTTAAACTCTTCCATGGAGTGTCACAAAGCTCACGGTGATATGAATACCCTTTCCAAGATTTCGTTTCCATGACATTAATTTTTAAGGTCCTCTTTTTCTTAGAATAATTACTGCACATTAAAGACCAAATTTTTACAAATTAATTGTAGATTTATTATATTTTGAACAATTATATTTCTTTAAAAGATCGTTAATCAAAAAAATCCAAGATCAGAATTTCAAAGTTGGAACTTTTATTTCCCAAATGTAAAGTGATTTATTCAATTTACTAACTGGTTTTATTTTCTAAATTGTATATATCAATGCCTACTAAAGTAAACTGTTTAACTCAGAAACGTAAGCGTTAAGGAATAAGTTTAACTATTCAAGTTCATGAAAATATAATGAAATAAAAAATGTTTTGACAAGATGTCCTCAGCAGGAAAACTTTTTTCGTCTACATATAGTTACAAATGCTAAAGTTTATAGCGATCAAAAATACCAAGCATGATGATGATCAATATTGAAATTACCTACACACAAACAAAAAAATTATAATGAGGCAATGTCTCGCGCGCCTCACGTAAAAATGACTTCGAGTCTTGATCAAGAGCGCCAAAAGAAATCATCACGAGTATTGCTCAACTTCTAGTTAATTAAAAGATGATTACCTAAATATTTAATAAAAAATTTAAAAAACTGTTCCATTCCTTAACGCATGTATAAAAATGATTTCGAGTCTTGATCAAGAGCGCCAAAAGAAATCATCACGAGTATTGCTCAACTTCTATTTAATTAATAGATTATTACCTAATTATTTAATAAAAAAATTCAAAAATTTTTCAATTCCATAACGCATTTATATTTACATATTATTTAACACATTTACATATGATATATTCATTTAATTGTGTATATTATATAAGGTTACTATCTATCAAACTCTGGTCCTCTTTTCTGGATGTACATCGGAAAGAGCAAATTTGGGGATTTGGAAATGAAACAACTTTTGCGATGACAAAATCGCGCAAAATTGTTCGATTTTACTAACAAAAAAGAAACTAAACGAAAACTCGTGAAGTGAGGTCATTGTTATAAGAAAATAAAATTTTAAAAGTACAATATTTGATCTCCATTATTTATACGTATTATATTCCACTGGGAAAAAACAAACCATAAACACCAAATAATTCGCACAGACTAGGCTGTACGTACTACATTCACATAATTATAAATTTTGAGGTCTCAATTATAGTTTACCCAGCTATTAATATAATCTTATGTCGTTTGCTCATACAATTACCCGGTATTATTTAATTAGTAAGCAAGAACTTTTCTTCGGATTCCTCTTGAAAATATGAAACCAAAACATACTTTAATACTTTTTTGAGAAAATGAAAATAATCTTTAACACTCCTTGAAAACAAAATTCTAAAGAATTTATTCACCAGTGAAATCAATTTTTCTTCATGCGAAATAAAAATAGTGTCTTTCAGGTTTCATAGGCGAATCAGATGTTAACAGCGTCGCTCTGACGATGCAGTGCAACGCTTAGTGTTTGTGCGCAACAAAGCAGCGTTAAAGTTGAAATATTATATTTAGAGCATAAAATAAGACACAAAAATTCTTTATTAATTACAATCGTCTTATTTGTACTCAAACCGCAGAAGGAGGAAATATATTTTTATGGGTTTTTTCAACAAGGTCTCCGAACTACCTCACGAAAAATTCTAAAATGGTTCTGGAATGTGGCTTATTCGGTTGAAGTTCCACACGATATGTTAAATTATAATATTATTCCATTATTTCATTTACCTTCTCTAAAATTTTGACATAAGTATGTTTGAAAATTAAATATTAGAATATATACCAGGTAATGAATGTTGTCTTTAAACCAAATTTGTAGTGTCTGCGTCAAAAGGTTTCATGAATAATATTATACTAAAGTAACTAAAATAAATAAACGGTGGCAGTTAAAACCCATTTAACAGAAAATAAAATCAGATTCATAAATGTATGTAGACACACACACACACCCACATGTGTATTTATATATATATATATATATATATTATGTGTGATACATGTTTATATATATATATATATATATATATATATATATATATATATATATAAACATGTATCACAAAAAAACAGACAGCTTGATTTTTCTATTTATTTACTTTCAAACTTTAATATACACTTAACATATTAAAAACAAAAAAACTAATTATATATTATACAAATCTTGACATGTTTGAGAACAACGAAAAGTGACTGAAGGGGAATTAAGGAAGAATGGGACCAAGGGATTATGAGATGGAAAACGTTTTCGAATAATCTTTGAACATTTTTTTACAGGTGAATTTCCAATATACGGAGGCTTCCCAGCATCCGCCTGATTCCAAATTATTACAGTTTTAACAGCGAAGCACATTCCATAAAAGGAGGTTGTATGTTAGTAAAAAAGGAGAGTGAGCTGAATTACAGAGCATAACCCTAAACTGTGTGTCGACAAGTAGCTAAATCCTCTTTTAAATTACGTTTCATAAGTAGAATTGTTCAAAGTATTTAAGAATGTATTAAGTTGCGCTATAAATTGAGAAATACGTTTATATTTTTTGCAAAAAAAAACGATACGAATTCAAAAATTTTGAAGGCATTCTAATTTTTCAAGACGATTGTCATTAGCATAAATTTGGCCTGGATAGCATAAATTTTAGTAATCAAGCAGTGGTAGTAATAGTGTGTGAAAGAAACAAGCTTTCGTTTGAACATGTAAACATTTAAATTGAAGAAGTGCATTTTGCTGAAAATATGACGACTAATATCGTTTACTTGAGGTTGCCAATTAAGATTTCGATCGATCAGTAGACCCAAGTCAGCGTAAATGGAATTGATGTGTGGTCTAACGTTAAATACGGCCTGTCTGAGGGCCTCATTTTAGAGAGCCGTCTTTGACTATCAAATATAATAGCTTGGAACATAATTGGATTAACTGATGGGATTTTACAGTGAGCCCACTCACCGATTGAAGCTAGGTCTTCATTGAGGGTATTGATGAGAGTCGCTATGAAGATCATATTAGTGTGGATATATACTTGTAAGTCATTACCCTAAAGATAATAATTGTTATGTATATTCACAACAACCCCATCAATTAATATTGAAAAAAGAAGTGGAGAAAGATCGTCTCGTTGAGGCACATCAGCTAACAAGTTCCGCAGAACGTATCTGAAGACGTCACAGGTTATCGACGTGCATACAGATATGACTAAACCATTCTAATGACTGTTGAGATATATTCAAAGACTTCAGATAGGTTAGGAAAATAACAAGTAAAAAAATGATACAATTTTGAAAGCAGGTTGAAATTAATGTCGAATTTTACACGCGTGAAGGAGTTGAACAAGTTGTGTATGGTCCATGCGATCAAAGACTTTCGAAAAAATAAATACTGCTGAAATGGACCGAAAGTCCTTAAGATATACAAGCGACACAACTTTGGGAAAGAAAATAATATGCGCTTTTATCATATGGATGGAAAAGCGGCAGTTGTGATAAATGTATTAAGTATGTTAGTAATAATAGGGATTATATTCAGGAAAATCATAGTTATATGAGCAATCTCTTCCAGTCAACCACGATAGTTAATATTCAAATTATTCAAGTAAATTATTCAAAAAAATTATAATCAAGTTCAAAAAGAAAGCACATCTTTAGTATTCAGTACTATCATATCATATTTTCGTAAAGTTTAATTTATTTTTAATAATAATTTATAATAATTAATAATTTATTAATTTTATTAATATAGAAAAATAATCGAACAACCAACACAACTAATAATTCCACATCCTCGTAGAGCTATGAATTAATAATTTTAAATATTTTTTTCATTTTCATGTGTTTGAAAATCTTGCTTCTTATCAAATTTCAAGTTTCGAAGTCAACGGAAAGCCTTTAAATTATTACAAATTTAAATATTTTGTTTCTATGGGTTACATAATTCCGCTATATGCCTGCTCTGAATGAATAATTCTGTCATTTAGATACTTGTTCCTACTCGAAAAATAGAAGATTGGTGCACAAAATAAGACAAAAATTTAAATTAATGCTTTATAAAATGTATAAAATAATTAAATTTAGATTTTTCATTCAGTATTCTGATCATTCAAACTTAAAATTGAATTTTTTAACCCTGATTTGACAGTAAACAAACACCATGAAAAATTAAAAATAATCAATACGGAAATTTTGGGCCAACATATTTTATGAAGAAACCTCACAAGTAAGGAAATGGAAAAATCCGAAATGTATTCATTTAGATTTCTGAGTATGGGGAATCTTTCAATGACAAATTAATTTTTTTGACTGTTTGGTCCTTTTCTCTATATTTATAAAATACCACAAATATATAATAGTACAAGCTTTACGAATTATAATACGATGGAACTGGATCATCTGGGTGAACTATATATTCACACTTGACTATTTTTACACACACTATCATTTATTAATTGAACCATTGTTGTTGATTGGAAGATACTGCTCATATAGCTATAGGTTCCTCAAAAGTAACCGGTTTTATTACTGACATGTTTTACAGATCTCTGACAACTGTCCCTTTTCCTTGTTAATATAAAAAAGCGCATATTATCTCCTTACCAAAAACAATATCGCCTATACATCCTAAAAACTTTCAAATCTTAAATATACTAGTACTTCTGTCAAAAGTATTTGAGCGCATAGTTCATACCCAACTTGTTCGATTCCTAAACTCTGGTAAATCTCTAAATCCACTTCAATCTGGTTTTAAAACTGGTTATAGTACCTCAACAACTTTACCGAAAATCACTGATGATATACGTTTAACCATGGAAAACACTTAACTCGCAATACTTATACTTTTTGATTTCAGCAGTGCATTTAACAACATTGACCATGATATTTTGCTAACTTGTTAAAAAGTTAAATTTTTGTACATATCTCAACATTAATTAGAACGGTTTAGCTCATATCTATATAGACGTCGACAATTACTTAAGTATGAGATGTGTTCTTTGGATGGTTCAAACTATCAGCTGCTATGCCACAAGAAAGAGTTCTTTCCCCACTTTTCTTTTTATTATTCATTTATGGGATTGTTGGAAATATACATAGCAATAATCATGCTAATGATTTAGAAATATATTCCCATATTCGTTTAAACTCTATTGGAATAAATATAATATATATATATATATATATATATATATATATATATATATATATATATATATTAACACAATTTTTCAATGGTTGTACTTTCAATACAGCTAAATTAAAATCAACCTCGTCATGTATTTTTTTTGGAATTTAATTACAAAAACTCAAACTTTATTGTTTCAGTTTGGAATTGTAATTATTGTTAACTGGAAGTTAACAATAATTATTTTACATTATATGGAAAAAACATAATATCATTGAACTATCAAAACAGGTTATTAATACATGAAAAAATATTTAATAGCCATCTTATCGATATGAGATTACAAGAGCAGTTACATTTTATTAACCCACATTTTTTATATTTGCAAACCTACGCAAAGGTTATATAAAAACTATAGGAATGATCCCAAATGCGGTAATTTTATAAATATCGACCATGACTTTACATCTATAAAAGATAGGGTAGGTAATATATTTACGTCTTTTTACATTCACTGCGCACTTTCTCGGTAACTATATAATGTAACAACTTGAATTTAACAGGATAATACACGTTATTAAACCACATATTTTACATTTACAAACCTACGCAAAGGTTTATGACAACTATAGAAATGATCCCAAATGTATTCATTTTTTAAATATCCACCATGACTTTACACATATAATAGATAGAGTAGGTAATATATTTACGTCGTTCTACATTCACTGCGCACTTTCTCGGTAACTATTTAATGTAACAACTTGAAATTCAGTAGGATAATACACGTTATTAACCCACCTATTATACATTAGCTAATATTTTGAAATATCCATCTAAAATTCAAGAATGAATATTTTTTTCCCATAAGGTTGCTTATGTGCCCACTTATCTATCTGTTGTATCTATCTGTGTAACCATTGGAGGCAGCGAGTTTAAGGTAAATTTTGAAAATTAATAGTTTAAATTTAATGATAAAGTCGGTCTCGGTAAGCTTATTATGCTTGTTAAAATTCAATTATTGTACAAAGAGGAAAAACTTTTCTATTCTGCGAAAATTATACATTTTTTAAATTATATGAATGTATCTTTAATTTTCAAAACCATTCAGAAGTGTTTTTAAAGTATCAATAATTTAAAAAAGGTATTCCAAAAACTTACAAATATTCTAAAATTAGTATTTTTCAGAAAAAATGTTTTTGGGAATTATTGCGTATATAAAATATTTCTTGTACAATATTTTTCTACTAAAAAATACAACTGCTTTTTAAATACATTTTTACTATTATAATACTGAAAAATTTACCTAAATCAGTTCCCAAAATAAATATCATAACTAATAGTTACTATGACTTAAAGTTATGCAATTACTTATTATGTTACCGAATAATACCTTAAAATGATCCATGTATTTTTAATATAATCAAAATATTTCCAAAATTATTGATATGTTTATATAACATTACAGTTATTACTCATATTTATTTTCGTAAGATAACCATATAAATAAATACAACGACTTTTAACCATTCAAGAGTAATACATTTCAACAAGTTTACTAATCGCAAATCACATACTAGTGATAGAGTAAATGTATGTCGCACAATAATTTTGATAAATGCGATTTTAGATGCCGGTATTGCAAGAAAATCACATTAATATAGATTGTGGTCAGGTGCGAAGATCAAATAAGTTAGGACATAAAATATTTTCATGTAATATTCGGAAAAACAATTTCTTCAAAGAACCTTCCTTTCCGTATTTTCAGCGCATAGAAAAGAGTAGTGAACGTATCGTTTCATATACAAATATTGAAGAAACGTTTCATGAACATTTAAACTATCAACAAATTTTGTTGTTTCATGTAATAAAGCTGGCTTCAAACTAAAGACATACATAATATGTTATTTAAGGAAGCGTATCAAAATTCCCTTGCATAACCAAACACAAAATCTAGAATTCTGACTTTTTCGCTACAACTGCCAAATAAACTTTAAAATTCAGACACGAATTGAATTTCAATTGAACTTTTAGACCAACTGCTCTACAAGAGCATCGCGCCTATGAAGTATTTATACTCGCGAGGAGAGCCCAATTATCAAATGCTGTTAATATCACTTCCCAAATTAAAAGAAACTACGTGATGTAGTATTATGTCTACTTTCTTTAAGTTCTTTACCACGACGTAGGTTTCGTTGTATTACAACACCTTCAGGTGGGCTATTAGCAAAGATGTTGATGATGTTGTAATACAACGAAACCTAGGTCATAGTAAAGAACTTAGAGAAAGTAGTACTTATACTACATCACGTAGTTTCATTTAATTGTGAATAATGAATTTCTACAAAATTAACTCCAAATATATTCAATATCATTCTTCGGGTATAAATAATTGACGAAATAGAATCGAGTTTTAAAAATAATTAAGAAAATAGAATGAGATTCAGAAATGTCTTTTAAGTATCATAAGACACAAAAGACGACATTAAAAACGCATCACCGAAAAGATCAAAGCAAATTGGAGCCTAAAAAACTTATGGACTCTGAAAACTAATAAACTAACTGAAGATCTATATATATATATATATATATATATATATATATATATATATATATACATATGTATATATATATATATATATATATATATATATATATATATATATATATATATTTATATACATAAAACGATATATTATAAGAAAAACATTCACCATTCGTAACTCTGCCATATTGTAGAGTCAGACACGTACTAACTCTTTGCAAAATATCATCTGGAACGGAATAACATCAGAAACCTCTACTTTCATACTTCTTTCAATTTTGATTTTTAAACTCATTTTCTCTCATGAATCAAGTAAAATTAAGTTCTCATTTTGAAAAACGTAAGCATTGTTACGGTAAATAAGTAATAGTTGTAACTTTTGAGTTTTTTTATAATCATTTAGCTTTAAATGGAGCCAAAAGATTTTCGAAATTGTATGCAGAATTCAAATTTATTTTTAATCAGATATTATCAAGAAAAAATGTATATAAATACAATAACAATTAGCTTATATATTAGAATTAGCGGGGAATGACGTAATTTTACTATAGCTATTTTAAGATGGATGACGACAGATAAGTAGAGTTAATTGTTAAAATTTGCACAATTCTATTTCAATTTTAATTCATTAGGTAGATTAAGCGTATAATTTTTCTCTATTGGGCTATTATCATTAATTATCAAACTAATGGGCGAGTCAGGTGTATAATTTTTCACTAATGAGCTATAATCACCAAACTAATTTGTATTGACAAACGAGCATCGACGAATGATATAATTGTATTAATAAAATATATCATGTATACATCACATAGCTTTCAAAATACTTAACCAACTACTGGGAGAAATTCATCAAAAAAATCAGAAAATTGTCAAAAAAACCTTATCATGTAGTTTTATGGCATTTGCTGAATCTAACTCTCAGGCGTAAATTAAATTGTTATTAAGATCATAAAACTTCAATCGCCCAAACTACAGCTATTTATAGCTTACTTCCCGTAGCGGAATTGCTGTTAACCATTTCTGTTATGTATTACACAGTAGAATCTAATGTATCCAAAGGATGTTTTTGAGGATGCAACTCATTCTAGCTGTATTGTTTCCAATTCACATAAAATATAGCTCAAAATTAGAAAGGAGACATTAAATGCCACATAACTTAGGGTAAACAATATTATGGTGAAGTAACATTTAATCACACATTGCGGATTTACTTACTTTCATCAAACAAATTTAAATCAGAAGAAGAATGTAAAATGTATTGAGACTAATCAATTTAAATATAAACTCAAACACGTAAGCCGATCATAAGCCGTTCATAATCGGTGTATAATGTTGCTTCTTAAAATTATGAATCGATATTTGATAATTCTGGTTCTTAATTTTTATTCACAACTAAAAGAAACTACGTGAAGTAGTATTATTTCTACTTTATTTAAATTCTTAACCACGACTTAGGTATCGATGTATTAAAACATCTTCAGGTAGGCAATTTGTGAAGATATCATCATTTATATCTTTACAAATTGCCCACTTGTAGACATTGTCATACAATGAAACCTACGTGGTGGTTAAGAATTTAAATAAAGTAAAGTGATTAATAAAAATTAAGTGATAATGAATTTCTACAAAATTAACGCCAAATATATTCAACAATTCTGGTGCCAAAAAAGGAATGAATGAAAGAACATTTATATTTACGTTGAACTAGTATCATACTGGCAACGAACCATGAATACCATTCTTTAAAATCAATTGAGAAAAAGGAAGGGAAACTCGTGTGCGTAATATGCATTTAGAACAGTTGCGTTCAATTCACCACGAAAGTTCATTTAGAGAGACCGCTCTATCACTGTAATTGGTTATGACATGAACAAAATGGCTTTGAAGTATAGGCCATTCATGAATATACTTTAAGCGTGTCCGTATAAGAACATGTGATTTAAATCGTGCTTCCTAACAAAAACCGAAATATAGCATACATTCCATATTGGACCCTGAAAAATTTGATATCTTATAACGTAACGAACTGTCCTAAGCTGGTTGTGATAAATTATTAAAGTATAATTCAATGGTTTTTTATCAATGCGAATTTGTCCAAAATGTTATTAAGTTCTCATGAAATTTTAACTATACCCCTAATATTTTTAACAATACTTGTTAATTTATAACATTCTTTATCAATAATCGACTCAATGAAAATAAAAATGTTTTAGTATCGAAATCGGTAATCAAGTCTTGTGTAAATATAACTGATTGATTACTACATGTTTACTAATAAAAAACATTTTAGTAATTTTTGTTTTAATTAAAAAGAAATATTTAAACAACATTACAAATTTTAGTGAGGGTTGTTAATTAATTAAAGCATACTTACCACACATATTAATATATGTAAATGTATTTAAAAACAACAAGAGCAGAACATTGCAAAATTTAATAATAAACAACAAGAGAATAACAACTCATCACAACCTAAATAAACGAATTATTACATTCACCGAATCGGAACAACAGATAATTAAGCTGTTGATGTATTTTATTTCGAACATAAAATAATGCTACAGAAAATCTAGGTCCGACAAAATTTAAACCCTTATGTGATGTATTATAGCGCGTTTATATACCAAACAGCACAATTCCTCGTTTGAACATACTCGTTAAATTAAGCCGTGTATTTAAATGAAACTACCAAGCGAACTCAGCGTCAAAAAAATACAAAGCACGACTAATGGACCAATGAACATCGTCAAAAATGGTAAAAAGTTGAACGTAATTATTGGTGAAACAAAATTCCTGTGTATGTGATTATGCAGCCAGGATCAATTAGGACTGACATAATCATAACTAGTTAGATTCACTTTACACAATGCTCGACAGCTATACGCGGTAACGTACTCTTTTAGTTTTAGGTATCTTCTACTAATATTCGCTAATATTTCTATATAGAATACTAACACTGAGCCAATACCAACAGTGAAACTCACAGATTGAAGGTAATTTTTTTTTCATGGCATGAGTAATTGCGATGGGAACTTAATTTTTTTATCAACTTTTCGACAATCTAGCCTATTTGGGATAAAAGCATTTACTGCCATACGTTTTAACATGGTGGCAAGAAATTAACAGAAAAACGAAATATTCAAAACACCAGGTTTTGAACTTAATATTTTAGATCGTTTCAAAAATATGTCTGTACTTATGTACTTGCGCTAGAAGTTATTCTCCTTTGGTATAATACAATAATTTACTTGGTATGCAAATAATTCATGGAAATAAAATAAAAAAGGACTGGACTGTGATTATAAATACGGTTGGGAAATATAAATTCGATCAAATAACTAAATTTTAAAACTTATAGTATATATAATGAATTACTAAGTTTACTAAAACAATCTAAATAAAATTTAATTAATAATGAAAATAAATTAATATGGTGAAAATTCATAATAATTTATTAACTTTAGGCGTTTAATAAATTATGAAGTAATAATTTACAATGCAAATAAATACATACCGAAACTTAATCTCATTTAGAGGAACACTCTTAAAATATATTTTAAAAAGTTTATCAGCACTATTTATGTCACTAATATGCACACTAAAAAATATTATTTGAAGGCACATATATAACTTAGATTTGTGTGAACGTAAACCACGTTTTTACAAAGATCTCAATAACTATCATGAATATATTGTCATTCACTACATGCATATGAATATAAGTTTAGTGGGCACCTTCATCCTGCTGATTTTTATCGCATTGTGCACGCGAATCGTAAGAAACTTCATACTGTCGATTCATATTGCATCGTGCACTCGCATCGTGATCGACTACATCTGTCGATTTTGTTGCATCATGCGTACTCGCATTGTAAAACTTCACACTCAACTTCAAAAAATTTCACGTATTTTATTTCCACGACCTACTTCAAAAACCTTATTTCATTAACTTTTTGACATTACTACAAAAAAATATGACATTACTACCTTTACGGAGTGACTAAAAATGAACTAAGTAAGTGAAAAATTAAAATTTAAGCGAGTAACTAAAAAAATAAAAATTGAGGAAGTAGATAATTAAGTTTGAGCCGTGTGCATTATAATATTAACAACATGACGTAAGCGTATATCCCTTTTGGAGTATTATCAACTGCACCCGCCAAATTAGCCGAAGTAGTTATTCACTCGCATGCCTATTCTTAAGCTTAGTACTCTGTTCTTGTTTCATTGTTTACTTTCTTTAATGATTTTCCGATTTTTCTCCGGATTTTAAAGTGTGTAACTACTTGGATCAGACTTTTTACCTGAAATGAATATCTTGGTAAGATTAAGACTTTATTGAACTCCTTAAAGATCTAATACTTTTACTTGAAACCGAAAATCCTTATCTTTTTCTCGAGGTGAGATCATCATGCTTTTTTATTAAGATACTATGCAAAAATACATTAAAATCTTGATAATTAACACAAAACAGGGCATATATATAGAAAGCATAAGTAGGCCTCAACCG
Organism: Druceiella hillmani; assembly: GCA_039881145.1. Classification (NCBI taxonomy): domain Eukaryota; kingdom Metazoa; phylum Arthropoda; class Insecta; order Lepidoptera; family Hepialidae; genus Druceiella; species Druceiella hillmani. The sequence goes on from JAYKKI010000014.1 coordinate 27,770,969, forward strand.
AGCGGTCACCCCGTATGAACTCACCATAATGCCAGAGACTTATTGACAAATGTCAAAGTAACAGAATTCCCAACTGAAGTCCCAAAGTCTCAAATGAAGCGCATACTCCGGGAAGAGGGATATCAGACTATATAATAATAGAAACCTAAGGCGTATGAGACCAGAGTATAATTTTGCCAGAAAATGTTGAAAAGCCAAGAAGAAAGTGTAAAAGTTGTAAATTTATTATCACAGCAAATTGGACAATTTGCAAAAACAAATATAGTGTCAATACATGATTTGAGCTACTATACTGGCAGCTAATTTACACCTTTTGAATCTCACGTTTATTGTACCTTGAGAGTTACGTAAAATATTTAAGAGAAAATTTAAATGAGAATCTATAGCATGTATTACAGATGTACAGAGGTATGATGTCGCAAAACGATGGTGCAATTTGTTACTATACCTTGAATATAAGAAATTATTTACGGGAAAACAAAAATTTCACGGGAAATAAGTGAGTCTCGTAAGTAAGTCTCTTTATTATGTAAAGATTGATGTAAGGGATTGATGTACTCAAGAAATATCACAGTTTGAAAAACTGAGAGGAAATCCAAGGAAAACCATTAAAAACAGTACAACGACGTTAAAATGCTTAAAATAATTTGTTTTCCTGTTATACCCTATTTTTATTGAACAAGATGATTATAATTTTGAAACATTTATTTATGAGAAAACACTTCCTAAAATAAATATTTTTCCCACAATTCTCATATAGTGTTAATCATTTCTTTATTTACGAATAAAAATTGTAATTTTTTACTTATTGCACAATGGCTCCACTTTTCTGACAAAACCGCAAAAGGAACAATATGAAATTTTTGGGTCAAAAGCTAATGAAATATAAGTGAATTATAAAAAAAATTATGTCATCAACAAAAAAATTATATCAATAATTAAATTTTAAACCAGACTATTTCCAAAACCTCGTTTTTCTAGTAATTTTTTGGCGTCTTGCTAAGATGGACGTAAGTAAACGTTTTTATTCCGAATAAGCTAACAAATCCACAAAGAAAACCAAATTTCTGTCCTAATTATTCAGGTCACAAGGAAACATTTTGTTTTCAATCTGAGAATTTGGTTAAAAAAACTATCAAAAATCGCTAAACATACGTAAGAGTATTTCGGGTATGCCTTTAGCTTCTTTACCTCCATGCTTCCGTTTGACATATATATATATATATATATATATATATATATGTGTGTGTGTATATATATATATATATATATATATATATATATATATATATATATATATATATATATATATCCCAATGTCGTCATTTCTGATGACTCAAAATGTACTGATTACAAAAATGTAGAGCCTAAAATATGTGAAATTTTCTTCGCGAAAATTTTTTCCTGGAGAGAGTTTCATACACCGTTACTAGATTATGTTTATGCTTATCACCGCAAAGATAGAATAAATTTCGATATATAATTTAAGTTTCTCGTACTAATTAATATAGCGAATATTATTAACTAAATTTTCACGTAAATGTTATTAAAAAACTGACTAAGAGGATTCGCGATATTAATGGTACTATATTGCTTTTGCATTTTTTTGTGATCAAATGGGACTAATATACCGTGAAGAGGGGTGAATATAAAATTTACCTTCAGAATATACCAGAAGTCTACAATTAATGGCTATAAGATCAGAATAACTTTGAAGTTCGATGTAGCACTCCAACATCGTTGCTCGCCTTGTTTTAGTCACAAGTGTCGTAAAAACAAAAAGGTAGAATGTTACAAAAAGTTAAATTGTATAGACATAAGTTAACAAAAATTTAAACAAAATATTTAAGCTAAAGTTACAAGTTTTTTTAGATAGTTATTTAGGATGCTCGTAAATAATCTAATTAAATTGATACAGATTCTAAAAAAATGTTAATCAATGCTTTAACATACTTGTGTAGAAAAGAGTTTAAACAGAAGAAGACAATACACTAAAATAAAAAAGGTAATTATCGAATGATACTCAATTAGACAAATTATATCATTAACTGTGAGTTAAGCATTAGTTTTAAATGTTACGGTTTCATTATAACAATAATTATTCTCATCATAAATTATCTCGTTTATGCCCTCATGCTGTGTAAACTTTGTAAAATTATGAAAAATGTCATAATTATGAAAATGTTGTCATCGAATTGGGTTTTTAAAAGCATAAGTTTTAAATAACGTAATTAATAAGTTATTAATAATCACAACACAGCCCAGGTCTTCTAAGATATTGATAGGTCAAATATAAATTCCGCTACCCGTGTCGAATAAAAACCAATTCTGACCCCGTGCGTTTTATCCTGAGAGGTACACAGCTTCGTATCCAAAAGTAATATGGATATAACACCTGTACCATTGTAACAATCATTCCTAACAGTTTAAATAAGCTAAATGTTTAATTTAAATCAGGACAAATCGCAATGTGACAATTGAAAGGGAATATGGATCTAAAATACTTAGACAAATGTCTTTAAATATTGTCAAGTTATGTTTAAACAATAATCTTTTACATAATTTCCAAGCAAAACCCTACATTATCCGGTTAATTGAAATTTTCATCTCACAAAGCTGTTTAATAAATATGACGATAAAATTGCCGAGAAGGAATATTTAGGAGTTTTATGAGCCATTAATTTTTAGAAGAAAAGTTTTAAAGTGAAATCTTGCTGGCAATATCAGGCCTGCGTTCGCTGCTTGGAAACTTTTTCGATAGTTTCTTATTCTAGATAATATCCTTATCTTTAGAGAGAGTTATTGAGTCAGAGTAATAGCTGAGGTCAACCGTCCTTGACATAATTCACACTGGAAAAGCTAACTGTGCTCGCTTTTCTGCACACACTTCTATGTATTCATCCTTTCCTCCCTCCCTCTCTCTCTTTTACTCTCTCTATAATAAATAAGATACATTTAGTGGCTCTTATACTTAAACATAAATGACGAATTTGAATGTTACGCATCCTGTGCCCTTTTAAGTCTGCATATCTTAAAATATAAAAAGTTTTTGAATGAAAATTCATTTAAGTGGTTTGAAACTTTGTTAGAATGATAAATAGCAAAACTAATTCTTATTTCATGCAATACAATTTTGATGCTGGTAAATATCTCGTTCTATAAATTATATTTATTATATATATCCTTTTTCAATAATTAAGAAGAAAAAAAGAACTGAAAATACAGATATCTAATTTTCATCTAAAGTCACAAAATGTGGCATTTCATAAAATATAAGCGAATAAATGAAATACTATATACAAGCTAAGTAAACATAAAGTGACAGCGCTGTTTCACTATTTTTTAAAATTTACATTTCATCCATTCTCCAATATTTTTGGAACCCTTCACCTTGAACGTATTCAAGTTTACAAGTATGAAATTGAGCTGACCGAAACATCATATGTTAAAATTTTTATGATCTTTATGACTACTTCCCGTAGTCTTCTTAAGAAAAATCACACAAACCGATCCATTGCTTTACATAAAATAAGCGTCATAGTTCTAAAATAATTAAAGTTAAACTAGACCATGACTTAAACTAACGCCTCACAAATCAGTGTGAAGTTAATCAAACACTAATAGATATTTCAATTAACGATCTGTAATCTTCTAAGATTTATAATCGAATTGATAATTCAGGAAGGTCGTCTGCCAATTAAACGGAGCACTTCATGATGTGCCAATGTTTCATTGAATACGCGAATATTTAATAACGATATGAATATTCAAAAATCAACTTTGTATCTAATCTTAAGAAACATAATTATCGCTCGCTTTCGTCGTCATAATTTATGTTTCAAAAACTAAATTAAACCTTGACATATAAGATTCACGAATTTTTTACGCGTTTTGATTAGAAATAGTAAAATATTGAAAATTTAAAAATTATTGGATTAATGTCATTGTCAAATTATCGAGGTGAGATATATATATATATATATATATATATATATATATATATATATATATATATATATATATATATAATCGTATAAATTCTCTAATATATTTTATTAAAACCCCCATGAACTAACAGTTTTATCTAGCTATAAACCCGTATCTCGACAGTTGAATTGTATGATTCAACTGCTGAGATACAGTTTTATGACTAGATAAAACTGTTTATAGATACACTAAATTAACTCGCGTATCGTTTGCAATGAAGCACCGGTAAAAGGTGTCGATGGTAATGTCTATAAAGTATGAGCAATCCATAAATAGAGAGATAAGTAGAGAGATGACATCCACTTAAAAAAATCAGCAATGTTGGCTATTCCCAGTATGGATAAAGTTGTGTTATATTAAACATTTATATATGTTTCCACCTTCAACCCAAAGGCTACCCGAGGATAATACACTAGAATCAGACAAATAATAATGATACTGTAGTTATTAACGTGTAAATTTACAAAAATTATTGAATTAAATTAATCCAATAAGTATAATCTATTTTTCTAGCGAAGAATTATAAAACTGCATACTTATAATGAAGTTTCCGTTAATTAGTTGGATAATAATCAGGTCATTAATTAAATACTAATGGTATTGTATATATTATTGATTTTTTGTACCCATATAAAACGATAAAAAAGATATTCTTACAGTACATATGTAAGACTTATTGTTATAGGAGCAATATCTACTAACATAACAACAAGTTTAAAGAATTTGGTTGTTTGGTATACTCTAAAATATGAAGTATTGTTGATAATTACTTCTGAATTGCATATCTGACTATTGCATACCTTGAACAAACCCCTTAGATATAAAATTACCAAATTTCGTTAAAATTCCTGCAGTTATTTTAGCGTGATGCGTGCACAGACACGGATTGGTTACCATTTTGTTGTACTTATAAATGAAGCCATAATATAAAAAATATATCTGTAATATAAAAAAATAAATATGGATTTCAATTTCTTCCTTTTCAATTTTTTTATATATCATCAAAATAGTAAATTTTATTGATAAGTTAAATAAAGAATTTTTTAAATATCGATTTTTACGTTTTTTATTTACTGGTAAAAATAAATATTAAGCAGTTTAACATTTAAACCAAGTTTAAATTGAAAATTGTCTCATGCCATTTTTTTTCAAATTAAGAAAGAATTAAGTTATGTAAACGAGTACCAACACCAAATGAAGATGCCATCAATAAACCCAATTAGTGCGATCAAAAGTATTGTTTGACATGTGACAAACATTATACTTTTAACTCATGATTTACATTGAACAACTAAAGATCTACTTGATATTAAAATCTGGGAAAAAATTAAATTATATTAGTTTAATGTAAACGTACACAGAATATACGAAGTTTCAGAATTTTCCAAAGACAATGAAAGTTTAATGTATTAAATAATTGTACATTATTACAGACCCATTCTTCAAAAGAAAGAAAACAAAAACCTTATAAAATCACTCATATGTCCAACCACCTATTCTGTTTGTTACAGCCGATTTTCCCAGAAACAGCTTCAAGTCGAAATTTGACAAAGTTTAGCGTAGTGATAAAGTAAATTAACCCGCATATATTTCAATATTTAATACACAGGAATATTATTTTAAAATGGAAACAAATTTAAAATTTAAAATAGTAATTAAAAGTGGGATATAATAAATATTGAAAAAATTTTTTTCATATTTTTTTGTAATATAGCGTTAGTTCTAAAAATATTGTTAAAAATATCTTTAAATCATTCTTCATAAATATTCGATGTTTTGTGCTCTTTACGAATTAATTTCTGCAGTATATAAATTAAACTGAATGTAATATAATAATAAAGGTGAGTGTTGCTTTATATTACTTTTAATTATTTTCCTCTTCGTAATTATTTATCTAAATAAATGTCCTAGCCGTTTTGAACTATAGAATTCTTGAAGATCTTTGGACTTCCTCAAGCAAGTGATAATTTCTTAAAGATATGTCACATGACTTTTAGATCTATTTAATTTATCAAATAAGTAACCACAATGTGTTAAAATGAAATTTTTTAAAACCATCTTTAAAATTGTAATTTTGCAAAGTGAGGATTTGCCTTGGTAATATTGTTTACATCATTTCCAAAAACAGTAAAGGAATGAATAAGTCATATGAACTTTAAAATGATATATTTCAACCTTTTAAGAAAATTAGTACTATTACAATTAATAAAGCAATTTAAAAATGGGTAAAAGTTTTTTTTTAATATTTAGTCGTATCTGAATTTTGTAGAATGATATATTAATATCATCTAGTGGAAACAAAGTTATTAAATTTTTGCTGGCTCAATAATATCCATTAACTCAGATGTTACAAGGTCATATACGATGACAATTGTTACAAGATTCATTGTCATTATCGATGCCATAAAATTGTTCGTTATGTGGAATGATTTTACGTCGACTAATTTAATACATAACGTCATTTCTGTACAGCAGCTTATATTTTAAAAGAATCTAAGTGAATTCAATTGTAGAATAAAGAATAAAAACCAGTCAAGCACGAGTAGAACTAGCACGACAAAGTTTCCGTACAAATTTAGGAATTTATGAACATTTAACGGTTCATAATATTCCTTTTAAACTGTATACAAAATTTTCATTTTTAAAACGAAAATATATCCCCTAGTATATCTTTCACAGGCAAATGTTAAAAAATATTTTTACGTGACATAACCACAAATTAACAGTTTTACGGATTTTTTTCTTTTCACTGTGAGACCTTGCTTCTTGTCAAATTTCATGATTCTAGGTTATCGGGAAGTATCCAACAGGTTTTAATTTATTTGAGAGTGTCAAAATATGCGGCATAAATGGCCGTATTTATAGGATTATTCTAGATTGCATTAATTTAGAAGCTTCATTTTTACAGCTCCAAGGGATCGCAGACCTTGTAATTTCAATTGATACCTCCATACGTTCCTGATTAAAGGAGTCTTGATAGACCGGCAGACAGATAACGAAGTACAAAGGTTTCTTTTTTCCTTTTGAGGTACGGAATTTAAAAAAAATTACTTTCTCTTACATTCGAACTTAGTGCTTACAAGTTTGGACTCCAGTTCTATATTGTCTCGCCAATGACTCACTAAGTGAAGCGAGGAAATAAATATATATTTACTTCCTACATTCTCATTCCTTCTAATTTTTAGTTATAATTAATTAAATTCTGTTTTTTTAAGTTATTTTTGCAACTCACATACTGTCCCAATGCCAAATTTAAAATCTTAATTTAATTAGAAGCGCCTGAACAATATGATTATAGAACCATGCATAACGTGTCCATAAACGTTTTGCACATTAACAGAAATATACCTAAAACGATTAAAGATTAGATTAAATTTAAAAATGTGCTTCGAAATTTTCCAAACTATTTTATCAGTTGATTTACGCGACGAACGCACGCAAAGGCATATATATACGGAGACATTATCGCAAGTCTTGGTGAATTCTTAACTTGTTTCTTTTTTATCTTTTAACAGTGTATAATACTTACTATTTAAATCCGTTGTGGTTTAATAATTCTGAGCATTAATTAAATAGAAGTCTAATGCCTACCTTGGCCATTGCCTAAAAGTAACATGACAGCCACCTATTTTAAAGCAATTAATACAATTTTTTATTATAATATAATCATAAAACTACAGAACAATAAGAATACCTATCTTAGGTTATAAATTATTTACTTCTTCCGTCAGGCATTTTCGTGAAATTCAATAACATAAACCACTCTATTGATTTGATGCTGGTAAATGAAAGAAAAACACATCCAAGTAATGCATTGACAAGCGTATAAAATACTAATCAAAGACATATGGGAAAAATAAGTTACTTCTCATATATACATATATATATATATATATATATATATATATATATATGTGTGTGTGTATATATCTATATATATATATATATATATATATATATATATATATGTGTGTGTGTGTATATATATATATATATATATATATATATATATATAATTACAAACTAGAAACGTACTCCCATTATAATGCAAACTTTCAATAATTATATATTTCTTTTTCAGTTACACCACAGTATAATGGTAGCCAATATATGAGACCTCTTCAATATATTCGATACGTATTAAAGTGCACGTAGTGTTTTAGTCTACTTAATCTGCAAATGCCGAATAGCGGCTCATAAAATAAGACGTCTTATTTAATTAACTTATAAGTACAAATTTCTCTCGTCGAGGTTGGAAATTAAAAAAGACTCCTTTACGGCAATATTCCTCCGAGAATAGTAACAAGGAAGCTAGTCAGTATAATTACCGTTAGCGTTCTATATAAAGAAGTGAAAGAAAAACAAAGGTAAAAAAAAATACAATGATTATTTTTTCAATTAATTTGAAAGTATTCATTCGTTTCAACTAATCAACAAACTGAAAAATCATATGCTTAAATACAACAATTATATGTAACAAAATATACAATTTAAAAGTTCCCATATCGAGCAGCACAATAAGCATATTAGATTTACAACAAATATACATATTTCTCCAATCTAATACAATTTTCAGACACACGAATTTTCGGAGTGCCGGAATTCTCGTTTCAGTTATTTTCCTTTAAATGTGGTGTACATAAGTCAAAAGAAGTAAAGTAGCCTCTTAAAAAAGATGTGTGTCAAAGGACGCACGATAAAATTTAAACTTACCGTGCGCGTTTTACAAAGCAAATACACCTGAAATATATATATATATATATATATATATATATATATATATATATATATATATATATAATTATATATATATATATATATATATATATATATATATAATTATATATATATATATATATATATATATAATTATATATATATATATATATATATATATATATATGTATATATATATATATATATGTATAAATTTTACTCGGCATGCAACCTTTCTGCATTGCAAGTTGGACTGGCATATATCTAAAATTAAAATATAAACTAATTTAACGCTTGTCAATTAAATAACTTAATGGTTAAAAACTTCTTCGCGCTTACACAATTTATCGAATCCTACCCAGCATCCGTGAACAGAACAACAGCATTAACCAAAATAATTTCTCTGATTAGAAGCATCTGTTTCACCTTCGCAAACAGAGGCCGTTCTCAGACGAGCTATTGAAACTGTGGGGAAGAGTTAATTACCTCGTCTGATACAAGCTCTCTAACAAGATGTATTCAATTTTGACTGCGTAATATACACACCCAAAACGACTAATGTCAAAGAAAATGTAATTTTGAAGCCAAGTTGAATACATGAACTATGATATACTGGTTTTAGGATAATTAAAAAAGGCCTGAGGGCGAAAAACTTTCGCCTTTGACATAAAGGTTATTTAAAATAAACATTTCAATTATTCGACTAGAAAAAGTATTAAATTGCTGCTATAGTAATTTTTAACGAAGCATGGATTATTGATGAGATGAAAACAAACTCAGTAAAAAATAATTGGATGAAATATTATGTCAAAATATTACGTTTCAATTTACAGCTAGGTGAATAGCTAGTAACTAGTGAAATTCTACTGTAGAAATTTGACGATACTGGTAGCTAAACAGTCCAGTTGATACGTGGGCGGAGTCGATCAATGATTGTATGTATTACCATCCATCGATCAATAGGGGCAAATGTTTCTTAACAGTCCTATTTGTTGAATGTGTTTGAGGTAATATTAATGAACAATCTACCCTATTTTAGATATAGTTACCGAGGAAGTTTTATAATTACTGATATTTTCATATAATATGTTGAGCAGTTCTTTGCTTCACGTGTAAAACTATTTATTATTATTAAGTAATTGGAGATATTTTAAATTAAGACTGTTCGAACTTCTGGAGCCAAACTATGAACCAAAGTTATGAGACGTTGAGATAAAAATATAATGATGAGATAAAATTAAGAATTATGATTTTCTGTTTCTAATATATCAAAGTAATATTTTCATAAATTCATTTAATTTTTATATTAAATTCGACCGATACCTTTACTTAATCGACAACCAAATATATTTTTTATATAATTTTTTGGAAGTTTTAAGTGACGAATGAGCATTTAATCAAAGTGCAACTTTTCATGTTATTTGAAGTAAATCATTTCAAACCATTTTATAAAAAATTGAGATAAAAGTAACGCCACAGAATTGGAGATAGCGTTTTACAACATAGGAATTATTTGTTTTTAAATTTATAGAACGTTATCCCTACTGTGCAGGAAGATCAATTTCGTTTTTTTTCTTAAAATTTATCTAGTATAGTGATAATTTGTAATATAAAAAATGTAGCGTGTACCTAAGGAAGAAATTTTAGAAGAGATTGGTCCGGTCATCTACATAATATAGTCAGTAAATTGAATTTAACAAAAAAAATTAGAGATTTTTTTTAGAAGAAAGAGAGAGTATTTTGAATGAAAACTTTTATTTTAAACACGCATATATATTTTTATTCCGCTTACAAAATAAACAAGGATTTCAAAGATTAGGAACGAGTAGTGCGTTGTTTAAACTTTTTTGTGTCTTTTAACTATACCAAGATAAAATCTATAAATACGTTTCCTTTCTATTTCTTATTTCGGTAGTTTGGGTCATGAGAAGAAAAATATACATATTTTTGATGTTATCGTAGGCCTATAATTAAATAAAATGGACAGTAATTAAAAATGTGGAACTAAATAGTCAGTTTTACATATCGCTAAAATGATTTTATCTTCTGATAAATATTACTTAGATTTATAAAATAAACAACTAGAAATTTTTTAGGAATATCTTTTCTTACGCGTTCCTCATAATAAAAATGACTTAAGTTTACAAAAAAAAACAATGAGAGTTTTTTTTTAATATCTATGTTTTTCTTCACCATTCAAAATAAATCGCCTAATATTATCTTTCTTAGAAATAAAACTACAGCGAATTTCTCAAATCTATGAGATTTAAAAATATTATTATTATTTCCCAATAAACTTCAGAAAAACTTCTACTAACGCTATTTTTCTCTTAATTATTATTTAAGCAATTTCAGAGATGAGGCAAAGGTCAATAACAATAAGTTTACATATTTACATATTTATATATTTATTTGGAATAATATGGGCTACGTATTTTTATAGAAAATATGAAATAATTTCAAATATGGGACAATATGTTTAATTTTACAATATACCTAAAATCGTTTTTCTTATTTATAACAAAAAACGTTTACCTATCCAAAAAAACAATGAGATACAAGGTTAAACTCTATAGCATTGTTAAGTATACATATATAATTTACAACGTATAAATAGACAACAGAAACAAAGTTCTGATCCAATATTATTTAATTAATAACTAAAACGCTAACGTTATTTTACTTTCGTTTGGATAACAATAATAAATCATGTTGAATACCAAACCCAGAACTTATCAAATTAGGAAACATAAATATCAGCAGTTCTCTAACTATTTCAATAATAAACGTACAAATCATTCGATACAAGAACACTTCCCTTACTTCTGGAGTAAAGTCAACAAATCAAGTTACTGAAACCCACGAAAGCCAGCTGAGGGGATTTGGGCGGGCAGTTCACGAACAAGTGTAACGAGTATAGGCCGGCATAACTGAACTAGTTAATAGTCAATCAACAGTATTATTGCAGCAGCAGATTTTTAACTAATAAAAACGTATATAGCAAGCATCTCATGACATTTTGAACATTCACACTATTTTAACAAGACGAAATTTAAAGCAATATTGTTTAATACGATATATATTATTCATTCATTACCAGGCTTATATAACGAACAGAAAACCCTTATAGTTTCGTCGTGAGCATATATGCTCCGGTTTCTACTAATTTAGGCAAAAATATAAAGAAAAACATATTTTCCTAAATATATAAGGTACTTGCAAAAACTGTTTTAATCCACAATAAATAAGTGGCTTACCAACAAAAAAGGCTTTCAAATTAAATTAAGATTTCATTTTCCAATCTTAATTTCTCAGTTGCGATATGATACATTTGAAAATATCGTGCAATGCCCTACTTTTCTACATAGGGCCTCCTTTCCTCTAAACTCTAACTTATCAAATATGGTTTCAAAAAGTCTAAGAAGATGCCATCATTTGATTAAAATTATATATCAATTAAAGTTATGCTTGTTACATCGCATCAACGTTTTCAATAGGTAACTACAGGGTCTTGCTTTGTACGCATCCTGATGTTCACTTGGTTTTTAACCGTGATGAATATAAATGTATAATTGTCAGTGAGTTTTTATAGATTTTAGTCAAAAAAACACGTTAAAGTATAAAATATCTTACGATAGGTAGCTCACGGTCAGGATACTGTTCCCTATACCACTTTAATGCAGTATCTGGGCTTCGTTAGTTACAAAAATATGCTTCAATTCATTTAACTTTAAGCGTATTAGATAATGCTATGATTAATTATAGGTAGTAAATTGAAAAAAAAACTGATTATGACAAACAAAAGCAATGATTAAAATAATGTAAGTTTTTTAATTGTATTTTATTGCTTTTAATTCTTGTTCAATGAGATTATGAAGCATGGATGTCGTAAATACGTCTGCAAACACATTTCTATCATTACAAGAAAGTGTCCACTATTCGAATTTCGTATAGTATTGACAAGTGATATTATTTTCTGTAGATACTTAATACTTGAAATTTAACGTAAAATTCAAATAAATAACTAACCTATACACAATACGATACTGATGCATTATGTACTTCGACTAAATTTTTGTTAAAATGCATTTTAAAGGGTATTCTGTGGAAAAGTTTTATAAATTTGACCAACTTCTGCTGTACAGATGTTTTCCTTCCGTACAATGAAATTTTTTTATCGTGAAACTGAGTTCCGATTCGAATAAAAAAATTCGTATTTTTTTCCGTTTTACGGAAAACCTGCACTTAACAAAAAAATTGACTGTGCCAAAATTGTTTCCTTAAAAAAATAACAAATGGTACCTAAGACAGTATTTGCTATGGTTTTAGATTTGCCCATACAATCCCAGTAAAAAATAAAACACATGTATATGGCTTCAGAGAAACAGTTTAGATTTCTTTATTTATTCTGCTAACTATAATCGACCCAGCTTAATGATAGTATCATCTTTCATAACACTGGGTCGATTTACATAAAAAAACATTTTATTTAATATATGATTACTTGACCAAAAACTTGGCTATGCCAAAATTGTTTCCAAAAAAAGAACAAATGGTACCTAAAATAGTTTTATTGTATCTGGTTTCTGATTTTCCCATACTGTCACAGTTAAAAAAACACACTGTATGTTTATGTATACGAAGTAAACCTTGTAAAACCTTGTAGAATTTGCATCCTGAGGTTTCCGTAGGCAAGTGTGACTTAAAAACTTTGAAGATCACATAGTAATTCTGTTCAACTATTTACAATTGATAATATTATTTTTCACCATGTAAATATATTGCTTGCTATGGTTTTCAATTTCTTAAAAATTTACAAAATTTAGAAATTTTCTGGTAAACTTAAATTAGACATTTAGTAACTCCGTTTTTTTTCAAAATTTTGACTATAACTCTTTGGAATTTTTGGAATATTTTTGAAATTCTAAAAAAAATTATTTTTGTTTTCTAGTAATTTTTATACCTAATTTTTATACGTAGACTTACATTATATAAAATTATGTAGAAAAATATTTTAGAATCCTCATGATTTTCTTTTTCAATTTTAATTTAATATATTCGGGTCAATATATTTTATCGCAATGACAAATTTAAAGTTTTCACGTTCAAGAGTTTTTGAGAAAAACGGCTGTAACAAACAGACAGTTACGTCATTTTGATTATTTTCCTTTTTCTTTCTGAGAAAAAGAACTAAAAAAAAACATAGAATTACTACAAAAAAATAACATATATTTTACGTTATGATTCCTACAGCCTATTTTACATGAACAAGTCCCATACTTTCAACTGCACTGACCTTAAGACTAATTAATACCTCATCATCAAAACCAGTAATTAATATCAATATGTAAAATATAATACACAGCGACAGCCAGCGTTGCTCACTTGGCTTACCGCTGCCTATAGTTTCCAGTTAATTATTGGATCCTGATAGGCAGACTGCAGCACGCGAGATAATTAACACCTCTCTACTGTCGTCCTTCCCTCACATACTCCATTTCCGCCTCTTGTCGGCCCGAAATGTATCCGGCTCGTCTGAGAGACGCGTCTGCTTTGGACAGCACAATAGATGCTTCTAATCAGAGAAATTATCCTAATTAAGGGTAGCGTTGTGTTGACGGGTGAGAATAGGCCAAATATTCATGCAATATATATATTAATTAGTTTGAATTTAAGCAAAAAGCATTTAAATATTGATATAAATATATAGGTATATATATATATATATATGTGTGTGTGTGTGTGCGTGCGCTCGTGTGTGTATATATATATATATATATATATATATATATATATATATATATATATATATATATATATATATATATATATATATATAAATATAAATTTATAAGCCCTTACTTTTTAGAACAACGTTTTAAAGTGGAACATTATTTGTACAGGTGTTTGCTGACATGTCACCATTTTGAAACAGTCACGCAATGGTTTATTCCGCCCATGTGAGCCGTTAATGTAATTCATAAGCTTAATCAAAGAAAGGGAAAAGTTATTAGTTTCTTACCCGACATGGGTGTTTTTATTATTGATAAAAGTGAAAGCTTTAAAATGATATTTTCCCTACAAACAGTGAATTCATTCTTTGAATATAGTTGGATTAAAATACCCTAATTTGTAATTAGCTTAGAAAGGACTTTTCAAAAACCTTCCTCAGCAAAAAATCAAAACAATTATATTTCGACAGTCTGCCTTGACTTGATCAACCCTTTCCTAATTCTAACTCATTGTCCTGTTTCTGCAACTGAAAAACTTAACGTTAGACAATATCAACATATTTCCGGCTTGCTTTTCCAATGACCATCTAGCAGAATCTCGAGCCTCCTGGTTTTTTGTGAAGATGTGTTGATGGTTGCATCGATTGTATTGGCAGCAGGTTGTTATTCTTTAATGTATTTTGGAGTGTTCTGTTTATTTAAGGATCTAAATGTTCTGTTTATTTAAGGATTTAAATTCACAGAATGGGAATCAACATGCAAATATATGGAAGTATGGTCGGTATTCTCATCGGTTCTATGCTCTGAATCAGTATCAACATTCATGTTTTGGGGTTCATTACGATTACTAGATTGTCCTTTTAAGATTGACTCAAGATCTCGTTCATTTGTTATTTCTAGCAATGTAACAAAAGCTACCAGATACGTTTTTAAATCCACTTTACCTTTACAGCTCCACATAGCCCCGTAAAGACTAGGATTTATTCCTAAATAGTAAGCTATGTTCTTCAGGAACTGTATAAATTTTATTCCTTCCGGACATTTTATGGTCTTGTTCATTTCCAACCGTCTATGTAAAATCTTTTCCATGTCTTTATTAGTTCCTTCGACTGAACCTTGTGATTGACTATGCCATAGTTATTCATGTATTTGGTTCATTTCACAGTGACACAAATCCTCAATTACTTCATTAGTGAATTCTCGCCCATAGTCACTGTGAAAATTGCATGGGTCTCTATACTACTAATACGTTTCAAAGTGCCATAGCAAATTAAAAATGCTCTTAATTTCTAAATCCAAAAACACTTTTAATTTAATTCAGGAATTACACATTGAATTTAAAATGGTACACATTTTATCATTTCTATAATAAATATGAACAGGAAATATATGCAATCAACCCTGGTTATTCGCAAACGTGCGTCGTTCGCCTCCTGCTCAACCACCCCAAACATACGTTATTACCATAGTGTAAGTTGAAATTTTCATGTCCAGTATATAGCGCCACAATAAAATACAATTAAATGAGAAAAATACTCAAGGTAAGTCATTTAAAAATTTCAATACATATCATAAATACTTTATTATATGATTATTTACAAAATAAATAGCGAATGGCCTTTGTAATTAACCAAAGCAATGACGTCTGAATTCATTAAATTAAAAGTAAATTTAAAACAAGTTAATAAACTCAATAAAATAAATTTAGGACATTAAACTTTTTCTTCGTCACGACAGCATCCAGTATATTATTATAATCTAAAACGCAAATCACCATTGGAAATTGGCATAGACCGGAATTTGCATAAACGGCATAAAACATATTTAAATAAACCCCTGTTCAGGCTTGTGACGGTCTAATAACATTTTACAATTTTTTTTAATTATTTTCAGTCAATAACATTTAATGTTTTATACCTTACCCAAAATGTTTAGCTCATTATTTCATAGCATGGCTCGTTACGTTAGTGTGATATGTTATGTATACAATAGCTTATAAATATATTTCCTCATTCCTGTTTATCGCAGCCAAAAATTAGTCAAATAACTTAGCTCTATTTGTTTAATGCTTCAACGCAAATCAACAATAACTCCCATAAATTTCTTAGCAAAACTAAATTGTTTAATTATCTAAAAAAACTTTAAAACCGAGTAGAAATTTCACTACCTGGTTATATTATACTACAGTATTTATAAAAGTATAAACATTTAAGGGTATAAAATATTTCTATTAAACGATTTATCAATATTAACATTATTTTTACACCGTAACCTAAGATATTCTAGGTAATATGTTAATATTACCTAGAATATCTTCCATGTACATAAAAATACTCTAAATTTCTCAAAATGTATAAGACCTACGAAAATAGTAATCTTTTTTCATGATGTCAGTTTCATAAAATATGAAGAAACACATTTTTTGGAAATATGAAGAAATACACCTTTTATCAATTTTAATGCATGTCCCGTAAGTCAAAATTCTGGAAAAATATTTTTCATTTCGTTATAATTGACTCTTTGAAGTTATATACCACGAGATATAAAAATAAAATATTTTTTTGCTGTTAAATATATGTATGCAAGTTAATATGTTCTATTACTAAACTAAAATACAAATTTCTACCTCAAGTAGTTTCTGAGAAAATTGGCTATAACAAATAAATAGATACGTGAGTTATCTTATAAGGGTTTTGATGTTGCTTTTGAAGTAAAGAACTCCAAAAAATATACCAAAGTGTTCATATTTTCATATACCCTTTGGTAGAGGTCAAATTTGAACCGGTTTTTAATAATATAAAAGGGTTATCAAGGGTCATAGCATACATTCCCATTGAAGTTGGTTAGATCTTCTGTGACATCTATACGTGAAAGATAAATTTAGCCGTCTGGATTAAATAAGAAAAATGCTGAAATAATTCTAAGTGGTTTCGCCTGAGATTTACAAAGTTATATCTACCTGAAGTAATATAAAGCCTACGTTGCAACGATCTGAAATGGATGAACTTTCATCTCATTTGTTTATATAAACATGACAAATGTAATAGTATATAATATGAAATTTTGTTTATCTCTCAATAAATAACGCGAAATTATACTGAAGAAAAAATGATTTCTTTTAAAAAATATAGTAAAAAATATTTCGATTCATTTCTTTTATCTTCCACGAAACTTACATATCCTTATCTTTTCTTTCACGCCATTTCATGTAAACACGATATTAAATAATCCCATCATCCCGTGGGAAATTGAGTTTCGTAAAACAAACAAATAAAGTTTCTACCCGAAAGCAACGCTACCGAAGTTCGACGACATCTCATACCTTATTACGGTAAACCTTGCCTACTTTTCGCTTATGTATTTTAAATTAATTAGTATATAAAATGTAGTATATAAAACACATCTCGTACATAACATTTTTCATACAAGAGTCAATGTCTGACCTTGTAAATGTAAATATTCTATGTGCAGACTAACAAAATTAAAAATTGCTTCGAAATTTTACATTAGGATTAAACAAATTGAAATCTTTTCACATTTCTAAAATGATGAATTACCAAAAGATTTATTAATCGTGCATCACTTGCAAGCTAATAATGTGGTTAAAAGAATCAAATTAAGTAATATACGGGAATATTTTCGCTAAAAGCAGAATATGTCTAAAAGTAATGGACAGTTGAATAGGTTAGCGTGATCTTCACTATGACCCAACTAATTTTAACTCCGGAAAAATTCATCAATTTTATTTATAACTAGAATTTTTTTCTCTCGTCCCTATCCTACACTATAAACCTCTATATCATCAAATGTTCTCCCCATGGCGTGAATCCAGTTAGATGCCTTAGAGTCTGATAGATCATTATCAATTGTAGTGATATGTATTCAATAACACGCAAAGATATGTAAAACGTGTTTTTAGATTAAAACCCTATGCAAAATAAAGATAAATTATACATCCCATCTCAAATAGAAATAAAAAAACTGATATTTCTTAAAATTTGTAAAAGTAACCGACGCCGCTATAAATTAATTTTGTAAAATATTGCTATTAATTGTAGCCTTAAACCTATTATTGTAATCTTAAACCGAAAATTTGGAGCGGGAATGAAAAAGCAAATTTCAAGTTATTCTTAAATAGACTCTGTTTCTCATTAATTATAAGTGAAATATTAGTATTACATTTATAATAAATAGAACATAAAATATAGTTTCATATATTTACGATACCGTTTAATTAAAGATGCACAAAAATAATAAAACGAATCCTGAAAATGGTTAGTTCTACCAAAGAAATTAATAAATTACTTATTATGATAACATACTTTTTATTTGACGTCATTTGAATATATTATATAAGTTTTCTAAATATTTAAAGATGCTAAAAGCTGTATTTAAATCGGAACAAACCGCAAATTGACAATTGAAAGAGGATATGGATTTAACATCTTTAGTTCGTATCTTAACATCGTATCAAGTTATGTTTAGACTATAATCTGTTACAAACTGTACTGCTACTAGTACTGCTAGCAAAACCGTGCATTATTCAGACGCTCAAAGTTTCCATTCCGTAAAACTTTCTAAATAAGTATAACAATAAAATTGTCTAGAATTAATATTTAGAGGTTGTATAAGCCTTTAGTTGTTAGAAGAAAAGTTTATTGCTATCAATATGGCCTGAGGCCTGAGTTCGCACCTTGCAAATTTTTTCGATACTTTCTTATTCCCTATACTCGTAAAGAGTTATGATGTCAAATCAATAGCTGATGTCAATTACCTTTTATATAATCTATATATACCCTTTACATAATCTAATAATACCATACTGAAATGGCTAACTTTGTTCGCTTTTTCATGTTCAACTGTAATTATGAATATTTTTAATTTGCCCATCCTACCGTGTATCCCTCCCTCCGCCTCTATCTCTTCCTCTTTTGCTCTCTCTCTATCTATCTATCTCTTTCTCTCCCACCCTCTCTTTCTCACTCTCTCCATAGAAAAATAGATAAATATAGTGTTATATACATATAAGATATCTTAAGTACAAATGAGGAATTTCAAAATTAAACCATATTACGTTTCCTGAGTGATTTTAACTCTGCATACCTCAATATATGAAGAGTGTTTAACAAACATTCATGTGACTAATTTAAAACTATGAAAGAGCAACAAAAGATCGAATTAATTCTTATTTGTACAATATAATTTTAAATCTGGTAATTACCGCATCTCATTTATTTTATATTCCTTTTTTAAACACCCAGAATGTTTCAAAGAAAATATTGAGATAATAGACATCTAACCTATTATCCTAGATCACTAAATATGACATTTCAGAAAAAATTAAAGTATATAAAATGTAGTATATTATATGTAGTATATTAAATGTAGTATATTATATTTAACAGAAATAATTCAAAGGAAAATCACCCAAAGTATCCACTCCTTTACACAAACGAACTAATTTTCTTCTAAAATATAGACGAACTAATTTTCTTCTATTCGTTCTAAAATAATTAAAGTATAAACAACAGCCTCATTTAAATTAACTCTTTATATATCTGTATCGAGTTAACAGAACACAATTGAGAAGTGTCCGAAATAACGATCGGTAATAAATTTAAATTTATAATGGAATTGCTAATTTTGGAAGGCCCATCCATCAAGGAAACGGGGCAATTCACAATGTGCCAACGTTTTATCGAATATGCGAATGAATCATTTCGATGTGCACAACGAAGATTAACTTTGCGCCAATCTTAAGAATTATAATTTTCACTCACTTTTGGCTTCACAATTTATGTTTTTAAAATAAATAATGGCATAAAATATAAGCTAGATAACATTACGGGTGTTAATTAGAAATAAACAACCCAACTACAAGCAACTACGAATAAGTGTCAAATTGAGTTTAATAAAACAATAAAGATGATTGGAATCAGAAGAGTCAGCCAAATTTTCAATACAATAGAATAGAATCAATGCCACGTGTAGTTAAATATTTGAATCGACTAATTAAATTATCAAGACGACTCATACTAGTCAAAACAAGAGAACGAAGAAGTTGAAAAAAGACTTTGAACCCAATTCTCGATTTGCGATCGATGTATGTTTAAAAATTTAACTATTTTCCGAGTCTAGAACTGTAACAGTAGATCATATTCTATAAGCGTTGGAAGTTTAAACTTCTGCGAGATCAAAATAGCAAAAATCTTTATATTTAAATAAAGATTAAATGTTTTCAGTAAACTTTAATTTTTATTCCAAAACAAATACTCGTACGGCGTATTACCGCCGTCAAAGTTTTTTCCAACAATCAATCTAAAAAACAAAGAGATTTTATACAATTCAATTGTTGTGGTGCAAGTTTGTAGATTAATAAAACTCTTAGTTCATAGGGCGCATTTAATAAAATATATCAGTACAGTATCTACATTTATGCTATGTTTCTCGTCAAATGACCATTATAAATGTAATTTAGCCGGAATGTTTTATCTCATTTGCACCAAAATTGATGCTAGTAAACACAAGTAACTTAAAAAGAAAGAAATGAAAAAATAGATCAAAATAGATCAGCCATCTATTTAAATTAGTAATAGTAATGTACACCGACTATGTACAGGGTTATTCTTGAACATACGTGCCGAAAAAACAAGTAATAACCATAGTGGAAGTGTGGACAAATAAAAAAAAATTGAACAACGTGTAAGAATAAAACTGTTTCTTACATCGTAAGAAATACTTTTTGTAATTTTTTTCCTTAAAATCAATGGCCGAGCGTTTTTAAGGAAATAAAAAATTAAATTATTTATGACAAATGCGCTACGAATTTTCGATTCCGATCATTTTTATTTAGTAAATACCTAATTCTCAATATTCATATTTTTTTCAGATTTTTCCGAGCTATCGTTTTGTTGTGAAGGTGGGGGTCAGCAATTTTTAAGCGTTATTCCATTTAGTTGTGATAGAAACTGGTAATGGAGCCTGGTAATAAATACATATAAAACAAAATCTATGTTTTTCTGGACTTTTTATAAAAATAAAAATATCTATGTTTTTCTGGACGCTTTCTTTAAAAAGAATGTGGAAACAAGAAAAGATGTAAAAACATAGTATTTTTCTAATATCGGAACAGAATAATTATTCACAAAGAACCATCTACGTGTATTAATAAATAATTTAATTTGCAAGATAATAGACTAAACTTAAATAAACAAAACGCCCTTGCTGAGCGTCTACTCAAGAGTAGTCTCAAAGCCTGCAATAAATTCCTTTCAACCTACCTTACAAAAATTCAGTGTCACGTTTTTTACATTCGTCGCAGCTCTTATTATCCTCTAACTTTTATATTATTATTTTAAGTTCAGATTACAAAAACAGGACCCTTAGAAAAACTAGTACGTGTCTGTCTGTCTGCTGCGTGTCACCTACATATATTTCAACCACTAACACAGAAAATTATTCACATGGATAGGGAAAATAAAATACCCCGACCTTGGTTTTATTTCAAGTATTATGTACATCACTTATCATTCCAAAGTGTAAAAAATGTGAACACCATCCTCTCCCCGCTCCTCAATGCTAAAACTGTTATTATAAAAATTATGAAACAAATAACGTTTGAAATAAGAAATTTACTGGAAAACTGTATCAATGTTTCTAAAATTTATAAATTTTTGAGAAATTCGCTAGGCAGAAGGAATTTAGATGCAGAAATTATTTTAATATTTGTAAATAATTTAAATCTAGGAAAAACATATCAAATACCATTTTTTAAACTTAACCAAAACTGTTGTGAGGTAAGAGCAGCCAAGTTCTTATAGAATTTTGCCGGAGAAGGATAGATGAGTAAGTTAAAAATGTTTTTCTAGATTTATTGAATGTTACATCTAACAGAATGTTACATCTAACTCAGATGCGATAAATTCTTATCTCTACCGTTTTACCATATGATTCTCATCCATACAACCGTTAAAATTCTCTCTTATGTAACTGTCATTGTTAAAGCAATACATTTTGGAAAATTGTTCACTGAAAGTAATATATACCCTTAATTTCTACAGGCAGTTGACAAATTTTGTTTAAATTCCTACCGTTATTTGACAAATTACGCTAAATTTCCTCCAACAATAATTAAATGTGACTCCAAACAACTACTTCAATAGACATAGAAATATTTAGGCAATATTAGCAAATTAATGTTTCAATAAGCTTTTACGTTAAGATAGGACAGTAAGCTCGTGACAAACTTAATTTAAACTAAACTCATCCAGACGTATTAATCTCGAACATTAACTTGGGCTAACATCTGTATCCCGCTCTATGATTCACTTTGTTCAATGATGTAGATAAGTAAGTCACAAGTAACATCACACGAATATTGTTTAGAATTAGAAATGTGTGCCTATTTTTATTCCTCAATTATGCTATCGTACATGTAATAATAAGTGAAAAAGGACAGACTGGAAAGAATATTATACGTTATATATTTTTTTAAATCTTTGTACAAGGAACATGTTTCGGGATCGAGGATGAGCCAAATCAAAATCTGTATATTTTTTGTGTATTTATCTGTATGTTTTTCTATTTATTAGGGTAGCACGCAGACTCTGTCAATGCTGCTGGCACTTTAGAATTAAATTTAATCTACATTTTATTCCAAACTTGTATTCCCCACAGAACTTTAAACATATCAGTAGCCATAGAGGTATTACTGCCTTACCAGTGCATGACGTGGTCACTGAAGACGACGTCGATATTAATTTGTCGGCATGGCATTAAGATCTGAGGGGAGGTAAAGTTAATAAGGAGTGGTAAAGTTAATCGTCTGTTTTGCTCTCGATCATTCTATTTACATAATAATTATTTGTATTTCTTATTGTAAAGTGATGAAATTGCTGGTCACCATCATAGCTGTTTAGCAGGTTTGTAATTCCATAGTTATTAGCGAAATAATTACAAAGTGCGGCCTTAAGAAGTGAAGCACCGAAATGTGAAAACTGTAAAAACGATTTAGCTTTAGGTTCGAGCTATGATATTAGTTCGTTTTAAGATGCTAATTTTGTGAAGGGTACATTTGGGATGCAAACATATTACCGAAGAAAAACTTGACTGAAGTATTTCAAAATATATGCACTCCAAACTACATGTAACAGGTATCAATGCATTAACACAGTTACACAAAATATAATTATGTGTCCACGAATTCAGAATTGACAAGTTTTGAGTACATTTTATGTAAACTATTAATAAAGTTAATGGTGTTAATAAAATTTTCTCAGTTGCTTGAGACAATTAAACATGGATTTAACTCGAGCAATTGAGGGATTATTGAGATAAATTTTACATAAATTATGATAGAAACCCTGGAAACAACGTAATTTCTATTTTACCATGATATCTCAACTGGTTAATAATTTATGCTGATGCCGGTTTTGAATTCCGTGAAGCATATCTACAACCTCTTACTTTTCATGTTTACGTGCTACATAGCCCATACGATGCACATAATATAGGTCAAACGTATATATTCAAATATAGTGGAACCTAGAAATTTTCTTATGCGGAAACATATTTTTTAATCAATATTTAATCATTTTTTCTAGACTTTATCTGAAATTTCGATTATATTCCATAGTGCGTTATCTATGGTGCAACAGCAGAACCTTTGATTATCAAAAGCTTTCTCAGTGAAATCTATAGAGAGTAATCTGTTTTAAAAGCCTTAATTAGTATTTTTTACTTTTATTTTTTTTAATAATCTTTCTAAGCAAATACATAAGTTCACGCGGGCAAACTCATGGGCTCTGCTTGTTTTTTTTAATAAAGTTTTTTTTAAATATCTGAGGAGATTTCATTACAAAGTTTTATTATTTTGTCCACATAACATCTAAGCCAATTTTCTTCAAATTAAGTTTATAGTCAATTGCCATGAAGATATTTCGTCTAAAATGTAAAATTTTCACACGAGTTATTTTGGATTTATGTTTCGTTTAAAATAATGAAACATTTTTCAATTTTTACAATTAGCAGGTAAATAATATGTAGGTAATGAAATTAAGTATGCTTCGAATTAAGTATTTTAGCAAATCAATTTCAAAATACTTCACTAAGTTAGCATAATCTACCTTCGGAACAAGGTAAGTTGCATGAAAGCTAATCGACATAGTAAATTATTATAAAATATTCCAATTTTATGTTTTTTTTGTTTTTCTAGTCTCTTAACCCACACCAGATATGTTCACCTGTTGATGTAATTTCAAAAATATTGTAGGTTCGCTTGTATATACTTTTGTATGGTACATGAAGTATCTTAAAATATGCCACAATAGAAATGGCTAACATATTTTAAAATTACTTTTTTTATTATAAATTATTAATGAAAGAGGATCTCACTAAAGATAATAACTGTAAATATGTTTTATATACAGACTTATTAACATTTTTATGTAACACTAGATTTAAAAAGACGTAAGCGAAATATCACTACTGGCCTAATAGGATTTTACACACCTGCAGGCTTTGGAGCGTTGTGAATTATGGCATTACGCCCGATAATACGCTCAATTCCTTAGAGGCTTCCAGCGCCTTTTACTCAGAGAACCGGCAGTAACAAAATTTGGAGAGTTGTGAATTATGGCATTACGCCCGATATTACGCTCAATTTTGGAGCGTTGTGAATTATGGCATTACGCCCGATATTACGCTCAATTCCTTAGAGGAAAAATTTGGAGCGTTGTGAATTATGGCATTACGCCCGATATTACGCTCAATTGCTTAGAGGCTTCCAGCGCCTTTTACTCAGAGAACCGGCAGTAACAAAATTTACGCAAAGTTGAACATTCTCAATAGAAAAATATTTTCATGTTTTGGTAAACTCTTCCATAGAATGTCACGAAGCTCGCGGTAATTTGAATATGCTTCCCAGCTATTCATCTACTATACTATATCCTTTACTGAGTACACTTGTTGTTCATTAAGGAAAAAGTCCTCATAAGTTAATTGTACGTTTTTTACACTTTAAATAATATTCTTTGGTTATTTGATTATTAACTAAGAAGAAGTTAAAAATTAGAACTTCTATTACGCAAATGTAAAGAATTGTATTAAATTGCATCTTTTAACTGGTTTTATTTTATAAATTAAATTTTATATATCAATCAAACTGTTTAATTTAATATCAAGTAAACTGATTAATTTATAATGACGAGTATTAATGGAGATCTTTAAGAACGCAAGCTATTGAAATGAAAACAATTTTCGTAAGATTTATATATTCCAAGAAATCATTCTCTCTGAATAAAATTGTATATACTACAACTGATATCGATATAAAATACATAGAATGGTAATGATCAATTTTGAAATCATTTACACATTCAGGGAAATAGTAACGAGGTAGTATCTCACGCGCGTCACGCAAAAATTTCTTTTAAGTTTCTTCATCAGCTCCAATTAATTAAAATTATAACTCTACTTCAAATTAATTATTCAATTATTATCTAATTAATTCAGAGCAACATCTATTCAATTTAAAAGCGACCATCATAAATCTGTATGATAATAATCTATATTTAAGTTTTAATAAACATTTCCAAATTTGATAAGGCATATATATTTACATGTTATTAACATAGCCAGTTTATGAAATTATGGTCGAATCTTCTGAATGCACAAGAAAGAGCAAATTTGAGGATTTGAAAATACGTAATGTGAAAAAACTCTTGTTGCGCCAAGAGCAGATTAAATTGCCTATTTTACTGACTAAAAAAACTAAACGAAAACTCTGTTATGTAGAAAAAAACTCGTTATATTTCTTGAGAAAAAAATAAATAATAAACGTCAAATAATTACCAAAGGCTGAGTATTACGTGTTATGTTCATAAAATTAAATATTTTATGGATTCAATTAATATTTACTCTACTATTACGTACGTACTTCACGTGGATTACTCGTACCGTTATATGAAAGTTGATTAATTGATGAAGTGATAATTATTTTTTGGATTCTCCTCGAATATATAAAATGGAAAAATCTGTAACATATTCCAATTCGATCCTTTGTTACTGAGAAATAATTTATTCTCCAATAACGAAATATTTTTCTTTTTTATTTTCAACATTTTCTCAATCATAATTCTATTTAACAGTCTCATTATCATAAGTAGAACTTCCATGAAAAAAAATTTAAAAAAGACAAATTCCAGAATAACTAATTGTTCTTCCAGCTAAATAACACTTGGTATTACTGAACATTCATAGCCGGATAGGGTGCTCACAGCGTTACTTTAATGACGCGATGTGATTCTCGGTGTACGTACACTATAGGACGCTAACAATTGTATTAAAATTAAAATAAAATAATCTCAAGAAGAACAAAATTTTCTTGTAGATCAAAATTATCTTATTTTGTACACATGTACCCGCATAAGCCGACTTACCATACCAATTTAACAATATCTGTGTTAAAGTTATCCTAAATAACAAGACTTAAAAATGCAAATTATTTTGAAATTACCATAAAATTACTATTACAGAAAACAGAGAGTATTTAAATGTGTAGAACAAAATGATTAACCTAACAATATCACTAAAACGGTCGCAGTAATCTTATATGCATATTCTAAGAAAAATAATCTATGTTTAATAAAAACAAACGGAAACGAATTTCCATTGAATACTTTTTGAAAATAATCTTTTGAAAATATTATAAATAAAAAAACAATAAGGCAAAATTTTATTGATGTTGCAAATATAGCTGAAGACTATTTCTATAACTTTCTATAGCGTCAAAATCCATTGAAAACTACGATTATAGAATATTGATGTCAATGACGCATAAGATTAAACACTAAATAATAGTTATATAACATATGTACAATGTATAAATGATCAACGGAAATGAACTTCTGATGTAATATATTTAATTAATAACTAAAACGATAACATTGTTTTACTTACTCTGCAAAACAATAATAAATATTCTTGAATGCCGAACCGGAAACTGGTCCACTTAGGAAACATGAATATAAGCAGTTCTCTAACTATTTGAATAATCAGTATCCAAAGCATTCGATACAAAAACAGTTAAAGTTTTCCATTGCTTTTGAGTAAAGTCAACAAACCTTGTTATAAACCCTACCCAACCTAACTGACGGACACTGGGTGGGCGGTTCACGTAAAACTATTGGCGGACACCGAGTTATTACAGTAGCGAGCTGTTCACCAATTATTTACGGAGTGAAAAATATTTCATGAAATATGTACTATTTATCGTTTCACAATATTGATGAAGGAGAGCTATTTATTATCTTTAGAGTAACAAAATAAATTAATATATTAGACTACCTTTGATTATTAATAAATTTGACGGTACATAAAATAAACGTGTTAAAAATAGAATTCGAACAACGAGGTCCCAATTGTATGTGTAATATATATAAATATATATATATATATATATATATATATATATATATATATATATATATATATATATACATACTTTTATTTCTTCCACGTTCTAATAGTATAATTTTCCATTAATCATATATTCAGTCATATTTAATTCCAGACGATATCTGCATTAATCTGTATCTTTAAATTCCCAGTTATGAATATTATTGATAATCAAATATTCATTTCTGTATATTACAACATACTTCACGTAACATCGTTAACAAAAATCAAAACAAGTTCATTCTCATTATTTTAACAACATTTAACGGACGTATGATCAGCAAGAAATCCTTATAATTTCATAGCATCAGTACGTCCGTCGTCCGTGAGTCCCAACTTCATAGTTTCTACAGTATTGAAAATATTTAAAAAAAAAATGTAGTTTCAATTTTACAATATTAATTTTTTGACACCATTTTCGTCATGTTACAATTTAAATGAACGTAAAATGCAAAACCATCACTTTCAAATCCACCCCACAAATTTAAATAATCATTGATTTGCCAGATCAGAGAAATTTTAGACACATTTGATTAAAGCATTAAGCAAAGTTATTTAGGTTAACTCGCATTAACAAAGTCTATAGGTACACAAATATGCAACCCTACTTTAGGCAAACCCCAACGCGCATTGAAATCTTAACCAAGATAAATATATAAATAAATTTATTAAGGAATTTTCTTCATTTATATCACAATTATGACGTTTAACTAGCTTTTATTGCTTTCATTCAGTAAAATATACTTAAATTATATGATCGGTTACGTTGTGAACGTGTACATAATTGATCTTTTTTGTCTGAATGGAAATCGCACCACCAAGATTCCTTATTCACTTGGAATTTTGGTGATGCGATTTTTTTATAAATATATAAAGACACATAGCAATTCTGTTAAACTTTCTACAAATATTAATACTATTTTTCGTCACGTAAATATTATTACTTGGGATACCTTTCAGAGACGCAAAAATATCGTGAATTTCTAAAAACTATGAAATATAGATCATTGTAATGATCGATACAATTAGGGAGCAGAGTGATTGTGCTGATAAATTTAGTGGGGAGAGTGAGGGTGTCGCTTTGTGCGTCCCTTTGAAATGTAACATTTTGGGAATGAACTTATGAAACGAAAATTTAAAAAATAAATTTCATGTATTCAACTTCGTAAACTATACCCTACAGTTCATCCGCTTAATGATATCATTTCAAAAATTTTGTCTATAAGTCCAGTTCTATGTAATTTTGTTGGCAAAATCATTTGCAATGTACATACAATAGAAGCAGCTATATATTTTATATTTATCATTTTTTCATTATAAATGCTTCACGAAAAAGACTTTCACACAAGCAATAATTTTATACCTGTATTTTTTTATACTAACTTGTTGACGTCTTCAGTTAACGAGGAATTTCATCACAAGTGAGCGAAATTACACTGCTGGCCTTAATAGGGTTTTATATATCTGCAAGCACTGAAATGTTGTGAAGTATCACGTCACGCGTTACATAACACCCAATTTTTTAGCGTCTTCTAGCACATTAGCTAGGAACAATCCTTAACAAGATAAAGTTATGAAAATATGAATATGATTAATTCTTGAAATAAAAAATATTTTGGCAAGATGTATATTTTAGACCCGTTTCAACCTTACATTATTATAAAGAGAGCCTCTATGAAAAAAAAATTAGAATAGTGATGAATAACCATTATCAGTATCAATTTATTCTTCTGCTAAACAATACTAATGTCACTCAATATTCATAGCTGAATAAGCTATGTATATTGAGTGACACGAGTATTAGCACGGCGTCGATTTGACGATGCCGCGCAACGCTAGGCGTGCGTGCGTTGCAGGGTGCCTAATCCTCGAGTTAACATTAAAATATGTTAGCTTGAGAACAGAAAAATATATGAAAAATGTTCATTAGTTTTCATCATTTTATTTTTCACTCAGCAACCAGACTGCTGTGTGAATTTAACGACACCTCTATAAATGTTATCTAAAACCAAAGGCTTAAAAGCTCAAGCTCGTTAAATATATCACATAATTTTTTCTTGAAGCATACTTTGAAAACAATATTCTAACGGTATTATAAATAAAAAATCAACAACGCAAAATGTTGTTGAAGATGGAAATACATCCAAAGACTACTTCTATATATAGGACAAAACAATATAAAAATTACCATTCGTTATTCTTACAAACGACATGTTTTAAGTTGTGTCAAAATTCCATTGAAAACTGCTTTTCAGTAATTTTAATATCTATTGCAATATTAAACCCTAAATGATAGTTAAGCTTTCATACATAATGTACAATATATAAATGTACGACAAAAATAAGTTCCGATTCAATATTATTTAATAAATAATTAAAACGATAACATTATTATACTTACGTCTGCATAACAATCATAAATGATCTTGAATGCTGAACCGATAAATAATCAACTTAGAAAACATAAATATCAGCAGTTCTCAAACTATTTCAATAATACATATGCAAATAATTCTACACAAAAATATTTCCTTTGCTTCTGGAGTAAAGTCAATAAACCGAGGTACTAAAACCAGGCATGATCTGAACTGGTTAATTGTCAATCAACAGCATTATTGCAGGAGTGAGCCATATGCTTTTTATTTAATGAATAAGTTATTAAAGAGAAAAATATGTGTATTGAAATGTATTCAATTTCCTCTAAAATACGGCTAGAAATCAAACTGCGAATTTTCCGTTCCACCTTAGACACATAAATATTTAAGGACAAGTATAATTCTATTAAGTTTTTTGCAAATATTAGCATTATCTTTCACAGACATAAAACTATTATGAATGTTTAAAATATTGTGAGATTTATAATCATTATTACAGTCTCACAATAAATTCAAAAAAACGTCTGATAACGATGCTTTTTCATAATTTTTATTTCAGTAATATCGGGTATGGGTAAACATATTCTTATGGGTGTTTTCAACAATGTCGTCTGAGCTGTCTCCCTTAAATTCTAAAAAGGTTTTTGAACTTACTTATTCAATTGACATCTCACGAGCCTTACGAAGTTATATTTGTTTCTACTGCCTCATAATCCTCCTCTAAAATTTACATATATGTATGTTCGAAATATATATGTAGATATAGATAGGGTATAGAACTCTAAAAATAGAAACGCGATATAAATAACGGAACGAAAGCAACAAAAACCCTCGGAATAAAAAATAAAATCAGATCATTAAAAAAGAGAGGTGTATTTATGTTAAAACGTATATTTTCCAAAGAAAACAGATTATATTTATTGGAGAAAAAAGAGAAAAGAGAAATTAGGTGCATGAGAATTTTCTTCCAATCAACCAGAATGATTAAATTGTAAAGTTTAGTTATCTAAAAGATAGTACAAATATGTTTTATCTGGCAGGTTGTTTTTAAATTAATTCGTAATGTCAGTTATAATTGTTTGTGTGATTACACTGCCCAAAAAATGTCTTCTTCCAAAAAACTTCATAAAATTTTACTAGAATTTTGATGTCACATCCAATGTATTTCAGTTTGCTAATTTCATAAATTATACTAGTATTTGCGTAATTTCTTTAGTTTTTTAGATATTTTAAACTATCCGCATCGATTTGAAACTACCCGCAAAAGATGACTATGACTGATTTAACATCTAGTCAAATAAAAGATACCCAACCATTTAATCAAAATGAATTAATCAATTTACTAAGGAATTGAAATTTGTCGCAAGAGTCTTCTGAAATTCTGGCGTTTTTTCTGAAAGAAAAAAAAACACATCAGATTCAAAAATTACATTTTATCGTACTCGAGTAAACGATTTGCCACTGAAGAGAATATAATTTACAGTGTAGGCATTCAAGGCCTTATACAAAAAATGGGCTTACAAAAATATGAACCAAGTGATTGACGTCTTTTTACCGATAGCAGTAATAAAGTTTGAAGTGTGTAGTGTTACATAAGAGGAATAAGTATGGCCCTATACTCATAGGACATTCAACCTTTATGAAAGAATAATAAAGATGTATTCCTCTAGTATTGGAAAAATTGAAATATGAAGATCGTAACTGGGATATTTGTGAAGATTTGAAAATGGTTACTTTCCTTTTAGGGCAACAAGCAGGGTATACTAAATATCAGTGTTTCATATGTTTATGAGACAGCCGTGGCAACAAGAACTATTGGACTCCAAGAGTATGTCCATCGAGTAAGTCACTAGTTGTTGGTAAGCAAAATGCAAGAAAATCGCCTTTTAGTGAATCGTGATCGAATTATATTGCCACCGCTCCACACTAAACTCAAAATAAATTAATAGGTTTTGAAGGCCCTTATCAAAGATGATGAATGTTTTGCTCACTTATAAAAAAATGTTTAGGCTAAGCACATAAATATTGAAAACGAGTATTTTTGATGTACCACAGATTAGACAGCTGATTAATGATCCAAATTTTGTCAAATCTATCACCGAGCTCAAAAAGAGAACTTGGAAGTGTTTAATTTTGTAAACCGAAATTTTCTCAGTAAATTGTTGCAATTATTTACAATTAGTACAGCATGTGTTTTTTAATTTGAGATATATAGTGTGTAACATGAGCATTAAATATTATTCACATTCTCATTTAAATCGGTTTTCTAACAATCTTGGAGATTATAATAAAAGCTACTAGAATTCTTCGTCCGCATCTAAAACAGACCCTTCATTCAAAAAAGTCATATAAAAGACGAGTTTGTCCTGATTCATAGTAACTGTTTAAAGTAAGGTGTGTAAAAAATCTTATTTTGGTCAAAGTTTAGAACATATGTATAAGTTAAAAAGTAGAGCTGCTGGAAAAGACTTATTTTGTTTTCGTGAATGATGACATTTAATTTGACCGAAAACCATTAACAAAACTCTCAAAAAATGTTCACTGTTGACCAGAGTTATCTTACAGGATGACGGAATATGGGATAAGTACCGTACCGATGGGTGAAAAGGATCTCTCCGTCATAACTACATATTTTAGTACACCTTAATAGTTGACATTGGATGCAAATCAATGATCAAGTGAGAACAGAACTCACGCCATGAAGATATAGCATAGTCATAAAATATTATCTTAGAGCCCAGTAAATAAGTATTTTACAAAAAAAAAAAAGAATAGAACTACCAAGAAATTTAATTTCTCGTTTAGCCATTCCCAACATAATTATAAATTAATACATTTCAAACTTTTGAATCAACTTGTGCTTCAGTAACCATCCTTCGTATCAAATTTTTTTAAGTCAACAGAAATCATCGTCATTATTTTGATGAGTGGGTCAATACTCACATAGGTGATATTGAAAGTCGTATATTTTTGTTACCTGGAGGTAGAAGTTGGGATTTTATATAATTGTACGGTCATAGACATTTGGGATTTTATATAATTGTAAGGTCATAATACTTCATATTCATTTCAAGTTCTACCCGTTCCTGAAAACAAAGTCTTAAAGATGGATTATATTTGTGATTTAATTTTATTGTTTGAGGTACAAAACCTTAAAGAAAGAGATATATATAGATATATATATGGAAATTTAAACATTTGTTTCAGTGAATTATATGATTCCACTGTCATAAATCCTGATCTATACAAATTATTATATCATATTTTGTCATTTGGATGCTTCTTTCTTTCTACTCGTAAAATAGAAGATGGGTATAAGAAACAAAGCAAAAATTTTAAACTTTTTTTAGGGGTAACCATACTAAGACTTATAAAAACCAATTTAGATTTCTGATTCAGTCAGAAAGAATGTTGTATGAGGAATTTTAGGGTAAATGGTTCCAATTACAAGATTTCAACTTTAAAAATATTGTAAGTAGAGGTTAAGAATTGCTCCACAAAATTATATGTCGAAATTATAATTAATTTTTTCTAGTATAACTGAAAAAAAAAACAAATGAAAAACATAATTGAACAAATTAAAATAAAAATGATTTTGCTTTGCCTAGTGCAATCAATATGAACATTAACAATTTCAACGCAATTTTATTTAACATTTCTCATCGGGCGGTATCTGGAGAAATATGTTTTTATATCACTAAAAAGGTAATCAGTCCATTGAAACCTTTTGCTTAGGATAGTATTTTGAGTTGGATAAGGTTTTTTTCTGCGTATGAGGAAGGGAGGCACTTAAAGTTTAAAATTGAATTTTCCGGATTAGCAACACCCATTTGGGCGCCATTATGAAATTAGAAGTGCCAAATTTTTTGCATGAAAGCTCCACAACTATACGTCTTAAAAAAAATTAAATAATATTTTTTGTAAAGATCTGCCATCCATTACTTTACCTAAGAAACTTTTCATTGTAAATTCAATAAAAAAAAGTTATCTTTGCTTAAAAAGTCTTTTGGATGTTATAATTTTTTTCTTTCAATAAGTCAAAGAAAATTTTTTTCAACCATTGTTTTCAAGAAATGTTTATAATGAATAACTTTCAACACCTTTTTAAAATTTTCTTTAATTCTTAAGGGTTTTCCGATACTCCAAAAGAACCAAAGAGTGAGACATCACCCATAAGCAATTAATATATATATATAGTTTTATTTCGAAAATTAATTGCATTTTGCATGATTGTATATTTATTTTAATATTATTTTATTTTATATTATTATTCATAACTCATTTCCATGTTACTAATGAGAAAGAATTTTTAGACATCTTTTTATACATTGTGTCCCAGGTAAGTTTAATCAAAAATTATTTTTGTTTGAAATTATTACAGCAGATTTCTTTATTTTACGGTTTCAAAGGATTTGGTCGGAGCTTACACTAAATTACTGAATTTATGTGGAACAGTTCAGAAATGATAGATTAGTATAATGGCGTCAAATTTGTAATTTGTCGATTAATGTATGAATTTCTATAACATTATTACAGATCTCGCCAGGACTATTTTAGCACGCTGATCAAAATTTTGGTTCTACCTTGTGAGACCAGCAAGCTACACTACAATTACCTTCGTAATGACAAACAATTACTTTCAGGACTTGCATTGCAGATCTTATATATTAGATAGTTGTAGAGAACTTGAAGTATTCATATCACTTAAAAGAAACATAGTTATATATATTTTTATAGCTTTGAAGAAGTCGTCTTACATTGATTTTATTTTCCTTGTGGTTTTTATATTTTCATTGTAATTTTTTTATTCGTATGTATGTATGTATATATATATATATATATATATATATATATATATATATGTGAATATATATATACATATATATATATATATATATATGTGCATATATATATATATGTATATATATATATATATATATATATATAATTATATATACACTGCCGGTGAAAGGTTTCAGGACATAAATAAAACACTTAAAAACACATGTATATACAAAAATATCTATAATATTAAAATATAAAAAATGTTTATTTTTTTTATTACAAAAAATAATTAGGATTCTAGCAAAACGTAACCTTTTACTTATACTATCAAACTTTCTTTTCGTCAATTGAACCTCCTTTGCAACTTATAATTTTCTCGACCGCCCTCTTTTACCAAGTATTTCACAAATAGAGTGTGTACCTTTATTTTACGATAATCGAAGTATCTTCCCAAGATATTCTACCAAAATAACATTCACTTTCATTATGTTGCAGTTCAGACCATCCCACAATATTTCAGTAGTATTATAATCGGAAGACGAAGGGGATTACTTCATCAATAAGGGTTCTTTATAGTTTGTTAGCTAATTAACACATAATTTAGAGGTGTATTTAGGATCGCGGTCTTGAAACCCAAAACCAATTAATCGCTTCTAAAAAAGAATAGCGTGGCTTTCCAATATACAGTTATGGCCTTTTTTGTTAAGAATTCCTTTTCCTTATGTGAATATCCCCCTTTTTAAAAAATCACTATTTAACAATTGTTGTTAACAATACGGATGTAATTTTTCTGAAAATCTGTGACGCACAGATGACATGGAATGCGCTTTTTCCCAAATGGTTCGAACTTATATTCATCAGTCCGTAGTGCATGTTCCACCTTTCAGCTGTTCTCCGTTTATGTTTTTGGACATACCCTAGTCTTTTTCGTCAATTTCTTTTCCTTAAAAGTTGTTTTTTTCACAGAAACTCCAGCTCAAAAATCAGCAGAAAATGTAATTTTGGTTTCATTGAATTTCGTTTTCTATTTCCCGGACAGTGAATTTTCTATAAATTTTAGTTACATAGAGTACTAATAAAATATAGAATACTAATAAAATATAGAATACTAATGAAAAATCCTCCAAAGAGATTACGCGAGGTCTCCCACTACTAGCTTCGCGATGATATGAACCTGTATTCCGAAAACGGGCTCATCGGATCAGCATCTCTGACAATAGAACGTGATATTTTTAATTTTTTTGCCATGTAAAGTGTGACAAAGTCTTCGCCTTTACATTAATTTTTTCTGAGTTCGAAGACATTTTGTTGCTCATTATCTCGGAAATGAAAGGAAGAGAAGCATTAGAAAGTCGATGTAAACTTCAAGTTAATTCGATGTAAACTTCAAGTTAATAATTGACTGATTTGGTAAACTTTATTTTAAACAGTTGAAGAAACAACTCAAGTTGCGTATAAGCACGTCGTAAAACAAATACAGATCCGCCAAGGGTATAGTTTGTCAGAGTCATAAACATCGTTACATAATAAATTTAAAATGTAAAAGCGTAATCCATACTACACCTCTTTTAATTGAGTTTCTTTCTTCATATTTTTATTATCAGACTATAAGTTATATATGCTTTGTCCGAAAAGCTTTCTTTTTTCATTCCTTCCACATGTTAGCACAATTTGCTGCTGATCGTACGTTCGATATAACCAAATTAAAATCAACATACCTTTCTTTATTTCCCCAATCACAACTAATTCCACAAATGTTTACTTTTCGGTTTCAATTCCTAATTGTATTTATCGTTAAGTTATCGTAACCATATATATTCTAGTTTCTGAAGATTTGACTTTCAAAGATTTCGAAGATAATCGGAGTTTACACGTATGTACTCATCAATTCAATTGAAATTGTCGGGCTGTGGGAGTTTACCCGCAAAAAAATACTGTTCTTTGTATTGATTTGATTTGTTTGGGTTTCTGTATCCAAAAGAAAAAAACAGAACACTTTTAAAACCAGCCTCGAATCCACTTATCCACTTGCTTGTTTCTATGCACATGACAGATGTTTTTCATGGACGTTGATTTTTTGACATAGAAACTTGAAATTTATCATTGCGATAAAGCATTAACCAGCATACATCTCAGTAGTTAAGAGAATTTTTATAAAAATCAAAATTGTTACTCTAAAATCATATATGTTTACGTATACTAACTAAACATCGTCAAACCCGAAGTGGAATTTGCACCATGAGGTTTTCGTAGACACGTTTGACTTAAAAACTTCCAGGTACTTAGAATTTCTGTTTAATTATTTACAATGAAAAAAAAAATTTTCGCCATGTAAATATATTGCTTGGTATGTTTTTAAATTTCTCAAGAACTTATAAATTTTAAAAGTTTTCCGGTGAACTTTAAGTTAAAGACTTTGTTTTTATTCTAAATGTTTATTGCCGTTCTTTCAAATTTATAGAATATTGTTGAAATTCTGGAAAAATTATGTTTTAATTCTGGTAATTTTTGCAACCCTGCACGATTTACGATATTTATAAAAGAAATTCTGTTTCGTCTTTTGTCCCCTTTTAAATTATACACTACTTTTTAAATATTAACTATTGAGAAAATGTAGGTTAACATAAATTATGACAGTACCAAATTAAAAATTTTTCGTCAAACCGTTTCAAATTTCAAACAATATCTCTAGACCTATTTTATACAAAGTCATGTAGAAAAATATTTTGGAATCCTTATAATTTTGTCTTCGAAATGTTTTCTCACACTATAAGGAAAAATAATTTGATTGTTTTATTTATTCCTGTTAATATATTCTGGTCAACATACTTTATCACAATGACAAATTTAAAATTTTCACGTTAAAGGGAATTTGAGAAAAATGACTTACAGACAGATAAATACATGAATTTGATGATTATATTTTTTTTTCCTTTTGAGATGTGGAACCATATAGAATCAGTACAAAAAATAACATGTATTTTACATGTCCACTTCCTACAGCTTGACACTTTCACTGTACTGACATTGATAAGTGGAATTCATACCTCATCATCAAAACCAGTAATGATTAATTATTGTCGATAGGTAAAGCATAATAAGCTGTGTTGCTGGCTTGACTTACAGCTGCTTATAGTTTTCAGTTAATAATTATTGAATCCTGACAGGCAGACTGCATTGAGCGAGATAATTAACACCTCTCTGCTATCGTCCTTCCCTCATGTACTCCATTTCCGCCTCTTGTCGGCCCGAGATGTATCCGGCTCGTCTGAGAGACGCGTCTGCTTTGGATGGCACAATATACGCCTCTAATCAGAGGAAGTGTCCTAATTAAGCGTAGCGCCGAGTTGAAGGGCGAGAATGGGCCGGATATTCATGCAAAGCATATGAATTTAAACAAAAAGCTTGTTAAAACAACTTGTTATCTTTCAGTTTCCTTTTAAACTATTAATACTAATCAGAGACATATATATATATATATATATATATATATATATATATATATATATATATATATATATATATATATATATATATATATATATATATATATATATATATATATATATATATATATATATATATATATATATATATATATATATATATATATATATATATATATATATATATATATATATATATATATATATATATATATAGGATTTATTGTTTTATTATTTCGTGTCTGAAGTGGGAATATTTAAATAAATAAAATTATTAACAGATTAAAATGTTATTTTCCATTTTTTTCCAAATAATAAATGTATATTCAAGAACAACGAAAGATCATTTGAAAAATCAGATCACTACCCATTTATTAAAGATTTGATTAATTTCATCAAAATATGTATGTTACACCAAAGTAATAGATGCAGTTAGTAATAATAATACCGATAATTAGTAATAATAACCGCATTGAATAATGAATACTGCTAGAGTAACCATTTTTATTATTATCAATAACTAACTGTGTCCACGACTTCTTCGCGTGACATTCGGAATAAGAAAATTGTTAGGAATAATGAATATAATCACTTCTCGGGTTGTGTAGTGAGGATAAAAATTATTATAATACCAAATTTCATTCAAATCCGTCTAGTAAATTTTATATGATTGTGGAAAAAATTAACTGAAAGGCAGACATACAGACATAAATTCTGAAAACAAGTTTTCTGGCTTCCTTATGAAAAATTAATGACATGTTTATTATTTTTCATGCACATAATTACCTCTATTATATTTCTATTATAAATATAGTTTTCTTAACGGGTTTAATTCATATAACAAAACGTCATAATTTGCATTTTTTATTTATAAAAAACATTTTTATTTTAAAAAAACTAACAAGAACGCAATTCAAACTCCCTATACCTTTCTCTATATATTTTATATCTCTATTGTTTGATTTTTGTAAAGGACTTTTCGAAAACCTTTTTCAATAGAAAAATCAAAGCAATTATATTTCGACAGTCTGCCTTGACTCGATCAACTCTATCCTTATTCTAATGATTTATTTCAACATATTTATTATATGATTACTTTTCAACATATTTCCGGCTTGCTTTTCTATTGATCAACCAGCAGAATCTCGAGCCTCCTGGTTTTTATGAAGATACATTGATGGTCGTATCGATGGTATCGGCTATAGGTTGTTAAAATTTAATCTAGCTTGACGTGTTCTATTTTTTTGAAGATCTAAACTCAATCTTAACAGAATGTGAATAAACCTGCAAATCTATGAAGATATGATTGGTATTATAATCGCTTCTACGGTCTTCTTCTAATCAGTATCAACATAATTATTTTGAGATTCATTGCTATTACCAGAATGTCCTTTTAAGATTGACGCAAGAAGATCCTCACTTTTTATTTCTGACAATGTAATAAAAGCCGCCATAAACGTTTTTCAATCCACTTTATCATTACAGTCATGCATAACCTCGCATAGATAACGATTCATTACTAAATAGTGAACATTGTTCTTCACGACTGTATAAATTTTAATCCTTCCGAATATTTTGTGATCTTGTTCGTTTCCAACCATGTATGTAAAAGCTTTTCCATGTCTTTGTTATTTCCTTCAACTAAATCTTGTTATTGATTGTGCCGTGGCTATTCATGTACAATTTTTGCCTAATTTCACATGTGACGCAAATCCTCAATTACTTTAGCAGTAAATTCTCGCCCATAGTCACTGTGCAATTTGTATACCACTCCAATTATTGTGAAAACATTTAACAAATGAAAAGCAACTTTCTAAGTACGCTTCGATTTTAATGGTCTAAGTTGCACAAACTTTGTGAGGTGATCTTGATCTACCATGATGCACGTAAAATCACCATATACTTGTAATTGCATGTCGATAATGTTGACTTGGCATTATGAGTTAAATTAATTGTTTTTGATAGACTTAACAAGTAACCCTTTTTTACCATATTTTAGTATGATTCACCCACATTTAAATAAATGATAACTCTTTCTATGGTGATATTCTTGTACTTATAAAATATTCTTGTACCTATAAATTCATTCGTCATTCTTTTTTGCCCCCTACATTCGATAGATAGTTCCGTGAGTGATATCAATAATTTCCTCTATATAAGTATAGTAAATAATGTGACCTCATTCATTTGTACAATAGTACCATTATTGTTTATAAATTTTCTAAAGGATCCTTAATTACTTTGGTCACATTACACGCAGGAAACCAGATAACTTAGAAAAGCTAAAATTGTTATCTGGAAAGTCAATGGTAAACGACCCCGCCGTGGATTTCCTACCCGATGGACTGACCACTGACTGATACTACACTCACAGGCTTCCCAATCACATCTACTATTAGGAAAACCGAGGACAGGGCTGAATGAAAAAAAACTAATAAACGAAGCCGCCAGGACTTTTCAGGATGGACATGATCTTCAGAAATGGAAAATGCGACGTTAAAGAATAACTGACTCCTTGAAATGAAATACCACGGGATAAACAAAAGAAAATAATACATTTTTTTACTACTAAATATAAGTATGCGAGTTAATATGATTTATTACTAACTAAGCTATCTTATAAGGGTTCCAATGTTCCTTTTGAAGTAAGAAACTCCAAAAAAATATGTCAAAGTGTACATTTGTTCGTATGCTCTCGTTAGAGGTCAAATTTGAAATGGTTTCGAATATTATAACAGCATTATCAACCTTCATAGCACACGTTCCTATTGGAGTTGATTAGAACTCTATACGTTAAACAAAAATTTGACTATCTGGATTAAATGAGAAAAATGCCAAAACAATTTGCGATTCGTCTAAAACTGTCAAAGTTATATCTCCCTGAAGTAATATAAAGCCCAAATTGTAACGATTTGAAACGGGTAAGCTTTTATCACACTTGCTTATGTACACATGTAAACATAATAAATGTGCAGGTACATAAATATGAAAATTTGTTAATCTTTCACAAAAAATTAAGGTGAAAACATACTTAAGAAAAGATTTTTTTCTTTCAAAAAATTTAATTCAAAATATTTTATTTCCTTTTTTTTCCCCATGAAACTTACCCTTCTCATTTTTTTCACGCCATTTCATGTAAACATGTTATTAAATAATCCCATCCTCCCGTGGGAAATTGACTTTGGTAAAACAAATAAAGTTTTCACCCGAAAGCAACGCTACCGAAGTTAGACGACACCTTTCAAATTAATTAGTATATAAAATATCGTATATAAAACACATCTCATACATGACATGTTTCATAAAAGAAAGCTCTAAATGAAACTCAATGTCTAACCTTGCAAATATAAGTATTCTATGTGTAGACCAAAAAAATTTAAAATTGCTTCGAAAAATTAATTTTAATTAAACAAATTTTTCACATGTCTCCTATGCTATGATTGATGAAGACTTATTATATGTGCACCACTTGCAAACTAATAATATGGTTAGAAGAATCAAAATTTAGTGAAATACTCGGAAATATTTTCGCTACAAGCAGAATACTTCTAAAAGTATTGAAAAGTTAAAAACTATAGCGTGACTTTCACTATGATGCAACTAATTTTAACTCCAGATAGATTAATCAATTTAATTTAGATTAAAACCTTGTGGACAAGAAAGAAGAATTACATACTGCAAAACGTATAAAATTTAAAAAAAATACTGATATTTCTTAACACTTATAAAAGTAAAAAGCGCACAATAAATTAACTTCATAAAACGTTGCTTTTCATTAAACATTCCTTAAAGTACGAATGTAGTAATTAATTAAGAAATAATATTGATCTTTATTACAGATTTTGACTAAACTACTTAGCTTTTAAGTGATGTATGGGCACACACATGATGCACAATATATGTATGGGTACGTAAATAAATTAATTAACGTTACATTTCAAATTAAAAAATGTGGACATTATATATATATATATATATATATATATATATATATATCCACATTATCCGCAGTCGGAAAAAGGTCTTTCTTGCAAAATGTCAAGAAAAGTTTATAATTGTTTTTTTTCTCTTAAATTTGCCATACTAATTAATATTACAAATGTTTGACCTTGCGGTGGTAATGTTTGACCTCGTGATGGTAATTAATATTAAAAATGTTTGACCTTGTAGTGACAATGCAGTGGTAATCATAAAAATACCCATTA
Source organism: Druceiella hillmani (assembly GCA_039881145.1). Classification (NCBI taxonomy): domain Eukaryota; kingdom Metazoa; phylum Arthropoda; class Insecta; order Lepidoptera; family Hepialidae; genus Druceiella; species Druceiella hillmani. The sequence continues at coordinate 27,813,670 of JAYKKI010000014.1, forward strand.
AAAAGGTAGAGCATAAAATTTCCCAAATTCATTAAGTAACACTATTTTCTTCCACCCGAAATCTTTTTCATGAAAATTTCTCAACTGGTACGAATTTTATAGCCGAAGAACTTTATAACGACCTTTACGGTAATCACCGCCTAGATAGAATAAATTTCGCCATATTTTTAAACTTTAAAATAAACGAAGCGAGTATGTTAATGAAATTTTGATATAACTATTAATAAAAAACTATTGCCGAGAGAAAAACCCGACGCTAGCCATACTATATTATTTTCAGATTCCTTTCTTTTTTTAGTACAAAGTGAGCTATTACGGGGAAAAGACGGTTGAATATTCTGTAAATAAACTAAAAGCCTGTGATTTATGGCCACCATGTCAAACGTTTCTAAAAGTTGGACGTAGCGCTTCAACATGATTGCTTGCCTTATGTTAGTAAGAAGTATGGCTAAAATTAAAAGTTCGAATTTTTAAAAAAAATTAACTATAGTAAGATCTAAAAGGCTTCCTTTTAGATATTTATTTAAGAAGCTTGTTTACATTTTCAATAATTTATTCAAATTAATTCAGATTTTGAAAAAGAATTTTAATCGTGGTTTTTTGAAACCGAAAATTTTGAACGAATTTTTTATCAGAATTATAACTTGAAATTTGACTTTTTTAAGTCAAATTTCAAGTTATTCTTAAATAGACCCAGTATCTCATTAATTATAGGAAAAGTATTAGTATTACATTTATAATAAATACAAAATAAAATATAGTTTTATATATTTACGATACTATTTAATTAAACTTGCACGAAAATAATAAAATAAATTAAGTTTAATTTTATTTTGCTAAAAACAAATCAACAATGAAAATAGTCTGTACTACCAAATGAATTAATAATTTATGTATTTATATTTATATACTCTTTTATTTAACGTCATTTTTATTTGGTTTCCTAAATATTTAAAAACTCTAAAAGCTGTATTTAAATCGGAACAAATAGAAAAGTGACAATTGAAAAAGGATATGGATATAACATATTTAGGCCGTATCTTTACATCGTATCAAGTTACGTTTAGATTATAATCCGTTACATAATTTGCTAGCAAAACCGTGCATTATTTAGTCTCTTGAAGATTCCATTCCGTGAAGCTTTCTATGTCAACAAAATTGCTAGGAATGAATATTAAGGGGTTTATAAGCCTTTAGTTTTCAAAAGAAAAGTGTTAAAAGGGAATATTGATGTCAGTATCAGGTCTGAGTTTGCTCCATGCAAATTTTGTTGATAGTTTCTTATTCCATTTTCTCATAAAGAGTTATCATATCAAATTAAGAGCTGATAAAGGGTAGTTAAGCTTTATATAATCCATACTGAAAAGGCTAACTTTGTCCGCTTTTCCATGTTCAACTGAAATTATGTATATTTTTAATTTGCCCATCCTACCGTGCATCTCTCCCCCCTCTCTCTCTACGTCTTTTATCTCTCTCTCTCTCTCTCTCTCCCTCTCTCTTTTTTTCGCTATCTCTGTAGTAAAGTAGATAAACATAGTGGTTCTCATATCTTACAAATGACGAATTTCAGAATTAAACAATATTACCTTCCCTACGTGTTTTTAGGCCTCAAATTCATGTAACTAATTTAAAACTTTGAAAGAGTGATGAAAAATCATATTAATTCTTATTACGATATAATTTAAAAGCTGGTAATTACCTCATACCATTTATTTTATATTCCTTTTTTGTACATCCAGAATGTTTTAAAGAAAAACATAAAGATTATCGACGTCTAACCAATTATCCCAAATCACTAAATGTGACATTTCATAAAAAAATAAAATCAATAAGTGAAACGCTATATACACACCAATGGAGCATACAGTATAAGTTTTTTTTTATTTTTTATTATTATAACCAAGCCATTTTCAAATTTCTTCAGAAATCCTTCACTTTGAACATGTTAAAATTCACAAATACAGAATTGAACTGACAGAAACCGCACATATATCAAAATTGAAAATTTTGATCATCTTCCAAGACGACTCACAGAAATCATTTCGAGATCGTCATAGTTCTAAAATAATTAAAGTGTAAACAACAGCCTCATTTAAAAAGTGTCGAGTTAACAAAACACAATTGAGGGGCGTTCGAATTGAGAGGTGTTCGATGTTCAATAGCCAGCGGTAATCAATTTAAATTTGTAATCGAATTGCTAATTTTGGAAGACCCATCCATCAAGGAAACGGGGCAATTCATAATGTGCCAACGTTTCATCGAATATGCGAATAAATCATTTCGATGTGCACGACTAAGGTCAACTTTGCACCCAATCTTAAGAATTATAATTTTCACTCACTTTCGGCTTCATAATTTGTGTTTTCAAAACTGTATTTAATGAAGGCATAAAATATCTGCTAGATAATTTTATGGAGGTCAATTAGAAACAAACGACGCAACTACAATTAACTACGATTAAGCGTCAAATTGAGTTTAATAAAACAATAAAAATTATAGGAATAGGAAGTAAGTCAAATTTTCAATACAATCAAATAGAATCAATACCACGTCTGGATAAATATTTGAATCAACTAGTTAAATTATCAAGACTACTCAGACTTGTTAAAACAAGAGAACGACGAAGTTAAAAATTACTTCGAACCCAATTCTCCAACTATCGGATTTCCGATCGATGTATGTTTAAACATTTGATTGCTTTCTGAGTCTAGAACTGTAACAGTTGATCACATTCTATAAGCATTGGAAGATTAAACGTCTGTAAGACCAAAATAGCAGCAAATTTTACACATAAATAAAGAATAAACGTTTTCAATAAACTTTAGTTTTAATTACGTTGTGAAATCATAAAAGTGTATATTTTCAAAGAAATACTTAGACTGATAAATTTTATTAAATGCGCCCTATGAACTAAGAGTTATATTAATCCATAAACCTGTATCTCAACAATTGAATTGTATAAGATCTTTTTGCTTTTAGATTGATTGTAGAAAAAAACTTTGACAGCGGTAACTTGAGTGTTGTTCGGAGGAGTGGGGTAATAGATTCATTTAATTAGCCACATTATTGATTATAGCAAAACTCCGGTAAAAATTGCCGATAATGATCGTTTTTAAAATAAAAGATAGTATAAACACATGTATACATAACAAAATAGCATCGACATTAACAAAATAGCATCGAGTAAACTTAAATGAAACTAGTAGTTTTGCCCGCTATTGGTGTGGGTAGTCTTTTTTATATTATACATTATTTTTATCTTCCCACGTTCTCCCCAAAGGATACATTGTTAAAATTCGTACAGCAGTTTAAATAAAAATATTAAAAAAAGAAACTATGGTTTCAATTTTTAAAGTTGAAACCATAGAAAATTTAAGAACAACCATTATATTATATAACCACGTCTATCGAATAAATGTAATCAATATTCCAACTATGGTGTAATTTGTATATTTTCCCGTGTGCATGATAGTAATTGTAGTAATTTGAAAAGTATTGTTGTGACATTATGCAAATACACTTTTAGTTTTTAGCTATTTATTCTAAATAACAGCAGATAATATCTTTTCCGAATGTAAAAATACCCTAAATTTCTCAAAAATTATAACATATCATAATCGTGATATTGTTTCATGATTTCAGTTTCAATAGTTCTGAATATATAGGGGAATATGTCTTTTACCAATTTTTAAGCATGTCTCTGAAAATATGTCGCTTAAAATTGTGCATGAATATTTTTTATTTCGTCATAAATTGAGGAAGATCATCGAATGTGACTATGCTAATGTGCTTTATTGACTTTTCTAAAGCATCTGATTGTGTACGATGGAGTTTCCTGTAGAGAGTCCTACTGGAAATGGAGCATACCTGCGCATTTAGTAACTTAAATAGCAAACTTGTACGAGGAAGGCACCTCCAAGATAAGAGTAAACCATGTGCTAACTCTGCCGTTTAAGCCCGGAAAAGTGTACGGCGGCTTATCTCCTATTATTTCTAATATATACGGCGAATCCGTATTGAGGAGGGCCTTGGAAGAATAGACGAATAGTATCTCAGTAGGTAGCACCAAATTACCAATTTAAGATATAAGGATGGCACCATCCTCTTTGCGACATCAGAAAAAGAACTAGTCACCTTGTTCAAAATAGTCGAGTATAAGAGTAAGCAGGTCCGACTCTTAATCAACAGAGATAAAACGAAGGTCATGTTTATAGATAAAAGTCAGTTTTTCGACAAATGTATATATCTGGGATCGCTACTCACGGACCAGGGAGGAAACAACATAGAAATTCGAAGAAGAACGCAAATGACCAAATTTGCTATGAGCAATCTAACACGATTATAGAAAAACAGAACGGTCTAAAAATATCAAAATGAGAATATTAAGAACATTAGTCTTCTAGATTTTCCTGTACGGTTTTGAGTCGTGGACAATTCAGTCGGCGGAGCGTAAGAAGATAGACACATTCAAAATATAGTGTTGTCAACGAGACGTTGTGTTTTCGACGACGAGAGACGAATGCTGCGCGTAACTTGGAGGGCCAGAAGAACGAACATACCGATTCCAAAAGAACTCAGAATCAAAACTACACTATCTACCATCTGCTTCTAAAAGAATCCTCAACTACATTAGTCATATTACACGCAGGGAACCAAATAACTTAGAAATTAATTGATACGCATTATCTGGAATGTCAGTGGTAAACGACCTCGCGGTAGATTTCCTACCCGATGGACTGACCAGGTTACCACACTCACAAGCCTCCCAATCACATCTACTATTAGGAAAGCCAAGGGCAGGACTGAATGGAAAAAAAAACTAATAAACGAAGCCACCAGGACTTTTCAGGTTGGACACGACCTTCAGAAATTAAGAACGCGATGTCGAAAAATAACTGACTTTTTGAAATGACAGGATATATAAAGGAAAATAATTAATTTTTTGACTACTAAATATACTAGATCATAGTATAATAGCATGTATTAACTCGCATACTTATGCTAGTTAATACGATCTATTACTGACCTAAACTACAAATTTCCATCTCAAACAGTTTCTGATAAAATGGGTTATAACAGACAGATACATGAGCTATCTCTTAAGGGTTCCAACGTACTTCAAAAAGTAAGAAACTCCAAAAAATATGTCAAAGTGTACATAATTTCGTCTGCTCTCCGTTAGAGGCCAAATTTGAAATGGTTTCGAATAATAAAACAGCGTTATCAACCTTCATAGCACATGTTCCTATTGGAGTTGGTTTAGAACTCTATACGTTAAATTGAAATTTTAGTAACTGGATTAAATGAGAAAAACGCCAAAACAATCCTATGTCGGCTGTCGGAAAAAAGGTCCTTCTTGTAAAATGTCAAGAAAAGTTTATAGTGTAATGAACCAAAAATTGTTCATGAATGGCCACGGTACATTCAATAACAAGGTTCAGTTGAAGGAACTTACAAAAACATGGAAAAGCTTTACACACACGGTTGGAAACGAATAAGACCACTAAATATCCGGAAGGATTACAAGTTATACAGTTCTTGAAGAAATTTAGTAATGAGTTCTTGAAGAAATTTAGTAATGAATCGTTGTCTATGCAAGGTTATGCGTGACCGTAATGATAAAGTGGATTGAAAAACGTTTTTGGCAGCTTTTGTCATATTGTAAGAAATAACAAGTGAAGAAATTCTTAAGTCAATCTTAAAATGACATTTTGGTAATAGTAACGAATCTCAAAATAATTATGTTGATATCAGAGAGATTCAGAGTGTAGAAGAGATGATAATACCGACCATATCTTCATAGATTTGCAGGTTGATCCAAATTCTGTTAAGATTGAATTTAGATCTTCAAATAAACAAAACACTTCAAGTTAGACTAAAAATCAAAAACCTGTAGCCGATATCATCGACACGGCCATCAATGCATCTCTATAAAATCCAGGAGCTCGAGATTCTGTAGATGGTCACTGGAAAAGCAAGCTGGAAATATGTTTGAAATGTCCTAACGCTAAGTATCAAGTTGCAGAAATAGGCAATAATTATGACGTTTTGTTATTTGAATTAAACCCGTTAAGAAAACTATATGTATAACAGAAATATAATACAGGTAATTATGTGCAAGAAAAATAATAAAAAATGTGATTAATTTTTATAAAGAAGCCAGAAAACCTGTTTTAAAAATTATGTCTGTATGTCTGCTTTTCAGTTAATTTGTTTCACAATCATATAAAATTGACTACACGGATTTGGATGAAATTTGATATTATAATAATTTTTATCCTCACTCAATATACCTATCATGAAATTAAAAAATTTTGCGAACAAAATTAAAAAGAAAAGAGAAACAAAACCCGAGGAATGGTTATATTCATTATTCCTAACAATTTTCTTATTCCGAATGTCACGCGATGAAGTCGTGGACACAGCTAGTTATTGATAATAATAAAAATGGTTATTCTAGCAGTATCCATTATTCAATGCGGTTATTATTACTAATTATCGGTATTATTAATACCAACTGCATTTATTACTTTGGTGTAACATAAATATTTTGATGAAACTAATCAAATCTTTAATAATGGGTAGTATTCTGATTTTTAAAATAATCTTTCATTGTTCTTGAATACATATTTATTATATTTGGAAAAAAATCGAAAATAATATTTTTATCTGTTAATAATTTTATTTATTTAAATATTCCCACTTAAGACACGAAAGGATAAGAGAATAAATCCTGGAAGGTATTCTGTTAAGTTGCTGTATGTATGTTACACATATATGTATATACATATGTGTGTGTGTCTGATTAGTATTAATAGTTTAAAATGAAACTGAAAGATAACAAGTCGTTTTAAAGCTTTTTGTTTAATTTCAAGTTAATTCATATAATTTGCATGAATATCCGGCCCAGTCTCGCCCGTCAACTCGGCGCTTCACTTAATTAGGACACTTCCTCTGATTAGAGGCGTATATTGTGCCATCCAAAGCAGACGCGTCTCTCAGACAAGCCGGATACATCTCGGACCGACAAGAGGCGGAAATGGAGTATGTGAGGGAAGGACGATAGTAGAGAGGTGTTAATTATCTCGCTCAATGCAGTCTGCCTGTCAAGATTCAATAATTATTAACTGAAAACTATAAGCAGCGGTAAGTCAAGCCAGCAATACTGCATATTATGCTTTACCTATCGACAATAATTAATCATTACTGGTTTTGATGATGAGGTATGAATTCTTATTATCAATGTCAGTGCATTGAAAGTGTCAAGCTGAAGGAAGTGGACATGTAAAATACATGTTATTTTTGTGCTGATTCTATATGTTTTGGTTTTACACCTCAAAAAGAAAAAACATAATCATCAATTTTATGTATATATCTGTCTGCAACAGTCATTTTTCTCAAATTCCCTTTAACGTGAAAACTTTAAATTTGTCATTGCGATAAAGTATGTTGACCCGAATACATTAATTGGTTATATATTCTGGCTATTAAAATGAATCTGTTCCCCACTCCTCCGAACAACACTTAAGTTACCACTGTCAAAGTTTTTTTCAACAATCAATCTAAGAAATAAAGAGATCTTATACAATTCAATTCTTGAGATGCAGGTATATGGATTAATAAAACTCTTAGTTCATAGGGTGCATTTAATAAAATATATTAGTCCGAGAATATACATTTCTGAGAATATACAATTTATATTTCTTTGAGAAAATGCACTTTTATGATTTCAAAATGTCATTAAAGCTAAAGTTTACTGAAAACGTTTAATCTTTATTTAAGTGTGAAGGTTTCTGTTATTTTGATCTTACAAAAGTTTAAACTTCCAATACTTATAGAATATGATCAGTTGTTACAGTTCTAGACTCGGAAAGCAATTAAATTTTTAAACATACATCGATCGGAAATCCAATAGTTGGAGAATTAGATTCGAAGTCATTTTTTCTTCGAATCTAATTATAGTTGTTCTCTTGTTTTAACAAGTCTGAGTGGTCTTGATAATTTAGTCGATTCAAACATTTATCTACACGTGGCATTGATTCTATACGATTGTATTGAAAATTTGGCTGACATCCTATTCCAATAATCTTTATTGTTTTATTAAACTCAATTTGACGCTTACTCGTAGTTAATTGTAGTTGCGTCGTTTGTTTCTATTTAACCTCTATAAAATTATCTAGCAGATATTTTATTCCCTTATTAAATACAGTTTTTAAAACAGAAATTATGAAGCCGAATGTGAGTGAAAATTATAATTATTAAGATTGGGTACAAAGTTAATTTTAGTCGCGCACATCAAAATGATTTATTCGCATATTCGATGAAACGTTGGCACATTATGAATTGCCCCGTTTCCTTGATGGATGGGCCTTCCCAAATTAGCAATTCGATTACAAATTTAAATTGATTACCGCTCGCTACCGAACAACTGTTAATTCCAACACCCCTCAATTGTGTTTTGTTAACTCGACACACTAATTTAAATGGTGCTATTTTTAACACTTTTATTATTTTAGAACTATGATGCTCGTTTTATATAAAAGAATGTATGGTTTGCAATTCTATTCTTGTAAACTTGAACGTATTCAAAGTGAAAAATTCCTGAAGAAATTTGAAAATGAACTTATTTAAAAAATTAAAAAATAAAGAAAAAACATTTACTGTACGCTCCATTAGCACGTATGTAGTATTTTATTTATTGATTTAAATTGTTTATGAAATGTCACATTTAATAATTTGAAATGATTAGTTAGATGTCGATAATCTTTTTGTTTTTCTCTAAAACATTCTGGATGTACGAAAAAGGAATATAAAATAAATGGTATGATGTAATTACCAGCTTTAAAATAACGTTATACAAATAAGAATTAATTTGAAGTTTCATCAGTCTTTCAAACTTTTAAATTAGTTACACGAATTTTTGTTCAAAAACTCTTGATATATTAATGTATGCAGGCCTAAAACACGCAGGAAAGGTAATATTGTTTAATTCTGATATTCGTCATTTGTACGTAAGATATGAGAAATACTATATTTATCTGCTTTACTATAGAGAGAATGTGAAAAAGAGAGAGGGGGAGTGAGAGAGGTGGATAAAGATGGAGAGAGAGAGAGAGAGGGAGAGACAGAGGTGGGATGGAGGGATACAGGGTAGGATGGGCAAATTAAAATATAACTAAAAACAATTGAACATGGAAAAACGAACAAGGCTAACCTTTTCAGTATAGATTATATAAAAGGTAGTTGACATTAGCCATTAATTTGACCTAATAACTCTTTACGACAATAGGGAATAAGAATCTGTGGACAACATTTGCAAGGAGTGAACTCAGGTCTGATATTGACAGCAACATTCCACTAGCAACATTCCACTACAATTTAAAGATATTGGCCTAAAGATTTTTAATCGATATCTATATTGTATCACGTTATGTTTAGAATATAACCTGTGACATAATTTTCCAGCAAAACATTGCATTATTCAGTCGCTCGAAATTTCCATTACTTAAAGCATTCTAAGTAAATATTACAATAAAATCGAAGGGAATGAAAATTTAGAGGTTTTATAAGCCCTTAGTTTTTAGAAGAAAAGTTTTAAGGTGGAATGTTGCAGTTAATATCAGACCTGAGTTCACTCCTTGCTAATTTTGTCAACAGATTCTTATTCCCTATTGTCGTAAAGAGTTATTAGGTCCAATTAATGGCTGATGTCAACTACTCTTTATATAATCTTTACTGAAAAGGTTAGCCTTGTTCGCTTTTCCATGTTCAACTGTTTTATGTATATTTTAGTTTGTCCATCCTACCCTATATCCCTCCCGACCACCTCTGTCTCTCCCTCTCTCTCTCTCTCTCTCTCCTTTTTTATATACCTCCCTCCCCTCTCTTTTTCACATTCTCTCTATAGTAAAGCAGATAAATATATAGTATTTCTCATATCTTACGTACAAATGACGAATTTCAGAATTAAACAATATTACCTTTCCTATATTTAAATATACATTAATATATCAAGAGTTTTTGAACAAAAATTCGTGTAACTAATTTAAAAGTTTAAAAGACTGATGAACCTTCAAATTAGTTTTTATTTGTACAACGTAATTTTAAAGCTGGTAATTACATCATAACATTTATTTTATATTCCTTTTTCGTACATCCAGAATGTTTTAGACAAAAACATGAAGATTATCGACATCTAACTAATCATTTCAAATTATTACATGTGACATTTCATAAAAAATTAAAATCAATAAATAAAACACTATATATGCACTAATGGAACGTACAGTAAAAGATTTTTCTTTATTTTTTAATTTTTTAAATAAGTTCATTTTCAAATTTCTTCAAGAATTTTTCACTTTGAATACGTTCAAGTTTACAAGAATAGAATTGCAAACCATACATTATTTTATAAAAACCAAGCATCATAGTTCTAAAATAATAAAAGTGTTAAAAATAGCACCATTTAAATTAGTGTGTCGAGTTAACAAAACCCAATTGAGGGGTGTTGGAATTAACAGGTGTTCGGTAGCGACCGGTAATCAATTTAAATTTGTAATCGAATTGCTAATTTGGGAAGGCCCATCCATCAAGGGAACGGGGCAATTCATAATGTGCCAACGTTTCATTGAATATGCGAATAAATCATTTTGATGTGCACGACTAAAATTAACTTTGTGCCCAATCTTAATAATTATAATTTTCAGTCACATTCGGCTTCATAATTTGTGTTTTCAAAACTGTATTTAATAAGGAATAAAATATCTACTAGATAATTTTATAGAGGTTAATTGGAAACAAACGACGGAACTACAATTAGCTACGAGTAAGCGTCAAATTGAGTTTAATAAAACAATAAAGATTATTGGAATAGGATGTCAGCCAAATTTTCAATACAATCGAATAGAATCAATGCCACGTGTAGATAAATGTTTGAATAGACTAATTTAATTATCAAGACCACTCAGACTTGTTAAGACAAGAGAACAACGAGAATTAGATTCGAAGAAAAAATGACTTCGAATCTAATTCTCCAACTATTGGATTTCCGATCTATGTATGTTTAAAAATTTAATTGCTTTCCGAGTCTAGAACTGTAACAGCTGATCATATTCTATAAGTTGGAAGTTTAAACTTCTGTAAGATCAAAATAACAGAAACCTTCACACTTAAATAAAAATTAAACGTTTTCAGTTAACTTTAGCTTTAATGACATTTTGAAATCATAAAAGTGTATATTCTCATTATCTTATTTTGAACTCATAAAAGTACATATTCTCTTATATAAATTGTATATTCTCAGACTATTGAAATGTTTATTCTCGGACTAATATATTTTATTAAATGCACCCTATGAACTAAGAGTTTTATTAATCCATATACTTGCATCTCAAGAATTGAATTGTATAAGATCTCTTCATTTCTTAGGTCGATTGTTGAAAAAAACTTTGACAGTGGTAAATTAAGTGTTGTTCGGAGGAGTGGGAAACAGATTCATTTTAATAGCCAGATTATTCATTGAAGCAAAACACCAGTAAAAATTGCGAATGATGGTCGTTATAAAATAAAAGCTAGTAGAAACACACATATTTATTGATGTACCAAAAAAAAAGTTGCATCAACTAAACTTAAATAAACTAGTAACTTCGCCCGCTCCTAGTCGCAGCTCCTAGTTTTGTATTATACATTACACATCGCTTAAGCAATTACGAATTATGTAAAAATGAACATGAGTTTTTATTTGTTTCCTTTTCTTAGTTTTTAAAATGTTAACAGTACTACAGTCAGTTTTAAGAATAAATGAAATAAATGTTTTCTTCTTAAATTTAGAATTTTTAATGGTTTAAGAAAATATTTTAAGACAGGACAAGATTTTAAGAATATTCACGAAGGATACCTCACGATTGCAAGAGTGTGACATTTTAAGCGAAATGAAATGGTAAGATTCCCATTAGCGACGAAGTAGGTACTCGTTTATTTTTTTTTAATTAAAAAAAACAAATAGCACAAAACTAACATTGGCACGTATTTGAACTCAAAACGATAAGTTAATACTAAAAAACATAGCGGAACAATAATGTCATGTTATGTAACCACGTCTGTCGAATATATATAAATAATATTCCAACTTTTGTGTAATTTGTGTTTTTCCCGTGAACATGGTAGTGTGATGAAAAGTATTGTTGTGACATTTCGCAAATGCACTTTTAATTTTTAGCTAACTATTCTAAATAACAGCAGGTGAAAGTGGTAATCAAATCTAGAAATAGATTACGTCAGATTAACACAAACATATCCAAAATGTCCAAAGTTAAAATACTTTCCAATCACAAGGAAAATATAATAATATTTAGATTCTGTACTTTAAGACCACTTTTAAATTAATTTATCTGTCTGTCCATCACCGCTGTTTTTTTTAGAAATAGTTTGAGGTAGAAAGATGACAAACCTGGCATATTGATGAAGCAAATTAACTCGCAATAGCTCAATAGTAAACACGCAATAATATGATATAGAAGTTTTAGAGGGCAAATGAAAAACATTTCTTTAAATTACGTATATCAATTAAGGCGCGCATTACAACGATTCTAAAATAATTGTTTGTAGAATATTTAAAAAATAATTAAAAGGACATTGCCAAAAATGTCTACTGAAACATGTCTGCCATAATTGTCTTTAAGCAATGCTTTATGTTTATTGCTCTTTATTAAATAATTACCACAATATATAAATTAAAATGTGAGATATGTAAGAACAAAATGAATGGTAGTATTTAGTGAATGCCTCAAATTAGTTTAAACTTCTTTTCATCTTGTAACTGTTTATCTAATAAAATATCCTAGAATTTTCGAACTTCAGAACTTTGGACTATCTTTAAATTCCTGCAATTACACAGATAACTCGGTAAACATTAAGACAAAATAAGATAATTTTACAACCATTTAAATTATTTTACTCTATAAACTATTAAATTATCTTTCAAAGTATTGGAAAATTAAAATAAAATTTATTTATTTTATCTAATAAAGCAGTTTAAAAATGCCTATTTTTTATATTTTATCTAATCTTCTAATCTCGTAACAGTTGCCGTACAGTAACTATAACCGTATATCTTGTAGATGAGGTTTCTAATATTACTAACTATGAAACGGTATTTAACTCCTGACAATTTACGACAACAATATGTAAAAGACTAATTTAATACCATTCTTCATACAACAGAAATAGTAACATATAGAACAGTTTTATTTAGAATACCATTACATATAAAGCTCATTTACGACGTAAAGTCATTTTCGTTTAACAACTCACGTTCTACAATTAATCTAAGTAGAAAATTCAATCCAAATGTAATATCTTAACAGTATATTATAGATGTTACGAATTATAAATATTACGTAAATGAAAATTACACGAATATAAAATTATATTTTCCTTAGTCCTATTTGACGCCAAAATTAAGACTAAAGGATTTTTTTCAATTTCAGTAGAAAAATGGAAAAAATATTCATACTGAGATTCGAATTGAATACTTCCGAATCCAGGATCCAGAATTTATCGATGCACCAATGACACGCCAAGGAAATGGATGAGATAAAAGTATATTTGCTACATAATTTTCGCTTCTTCTACTATTTGCAGTAATTACCTATACGAATACGTACCAAACAATTTAAATAATTTGTTGCAGCTCTAATAATTATCACTTTCACAATGCCAACTAAAATATTTATAAAAAAACTACACATAAATTTCATAACTTCTTCAGAATTTATTTGCAGATTGGCTTTAAAGCATAAAAAATGTCATTCATAAATATTCACTACAAATAAACTTCACGATATATTATTAAGACATTATAATCTTGACAATTCTGCAAATATTTATGTTTTGTCTTGCTAAGAAAGCAAAGAAAAATAAAGAGATACGAAAATCACACAAAAGGCAATAAAGAAAACATTATCGACATAAAATATCACTCATTCAATTTTATATAAATCAACAAACTGAAATAACATATACACAAGACAACAATTATATGTAATAAAAGTTCCAAATTCAATAGTTCTCCACGACTTGAATATCTCGGTATTCAAATTAAATTTGTCTTCTATCCTAATCTAATGCGCATGTTTTTAAACTTTTTCACAGAAAGCTGGAGATCCATCATATCTCATTCCAAATAGTTTCCTTTAAATATGCAGCAGTACCAGGTTAGTTTTCATGGAAGATACTATAATGTTGCTCCATTAAAAAGACTTGTCTCAGATGACGCACTATAGAAGTAAAATTGATTATGATTTGTGCGCGTTGTACAAAACACATATAATTCCGAATTATAACAAGAAATGAAATTAAATTATGGGAACATTATAAATAAAATTATAAGTCGACTTTTAAAAAGGTAATTCGAAAATTCACAATTCAAAATCATCAAGTCGTATTATTAATACATATTTTGCATAGCTTCGAGAATGGTTTTAAATAATAACAAGGAAGAGGCGGAATCACGCGTCAATTAGCGGTATGTTGGGACACTCTACCGTGTCGCATTTAGCAGTTTACTCCCTTATGCTTTTTTATGCTGAGCTTATCATGCCAAGTGACACCATACTTCTGAAATAAACTATTTTTATCATTGCAATAACTTTTTGACCATCATTGCCATTAAAAAAAGCTGATTGATGATGATTAATTATTTATACAATGACACAGTTTATTTAAACATCATAAGCAGGAATTGTATTTGTTAATATAACAACTAGGATGAAATGGTCTTCATCATTAACAACTGTATTACTCTCACTATTTCCGTAAAAAAATCAAAAACATTGTTTCAACATTGAACTTTCTCGACGATTGAACTTTCTCATTGAATTTATTATTTTCTAATATTTCCATACTCCTTGCAGTTTCTTTACAGGTTCCTGCTATGGAAGAATGTGCTCGTACAAGGTGTATAGTTTTTCTAACACTAAGTTTTATTTGCCAATGTGGTTCATACAGAGTTCAATCTATGCATAATTATAACTGATGAATCTATGCATAATTACAACTTGAACCTCGATACCGAAACTTGAAGTCAATTTACTAAAAAACTTCATATGCTCTAAAAATATTCACTCCTTTCAAGAAAACTTGGGACGCACAGTAATAAACAAAATTATTGCCAGTTGAGTACTTTTTCTTATCTAAACAATTCAATAATCCACCGCATATACGACGCAAATCCCCGACTCCACGTCTCTCCTTACTAAATCTACAACCAGTGACTTGTATACATTTCACTACTAATTATTTTAAATATGAGTAATTTTATTTAGATTAATAAAAAATAATTTCTATAATTCTTACAATATTTTATTTTATTATATAAATTCCAAGTTTCAAATGAATGTGCTGAATGAATATATATATATATATATATATATATATATATATATATAAAACTCATGTTATAAGCTTAATCATTACTTCGCAACTACAAAATTTGTCGCGTTGAAGTCAGCTATTTTTCAACACAACAATAGCGTTAACTAGAATAAATTCTCTTATTAGAAGCATCCGTTACGCTTTCGCATGTCTCTTTTAAACAGGAAATGAGAACTGATTAGTAAAAGAAGGACTGCATTGTTAACTACCTCATCTGATCTAAACTCTCCGCCAAAATGTGGCTAATGAGCTGGAAACTGAAGGCAGCGGTAATTTATGCAGGTGACACGCCATCTTCTATGTTTTAATTTACTTGTCACCTAAAGTGAACCATTAGTAAACTTGATGGTAAAGTATAAACTTGTCTATAGGGCAGTGGAGTCAAAAGTGCCATATCGCATAAAGAAAACAAGTGAAATAAATTTGTTAGCTGAAGTATTCATGCTTTCAATAATTTCATCATTCGATTAAATGTTACAGGTACTATGCTGTGCAATTACAAATAGTAGCAGGATAACGTTGAAAACTTTAAGATACTCTATAGTTGAACCAGATAAAATCTTTATTATTACTCTATTGTTTTTGAAAGTTCACATTCACATCCTTTTTTATCTGTCGAAACCACCGAATAAAATATTGTATTCTGTCTTTCATTCATGTCGTTAGGGAAACAGCAAAAATTACAAAGGTATCTGTAGAAACAAATCTGAAATTTTGCATTACAAAAGGTGAAGCTAACTCACTTAAAAAGACGCATTGGGAATATTACATTCTGAATAAAGAACTTCCGTTTCAAATACGCGAATATATGTATCCCGTACAAAATAAAAAATTTAAGGATTAGGAATGAATAATGAATAGCTTAAACTTTGTTGTATCTTTTAATGGGACAAAATCGAAACTATAGAAATAAACTATAAAATAAAGCTGAAATAAAAATAAAAAATATCAATTATTAACTAAGTCTGTCTTTTTTCGTTAGAGATTTAATCAATACATAATTAAAACAAATTTACACGTCTCTAACACGGAAAATTTAAAAAATATATAAAAGGAATAATATACTCTACATATATTTATTTAATAACATTTCTCGCACTCTGACTAAATTGCATGATAATTTGTTCTCCAATTTACTATAATATTTCATTTATTTTTTATAAATGAGTTATAAAATAGAAACACCTAAGAAATAAAAACTATATATAAATCTATACAATCATTGAAAACTACTAATCATTACTACTAATACTAATCATTGAAAATATTTACAAAAAAATTGTTAAGGGCTACATGATAAAAATAAAAGAATATAAAAATTTAGTTTATGAAATTCTTCTCTGTGTATTTGTGCATGCATCACCTAGAAACTACTAAACCAGTTCAGATAATATTTTTATTATATAATTGATTTAACCAGAGATACTGTATGTAATAAAGTACATGGAATAAAATAACTGGAAGTAGAATAATCACCTTGAGGATTTTTGTAGGAGCTAATAATCAAATATCATTTTCGCGTAAGGCGCACGGCCCCCTTGCCATTTGATCGTATGGGTAAATTATTTCAAAATTAGTCACCACAATTCTTAGTATCATCTATCAATATCGAACGGATCATGCGGAAAATTATGGAAAATTTACACCGCGTGAAAACTATTTTTTTACTTTAATGACTAAAGACATTTTATTTTCATAAGCTGCTTGCTTCTTTAAACATCTTCCTAAATACTTGTCATTTTAAACTAACTAGTTTACCTAAATAAACATTAAAATTACATAAAACTAGCTAATAAGAGGTACGTTATAAATAAGTCTGCGAAATGTTTGCGAAATAAAAGTTTCGACATTGTAATAGAAGTTCTCATGTCGTACTTTTTTGATTAAAGACATTGGGAAGAGAATATAATACGAAATATAGTGCATAAAATAATTCCACAAATTTAGTTTTTAATGAACAACAAATTATACTGAGCAAAAGATACAGTTGAAAATTAAAGAAAATACTTGTAAGCGTATACATATTACCGTGAGCTTCATGACATTTCGTAGAAGAGTTTATCCAAAGGTGGATCATTAAGAACACATATTTGAAATGTTCAATTTCACGTAAGTTTAAGTGCTGCCGCTTCTAGAATAATGCAGGAAATTGCTAAGAATTCGGGTGTTTTGTCACGCGTGACACAATACGTTACAAATCTCCAACGCTTGCTCATATATAAAACCCCATTAAGGCTTGCAGTAAAATTGTTTTAAATTCTGATTTTACCTAAAATATACAAGATAAGTTGGTATAAAAAATTAAAAAGTATGTAAAATGATTGCCTTTATTGAAACTTCTCTTTAAGTATTATTAAAAAAAAGGAAAATCAAAAATTTGTGTATTTCTATTGAAGTATATTGTAAAATACTTTAGGTACCAAACAAAAATACGCAACTTTGAAAATATCAAATTTAGATGTTTCAAGTTAGCCTATGCTTAAATGCTTTGAGATTTAAAACTCTTATGATAACTTATCCTGCTTCGAAGACGGATTAAACTACCGTTTAGGGAATTCATTTCAAATTTATTAGCAGATAAGTTTAGAAAAATACTTGCCTGAATTACAGGGAATTTCATTTTATAAGTATTATTTTTAAAACTAGAAAAATATTTAGTAACCTTAAATGTGACAAAGGAGCCGTTTGAATACGTGTTTGCTATACGCCTACTAGCTTATAGCGTAAAAGATAAGATAGACTGATGGAGAAACTTTATTTTTCAAGTCAAGTACACTTTGGTAATAAAATATGCAAACGGGAAAAGTCTTTAAAAACCGAAAACTCGAGAATTGTGGACACTTAAATTTTGTTTATCTCTATTAACTCATTGTTACCAATTACCAACAGTAATTTTTTCAATATAGCAGTGAAGTATTTCTCCAACGAAATGTTTTTATTCTTAAAGTACTCGTAACTTAACTTACATGTGCAAAATAATTTATAAGCTAAAACTATGAACGTTTAGTCAAGTAAACGTAACGTTCTGTCCCTCCGTTCATAAGGGGCCACTTCGTAATTACAACCAGGCATTAATTATTATGAAACTATGGACCCACTGTAATAATGAAGCTTTGTCTTTCAAAATCCAGAGCAAAACAGACGATTATTTTTTTCATTCTTAGCTAATTTCACTTGTTGCTGATGTCGGTTTTGGATTCCGTGATTGCATATCTACAACCTCTTACTGTTTTACATGTAGATACATGCTACATAGTCCAGAGCATATACATAATATAGGTCAAACATATATATTCAAATAGAGTGGAAACATTTTCTTTAATCAGTACTTAATAATTGTTTCGTGACTATATCTGAAATTTTCATTATATTCCATAGGGCGCCTATGGTGCACAAGGGTTTTTGATAATCAAGAACCCTTGATTATCAAAAGCTTTTTTGATAGAATCCATCGATAGCAATCTGCGTTAAAAGCAAAACTCTTAATTAGTTATATATATTCTTATTCTACTTTGATTTTTTTAAGTAATCTCTAACAAATTCACGCGGAAAAAATCATGGGCTCAGCTAGTTTATTAGATAATTTTTGTTATAATATCTGGAGAGTAGTCCATTACAAAGTTTTATTAATGTCACCATATAAAATTTAAGTTAATTTTTTTCAGTTGAGTTTATAGTCAATCGCAGATATTTCGCCAAAAATCTAAAATTTGCGCACGAGTTATTTTGAATTTATGTCACGTCTAAAATAATGAAACGTTTTCCACTTTGTTTATAATTAGAGAGTAAATAACACATAAGTAATGGAATTAAGTATACTTCAAACTAAGTATTTAACAAATTTCCCCTATAATAAATTTATTATACGCTTAGGCGTTAGCATAATCTACCTTCGAAACAAAGTAAGTTGCCTTGAAACACATTTCCCTTACTTATTGAGTAAAGTCAACGATCCTTGTTATAAACCCCACCCAACCTAACTAACGGACTTTGGGTGGGCGGTACACCTAAAACTGTTGACCGATACCGCCCGCGCAATCCATAAACTGTACTGGTTAATTGTCAATCAACACCGTTATTGAAGTAGAGAGCTGTTCATCAATCATTTACTGAGGAAATTATTAAAGACACAGTTATAAATACATTCACAGTTATAAATATTATTGATTTACAAATATTTATTGACGTGTATTACATCATATTACACGTAACATCGTTAACAAAAATCAAAACAAATTCATTCTCATAATTTAACAACATTTAACAACTTTTTATGGTCACCCTTATAATTTCGTAGCATCAGTACGTCCGTCGTCCAAGAGTTCCAACCTCACAGTTTCTACAGTATTTAAAAGATCTAATCATTTTAAAGATTGTTCAAAAAGTTTCACATTAAAATGTAGTTACTTAACTCATAAAAATATATAAGCTATAAGCAAATAAATTAATAAATATTCTAATGCGTATACAATATTCTAAACAATTTTTATTTCATTGCAGGAATTCAAAGATAATCTCAATATTTTTCAGAAGTTCAAAAATTCTAGGAAATTTCCTTCGATGAATAATTACAAAGTGAAAAGCAGTTTAAACAAATATGAGGCATTCACTGAATATCAGCAAACGTTTTGTAAGAAAATATCTCATATTTTAATTTATGCATTGTGGTAATTATTTGGTAAGCATAGAGCATTGCTTAAGGATATTTATTTAATTAAAAAAATATATTTTTCATTTGCTCCTCTAAAATTGCTAAATAATATTATTGTGCCTTAACTATTGTGATATATACGCGTTAATGTGCTTCATCAATATTCCAGCTTTGTCAACTTTCTCCCTCAAGCTATTTCCGGAAAAAAAACGGCAGTGATGGACTGACGCGAAGACATATGGACGGATTTATAAGTAGTCTTAAGATATAGAAACTAAATATTATGCTATTTGTATTATATTTTCCTAGTCCTTGGAAATTATTATGACTTCGAACATTTTGGGCATGTTTGTATATGTATTTCATGATTTGTTTATTTCTAGATTTTATTACCAATTTCACCTGCTGTTATTTAGAATAAATAGACAGCTAATAAAATTATTATAAAGGTAATTCAATCAGATGAAACACCATCTGCTATGTTTTGATTTATTTGTCACATAAAGTGAACCATAATCATCTTGATGGTAAAGTACAAACTTGTCTATGGGACAATGTAGTCAAAATTGCCGTATTGTGGAAAGAAAACAAGTGAAATAAATTTATTAGCTGAAATATTCATATATTAAATATATTTGGCGTTAATTTTGTAGAAATTCTTTATTCACAATTAAATGAAACTACGTGATGTAGTAGGATGTAGGTTTGCTAATATCCCACCTGAAGATGAAATACAAGGAAACCTAGATCGTGGTAAAGAACTTAAATAAAGTACTTAATTGTGAAATATTCATGCTTTCAATAATTTCATCGTTCTATTAGACTTTACAAGTACTATGCTCCGTAATTACATGTAGTAGCAGGATAACGCCGAAAAGTTTCAGATACTACAATTGAACCAAACACAATCTTTATTATTATTCTGTTGTGTTTGGAAGTTGTATCTGCTAAAATTCACATCCTTTTTTCTGTGTCGAAATCACAGAGAAAATATTATATTCTGTCTTTCGCTGATATTGTTAGAGAAACAGCAAAAATCACAAAAGTTTCTTCTGTAAAAACAAATCGTAAAATTTTACATTATAAAAGGTGAAGCTAACTCACTGAGCAAGATTCGCTGGGAATATTATGTTCTGAATAAAGAACTTTTGGCTTAAATACGCCGTTTTATGTTTGTTTCCCTTATAAAATAACGAACATTTTAAGAATGAGGAATGAATAGTGAATAGCTTAAACTTTATTGTGTATTTTAATCGAAATTATAGAATAAAAGATTAACACGCTAAAAATATAGAACGTAAAAATATAGTTTTCGGAAATTTTATCTATTTGTGTGTTTGTGCATGCATGACCTAGAAACTGCTAAACTAGTTCAGATGATATTATTAAAAAATACAGAGATCAACCAGAACTAATATTTAGTTCTTTATTTGAATTGGTCAGTTCTCTCAGCAAATTTAATATTTCCATAAATTTATTTACATTGCATCTGTAAAATAATTAACAAGTGCCTGGCTACTAAATATTACAGACGTGTATAAATAACAGTATGCACCAATAGCTATCGCTATGTATATTTTTAATCAAGCAAGGCAATTTTCCACCAAGAATGATATTGATGAAAAAAAGCCAGGAGTGAAGTGTGGAGTAATGTCGGAGGGATAGATGCTTAAGTAAACCACCCAAATATGTGCAGATGCATGAGGGTGGACATTCGTCTAGGATAGACATGGTTAGTCGTCTCTCTCAAATAGATTTTTTCGATGTTGTATGTATTCGTTATAAATTTCCTGGGTTTTCTGGATTTGTTAAAAAATTAAATCTGTCTATTTAATTACTTGGATAGTTTAGTATTCGGCTTTATAAGTTTATTGGTTACGTACTTTATTGTCAATACACTGAAGAAATTTACAAAAAAAAATATTTGGGGGAAGATAACTAAAGAAAAAGAACACAAAACGTTTGTTTGCAGTTCCTGTTTATTTGTACATGTACCAAGCAAGGATAGTTAAAAGAATTTGGATAAAATTTTTACTTGTGAATTCTCTTCGATATAGAATAACTTATAAGCTGTGGTTTATGACAATTGACCAACTAAAAAGAGGATAAAAATTTATGTAAATAAGAACGACCAAAAAGTATTGCAAAGGTTTTCCCATACATATAATAAAATGGTAAACGAGTAGTGTCGGTGAATTAAATATTTTTTTCAAAAAACAATTTATACACCTTGTACTTACGTTACCGAGGCCAATTTTAGAATTTTTGTCTGTGCGTTTGTGCACGCTAATCTGAGAAACTGCTTAACCGATTTGAATGCGGTTTTCACTGATGTATTGTGGTAAGCGTCCCGTAACCTTTGGCATTACTTCATCTTACTTCACTTACATTCAATCAATTTACAGACAAAAAAGTTATGTTAATTGAAATAATACGCGCTATTCCGGAAACGTTACATCGGTCGATTTAGCTGAAACTTTTATTGAATGTAGTTTATAAAACCATGATTGGAAGTTTATATGAACATAAAGTTAAAAAATAATGCATGGTTTCAGAGATACAGACATATCCGATTTAATATGAACTCTCATCGATATGGTCGACCATATTAAATAGGGATCGCTTTCTAGTTCGTCGCGTGTTTGTCGGGCGCGGCTGGCCTATATAAAACGCACCGCAAGGCGCGCCGCGCCCTATAGCATTGGATGATTCATGGCAAACGCATGTATTCGAAGACGCACGGAACGCCTTGGTAACAGCTAGGCTCGATAACGCAGGGTCTAGGGGTCTCTTGAATTATCTACGGTATTTAGTAATTTGAAAATAATTAAATAAATTCTGTACGCATATTTCGTATATAAACTTATTTCGTAACTTAGTGTTTTTTTGTGTTTGACTAAAATTCTGTGTTTATAATAATTACTTCATTCTTACATAAGAGTAGCTAGAATAAGTAAGACGTTATTAAGTTGGTGGGAAATTTTATTTTTATGGTGTTTTATAAACACATGTCTTTCTATATTCTTATAATTTGAGTACTTGTAGATGGACAAGTACGTGACAATTTTTCACTACAAGAAAATCTGATAAAACCAAAAATGAAGTCCACGCGAGTCATTGCGGGCACCATCTAGTCTCTAATGTAATGATTACCACAACAGAAATATAAATATTTTCAGTGTAAATTTTGAACACATAATAAGTACGTATTTATGCATGTACTAATATCGATTTATACAAGCATATATATATATATATATATATATATATATATATAACGATGATAATGACGAAAAAAACTATAAGTTGTTTTTTTTATTAAATGTATAAATATCTAATCTTTAAATAAATTAAATTACGATACACCAAGTTTTATGTACCAGTATTTTTAGCTTTGTTTTTTTTTTACTTTAAAGATGGCCTCTTATTGCTTTACGCAGAAAAAGTTTATACAGAATTATGATTTAAAACAATACTTTGTTATTAAGGAATAAGATACGGAAACTAATTAAAACATGAATAGATTATATATTTTCGAGGGATATATATATATATATATATATATATATGTATATATTAAAATAGCTAATAAATTTTAATCCCGAATTGCAGTCAACAATTGTTTTTAAAAAATTTATATTTTACACTATATTTATCTAAAAATATATCTGCATTAAATTTTCTCTTTAAATACGCAGTTATAAATATTATTGATTTACAAATATTTATTGCTGTGCTCACGGAATATAACGCGTATACATGTATAGAATTCAATACTACATTTTAATTTTTTTGCTTGCTTATAGCGATGATATGATTTCACAAGTTTTCCTTTATTTTTTTTATATTAGAAAAAACGAACAATTTTATCCACTATTGATGTGGCACAAACTGTTTCATATTACAAATTAATGGTATTTTAGTCACTAATATATAAATGTCAACGCGTCGTTGAAAACATTTATATCAAATTTGAAAACATTTATTAAAATTAAAGTATTACCCCATCTAATGTGAAGTTATAACATCACCCATTTGGGATAGTTATTTATAAAAGTGTAAATTATTTATATTATAATATATTAATTAATTGGAAGATGAGTAATCCCCTCAATGATTTTTGTCTGAGCTAATAATCAAATATCATTTTAGTGTAATGCACACGGCCTCCTTGCTATTTTATTGTATGTGTAGATTATTTCAAAATTAGTAACCACCATTGTTAGTATTTTCTCTCAATATCGATTGGATTATATCCAACTATATGCAGATGAAAATAATTTTTGGTAAAATGTACACCTCGTAAAAACAATTGTTTATTTCAATGAATAAAGCCATTTTATTTACATAAGCTTGCATTCTTAAAGACCTTCTTTAATATTTGTCATTTTAAGCTAAGTAGTTTATTTAAAAAAACGTTAAAATTACGTAAAACTAGCTAATAAGAGGTACGTAGTAAATGAGTCTATATTTGCAAAAAAAAATTTTACTTTGTAGTGGAGGTTTTCATCTCATACTTTTTTGGGTACCTTGAGCTTTCTTGGCAGAAGAACATGATCTATTGAAGAGTTTTTCGAAGGATGATCTATTGAGATTTAAAATATTCCATTTAGAATATGCCGATTATATGTCTATTTAGAATATTAAATTTCACATAAACTTAACTACTGGGTGTTTTGTTACGCGTGACACAATAACTTACAACTCTCCAAAGCTTGCTCATGTATAAAGTCCCATTAAGGCCAGCAGTAAAATTTCGCTCACGTGTTCTAAATTCTGCTTTACCTAAAAATATCAATGAGTTGATATAAACAAACGAAAAAATATATAAAATGATTGCCTTTGGTGTGAGTTCTATTTCATTATGTATTTAAAATAAAAAAAAACGAAAGTTTTAAAATAGTTTGTGAGTTTATATTGAGGTATATGTTAAAATACTTTAAATATCCAACAAAAAATAGAAAATTGTGGACCTACCGAAAAACATAAAATATAAAATTTGGAGGTTTCAAATTAGCCTGTGCATAATTTCTTTGGGATTTAAGGGCTTTTATGAATGAATCCTAAATCTATTAACAGAAAAGTTTAGAAAAATACTTGGCCTGAATTACAGTCAATTTCGTTTTATAAGTATTATTTATCGGCTAATTTTAAAAACTATAAAAATATTTCGTTATTTTAAATGTGAAAAAAGAGCTTTCGTCTGAATACATATTTGACCTACTATAAATCTCATGGCTTATAGTGTAAAAGGTAAGATAGATAGATGAAGAAATTTTGTTCTTAAAGTTAGGTTCATTTAAGTATTCGAATTTGAAAACGGGAAAGTATTTAAAAACCAAAAACCCGAAAATACATATACTTAATTTTTCTGTTTCTGTACAGATTAATTTTTAGCAGTTACCTGCAGTAAATTTTTCAATATTGCAGTGATATTTTTCTCCACCAAAATGTTTGTATTCTAAAAGTAGCCTTGACTTAATTTACATGTGCAAAAACGTTTATAATTTAAGATCATGAACTTTTAATCAAGTAAATGTAACATTCTCCACATTTCTGTCTCCATATGAAGCATTTCCACATTTCTGTCTACATCTAATCAATATGAAGCTATAGACTCTCTGTAAAGGAGAAAAGGAGAAGCTAAAGCATCTTTCACAATCCGGAGCAAAACAGAGGTATATTTTTTCGTTGCTCGCTAATTTCACCTGTTTTCTAAACTGCCCACGACGTAGTCTTATAAATTATTATCTGTGGCATATCCAGTAAGCCCACCGTGCACCATCTAGAGGCTCATACCTCTATGGATTATTAAGCAATACCCATTTAAAGTTCTTAAAGTTATAACCATTTAAAGTTCTTTAGTGAATGTTCGTTTGGAAAGCCTTTAGTGCTTGCATGCTTGTGTAACAAATAGATGAACGGATAGATAAACAGACAAAATTCCAAGACCAAACAATAGGAATTATTGTCGATACCCCAAATACGTCCCTGGAATATTTTTTTTAAATATACTACATGTTATTAACCCCCTTTCTCCGGCTTATCCTTTCGATGATACACATGTACAATAGTATAATTGAATAATAAAAATAAGTACATTCTTTCTACTTCTAAACCAGAACTCGTTTGATATTATCTGTCAATTTCTATTTATTACCCCAAGTATGTCATTAAACAGATTGAAGCACAAAGTAGGGTACAGATCTTAATCAAAGTTAATATTCAAAATCAACGATTGTTGTAAGAAATTTAGGATATATATAAATATAATTTGTTAACCACGAGTATAATTTATGCATACACAATATTTTTAGTTGAATAATTTTTAAATATTTATTGCTTTAGAAATGTTAATTTTACGAAGAGCAAATTCTAACAATTGTATATAACTGATCAAAAAGCAAATCGATAAAGAGGTAACAATGTATTGAGATATCTAATTTTCTACACATCTAAAATTAGTTTTCTATATTTTTAGGTAAATGTTCTCCGTAAATCCAGTAAAGAAGTGAAAATAATCTGAGCTAAACTAAATTAATTAAGAGAAATCCTTCATTATTTTTATGAGAGCGAAAAAAACTAGTAACTACTAAACAGGTCAACAGATTGGAAGATATTGCTTCGCTGTTGAAGAAATTATACTCTGTGGAAATAAGATAAGTTACAGGTGATACGAGTCATGACTCTTTCTCTGTTATTAGCTATAAGGTCCTAGTTAGTAAGGTGGAAGAGCTGTGAAGCTGCTGTGAAGCTAAATATTACGGAACTTATAGTCAGGACTCAGATAAGAAATCAAATAGTCATGTCACTTAAGACAATCATAAATTATATTTTCGAAAAAGAAAATATATAATACTTTCGTTCATCTGGGAAGATGTAAAATGTGATAAAGTGAGAGAAATATAATACAAATACCGATATCAAAGATTTCTTTTCATACGAAAATAATTATCGATTTATGATATGAATGGAGAATTATCGTGAGCTATTAAGAAGAGTAGATACTACCTCAGAGATGATGGATTAGTGACAAAGTAATTTCGTATCACAAGTTATTTTAGAGAACATAACGTCATACTGTCATTCTATATCTATGCTATGTGTTTCGTCAAATAACCATAGTAAATGAAATTTAACCAGAATTCGTATATATCACATACACCAAAGTTGATGCTTGTAAACACAAATGACTTAAAAGAGTAAAATAAAAAGTAGATCAAGTACGAATTACACTTACGCAAATAGTATACGTGCCATCAGCTCTCTATTTAAGTTATTAATGGTAATGTATACCGACTATGTGCAGTGCTATTCCCGACTTTGGATGCCATCAAAACAATAAATGATCATCTAAAGACGATGGCAGCATTACACACAGTGGAAGTTCCTAGTAATTACAAAATATGAAAAACTTGTAAGAACAAAATTTTTTCCTTATATCGTGAGAAATACGTGTTTTTTTTTCTTTTACCAATGGCTCAGCATTCTGAAGAAATTAAAAAAATTATTATTTATGATAGTCTCCCTAAAATTTTGTTCAACATAATGTTCGTGATCCTGGCCATCCATGACCTAATTTTAAATGTTCACGATTTTTTTCAGATTTTTCCGAGCAATCGTTTTGGTGGTGAGTGTGGGAGGCAGAAATGTTTAAGCGTTATTCCATCTATTTGTAATGAAAACTAATAATGGAACGTGATAATAAATATAATTAAAAGACCTATCTTTTTCTGGTCAACTCGTTTAAAAAGAACGTAGAGATAAGAAAAGATGTAGAAACATAGTATTCTTCTAATATCGGCTCATAGAATAATTATTCACAAAGTATTAAATTTTTAAGATAATAGATTAAACCTAAATAAACAAAACGCTCTCGCTTAGCTATTCAAGAGTAGTCTCAAAGCCTGCAATAAATTCCATTCAAATCTACTTTATAAAAATTCAGTATCATTTTCTTACATTCATCGCTACTCTTATTATTGCCTTACTTATTATTATTTTTAATTCCACGCAAATAACAGAAAAACAGAAACCTTTATGTAACCATATTACGTCTATCACTTATCACACTAAAGTCTAAAAAAGTGAATAACCCCCACCCCCTCATCTTCCCGCCCCTCAATACCAAAAATAAAAATTATGAAACAAACAACGTTTGAAATAAGAAATTTACTGGAAAACTGTTCAATGATTCTAAGATGTATAAATTTTTGAGGAATTCGTTAGGCAGAAGGAATTTGGACGCATAAATTATTTTAATATTAATATAACACTTCGAAGCTATATCTAAAATTTTGATTTTATTACATATGGTGCAACAGCACATCCCTTGATTATCAAAAGCTTTTTCGGTGAAAACTGTAGAGCATAATCTATGTTAAAAGTAAAATCCTTGATTAAACATACATGTTCATATTTTATTTTTATATATTTTTTTAATAATCTGTCTAAACAAACCAGCGAAATCATGGACACAACTAGTTTATTACATAAAATATTATATAAAGCTTTTTTATATAATAATTGTAGAGAATCTACAATTCGTGTCAATATTTTATCAATTTTACCATTGAAAATTAAGTAAATCCTTTCATGTTTATAGTTAAAAATATAGTTAATAATGTAAGGAATCTTCACGTTAATAATGTAAGGAGTTATTTTGGATTTAAATAACGTTTAAAATAAAAAAAAATTTCTCTTTTTTCAGTTAAAAGGTAAATAATACATACATAATGAAACTAAATGTACTTCAGCCTAAGTATTTTAGCAAATTTCTCCTATAATAAATTTTGAAAATGATTCTCTAAGCATTAGATTAATCTACTTCGAAACGAGGTCAATTGCCATGAAAGCCTTAATGCTAGAAGCATTAAATTATCATGAAATATTCCAATTTTATATTTCTTGTTTTTCTAGTCTCTTAACCCACACCAGATATGTTAAACTGTTTTATGATGAAATTTCAAAAATATTTTAGATTCGCTTAAATGTACTTTTGTTGCGTAGTTTGTGAAGTATTTTAAAATATACTACAATAGAAAAATCCAAAATATTTTAAAGTTACCTTTCTTTTTTGTAAACACTTAATAAAAGAGAAAGTCTCACTAAAGATAATAATTTCATATATGTTTTAATACCGACTTATTAACACCAGGTTTGAATACATCGAAGTAAAATTTTACTTCTGGGCTTAATAGGGCTTTATATACCTGAAAGCGTTGAAGCTTTGTGAAGGATTGCGTTACGCGTAACAAAACACGCAATTTCTTAGCGACTTCCTGCGCGTTAAACCCAGCGAACCGACAGTAACTAAGTTTACGTGAAATTGAATATTCTCAATAGAAAAATATTTTAATCTTTTAACAAACTCTTGTATTGAATGTCAGGAAACTCACAATAATGTGAATATGCTTCCCAGTATTTAGTTTCTAGGTTATTAATTTTTAACTTTACCTTTTGTTGAGTGCACTTGCTGTTCATTAAGGACAAAGTCTTCATAATTTAATTATATATTTATTACATTTTGAATAATATTCTTAAGTTATTAATAATTAATCAAACGTAAAGAGGTGTATTCAAAATATACATGTTATTACCAAGTTTTATTTTGAAAATTACGTATTATATATCAATGCCTATTCAAGTAAACTGCTAAACCTATCATGACGAGTGTCAAGGAAGATCTCTGACATACTAAGAATTAAAATGATAAATTCTGAAGTCATTTAAAAATACAACGAGATTGTATGAGGCAGCATCTCACGCGCATCACGCAAAAATCGGTTTTAGTGTTTGATCATCAGCCCCAAGAGAAATCGTCAAGATTATTACTCTGCTTAAAATCAATTAATAAATTATTATCTAAATAATTGACAACAATATAAAAGCAACCACCATTAATATGTACTCTGATAATTTCTTACTAGATGGTGGTAATATCTAGTTTTGATAATAAGATTTCAAAATCATCACGATCAATCAAACTACAGTCCACTCTTCTGGTTCTACACAAGAGAAACCAAATTTGAGAAAAATCAATATGAAATCGGAAAAAACTTTATCATGCCAAAAGTGGATTAAATTGCTCATTTTTAATGATTAAAAGAAAACCAAACGGAAAAACAGGGAATGATATCATCATTATGAGGAAAAAACCTATTAAATTGTAGTATTGAAAAGTAAATCAAAAATATATATTCCTTGAGGAAAGTAAACCAAAAATATCAAATAATTCCAGAGGCTCGGCTTCATGTGTTATAATCATAAAATTAAATATTTTAATGTATCAATTAATATTTACTCCATTATTACGTTGTTTGCTCATACAAATATATAGGAGTCAATTAATTAATAAAGTGATATTTTTTTTAATTCTCATTGAACATATAAAATTAAAATAACCTATAACGTATTTTGATTTCCTCCTTTGTTAATAATATATAATTTATTCTTCAATTATAAAATATTTTCAACATTTTCTGTATCATTATTCTATTTAAGTGTCTCATTCTCACAAACAAAATTTTCTTAAAAAAATCTTAAAGAAAACACACAATTACAGGTGTAATAAATTTTCCTTCCTGTGAAATATTATTTGTATCACTCAACATTCATAGCTGAAAAAGGTGTCCATAGCGTCGCGTCTTTGATGATGCGGTGTGATTCTGGGTGTGCGCACACTACAGAATGGTAATACTTTGCTTTCAATTTCAAATAGTGTAGCTCGAGAAGACACGAAATATTTTGACTGAAATCCTCTTATTTTGTACCCATGTACCTACGAAAGCCGGGTCATTACCAAATTTAATAACTATTTTTGACATTATCATAGGGTACGTATTATTACAGAAAATAGACAATATTTAAATAAGTAGAACAAAATGACTAACCTTGCAGTTTCACTAAAATGATTTAAGCAATTTTGTAGGTATCTTATAATAAAGATGATGCATGTTTCTCTGTCTCTTGAAGATATTATAGATATAAAACCAATAAAATCAATAAAGCAAAATTGTATTAATGGTGGAATATGAAGATAATTTTCTATAAATTCGGTCCCTAGAGCACAAACAAATTGGAAAAATGTCCTTCGTGTTTCTTAAGAACAACGTACACTAAAGTACCGTCAAATCTATTGAAAAATGTGATAATAGATTAGCAATGTCAATAAGATATAAGATCAATAACTAAATACTATTTATACTCATAATATACAACGTATAAATGGACAACAAAAATGGAGTTCTGATCCAATAGTATTTAATTAGTAACTAAAAGGAAGGAAAGACATTACTTCACGTACGCCGCATTACAATAATAAATATTCTAAATGCTGAACCGAGAATTGATCAAACATTTCATTGAAATATAAACCATTTATCATTTCATAATATTGATGATGGAAAGTTATTTATTACCTTTAGAGTTACTTCAATAAATTAAAATATTAGACTACTTTAAATTATTAATAAGTTTGATGGTATATAAAATAAAACGTATTAAAAATCGAATTGGAACTACACATATACACAGTTCATTTTTAAATCATATATATATATATATATATATATATATATACATATATATATATATATATATACCACGTATTAGTACAAGTTTCCATTGATCATATCTTCAATCATATTCCGAAAATATATGTATTAAATTTCCTCTTTAAATTCACAATTGAAAATGTAATTGAAATTCAAGTATTTATTTCTCTATATTATATCATATTACACTAAGTATATAACGTTATAGTAACGTTAACAAAAATCAAAACAAGTTCAATCTCATTATTTTAACAACATGAGATTTAAATCAATTTTATTCATCACAAATTATATGATATGCATTCACTTTTATGGTTATGTAGTCAGTAAGGAAGCTTTATAATTTCATAGCTTCGGTATGTCCGTCGTCCGTGTAGCCCAACCTCACAGTTTTGACAGAATTGAAAAGATCTTTCACAAGAAAATAAATGGTTAATTTTACAATGATAATTTTTGCACCATTTTCCTATTGTTATAATTTAAAGAACGTACAATGCAAAACAATCACTTTCAAACTCCCTCCACCAATTTTGTTAATCATGAATTCAACAAATCTGAGAAGAGTTTGAGATACAATATTTGATTAAAGTATCGAGTAATGTTATTTTAATTAACTCGTGATAACTAATTCGAGTGGTATTCACATTCATGGAACCCTACTTTAGGCGAGCCCCAACACACAATGGGTTTTTAACCATAAAAAATTATGGATGAAATTTTTGGGAAGTTTTCATTCTTTATATCTCAGTTGTAATTTTTAACTAATGCTATTGCTTTGATTTAGTAAAACCCACTTATATTATACGGCCGATTACGTTATGAACGTATAATATTTTTTATTATATTTCTTGGGACAACTTTTCAAAGTAGCAAAAATATAGTGAATTTCTAAAAATTATGAAATATACACTCATTGCAATAATCGATGTAATTAAGGAGCAGAGTGATTGTGTTGATACTAGTAAAATTGGTGGGGTGAGTGGAGGTGTCGCTTTATATGCCCTATTGAAATCTAACATTTGCATATGAACTTAGGAAAATTTAAAAATTAATTAATTTTATAAATTCAGCTTCGTAAACTATACCATACACTTCATCCGCATAATGATATAATTTCAAAATTTCTATAGGTCTGTTTATATGTACTTTTGTCGCCAAAGGCATTTTGCAATGTACATACAATAGAGATATCGAATATATTTACACAATTACTATAAATACCCAATTTATTGAAAATGCTTCGTAAAAAAAACTCAGTGAATGCAATCATTTTTACATGTATTTTTTATACTAACTTATTAATATCTTTAGATAACACTAGATTTAAAAACATGAGACCAAATTTTGCTGCTGTTCTTAATAGGGATTTATACCCCTGCTGTTTGCAGGAGCGCTGTGAAGTATTGTGTCAGGCGCAACAGAATACCCAATTTGTATCATAACCTTGCCTTATTAAAGGAAAACCTTTACCAAGGCTATGTTATGAAAATATCATAGACTCGGTTACTGATATTAAAGTTGTTTTGACAAGATATATGTTTTAAAACCAACATCAACGTTTCCTTATCATAAAAAAACCTCTATGAAAAAAATTTAAAAAATTGTGAATAACCAGTATAAACAACTTATTCTTCTGCTAAATAATACTCACTCCATAACTTAATAAGGCTGTGATCACACTGTCATACTCAATCGACGCTATGAACACAGCGTCGATTTGACAACGCAGCACGACGCTCGGTGGGCGTGCGTTGCAATTTGCTTAATCCTCTCGTTAGCATTGAAATAGTGTAGCTTCAGAAAGGAAAACGATACGAAAAACGTTCTTTGGTTACAATCGCATTATTTTTCACGCAGAAACCTGACTGGCTATGCAAATTTAACTACCCCTCTATAAATGATATCTAAAAACACATAACAATAACTTAGGCCCAGGTTTTCTTTAAATTATCATAGACTACCTATTATTATCAAAAATATAATACAAAAAAGAACTAACAGATCGTATTTTCTCTGAGAATATTTTGAAAACAATATTCTAATGGCATTACAAATAAAACACCAACAACGCGAAATGTTATTGAAGATGAAAATATGTCTGAAAACTGCTTCTGAATATTTATAGCACAAAAAACCCTGCTTAATTCTTACATGCAATAAATATAATAAGTACACCAAAATTCCTTTAAAAACTGCTTTTCTGCTGATCAGTAGCAAGATCAAACCCTAATTAGGAGTAGGAAGTAGGAATATACAACATAAAAAAGTTCAGATCCGATATTATTTAATTAATAACTAAAACTATAAAATTATTTTACTTACGTCTACTTATCAATAATAAATCTTCCTAAGTGCAGAGCCTAGAACTGACCAAATTGGGAAACACAAATATCAACAGTTCTCTTACAATTTCGATAAATGTGCTCAGCATTCGATACAAAAACTTCGAAACATTTCCCTTACTTCACGAGTGAAATCAATAAATCTAGTTATTAAAACCTACCCAAACCGACTGACGGCCGTGGGCGGGCGGCTCACGTACAACTATTGGCAGAAACTGCCCACGCTATGCGTTAACAGAACTGGTTCATTGTCAATCAACAGCTTTATTACAGTACAGAGTTATTCGCCCTTTCTTTAGGGAGTAAATTATTATAGAATAAAACATATAAATACATACTGAATTTATCATTTTACGAAATTTATCAAGGAATTTAGTTATTTCCTTTAGATCTAAACCAGTAAGTATAAGTATTTAGGACAACTCTAGAATATTAATAAGTTCCACGGTAAAAAAAACAACACCGTTTAGGGATAAGGCAAACTCGAACTATTAGAGTTCGTTCACGCTTAGGCACATAATAATATTTAAGGGTACATAATATTTTTATTTAACTTTTTGCAAATATTAATATTATTTTCCACCATGAAAATATATCGCCTAACATATTTTTCACGAGCATAAAATAATTGTAAATTTCTCAAAACCTACGAAATGTGGAAACGTCCCTAAATGTTTCGGTTACTTCGCAAAAATTTCTAGTGACGCTATTTTTCCATAATTTCAACTTTTGGTACTTTCAGAGATGGGGTAAACAAAAATATTTTGAGAAATTTCGACAATATCTCCAGAATCTCCAAATTTCTAAAAAAGCCTTTGAATCCTTATAACATACTTCGGCAATTACGTCCCACTCCACATGTGAAATTAATTTGTTTTATTATTATTTAGTTTGCTCTCTCTAAAATTTCTATGCAAATATATTGAATGCTAACTATTGGAATATAAGTGAAATAGTACATTTTAACACTATAACAAATCTCAAATTTATTTGTTTAACAGTTTCTGAAAAAAATGGCTGCGATTTTAATTTTACGTGTTTGGTTTTTTTTGTTTTTGATGTACGGAACTCTAAAAATATAAAGTTAATTTAAATATTTTATTTCGAATTAAATCGGTTAAAAAAATAAAGTCTCATGAGATAATAAGACCACAGAAATATATATAAATAAAGGTATATTTAGGGGACTTATAGCTGCATGACCAATAATTTTCGATCCACCACCAACGTTAAATTCAAAATTTTAGGTATGTCCACAACTGAAAAAAACTTTTAGGTGCATAAAAGTTTTTTTCAGTTGTTGACATACTTTTACAAAATTTCCAATTAAATAATTCTGTGAAGGACCCTTTTTTTCCCTTAGAGGAGGAAATTTTTTTAGGAAGAGAAGTTAAATATAAATTAATGTTATATTTTATTCTTTGCATATTTATAAATATGTTTTTTTTTATGTATTAGACGATTCCGCTGTCATAAATTCTACTAAAAATAAATAATTGTGGTCTGTTTTATGTTTTATAATAATAAGGCAAGAATTTAAATTCGTTCTCAAAATATTATAAAAGGAACAAATTTAAATTGCTGATTACATTTTCCTCTCACTTTAGTTAATTATAAATTTAATAAATAAACATTACTCCCCGATTTAAAAAATTATGTTTATGAAAAATAACACTACTCTACTAGAAAGACTAATTATTTCCTAATAATAATCCAACTACAAAAATATTGTAAATAAAGTTTAAGGATTGCTCTTCAACTTTATACATATATCGTTATTTCATTTAATTTCTACCAAAAAAGGCGTGGTTGAAAGAAAACAAATAATATAAATAATTGACAAAAATATGTCAGACGCTCTTTTTAAATAAATTCTAACTAGTTTAGAAAATACGGAACATTCGGATTATATACATTTTATAGATTTGAAAGGAACGTGCCTGTTATCCCAAATTTGAGTTTAAATTGTTCGACTGTCCTTATATTTTCATGATAAAATACTATTTTTAATCATAAAATTCTCAAAAACTAGTTTTGAAACCAATGTACACTTCTATTTCAATTGATATTCTACAATATAAATGAAAAAAATTAATTTAATCAATATTCTTTATTCCGTTATACTAATTTCTAGTTTCTACTTCAATCAATTTCTGAGAAAAGCAACAGGTTAACAGTCTAGGAAGAGGTATAAGAGTTACGTTTTTGTTCCTTTTGGGATGGGGAATCCAAAAACTATACAATCACCACAAATGATAATAACTCTTTTACACATTCATCTTCTAAATCACAACACGTTCAGCTTCATTGACCATTAGCCGATTTTACGCTCATCAACAATACCAATATTGGTTAATTATAACCAACAGGTGGAAATAAAATATATAAAAGTGGATATCACCTTCTTAAGTTACCACTGCCTACATTTTCCAATTCCTTACTAAATCCTAACAAACGGCCTGCATCAAGCGTGACAATCAACACCTCTCTACTGTCGTTCTTCCCTCAACTGCTCCATTTCCGCCTCTTATTTGCCCAAGGTATCCGGCTCGTCTGAGAGACGCGTCTGCTTTGGGCGACACGATATATGCTTCTAATCAGAGTAATTATACTAATTGGGGGTGACGTGTGTTGATGGGTGATTGGAAGCCGAAACTTTGAGCAAATTAAATAAATAAGAGATTTATGAAATATATTAAAACTATTCGTTATATTTCGGTTGTATTATAACTTATATTAATACTTATCCAATAAATACAAAGTGTATTTTCCTTTGAATATATGTATATTTTGACAGAATTTATTCATCTCATCGTTCTGAACTCAACACGTTTAGACGAATCTGAAAAAAACAACCATATCCAATAAAACTACTTTAAATATCCGTACTAAGTTCTAATTGCAGGTGGCGACAATGTTTGATTGAGGTGAGCCCTTGCACTAAATACTCGGTGGCAAATATTATGTAACTACTGTGTGCCTTAATTTTTTAGTGATCTCATGTACTGTTTGAATATTTAACAAATACATTTTTAATATTAAATTGATACATATAAATTAATTCGACTACATGAACACTACTCTTATGAAAACTGTGTGTGAGAACGTCATACACTAATTCATTTACGCTTTTAGTGTGCTAACAACCTGTAGAGTTAATTTTAAGGGTTCGCTAGTAAAACATGGTACTCTTATACAGGTACCCTAATTATTTTATCATATCCATTCTTCCGTAGGTCTGTCACGACCACACAGTTTTACATCTACATGAGTGAAATTTTGAAAGTTGAGTTGCAAATCTCGTTTGATTAAGGGCAAAGTATTTAAACAAATTCTGTTTTTGTACATCTTACCGAATTGATATGATTTGATAGACTTTTTGAAATTAAATTTGTCGTCATTTAGCATTTTCCTCTTTACAAACCATACTGCCAAAATATTATGCTTCGAAATCATATGCAGTGTGGCCCCCTCTTACTTTTTAAAAATGATATTTGAGATCCAAAAAAATATAAATGCAAGCATTTAATTAAAATTTTTCAGTTAAATTATTTCGACTAACTTACATCAACAGTTTTAGGAGTTGTAAACAATTATGTAAATATGCTTTAAATTCACTTAGCCGAGTTTTTTGGCATCTTTGCAGTAACGGGTCAAAATCGCTTTCATTTAATTAGTTTATATTTGAATAATAAGTTTTCTTTAAGAGTCTGAATTTGGAACGTGTTAGTAAAAAATGTCACGGCTAAGACCAAAATGAATAACGCTGTTAGTAAAAAATATAATCATGATATTAATTTATACATCAGTTAATGTCAACGAAATATTTTTGATTTCAATGAAAACTTTTATAACAACTGAATATATTTTCCCCACCCTATGAAAGAATAAGCACGGCATATTTAGTTTAACGGAATTATAAGAGGACGATTTAACTGAACTACCCACTGAAACCACCCTTAGGTATTGGGTCATTTAGTGACGAGCTGACTGGTAAAGAGGAATTTCGACAAACAAGGCGTTCTCCTTTCGGTGAGTATGGTCTAAAGGCGCACAGTCATTGAGATGGATTGCGTACATCATCTCGCAGTTGGCATTATTGTGACGATAGGATATGAATATGGTATAGGCCGATTTGTGCCAGCAAAGCGAGAAAGACCCTGTTCGTACCATCTGTTCACCTTTGTATTAAGCCGCATCTTATTGCAAGTTTTTCAGTTTTTACCTGCGCATCCGCATCCATAAGTCGCATCTTAGATAAGTGAAAGAAGCAAAGGCAGATTGGTTGAAACACTGTCGTACTTGGTTCAGTCAACCTATCGACTGCTTCTTTTCTGCAGATACTGACGTAGCACTGTATCTACTGGGGCTACCGCTCTCCAGTACCATCGGTCTTCCATCGGTTAACAGCCTCCTACAGATTGCAAGTGTTTCAGTTCTATGATAGTCTGTTTGGATGTTACTAGAGAAATTCTAATTTACTGCTTGAGAATCCACTAGATCCACCCACTACCGTCTTTAAGAGAAAGAGAATTTTTTCGAGGTCATTGGGTGTGGTCGGTATAGCGGAAGCTTCCCCGTCATAGCTGCTAAAGAAAGCGGCTACAACGAAGTGTCCCTTAAAATAGCGACAGTGATATGGGGCTCCAGTTTCGTTTATCTCTTGAAACGAAAAACCGTCAACATATATACATGTATCCACTGATTTTCTGGGTAATTTTCCGAGATAGTCTGGAGAGATAACTTTCTTAATTCGATTTAGAAGGTGTCTTAACAGGAGTTTAATTCATGTTTAGTCGAGCTAGTTTTCCAGCTATGATTTTATATTCAGTGCCAAGACTCTAATATGCACCTAAAGGCATAGCTTGCATATTCATCATGTCAGTAGCCGGTCAATAGTCGTTCTATTGACGTCTAAAGATTCGCCTGGTCGGTTCTCAAAATCGGAGTACTTCTTTTTCTCATATACTTCTAAGGACTCTATCCGTATCTGGACCACCAATTCTTAATTTAAGTGGATTTTGTATGACTACTAATTATTGTCAGATCTGAATTATGGACAGGTTGATCATATTGGCTGTATTAACACTGACAGTAACTACATTATCATGACTAAAATAATCGATAACTTTTAAGGTAAATGATAGAGGTTTCTAGTCGTTCTTCTATAAAATCCACCAAATAACATCACTATGATAAAAATACGAAAAGGGCTGGAAGAGATGAAACTTATCCAATATACGTGACTTACTAAGTTAAATAATTTATAACTTATTACTGTGATATAAATATTATATAACTCATCACAACGGGACAAGAAACTAATTAAATTTCGTTATTACTTGATAAAACTTATTTACACCTTCAGATCTCCATTAAAAAAGTTCATTCCTTCTATTCCATCTACACGTTTAATACCATTCCTTTGCTTATTAATTATATAACATTGTAGTTAGTTAGTTAACATATATAATCAAAGAAATAAAATTTATTGACGATTATTGACCTTATTTATTTAAACAAAATACAAAAGCTTTCTTCATTTTGTTCTATATTTTTTTTACAATTATTACATTTATTTTTCATTGTCAC
Organism: Druceiella hillmani; assembly: GCA_039881145.1. Lineage (NCBI taxonomy): Eukaryota > Metazoa > Arthropoda > Insecta > Lepidoptera > Hepialidae > Druceiella > Druceiella hillmani. Next base: position 27,853,242 of record JAYKKI010000014.1, read on the forward strand.
ATATTTATCCATAAAATTTGCCACTCGGCTTGCCGTGAAACATAAATTCACACATCGTTTATGAAAACAAAATAAAGTCGATTTTACCCAAAGTGACACGGAAAAATACTAGATAGCTAACGTTATCAAACTTTTCCGGAAGCGAGCGTAAGTTAGGCATGAAAAGTTGTGCCTCTTTCCGGAACGACACAATGTAAACATGATTCCACTTGTTCCTTATCAGAGATTTATTTCCTCTCGTCTGTACCCGCCTACCCTAATGTGCTTCGTTTTAAGGAGAACAGCAAACGTCTCTCACTATAATTTTGCTGTTGATCTATTTAAATCTTTTTAGAGAATCAGCACTTTAATAAATATATGCGGTAATTTATATAAATTGATTCTACGAAATTCAAATTATATCTTTAATCACAATCAAATGGAACTACGTGATATAGTATTATTTCTACTTTCTTTAAGTTCCTTACCATGACGTAGGTTTCGTTGTATTACAACATCTTCAGATATTAGCAAAGATTTGCTCTTAATAAAATTAACGCCAAATATATTCAATATATCTTTAGTTTTACGTTAAGACGTATTAAAATAAAGAATGAAAACAAAATAAACGCAATATGAGTAGAATTAAATAAAAAACCTTACATAAAAGATAAGGAGACGACTAAAAATATTAATATTGTCTGACGTATACGAGAAGTACATGAGTTCTGTAAATATGCATTTACTATATATGAAATATGAAACATTTAAAAATCCCTAATATTTTTTTCAGGTAGACATATCAAGCATCATGGCGTTTAGTGTATATTTCACAGGTATAAAAATGTCAATAATTTATCAAGAACTATAAGATCTGACGTGTGCGCTACATATTTTTCCGGTAAACTTTAAGTACAAACTGCGGTGCTACGCCTTGTAGACCCTTGTGATGCTTGCCGTATCACGCTGCACCAAATTTAAATTTTTATAAGACTATTATGTTTATAAAAACAAACAAAATATATTTGCGAAAATAAAAACTTTATATATTTTTCGTTTTAGAAGAGAAAATTAATTTTGAATATTTCCAAAAAATACTTAATTATACAGCCTACTATTATTTCAGGCTAATCGAGTTGTTTGGCGGGAATTTATCAAAGTAAAATGTGCATTTTTGTGTTTTCGTGATTTAATGGATTAAAACGGAAACGACTTTTCTTAAAATTGATGCGGGAAAACCACCTAATATAATTATTTTTGAACATTTTTCAAGTACGGAGTATCGAGTGTCGAGTATGGAGTACGGATAATGAAACTTAACCTATGAAATTATATTCCGTTTATGAATGTGTTTTATTTATTACTAAGTTTTTGAAATATATAAACCAAAAACCTACTTTTCCTCCTATTTTTACAGTGCTTCTGACAATTTATTGTCTTCTACGTTTTACAACCATATATCTAAACTTTGCTGACTTCATTCTGAATTGACGTTTGAATATGAGGAAAAAAACCTCATTTAAAAATGTTGCATCCTAGAAATTCGTGCACCGTTCGGTTTTTGATATTATTCTACATCTTTAAAAATATTAAGTGAGCTTAAAAAGTAAAATATATCAATTTCACCTAGAAATGCCGTAGGAAAATTAGACGAAAGGTTATGGTTCCAAATTATGAATACTAAAAAAGCCTATATCGAAGTGATCGTCACAATTTAATAAACAGTATTATCAAATGCTGCAATGCAATAAATTGATTATTACTAAGCTGCAAGTAAGTTTGTATTAAACAAGGAAGTTTGTATCGTATTAAACAAGGAAGTTTGTATTTGTAAAGAAGTATATAAGCTCCAAGGAAGTTTGTATTAAACAAACCTGACACTTGATCTTGGCGGTTCCAGAAATAAATAAATAAGTAAAGGTAGGGAACTAAATTTATTTAAATTCTATAGAAAATAATGTCACATAGAATTACAAATTAATATTTTTATGTACTATAAGATTATGTCAACAAAAATAATCTATAGATATTGATAAGTGAGTCAATATCACATAACATAACATTTGAAAGGCTGTATATTTACGAGTACATGGGATTAAGTTACGAGCTTATATTTATGGGACTATGGAATCTTTAGCCGTTCCTAAGAAAAATGATCTTGACAGACAGACTTACACACATAAACAGACTGATAAACAAATTATCCTAAAATGGTTCCATTCCTCATTTTGAGGTACGGAGCCCTAAAAATTATATTTTTTAATTGTTTATGTATTTTTTTTAACATAACATTTTGACAGAACCAATTACCTCCATCATTTTTGATGACTAAAAAACCGTTTCCAAAATAATCGTCTTCTAAATCATAATTAAAAAAAATAATTCAAATTGTTAGTCCTAAAATGCCTCCAATACATTTATTACGTTAAATCATATATACAATAAGATCGGTTGACTATTTGCAAATCATTTCTATAACTTTTTTCCTGTAATTTTCATTTTAGACGTGATTCGTCATGTCATTTCGAAAAGAAAAAAACCTATCAAGCACTTAAGCACTTACAATGCTTAAAGATACATAGCATACGTGTTGAACAATTTTCGAATAATAATTTTTCATAACATAAATAAAGTACCTACCTTTCGCAGATATAATAAATATACATTTCAAAACACAGAGAATTTTTTGCAGTCAGTTTAAGTCATTTACATGGTGTTTCTACGAACTTTTTATAGACCCAACTATCATACACACTAATCGAGCCCACTTAACTGTAATAATTTTCCTTCTAATTTCTTGTATGTACTAATATTGTGAATAGTTTTCAAATATTCAAAAATAACAGTTTAGGAGGTACATTGGCTCTAAAAAATACCTATTTAAAGCTTAACATTTTATAAACGGATCCCTGTATCGATAAAGCAATCATGATATACCCCAAATATTTGAAAAAAGACCTATTCAACGATATTCTACACAATGAGATATACAAAAAGAACCAAATTTTAAAAAAAATAACAATTATTTCAATGAAATCACTTTTCAGAAACGGTTGATCTTTCACAGATCTTTTTTAGAAACGATTGATAAATGCCATACAATTCCTTAACACTTTATACTGAGCTTGATACACAAATTCTTCTGTATAAATTCTTTATTATAACCGTAAAGCATAAGAAAGAACGACATCCAAATGTATTTGTAGATATGTGGTTAAAAGCTCTATGGCCGTAAGTAAGACATAAAACGTGCCAAACTATGTTTGAGTGAGTAAAGAAATCAAATTATGTTATCCTTCACAACCACTATCTACACTTACCTCAGTAGAAGATAAAGTAACTTTATAGATGCGTAGATAGATTGCTTTTATTTTGAATCCTGGATCGTCGATAATGAATATCTCAACGTAATTAAATTGGTCGACCCAGATTAGTTTGGAAGCAAAAGTTTATATTGTTTTAAACGTACGTAATTAATTCTATTTACGAGGATTAAATGATCCAACAAGTTTGTCGAATCACGTGTAGTTTCGTGTTCGTTACTGTGCAAATAAATCGGACAGGGGCCAACTTCTCTGTGAGCGCTTAATGAAATGTTACCGGTACCTAAAACTTTAAAATCTAGTTTGAATAATTAATGTCCGCGGCATTTCCGTAATTCGACCGCCATTTGTAGGTATACCGAAATATTTACTTGGTTAATTCTAAACATTATAGACTTAGCCATTCGAGTAGGGTATGTTCTTACCGCTATTGTATTGTACTTAAAACTAATATTAGTGGTATATATATGATGCAGCTTTCTTTTCAAAAATTGACAAAATATAATTGAGCATAATCTGATCATTTAAACATGACAACCATGAAAAAAATTTAAAATATTCAAAGTAGACGTAAAGGTCATATTATTTAACATTACAAATTTAGCCTTTCGGTTAGGGTATTTTCTTACTATTTTTTTATTGTACTTAAAATGTATATTAGTGGTAAATACAACATGCATAATTTTCTTTTCAAAATGGACAAAAATAAAGTGGAGTATAATCTAACCATTTAAATATACTAACAAAAAAATTTTGCACTATTCTGAGCAGACGTAAGAGCCATGTTATTTTACTATTAATTGAGCCAAACCTAACATTATAGAGTTAGCCATTTGGGTAGGATATATTCTCACAACTATTGTATTGTACTTAGCATTAATATTAGTGCTAAACATAGTATGCAGCTTTCTTATTGCAATCATTAAATATAAGATTGAGCCTTATCTAACTATTTAAATATAAAAACCATTTTAAAAATGCTACACTATTAAAACGTAACGGCCATTTTACTTTATTTTGATCTTATTACATGAGCCAATCCTAACACCGTAGTCTTAATCATTCAATTAGAATATATATTTGACCGCTATTGTGTTGTACTTAAAAATAATATTAATGTGAGTACAATATACATAATTTTCTTTTCGAAATTGGCAAAAATAAATTTGAGCTTAATCTAATCATTGAAATAGGCCAACCATAAAAAATAAAATTCTACACTATTCCGAGTAGATGTAACAGCGATATTATTTTATTGTGACCTATTACTTGACTCAATCCTAGCATTATAGACTTCGCCATTCTATATATTGTTACCGCTATTTTATTTTTATTTATATATTTATCACCTATGGGGAAAAAACGGATACCAGTCATAGTGCGATACAAAAAGCGAGTTTTCAAGTTTTAAGTTAACTTGTATCCTAACATTCCCACATCAAAATAATATTCTACGTACATATATCCTCAGTTTTATATAAATATTTTTATGATACATTAAATATTCTGAAATTTTATAATACATTAAATTAAATTATAAAACATGTAATATTGGTAAATAAACAATAAATATTGAAATTACTGAAATCAGCCTTTCATTCAAAATTCCCTATAATAGTAATCAGTAGTAGAATTAATAGTAATAATCATTCTATTTATAATAATATAGATTTGAAAAAAAAAGAAAATGTAGTGTCAATGCTTTCAAAGGACTAATGGTTTTATAGTATTCGATTAATTGACTGCTTGTATTGAAGTAATGAGCTAGCGAATATGTCCAAAGAATGAAATATTCTGTCGCGATCATCACACGAGCACCAGCATTAGTGCGAGCTGTAGGTTGATATAAAAGCGTGGAGTTACCCCTACCTGGGAGAGCGACCCCTCCCTGGCACAGGAAACTGAAACTGATTCACTTTATCGGCGTAATCGTAACGATTATGGTAGATATTATAAAGTACAACTACTCCGAGTTCGATGTGACTTTCACGGAGAGCAAGGTATTTGAATGCAGTACATCACAATAGTCTATTTTGGGTGTATTGAAGCAATTTTGCAAGGTACGTATAAATCGTTTTTGCACTCTTCCGGTCATATCAGAGTATGTAAGATAGTATGGATTCCAGACTGCAACAGCATATTCAAGTTGAGATCGCACAAGGGTTGTGTAGAGGATTCGATACGTTCTCATTTGCTTAAAGGGTTTAGTAGTTCGTAAGACAAAATCCAATAAAGCGTATACTTGCGAGGTGATCTGCTTAACATGAATATCAAAATGTAAGTTTTGATCAAACATCAGGCCAAGATCGCGTCTGCAATTAACAGACTCCAAAGAATTGTCACACTAGTGAGAATAGATAAAGATTATACATCAAACGAATATTAATGATAAAAATAACATACACCATTCTTCTTAAAATCGGTAAATTTAAAATTGAGCATTATCTAACTATTTAAATGTACCAACTAATAAAGAAAAATAATCAAAGCATGTTATTTTATTTTGACGTATTACTTGAACCTGATTATCATGGTACTGATTGACACTAACCAGTGAGCTTGTCTAATTATTTCGACTGGAAAAATTTATTTAAGGAAGGCATAATTATCAAACTCCTAATGGTACTGAAAGTCAAAATTTATGACTACAATTCTTTCCACTATAATCCATATATACCCGATAGTATGGTGGAATATCCCCTGAAACTGCCTTTTGAATTTATATCAAGAGCGAAAATTCCATATAAGTGGATGCGTGTCAGTTTCTGTACATTTCTTCGAGATCAGAATTTTATAGTTTAATGCTATTGTTTGTAAACTACAAAATCCAAGAACTTAAACAGCTTTCATATTTGAATGAGACTAAACATATTTTGATTGCAAATACATTTGAATACTATCAATCTTGATTGAGTTTCGCGTGATGTTTATATATAAAACCAGATTATGGATTACTTTTTTTGTGTACGAAAGAAATAAAGGCATTGCATTGAAATGAGAAATGTGGAATGATTTTAGCTATTTTAACCCCGTTGGTAAGTGATGCGATAATAAAAATAGATAAACATAAAAGTTCACATCTAAAATTCAGATAAAAGCCATTATATTTCCCGTATGAGAAATAACAGGCACTGTTTAAAAAAAATCTTTTGATGTTATATTTTGATGTGATTTATGTGTGAATATTTTGATGTCACCTAATAGTTACTGCCAACCTCTATAATTAAAATTGTTTACGCCTTTTTTCATTAAAATAGGTCAGCGGCCTAATAAATTATAAGAATAATAAATAGCGCAAACTCATACTTCGTTCGGTGCATGATATCTGTATTACAAAAACATACTTTCAAATCATACCCACGAACACTTCTGATGCACAATATGTGTTCGTGCATTAGAATGACATGGGAACAAACGACCATTTTTTTTCAAGTTGTAGCTTTTTTGCTCGTTAATGTGGCGTAAATCCTAATGAGCCTTTTTATATAACTACAAATGGTTTCCAGTTTATAACCATATTACGTGTTTGCCAATTTTCAATAATCCTGAACTTAAAATCAATACCTTAATATATATACTAACTGGATTAACATTGCATTAAGACACAGATCCTGTTTTATCTTTAAAATTAAAATTTATAGTTTTAACACATAGCATAACAGTTTTATCACTTTATCCGACACAATATGATAGTTTCGCAAATAGTTTAGCTGTTATAATAGAATAATAAGATGTTAGACATTGCAGAAAAAAAATTAGGCAAAAGGCAGACGACCCATTTTTTAGGTAACCAGTTGCCAACAACTACTGACCTTTGTCTCAGAAGGTGGACTTTCCACCCACTTAATGTAAGAGGCACCGGACGAACAAGTAAGTTTATGCCTCTAGTTTCTCTCAGCAAGTGCTCTATCCATTTTGTCGTTGCACTTTAACTAAACCAAAAGGTTTTCCAAGTAGTGATGGGAAAAACTATTCACAACCGTCAGTCTATTCCCGTTTAGCCTTGCGTTATTTGTCACATCCCGTCCACCAATACAAAATTTTAGATTTTCAAACACAGACAAATCTTTGTGACTTTTTTCTATTCGTTATATTTTACGAATAATTTATGTAATAGCGTTTATGTATTTACTCAATTGCTGAAAAACTTATCACTGAATTTCAAAATATAGAGTTTTAAATTTGAGAGTTTTGAATTTTCTAATTTGCTCTTCTTAATATATAGCAAAAGCAAATAATGAAATCCTTGCCCAAAGTTCGATTAATATTTTTTCGGCTTTTTTAAATTTTTAATTGATTTTTAAAATAAATCAATTATGGAAATTTAAAAACGAACTTTCAAATCCTTGCCATGTTTTACGAGAATACAATTTAATATTGCATCTTTGTTCACGCTATAATTATATCTTTCACGTACAGGTAATAAGAATTATAAATTTACGAAATATATCTGATTTCGTAAATTTATCATTTTTATTAACTGTACAATATTGGTAAACAGTAGTAACAGTAATAATAGTAGTAACAGTAGTAAACAGTAGTAACAGTAGTAAAATAGTAACTTCTTTTTTTTCATTTTGTAGCATTTCCTCCTAACATAATTTCTTAAAAATTTCTGACATTTTGATTCAAACACTTAGAACTAGATGGTAATAGCCTAATAATTAGTAGTAGTGTTTTATAATTACGTAAATAGTTTTCCATAAAAATATGAAAAGTCATGCCTCTACTCTGAATACTATCTAATGACTGCTTTTACTAAAAAAATTATGCAATTTGTTTGCTTTCATGTAGGGAAATTTTTACAGAAACTAAATGGTGTTTCACATTCTTTTAATTTTTCACCTATTTCCAAAAACAGATCTCGCTCTTTTCTATGGAACTTTCCAGCATATTAATGTTATTCCTTGTGAAGATTCTTTAAGTAATAAGAAGATGTTTCTATCACTGATAACGAATACGATCTTTCTGCTCCATCTAAATACCGTAGATGACCTGTTTTTATACCTGAAAGTGGTGCTGAAGATTTAGAAAGGGAAGAAAAAAAACTAAGCTTTACAAAGCGAACAGACTCTTCAGTTCAAACATGTAAGAAGTATCCTGCGTTGGGATTTGTCTCTAATCTCTATGCACCCTGATAGTATTTATCGCTATAAGAAATGGTGGAAAAATTACTAATTATGCCTAAACGATTGCTTTGAGATGTATAATATCTTCAAATGAAGATGTTGTGATGCAACGAAATCTAGAACGTGGTTAATAATTGAAATGGAGTAGATATAATACTACATGTCCTAGTTTCATTTAGTTGTGAAGAAAAATTAAGTTATTTAAATGCTTAGTACCAATCACAATTATAAAAAAATAGTAACCAAACACAATTTTGCAATCGTAAGTTTATTTATATATATATATATATATATATATATATATATATATATATATATATATATATATATATCAAGTCAAATTCGAGAAAAGTCTAGGTAGTTTTTTAGAAATCTTACTACCAAAAATTGGCAAAAATTGTAGGCCATAAAATTCTTTACAAATTTGGTTAGGTGCATTTTTCGTATGATTAACTATTTTCGAAGTAAAATGCTGAAAGTGAAATGAGTGCATTTGTTTATTATTTGTCAATAATATTATTATTAATAATGTCAAAAAAATTGCTTATATCTTGAAAATATTTTTAAAGATGCTATAAAATAAAATTTTATAAACTGTAGCTTTTTAAAATTAATTATGGAAGTTTCGTTGCACAGTTGTCATGTGTTTGCATATACTTATACATATTCAATATAGAGATGATTTATATAACTTTTAAATATTTTTTTATAAATGTACAATTTACTTTATTAGTCTAAAAAATATTTTTTAACTTTGTATTTTGTTTTTTAAATTTGTGGAATATGTTATGTATTATATACCGAAAATGTTTAATCATAGAAAAAAAAATTGATGTAATTAAACTTGTATAAAATTGTTTACAAAGAAAGTAGAAAGCAAGATATTTACAATTAAAAACAATTTTTCTAACCTTTAACCATTGATATCTTGGTTAGCAGACCCGATGACTTATTAAACTTTTCAGCACATCTTTAAAACTTTAAAACAAAGGTCTATGTTTTATCAGCTTCCCTCCTTTCATTCGAAGGTTTATTCCTTATTAAACTGTACTGTAAATCGGCCTAACATACAAAACCCGATTAGTTCGAGCTTTATTCTTTCCCATTTTCCTCTGCGCTGCTGCAACGTGAACACTACGTGAAAGTAAGAGAAAAGAAACAAACACCCTAGAAATGTGGTTTTGGAGAAGAATACTTGGATTATCGTGGCCTAGTTTGGATTTATTGCAACCATACTCCAAGAACTCGGCATCAAGCAGCGTTTGTTCGATATTTTGCACACTTGCATGATAAAAAATTTTGGACATATATCGCAGCGTAGCAACGATACGCAACGATCGTACACCAGGCGTAGTATAGATCAAAGTGGTAAGTACCAGATCCAGTGAGAGAGCACCGATCAGATAGATAGATGGATAGACGATTACCTACAAGAGTGCACTCAGAGTACAGCTTATAGAGGCCAATGGCGACGTATTCTGTAGCACATCGCTCATATAAAATATACTTGACACAATGGCCACGACCACTCTGCTAAGAGTACTATGAGCAAGAAGAAGTAGAATAAATCGGCTAAAATTTTAGAGTATTCTTTTGATACTTTGTGAATCTCATCAGTATTTATATTTTACCAATTTGAGTACATAATATTAAAAATAAACCGAAGCTTATATTTACTTTATTACAATAATAGCAAGAAACTTTACTCGCTACAAATGCTGACAGGAGTCGGAACTCCGGTGAGGACTGCGCGAGACACCCGAGACCAGTTGATGAGTTGTCACTAAATTAAGGAATATGAAGTGCCCGTGCCGCTCGCGTCGCTACGTGATACGAATAACGACGTGTCATGTGATGTTTACGCTAAACGTAAACGAGCATGCGTGACAGAGACTGCTATTTGTATTTCGGCTGAGTAGTTTACGTACGTTTCAAATTTAACGTTCTTCATGGGCGTATTGAGTGACTGACTAATTTGCTACGTTGCTGGAAACGGGGACGCGTAATTGATAGTTGAGAGAAATTGGGTCCAGAAATGTATTGTTTTTAGATTGGTTGCTTATTTACTCGGCGGCTAAATGATTAAAATGTGATAATATGATTCAATTCACTAACACAATTTTAATTAAAAGGAGTATGGATTGTATGCTTAAAGTAAAATATAATGGCTACAACCCATTGGTTTTTTATTAACGTTACGGAATTTGTCCCTGACGTATTGAAACTATTTCAACACACCTAATTTTCGTTTCTCTAACGTTTCACTGTGTTCGGAAAAAACATGCAGGCTTTTGATTTTCAATATACGTAGTCATTAGGTCTAATATGTGTGATGCGCCATCCACTGGTATGTTGAAATACTAATTTTTTCATCACCCAGAAATTATCATATTGCATAAAAAATTTGTTTATATATTAACTCAAATCATGGACTATGCCTGCATCAAATTTTGTAAGAATTTGTCTTGCTTAATAATCACCAAAGTATACTACGAGGGGTAGCGGATGGAAGGCCACCGGTCGACTTCGACTTGCTGGGGTTACACGAGATGTGAGGGGGGTTATTAAGCATTTTAAATAAGATATTAAAGACAAACACTTTAAATATATTTTCTGAATTACAAAAAGGAAAGTGGTTTGAGAAAACTTCCAAAAATATAAACAGATCAAATTGAATTAAATTCAATATCTTCTCATACAACAGTGTTTTTAAAAAAGTAATTTTTTTTAAATAAAGGTTCGCATAACGTACACGTCACGTAAAAAGTATTAATGGGAGCTCATAATGGGAGCTGGATGTTATCATACCGCGCAAACATAATACCTAAATGGCTCATCTAACATGCTGTATTCGCACACATAACTAAATAAGGATATCTTGTAGAACAATATTTAAAATAATATTATATGCTTTAACTATATTTCCACACAAAAATTGTTAGAGTTAAAGTCTGAAGAGACATCTAATCGAGTCGAGTTACTCACACTCAAATAAAACTGTTATAATATTTACCTGACATTAAGTGTAGTAGTTTCCATATCATTAAATTTCTTTATGCTATTTTAAATACTCCTATTTTAAAGAAAACGTTACTATTACAAGCATGCAAATATCTATAGGAATACCATATTTAACTACAAGAAGAATAAGCTCCGTTAGAGATTGTGTGAAAAGTACGCGGAGGATTATATACATAAAAACTACTACCGGCGTTTATATGAAAGTTCACAAAAATGTTAATATTCTGAAAATAACTGTCTGATTTGCTTTTGAGTCGAAATTGCAATAGTAATAACTACCTAATTCAAAAATAAAGGAAGTATGTTATTATGATATCAGGTAAGTAAAAAAAAAGACATACATTTTCTTTCTATCAGATCGAGGCAGAACATTTCAAGGTAACGCTACCACCAACGAATAGAGATTATAGTCCAATCAAATTAGATTAAATATTAATGGCATATAAAAGTAAATACGACCAAATACTTTTTACCAATTTGAGCATGAAATGTATAACACATTTAATGAATATCGACTAAAATCTCCTTGCCAATTAATAATTATTAACAAAAATTTAATTTGTTAATATTTTTTTTTATACTTCATCATAAATAAACCCTAAACGAATTTAAAAACTTTATATCTATCAAGGTATGTATACAAGACTATCCTTTTAATGTCAAATACTCAAACTATTTCAAATTACATCCATATTTTCAATAAAATTTCAAACTGAAAGCGATAATACTTTGTAATAGATCTCACGCGCCATTAATTGTAAAATGATATGTGAAAATTGCCACACAGTTCATGTACTAAATAGATGGTCAACTCTAAGTCATTGTGCGAGCGAGATAGCACTTTCGCGTTTCCAAATACTAAAAGCACTATTGCACAGGCTAATGAAGTTGCAGCGAGTGCCCATTTGCTAAGCACTCGCCGTTATTTTATTTTTGACAGGTGTACTTTTCTTACATTTTAGGTTATAAAATACGTACAGTTGAGACAGAAATTCTTAAATTAAAAGACTTTATCATCAAAACATAACTAAAATGAACCAACAAAAGACTTAGTAGTCACGTACAAAAATAATTAATGATTTATATTTCACAAACATATCCGCCGCTTTTAGATATCAAGATGAACTAATATACTAGCTTCAATTATTAAAATGATATACTAATACTTGTAATAAATAAATAAAAAATAATAATTGTAATACGAATTTTCATTAAATACATAGTTAATTCTCTTTCCACTGTTTACTGCATTATAACTAAGAGTTTTTAACATCGATTCAATTATTTAACTCGACATTTACATCATGATTTAAGTAATACATAACTTTTATGGTTAAAAAAGTATCAAAATTCTATACCTTATAGCTTTATTTTATATCTTAATAACACAAAATCATTGCCCTTCCTACTATTTTAAATTTAGCAATTAATCTATAAATGAATAAAATATACTCACCATGGAAATTATACTTTACGAAGAGAAAAAATGCTGTTATCGTGCAAATTACACTTCATTTTTGTGCTACTAAATGTAAGAAAATGCTAAATCTTTCTATTTTTTTTAACTATTTAAAAGAAATTGAAACTATCTACTGAAGTTAAAAAAAAAATAAAGAGGATACGGTTCTGGGCATAATGTTTTATTTTAAAGATATTTTGTAATCATTATTGGCTAATTTCTGTATCCTACTTAATCTATAATATACATCCTGAATAATATCCCCAATGTAAATTATCGACAATACTCAATAAATAATCAGATAAAGAAAGTAGAATAAAAGAATACCATAACTATTATTTTCTAAACATTCTCATTCATTCATTAAATAATTTTTTTAAATTATTTTCTAGATAATATTTTATTCATAGGCTAAATGTAATAAATCTCCAGCTGAATAAATCACTTGGACGTAATAATGACATTTTTATCTTTTGAATCAATATGCTCGCTAGCAAAAGCTATATTGTATGTTATCATACAATATATCAAGCTATATTGTATGTTAAATATTAGCATTATTACTAAAAATCTCATTCTTCATCAGAAGTTTTAATCAGAAGCTTACACGTAACCCAAACTAATATATATGCAATATTTCGTATAAATCAACATATTTTGAATATAAATAATATACCTATCAACGGTACAGTGAACAATTCTTTAGGAACTTGTAATTTGAAGTTATTCTTAAATATTGACAAACAATTTGCATCCATACTAAATCTGTGCCATTTATTCCTTCAAGTTCTGATTCAATAATTACCTTTTAATAAATATTCTCTGATTAACCTTAACTTTAACTTTGAAGAAAAAACATTTACTATCTCTTAGTCCAATTTTTGGACTACTTTTCGTTTTTGTTGCTTTTTTCACCTCCAACAGCAAATAAATGGACAGATTATTTAACCAAATGAATTCTTTTTTGGGGTTGTAATAATTACTTTATGATAATTACATACTGTATAGAAAGTTTTTTCTTTAGAAACCAGTGGATAATCTATAAAATAATATGCTAACAGCGTAATGTAACTTACATTACAATAAAATTAATTAATCGATTCGTAAAAAGAAAGTTTTCAACTTAACAAATTCATAAGTAACTGTTATTTTTATTGATATTATCCTTTATTAGGGATCGGGTTGTATGACTGCAATGTTTTTTTGACAGTGCCGGCGACTAGGTCTGCTATTCTCCACAGTAGCTTCTTCAAACAGCTTGTCTAAAAAGAAAATTCAATTATTAGTGACTTACTTGTTGTTTATTTATTAAAACGCGAATGTAATGTTCATGGTAGTTTTGACAATTTTAACATTAAAATGTATAATCGCTTCGATGCTATTTTTTAATTCATAAGTTTAAACTTACCATGAAGTGTTTACGACTCCAACCCAATATACAAGAACGATCTTTAAAATAATTTCCTTTTATTACGAACAAATATAATAAAGACTGCAAAATTTGAATTAAAAGTGAAAATATTACAATAATATCTATAATAGTTTCACTTCAATTGTAAAATTGTACTATAAAAGAATGTTCAAGTTATAAATTTGCAGCTTGACAAGCCAATACAAATAAAATCTACGATTTAAATTTATCATCATAGTATTCACTGCTCTATATTCCATAAACAATATTTTATGTGTTATATAGACAGATATATATTATGTGTGCGAAAGGGATAGGGCTTTCGCGTTTCAATCGAAATATCTGTATGAAATAAACCCACCTTGAATTGTCATAAAGCAAAATCAACACGAGGATATCGACATTACTCACAGTCAAAAACAGCCAAATTGTATTAAAAATAATAAGCCGTATGTTATTTAGCTGAAAACGAAGCTAAGACAAGAGAATACTCTTAATTGAATAAGTATACATTTACTTTTTTAAAAATCGCGTAAGCACGATCAACCTCGCGTTATTTATTGACGTCAGACCCGAAAGAGTGCGCAACGGTCGCAGAGTTAACCGACATCAAAATGGCGGCATTCAATATTTTGTTTGCGATGGTGATGTATGTATATTTATTTAATTAACGTCATCGTGTTCCTTATATGTTTTTAGTAAAAATATTATCCGTATATTCTTAGGCTTTTATTTCGTTCAGGATAAAGAGATAAGAAATTATTAACTAATCCAGCTTTTTTAAAATAATTAGTAGGTTTTAGTCGGTAACCTGTAAATATACTTTGTATCAAAAGCCCAAATTGCAAAAAAAATTACTATCGGTGTTTAGTTTCACACGTTATGTTTATTATTAAGACATGCAGATGTTTAATTTTAATTTTGACCAATTTAAGTTATTGTACACATATTCGTATCTATATACATTAATATCGTTTTTTTTTAAACCTGTATACAAATATGATACGTCAAATGTTTTGATGTGACATATACGTAAACGAGATTTTAAAAATAATCGAAAAGAAGTGAATAAAGAGATGTAGTATTTATTTAGGTTTATAATATGTATAATAGGTTCAGGTCCAAATTCAGATTCATAAATAAACACAATTTGCTACAATGTTCGTATAAATGATATTACAGATGCAATGTAGATCTTATTAAAGGGAACCGAGAAAAATGGACCTGGAGTTTCAGAAATAGAACATCAATTTTAAAAAGACTATTATTTTTTAGAACATAAAAAACAAACAATTCGGCAACTGATAATAAAGAAAAATAAATATAAAATAAAATACAATTTACAACCATAACGTAAAAAAAAAGAAATTGATTTTTATGAACAACAATACATTATATTCCTGATATATCAAGAAATTTTAATAATAAATAAATATGACAATGAAAATTTTCTCAAAGTAAATAATTTATGTTACAAATGAACGCAAAAAATAATCAATATTGATTTTTTTTAATTTGTAGCCATTACCTCAATTAATTAAAAATAAACTCTTAAATTACTTTAACATTAGTTGTGTTGATGTCACAAAAATGCCTTTTTGACTATTTCGAGTTTTATGTGCCTTTTTTTCGAGATCCAATCTGCACTTCATTTTACTCCACTGCTTCAAAAAAATAACATTCACAACCATTACGAAAATTAATCCGATTGTTCATAAAGTAGTATAAGATTTCTCATTTGTCTCATTGACGATTTAAACAAAATTTTTAAGGAGTTGATTTTTTATCTTTTTCTTTATTTAAAAATATCATTTTAGTCCTTTAACACTCAATCGTTTTTGGCCATAGATATGGTAAATAATCAGAGTAAAATATAAATATCGCATAAATAATGTTAAATATAATTACTATGGCGTAATGAATTGAGAGTGTAAGAAAAAATATGCTCCAGTTGGTGTATCGATCACTTAATATTAACCTAATTTTGGTAATTATTACATTCACTTCACAAAAAAGGTATTTTAAAAAACAAAACTAGAAATGTTAACATAGTTAACACGCTATTATTATGTCGACTTGTATGTAACCGTGTAATGGAATAAGCGAAACAAGATTTCATGCACTGCTAAAAATTGTGTCATCATGAAACCTGGCAGCTGTGTGTAGTTCCGATAATTATACAAAAATTTCATAAAATTTAAAATAAATTCTGTTGGTCTTAAAATAAAAGAAAGATTAAACATAACGAAATTTTTAAATTAAATTTTCACCCACTTTTAGATGCTCGAATTATTTATAATTTTATACACGTATCAAGAACCAATGTTAATATAATAATTTCATAAAGTAAAAATTAAATTTGAAATTTAAAACAAAAAAGACTGGATAAAATATAATGGAAATATAAATTTCTCCCATTTATTGACATTCAAATTATATACAATTTTACGCACATATCAAGAACCGATGACAATAATTTATTATATTATATTAATAGATAATTTTATGAAATTTAAAAATTACAGTTTTAGAAAAAAATTAAAGGCTAAATATGTAAAGATAAATGAACAATTTAAAAAACCAAGAAAAAATATACTTTTACAAAATTTTGCACTAAAAAGCAAAAAATCATTATCGAACCTGTTTTCTGTCTACTCTATACGTAATTTAGCATAAGCTATGTATATCATTGAGTGTAATATTTGAGTGTGAAAGCGTGGGGCGCTTTTCCCAGAACAAAAACCTATTTTACTTCTCAAATTAATGTTATGTGAAAGAAAATGTTTCGCATTTCAGTCAGATTTCAAGACAAAGACCCCACCCTTTTAGTGCAGTAAAACGTATTTTTTAGTTTTTTTTTAATTATTAATTTATTTGCTAACTATCGGTATAAATTACTAATATGTATTGAATCAGTTAAGATTCATATTTTATGACAATATGAACTGAAGGATTTGTTGAATGATATACGCCTGCTAAATACAAAAAAGTTCCTAATCTAGACTGCAATAGTGGAATCTGTTGATTAATGACGTTAATGTTACATCTTTCAAGAAATTAAATGAACCTTTTCAAATGTCATAACCCAAACTTCTAGCAATGCGTTTCAACAAAGCGTATTTACAAAAGGTTTTTATATTAACTTTTCTCATATTAGTAAAGAAATAAATCAAATAACATAATAATTTGACACCATAAATTATAATTTTACCAGAACACTTCCACTCCTGACCTGTATTCCAATGCAATAAATAAGAGGAATATTCAGTGCCACCAAAACAAGGAACTGTAGCCTATTAGGTAGCTGGAAATCTTGAAGACTAGCACGTAATGTGTTCAGATAAAGACTGCTGATGCAGGACTTCAATAAATAATTATTTTGCAATTGTTTGCTTTACCCGATGTGTCCATTGTCCATAGTCAATCGGGCCGCCTGGCCCGCGGCGTATGAAGAAAAATGTACAGCTTAGTCGAGTCACCCGCTTTCACCCGCCAAATAGAGAGAAATTACATGGAATTTAAGCATTGAGTATTATTATAACGGGCACATGTTACCATCATTACCCCGATCGTTGATTTATTTATTACCACTTTCTCTTTGCTTTTCCGATTCATTGTTTACGCCTTGATAATGATTTATTGGATCGCAATCTAAGGTTGCTTAGAAATAACACCATGGTATAATAATTGTTGCATTTTAAACCTGTTTATAAATTATCACATATATAACAGTAATTAATACAGTAAAATTTAAACTTTTCAAATTGATTCAGTTTAATAGCTACTTTGAATTTGATACAACTTTTAATCATTCTTTTATAAAAAATGATAAGACCATACCTAGTAGATTGGAAAATAAGTATTTATAAATATAATTTTAAATTAAAATATTAAAATCATTATTAAGTTTATGTTGACAAATTGACGCTAAAAGGAGATTGAGCAAGAATGGAACAAAACCATTCGCCTGGTGTTAATATGAAATATTACAGCCACTACATCGTTACATTTTGATGTCTTTTTTTTCAAAATAAAGCCATCACATAATTTTCACCACGTAACGATTCATCTCCTGTGACGACAGCGACCAAAACAAACACATTAACGCACCCCCACCTGACAATTCCCGACACACCCTTCCATAGCTCCCTGCGCAAAGCGATGCAATAAATCATTATCAAGACACAAATCCTGAAGGCGCAAACTTAAGACAAAAAAGTCATAAATAAATCAATGATCGGGCCAGCGGTGGTAACACGCACCCGTTATAATAATACTCGAAGCTTAATGTCCACGTAATTTATCTATATTTGGCGGGCGGGGTAGGGAGTCAGTCTAAGCCGCACATTTTTCTTCATCCGCCGCGGGCGGCGCGACTGACTGCGGACAATGGGCGCGTATAGCGAAACAAACAACTACAAAAGGATTATTTATTGAAGTTACGTATTAGCGACTGCGATGTGAACGCGTCACGGCTCCGCCCTCCGAGATATTCAGCCGCCTAATTGTTGACAGTTTGTTATGTTGATGGCACTGAGTATTACTTTTTTATTGGTGCTTCCGAGAACACGTTGTATCAGGGATTTTACTCACGAAATCATTGCTTGTGTTGCTTTGTTAAAGTAGTGAAGACAAATCGTTTAATCTTTCTTATAATACATTCGTAACAATATAAAAAATGCTACGAAATGAATTATAAGTATATCCTGAAAGCTTAAAATACTATATAGAAATAAATATATATAAATAGGCTTGATATAAGAAAGTCGCTCATTTTATTAATTTATTAAACCCATTATTCAAATTAAAAATGAAATATCAGGAAAAAAAATATTACCCCAATTTCTAAAAATATTCGATTTCTGCCCAGAGATTACAAGCATGGATTTCAAGATTTCAACATGAATGCAAATTTCGGTAGGTAGATCTTACTGTGCTTTGCGAGACTTAAGAGTGAAAGAACATTCCGTTAAAATAATACATAAATTATATGTTGATGTATAATTTCCTGTTTTATACACAAAACATAAATAATCGCATGCAAAAACAAGTAAATTATATATATATATATATATATATATATATATATATATATATATATATATATATATATGTATTTCTTGTTTTTTTCAGGGTTCCGTATCACAACAAGGTAAACGGAACCTTAAATTATGAGCTCATTCACATTTCTTTCCGTAACAGCCAATTTTCTAAGATATTGTCTGACGTAAAAATTCGAAATATAACCCGCATATTTTGCAGTCAATATTAGCTACACTACATGTATATGGTAATGTGTATGCTGCAAATAAAGTGCTCGGATTTTTTTTAATTGTAAGAGTTATATAAATAGATTTCTTTAGATTTCTTTCTTAAGAGTTATATAAATAGATTTCTTTTTATTTAATTTTACAATAATTCCCGCAATAAACACTATCACTAGCTTCTCATTATATATTTATTGCACCTGCTATGATATCTTTGCACCACTTTTTAAGATCGTGGTAGAATTTTTTTTCTAATACTTATTTTCCCTTATCTTTTATTTAATTACTAATTTCATTCTTCCATTTTTTTTTTCATTTTACTAATTTCATTTATTGTACGGGGTATCGTTCAAAAAGGCTCATCAGAGGGAATTAATTTTTTCATAATTTTAAGAGCAATAACCTTAGGAATATACACCAATATGTTCGAAAAAAATACACCATCCCACCTTTCCCTTATATATTTAATTGAGTCAGGGGTAGTGCGAACTATTAGATAGAGGGATAATTTGTGCCTCAGTATTAACTCGGCTGTCTACAAGTCTTATACAGGATCTATACGTTTACGAATGTCTATACGAATGTCTACTTCATGTTGCCAGAATGTTGGATCATAACTATCATCCTTCCTCTTTAAAAAGAGATAAAGATTTAAAAATGTTCGCTTTCTATTAAGTAACTCGAGATAGTAAAGTTCACAATGAATACGGAAAACACTTCCCGTATCGATTTTAAAGTCGTAGAAACTAGTGTCAAAGAAAATAGAAATGAAATAATAAACAAGAAAGCCGGAGTGTGCCCAAATTTGCCAATAAAAAATCCAATGTACGTCGCTGAATAAGATAACGTTATCGTGACCGTCGTGTGCTGGGATAATCACAAGGCATACGGCCTTTAACTAGGCGACGCTCCGCAGGGACTCGGGTTCGGTTTTCGGCCGCTCGTCGTTGGACTGGTGTTCTTATTGGCGATAATAGATTGCTCTCGTAGCAATAAGTCCGCCCTATGTATCAATTAGATACATTAAAGTACTGTAATAAACAGGTAAAAGGCAGTAGCAAAAACCAGCAATTGCAAAGATTCAGAGATATTATGAATTTATAATGCGAAAAATATGAAGTTAGAAAAGAAAGTGTAAGGCGATAGAGAGTAGTAATAAATATAAAAAATATTCGTACATGAAACTGAAAGCTAAAAATATTGATTCAAAATGTTTTAAAATAAAGATATAATTCCCTGAAAAATATTCATAATCCGAAAATAGTCGAAAAATATAAAATGTAAAAACAACCGAAAAATATATAATATGCTGAATTTAAAACTATTAAAAATATAAAATAACTTTGTCGTAATATTTTACTTTAACCTGAGAATTAAAAAAGAGGCCGAATGAGGGTAATAGTTGCTATAATATTAAAAGTGAAGGAAGATATAACAAATTTTCTTAAAATTAATGAAAACACCAGAATGTACCCAGAAAAGAGAAAGTACGTATAATTGAAAGGAGAATTAAAATTTAACAAAATTTTTAGTAAACCCCAATTATCATGGTATCCTCTTTTTAATTGGGACTTAATACCATGCAATTTTGTATGAGACGTTTTACGAGACATGTTTTATTGAGAGATGTTAGATACCTTGTTTAAGCATATCCAATATTTGTAATATTTTCTAAATCTAACTATGATTAGAAATAATGTAAACTCTAAGTGAGTAAGAAAAAATATAAGTAGTGGCCTATTATACCAACAATTAAACCAGGTATGTATCCTTAACATTAACATTTCCCATAAATTTTCACATTTCTAAAGACCCAAACATCAACAACTTAATAAAGGTAAAATATATGTCATAAACTTATTGAAGTAAACAACGCGAACAAACAAGCCAACTTAAGATTCCCGAAATAGATACGGTAAATTATTCGAACTAAGCCGAACATAGCCACTAACGTTACAAGGATTAAGTAACTACCATAAAATACACTTAACGTTAAAGCTTTCATAAAAATAGATCGTTAATATTTCAGTTCGCCTAATACAGAAGCTTGCAGCTAAACTTTAGAAAAATACCACTATTTATTATAAAAATATACGAACAATGCAAAGTTTTATACTTCGTGTTAATCAAAGTTAAAACGAACTGCATATTTTTAAAGTAAACTGCATAAGCTCCAGCCGCGTAGATATTTCAACGAAAAAATAACCGCGAATGTACAGTCGTATGGTATTAAAATATTCTTTCAAGTTTTGAACCATAATTTTTTGTATTTCTATATTTAGAAAAAGTCATATAAAACGAAAATATTCTATAAACCGCAGACCAGCAAGTTGCCAATGAACTGTATATCGAATCAAAATACAATAATTTTTCGAAGCAGTTTATTGTTAACAACGTCACTGACATTACATTTTTGCACGTGTAATTTTCATTTAACAATATTTAGAGATATAGAATACTGATCTTCATATTTATAAAGAATTTCTTCTGCGGAAATAATGGTACCGTATGTATAGATATAAAAATATGTACATATGCAAATTTTCATATTTATTATTTGTACATACATACATATATAGATTTGCATGTGTATGTATATTTATGTATTTTCGTATGACCAAAAAATTCCCTCGACCGAAAAAATTGTTGGGTGAAAGAACTTTGTTTAATTATATATGGCTAACTAAAATAAGTAAAAAGCCAAGAAAAAGTAAGCGAATTTTGTATTTTCTTAGCAAGCAAATTTTGCTTGCAACGGCGAGTGCATTTTGCACTAAAAAAATTTTTTAGTGCGTTATGCTTGCAAATATAAGTGGGCACTAAAAAGATTTTTTTTTCAATTAAAAAAATTCACTGCATTTTCGTTCTTTGTTTTGCTGAAATCGATGAAAAAAACCAATCAGCCACCCCTTCCCATATATTTGTTCACTCGGGTGTTTTCGGGTGATGCTTGACGGTGAAAAGACCTATTTGAACCCAGAGGACTTTCCGCATAGAGATAGTTGCGAAAAAATTAATACACCAATCCCAACCTTGCCATCCCCTAACTATACCGGATACATTGAAGAACTAAAAACAATAGGTGCATGCTTAGCCTTCATATATAATAGTACTTAGAATTTTGTCCGAGAAAGCCTTATTCTGACTACGCCACATTTCAACGATTTCTCCACCACCCATTATCCTATTTCCTTAAGTAATTGGGGGATAACGTCAAGCAACAGGATTTTTGCCATTTAGATAATTTATGTAAGGGCAAAAATTGACAAACCTCTTCTAAAAATGAAGTTCATATTACATGACATAAATAAACATAAAAAAATATTTGTTTTAAGTTAGATACCCTTACAAATATTCATCATTTATTTTAATTTCTGCCTTCCTTACGACTTTATGATACACACACACACATATGTATATATATATATATATATATATATATATATATATATATATTTATATATATATATATACATAGTTAGGCGGCACAATACAATAACGCAATTTAGAGTCTTTTTGATATTTATTATCAGAATATTCTGACTTTTAATAATATTAAGGGAATCATTTTAAATTTTAATATTCCTTACAATAATATTTTTCCTTACCCAAATTGAGCCCATGTAACACTATTAGAATTATTTCGGTGTCTGTTCATTTTATGGAAAGACCTAACTAAGAATATCAATAAATAAATCGTTTAACCTTTCCTTCCTAAGCGATTGCTTAGTTTTGTAAGGAACGATACAATAGATCAAAATACAATTTTTTACGCTGACCAAACCAATCGAAAGCTGACAAATTAATAATTTAAAACTTGGTTTAAAATATAAAACTTGGTTTAATATCATTTTTTTTAATCTCACAATGTGTATAATTGACAATGCACACCACACACGTATCTGGACTAGAACAGAACTATCTAATTTATTCCACAATTTAGTAAAAATATCCAATGAAAATGTAACATAAAAGGAATTATCATATTTGGAAATAAAAAAGTAAAACCAAGCTTGAGAATCTAGACTGGAGATAACTTGAGCCAGGAGAATGCTTTCACAAATTAAAAAAAAATGGAGAAACTGAATGGGAAACTGTTCCCGTCATATATCCACGTAATCAGTTTACTTGCAATCTTCATAACTGTTATTTCACCGATTTTTAAACCGAAACATAGTGAATACGTCGATTTTAAAAGCTTTTTATATGATAATATGTGTTTTATGAAATTTTCGATGAGATCCAAAATATTCAAACAAAACTGATTGGAATATCCATTATAAGTTTTGTATATACCTGAACTACAGGTTACAACTGAAATAATTGTTTAAAAAATATAAAAGAAAGTAAATGCAAGTCATGTGCATATTATTACGAGTAGCATCCTTTCCGTTGCACTGTACCCGCGAAGACCACTTCTTCGTCACCGCTGTTAGCGGGCAGCAACTTTAAACTGCACAAAAGTTTACGAGTCGGCCGCTCCGCTCGGAATCTCAAATGTTCAATTAAGCGTCCGCGGATTAAAACTTTCAAAGAAAGCGTCTCAGATTTATGTTTGCGGGTTAAATGGCCGTAATTCCGCCTCGTCTACTAATCTGATAGTGATAAATTAAATCTAATTACGGATTGCTCAATTCATTTTATAATTATTTTGTTTGCGCCCGCGCGCGACGCTAACGAGCAACTCGCTAATTGTTGCCGAGCTGTTTGATAACCAGAATTCGGCCTTCTTTTCATTAATTATTGTTTTAAGTATTACGCTCGCCCGTTATTCGAGTAAACGGCAAATGGAATTATAAGCACTGATTAATGATCAATTAATATCCTATAATTAACTTTGAGATGTTGACTTTGTTCCTGACAAAGATGATCCGATTCGCATGATGTTTTGTTTTGGATTTTGAAATATTTGTTGCGGATTTGCTAAAATGTAATTAAAAGACTTTTTATCTGCAGTATAATTTATTAAATAGGTTAAACGAAGGTGCCCATGTCCACAAAATGGTCCACAAAATGATACCATCGTCAAGAAAAACTTATTTGTATGATGTCCGTTCATCTGTTTTGTTACACCGATTTAAACGAAATTTTTAACGTTCCAAGTTTTTTAAAGAAATATTAGACCTTCTTTACAGTAATGTTTTTGATGAGATTTCATTTGTCATTTTCAAGTCTCTTTAGTATATAGTATATACTCTTTTAGTATATAGTATATATCTTTTTAGTATATACTCTTATAGTGACACAGATTAACAATGCTTAAATCTATATTTTAACTTTATCTTTTTTTTACTGTTTTTCTTTACTTTTTGTCGCTTTTTCAACAAACCATATTTTTGAAGTAATTAGTTGCATTACATTTTTCAGATATTAAACATATTTGAGATAACTTTACCCGCATTTGTTACAATTGTAAACCTGTGGCTCTTCTCAATAGCCTATTATATATTATTTTCAATAATCAGACCGATTATAAACAACGGCACATTAACAACGGAAATATTAACAATACGCCTCAAATAAAAATACAACAAATGGGGCGTCTCCTAAAACCCTTGTAAAAGGATCCCATCTAGTTTAAGGAATTCTTCCCTACCAGATTAGAGGCTGTCTTTGCGCAATGAGCCATATAGTATCTAAAAAATGTCTAGAATACCTTTACTCAACACTATAAATGACTTACTCTCAACTAAGTCACGATGAATAAAAAAACACGTTCTAAGGGATCCAGTGATTCTATGATATTTCATCGATACACATTGTCATACTCGCTAGAATCGAACAAAACGTGCTTCTTGACCTACATCTCGAAATTGCAAGTATGCACCGGACTGTCTCCAAGGTCAAAACTCGTACGGAGGATGCCGTGCTAAATCTGGAACTGCAGTGTATACTGTTGAGCCAAAACATATTCAGCCGCCCGAATACATTACTGAAGAACTTGCTGGTGGTTTCACCCTACGAATCGATGGAGATTTACATGGGTTTTTAGTGAAGTCACACAATTTTTAAAATGAGTCTCTTTCTAAAAAAAATGGATTCATTTACTAAAACCTCGAAACACGATGGACCATGTCAGACTATTGCCCCGTGCCAAGAGAAACAAATTTATTGCATGTTACGTAACCGATATATTCTATGACATTTAACCCAGTTTGATATCTGACTCTGTTTATGGGATAAACATAGCCATCACTTAACATGGCTATTACCGTAGGGAGACTCGACTAACCATGTCCAAAAATTTAAAAGCTCAGTTTTTTCTTTGACAAAATGCTTTATTGCAGGTAAATATTTTTAATCACACACATACACAAACATATTTTAATAATACAAAAAATTATCCAATGACCTTTTTAGTGACAAGATTTTCTTAATTATTCCAGATACTGTATATGTACCTAATTTCAAGTTTTTATTCCAAATGCTACATATGGGCCAAATTTCAAGACTAGCTCTTCTGGGTGTGATCTATAGTTAATCGGTGAGTGAGTAAGCTACAAAACTGACTGATTTTTAATGGCAAATGTCTCGGAAAGAACTATAGGTACAAACTTCAAATATGTGACATATTTTCATCTCTCCACGTGTTAAAAAACAGATTACTGATTTATCTAAAGCTTAGCCACCCGAGTGTCAAAATAGCTGCGAAGAGCTTCTGGAAAAGGCTGCAGTGATCGGAAGTGAAACTCGAATCTTGATGGTGGATTACCGCGCGCCCGCATTGTGAAATCAATACGGTGTTTACACATCAATAGTTTTTGCGAGACCTTTATACATCTTTAAAAAATTATGATTCCAAAATAGCTTTACTTGGGAACCTGCCTTCTATTTTTTATATAACTTACATGTTCATTAATCATTTGTGTTTCATTATTTACCCTTTTAGAGATCGAACCTTAATGTCCTCTATTAGTGGTCTATAAAAAATACTTACCTGTTTTTCTGAGACATTTAAAATTCTTTTCCTAGCTAATTTAAGTAGCCGTCAATGAGAATAATAGCAGCATATACTTTGAAAATTATTCATTTAATAATCGATTGGAGTGATACTTAACAACGTGCACGAGCCACGTCTTCCACGTTAAAAGTCGAACCGTATTATCAACAAGACGTTAACTTAATAAGTAACGATCCGACCGCTACTCGTTAGAAATCTCAATTAAATATTTCTTTATAGTATGTAATTATTTGAAAATAATGGTAAGATTATATTTAGTACACAAATTTTGACTGAGACATTATTTGGCTTAAATAATACGTTCAAGCTTTAGTGACCTCCAAAAGTTTTCAATCCTACATTGCAGCTCCTTGACATCATGGGTCTATTATCCATATTGCCATAAGTGAATTATAAAAATAAACAATCAACTAAATTTGAATCGTTTATATGTGTAATGGAATGAATAAAAACCGACCCAGTGCATAAAGAAACACGAATAAAATAAAACATAATTCTTGAAATTATATCTATGCAAGGAAATTGAAATAATTTTAATGAAATTATAATGAAACTATGGTTAATGTAATATTACCATTTAAAAGCCTAATATTTAAAAATCTGGTCTTAATAATAAAAAAATAGTAAATAGTGCCTCAATTTTATTTTGGAAGGACTGTTTAATGACATGACACTCGATGGAACGAGCGAATATATTTTATTTCTTATCTTGTACGCTGCTGCTATACGTATGTCAATTTTGTTTTTTTAGTACCTTGTTCCATATTAACTAAAATCTCTTATCTATCCACGATATCTACATGTAAAATTTCACTCACTGTGATGGACAAATTGATGAACAAAAAGACAAACGATCGGACATGACAAAATTATATGTTTATTGGGTTTCCCCGTTTCGCTACGCAAACCCAAAAAGCAGAAATCTTTAGAACCACATTTTTCAATGGTTTTTTTTATTTTTTAACAATTTTTTTACGTTTTATTTAATTAATTTTATATAGTAAGTTTTTCACTCTCTCTTACATCGTCGTTAAAACTAAGCAGTTTTCGGAATTCTGTATTTAATCACCCAAGTCAATATTAGAGAAAACATAAAATGTTGCTGATTCATGTATCCACAGCGTACAAAAGGCCACAGTTTGTATTCTTTTATGGAATTCACGACATTATTATACATTTATTTAAGAATAAATTTTATATAAAAGTCAAAGTATTCCTAAATCAAAGACATAAGGTATTATAGAAAATTATACACTATTCGTCACATTTTCTGGTAATTTTGATTATCTAAATTTGACTTTAGTAATGAAAGAATACGTAAAGAAAATCTTTACGTAACATACTTCATAACTTAGCAGTTTATTTAAAAAAATACTTACTGAAATTAAACTCTAAAGTTACTTTGTACTCATTTTCCCGCAAAGGGCATGTGATCTATGTTACAGAAAAATAGCATAGTTTTATGTCATTATTGCGCTTATAAAATACATATTTTTTTGGGCCCATGAAGCACGCATTTTTCCCCGACTTTCCTTTCCACCCACACCGCTCCTTGTTTGCTCTCGTTTTATAAATGCATGCAAATAATTTCAGTTTTGTAGAAGAGATATCCTAATAACATTTTTTTTTTGTAAAACCTGTCTTGACATATTATTTAATTTTTAAAGTACTCACAATGTAGAAAATTTCAAGAAAATCGGTCGTTTCATTTGTGAAAAAAAACTATGTTTCTATAGTTTTGTACGGTTATTAGTTTTTTTTTGCATATACACGAAATTATAAAATTAAAAATAGTTTAGACAAATCGTTGGAAGTTTATTAAAAACTATCAATTTAAAATTCACAATATTCACATTCTTAATTTTGATACTAAATAAAACTGAGATAGTTTTTAAGTTTGACACTAAACAAAGTTGAATTAAAAACCAAAGTACTGTGTAATATGCAAATAGCTACTTGAAAAATAAAGAAAATATATGCATGCAGCCCGCTACACAAAGGGCGTATTGGACTGGCGGCAACAATACTATAAAATATTTGTCATGATCAAGCCAACAGGAGCTTGGTGTACCTAAGAAATCGAAGAAGCACTGGGCCCTTTTACCTTCCCACAGCTCATACTAATGCCCGTATCTGCAAGTCCTGCACAGACTTCATGATTATTGTATGTCAATCAACCTTCTGTCAACTCATCAATTATACTGCAGTTTTTTGTTGAAAAAAGCTGTATCTTTTTGAAATTTTACCTAAGGATCAATCTGTTAATAATAAATGATTTATTAACGTTAATTATGAATTCTTCCATTATTTCTGTTAACCACAATTTATGTTATTCGATTGTTTTTATGGTTATTTTGGTCTTTTTCGGTTTTTAATTTTAAATTGTTACTATTATTTAGTATAATGTAATTTATATCTTAAAATTCCTTTTTTCACCCTACGTTTGTAGAACTTAACACTCAATGTAGATTAGTAACGTAATGTCGAAATGTTAGTAATAGTAATACTTATAAAAGTTTGGCTGACGAAAATTAGAAATTGTTAATCAGTCATTATTTTATTGGTATTTCCCCAGATCAAATAAATAAGTTAATCAATAAAAAGTAACCCTTAAATTAAAATTAGAGTGCTTCAAAAGTTTAACAGAATATTGGAGTGTCACAAGTGTAAGTTCAATGTACGCGCGTTATTAGCTCGGAAAACGCGGTAAGACCGTGGATCGAGGCCTTCATTAATGTACGCCCTTATAGTAGTGCTACCTGCCCTCCCGCACACTGAATAATTGATTCACCGTGTCGGCCTGGACTGGGTAATAGCCTATTAGATACCAATGATATTGAATATTGATGGCAAATGTCAATTTGGTTATGAACATTATAATGAATGCAGGTGCTTGCTCGTTAAAAGCTTCGCGGTTGCTAATAATGTTCGGCTGCTCAGGGGAATGACTCTAGTTAGTTAATGCAAAGGTGAGATTCGAACTTATTTCCTAATAATGTAATAAAATACGTAATATTTATAACGTACTTAATCGTATGATAAAAGTAAATCGATTGCTATACCGAATGAAAGCATTGATTATGAAAATTGAAATGGTGTATGCAGATTTAAATGTGTACAATTTCTCGATTGAAATTTTTCAAACTAATTTTCACATTAAACTTTTTCAGAAAAAACGTCTAACAAAAGGACTTATTTCTTATAACGTTTGATAAAATTGCTTTGCATTTTCAATTCTTTAAGCGGAGACTAAGACGTTATTGATACAAATATGTATTTGTGTTTATGTTTCGTAATGATAAATGAGTATTTGTATAAACGAGCCACGATGTATTGAAAATATTTTAAATATTTTCGTGTGATGCAATTGAAATTCCAATTTACTTCTAAAGCAACCAATTTTTCCTCTATTTTTCTGAATTCTAATGGAATGCCGAAACGTTAAGTACGGATACATTGTAACAGTGAAAATTTATACTGTCTATTTAATAATGTTTGTGATAGACAGTTGTATTGTGTACAAAATAAGACAAATAAGTAAACTGAATGATAAAAATGTTGTTATTGTTTGTTGTTTCGTTTTCACTACTTACCTCATAACAAAGCGGTATGTAGTTATTTGTACAGAGACAAAATAATGTACAGCATAACTTTTCTATCAGTTTTGTGTATAAATAAAAATAGTACACAGAAACGAGTTGGCGAGAATAAATGAAAGAAATAAATAGTAAACATCAAATTTGCAATGTGTAGTTGGAAAAAATAACATAAGCTACACAGTTTGAGAGAAAAAATAACACAGACTACACAGTCAACAAAAAATACAAAAGTAAATTTACTGGTATACTATATGTAAGATAAATCTTTTTATTAGATTTGACGTAGTTATAGCAATTCCCAACGAGATCGATCGAATTTGAAAACTGAGTTATCTATACGTATAATAAAATCGTAAAAAAATTTAGTCTGTACATTGAATATTTTGAAGTAAAACTAAGTGCTACCTACTAAAGATATGCTACTAAACCTAAAACAACAGTTTTTAAAATGTTTGTCTGTCGGTTTGTCGATTGAATTGGATACGATTTATAATGGGCATTTTGATTGGTTATTTCTAAAATTAAGTTTGGTTTCATTTCAATCGATTCATAAATAAAAAAGATATTTTAATCTTTTGGAGATAACCGGGGGTCATGTTTTTGTAGATATTTTCATCAATATCTCCATAAATATGTTTTATAAAATTCTAAAAAGTAACTTGAGAAATCTTTAGAACTTGCTGTTGAAATTATTATCCCACACGATGCGCAAAATGAAAAAAAAATTAGTACATTATTTGACCTCCATAAATTTTGATATAAATATTTTTGGGTATTAACTAATTAGATGAACATATTCTGTTACTATGCTAAATATAATGAAGATTAACATTCTCTATCATAACACATAGATTAACAAATTCTATCATTATGAAAATTCACTAAATATCAAGTATCTACTTCAAACGATTTCTAAGAAAAATACTGTGGATATTTTAGCAATATCTAAGACTATTTTACATGAATTCTAAAATAAATAGTTTTGGAATATTTATGTCGCTGTTTCAATTGATATATCAGACAATACATGATGTGCATTGACCAATTCCATATTATTTCACAAAATAGATCAACCAATTTCATACTATGTCGAAAACGTGGTTAGATGACTTCACATCAAGAGTAGCAGACTTATCCAAATAATTACAGAAGAAAAAAATCTTGAATCAGCGCTGTGAAACAACGTAACAATAACAACCACATCACAGGTCAATATGTTTCTTTTTGACACGTGCGCGGACACACACACACTCATGTATATATATATATATATATATATATATATATATATATATATATATATATATATATATATATATATATATATATATTTATATATATATATATATATATATATATATATATCCATGTTATCTTCAAATAATTTTTACTAGTTAAACAAATTTAAAACTATAACTTAATGACACGTATTTTCCCAAGAGTCCTAAACATTTGTAGAATAATATTTGTAGCACGTATTGTGACAATTTGCCAGATTTTGAAGACAGAATTTTTATAGAATCCTTAAAAGTAAATTACCTTCAAAATTAAGTCTTAAAAGTATATCGTTTACACATAATTTTGAATTAAAGGGGCAAACCTACAAATCGCCTGTTTATTAGATACAATTAAGAATATCCTTTAACACAACATATTTCATATTAGCTAGATGACCAACCACACCCTCCCCCCCCCTCCCCCGCTCCCCCCCCCCTCCCCCCCCCCTCCTCCCCCCACGATACATATAACAAAATTGTAACCAATAGAAATTTAGAATCAAAGCAAAAAAGCTAAAATCGTTTGTAAAAATTAAAGTTGAAGCGCAGTTATTCACGTAGGTCTTTCGTCTCTACATGGCCCGTTCCTTACTCGTCCGTAATTTGCGAAAAGACATAATTGGATCAAGTGATCTTAATCTCGTGTGAATGTAGTGCGAAAAGCATTAATTATCGACAATGATGAAATGAAATACTAATCTAAAAAAAAACAAACTATAAAATTATTTTTTTTATACAGTAACCACAATTTAAAAAGTTATAATAAATCAATATTTAGTTCTAAACGATATTCATTTCTATCGCAGGTTTTAAAACCAAATCTGTGCGATACTAAAAAAAATACCTTACCAAAATGTTTATGATAAGAAATCGATATTTTGTCAATGATAGGAAAATGCAAATTTTCATTACTTTTCAATAATTCTAATACCAGCCACATAATTAGGCTGAAAGAAGAATACATTGCTTTTACAAGCTCATTTATGTGGATATATACTATTTATTTCCAGGGTCATTTTCATTGATAAATTTCTAAAAACGTTTACAAAACATTTATGTAATTTTCAAAACTAATTTATGTACTTTTTATCAAATTGAAGAATTTTTACTGCCGTATGAATTATATTTTTATACAATAATTCGTTAAACAAACCTTTTAACTCAAACATTACAGAAAAATGTACCTGTTCGACACCGATCACGTCTTTAAAAAAATTGTAAAAAAATATACTTTAATTGTCATTTCTTAAAGTTGTTTTAATTTCTTGGAATAGGTCTTACTTTTTTAATACTAGCCGTTTACAAGTATTGCTTAAATTACTGGGTTCCGAAAATAAATATTAATACATTTCCTTAAGTAGTAATACTCGTAGTAATATTACTTAAAGAACTGCTTAACTAAGACATCCGTAAATAAATTAGAGACCGTCTATTTTAGCCTATCTCTCTAAGAGGAATGGATCTATATCTAAATATAAGTAACTTTTCGCTGTCCTTAAAATATAACGAGGATCTTTATTGAGACCTGAGTACAGTACGATACACCATTGTCAACGTTTGAATGGAGAAATGAAACAAATTCTGATTTTCTCTAAAATAAATTGTAATCTAGTATAATTTGCAACGTTAGCTGATTTATAATACAAATTTTTCATTAATTCCAACAAAAGTTATATTAAAAACCTGTTAAATAGTTATAATAAAAACCTGTTAAGTATTATAATAAAAACCTGTTAAGTAGTTTTAATAAAAGTGTTATAATAAAAACCTGTTAAGTA
The DNA here is from genome assembly GCA_039881145.1 of Druceiella hillmani. NCBI lineage: Eukaryota > Metazoa > Arthropoda > Insecta > Lepidoptera > Hepialidae > Druceiella > Druceiella hillmani. The sequence goes on from JAYKKI010000014.1 coordinate 27,886,446, forward strand.
GTTATAATATAAGTGTTATAATAAAAACGCGTTAAGTAGTTATAATGAAAGTGTTATAATAAAAACCTGTTAAGTAGTCATAATAAAAGTGTTACAATAAAAACGTGTTAAGTACGAGTAGAACTGATACTCTGATGGTGCCTTATATACTTAGGTACATAGGAAAATCTTAGCTATACAAGGATATAAAGTTCTAAACTCAATTAATTATTAACTTTGAATGCCATCACAAATCACATCTGTTGAGCTTTCCGGAAAAAAATGGTATGAATATCCACGATCAGTATTTCTAATGTAATATGTCAAAAGTTGTATGCATGCTATTTAAAAATGTTTTACAAAGAACAAAAGAATTCAAATTTTGGAAAAACAAATTTAGATCAAATTTATCATTATTTATCAGTGAATATCAACCACATATTGTAAGCGATGATGTAAGGACTTCAAAAAATTTACCAAGGCGACATGGTTTTATTTAAAAAGAATCGACTTTATTCTAAAGCTTCAACCGGAAACTTTAATTAGACTTGCCACACTTGACGGAAATGGACATATCTAATATAACTAATATAATTTGTATAACTTCAAATTAAATATTAAATTGAAACAAATATCTCTTCGTCGTTGCTTAAATGTGTATTCGACATATTCCATTGGTTTTAATTTATTATTTCAAAAATTCAATATTTTGTTTTATTTTTTAAGATTCATAATTTTTAGAAACGTAACACGACATAAGAGTGGATCATGGCAAGGATTCATTTATAGGCTTTTACTTGTATATCAGTAGTTTTTGAGGTATAATATTAACATTTTATAATGTCTGTTACGTTCGTATTTAACTCGTGTTATTGGCTGTAAAGGAAATCCCGTAGTTTTACTTTGAGCGTATATTAACTCAAACCGCGTATCTGAAATTTCCAAATTCAAGCTTGCTTCCGATGGGAAAGCATAAAAATGTTTCAACCTTTTTAACTCGATCACGCTATGATTACTGAATACTAACATATTTCGACGAACTTGAAACAGAGTTAAATTATAGTTAGTATTGACATAGGTTACATTACTGTTGTTTACGCCTATGAAGTCACGGTAAGAAGCTAGTTAACAATATAAATACATACGCCCCAACAACAGAAATGTATATTTACATATGGTATTTTTTGTAACATAATTCGAGAAAATAATAACTATAGTGCGTAATGATATTTCAGTACTAAATTCAATAAATACCTAACTTATTGCTAATGTTTAACGACCTTGCATCAACAGATTTCTATTTAATAATAAACAGGCACGCTGTTAACTAACAAGTACGTATGCACTAAATACATATCCACACCCATAATTTCATATCTAATGAGTGTATGAGTATAATATGACTGATACTATGAAAAAAAAGAAAGGAAAAAACATTATAAGGTAAGGAGTTCAAGATTACATGTGTAGTAACATGAAAATGTTACTATACATATAATATTTTGTAACACTAACTAAAATTAATAATATACATCTTAATACAGTAATGGTAAAATATATTAAAGTTATTGAGACTTACTTAGTTTTAAATCTAACATACCCCAGTATCCATGTTCAACACAATAGAGGCATGTTAAAATTATTTACTTTATACTCTATTCAAATGAATATCTTGAAGCATCTACTAGCAAAAGAAACATACACATGGGTTTAAGCGTAAAAAACCTGAGGCTGATGGAAGAATGAACAGAGTTACTGTTGGACATGGCAAAGTAGATAGTTTCGTTATTTCAGTACATATATGTATATAATTTCAATTAAAATATTCTTCCAAAATTCATCTCATAATCAGTAAATATTTTATATTACTGTGAACTTCACAAGATATTTGTTCCCTTCCACAAGAACGTACCACATTATTTCAATGCTGTTAATTTCTGTTTGCTTTTCGTTTTGACATTACAGACTTACTTATAGTGTTCAGTCAGATGCCAGTCACTAAATTAATGTTTGGTTTAATATTTCAAGCGAATTAATTATAATGCAAAACAATATAAAATAAGTTTAAAATTATGATATTGCCAATACCCAATGTAAAATATGACAAATACACGAAATAAACAAAATAATTAAAATATATTACAAAATAAATACAAGTAATTAAAAAACTACAATTTTCTATGATAAATCAAATTAGAATTCCTTGTCAGACGCTAATAAACAAAATATTAATAAAACAAGAATTCAGTACAAAAAAATACTATGAAATTAATAACAAATTCATAATAAGCATACAAAACAAATGTATAAACGCTAATGTGACCAAAGTACACACATGAAAGGGTGTTTTTGAAACTAAAAAAATTCCAAACCGACCGCTATCTAAGAAATTTATTGCTTATCTGCCTGACGATACCTATTCTTGGCTGAATATTTTAATTATATTTTGTGAACAGGATATTAGATGAAGCTGTGTCTGTATGCACAGGAAGTATTTAGTAAAACCAATGCAGCTTTCTCACGGGGCGGTGTAATATCGTAAATTTCGTCTTGAGAAGATGAAAACAGTAATGAGATTTTGTAAGCGGATGTTGGCGGGAAGTGAGGATTTTTTATCGTATACAGGAGTTCCAATGTTTAAGTCAAGTTGGCACGTATTACTCTACAGTGTGTTCATATGTTTCAAAAATGTTCGCGAACCATAAAACAATCACTAGTTTATATACGTAGGAAAACGTTTACTGTTAAATGTGAATATGAAATGAATGTTTTGTAACTTCATATTAATTAACCTAATTCATCTCAAACCAAAGCGGGTTCACATTCCTTAATTGCAGCATACTTTACATAGTTTCATCTGCAGCAAAAAGTTTCATTAAATTGGTTTAATAAAATGGATAAACAGAGCATTATTTTTTCTACAATTTTCCATTCGAAATTTTCCTCGCGTTGCTGTTACTTAATTCGCTGCCCTTTTTTTAACCGAAAATGTTTTAATATTTCTATAAATAAATTTTTAAAAAAAAATGTTCAATGTTCCTACCTTAACAGGACAAATGAAAACCTTAGAAGATCATTCACATGTCTGCCCGTATGTCCAACACAGTCGTTTTTCTCAGAAATCGCTTGACGTAGAAAATTGAAATCGGGCACAATAGGGCACAAATATTATAAATAAAACTCAAACTACTCATTAGAAAATTTTAAGACGCAAATCGAATATTTTAATTTTTTTTTCACAGTAAGAAAAGATATTAAATTGTACATATTGTAATAGATAAAATGCAAAAATATTCATAAAGCAATTTTACGGAAGACAAATTAAATACACAAAATTTTTTTTGTTAATTCCACATATAGGTATGTAGTGCAAGATATTGTATGAAAAGGCTAGCGAGAAAATTCTCAAAAATATTTTTTAGCTATTGCACTTTTAGAAATATACTGAGATATAGGTGGGATTTCTGAAATTCCTCAACTTAAAATTATGAAAAAATATAGGTTTTAAGAAGTCCAAGGTTTTAAGAAAACTATAGCGATAATTTATATGTCATAATGTTTTAGATATTCCCCATTTTTTTACGGCTACCAAAAATGTGGGCAATACATTTTTCTATTTTCAGAGCCAATCTTCTAAGAAACTGTGCGATGTAGAAACTTGAAAGTAGGCATAGTGAAATAATATATTATATATATTAAATATTATTACCACCATCTGCCCCACCCAGGCAAAAATCCTTTTTTCGTGATTTTTTTACTTCACTAAAGGAACATTTCCCTAAATTTCATGTTTCTGGGACTAGTAATTAAAGCAGGATATTGGTATGTCAATCAGTTGAGTTTGTTACACCCGTAAGTGTGGGTGTGTGGATGACTGTTTGTGTGAGCATGCGGCCGTTCATGAGTGATAGCATGCGTGTGTATGCGCGTTTTATTAATATCGGTATATTTGCTTTTATTTCACTCTATTATAATATTAGGTTTAGAATTCGTTTTATTTATTTCTGTTAAAACATTAATTTTCTCATTGTGCAATTTTGACGATATATGCCAGTTTTTGCTCCTGGTAACATTTGTACTAATACAAAAATATGAAAACCCACGAACGGTTCGAACGGAACGGTTCGAATCAAAATATTCCACACGAGTATTTCTCTACGTTATTTAAATAACATGGAAAAAATATGCGAGTGGAATAACAATTAAAAGCATAGTATAGCACAACAATGAAAAGAAATAAACATTTGCCTTAAATTCTAGCACCGTTAGAAAATGGTATAAAATGATATATCCATGAAATTGGTTCTAAAATATTGCAGGAGTAGATAGTGGAGGTACGTGTATTAAAATATATGTCTGACAATTAAAGTAAAAAAATCTGAATATTTTTTTTTCTCATTTTACATATCATATGAAGTATCATTTCAAAAGATTGTTATGAGGTACTTAATTTTTTTTCCAATATTTTAAATTACATATTTAAAAAGACATTCTAAAAATATTCAAAAATACGAACTTCCACCCCCTTATTTCTGAAACTACTAAATCAAAAATCATAAAAAAACAACGTTGGTAAAGTCTGGCTGGAAAATAAGAAAAAACTCTAGAAGCAATCCTAAACCTTATAATTTTTTTAAATATGGAACATGTTTTTATGCATGAAAATTATATGAAATTTTACGCATGAACATTATGAAAATTATAATATGTAATACGTCGCAATATATTTACATAGTGAAAAATTAATATTTGAATAGAAATTCGATATAAGCTCAAATGTATGTAGGAACCCCAATTGAGCGGGTTTAACTCTTGCTTCAAAGTTTTTTCTTACTTATTCGTCAAATAACGGCTTCAACAATAAGTTAATTGTGGTCATGTAATAATATCAAAATGCTTTCATTGTAAAGTTTAAAACAAAAAAAGTATTTTTATTGATTACACTAAAATAACGTAATATAGATATAAACAATTTTACACGTTCACTAATCACAATTAAATGAAACTACGTGACGTAGTATTATTTCTACTTTCTTTAAGTACTTTACCACGACCTAGGTTTCGTTGTATTACAACATCTTCAAGTGGGCTATTAGCAAATATTGTCTTTGCTAATAGTCCACCTGAAGATGACACCCAGGAATCATTTAGGATGACAAAGTTAATTCAAGTCCGAATTAATTGATTTCCAGGCAATTTCTTCAAAATCAAATTTCTGTTTTTACAAAACCCCATTAATTTACTTAAAATGTATTAATTAAATTAAATGTTTTTCCATCATCTGATTCATCTATATGATTATCATAACATTCTACGGGGAGAAAAGAGCATTTAGAATTTTTTGTGTCTAAAATTTTATATTTTCCATAAAGTTACAATGTAAATCTTTGTATAATAACATATGTTGTCGTCCATAAAGTTACAATGTAATTTTATGAACAACCATGGTACCGCTTAAATTTCCATCAGCCAGAATTCTCGATCTAGCATTATACAGAGAGTAGTAAAAATAATGACAAATGCATGTAGAATCATATAGTACAAAATCATTTCATGTATTTAGAAAATCAAAATTTTCTTAAAGTAAAACTTTTATCTCGACTGCAACAAATCCAAAAAGGAAACGGTTACAATTTTAACAGATTATGTATGCATTGCATATAAGTTGATTTCCTAGCAGCAGCTTAGTTGTTTGACTAACTTTGATAAAGCTGGAAATTTTCTGAATAAGTAACATATCAAATTACAGAAATTAAATAAAAATGTCGACATAGCAACCTTGAGATTTCATAATACCAAAAATGTAAAAAAAATTTTGTTCAAACTTACCATAGTTTTTGTCACGGGAAAGGTTTCCAACGATAAAAGAAATTATGGTAAATACCATTTCAAAAATATGGAGTGTGTAAAGAAAATAATACACGCATGTGGAAAAATATGTTCGAAAAGAAATTTTCTGAGTGAATTTGAAAGAGAATTACCTCATACTATAATGCTGTTAGATTTTGTCAACAGTATCACTCCCATAAAATTACACTTCTGTCGAATATAATATTTTTACGTAGATCAGAAAACTGTAAACTAAGAGAAATTAAGCCATTGAAGAAAATGTGAAGAAGTTTTTTAAAATATAAGGTACATGCGTACTGAAAAATCTAAATGTGATATATTAATATAATATGAAAGGGAACTGAACATTTCAAATAATTTCTTTGTAATAGTTATCACAAATAAAATAAATATGCAAAGTGAATCTACGTTATGAAGTTAAAATATAACACTCCTTTAAAATTATTGTATAAATACAATCTCTATTCCTCCAAACCGAAAAAAATAAAATATCATATATCCGAATATTTTTCTACACAATAGTTAGCAATTATCTAGCAGTAAATATTGAATAAATTTTCTCTTAAATTTATATCCTCTGGAAGTACAATTTTCTTTATTTATTTATCTTAAAATTGTTTGCAGTTTTCATATTACACCAAAACAAACACCAATCTTGTTTTGGTGTAACACGAAACCAATGATAGCAAAAACCAATCTTTTTCTCTCTAAATATGGATTTGAAGAACTAATAATATCTATTGTGCATAGGTCAATCAGAAATTTCTGTCGTAGTTTAATACACTCCAATGATAGAACTTAAGTGTTGCATTAAAATTCTTAGTTATTACGATGAAAAATGTATTTTTCTAACTTGAAACAAATTTGAACTCAATTTTTAATCAATATAGCATGCAGCACTTACACTGTTCTAGGTAATAAACAATTAATAATTTTAAAAATACTGTTTTTAATAAAATTAAGATGTGTGTTAGTAAAAATTCTGTATTAAAGTTATGAAAATTTGTTAAAATATAAGTAAGATAAAAGATATCATGAAATTCTAAATTTAGCAGAGAAATAGAGTAGGGATATCTCCCTATTTCATTTGCTCACATATAATACAATGAATAGTACTAAAAATGATATTAAAACTCATTATTGCCATCCTTGTCCAAATGTTAAGTTTAAACCATTGTAACTGTCAATATTTAAGATTTATAAAAAAAAAGATCAATTCTCGTCAGCTTGTACCCTGAATTTACGATTTATCAAACAAAAAAGTAGTCACATCCCTAGTTACCATGACTGTTTATTAAACGATGTGACACTCCATAATTTTTGACTACCCAGAGCGGAGAATACAACGGCGTTCTAGTTTCATAGACAACCAAGGAATGAAAACTGAATCAGGTGGTTTAATAAAGCGCCAACAGCAAGGTAAAACATTTTATTAATTCAGAACAGCCTGTATCATTGTTTCTTAGTTTACACTTTTTCACATATAGTATTAAGCATTATTAAAAATTCTCAAGGCTTAGCTTTAATATATGTATATCCTAAAAATACTCACAGGCTTTCTTAAAAAAGCCCTACCTGTATAAGTGATATATTTATTTAGGTGAGCGTATTGCATACATTTTTATTACTCCATGTTTTTTTGGCATACTTTTCTATTATTTATATAGACAACCAAGGAATGAAAACTGAATCAGGTAGTTTTATAGAGAGCCTACAGCAACGTCAAACATTTTATGAATTCAGAACAGCCTTATCACCAGCAAATCTTTGCTAATATCCCACCTGAAAATGTAATAAGACGAAACCTAGGTCGTGGTAAAGAAATTAAATAAAGTAGAAATAATACTACATCACGTAGTTTCATTTAATTGAGGGTAATTTCTGCTAAAGAATCGACACTTAACATCATTAGGTGGGATTACAATTAAGAAATTGCTATACCCAAGTCTTTTACAGGTGAAAAGAATGAAGTAACTGTACCATTTAATAAGCGTTGTGGTAGATCAAAGATATTGAATTTAAAATGGAGATTCCTACTAATAACAACAATAATTTGAAACCTATAAGATTTATTAGAAGACCAATATATTACTTTGATCAGACTTAGGTCTAAATTTAAGGTATTAATGGCTGGAGAAATATTACGGATATATTGAAATAATACAATATGTATGCAAATTTAAAAATAATTCGCTTAAAAGAGTTTTTCAACAACAGTATCAATTTATCTTGAAAAAACATATATTTTTGACAAGCTTCAGCTGAAGTGAAGAAGGACAAAAATGAAGAATATTTTATATGCATGGTTCTCCTAACAAAAACAAAAAAGTATCCGTCAAAACAGTAGCCTATAAAGAAGAAACTTTCGATGACATCCTGCAAATTTTCTATTTATTTATATAATGCAAAAAGTTATTAAAAATATTATTTTACATTGAAATAACCCCATTTACCAAATATATTTTGAGTTTAATGACTTCTAATAAAAGTTTAAGAAAATCGTTTTGAAGAAATACTTTAAATTTACCCATCATCTACGTACATTTATTTAATATCTTCAATATTTGAAAAGGCCAAATTAATCTCAAGCATCAATTTAACTTGTCTAATTACATTCTTAAACTAACAACTATCTAAATGTCTTCTTAGTTTACACTTTTTCACATATAGTGTTTAAGAACAAAGTATTGTTTTAAAATTAGCCCTTATAAAACTAATGAATTTTTAAAGGCAAGTGAAAGAATTATATTTAAAATTTCATCTCTCTTAAATAATAATCCGTTACGTTTAAATCTTTACATACTTTGAAAGAAAGTTTATTGCTAACACGCTTGAAAGCTTATTGCTACAAGGAATTCTGCTGATAAAATGAATTATGCTTTTACGAAAATAGTGAAGCATGCCAAGTGAAGAGAAAGTGGTTGTAAGTAATAATGTATCAATACAAACTATTGAATACAAAATTGAGTTCTGAGCAAAGCAATAAAAAATTAAAGTAAATCGATTACAGTTAAAACACGATTTTTGCGGAATATACGAATGTATATTATTTTCTAATGTATAGTATTCAAACATTAAACTTACATATATTATTTATGGAATATAGAGTATGCGGGAAAATTTATATTATTTAAAATATGAATATTTCATAATATTGTAAAATCAATGAAGATTTCTTCGCTTAGAAAATATAAATATTAAAGTTTTGACCATACTGAAAGTACGGTCAGAAATAAACTAAAAAAAGTTATGTATAGAAAAAGTGATTGGAAATAAAAAACGCGTACGATCCCAAAAGAAAAGAATAATTAAGATTGGGAAATACCTGAGTGATAATGAAAAGAACCATTTATATATATTAATACGTGAAGCAAAAACTTTGAACCCCTTTTTACGAAAATTGCGCGGACGGAGGATTATGAAATTTACATACGTATAGTTTGTAGTGGCATCCTTATAGTTTATATGTAGGAGAAGTGCAGAACGCTAATATTTTTCAATAATAATGCTTATAAAGTACATTAAATCAATAAATAAAACATTACACACACTACCATGCATTTGACACACACAAACACAAGTATTATATTACACGAAACATACGACTCTATGGTCTAATTGTTTCTTTTGTTTATCATTTTGTCTATACACAGAGTACTGACATAGACATAGAGTACTGTCTTATATGTTTACTTTGGTTTTACTGAACGTCAGATTAGCGCGGAAACTGTCAAAATAAAAGCCCGTATTTTTTATGTTACAACAAAAGACATGGCTGTATGGTCTAGATTCCTTTGCCTTCCGTCTTTGTAGGGAAAAAATGTAAGAACTAAAATTATTGAATGTCAAACAGAAAAGTTTTATTTGCCCCATTTTGCATTTAATATAAAAAATACCACGTGAAATACCGCTCGCTTATACAAATTTGTGTAATATAAGTTCTGTAGCAGCAATCTACATTAACAATATCATCATATAGGTAAAAAAATATATAATTCGTTATTGTTGGTTCAAAGCAATTATTGTATTTTTAATACAATAATTGTAAGTATGCTCATTAAAGCAAATCATGATTTGGATCTACGCCGCTTCAATGATGCAGTTCAAACTGATGTAGCCTTAATATTGAGTACGGTTGATGGTGAGCCACCTTTTGAACGAAATATGATTTCTTTTTCAAAAGTTAATGGTGTAATTAAAAATATCTCAGTTCTGGATTCATCATTAGATCCTTTAGCGTACCCACTACTTTTTCCCAATGGTGATACTGGGTGGCATGTCAATATCTAATTCAAGAGCACCCAGAAATAAATTAACCATGCTTCAGTATGCAGCCTATCGACTTGCAATTAGAGATGATTTCAGCTTGTTACACCATTCGCAAAAATTATTTCTGCAGTGGATAGTTGATATGTATGTGAGAATAGAGGGCTGACGATTACATTTCATTCGACAAAATCAAACAATTCTTAGGTCTGAAGTTTACAACAATTTAAGAGACTACTTAGAATTGAACATGAATGCCAGGAATGTTGGTCGTAGAGTAATTTTACCATTTTCATTTAATGGATCTCCAAGAAACACGTATCAGAATTATTTAGATGCAATGTCAACATTTCGGAAAACCGTCTTTATTTATTACAATGACTTGCAATCCAAGTTGGCCAGAAATAGTGAACAACATTGGTGTAGGTGAAGCTGCTTATTTTAGACCTGATATTATTATGCGTGTATTCAAGTCAAATTTGAAAGCATTCATAGAGGGTTTTATACAAAATAATTTCTTTGGTAAAGTTGAAGCACTCATTTATACAATTTAATTTCAAAAAAGAGGATTGCCTCATGCTCACATTTTACTCACTTTAAATGAGCAAGATAAAATTGTTAATGCTATAGATATTGATAAAGTTGTGTCTGCGGAGATTCCTCACATTTAAACACATCCAACATTACATAAACATGTTGTAAAACATATGAAGCATGGTCCATGCGGAGTACTTAATCCTAATTCTGTATGTATGAGAGATGGAAAATGTATAAAAGAGTATCCAAAACGATTTAATGAAACTACATGTGAATCGTTAAATGGATATCCATTATACAGAGACGTGATAATGGTATCAATGCAGAAGTTCGTGGTAGTTGTCTTGACAACCGGTATGTTGTACCATACAATCCATATTTACTTGCTCAATTTAATTGCCATATAAATTTTTACACATTCGAAAGTGTCAAAAGTGTTTGTACAGTCAGAAGTGTCAAATACATTTATAAATATGTGTATAAGGGCTATGACAGTGCATCTGTTGAACTAGAGTATGGTGGAAATGAACAAGGTCAAAATATAGAAATATAGAAGTTAGCAATTTTTTAATTGGTCGTTATGTCGGATCAACAGAAACCATATGGCGCATCTATGAATTACCAATGCATTTTCAGTCACATACTATAATCAGACTTGATATTCATTTACCACGTCGACAGAATGTATACTTCCGAGAAAGGCAAGAACGTCAAGTAATTGATAATGAAAGACAAATAAATTGTTAGCATTTTTTGAGTTGAATCGATCAGATCCATCAGCACGAGAGTATAAATATACTGAAATTCCTATGCATTATGTGTGGGAAGATTCCCGAAAAAAATGGAAGAAGAGAAGCCGTGCAGGTGATAAAATCATTACAAGGATATATGTAGTATCACCAAAAGATATCGAACTTTTTCATTTACGATAGCTTTTATTACATGTCTGTGGTCCGAAATCATTCGAGGATGTTAGAACATACAATTAATTTTTATACCCTTCTTTTGTTGAAGCGTGCCATGCCCGCGGAATAGCTTCGAATGATAATGAATGGCGGGAATGTTTAAATGAATCAAAAGAATTATATTCACCAAAACAAATGCGAAATTTATTTGGTTATATTTGTGTAATAAATGTGCCAGCCGATGCATTAGCGTTATGGAATAAATTTAAAGTATATCTTAGTGAAGATTTTCTAAGACTTTACAACGAAGAAGTATCCTTTAATAGAGCTCTATTAGAAATTTATATTTTGAATGTTCATAATTTGTCCTGTCAAATTCTTGGTTTACCAGTTCCCTCATACTCACAGAGAATAGAAGAAAATACTATTGATATAATAGAACAAGAGATGCTGTTTTGTGAGTATTATGAAAGTGCAAAAATTTTGAACAGCGTAATCTCATTGATAAAGTTATTCGTGAAATTTTGTATCATGATACTGGATCCAATGTTTTTGTTTAAGCGCTCACGCTGGTTGTGGCAAAACATTCACTCAAACAGCATTCATTCACTAATTAAATTCGCTTAATCTTCGTTGTATTCCAACTGCGTTCAGTGGCATAGCTTCAACTTTATTACTTGGAGGTAGGACTTCACACAATGTGTTTAAATTGCCTATACCCATTTTAGAAAATTCTGTATCAAATATTACTGCAAATAGTAGCTACGGTAGTTTCATAAATTCATCATCATTGATAATTATTGATGAAGTTTCTATGTGACCTTTGCAAGTGTTGAAAATAATAGATAGATTATTGTGTGATCTATGTGATGAAAACGGTAAACATAGAGTATTTGGAGGAAAAACTATACTTCTGTGCGTTACATTTACTCGAAATATTCTTGAAAAAAATTGGTAGTGATGTGACCCCACAATTCCCTCAGTTTGGTAAAAATGTTATTGAAATACCTCATCAATTAATAGGAGATAAAAACAATATTATTGATGAGGTGTATGGAAATATTTCCAATAACATATTCTCAGAAAATATATTGAACTCTGTTATTTTAGCATCTACAAATAACGATTGTACTTTGATTAATACTGATATACTTAATCAAATTCCTGGTGAACAGCGAACATATCATAGCTATGATAAAATAAATTGTGATAATGACAATGACATCAATAACTATCCGGTAGAGTTTTTAAATTCTTTGTCTATTAGTGGTTTGCCACCGCATAAGTTAGTATTGAAAGTTAATTGCATGGTTTTATTGATCAGAAACTTAAATACTAAGTACGCAGTCAGTGGAACAAGAATGCGCATCAAATTTATGCATCGAAATTCAATAGATTGCGAAGTTTTAACTGGGACCGCACGCAGTAAGAGAATTTTGATTCTACGTATAAATTTAACGTACTCTGGAACTATTTTACCGTTTAACTTTTAAAGAACACAATTTCCTATAATACATGCATTTGCGATGAAATAAATAAGTCTCAAGGACAAACATTCCAAAAGGTTGGAATTTTATTGAATCGGCCAGTTTTCACACATGGGCAATTGTATGTCGCAGCAAGTAGAGTCCGTTCATTCGATGGTTTAAGGTTTTATTTTTCCGAATATAACGGTCAAGGACGTTTAGGAAACGATGAAAGAGTTTTTACAAAAACACATTGTTTTCAGAGAAGTTTTAAATCGTTAATTCTATTATCGCAATATGCGATAAAAAATGCTATTCAATAGAGAACATTTTTTACCCCATAATTTTTGTATTTCGCATCATCTTACAGCATGTTCTGTTTCAATAATTTTTTTTTAAAATAGGTATTCTTTATTTTTCTCCTTTTTGAATTCCATATAATTTATTTTTTTTAATAAGAAAATAACAGCGTTGGCGAAATCTGTGGTTATAGTAGTATATAGTCTTTGACAATAGAAACTTAATAATGTTTGAGCATTATATTTTAATAATTTATATTAAATAACTTATAATTTAAATTTATTATGGTCGAATTTCGACCGCTGGGCGACCACTAGTATAAATAATTACCTAAACATGTATGAAAGCATGTTGCGTACACGTACCGTGGAATCATTTTAAAATAAACACGTTTAAAAGAAAAGAGGAATTTGTTTTGATAATATTAATAAAAAGTTTATAAAGCGATAGAAAATAAATTGGCCCATGGATTATATATTATTCTCTCCAAGACTGGTTTCAATTTAAACTACTAATGCAATTTTTAATTCTAAAAATATAAATATGAAAATTTCAGAATCAAAAATAATAAATTCGATAACAGAGAATAAAAATATTTTGATATCATGAAACCAATTATTTCTCCTATTCTGGCGAAGTTATAACTTTTCCATATACTCAATGCAAATACAATTCATACGATCTATAACTGATTGAGCCATAAAAAGGAAATAGAGAATGCTTGAACATAGTTTTTACAGGAAAATATAAAATTCTCAAACTGAGGATTAGATGACGAAAGAAAACTTTACAATTTCCATTCGACAGCAATATCTACTTAGTTACATAATTGGATAAAAATTAAGTAACCTATACTTACTAATCTATATATCTTACACTACCTATTCCGCCCAACTTCGATTGAGTGAAATTATTTTTCTCCAATAAAAAGTGTTCTAAGTTTATTTATATACTTCACTTTAATGAGAAGACTTGAAACGATTTTTACCTTCAATTGACATATGGTATATAGTGAGGTACACTTGTTTTTTAGTAATTCGTAGTAAACATACTAATAAAAATATCTACACGAAACATTTGCTTGCAAAATTTTACGCACAATAGTCTAAAATTATCAAAACCGTTAAACTGTAACAGATGGACGGATATAAAAGTTTGTAGTAAGCATTATAATTGATTAAAGTATAAATACACATTTTTATATACAAATAAGTTCGTGTGCACGTCTGTGCCTTCGTTTGTGGTTAATTGATATGACACTGTTTTAAAATTTGCCCCGAAAATATAAAACGCAAATAATTTAAACAATGTTCGATTAGTAATACGGCGAAATCATTTATTTTTTTGCAAGGAAATATTTTTCATTTTTAACATTTTCTCAGTCATAATTGTATTCAAATGATTAGGTGCATTGCTTACTAATCTGACGAAATCGCGCAGCACTCGGTATGCGTACACCGAAGGATGCGTAATCCTTTCCATGACGTCGAAATCATGTATCTGGAGAATGGGTTAAAATACGAAAAAAAATTGATTGATTATCATCATCTTATATTATACTCGGAAAACCACAGAGTTTGACTTGTCATACCAATTTAATATTTTATTATTGCAATTTAAAAATATCAGTTAACGAGAATTTTACAATTGTCCATTTGTCCACATGTATCTTCTTATACTTATGATTTCATCGCAACAACACCTACATTTAGCTTTCGTGTCAGCCTAAAAACAATATAATCAATATTCATTAGAGCGTATAGGAATGTTGAGTTAACAAAGCGACAATATATCTCCCGATAATGATCGTTCCTTTTTAATTAGACGCGCATTGTTCGTTAGGTATTTTGATTGTTGATTGTGTTACCTTAATTGGGTGCGTTAACCATATTCTATTCAAGAGAAAAAAATAATGTTTCAAAATACATAAATTAGTTTGGTATCAACAAAAGACTTCATTTGTAGGATTACGTCTGTCTACGATCGGTGTACGATCTGTCCGTCTGTTACAGCCGATTTTCTCAGAAACAATATGACCTAAAAACTTTAAATTTCGGCACAGTAATAAATTTTATTAACCTGCACATTTTTAAATAACTTTTTTCAAATATCCATATAACAACTAAAGAGCGGGTAAAGAAAGTATTTGAAAAAATAATTAATTATAGGTCGTATGAAGAACATTTTAAAGGACTTGTTTTTTTATAATTCTAAAGAACTTATTTAAAAAGATAAGCAAAAATAGAGCACCCTCCTTAACTTAAAGAAAATAATACTTAAAGAAAAATAGGGCTGATAAAATTTTAAAAGGGTTTACAGGAAAACGAGAAAAAATATAATGATTATCCTAGATCTTATTATTTTTGAAATATCCACAATTTTTACGCCTTTTAAAGGTATAATGCAATTTATTGACGTAAAATCTAATTTTTTGTAAATCATTTAATAGAAATGCTAAGTACCCTATATATTCATAACTGCCTGATTACATGCAGACACCTCGCAGTGCAAGTTCTACCCGTATTTGTTTATTAAATAAATAAACCTTAGTTTCAACTCTTAATAATAAAAAGAGGGAAATTCCAGAAAAATGCTTTTAATGTTAACATGATCATTCGAAAAATTAGGAGGATGTTATCCGCTTTCTATTAATATTTTATTTAAAAAAATTAAGAGGCATCCGTTAGGGCAAGCTAAGTATTCTGAAGCATGTTTCGGTATGAAAATATAATTTTATGAAAATATAATACTTTGAGGTAATTTCATTCCGAAATGGTGGAAAAAATTGTAACAAAGTTCTTTAAAATTGTTTACTCAGTATGACAAGCATAATCATTTGCATGAATAATAAACACATTCTTTGTTACATCATATATATTGTTTTTTCTTTTCTAAACCTAGAATTACTAGAATACTAGAATTACCTCCCGATATGTTCAGATCGAAATTATACTTCTTATTTATGACGTCATAATGTTAAAAAATATTTGTAAAATCTATTTGGCTTTTATTTATAAATGTTACTTAATCCCGATATATTCACGTATGTAATAATTTACTAATGAATACTCATTCAATATGTACGTGGCTAGTTTACAGAATATACTTCTTCTAATGATACCTCTCTAACCAGGGAAGGTTGTAATCAGCTCTGTGAACTTGGTCTTGTCCTTGGCAAGGCGAAAGAACGGTAGCACTCATAAACCCTATCCATTCTCAGATACCATGTCTTTCTACTTACAACCAGCTTTATATCTCCAACCAATTTTGCCCTTCATTATTTGTTACAAGAGCTTGTATCTTTTATGCCTGAGCACTTGCCACAGATATACATTGTTTCATTTTTTATTGGTTTGCTAAAGTTTGCGTTTCTGGCGAACACGTTACAGAAATTCATCATTGGTGAATTTCCGAGTTCAGCACGTAGACATCATGCTTAGACAGACGCCCCACATTTCGAATGATTTTTATACGTTTCCTGATCTTCTCTAGTAGTTCAGGCTCCGTATATGTTTAAAACTATCGGCTGGACACATGAAAAACTACGCTGAACGAATAAAAATTATTTGAAAAGACGAATATGAAGTGAGATTTTGTAGCTACGATTGAAGAATACCTTTTTTATATTTTAAAAGCCACTCCGGGTAATATGGACGTAAGTTTAGAGATAGAATATACTAAAATACCTTAGTTTTAAATACTTCTAACCGCTACTTCATTCGCTTGCGCTGCATCAATATATCAATATATCTATCATCAATAGTCTATGAGTTGATCCAGGAAAACACTCCCCTCTACCTTTTTGCCAATTTTTCTCAAAATCCTTTCATCACTATCACTAATAGGTTAATGAGTAACATTAGTCTATCAGTGATAGTTTCCTTACTAATAGCAAGAATGTATAAATTTTGCACAACTCACGAATGCGTAACAAATGAAAAGGAATTTTTGTCCCATCCTATGGATCCATGTTCGATTTGGCAATTTAGGATACATCATAAAAGTTGATATATGCTAAAATCAAACTTATAGAGTTTTTCTTGCAGACAATAAAAACTGATCATATAAAAACTTAATGAAAAACTAAAAAGTTGGATGCCATTCTGTAGAAACTACTTCAGACTTCGGAATGAACGATAGTCTAAATATTAATAAAATTTATAGTCTATTCCCGGGCCAAATTTTGAGTAAATCCCTATGGAAATTAGAAACCTACCGAGTAATATACATTCATCTATTCAAACTTTTGCATTCATAATATTAGGATGAAGGACATTATCGAAAGTAAATTATTTGGATAGGATCACGAATTAGAAATTAAATTCCAAACTGTGCCAAGTAACGTGAAATTGTTTACTCATCTGATGTAAAAGAATTCACTGTAATCATACAATTATCTAAAATGTTAGGCAGATATGAGGCTGCAGGCAGATTGCAATCGCAATACTTAAAAATTTCATAGACGAATTTACGAGCAAAATTTAGTTTTCTAATACGAAAGTTCTTAAACTTAAAATTAATCATAACTATTTAGGATACATTGTGATTTCATCGTATTTTTAAGGAGATAATGTCATTATGTTTACGGTTGGTTGCATATTTAAGTTCAAGCTGCATTGACTTGTAGCTGCTAAATAGGCAATAAAAGTATAATATGTGATCAGTAGCACATTTCTATTTAAGCTGCCAAATCGCAATACTTTTACATATTCATTTACTCGCAAGAAAGAATCTATAGTTGTATGCCAACTTGTAAGTATTGATAATTAATTAAGTGAATTATTATTTATATAAACTAATAATATATAGATATAATATTTTACTGAAAATATTCGATGAAGAAAGTAATAATCAGATTAGGGAAAATACCGTAAATACCCGTCTCTATCCAGAAACAATTGGTTTCTACTCCAAAGTCGTAGCGAATATATTTGTGTTATTATTAAGTAAGCTCCTAAACGTATTGATTTCTTAAATCTAACGATTGCACATAAGGCGTTATAAGTTAAAAGGAATTTATTGAACTAACCTAGTTCGCAAGCAACAAATAAATATTAATCAATATCTTAAGTAAAACTCAAATTAACAAATAAAGTTCTGTCAAGACATCACCGTAGCAATTACAATAACACAGAGGCCATCTTTTTATTACCCACATGCGACCTAAATACCCTTTGCTTACCTTACCAAATATTTCAAGGACACTCAACGTAAATACCATTCCATGGAATATTCGGAAAAAATCTGGCACAATCGAAAAAAGTAATTTGACTCCAAAACTCAATTTTTTCCTTATATATTATTCTTACAAGAATCATTGTAATTTTAAGAAAAAATAATAATAATTGTTATTCTTAAAACAATAAAATTTTATGATAATTTACTTGACATTGCGTTTAATTAATTTCATTTCAAAAATAGGCTTACACATTTGTAATATATTAAGTATCAACGAATGTATGGCGGGCAAATAAATAAATGCAAAAGCTCTTACGTGTACATATGAGTATAGTGCAGTGGGATGAGTTCCAGATCGACACATTGTTCGAAAGAATTGCAATATTGAACGAAGGCTCCAAAGCCTGCAAGTATCATTTTATTCATAGAATTCAACACAAGTTTATCAATTGAATATCACAAATTATCTTTCCGTTATATAAAACTCAAATGAAAAATTAATTTTGTTAAATATAGAAACGTATTATTCGTGATCATCGGAGGGAGAAGAGCGGAAAGAATGAGTTTCATACTGCAAGCAGAATTACAAAATTGCATGATTTAAAAAAAAATAAGTTTCATACTGTGTCTGATAATAAGGTTTTATAAATATATTCTACTTAAAAACAAAGTAAACTTAACATATAACAGAAAACTATATAATTCCCTAATTTTAATTAATAAAACAACCACAAAAATCTAAATAAGTAAAAACATTGTAAAAATTTGGAAATTAACAACAAAACCCTCCGGAGTCCGTAATTATTTTCAGCGTTAATAGTTTAGACACAGTAATATTATATAAATTTTCAAATATATTTTTATCAACAACCAGACATTCTTACGGTGAGAAGGCGTTACGGATGGGACGGTAACACCCCTTCACCCTAACACTCCCTTTAATATGTTAGCACAAATTTTAACACTTTATGAGAAATTATTTTCTGTTCCTTCTTGATTGTCAATCGCTGAATTCATTATACAAAAAAAACATTCTAAAAATTACATTCTGTATCTATAATACCAGACCCATTTTTGTCGCTTTTCCTTATTACATATAATCACGAAAACATGATCTTAAAACTTAAAATGCTACAATGTCCAAGAACATAAACAAAAAAAATAATAGATATAAATATATATATATATATATATATATATATATATATATATATATATATACATATATATACATATATATGAAATTACCATCATTAAACAAGAAGCGAGTTTTATGTGTGTATTTTGAAACAGTCCTATTTAATATCGATAGCAAATATATCAAAATAATGTAATATTACGTAAATTTCTAACGAATAGCTTGTCAATTAAGCAAATGCAATTTACGGCGTAAATCAATCTAATTTTCTATAATTTAACCTCTCATAAGATAATAGATACAGATGAAAAATACCATACTAAGTTAACAACTAAAATAAACAATGAACAAAATACATTTAGCACTACCTGTTTAATTTTAAACTACACAGAACGCTGTATTTGTTAGTGGAATATCCGCTCGGTAAAATACCGAGGATAACTTACAATAAACATGAAGTACAACTTGCATCAAAACTAAACAATCCGATTTTGCATAACTTTGTTTGATCGAGGTCCAAAGTCGGGACACCAATTAACTATTGGCAAATTATTAACTCAAACACCGAGTCAAAGTTGCAAACAGTAATGCTGATAATAACTTATAGAATTTATCTCTGTTTGGCGTACAAACATAGGTGGGTAGTTTTGACTTAATTTTGATAACCTGATTGAAAACTATTCGACTTGTTCCAGTTGTTTAAATAAGCATGCCGTTTATTGACCTTGATGTGGTAAACTACAGTCAAGTGAAATAATGATGACGTACGTGTAAGTTTAACGCTTGTATTTAACATAATTAAGTGACTAATAAATATATTTACAATATGGGCCATGTGTATTGCATAGAAACCTATCTCGACAAATGAAAAATATCTTTATATATTAGCAGCATAACCTATGATTAACCGGTTCCAATTTATCTTTAGGACTCTCTCGCCAAATGGACAATGAGAACCCTCATAATTTGATAATGTCTCTGAGGGTCCGTCTGTCTAAATATCATATACCACTGCATCATATTTCTTTCAGATTAGGTTCGAATGTAATGAAATTTTACATAACCCTAATTAATTGGGCCAGTATTTAGAAACGACAAAAGGAAATTTTATCTTGAAAATTCAGATTTCCGGACATTATTTTTGAGAATGAATTTATTCCTGCCGACCCCGTTGAATAGGATATCATAGTTTTCTACGTCTTTTATTTTTTGGTTACGATATCTCAGACAAATTGTCAATAGAGTGAATCCTCCACCAAAAGTTAGAGGAGCGGGGCCACGCTCCTCTAACTTTTAAACTATGAAAAATTACAAATAAATTACAATGATGACATTTAGTATACACTATAAATAAGACTTATTTCAGTTAACATTAATCAATAAAATAAATACAAATAACCAAGTTATTTTTTACGCATATGAAATATATAATATGTAATATATTTATATAATGAAAAATTATATAAATATAGGTAATTACTTAATAAAAACTCTATGTACCCTTAATTCCTTAAATTTTATATGTAAGAAGTGGTAAGAAACCGCGTAACCTTGTGTACGTTCTACTTATATTTAATAGGTTTATTGCTTCTTTTTATGATTTAGAGGATTAAATATATGAAGATGACCGACATATGCAGCAAGCCATAATGATTTTGTTTCTGTCATCAAACCAAACTTTATTTCCCTGACAATGAATAGTTCACACTGCCGACATTCAACAATTACGTTTAATATTTAGATAAAAAATTTAGGAGTTCTTAAAGCACGAAACCTAACAATCCTTAACAGGGTCTACAAAGAAGTTATGATATCAAATTCGAACCACATTGTATTAGCTGTTGTAATTCAATAACTTTGTTCTAAACGTGCTATATAGATATTTTAAAAGGACATGACCAATTTCTGCCTAGTTGTACCTATTAATGTGCACGAATGTAAAACAGGAACCAAGAAACCAAAAATAAATTAATGAATATGCATAAGTTGTCAACTACTTTACGAACAAGACTGGGACAATGATTTTCTATTGTCCCAGTCGTTCACTTAGGGAGAAACAATTACAAGCGATATTGTACGTAATTGTAAATTTACTAACCGACATTGGAGAGAGTTTGATAATGTGGTAAAAGTTTGATTTTCTTCAAATTTTGTTAGGTCAAATTCTCAACTCATCCATTTTCTTCCTATTTAGTCGATTTCCGTTTTCTCATAGGCTTTATGTCCCACTTCAAATTTATATTCTTTCCTAGATAGGTCAGAAATTTTCTTATTATAATTGTGAGATTTTATTGTGTTTAAATGCTAATTTTCCATCTCTTTTCAGGTCTTACTTTGTACATCTTGATTTCAATTCAAGTGCTATAATATTCACATCTTCGCCTTCCAAAAGGTATTTCGTTCTATTTTTTACACATTTCTGTGCAATTGTTGTCCATGCTGCTTTCTTTACACTTTCGTTTATTTTGCATCTTATTTCATTAACTAAAGTTTGATTAGCCTTTTATTAAGCCTATTTGAAAATGGTGCATCCATGGTAGTGAATATTATTCTTAGATTATTCTTCTTCATAAATTCCTTAAATTCTTTGAAATTTATGCCAGGCTATTGGTCCGTTAATATCATATCAGTATTGTAACTTTGTGTCCCAATTTTTCCCAAGTTTAATAAAATCAAAGAATCAGAAGAAAAAGGTATTTTTTGTTGACCATAATCCCCTAAAACCTCCAATGGTATCAATTGATTCAATTTCCAATGGGCGTTTTGCTGGACCTAAATGTGACATTAAGCCATATTTTGACTTTCTCCTTGATTTTTTTTATACAAATTTCGCATCTATCACGAATTATTTGCAATGTTATTCTTTGCTGTGTAGAATGAGGTTATTTTATTTGCCATTTGTGTTATCCCAAGGCGACAGTAAGTAATATGAACGTTTTTAATTAAAGTTTTTCTAAATTCTTTTGAAAGTATTAGTTTCTTCCAGCTTTTATTATTTTTGTAGTAAATTTCATCTTCCAATAGAAGTTTGTTTTTACCACTAGGTCTTGATTTGAGTTTTGATTTTTTTAGGTCTTGATTTGAGTTGGCATTTTTTTATCGTCTAAATTCATTAAATTTACTACTCTCAAAACGTCATCAGCATTGCATAAGAATCTAGACCTAGATTTCTGCCTAAACAGCCTGCTTTTTATTTAATTTTCCTGGGTTATATTTAATTTAAAAATTATATTGGGATAAATAATATGTTAAGTCACAGATTTCCTCATTAGTTCTAGCCTTAATGTTCATGTTTTCTGATTTATGAGCTGAGTATACTGTAAATTCTTTTCCCATACGCCAGTGTTGCCAATACTTTACAGCTACTTTTATTGCCAGATATTTCAGGTATATTGCCTTCTTCTTTTTGATATTTAGTTAATTTTTTTTTTAAATAAGCAACTGGTTTACTGTCTCGGTTTTTATCTGTTTTAACGCAGCTCCCACTCATTTTATGCTTGCATCTGTTTAAATGTTTATTGGTCATTCAGTGTAGCTATTGAGGTTATGCATATGATAATAGATTTTTGATCTGCTGTTGGTTTCACAGCAAAATCAAACCTTAACTTTTCCGTGTTTCTTGAAATATTTGCAGAAAATATTGTGTTATAAATTTTTTTTATAAACATTTTACTTGATAATTGATTAAAATATTGAAACAAAGACTTAATTGCGTTTCTCCATAAAATGTTTATTCGACTGGTCGCTAGAAATAATTACGAGATTTCCTTATTTTTTCAAAAACAAAAAATAGCCAAGTTCGGCACAAATAATACAAAATTCTATATGCACCCGGTTTCAAACTATGTGTATGACAACGAGCTACTAAAAAGAGCAAAATAAAACAAAGCTATAAAAAAATAAAGCCCGACTAGGTCAAAAAAACTTGAAAGTAGGAAAACACGTTAGGTTTTAATAATTTCATTAAAAGATGATTGTTACTGAATTGTAAAGCCGTAGCTGGCGTTTAGTTTTGTCACAGTTTTCACACATAAGTAAAGCCGTAGGTAGCGTTCAGTTTGAAAAAAATATTCATATCTCAAGTTTTAGTTAGTTAGGAATTTAGTTTTTTAGTTAGTTAGGGATGCTACGTTTGTATTTGAATGTATTTATGGACGATGGCATTAATGATTTATATATAATGATGATATATGTTCTATTGGATGAATGCAAACTTTTTTAATAATTTAACGCCTTCCAGTTTTAATAAAGTTATTGTTGCTATTTAGCAAGATTACATTTAGCAGATAAGAAGTTAGTACCGGAATTTGCTACTGCATGTCTTATAATTCCTTCCCAAGTCTTAAATATTTCAAACACAATCTGGGATACATAGCACGATCTTCCCTAATCCTTGAGATTTTGTGGAAAACTTTGTAAAAGCTCTGTAGCCAAATTAATAACCCTATCTAAAATACCTTCCTTCATCCGATCCTTTTTATTCACCATGATTCTAGAAAACTTTTTATATATGTGATCTTAACTGCTCGTAACGCGACTTAAGACATTTATTTTTTCTACGGATATTCAATTGCTTTTAAAGTTGGTTTTTAATTCATGGTGACTCAATTCCTTTTTGACCGATTATTTCAAACTGCAAAACGTTGGGATTATCGTTATAACCACATTTTTGTTGGATGCAACCGAATAATAATTCAAGAGGATCCTATTTATTGCTGTGTACTTCATCATATTAGATTCAAGTAGCCTTGAACACAAAACCTTCAAACTCTTCAAATAAACAAGAAGGTCCAAAAATCCTGTTTTGGACTTGCAGTCTAATATGTATCTCTGATCTTTCTTTATTACTATATTATGTATCGAGCTTCTCCGTTTTATAAGCAAATAACAGTTGTTTTAATATATATCCAGTGCGTTTCCTTACTTGGCAAACGAATCATTTTCACCCACTTTTCTTGCCCCGCTAGATCTTTGTAACTCTAGAATTTTTTTTGAAAAACGTTTCTTCATACTACAGAAAACATACGTAATCGTTACAATACAATGGAAAAATTAATACTTTCTACTGGCAATATTGAAAGTAAAACCCTAACATATAATTTTCGTTTTATGTTTTATTATGTTTAAGGGAATATAAATTCAAAAACAATAAACTTTATTTTTAAAAGTAATTGCAGTTACTTTTTATGAGTATGAGTATGAGAATTGCAGTTTTTCGTTACGCATTTTGCCATTTTTAGTTTATTCTTGGGCTGTCATTCGTTGGACGTCAAGCTGGTGAGAGAATGAAAAAATCCGGTCTTATATCTATATAAATACATCGTGTAGCTATGTTTTTACGCAACAAATACTAATCTTTTTACTTTATATCAATATCATCTTCTGTAGCAAAAGATCTTAGCCTGTAAATAGGTGATCTCAAATGATATCCTTAAATATATGATGTTAGTGACAATGTTTTTACAAACTATATATGGAAACTACCCAAAAAATTCTTCAAACATCGAACTAATATTAAAATTTACCAGACTGAACTAATTTTCAATAAGGGGGAAGTGTAATATTGGAAATTATTTGTATAGTTTTTCAGCATATTAAACGAAAGACAGAACATATGGCCATGTATCTCAGTAGTACTCACGACTTTTATTGAATGAATGGGGATTTGTAACCAATATTTTTGTTTATTTATTTATAATTTAGCGGTGTAAAGTCATATCAACAAATAACAATCCTACAGTACCATCGAACGGCGAATAAAAGTACTCCGATTGTATTACATTAAAAACCGTAGCTTTAAAAAAAGAATTTCTATTATCTCGTACTCAAGAACATTAGATTATATTTTAACATTTCATTCTACTGAATAGTGAGGAAAATGGATAAAATATAGATCTTAGCTAAATTCCTGAACAAATTTTTAAAATTATATCATTACTGAATACGTGATTGCCGTCCAAGTACAGAAAATAATTTATCGTGCTTTGTCTGTCAGAAACAGGAGATTGATACGACGTTTTAAAAAGCTGTGAACAAGTACTCTCCACTCGAAAACAAACTATGTTTAATAAGGTCATCGATTTGCAAAGTATAGCGCCAGCCCTTGTATGAAACTTTGCCCCACTTAGAACAATTGATGTACATTTAAACTTTAATTTTAGAGAAACCTTTGTTTCATGCAGACCACAGAACCAGATCTTATTTTTCACAGAGATTTGTGTTAGTAGTAATATAAGTACCAGGTGACCGAGCGATACTCGGTGTATTTCAAGTTTCCCGTAGGAACGTGAAATTGCTTGTTTCACGGTATTAGATTTTCTTCCCCTTCCCCTTCCCCTTTCACTTCCTTTTACCTCCCTACGCTTCCCCACCCGTTCTCTTACGTTTTCCATTCAAAAGTTATTAAATCATATAATACTGTTCATAGTAACTTTGAAAATTTTAAATGACTGCCATTTCCAAAATGTTCAGTGGTTATTTTCCATATTGCGCTCACAGACATGTCCTTGTTACTATTATAATTATAATTATATATACGTACAGACCGTCAAAAATCTGTTTACTTTGCCATATCTCTGCTGCAGACTTTAATATTTAGCAGCATACGGTCTTGAGTTACCTTCCTAAAACATTCCTGATGTCTCATCATAAAACAGAATTCTGTAAAGCATTTTCACCAACAAAGCAATACGTAATGTTTTTAAAAATTATACAAATTCGCGTAAATTTGCCATTTATATACTCAATTAAAGACCCGAAACCAGATTTAAGAAAGCAGTTTATTTATTATTGTTACAAATTAATGGGGTAATAGAATTGTGTCTTCTATATATAACACCTATTAATACCTACAATATACTATTAATACCGTTAGAGATGAAAAGTATTCTATAACTAAAAACTGTTATAAATAACATATGTGAGCGTTTATTTAGCCTATTTGAGGAATATTTGTTGCACAATGCAGTAAATAAATTTTGTCAACATTATTGAAAAATTACAAGAATAACTAGTGTATTCCTATTATAATATTCGCAACAACACTTGGAAATATTGAACCCTTTAGATTACTAAAATCTTTGCTTACAACAAGTAGTACTAAACCTTATTTATGTAACTTTAATATAAATACACCACGTTAATACTGTATTACTTGTTAATGTCACAAACCACTTTCAAATTGTTACGTCCATATCCCTTTATTTAACAGTCTGAATAGCTCATCATAAGTAAATAACCAAATGTAACAGATAAGTTTTAAAATTGAATACTCTTTTCATCGATCTGAGTACAAAATCTATAAAATATGTTTAAATTAAAGGAATTGTAACCAAAAATCATTCTAAATTTTAAAATATTTACATACGACGTACATAGCCATTTATATATTTTAGGCCCTATTATTTCTCTATTTTACTTTATAACTTATATACTCGTTTTAATTTTAATCTTACAATAACTTTATAAACCTTTTTGTGTAGAAAGAATAACCACAATTTAATGCAGCCACAAATAAACTCCTTCCGAAATTTACTATATTTTTAAAATAAGTTATTACCACTTATACACATTCCTAAATATCATAATTATTATATTACCATTTACAATACTCAATATTTCCTTTAATTCCATTTTCCACCACCTTATTTATAATAATACAAATTTCTTCGTGACGTATATTTCGTTAAAACTGACAAAATTAAATTTGAAATTCACATCATAAAAGCAATTTTGGAACAAATCGTTATAAGCCACTTAAACAATATTCGTTTATAAAAGCATTAGTAAGCAGGTTTGTGAAATGAGAGAAACAAGGTACTGACGAATGTAGGAGTCACTTATGCCATTAACCTGTAAATATAAGTAGAGTAAGATTTATGGGTAAAACCCATTAATGTAGAGGGAAACGCTAATTACCTACATGAAAGCCATTCACGCACTCTGTGGCTACATTATGTGACCGATGTTTTTCCATCGTATTTTGTAACAACATTCTTATATATGTTTGTACGTATACTTGTTTAAGTGGCTGCATTTGCTATTAATACAATATACTTGTGTAACGAAAATCTATTTGGTTATAAAATATATTTTGTTGACTTGAAGTTATGCTCATTTTTTCGAATCACGGTTAAAATTTTCTATTTAAAAACTTAGGACATTTTTATGACAAAAAGTAAGTCAACTATTTGATACGCGTCGACATACTCGTATGCATCACATGCACTATTTTATGTTCAAACGCAATTTGCGACTAAATGCAATGAAAATAATTAAATGAAAACGGTACAAATAGATTTAATATTCGCACCCCAATATTTCCATTCCGTAGCAGTATTTTATTGTAAATCTCAGTAAGAAAAACTAATTCAAAATGTTATTCCTTACCTAATAATTCCACATGGAACTGCAAATTAAGGATTTTCTTCCTATACTTGCACTATGAAATATTACTTAGTATTAAATTTCAAGGTACTAAATCAAGGGAAAATATCGTAAGTAATTTTGTTAAGTGATTCAGTCGTAACGGAAATATCATAAGTAATTTTGTTAAGTGATTTAGTCGTAACGGAAATATCGTAAGTAATTTTGTTAAGTGATTCAGTCGTAACGGAAATATCGTAAGTAATTTTGTTAAGTGATTCAGTCGTAACGGAAATATTTTAAGTAATTCAGTCGCAACGGAAATATCGTAAGTAATTTTGTTAAGTGATTCAGTCGTAACGGAAATATCGTAAGCAATTTTGTTAAGTGATTCAGTCGTAACGAAAATATCGTAAGTAATTTTGTTAAGTGAATCAGTCGTTAAAAAGACACGTGATATTTAAAAAACCGTATTTTTTTATTGTATTGAGTTAGAAGATTGAATGTTTTACAGCTCTGTGGTGCCATAGACCTAATATTGAAAATTAATTTTAATTTATATCCTTTCCTTCCGTTCAGATAGACGGAGAACAAATCTATATTTTAAGGGTCATATTTTTTTTCATTCTGGAGTACGAAATCCACAAAACACACATTAAACCATTTTGGAAGAAAAATAAATACGCAACTTTGTAGTTACAATCTAAAAACACACAACATGTCGTAAATAGTGTACGTAAATATAAATGGTTAGTTTTACTAATAAAAATTTCTACCGTTTAATTATTCAGTGCATAACAGATTTATAAACGGTGTATAAAATAGTTACTAATAAACCCCGTGGAATACTTATCATAGTTACACAACGCCTATAGGTCGTGAATAGTAGCAACATTCGAAATTACGAACTTATCGCATCGAAGTGCATATGAATATTGCCGGAAGAAAACAAAAACTAATTAGTGAATATGAAAATTACACAAATATTTAATATCCCCCGAATATACTTTAAATTTCACAAATATTTCACATGTTTTTACTTTGTTAAATAAAAATAATTTGTTTTATGACAACATGCAATAATCACAGAATTATACACGGTAAGTATATAGTTCTATTATTATTGCATGTTTTCATAAAACAATTCAGTAATTCTGAGTATGGCAATATTTTTTTTATTGGCTATACTACGATTGGAGTGCTTTGATTGAATGCTTCGACATTGACAGCGCTGACACGCAACATTTTACCATACAAACACGTTGGGTTTTAAACACGTTTGCAAGTTATTATTTTTTTTTTTTTATTTTCCACTTTTATATATTTATTATTTATATTTATTTCAGTTTTTGATATCAATATTTAATAAAAATGTGTATTAAGAGATCTTATTTCATGAAGATTGAAGACTTATTCTACCTTTACAATAATCTTAATAATAAACTTTTATATTATGCGAAGATTATTTTAATATGTATTTAATATTTTTTCAGATAATTTCTAAAGCTTCCTGTTTATATAAAATTATATGAGTCACATAATATTTTCGGTATGTAGTAAACTATTAAACTTGTTTTATTATTACAGATCACACCAAAATGCAAACGAACGAACGAATTATATATATAGATTATTGATGAAGATGAAGAATTAATCCTACAAATAGACAGTCTACTTCCCCAGGTCCAAAAAATATTTGACCATCCACTTCAGCAATTTCAACCAATGTTAGATCATCCACTTCCACGGATCGAATAGGCTTCGAGACGATATTGCTTCAATCAGCAAATAAGAAAACGAATGTGCAGAAAAAATTGCCTAATGTCATGTAAATTGCCATATGTATTGTAAACAGTGTGTGCCTTGCTACATTCTGCAATATTTTTCATCTTAAATATTACTAACATATTTCAGTAATAGATAGCATATTTCTGAAAATTTAAATTTCTTACATATTCACCAATTATGGAAACTTAAAAGATTTTTTCTAGGTACACTAACTCTCCTCAGAACTTCATTATATCACATGTAACATTTCTTTGGTATCCAGCTAATACCCTATACCGTAAATGTTTTAATTTAAAAGTTTTAGGAGATATTAAGTCAGTACTTCTGGTACTTCTAATATCATACCGTTCTAAAAAAATATCAACCCCGTATCCAATTAATTTGTGAATAACAATTGTGAACAAAATAAATTTAAATTGCAAAATAATAAATTAACCACCTCAATGTAGGTCAAATATAAGTAGTTTTTCTAATGAGCCATAATAAAATAGTATTTTACTTTTTTTCACAGGTCAAAGCAACAGAAGGAAATGGACTCTTTATGGAACAATTAAAGGATGAACATGAAATGAAAATGAAAAATATCCAGAAGTAGTGTGAAGTCAGAGAAGTGCAGCATAAGTAACAAATGAAATTATTAAATTAGGAAAAAATATTGTAAACAAAATGATAATCTATTTGAATCAACATTTTTTTTATTTTTAATCACTGTGAAATACATACATTATTATTCTAACTTTCTATCACATAAAAACGAACATTTTCTTTTTTCGTTTTTTATTGAAGAAGGAAAATCACCCCGATTTTAAAAGTAGCTACTTGTAAAAGCTACCATAAAGGCTTGGCTTGTTATGTTTACTGACCTAACCGTTAGGACACATTTAATTATTGTACTGTTATATTTACAATCCTAGCCGACAAATACATTTAACGATTGCACTGTAGTATTGTCCATAACATCTCGATTGGGAGATCTTCGTTCATTTCTATGGCAATATGGTAATGTAAATTTTAACCTTTTCTAAGTTACCCCTAAACCTTATAGCAAACATTCTTATTGTTGCTTCCGTACTCGGAAGTATAATTTCACAACTTTTCGTATTTATACATGCTTGTAATTATAAGACTCCTCTTTCTGATTACGGGGATCCCAAACGGAAGTAAAAAGATAAATAGTACATCCGTAACCTGAATCCCCATTACCTCTGAATAGTTCTCCTTCAAAACTACCGTATCCGACTCTGACAAAAATCCTGCTATCGTGAATGCTACCTCTCCAGTGAGTCACAATGTCTCAAATATAGAGTGATGCATTACACACCATCTGTAACAATAAAATAATAGTGATTTAATTCTCTAAACGCATACCTCATTAGCTAAATGTGAATGTTGCAAGTGTACATTATATACATTTGTTCATTTCTGTCCCATAAGTGTAAATACTTTATCCTAGACTATTTTAAACAAAAGTCATCACTGATTTTTAAAGATGTCGGTAATAATTAATATTCACAACGAGTGATGTTTGGCTTACGAGAGACGATTAGATGTGTTAAAATTGATGAATCTGACATACCAATATTACTGTTTTAGTACAGAATTATCGTTACAATGCTACATATTTTTTTCGTAAATAAATTCATTCCTTTTTCATGTATATTTTTAAAAGAGACCAATAATTTGAGTAACTTAACATCACTCACTTATTTAATCAGGAATAGAATCCTTTACGATTTACGTAGAATCGTAATGATCTACCAGATGCTTTCTTTATTTTTACGTAGATGCAATTAATCGCTCCAAACACACCTTGGAAGTCAAATGTTCATGACATGAAACTTCATGTTGCTCCTAATTTATTTGTGGCATTGTGATAAAAAATTGAGATCGTTTAGCTAATGTGATTACAACTCTATGGCAAATATTTATGATTGATAATTGACTCAATCCCAGAATATCTGCAGAGACGACCTATAAATAATGTTAATGTTAATCTATAAAAATAACATACTTTATCGTATATATGACAATTTAGTACAATTCAATTAATATGTTCCATTTTAGTGTAAATTGAGATAAATTGACAAGATAAATATCGATAGATACCTTATTTTTTGCCCGCGTTCGTGAAGCGGTTAAAACTTTCAACTCGCAATTAAAAGCTTCACCGCGTTTAGCTAGTGAAGAGTTGTCTTCAACAATATTAATTATGCGTCTCGCATACTCTTTACTATATCTATATTTTAACTTAAACTCTTTAAAAGAGTTTTCTCGCCTAATTTAAAGGAGTCTCTTCTGTTTTCTGATGTTTCCTTACATCTTACTTCACACGGAAGATTAGTAAAGGATTGAATATTCATAACATCTGGTAAATGCAGAGTATCCATATTGTCAATGTCGATAAAAAATTTTAATGATACTAAATATATAAAACTAAAAACCACTCAACAAAAAAATTAAGCTCTTATATAATTGTCAGAACAACATGTCAATACTAACCAGTGGACAATGCAAGTAGTCATTTTATCCCTGTATACACTCTGTAGATAAGGGACCACAGGTATTAAACGTTTGCATGGATTGTTATTTACTGCTTGAACAGTGTTCGCCTTACACACCATTTATTAGTTAACATTTTTTTAAACCAGTTTTATACTTCATGTATAATTCTTGGGCAACGTTTATTAATATAGCGGTATAAGAATACGATGTCATATTTTAAGTAAGCAATTATTACTCAAAATGCAGCTATGAAATAAATTTTTAATTTACAAGGTAATTAATATCTAACTCATTTAATTTTCACACCAACGTCAAGTGCAGAAAATCGTTCAAACTTAATATTTTCACTTTTTGGTATATACATACCCTTTGCTCAGTTTTGTCTTTTTAAACCACACGTTTGCTAATTTTTTTTTAAGCTACTATGAACCTTCAAAAAATTATGTTTGCATTCAAATAATATATATTTGGAAGTAATTTTAATTAAATAAACTTATAAGAAACGTTAAAATTTAGAAACAATAAGTACACGTATTCCACGTGTATTTTTTTCCGACCTCTATGAGAAACAGATTTTTTTTGCATCTCCAACCTAGTTAAATAAAGAAAGCATTTTCAATTTGGCTGAAAGCATTTGTTTTAAATATATTTATATGTAACTTTTGAAGGAATGAAATTTTTAAAAAACTTTTTGATAGGATTCCATACATCAAAAAGAGCAAACACCCGTAACGTGAGTATCAGACTGTACATAAAATAGGCTTTCGTATTTATATCATAAAACATCATATTATGTATATTTTGTAAATTCTTATGTCCTGCCCATACGTGCCCATAAATGAATTTTTATAGCTTTTTGCACAGTCTTCTTTGGAAATGTGGTAAATGAATCTTAAATTTTTATTTTTTACCCTTTCTAACGATACCCCACAGGATGGGGTGAGTTAAATATTTTGCATTCGCACTCTTTAGTAAACAGAAAAAAAATAGGTTAACGGACGGATGGACAAATATATGAATATGATGAAATTATAATAGTTTCTGGTTTTGATTACGGAGCAAAAACAGATCCCAGATAAAATCGCACACATATCCGTTTTACGGAAAAACCTGTATATATTTCAGTAACTAACACCAATATATTTGCACAAAAATTTTAGAGGTAGCAAATAAAAGTGTAAATTTTGTTTAATTTAATATTTTGGGTGGGGATCAACATAAAGTTCAAATTAAAAGGATTTGAAAACTATTTTTTAAAATGTTATTTAAGATATACGGAACGCTCGGAAATTGTACGTATGAATTGTATTCTTATATGACAATGTTTAATTTTTTTCTTGTACTTCTCTAAATTCTCTATATTTATGTAAAAATATTCTAAATAATAACGAACCTTACCCAATGGTCAAACATAATTAAATCACAATATTACGAACCTAAGTAATCGAGAGAAGACACTACATTGTCGAACCCATTCGGCGCCGTAAAGGATCTATGTTTAGATGCGTCGGTATTTATTGCTGGCCTCCTTTGTATACATCATGTTATTTTATTACCATGCGCTTGGTCCAGTTTACTTCATTATAATATGTTATAAATTGAGTAAAGCTCAGTCGTATGTGTCATTTCACTCAGTGTATTCTAAAATAAAATATGAGAAATGTTCTTATCGTAATTGGTTATAAAGTATCATTATTTACGAATACTCATATACTGTTCTTACTATTAAGTTATGGAACATAATTGTCTGCATATAGAAACGTTACAATATCGATGATTCCTCAATTTTGTCAATATTCAAACGTTATTAAGTATGTCAATATTTTAATAAAAGCTTGGAATGATTTAAATTTAAACACACCACCTCTATGGGTGAAGTAGCACTAATCTGTGAAATAACTAAGTATTAATTGATAAGATTCAAAGAAGAAAATATTAATATTTTCTATAATTCTCACCCAGGTGATATTAAATTTAGAAAAATCAAAAATACCTTGGAAGCAGATCCTAGGTTAAATTTGCATTATCGGGTTGAAACTCTTATCGGAATAAAAAATTTGAGGTCTTGGGGAAAAAGTTGAAACATTCTGTATGGCTACCAGAGGAACTAACATCCCTCGAACTGTAGAAAAGAGTCGATGAGCAGCAATGGAGAATCGATAAATAACGCTTATTATAAACATAAATAAAAAAAGTCCATAATTTTTAATTAAGTTGGCTGGTTTATTATTCACCAATGTGATAATATTATATATTTCAGTGATATGTATGTGAATATATATATATATATATATATATATATATATATATATATATATATATATATATATATAAATTCACATATTCACATAATTCAACTACATACATTTCAAGATCCTATTTGTTGCATTCAATATTCCCACGGAACCTTTCCTTGGTTAGCAAACTACTCTGCAAATTCGTCTTTAATTTATTTTGCATCCATGGTGGATTTTCGAGGTATTCTTCGCATCGGTAGCAGCGATAACATATCATTATATCTTGGCGCCAACAGCCTCGTATTATATTTCCATCTGCTTCGAAAGTGCCTAGTGGTGCGTACAGTAATCGTGAAGTATTGTTTCTTCTTAAGAAATTGTGTAAAGAAACGCAGGGACTAAGGCCTTTTCATCGGAATTAAGTAGCATCGGTTTCCTTAAGACAGGAAAAACACTAGCCATTATCCCAAATGTATGTTATACAACTCTGCGAACTCATGAGAGGTGGTAGTTAAAAATCTATATTCAAAATATAATACAAGATAAAATATATCTATATTCCAAAGGCATCAAAGAGAATCCCGACCTACCTACCTACACTATCGGTACGCAGCTTTCGTATTAAATCGCTATCTAAAACCATGATAAAAAGTGAGATCTAAAACTTTATTTAAAAATAAAAGGTCTTCTATTTTTCGAAAGAAAATGTATAACTGAGAAAGATAATTTTCATAAAAACAGTGTACAACAATTTTCCAAATTTTATGATGATAACGACGGAAAAAAGAAATACTGAATCCAACAATAAATAATAATGTTATTAATAGAATATTCCTTATAAAGAAAAAAACTTAGGAGCATAATATTAATTGCAAGCATAGTTATCTTGAAATTATGTACACATAAATGATCGCGAACACATCACCCTCTACATACATTACAACAGTAGCCTAAGTGTCTTCCTAATTGGCCAATTAATTTCCATTGATACGGGTTAAGTAATATTATTACTACAGACATTACGATGGTTAATTAATATCAAATTGACATTTTAATGTGGCCATTTAAATATTGCTATATTTATATTCAAGTGAAAGCATTGTACATTGAATATTGTGAGCTTAAAAGCTTTCTCAATATTTTTAAAATATCTGGGAATTTTTATAACAATTGTTGCATACATTATTGCATTTTTAAAAAACCTTTTTTTTAATATCATGTTATTAATATATGTGTTATCTGTAAAGAGCCGACAGGAAAATGATCTTCATTTTCTGTCAAGGTGACAGGCTGAATGAAAAGTTAAATTTAAATCAAGATTAAAAAACTTGTTAAACACGAATAGATTTCTCACTACCAGGATTCCATAAATATTTAGGTACTTATTTATGTTTAATATACATAGCATTTCTATTAAATTTTTACAAATATTAATTTTTTATATTGTAGATACATTACCTGCTATATCTTTCACAGTAACAGAACACGGTGTAAAAAAGTATAAAAAATGATAAAATCCAGGAAAGTTATAAAAATAAAAAATCGCTACAGTCTTCCCACAATTTTCTAGTCATATTTTAACAATCCTTTGTAATGGCTATTAACTTAATAGTTTTGGAAATAAGGGAAAACTCCACATAACATATAAAATTTAAAAAAAAATATTTATTTATCCCCTATTTAAATCATATATG
Organism: Druceiella hillmani; assembly: GCA_039881145.1. Taxonomy (NCBI): domain Eukaryota; kingdom Metazoa; phylum Arthropoda; class Insecta; order Lepidoptera; family Hepialidae; genus Druceiella; species Druceiella hillmani. The sequence continues at coordinate 27,922,650 of JAYKKI010000014.1, forward strand.
TATGTTTTAAAAATTTAGCTAATACGAAATATGTTGGTTTAGAAGATTTATTACTGTATCTAATTACAAGTTTTTACGAAGTATGATTTCGGAATAAAATATCTGTCAATATGGAAAACCGTAAATATATTTCCTACCACATCTTACATAGGCGCATATTTAAAAAAATATGTAACTCCGCATAGAATTAGACACCATTAATTTTTATAAAATCTCTGATTATACCGATTTTCAAGATATTATTTCGAACTAAATTATTTATCTATAGATCTCGATGGCGGTATAAATAACAAAAAATACACTTTAAAGGGCCACATCTTTTTTGCGTAAACAAACAACTTGAAATTTTTGAAGCAGTGTAAGGCCATAGGCCTCATTATACGATATTTATTATTATCAGTTTTAGCTGTATGTCTCAAACTGTTTCTGGGAAAAAGAGCTTTGACAGACAGTCGGATAGACGAACAGAAAACAAAATAATTATCTTAGTTTTTTGTTTGTAAGACGGATCCCTTAAAACCTATTAAGTACTATTACAACGAGGTTTCTGTACACATTTGGGTACTTATAAAAATTTAAAGTTTTTTCTATTGGGTGGTGCAAATTTCACTAAATGTAAAATCTAGAATAATCGCTATAGTCTTCCTACAGCTTTCACATGAGCTTCTAAAAATAGTTTTTTTTAATAATTTGAAGTTGAATACTTTCGAAAATGAGATATGGGGCATATTTTAGATATATTCCTACAGAAATACTACATAAAACAATAATATTTTTTGAATCCATTGTCATTAGCCTTTTTGATAATCCCCACTATTAACGGATTAAAAAAATATGTTTTTCTAGTAACTATTTTGTGCCCGTAATATATCCATATTATTATATTTAGTGTTGGCTATTGAGATATATCAGATCACTATGCATTATTATTATAACAAATTTTGAGTTTCCGCGGCAAACAGTTTCTAAGAAAACATGTTGTGAAAGACAAATAGACGGATAGACACGTCAGTGATCTTATGAAGATTTCCTTCATCCTTTTAAGATAAGAAATCCTAAAAATAGTTTCAAATCAGAAGTAACAGCGTAATACTGGAATAGTTGCTCCTTTTAAATCAGATTTGAAAGGAACAAGGTTATATGCATTAAGAAGGATTAAATCAAGGTAATTTTATCCTATGAAGCTTATAGATACTGAAATGTTCAAAAAGCAAAGTAGTTCAAAAAGGAAATTTCGAAGAAAATAAATATAATATGTGATCAAAATAAATATATCTGCGTCTACTCAAGAATAAGATAAAAGTAACACCACAACAGAATGGATTTAGACACGTGCAAAGTATTAGCCTGAGTAATCCTGTAACATACAAGGTAATACATCCCAGAAAATTGAGAATTTCCTTAACGATTGAACAAACAAATTTTTCTTTCCGATGAATAATATTTCCATACGTATAACTACTTAATAAATACTTTGTCTGATTTGCTTTCAATATCGAATAATTTCCAAATTTATGTTTAAAAATAAAGGATTAACCTCACGAAAAATGTTTACAATGCATGATTTGAGTTGATTTTAATCAAATCAGTAAATTCTATTTTGATCAAAATAGAATCATTTCACCAGATAAAGTCACGAGTTATCTTTCGTCTTCACAGAAAGCAAAATATGAAAATAAAAAATACTTCATCTTGAGAAATAGCAGTTTTTTACGAAAAACTAAGCCTAAATCAACAAAATCAGTTAAATATTTTGCAAATAAATTAGATCAAGCTAAAATTTTACAAAGAAGACCAAAATTATTTTATAAGTTGTAATTGCAATAAAATTTACCATAGTATAATATTCATTTGGCATTAAAACCTTACAAAATTCTTTGCAACTTGAACGATAATCGTATATTATATAGCGGTAAGATTAAAATGATTTTGCTGAAATGAAAATCTTATAAAAATCTAATCAAAATCCATATTATCTATCATTCAAGTGCAGAATAATTAATTCCATTATTGATACAGTAGCCCCTTTGACCTCGGATAAATTTAATATATTTATTATCCTAATTCTGCTACATTTATGCAATCATTTGAATATTTGAAACTTTAATAGCTTAATTGAATTATATAATTTACAGAATTTTTCAACATAGTCACAAATGCGCCATCTTCCACTTATATAGTCGTATATCGGCAATAACTACTTAAACGTTTTGTAATCTTTGTGACCTTTTCAGTGTCGATTTATAAATGTTGTTTAGACTAGACCCTCCCAGTAGCGTGGTCATGTTTGTCTACTTTCATTATCTTCATTTACCCACTCCATAATAAAACAAGTCTTTTCCAATTATCATTTTATACGAAGATTTTCAACTTCATTCCCATTATAATCTGAATCTAATCAGTTACTACAACTCTTAATATAGGTCTAAACTTGACCATCTAATCTATCAGGATATTGAATTGTCTAATCAATTCTATCAAATTAAGGTATTATTTTTGTTAGCCAAAAAACTATTTTTGATAGTCAGTAATATTTAATCAAACATATACGACAGATTTACCGCAGCTAATCGTTAATCATACTGCGATTCGATTTTCTTCAACGGTAAAAACCTACTAATTGATCAACATCGTACTCGGCATCTTTCAATATATATTAGTCTGAAGTTTATTATCAAGATATGCTCTATAAAATTATTTCAAATCATCCCACCAAAACTATACTAATATTACATTATTTATTTTCATGTATTAAATTATGGAAATGTGTGCTATTTAAAACTATATACAGAGTTCCTAGGCGAGTTAGAAATATTTTAAAATATGCGTATTTAATTCATTTTCAGGTCGACAAAATATGACCGCGACTCTTATCTATTATATATATCGCAACTTGAACAACTAAAAACTCTTTTATTTAACGTTTTCAATATACTTTTCAGTCCATTGTAACAATTACATGACAAGTGATTACGTTCCAAAGACTATAACATTACATACTGACGCTACGGTAATGACAGAATTTTTTGATAAATCCTTTACTGTTTATACCAACAAACTATTGCAGAATAACTTAACTTCATTATAGTGAACACAAAGTGATCGTATTTAAAATCGGCTATTATTAGCAATACTTTTAATAATATGACGACAAATCTTTCTTCGTGGTACGTTTTTATGCATAATTATAAAATAAAAGAATATTTACAATTTTTTGGCAGATTTCCGTTTTTTCCTGAAAGCTTTATCAATAGTTTCAGTGTTTCAATAAGCTTACCCGGGTAAGATTTAACAAAACTCGGGATGAAATAAACGGATATGCATATATGTATAAACATACATGGCTATGTTTATTTGGATCATACTTATTGATACCAAAATTTTAAAACCGACAGAAAATATTTTCAAAATATTTATCATGTTATTTTAATATACAGAAAATAATATATATATATATATATATATATATATATATATATATATGTGTGTGTATATATATATATATATATATGTATATATATATATATGTGTGTATATATATATATATATATATATATATATATATTAGAAATATCACTTATTTTAGACATACCGAATACAAAATTTGAAAAAAATATACAATTACTTAAAGTGCTGGATTAAAATTGTTATAACTTAGAGGTATATAATATTTATTCATTTATTGTATGAAAATTATTAATTATTCGAAATATTAACAAATTTAAAAAAAAATTATTTATGTTTACCTCAATCTGTATAATCGATGACATTTCAATACTTGACGCTTTATCAGATGATTACATAATTTAATATGATTTGGTTAATTGTAGTAAGCAGCCCACAGAGGTGGTTTATTTTTTAGTTTATAATCTGTCTTGATGTTTTTTGCGAAGCTTGCAATATTTTAGTGCTAATATTATCGAATTTAATTATAAAAGAAATACAAAATAATTTTTGTAAGGTATACTTTCTCGAAAGAATCCATTTTATTTTATTTCCAAAATTGTAAATTGCCTTTTGTTATTCGTACGCTTATTTATCTCGTCAAGTTTTCTCGTTAGTCTTTTTAAAGTCCTTCAGAAAAACACATCATGTGTTGATCAGTTCTGATTAATATCTTGAAGTGGCAAGGATATTAAATATACGTTCTTGCCGTGAAGTTCTTATCAAACTCTCGTAGTAGCAGGAATATCAAGTTCACATTTTTGCTGTCGCAAGACTCGACTTTGAACTCTTGTTGAAAAAGGTTTGGTAAATAATTAAAAGCGAGAATATCAATTATACATTCTGACTCGAAGATTTCTCTGGGTTCAATCAAAAAGTGTTAACATAAGTTGTAGATCATGGCGGAAGCATTTCTGATTCTTGTGATAAATGAATAGTGATGAAACATTTCAAAAAAGTTCTATAACCGTGAGATGTTAGGGACGACAAATCTTAGTAAAACAATGCAAAGAGAATAAAATAATCGATCACTGTTTCTGATCATTTTTTTATTGAAATGCATTGATAAGTTTAAAATCGAAAATAAAAACAACTGGACGTGTACTATTCCTACGGGCGACGACTAGACATCATATTGTGCGTCTTCTTCATAAGGCAGCCTGCTTTGGTAACAAGATCTTGCATTCTTAACAGACTGCTCAGGTCATCATCACTTGGAAGAGCCGCAGAAGCGTTTTTGTATTACTAGGTCAGTAAATGTTATTATTTTATACTGTTGTCGAATTATTTCGACAACTGTATAAAACAATAACATCGGCGATAGTCGCGGGAAATTATCAAAATTTAAATACTATATTTGTTTATGAGCGACGATTCTACTGTTAGTACTTCTTATAATTTGTTTAATCAGATAATATTGTCGGTTAGAGTTGAATATTATTTCAAGGTTAGAAATTTTTTTTCGAGTAGCGTTTGTGCTTTTCTAAACGCCTACGCTTGTAGCGTACCTTTGCAACTTCTATTTTTGCAACTGATACCAACGTAATTATTATGGTTTAGAAACAGAATTCGATCCACCTAATTTCGAGAGAGATAAATCTTTAAAAATTAAAAAAAATGAATAAATTTTAAAAAGTATTATAATTTATCTTCTTTTGGCATGTACAGATAAATAAAAAATTTAAAAACAACTTATTTAACAAGGCTACGCCTTTATTACTTGTTCTGATAAATAATCGTTTTAAATAGTTTTCTATCTTCAATTATATAAATGTATCTTTATAATACTTTAAGCATAGTAAGACAAAGTGTTCTGCAAAATTCCAAAAAGCTATAATTTTAAAGAAATTAATGGAATATTCGGCTCCAAGTTCAGTGTGTGCGTATAATGATACAACACATTACGCATGTACAGATACACAAAGCTCATTTTCATATCAACTAAATGTAGAAAACTGTTATTAAAAACGTAAATAATTATTGAAGCATGTTAGTATAAGTGTAGATATAATTTTATTTCTTTTTAACCTCCCCTTTATAATCTTTATACTATAGGCAACGATCGGTCATTATAATAAATAACTTCCAAATAATTTTGAGAATTAACGTATTATAAAAAACATATGTGATTCGATAATTCATTAAATTCTCAATATTCGTAGTTATAGGTTATAGCTAATTAAATTTAAGTTATAAGTACTTAAATATTTCAAAAAATGTTTACGTGTATTTTCTGTACCGAGTCCAAATTCATTTTTGCCTAATACCAAGATAAAACTTTTTCTTAACGATCAAACAACCACAACGTTTCAACATATCACAGCTGTTAACAGAATTGTTACAAATTTTCTTTTACATTTATGCATCTAGCAGAGAAAATCATCAAAATAATAAATGTACACACAGAGCAATAACCGAAAATTTTCCGAAACGAACTTCGAAAATCGAACGGGCGTTCGTTTGATATCTTTTATTCGACCCTAAAAAGTATCCCGGATGCAAAAACATAGCCGACAGCAATGGGGCGGGCCGTTACCGCCGAAACGAGACGCCGCTGCGTATCACTCCCTTTCTGTTGATTCGGATACGAATCAGGTAATTCGATAAAATTATAAAAACGATCACGTACGTCCTGTTTACATGTAAAGTGATGGCGGCGCTCTGCGACGCCTAGACCCGCTACTGTCGTGTTTCTGGAGTATCGATGTGAATGGCCTGATAATGAAAAGGAATCAAATCGTAAAATATTTTAGTTCAGCTATTTATAGTAAAAAAATTTGATTATATTAAGGCTTTAGTTTCTATTCGTTATTTTTAGCCATTGAATAATAATTACGAAAATTATGACCAATATTATAAATACGTATTCTACTAAGGTTACCATATCCCTAAAGTTTAATTAAACAAGCTGTGTCAGTTATATACATTTAATTTTATTTTCATTATCAATAATATTTTGGGCGAAACATTTTTTGGAAAATTTTCTATGACAACTTCATATAAAGTAGACTAACTCTTATGAATAACGAAGTGAATGTTGTTCCTTACCAGGTAAATCGTTTTTGGTATGTCTGTATATACCGGCCATTTAAAATAGTACCATAAAAATAATCCAAATATTTTAAATTACATGAAATTTTTTGATCACGTGAGACAAAAAAGTTTTCGGGCTCCTTCCATAAAATAAAAGTTTTGGGGCTCCCTCCATATTTTATTGACAAAATCACATCTTGTTGTAATGATATTTCAATAAAATCCACACTTTTCAGTTGAGTTAAGTAATAGTTTCGTGACCCTGATAACTTTTGCCACTAACAGTTATAGTCTTCCTTCTTTTGTCTTGAAAAAAATAAAGACCCATAATTCCGCCGGAACAAACACACCAAAAATCCGGATAGACATCAAACGGTAACTCGATTAGCAGTATTTTTTCGCATATCCCACCAAACGTACAGCACATAGTTCTAAAGAACTATCAAGACCCTTTTTATTAGAAACTACTGAACGTATGAAATGGAAATTAATATGAAATACTAAGATCTATGACCCCCATGGTCTTATAAAAAGTCTAGCTTCTAACTTAATGCAATAGAAAGACAAGGCCTTTTAAATGCCACGTATTTTTATAGGACTCACTGATTAAAAGTTTTAGGGTATTTTCATTGACTTAAAATCTTGAAATTTGGCACGAAGAGAGGTTCAGAGTACAATCAAAGGAAAAATCATTCATTTCTAATTGTATACAAAATTTTTGTTTTTTCTGAAAAATAATGGTTTGGTAAAAGGTCAAAAATATCATTTTTGGACCCATTTTATAACCAGGTCTATCTCAAATACAACAATACAACAATAGGTTAAACATTCAGCTCTAATATTCCTCATATTTTATATAAAAGCAACAAATACTAAACAGAAGTAAATATAAAGTATTAAAATGCTTATTGATAATAAAACCTACGTGTTTTCAAAACAATTATGATATGTTTATACTTTTGAAAAACATACTAGTTGATATATTAACATAGCAGAAAATAACATTTGCAAAAAGCTTAATGGAGAAACTATCTGTCTTGAAATGTTCACATTCAAGTATATACTCAGTCTGTACCAAACCTTATTAGTTCAATTATAATTACAGTTATGCTAAAGTCAATGGGACAGTACCTGACAATGAGCACTGCACATGTTAACAAAACGTAATTAATACCATAAATGAGAACTTGTCTTTGTGTCACTATTCATTAATTATTTAAAAAGTCAGCAACTACTTCACTAATTGCAATTAAATTAACGAATATGCGGGGTTTTTGTCTCTGAAAATTACGCAATTTGTATGAAAACATAAGAAACTATTTTTTCTTTTCAGTAGCTACGCGGAACACTGACCATTATATCAGTAAATTCTAACTAATATAAATACGAACTTGCATTTTCCTCCATTTATTTATTACCTATAACTTTACTAACTATTTAACTAATCGCTATTGAATTTTCTTACAGACTAACAAATAAGATTTTTGTCCCAGAAAATTGAGCAGTCGTTGATAAAGTAATCAGAAACTATTTTTTCTTCCCGAGAGATATGCCGTACAATGTCCGCTACACACGGTAATAAATCCTAACTAATATTATAAATACGAAGTTGCGTTTTTTACTCCATTTACTTATTACCTAAAACCTAGGAAAATATTTGACTAATCACTATTAAGTGTTGTTACAGACTAACATGTGGGGTCTTTGTCCCAGAAAATTGAGCAGTCATTTATGAAATAAATAGAAACTATGTTTTCTTCCTGTAGATATATCGAACACTGACATACACCGAACACTTAACGATAACAGAAACTATATTTTCTTCCCGTAGATACACCGAACACAAACATTAATAAATACTAATAAATAACTAATATTATAAATATGAACTTGCATTGTTCCTCCATTTATTCATTATTTAAAACCTCAACAACTATTTGACTCACCACTATTCAATATTTTTACGGATTAACATACAAGGTTTTTGTTACAGAAAATTAAATAATTGTTTATGGAATTACATTTTTGCTTATAATCCAATTTATTCTCAGTGCCAAACATTTTCGAGCTGTTTATTATCAATGTTGCCTCAAATTTCAAACCAAGATAAATTTATTAATACACAAAATGGCAACGTCAAACTCATGGAACTAGGTTTGGATATTAGTTAGCAGGTATTAAGCATTTTTTTCTCCCTCGACCAAAATTGAATATAATCTAAAATTAATATTTCAAATTCATTATACCACAATTTTGGGGACACATTTTTTAATGTTTGGTTTATTCCTAATATATGATTAAAATACGTCAGAAAGTAGTGAAGTGGTAAGAGCTACTACAGTAGTAATTCGCATTATTCCTACAGTAGCTTTTACCATAATAATAATGCAAAAGTTTACTATCATAATAATCTGTTGCTGTGGTAAATATGTTTAAAAAAAATTGGTGGGGGAAATGAACTTTTAACACCGTTCACACTTTTATCAGACACTGTTCAAAATGCATTTTCTTTTTATTTAAATTATTTGTATCGTTATTTTAAGATCGATCTATAATAATCCTCTGAATAAACCTCCAAGTTAATAAACAAGGGATAACCATAGAATTAAAGCAATCGTTTTAATATCATTTTATTATATAACTTGAAAAGAAGGAAAGCATAATTTCTCCGTTGAACCGAAATGTCCCCTCTAGCGCCCAGACTACTTTTATATAACATCGGTGTCGCGCCATGTTGTCAAAATAATGTATAATTCCGAAAATATTTATTTTACTTTAATACAGTTCACGACTCCGAAAATATTGATTTTAATTTAATACAGTTCACGACTCCGAAAATATTGATTTTACTTTAATACAGTTCACGACTCCGAAAATATTGATTTTATTGTAAAGAAGGCTTATGGATATACATAAGAAATTCAGTTACATAGTCGAATTTACCTTATTTAGTTAGGAGTGTAAAAACAATGGATAAGACAAAAAAAATTGGGAGCAGTCATGAGACGTCTAGCAGATGCAAAACGTTTACTTTTTTTTATATTGAAATATTTTATTTTTACGAAATATTTTATTTTTATGAAATAATTTATCACAAAAATATTTGTTTACAATCTAACGCAAATATATTTTCAATGTTGTAATACCATTAGCCAGCAAGACGCGAAACTGCCTAAATTAAGTCGAAAATAACCAACAAGAGGAAACGCTCACCGAATTTAACTCCCATCCAAACTTAAACAGATTAAGACGAAATTTTAAAAAGTTGTCCATATCAACTTTTCTACGATTTCATTTTCAAGAACCAAATGAGCTCGCTCTGTAATGGCCCCATACTTATATTATTGAAATTCACATCCACTTTTATATATTAAATATATTTTTTATATTTAATTAGAAGAAGTAAATATTGTGGATACAATATTTACTTACTTCCACTATATTTCAAATTATTTACATCGAGGATCTAACTTCATTTTATCTCAACTTCAATTTAAAAAATCTGTCTAATAATACTAAAAAACTTTTATTTTTATTACTCATAACTTCAAGACCAACATAGTAATCTGCGAACTTGATGTCTCAATAAGTCAAGTTTGTTAAACTAGACCAGGTAACGAATATAATCTCTGGACTTGCTGTCTCAATAATCCAAGTTTACTAAAATAGACCAGGTAACAAATATAATCTGCGGACTTGATGTCTCAATAAGTCAAGTTTATTAAAATAGACCAGGTAATGAACATAATCTGCGGACTTGCTGCTCAATAAGTCAAGTTTATTAAAATATACCAGGTAACAAAATAGGTCAAAAAATTTAACGCAAAAGCACAAAGTTCAAATAATAAAAAATGTGCTTTATTTAAATAATTACTCTTTTCAATGATATCAAATATATCTAAGAAAAAAAAGCTTTCGGCAATTTTTTTGGTTGCTTTGCAAGTATAGGCACTCCTTTTAAGTAAAATTATTCATAGTTTAAGAAGATTATAAATTATTACAAATGAAAACCAACTTTCGGAAATCACTGTAAATTTATATATGGTAAAATACTTCGTATTTACGTGTTTTTGTCTATTTTTACCTGCAATGAGCAATTTTAAAATGACTGTCAGTTGTTGCTGTTCCTATTAACGAAAGACAAAAAAATTTTATTGTGACCCACTTTTGAAACTAAAAACAGAATTAGATTCTACTCTCGGTTTAACTTTTTTCTGTGTTTAATGCCTTTTAAATCATTAATGTTTCTTTGACATTTATTAATGTATTTTTTTAGTCTGTCATAACCCAACAATTTTTACTATTTTATTTATTATTTACTATCCTTCATTTTTTTTTAATTTAACTCCCTGATCATGTAATTTAAAAGTGATTTTTTTTTACATATATGGAAATTTCAAGTAGGGTATTATTGAAAAACAAATTCAAAATAAAGTTAAAATTCAATTTAACACATTTCTCTTTGAAGTGCGTTTCCATTTTTTTTCAATTATTTCAATATTTACTTTAAAATTATTTAAGGTTTTAAAGAATGTCTAACAATTCTAGACACGAACATTTAGTGAAAACGTTCAAATGAACTTATTTTAATTAATTCGTGTAAAAAATTTTAGATAATATTGAAAATAAACTTTTCTTGTGAGTGTTGCAGCATAGGCTTTGTTGGCTTTTGTTTTTTTTTAATTATACGATTCTATAAATCGTAAAAGAAGTGCAAAACTAAGTAATCAATACTTACGATTTGATATAAGGTAGGTATGCCGATGATTAACAATTGCTCCATTGCGCTTCCCTAGCACTCACTCACGTAGACACAATTTTCCGCGTAGGCGCGCACAAAAGTTTTAAATTTAAATTTGACAAAATCGGGGTTGACTTGAAGATATGAATTTTATTGTCGAATATGACGCGTCTATTAATTTATTTATTGGAAATTCGATATTCATCGTTTTGCTTATAACCAGGTCGGTTTAATTAAAAATGAGTTATCGACATTGAATTATTGGCAAATTACCAATACCCTTCGTGTGGACAATTTTCATTTTGAATGAAATAACTTTTGATCGACTTCATCAGTTAATTAAGATATTGAATATATTTGGCGTTAATTTTGTAGAAATTCATTATTCACAATTAAATGAAACTACGTGATGTAGTATTATTTCTACTTTCTTTAATTTCTTTACCACGACCTAGGTTTCGTTGTATTACAACATCTTCAGGTGGGATATTTGCAAAGATCTTTGCTAATATCCCACCTGAAGATTTTCTAATACTACGTATTGTGTTTTATTCAATGTAAAAAAATATATATTTGTTACAGAATAATTTTTAAGAGTTTTAACTATTTTTTAAATATTTAAATTTTTTATGTGTTATATTAAGAATTTCAAAATCCCTTCATTTTGTAGATAAAACTAATTTGTAGTAGATCACATACTAATAATATAAGTAATCGTTACTAATGAACCTTGAAACATGCTTAAAGCACGACGTTATGAAAGTCTATGAAATTAATTGATAAAATTGAGCATTCTATGAAATTCACGTCAATTTTTTTATTTATTAAAATTTTGTATATTTACTAAATTATATATTTATATTCAGTTATATTGATATGGAAAAAACAAAAAGGAAATTTCAACGAGAATTTCATATATTATAATGCCTAAAGTTTCTTTGCATTGACTATTACAAATATATCAATTACCTCAATAAAATTAAATCAATAAACTTTTGAGATAATTTAATTTTGTAATAACCTATTGTAATTTAAAATTAACATCTTCATTGTCTTGGAAAGATTGAACATAATTCATTAAAATAAACTATAAATTGGAATTAAACTGAAATAATGTGCAAAAAATCGTAAACTACGTATTAGTTTTGGGTAATAACCTCAGCACACAGAACAATTGTATATTTTGTTTGCAATTAGAATAAAGTATTTATAAAGTTTTAACTGAACATCCAATAACAGAAAAGTCCTGGAGAAAAAGTGTAGATAATCAAGGTTACAAAATGATAGAGATCTTTTATTTTAAACGTTTTTACCGTTAGATGACTAATTACAATTTATAGTAGGCAATTATAAATATTGATTATATTTTTCTCGTTTTCGTTTGGCATCGTAACGCTAAATTATATTAAGAATATATATATATATATATATATATATATATATATATATATATTAATTACAGTATTCCTATATATAGTATTTTTATAATAATAGATACGAAATATGTTTGTGTTATAACATTTCCACAAAGAACAAAGAAAAATAAATGCATTTATAATATATCCAATGAAATACAATATATAAATATGACAATGTTAATCCAAGTGAGTGAAACAATATATTTTTTTTAGAATAAGACATAAAATTAATACACTTGTTATTAACTTATCAATTGTTATTAACTTATTTATACACTTGTTATCAACTTATTTATATAGATTCATTATTATCAATACTATCAACCCGTACTTGCATATTTTTTATCTAATAATAAATATTTACGATTTTAGAAAAATATTGAAACAGGTCCTTCCATCTTTCAATTTAAGAGTGTAAATAAAATTGTTCCTGTGCAATCTTCTACCTCTTTCACTCTTTTTAGGGCTGACTTTTGATAAATCCCTTCTTATCGCATACCTAGAACCCGAGAAAAAAACGTACACTTGCTTACCCTCGGATTGTTCTAAAAGTGTTACTCTACATAAAATAGCAGAATACCAGAATATTTCCTATGCGATACGAGGGAAGGAAAGCGCAAAATAAGCGACGAAAATGTTTTCATTTCAAGCACTTTATGGCAAATATTTAGAAGCTGAGATTTGGATAATCGTCATAAATATGTTTATTTTAAAATAATATATGTGGCTATGTGACATTTATATTAAAAATTACTTATGAGAAAATAATAGTAAAATGCCTACTTTCCTCTTTCGTATAAAAATAAAAAATGTCTTCTTAATTAATGTCTTAATTAAATTTCGCAAAAAAACATTAGCTTCTTAATGAAATGTACATTGAAGATGTCTTATTAAATTTTTTCTTGAAATGAAAATCCAGGACCAATTTTCACCATTGAGTGCACCAATATTTTTATAGGAAAAATACAGCAAAAATAATATCACCATTACTTTTTATGGTTTAGAAGTAATGTTAAAATAATAATAATCCAATTTACCCTAAATTCTCGTTAATATAAAAATATACTCAAAATCGTAATTTCCACCTTCAATAACAAGAACGAATTAACAGAATATAATAATATCAATCAATTTCGTCAGTTTACGCCAAAAAATATTAAAATGAAAACAAAAAAATGATCTTAAAAATATTGAACTTGTTTATCAAAATTTATAATCAGACTTTGTTGGATTTATGCGAACATTGGATATGATTAGATATGAAAAGTGAAACAAAATTTAATCCTGTAATTAAAACACTAAATAATTACTATTTGATATTTTATAACTAAACAGAAATTAAAATAGTCGTTTTAATACATGAAATGAATGATACGTGTATCGAAATCAGATTTCCTTCTCCTCCTTCCAAACTCTTCGCGAAAACTTCAATATTCATTTCAATTTTTAACTCCTTAGATATAACCAACTAAAGCTTTTAAACGATTTTACATTTATTGCCATAATTCAAGCTTTTGGCTCCAACAGGGATTAATTTTTTTTAAATTTAGACAGAGATTACATTTAAATATCAAGGGAGTTTCGGATGTCGATAGTTTTTAGTTTGGAATCCAATTTTCTCTTCACTACAATAAATGGTTGACACCTAAAATGGAACAGATGTTTATTTATATACATATATAAGTATAATTAGTCAAAAAGCTAATATAGACTGACTATAGCTCCATTATTTTTAATAATTTACATTTTCACTGAAATAAGCCAAAAAAATCCATTATAGTTCTCTCTCTATTCAAGATTTAACAGAAATAACTGACACAATAATTAAAACCCCTGGTTTGTTTTCATTCACAAGTTTCACATGGAAATGCAGGTTGGACTCTGATACTTTTACTTTTTTTCACTTTTGTAGATTAATTTCTTAACACCAGTATAGAAGCGGCACACGTAACGTAATAAAATTTACAAAGTCAAAGGAACAATGCGAACATTAAATTGACCATCATATCTTACAAATTAGTCTGTTTTCTTATAAGTTGACGAAATCACGTACACCTAAATATATTTTTACAGTCCACTAAGTGATAGACACATCAAACTGAACATCAATTTCCCACTACTTTTTCAATTTTATTCCTTTTTTTCAGTTTTCATATTTCATTTATTTGATCGAAACATTAAATAAAAGTCAATAAAAAGAAAAAAAACAAAATATGACTATCAACGAAAACATACAAACAAAATATATGAAGAAACATATGAAGCAAAATATATGAAGAAAAACATCAAGTGAAAGACAGATAAGATTAAACGTCACGAAAATATGATGAAAAACGTGTTCGGAACTTAAATTATATCTAAGATTCGCACGAAGCCAAAAAGAAAAGACAAAGAGATGGATGAAGGAAAGGCACGAATTTCTGAACACCAAGCAAAGGAAATTCTATCTCAGAAAAAGGGACACAGGCAGAGATATTACAAAGAACTTAAAAAGCACTACATGCAAAATCACCGATTTATAGAAAGATTCGTTACTCAAATATGAAAGACCATGCTTCTTGTATTGAGTGAAATGAGACTTTTATTTCAAGGCAAGATCATCTAACATATATGACAGAATAGACATTACAATCACATAATCATAATACGATATTAGATGAATTGATTACCTGAGAAATTTGCCATTAACCATTACTTGTTTACATTTAAACATATAGGAAAAACGAGCATGAACTTGCCACGTGTCTATTAACCCGAATCATTTTAAACACTTTTTTAACATACCATGATTTTTATACTTGTCAACGTAGAGAGTTGATATTATTGTTTAATACTAAAGTCTTCAACAAGACAATTCTGTGGAAAATTAATATTCTAACACAATGCTCTCAAAACGCAAGGTTTTTCAAAAAACCCATATTTTGATGCTGACAAACCAAATGATTAACTGCTGATTAACCAAATCATCAAAACCTATAAAGAAGTTACTTCGTGTTGACTTAAAAAACTGAGATTTGGAACTATTGAACTTCTCATAAAACTGCCTAGATCTAAGAAACAACAGAAATTCACTAATTTCTAATTCTACATGCGATTATTTTGTAAAAAACTGAATATATCAATTCTTTATATACAGTGTCAGTAATTCATTACTTTGTGTAGTCCAAATTTCTCAGAACAGTAAACAGAAAGGTAAATAACAAAAAAAGCCGACTACCATTAAAAATTTATTTCCCTAATTTGAATCGAAATTTAAAAAACAATTGCTAGATTTTATAAAAATAAAATGTCTTATCATTGACTTTCTCACAAAAAGCATTCAAGGTAATTCGAAGATAATATAAATTCATAGCAGAGACTTTTTTCGTCTTTAAAAGTTATGATCAATCATGTACTGTAAGCACTATTCAGCAATATTTACAGTTTTTTCTTAGTGTTTATATAACCATCATTGTGCCTATAAGCATCAATTTTATTTTTGAAAATGTTTATATGTAAATTATACAACAAATACAAAGTTGGTTTATACATAATTTAATTTTGTAAAATTTTAGTTATGTAATTATTATATTGTCATCGATTCTCAATACGTGTGCAAATTTCAAATGACTCGGACGTCTGGAAGAGGGTGGAAAATTTAATTGAAAAATTCCGTTACATTCATACATACATACAAGTGGAAAAATAACTAGCATATTAAAACTTTTTTTTTTTAAAATAACCCAATTGAAACGTTGACACCATTTTTAAATCCAGCACGGCTGAGTGACTACATAATATATATATATATATATATATATATATATATATATATATATATATATATATATATATGTATATATATATATATATATATATATATATATATATTTCTTAAAATATAACTTAGCAAAAGGTAGTTCATATTACGTAGAATAATATCACTATCCAGCTTCACGTTAAAAATATCATTGTTATCAATGGATAATAACTTGGTAGTTTCTTTAATTCCTTTAATTATATTAAAGACTCCATGAAAACATGTTAAAATGGATGCTTCTAATGTCTCATATATCTTAATATATTTTGAAATCATATAAGTGAAACGCAATTTTTTATACCTACTATTATAACGCCTTATGTAATAAATATTATTAGATTGTGTATGTGTGTGTGTTTTCTGTACCGATTAACGATTATGGCAACGAATATTTATAAAAATTATTCTATTAAGAAATTTTGAAATACTTTGATTAATTTCCACTGACAAAACTATATTTTAAGAAGTATTCAATAAACTTGTCTGATAAATGCGTATATTCAAGAAGTTTACATTTCCCTGCTTTAGTTTAAAATCTTATTTTGCCTTTGATATTATAAATTTTTACCTTTAAGAGTGAAACATTTGAAGGTTCTTTATTTCAATTTTAAAAATATTTCACGAAAAAATGTCCTCTTGTATTGCTTTGGAAATCCTTTTCAGACCTATTTTATATCACTATGGTAGGTAACATAAATACTGCAAATGGTGTTTACGTTTTGTTTACTGTCAAACCGTGAAATCCACGTTGTATATATTGATATACATTTTCAATAAACCTCAAGTTCAACTTTCACTTTTAAAAGTCAAACTTTCTTTATTCGTGTTTGTGAAAAATTATTTTAAAAAATAAAACATAACATAAAATATATAAATTTGAAAATTTCTTATTTCTCTATTAAGTGATACTTTCACTTTTCTGTGATTTGAATTATAAATATTATCAATGATTACTTACCTGACCATCTTTGTACATTTGTAATTTTTCATGAGTTAAATACCTGTGGTACATAAATTAATTTTATTGAGTATTGAATACATATCGATCCTAATTATTATTTAATAAAATCTAAAGTTTACTATGTAAATTCATTTATGAAAATGGTGAATTTCTTTGTAAATATTCTTGGAAAATCGAAAATGGAAGTATTTCTTGTTCATGTTCATGTAAAAAAATAGATAAGTACAGGAAGTAGTACTAGTATTTTGATGAACGAAACCTTATCAGCTACGGAGTTTGTCTTAAAGCTACGTGTCAGTCAAAAAATAATGGGACGATGCGCAAAGTACTGACTCTTTACTAATTCCGAACTTGCGAGAGAATGCTTAGCAGAAGAATGCTCTATCATGAAGACCATATATGAGTAGATAATGATCATGAAAACCATACATGATAATATTGCTACAATAATTCTAAGAACAAATGATTTCTCTTTTCAAAAGTTGGTTGTTATTTTTACACCTTTATTTAAATACAGTATTATTATATATTAGCGATGCATTGTGAGTAATATTTTTGCTGCTCTCTTTTAGTTGCAAGAATATACTTTTCGTACAGCAATAAGTTTGTAAAACTACTTCCACAACAGCTTCCCTTTCAGCAAGTAACAAGCAACAAAAAATTGTTGTCTGTACTTTTTCTTGTTCATTTTATACTGGATTTTATAAAAGGGTAAAAGATTATAGATTAAGATTAGATTAGAAGATTATATATACAATGCAATGTATTATGTGCAGAACAAGCTTGTGCCATTACAACAGGGATCTAACTAGGACAATCGTGCTTCCTGCTTATTTAAGTAAGTGGGTATACTCGGAATGTTTTATGTTGTATTAGACCAACTCACCGACTACCAGCAAGTAAACGTATATAAATTTTCCCATCAGGTAAATGTTGTAGAATTTGTGTGGTACGTCTATCTATATGGAACCTTTGAGTATATTTTCGTATGGGGCTTTCGAATTTTGTGTCGATGCAATATTTTCATGGTACGCGTGAAATTTTATAAAAATATGATTTTTTCAAGCAACCAATACATTTTGTTAAGTATATATTTTATTAAACCTTGCAAGCCATTCAAAATTCACGTTATATTCCTTAAATACGAACTCGGCACGAACAAAAGAAGAAAAAAAGAATAACGATGGTGCCACTATATGGGACTAGTAGTTATTTTAACTAGTCAGAATTATTAAATATATTTGGCGTTAATTTTGTAGAAATTCATTACCCAAAATTAAATGAAACTACATGATGTAGTATTATTTCTACTTTCTTTAAGTTCTTTACCACGACCTAGGTTTCGTTGTATTACAACATCTTCAGGTGGGCTATTAGCAATCTTTGTTAATAGCCCACCTGAAGATGTTGTAATACAACGAAACCTAGGTCGTGGTAAAGAACTTAAAGAAAGTAGAAATAATACTACATCGTGTAGTTTCATTTAATTGTAGTCAGAATTAATGACACTCACTTTTAATAATATCCGAAGATAGGAAAAAAGTAAAAAACATTAGAAAAACTAAATTCTAAAGCCGCTGACAAAAGGTTTTGTGGTAGAGAGCAATAAAAATGATTAAGTTTGAATGGGAACTTGTTTAAGGAGTATCAATAACATGACCGTGCATACGGGGTTTGTTTTTAATTCTTCTCACTGTTATCACTTTTAGTTTGGAATTAGCGTGGAGATTTAAATGGTATTTGACATAATAATGGGTATCATAAAGTAAGACATTCACCTTTAAATTCAAGTTTCATATTCATAAATACTTCGTTATGCCATCTTTGTCACATTGGTGGAATCAGTTTGAAAATATTAAGTTCATGAAAATGAAATTTCCTCAAATATTCAAATTATATGTATGGTGTTCGCAAATTGCATTCCGCAAGGTGTAAATTGTAGAACTAAATATGATATCGCCTTCAATCTTCGCCCGTGTGTACTTTACAGATTATTTCGATATAACTGATTACGTAATAATTTAGTCATGACTGAATTGGAAATCTGGGCCAACTTTTTAACTAGTATAACCCATAAAAATAAAGTTTACGAGTTGTAAAGAGTATAATTGTTGAAATTAAAGCGGGAATTGTAACAGTTGACTATTTATGCTTCCGGTTGCTTTTTTCTGTATACAAAATTATCTGCACACGTTTTCATATACCTGAAAACCAAAATGACTCATAACGACAAAAAAAATTTATTCAACCTTTAAACTGTCTAAAAGAAGGTCGTAAAAAATTTATTGTGAAAAAGTTCTTATAGTATGCTTCAGTAGTTTTTTTTTACTATTGGTAGTCGGTAAGGAGACATAAACATAAATAATGGACCCATGTCTAAACATCGAAATAAACGTTAGTGTTACAAACTTTGGGTTTAACTAAAAAATCTAACAAGAAAATAAGGTTTTAATAAATTGTTACTTTATGCGTATATAAATCACAATTAAATGAAACTACGTGATGTAGTATTATTTCTACTTTCTTTAATTTCTTTACCACGACCTAGGTTTCGTTGCATTACAACATCTTCAGGTGGGACATTAGCAAAGATTCACAGTAGTTCATATATCAGGATATTATCAAAGATTCACGTGGTTTCATTTAATTGTGAATAATGAATTTCTACAAAATTAACGCCAAATATATTCAACGTATATAAATATAACTCGTAATCATTGTAGCATTATTTATTACCCTCTGGCAAGCAAATTTTATGGAAAATTCCTTAGACACTTGTCATTAAGTCAAAATTTAAGCGCTGTTCACTTTATATAATAACATAATTATTACCTACCCAATATTAGCGGTCAATACAAAAATAGCGATTACGTAACAGCTTCGCTTGAATTAATAAAAGACACGCCCGGCCATTATGTAAATCGCACCGTGCCTACCTACTGCAAAATATCCAAACAAAAATACTTTCCTTAGCCCCTTTTCATATCGCCTACCTGCTCTCGCGTGGTCGAAAAAACCTTTTGTATTTTCACCGCTTTGTTTATAGTAATTTGTATCTTTGGCGTAATCCGACAGTAAGCGAGTCCGAGCTAATGTCGCATAATAAGGAAATTGTCTTACATTTAATGAGGAAAGGAAAGCTTAACAAATTTCTCGTCATAGTCTCACGCATATAAATAGTTGCAATAAAAGATATGTAGTGACAGAATTATATATCAGAAATATATACCGTTTTAAATTTGAAGTGTTTGTTTGAAAAAGCTTTCAACCTTCTTATTTTTACAGTCGATGCGATTACTTTTCTCAATACTTATTACATATTTTTCCTTTAATATTCCTTTAACAATTCTTTAATATTTCTTTAATATGTAGAATGCACGTAACATTTTAAATTTCATACACAGGGAAAAGAAACTTGTATCGTGAGACCTTTTCTCTCAAATAATCTTGTTATTTTCCAAATCAAACCATCGTATTTCATGGCAAAAAACATTACTTTCGATTTCTTAGTAATTTGATCTATATAATAACGTATTGGACTAGCCCAATGGATTAAATACGCTGTTTATTCGTGATATACATGCTTTTTATTCATGGGAATCCTATATAGTTGCCATAAATTAGCATTTGATCATAATTATAGTAGCCACAAATTATTGATTTGCATTTTTATGCACTTTTTATCTTAATGTCAGGTATATCGACCTAATTTTTGTCAATTATTCCCTGCTTCTCATCTTTGTAAATTTGTAATTTTCCGTCAAATGTAATGCGGCATGGAAAGCGTATAAATACTAATCAATATTTGATAACGGTTTAAAAGACATGTAAAATGATGAAGTGAGATAAAAATGTTTTTATAAATTCAAAAATCGATATGTGATAAAAAATAGTTATACAGGAAGCAGCTCATCCTGCTATCATATGGCTCATCATCGTATTTCATTAAAAATTTTAACTATTTATAGCTACGGAGGCTCCGTAGGGAGTGGTTTCAGAAAAATAATAGGACGGCGAAGAACACGCCGACTTCTATTCATTTCGGACTAGACAGATATCGGGTCGGATGGTCTTAAAGGTTGTACGATATTCTTCGAGAATGGAAATTTCATCAGAATAACCATAATCATGGTAATCATATACAGTTAAACCATTTTAATAATTATAGTCTTCGCTGATTGATTCCATTTTGCTACTGACTGTTTCTGTCTTGACCAAATTTGTTTAAGTACTCAATATCTGAAATAAAATCCATATAATATTTCAGGCATGTATCAGAGGTAATCATTTTGTTGTTCTCTTTATATTTTCTGAACGTTACTTTAGCACAGCAACTATTTCTCGCAAACTCACTAATAGTAAGTAACACGTAGGCAACATAGAAATTGTAGTTTGTTGAACACGATTTCAAACACTGTTTGCCGTATCCTATAATAAAGTATTAAAATGAGTTGGTAGTGAGTAATGCAGTATAATATTAACATATCGAGAATATGTGAGTCTAATATGAAGTTAAATAAGCTACGCACGCCTCCCGCCTATTGTTGGAATTGGGTTTATTCGAACTGTTATGTGAATAATTTCAAATGAGACCTTGTAATTTTCAAAGTAGTTACAGATTCTCTTGGAACTTTATAAGATTAGTAATTATTTCCCTTTTAATACAATTAAATCCACTTCATTATTGTATTTTTTTCATGATGATTTAGTACTCACAGTCGATAGATTTAAAAAAAACGTTTGGAATGGCAAATATTTTTTATCTCGGATCGTTTGCCGATGCCATCTGAATATAAAATAAAAACCATAAAAATAGAAAAAAATTCGTATTAGAGGGACATTGTTGGCTGAGAGATGATGAAATATTTATTAATGATATTTGTTTAAAATATGAAAATAAGAGTTCATTCGAAGATTCTTCTTTAAGTGCATAAAATATAGAAAGTAAATTTCACTTATTGTATTGAAAAATATTACATGAAAAATATTGCATTTATTCTCAGTATATAATCAGTACTACTGAATAGCTGAGTTTGTCGCTATGAGCTTAGTAAATATTATTGACGAAGTGTAGAATTTGCCTATAGTCTCCGTCTGTGACAAGTAATTTCCATTTCCTTCGGTATAAGCACACATACCGTAGGGCGTCGGCTAGAAAGTGGTGTGTTTTTATTTCTCTCCCTGTTTCTTGTATGTAATTAATGAAATTCCTTGTAAACACACCATTTACTCTGGCATAATACTCTATTTATAAAATAATACTCTATTTATAAAATAGTCACAAATGTCTTAATATTATAACAAAAAACATTAAACAAAGTTCGGCCCCTCCATTTAGAATTTATCAGTTTAAAACTTTTGCTATCATGATTTAGTGATTAGTTGACTATCAGATTTATTTTAATAAATCATCTTTATATTTACACAAACAGTTTGTATAAACCTATTAATTTAAAAAAAATATTCTTCTCCTAAATTTTTAAAATGTTTTCCCTGAATATTTCAATTTCCAAATACCCAAAATGGAGCGTATGTTTGATATAGCTCACAAGAACTTAGTTTGTGTGCTACATTTATTTTCTATATTGGTAGTTAGGCTACATCTTCAATGACGCATATTTAAAGTTTTCATCCCTTAAGTTGCATTCATACAACTCCTGGGAACACTTTACAAAATGAAATATCATGTACCAATATAATGTTAAAATATGCCCAAATTGGTAGTCCTAAATATAATACAATTATAAAAAATTATTTAAGGTGAGGCGGGCAGGTTTATTTACAAGCGCACTATTTTCTGGGACACGGAATTTCCGTGACGCTGTAGAGTTTTAATCCAGGCGGGATTTTATTTGTTTGCAACCTTTTAATCGTTTCAGTTCTGGTCAATATTAAAGCCTTAATCTATTAGCCTTATTGTCTAGAAACAATTTAAAAGTAAATTCGTAAAAATGTAAAAGAATTTCAGTGTGTGGGCAATAGCTACTAACGGCAACCAAAAATAAGCGCGTTGTGGTGTCCACAGATTGATAGATCCTCTATTATAATTTTATCCTTAATAAAAAAAGATTTTGTTGCTAGAAGTTACTTGGCAGAATTTAAAGAATTTGTTCTGTGTGACCGTAAATTGATATTGGATCAAGACATTCGTCATTGCTCTTATTGTATTTCAACATGCCAGATCATAAGCCTTGCATTTTCTGAGAAAGGACAAAATCCCTGGTTTCAAAATAAATGACATTTAAGACAGGTCTTATATAGTAGTATACGTTATACTTAATAGAAACTTTGTTGGAACGTGAAAGTTTTGCAAAAGCTTATAAATCAGTGACAATATTAAACAAAACAATGTGTCACGAATTCACGCTGTTTTATATTTTGTTAATTTAATAAGTTCTCAAATTAAATTTTCCAAAAAAATGACGTCTCAATAATATGTGCGAAGTATGAAAGTAGAGTTAATATCGCGGTAACATTGCTGTATTCAACAAATGAATGGAGGAAATACTTGAGTGCTGAAATAAGGTGTAAATAATATTAAAAAATGTAGTGAAATAAAACATTACTTTGAAATTATAAATGCTGTATCGATATAATTTCGACACACAGACTGAATTTAAAATTAATGTTTGAAAACTATATTGAAAGTTACTCTGAAATGGTTTTGTAATAGAAAGATTTACAAATTACGAGTATAACAATTTAGTTTCATTTTTTAAGGAATATTGGTGACAAACGAGCGTGTACCTGGCATTTTTGATTAAAGCTTCTTATCGTCATTACTTTTTGTTTGAAACAGCGTGGAGGTGTTTTGTACAACAATGGATGCACGAAAAAATAGATTCGGCTTCAAATTTAAATTTCATGTTCACAAATAAAAATGTATTATTTTGACATCACATTTTGCTCTCACGCCATAGTGGAACTAGTTTTACAGTTTGATGTTTACCTTAAAACACTCGATGTTTCGCAAAACTTTCAAATTAAGTAAAAGCCTTTTCGCGTATTACCTTATACAAAGCGTAAAGCGGTACTAACTCTAATATCATCTCAAATCTTCACTCGTGTATATTTCGCATCTACCCAGATTTAATTGATTATATAGTCGCTCAACTGTGGCGGAGTTAAAAATTATGTCAACGTTATAATTGTTCTAATTTGAAAAATAAAATGATTTTAATATGCTAATTATTTTTAACAAGCTTATATTAATTTCGCTTGTATATATGGATGAATGTAACAAAATATTTCAAAATATTCAATTTTCACCCTCTTCCAGACGTCCGCGTTATGTGAAATTTAGCAACATATCAAGAACAAATGACAAAACAATATTTCATAACTAAAAATTTAGAAAATAAAATTATAATTTAAAGAAACTAAACATCAACAGGCTTTTGTACCAATATGAACTAAATAATAATCCTTAAATATAATGATTTGGTCCAAGAGCGAAAGATGTCTCACAACTCTCTATAACGAATTTTTGTTTTGATAAAATTAATGTGAGAATAAAGTGATTGACAAAAAATATTTATTTTTTTTCCATTAAAAAAGCGTGGGCCGCTCTCGACTTATATTTTCACAACAAGCATTCCACGCTTTTTTATTTTAAACTTTATTTTTTGGTCATTTACTTTATTCGTATTTTAAGCTTATCCAAAGAAATCATTAATTTGTACTCAACTGTGAAACATTTTGTCACTCTAGATTAAAAATATTTAAATAATAAAATACTTTATATTTAAAGATTATATTTTATTTTTTAGTTAATGTTAGTACGCAAATTTTGCAGTTAGAAGTTGCTGACTTCTATAATCAGTTACCCCATGATACTCATTAATCCTTGATAAACAAAATATGAAACTAGTTTAAGATAAATTGTAATTTTGCCGTATATTTATTAAAATAATATCAAATTGACGACACTTTCATATTATTATCATGTTGACAACTAAAGGAATATATTCAAGAAGAACTTTGCTGTATTTCGTTATGTTATAGTTTTGTATAGAACTAAAGTATACCTATGTATTTATGTTCTCTAATATATTGTTCGACATTTATGGAATTTGAAGCCTCATTGAAGTCACACTTCTTTAGGCGCGTTATAATATAAATGATGAGAGAGAAATTTAATAATGCGCAACAATATTTGACAGGATGAAATTTGTCACGATTCGCGTGCACAATGCAATAAAATTCGACAGGTTGAAGTTTCTCATTAAATATACATTTACATGCGTGTAGTGACTAATACTATATTCAAGATAGTTATTCAAATATACTTTAAGTGTATTTCTCTAAGAGAGGTCAAGTTTCGATATGTATTTATTTGCATTGTAAGTTATAAATTATTACTTTATCATTCACTCAATAGTTAAAATAAATAAATTACATTAAATTTGCAGCATATTCATTAATTTTAATTAAACTTTATTAATTGTATAAAAATTAAAAAAGTAATAATGATTTAAATTTAATTTCATTAATGAAACAAAATTAAAATAATAAATAAATAGATAATAATAATTATTATTATTATTAATATTTCGGTTGTCATATATTTGTAATTATAATTATTATTTAATTAAGAAATTTTAATGATTGCAATTCTAAATAAAAAGATCAAATTTTTTACTACTCCGTAAGAGTACATGAGTAAACTCAAAATTTGTTTATTATTTGAATACCAGAAATAATTCTTAGTGTAATATTGTTATATATCGCGAATGTGTAATGCTATTAGCTCTAATAAAACTGTCAGGTTATTTTCTGTTAAATTAACACATGGTACATGGTGGTAAAGGTTAATTAATTAAAGGATTTAGAATTTAACGCTTATTTTTATCTACAATAATTAATGATATTGAATATATTTGGCATTAATTTTGTAGAAATCCATTATTCACAATTAAATGAAACTATGTGATTTAGTATTATTTCTACTTTCTTTAAGTTCTTTACCACGACTTAAATTTCGTTGTATTACATCTTCAGACCCAATGGCCCACCTGAAGATGTTGTAATACAACCAAACCTAGGTAGTGGTAAAGAACTTGAAAAAAGGAAATAATACTACATCACGTAGTTTCATTTAATTGTGTACAATAATTAATATATTTTTCTGAAATAATCAAAGGTCTTATTACGGAAATGCAGTGGGAACATAAAATATCGCCGAGTTAATTATTTTTATTTAATCTTGTAATTTTGAATGTGTTGAGATTCTAAAACATGAATTTATTTAAATGTGGCTACATGAGAATATAAAAAACAGTGACAAAATAAAAGCAAACAATTGTGTCATACGAATAAAATAATTCATCCTTAGAATGTATTTTTGTTCAATTTAAAGAAAGAAGGTTTTTATCAACATGTATGTGTTTATGTGTATTTGAAAATATATAAATTAAAAAGTTAGACGACAAT
Organism: Druceiella hillmani; assembly: GCA_039881145.1. Taxonomy (NCBI): domain Eukaryota; kingdom Metazoa; phylum Arthropoda; class Insecta; order Lepidoptera; family Hepialidae; genus Druceiella; species Druceiella hillmani. The sequence goes on from JAYKKI010000014.1 coordinate 27,949,478, forward strand.
TTATCTATTTCAAGCAGTCCTTTCGTTGCGGTGGTGCAAAAATTTGAGTACCAAATTTAAAAGCAAGTGGTAACGTTCCACAAAGCTTCCGAATAGAATGTCATTCCACTCACAAATTGGCTATCGCAAAGGCCAAATTACGATAATGAATGGGAAATTGTTTAAAAGTTTCGCTACCTTATAATTTTGGGTGTTGAAATGTATAATGACGGATAAAGATTTTTGTGCAATTTTTAGGAGAAGAATCTTATATCGTCAGTATATTTTACATTTTTCAATGTCGTTTTTGTGAAATCTAAGGTTTTTCATTTTTAACGGATTTAAAAAAAGGAAAAGGTTGTTTATTTAATTGTATCTATTGTGTATGTTATCATCTCTCTAGTTTGAAATTAGCAGAGCGTTGACAATTTAGGCTTATGATTTTCTAAGATCGTTTTCAATTTACATCAGGATTTCTTTTACTTTTATACGTAAATTTATAAAGATGAGCTTTTAGGAAATTTTCCAAAAAAAAATCACAAAGAAAAATAACATACGCGCATTATATTAAATTATACTTGAATAAAATATTATTCAAAAATAGAACATAATTCTTTCAAAAATGCACTCCATTTTAGACAGTGATCTCGCTAGACTGATGCCCGATAATGAGCCGAGTTTATCCGAGCAATATTCAATTGAACACATTTCATCACTTTTGAATATAGAACTCATTTGGTCAATGCTGAAGGGGCCGAGTTTACCCAATTCAGGGTTACCGAACCGAGCCGTCAGGTTCGGTTCGGTAACCCTGGTTTTGTTCACTGTTGAAAAAATTGCGCAGTTGGGCGAAGTTTTCACTTCAAAAACTTAATATAAAATTCAGACACTAATTCATGCCAAATACATAGGTATGTAAACAGCGCATATATTCCATGGGATTGATTCGATACATGTACATCAAATCACTGAGAAGTTGCAAACAATGTTTTTGGAGTTACATTTTTTAGATGCATTTTGAAAGAAAGATGAGCGTGAAATTTTACGATGCCCGCATGCAAACGCACGACGCAACAAAGATCGACAGGTTGAGGTCGGTCAAGATACAATAAAAATCAGCAGGATAAAGTTTCTCAACTATATATATTTAAATACGTGTAGTAACTTCTGATATTATGTTCGTGATAGTTATTGAGGCATTTGTAAATACAAAATAAGTGTTTTATATTCACACAAATCTAAGTTACATCTGTGCTTTTAAATAATTTATTTTAATAATTGAAATTTAATGGTGATCCATATAATAAAAAAAACGTTAATTTATTGTGAATATTTTTGACAGAAATAGTGCTTATAATATATTTAAAATATATTTTAAGTGTATTTTTCTAAGTGAGGTTTAGTTTCGGTATGTAATTATTTGCGTTATAAATTATTAATTTATCATTTATTGAATAATAAAATTTAATAAATTACAAACAATTTTCAGCATATTCACTTATTTTTATTATTAATTAAACTTTATTTAGATTGTTTTATTAAAACTAACAATTCATTGTACGTATTTAATAAACTACTTTTTTCATTTTTGAGAACAAATTATAATCACAAGGGGCCAAGCTTGAGCATTAAAATGAATGTTGCAATATTTGGAAGCCACATTTGTTAAGGCCAGCCATTGCAAAATGCTTGTATACAAGTGCATTGTCGCGCAAAAGCAGTACAACTTCCGCTGATTTCCCTCGCCTTTTCTCCTTCAATGCGTCTTTGGGCTGCTTCAATAGACCAGCGTAGTACTCTTCCATTATGGAAACAAATTGATGTGTCTCATAAAACTGTCGCCATGACTTTTTTGGCCGGTTGCAACATCTTAAACTTCTTAGGAGGTGATACCCTTGGTGGTAGCATTGATGATGGTGGTAACCTTTTTACGCCACTACATGGATTCCTGTTTAGATTCAGGCTTGTAATGATGAAAACAAGTCCCGTTACTCATAAAAATTCGGCTCGAAATTGCATTCTTATCCTCTCTATAGAGATCTAAAAAATCACATGAACACTCGACACCTTGTTGCTTTTGCGGCAGTATGAGCTTTCTCGGCACCTATCTTGCGCTGACTTTTGATATGCCAAGATGGTCATAAAAAATATTCAAAATATTTGTAGAAGGTTATCCTGCCATTTCTCTTAATTGCTCCTTATTTAATCGAAAATCTTCCATTACAAATTTTTAACGATTTCCGAGGAGGTGGCCTCGATCCGCCGTCCTGAGTGGGGGTCTTCGATCCCGATCGAATCGTCTTCGATCTTCGTCTTCGATCGAATCTTTATCCTATTTGACGAGATTATGCCGAATGTAAATCATGGGTAAAAATCCCCATAAAGCTATAGCATCTCATTTTATTTCACTTGTTACGTTTTTCCTTGTTTGGTCAGGAAATTGATGACAACTCAAAATTAGATTTTGTCCATAGTCCACGATTTCTTTTAGAATGATAGCCTTGATCGATTTTAGCTCAGATGTTGATGACACAGTTAAACTATGACTTGTTATATATATATATATATATATATATATATATATATATATATATATATATATATATATATACATATATATTCATAATGAATCGCTCATTGGCGACTATATGAGTAAGCAACCCTACCCCTGGCCATACTCTCCATTCCACGAATTTTTGACACACACTCATAAATTGTAACTTTTAGATACAAGCAATCAAAACGATATCAAAAGTTTATAGGATAAAATTATATTTTAAAAAAAAATTTTGCTATAATCACAGCTTATAATTCTAGAATGGCATAATTTTCATCATTAACATTATGAGCGTATTATATAATAAAATGGACAACTGCCACTTTTCTACTGTTCTAATAAAGAAAACTAAAATTAGAGCCATTCCATTTACGCCCTACACTTTCAAGTATAAATAAGCATTTAAAACAACACCAAATTATAAATGTTAGAAAACCAAATCAATTTATTATAATTATACCATACAAATAATTCAGCCTGTATACCCCAAAGTAAATTTAATTGAAAGGAATATAATGAAAAACAAGTAATGACAAACTATTTTTTCCTGTCAATTATTTTATGTTTATAATTAATGGATTTAACTCGTGAGTATTAAAAATAAAACAAAACTTAACCTTGTGATTAAAACTAAAAATATTTGACGATTGATTGACATTCTCCTGTAACTTTCTAGATATTAAAACATCTAAATGAAATTAGCGATATATACATTGTAATCATGTTCCATCTTCCATTAAAACTAACACAGGAATCCGTTATGGACATTTTCAACCCCTAAATTATAAACGATCGAAGCTTTTAAACAGTTTTACATATAATGCCGCAATTTGTGCTTTGTGGAAGCCAATTTTTGATGCTAAAACTTTGGGAAGCATGCCGATTTTCGAGTTTTTGTAATAAAATTTTTGCTCTACCACAAGCAAAAGCTCCGGCGGCTTCAATGACACAGGTATTTATTTATTTAAGTTTATAATTACATTTCGTTCAAAAAGTAATTAATAGGAAAAGCGTTCTTTTCTTATGTGAAAAGGAATAAAGTATAATATAGAATATACATCGCGCCATGTTTTCACCAATTTTTAATCGAACATTTAAAATGTGGAAAAATCCCGGATAGCAATTGCATAATACTTTAAACTAATTATAAAATTTATTATATTAGACGTAAGAATATTTTTCGTAGCTAGAACTACCAGATGACCACAAAAATAAATATATTAATAAAGAGGCTTTATCATGTAAGAACTTGGAAACTCACCTGTAACGACAAAAAAGTAATCGAAAATGTCACTCAACGGTTCATCTAGAAAATAAAGCTCATAATGTGCCATCCAACCTGCACGTATACATCAATAACCTAACATTTTAAAATCATGGGACAAAATGTTTTAATTGGATGCCGTTAATATAAAAATAACTGATGTTGATATTATAATATTGAAGTGAAATATTTTTATGTTATATTTATTATATTTATTTTATAGTATTTGTATGTAAATTCGACATTATTTTGGCAAATTTAAAACAAATTTACATTTACTATTAAACTGGAGTTTCGTACATTTCAATCAATTACAAATGTCAGTTATTTTTATCTACAATATTTAATTTATTTTACTTGTTATGGCTGTATAATTTACAGCGTTTTATTTATCGTGTAATGTCAAAGCATAACTTTCTAATGTCTAGAATATTTTTAAAATAATTTTTGCCCTGCACTACCACGTCAACTACCTACACAACACTCCAGTCGTCAAGCTAATCCATCGATTATAGCAACACAAGTTTAAAAGTAAATATGGGATGCGTTTATATATATATATATATATATATATATATATATATATATATATATATATACGAGTAACTCGTAGCATTTTGTTATTAACACATTTCTGGCTATTATGAAAATTTCTCCTCACAAATATTTGTGGTAAAGTATCTAAAACAGAAATACTTCTTGATGTCATTTTTACATAACGCTTACATTTTTCCCATTATTCAGGAAATATTTTGATTTTTTAGGAAAGTTTAATAACGTAAGTTTAGGATAACGTAGGTTAATAAAAAAATTATATTAAGATATAATAGAAGTAGTAGTGGTATGAATTTTAAAAAAATATTACTTCTTAACGACCAAAATAATAAAAAATCTGGTAAACAGTTTGATACATGTTTACATATTTACGTTTAGTGTAACAAATAGTTTGATACATGTTTACATATTTACGTATAGTGGAACAAATAGTTTGATACATGTTTACATATTCACGTTTAGTGGAACAAATAGTTTGATACATGTTTACATATTTGTATAGTACCTCATAAATAGTTCAATAAATATTAATATATTTATGTTTTTTTCACGTCTCGTGAGGCCAGAATAGTTTTGGGAACAAATGTAGTCTCGCATCAATGAAATGACTATTTATTTTGACTATTTATTTGATATGACCTGATAGAATATATAATAGATTTTTTAGGTCAATTGAACTGATTGTGTTTGTTGATTGAAATAAAAACACGAAGTAATTCGTAATTGTTCAATACCTTGTAAATTTTTTGTAAATATTTAAGCGTGGAATATTCGATGATAAATTTATTATAAGTTTCGTGAAATAAATTAAGGACAAACAAATTTGAATATATTTTCGTGAGTATTTTTTTAATAAATTATGACGACCGATATTTTTTTAAAATATATTTCTAATGCGCAGTGTTTAACGTCATATTAGGAAAATATTAATAATTTATTTAATACAAAGAAGAATGTCCTTATTCTGATGAATATTTTTAAAAATAAGTTAAATTATTTGTACTTTATGATAATTTTTCCGGTTCCTACATCACATTCCCGGTTATAACACATTAAATATGTGTGATAAGCGTTTAATTAATGTTTACCTCTGGATATATATATATATATATATATATATATATATATATATATATATTCGTATTTTGCTAAATATGTAAATATTATCATATATATGAATACTAAATAATATCTAATGCCATAACAATTATTTCTTAAAATTAAGTGAAATTGAGTTTTGAAAGTAGATGAAGTTCAAGCGTCAATTTGTATTCACATACGTAAACCAAAAATTGCCAAACCCATAAAGAACAAGTGCAAATTGAACACTTTTCCCTGCTTCTATCAGTAGAAAAAAGCAGTATGAAGCGGCACAAGTGTTTCATCCAATAAGCCGACCGTCAAGCGTAATTGAGTCTGCCTTATTTTAATGGGCGGACGGTACAATGTGCTGATTAAGGAAACTCCAAATCTTACCTGAGGAGTAATATTTGGAAGCTATACATAGTGCTGGAAATAGAGATTTATTATGTTTTCATAGTTTTAATATATTATCTGGTAATTAGGACAGCTATTTCATATTTCACACTCACAAACATACAGAAAAAGATTAAATTTATTGGATTAATAAACAATAAATAGTTATAAATTTTTGCGTTTTTGGGCACTATTTCGTTCCATTAAATATATTCGAAATAAAATATTACTTTAGGTTTTTTTTTTTAACATTGACTTTGTATGCGTAATTGTGTCTCATTTTAAACTGTAATATGTTAATATTTCGATGAAATTTCTCTTATCCCCCAAATTTCTGAGAAATGAGATATTTTTTACAAAAAGATGAATTTATAACTAAATATTCCATCTTTGGTTTCAAGATATCACAAAAACACAAATTTGTAAAATTAACACGAAAAGGTTAGAGTTAATATCAGTTTCACGTATGACAATCCCTGTTATGGGATAGAGAAAGCGTTTTTTCCCGGTTAATAAACGGGATTTTATCGAATCGACAACTAGCTATTGGGCATTAAGAAACTATTTTTGACAATTTATCAGTTCAATAGAGATATTGAATAGATAAACAGCTGTCAAATGTTCCTCAGAGTCCCGCCGTAAATTAATTATAAAATGTTCAAGATGATAGAAAATGGTTAAAGATGTAGATACCGTAATACACAGGCATAACAATATGCACCTCAATGATGCGCAGTTAGTGTAATATATAAATAATTCAAAATTTTATAACTTTAGCAAATATTTTTTTCGTTAATTTGTAGTAAAACTAAATCGACACTCACGAAGATGAAAATAAATTGAATTGCGAAGAGCTATACATAAAAAAACATTTTTAAAAAGTTGAAAAATATTTTAAAACTGCTATTTGCATTGAGTAACTTTGTTTTTACGGGTACCGAAGACAGTATTCATATAAGGTACAAGGAAAAATAATTGCGAAAAAACAAGAACCTGTGGCCACGAACTTGCGGTTAGAATAAAACTACTAGTTACATTGAGAAACCTTTGTTTTTACAGGTACCGAAGACAGTATTCATATAAGGTACAAGGAAAAATAATTGCGAAAAAACAAGAACCTGTGGCCACGAACTTGCGGTTAGAATAAAACTACTAGTTACATTGAGAAACCTTTGTTTTTACAGGTACCGAAGACAGTATTCATATAAGGTACAAGGAAAAATAATTGCGAAAAAACAAGAACCTGTGGCCACGAACTTGCGGTTAGAATAAAACTACTAGTTACATTGAGAAACCTTTGTTTTTACGGGTACCGAAGACAGTATTCATATAAGGTACAAGAAAAAATAATTGCGAAAACCCCAAGAACCTGTGGCCGCATACTTGCGGATAGAATAATTTTTTTGTCTCGCTAAACTCTTTTATATAAAGAGTGTATAAGGCGATTCTGAAAGGCGGTAAATATTTAATTATTTCGATAGTAAGGGTCCTGTGTTAATTGGGAATATATGACGAATTTAATGATATCTCAATTATCTATGTAGTAGATGCAACCGAAAAAGATTGTCTTCCACGTTTGCGCAGTTGAGTATTTAAGGCTAATTAATGCCAATTTCAATGGATTTAAAAATTTTACTCATGGCGTTATAATACATAACTTACACTTTGTTAAGTTAAGTAGGTTAGGCTGTGAAAGCAGATATCGATGCTCCCATTTAAAATTTATTTCAATAATGTTTTAATTTTTTTTTATTTAATAAAGCTCAAAGACTGTATATAAGAGACGCGGCGGTAAATTACATAACGTACCGGTTTATAATTAACCGCTTTTCCGGGTCCAGGAAGATGAATATTATTTTTCTACAATTACTGGAAACAAGTGGGAATGAAAAAGGCCACCGCGTTTTTGTTTTCCTTTTGATACTATGATTTAAATGTTTGAGCTTCTCATTTTCAATAAGATAAAAATTGTTTAAATTATTTAATTATGGTCACCTGAAAATATAATGGCAGTGAAAATGTCAAGAATGAATAATTAAACACACAAATAAAGCTACAATATGTGTAGGTATATATAACAAAAATATGATTACAAAACCCAAAAGCAAGCGTTGTCGTCCCACAAAGCTCCCTAATAGAGTGCAGTCAACTCGCAAATTGACTTTCATAAAGCGCAAATTACGGCACTAAATATGAAATTGTTTAAAAGCTTTGTTCGCTTATAATTTGAAGATTGAAAATTGCAATGACGGATAGAGCTTTTTGTGTAATGTTTTCGAGATAGAAATGGGATGTGGTCAGCGTATTTTTTATTTTATCGTTTTAGTTTTAAATTACTTAAACACTATCATGGGCTTTAATTATAATGTAAAAACGAAATGGTTGTAATAACCATTTTTCTTACAATAAATAAATCGAATATTTTCATTACGTAATATGTTCAGTAGATTCTAACCACCAACTGTTATAACCGTGTGAATAACAAGTGAGTTTTTTTTATTTAAAATACAAGGCAGAATTACCCTTTACATACCGAGCAAATATTTATGAAATTAATTGAAACAATTATTATCCTGACATCGTTAGGCGTAAATGTGTACATTTTGATGTGAAAAACTCTCACATGGCAGGCATACTTGCATGGAAAGTTGGCGTTGCGTAATCGACCGGTATATCACAGGCTGTTTTCTATGGAAATATATTACAAAATCGTTAGGCAGCGAAATAGTCATTTTGATATTTGTAATGAAATATCAAAATGACTATTTCGCTGCCTAACGATTTTGTAATATATTTCCATATTACAATATTATTGGGTAGCTCAAATAAGACGGCGACAATAAATATTATACGAATAACATAACTTACATCCGAAGTTGGCTCTCGGATTGAATGGTAGATCTATGTATTCAGCACATATTGAAAAATCATCATGGGTACGAATACATTGATGGAGTTATCAATTCTAACCTCATTTTATTCGCAGATACAAGCATACACGATTTTAAAGGAAACACAAATATTGTTTGTAAATAAGTTACCATTGAAAAGTTAAAAAAATATTTTATATATCTGCGTACACAATAAAATCATAAAAGCTTTATAAGATAAATTATATGAGAATTATTAAGAAGATATTTTTATTCCCTCAATGATTGAGGGGATTAAAATATCTTCAGATGAATGAACAATAACGGCATGCCGATTATCCAATTCAACGACACCATTGTCTATTCGTCACATTTAATGCCTCGAGAGAGTGCCACTGAGGCATTGTGACCTATATGTATGATGTACAAGAGAAAGAAAAAGGAATAAAAGTTATAACGGAAAGGAGAGTGCACAGCCCGCAGAGTGAAAAAGAAAATTGTTAATAAAACACTTTTAAATAACAGGAAACGAAAATATCTTAAGTTCTTAAGTCACGGGCAGATATTGTCACGCTAAGAACAACTGTAATCATTTAGACGACATATCGTACCCTTCTATGTTCTAAATAAATATAATTGTGAAAGAAAATATTCTTTGTCCACAGAAGGTTTTCGAACATCAAATTATTTATTTTCTCTTCCAGACTACTGTTTCTAGACTGGAGTAACTTATTTCTGAGATATTTTTTTTACTTTAATTGTTGCAACATGGTATATTAAATGTTAAAACCTTTTTTAATTTCGCAGTGATAGAGTTGTAGTTTAGTTTATTTGATTACCCAAATATAATTGAGAATTAAACTTGAATATTTTGCGGTTAATCTTGTAGAAATTCATTGTCACTAAATGTTTATTCACAACTAAATAAAATTACGTCATGTAGTATTATTTCTACTTTATTTAACTTAATAACCACGACCTAGATTTTGTTATACGTCTTCCAGTGCACAACTTGTAAAGATTCTATAAAAATTGCCCACCTAAAGATGTTGTCGTAAAATGAAACCTTGGTCGTGGTTAAGAATTTAAATAAAGTACAAATAATTAAACTTTGATATGATGTATTTTTGCTGTGCGCATTAATTGATTCGAAATAAAATTATATATTTATTGATGGAAATAACATTTCAATTTGTTATTCAATACAGCATTCTTAATTAGTAGGGAATGTTTTTTAAAAAAAACCATTTTATTGAACGTAATAATGAACAATTGCATTATTTCACGTTATATGTATGTTTTAGTAAAATAAAGAAAAATGTGACAAATTGGTTCTTATACTACAGTTATAAATATTTATTTAAGTAAATTAAATAAATTCCTGTATTATATCCCGATGTAAGTTATTGGGTAACAGTCATTTTGCCTTCTGATAAAATTAAATAATTCTCGTTTTTCTTTAGGATATTTATTTAGAGTACTTTAATATTAATAAATGTTTATACTATCATGAAATTTCATATTGTTCCCAACATAAATGTTATAAAAGAAATTTACTTCTTTCTTGGAATTTTCTCAACTTTCTTCAAGAAAAATATTTCTTCATCGTTCTACGTTAATAAATCCAAATAGTTGTTTGTCCTGTATTCCGGGTCATCATTGTAGCGATAAATATTTATAGGTAATTATTAAATATTTCGAACAAAACTGCATACTAAGAAGTAATCAAATAAACTTTTCGGATAAATGCGTTCAAGGAATTTTCATTTTCCTATTTCTTTCAGTTCCATAATCATAAATTTTTAATCTGGAAAAATTGTACATTTTAGCGAAATGTTTTGAAATATTGAAATTTCATTTTAACACCATTGCACGAAAGAATTACGTTCTGTACTGTTTATTTAATTAATAAAAAAAGGCAAATATTATTGAAAAGTCCTTAGTTAGTTTAGTAGCTGCTTTATACGGTAGTGTTTTTATTACCTACTCAATATCAGCTGTCCATAAAAATCTTGAATTTCAACAGCTTTGCTTGGACTACTCCAATGATATAAATAAAAGACACACCCTGTTATTTTGGAAATCGAACCGCGTTAACATCTTCTAAGAAATATCTGAAAAAATAGTTTTTCTTTTGGTCTCTTTCCATATCGAGAGAAAAGGTTTTGCGGTGTCACCGCTTTGTTAAAAGTAATTTGTGTTACTAGTGAAATCCGAAAGTAAGTAACCCCGGGCGAATGTTATATTAAAAGCAAATTGCCTTAAATTTCAATCGAAAAGAGAAGCTCAGCAACGCATCGAGAATAGTCTGTCTTTGATCTCTATTATTAAAAAGCACGGTATAGTTAACAGCACAACTAATCTTAATAAAAGATATTTAGTGCCAAAAACGTACAAATTTAAATAAGGAAAGCTTACTAAACTTGAACCTCAAGTTTAGTAAGCTTTTCATCTCAATATTTTTATGGGCAATACGATTACTTTTATTTATACTTTTTATACATTTTCCTTAAGTACCATTTCTTTTTTCATACACCGGGAAAAGTATCACGTATCCTAAGTACCTTTATCTCAAATAACTTTATTGATTTAAAATCTAAACGTCTTATTTTATGAAAAGAAATTATTGGTTGTTAATTATTTCGCAATTTCATCTATATGGCTATATATCAGTCTAATTCATCGGATTAAATACATGTCCACTCATGAAAATTTCTACATACTTGAGATACATTATTTGTCTGAACTTCTTATTTACTTTTTATCTTAATATTAGACCTACTTAGCTCATTTTAAGTAATGTATAGAAATACAAAACATTATAAAGTGAAATAAAAATATTTTATGAATTAAAAAATCTAAGTTCTTTATAAAAAATCTATGTGATAAAAAATTAAGCTTGTCCAGGAAATAGGACGAGTATTTTATTAGAATAATGCACCGCAACAAGCTGCAGAGCCCATCTGAGAGCTACTCGTCTTCACCAAAACGATGGGACGGCAAGTAAAGTGTGGAAGTGCTCATTTCAAACTTGAGATACCCTATCATGTAGGATGTAATATACTTTTAAAATATGAATATTTAATTAGCATCACGAAAACCATGATAGTCATATATGATATTATCGCTTTAATTATTGGATGAGTGACTAATTTTGTTTCCAATATTTCTTGCTAACTTCACTAGTTAACTCAATTTCGTATAGCCTGTTAGGTCTTTCCCGAGTTTATGTAAAGTACTCTATTACTTGGGATATATTGTAGGTATGCATTCGGAGTAGATTCAGCAGCTAATTCCTAAAAATTCACATCGGATTCACTTATGGCAAATAACACGCAACATGGAAATTGTGGTTTGTACCTTTCTTGTTCATTTTATCATGAAATACGATTTCAAACTCTGACGGCTTTAATTCAGAATAAAATTCTAAAATTAATAGAGATAGAGAGCAACAATATATAATATTAATGTATAAAGCTCGTGTGGGTGCGACGTGAAGTATGCCACAGGTGCCTCCTGCCTATTGTTGGAAGTGGGTATTTTCGAACTATTATATTATAAAGAAAGTATAGAATATATATTTAATTTTAGTTTAATTTCAATATATATATATATATATATATATATATATATATATATATATATATATATACATATATATATATAGAAATTAAACTAAAATTACTTAATATAGTTTTTTTCTTAATTTCCATTTCTTGAACGTTCCTTGTTATTAAAAACCAATATCACATTTCTAAGACATAAACACTGTAAGAATAAAAATTAAAATATTTAAAATGGAATTTTAGATCAATAGTAAAAAATGAATTGTTATTTCAATTAAGATTCTTTTTATACTCCACCCCGTAAAGATTTTTCAGTTTTTATGAATTTTTGGCCTAGTTATGAACATTACTGATTGATATATCATATTTTATAGTATGTATATCCAAAATAATATATATTGATTTGGCTCAGTGAATAGCTTGAGTCTTCAGTACAGGTATAAACATCTATGATATTGAGATTTTAATTAGTTGACAACTGTCATTATGAAAAAAATGTATAATAATGTACCAAGTGATGGGTCTATGAAACTTTTAGTGGCGCTTTCTGATTTTTTCTCGGCATATTTATTTTCAGATCAACCTCAAGCTCTGATAATCTAAAACGCGTAATAAAACTTTTTTGTTATTTATTTTGACAGCCTATTTTTAATATTTATTTAATTTGAGGATCTTCCTTACATATACTTTTAAATAAATAGTCAAATTAAAAAAAAGGCATATTTTATGTCGAATAAAATACGTAGCAACGGATAAACACCGGAAAAAAGCAAAATTGTAGCGACATCAGTTTTGTGAGAAAGACTTTTTAATACAAAAATATTGCGTCAAAAAAGAGACAGATTTTCTGCAAAATAAAGTGACAAATTATTCATTTCGAGTAGGATTAATTGATGAACAATTTTTTAAATAACTCTTTAGGTACTTCAACATTTCTTTAGGTAACTGCTATTTTTTGGCTTGAGTTTTCAAATAGTTTTTTAAAGCCTACATTTTGTTTTTGTTTGTATATGTAAACAACAACTTTTATAGTTCCTAACATTTCTTTAAAATATCCATTGCCCTTATATTTGATACAAGTGAATATTCGATACTTTCATATTAGCATCTAAATAGTATTGATACTAGCTTTCTATATTGAATAATATCTACAAGTGTCGATAACAGGATATATAATTGTCATTAATTTTTCTACTTTCACATTATTGCTTAGACAGAACATTTTTTTATTGAGGCGATGGATCTATTTGTAACCATCATATTAAATACTTGGACGATTTTTTTTTACTGTAGTAAAATTGTAAGCTACAAAAAAATAAGTAAAAAGTTTAAATGGAAGCAAAGAATAATTCTTTTTAGGTTACGTCTTTGTTCCTGACTTGGCTGAAATTGGGCATTCCCTGTTAAAGACATTATTTTATTATTGTTGAAAGTGCTTCCGTACTTCTTGTCCATATGTAAAAAAAACTGTGGAAAAACATTCTTCACTTCGATTTTTTTGCTGAAGCTCTACATAAAGAAAAAAAAGGTAAAAGAACAATTTCCAATATAAGAGTGACATTACCATTTTGCGTCTTTGCACTGTACCGGACGGACGAGTGATGACAAAATACTTTTGAAACTTTTAATTTTAAAAATTATTAATTTTCCAAGCAAATGATAGATTTAAGGCATAAAAATAAGAGAGAATTCGTAATCATTAATAAAACCAGTGCCATTGAATAGTTATCTTTGTGGCACTTAACTTAGTGAACATAACTGACAAATTGTAGAATTTGCCGCTAGTCTACTTCCGTGACAAGCAATTTCCGTTTCCTCCGGTTCATTTCATACGATGTGGGCCAGGAAGACGAAAATTTTTACTTGCTTCTCTCTTTCATGTACTATATAGTTAATGGAAATACTTGTAAATAAACCATTTACTTTGAAATAATATTCTACCTATTAAATAAGAGTGTTGCGAAAATATTATTCTAGAAAGTTTTTAATGAAGTTCAGCTTTTCCACCGATGCTTTACAGAAATAAAAATTTTTGTTATCATTATTTAGTAGTTGGTTGACTACTAGATTGTCTTTAGTATTTTTTGTGATCTTGATTTTAATTTATCTAGAATAATTTTATAAAAAAGTAATTTTCTCATGTTTTTTTCTAAATATTTAATAATTTATTTTCGAAAATACCCAAAATATAATTCTGTACTCTAAGTATTATGGATCTTACAGAAAGTCGTATGTTAGTCGTTAGACTACAAGATGAGACATGCAAGAAGTGCTATGTAAAGTAAACATAGACAACATTGTAATTCATTAACGATAACATAACATAAGACTAATTTAGACAATTGACTTGGGGGAAAATGATAGCAAATTATTACCATTTTCTCTATACTATGAAAATAAAGGCAGAAAAATTACCTTTCTCAGTAATATTTGCTTCAGTAAACTACTTCAAAGAGTTACGAAAATGGAAATATTTCCACGAAAAAAAAACAAAAGTAGTCAACAACTTACCTTGCAAAGTTTTAAAACAACGATATGAAGAGTTTATGGAAGTCAGAAGTAAGTGTTTTTAATAGAGCGTACTCTACTAATTACTTACCGCCTAAGATAAAACCATTTATGAAAAGTTGGGGATTTCACCATGAATAAAGATAGAATGTGGTATTTTAGTGTGTTTCTTCCAGTGTCGGTTTATATAATAAGGTTTCAAAAACATCATGGGGTTTCTATAATATAGGGTAAACTATCAATATTATTTTAATGGTTGTAATTTTTTTAAGTTTCTATCAAAACGTTTCAATGTCACTGTGTCTGTACAAATAGTAATTTCTTCTCTCGCAATATATATTTTATATACTGGTTTTACCAGTTGCTCAAAGACTAGTAGTTTTAAGCAATACAGAGATATAAGCACTCACAATGACAACAAAAATTCGTGAAATAAAGTTTAATCCAAAGCGAAAAAATAACATTGCGGTAAGCATGTCACATAATTGTGTAATTTTCATCACATTATAAGTTAACAATAGGGCAAAAATACAACCACCACTTTCCGACTTCTCTTATTAAATAAAAACTATTTTACGTATCTTGAAAAGCAAAAACTTGTTTTAAAAAAAAATTGGTCTGTAAGACGGGAAATAAATGAAGTGGGATTAATATAAAACAAATTATTGTAGCAATTACATATTAGAGACAAGCTTAAAACATGGAGTAGACTAGTTCACCAATATTCTTTGACCGAATAGGTTAAAAAACCAAAGTATCAAAACCACACACACTCGCACATGCACGCACGCACGCACGCACCGACGCACGCACGCAACGACGCACGCACACACGTATACACACACACACACACACATTTATATATATATATATATATATATATATATACATATATATATATATATATATATATATATATATATATATATATAGATGTCCCGTACGGAATCAACCAACGAAATGTCAGTGATAGAGGGGGTTATTACACATACGAAACAATACATTTTTTTATCCTAGGCCTAATAGTTTTAAAGATGTGGTTTTTTAATTTGTTTTTAATTTTCATTACTGCACATGAAAAAAAAATGTTTTTTGTTAGGTATTATTACTATTTCTGCTTTGCTATTGTGCAATATCTTTAAGAGAAAATTCGTCTTCTTAATTAAAATGTTATTCATTCGTTATTATTGACAACTTAAAAATTAAACGGTGAAACATTCGGATTTTTTAAATTATAAAACATGAAAATAGATTTTTGAACAATGCTTATGAAAAAAAAATGTGTCGCAATCTTATGGAACTTTGTTTCAAAAACATATGCAATTCACACAGATTCAAAAAAGTATAATTTTCTGGTATTATTTCCTTTCATAACATGTTCTTTATTCCTAAATCTATACCATTCATCACTTTTTCGGTCATGATAAAATAAAAAAAGTGTAGTATTTATGATCATACCGCATTTATTATTTTTTTTATCAAAATAAATGCTTATAATGCATTCCCCTAGCTCTTTTGCATAACCAGCATCTCCTTACAAAATTTCTTCTTAAACATCGTAAGGCCCTTTCGTTGCTTCTTATCACTTCAGACACATGGTGTCATTTTTATCTTTATTGTTGTCCATTATCATTAGTAGTCTTGTAGACAGCCTCTTTGAAATTTCCCCATAACAAATATCCATTGGATAGAGATCTGGCGAACGTCGTGGCCATGCAATTCTACTGCCACGTACTGTCCATTGATTTGAGTAAGTCGCATTTAAGTATTCAGTCACTTGTCACGAAAAGTGGGCCGGTGCACCATCGTACTGTAGCCACATCCTGTTACGTACATCTTGTGGTATTTCATTCAACAGATTTGCAAGTTCGTCACTTAAAAACCGTATATAACGAACTCCATTAGGCAGCGGTGGGAGTTCAAATGTACCAATAATTTTGCCATCCAGGATTCCAGCTCATAAATTGAATCCGAATTGATGTTGAAATCTATCTTGCTTTCCTATCCGGGTATTCTCGACGGCCCATTTAAATTGTGCATACTAAATACTCCCATTATTTCAAAGCATGATTGATCGCTCCATAAAATTTAATTAAAAAAACGCGGATCTTGCCTGCATCGACGCAGCATCCCCCGCATCAGTATATAGTATACATGGTACGGGTACAAATTATTTCTTCTTAAAATGCAATGAACTGTACTTCTTATGACACCAGTACGTCGAGTAATCCGCCGAACTCTAGTAGAAGGAGCTTCTTCCACATTGGCCAGCACTTGACGCTCATCAACATTTCTTGGTCTTCCTTGAGGAACTACTTTTTCAGGAATTCGCCCCAATTAAAGTGCATTATTTACACGAAGAAAGATTCTGTGATCGGTATAGCGTTCGCTATTAACCGAGCATAACCGGCTTACCGAGCATTTTCATCACATAGCCCGTAAACGAAATATATTTCTGCATATTCACGAGCAGTGCAGGTCTAAGGCATTTTGCAATGCAGTCGGTTAAACAATATCCAAATTACAAACGCAAACAAGGTCAAATTCAAGCGTAGGTCAACAAATAAAAACATTGGTAGCCTTATAAATATATATATATATATATATATATATACACACACATATATATATATATATATACATATATATATATATATATACACATGAAAAATGGCATGGCATTCTAAATCATAACAATTGTTTTATCTAAAATTTACTTCAATAAGACTCTCCATTTCTTTAGTTTTGAATGCCCTTAGGACTATATATCCGATACATGGCGGCAAATTTTAATACTATGAGTTTAAGAATTGGCCATTTGTCTTTATCGACGATAATTAATATTCTTTTTCTGCACTAGCTCAAGGTCTTGTTGCAGGATGAGCGTGGGAATGAAAAGGCTGTCGAATCCTTTGTTTGATCCCATAGTTTTCAGTATTTATACTTTACGTGAAACATGAAGATTTAATTGTGATTAAATAAAAATGTAAATAGCAGTGAAAATAACGAAATTAAAAAATTAAACGCACAAGTAAAGTGACTCATTATATCAATGAATTTTTATTAAAATTGAACTAGATAAATATGTGCAAACATAAATAGATTAAAGAAGTATAATATACATCAGAAGATCTAGATAAAACTCGTCTCTTTCATGTAGTCCTGCCATAGTGCACAGTGACTAAAAATAAAACTATTAATTTGACATAATACATAACTACATTTATGGCAATGAACATACCTCAAGTTTTTAGCCGCGGATAGACGTTATCACGCCAGAAACACATGCGAATGTGTAGCCTTTTTTATTATAATTTATTATTGTTTGTAAGACAAACAAATTTTATAACTCCTTTAGACACTATGCGCATTTTTTTCTGAGTAGTAAACGAAAATAATCCGTCACACTCGAGTCTGTGACGTTGAATCGAATAACTCGGCTCCCTTCTGCATCGGCCGAGCGAGTTCACTGTTCTGGTAAATTCGGCTGTCTAACACGGAATGCATCGTTTTAAGAATTACGTTTTATTTTTGTGTAATCTTTAATTTAAGCATAAATTAATACAATAAGCGTGTATTATTGTATTTTTTTTCAGTTTTCACTTCTGTAGTGTGGACGTAAGCTCACACCAGTTTTCTTTTTTCTTTCGTGGACTGAATGTATTTCTGAATTTCATCGAGTAATTTTTTAGGACATATCTTTATTTCAATTGATACAATAAATATATTGAATGTTAAACTTTTTTATTTCATAGATGGAGTTGCACTTGGTTTAAAAGTAGTATTTCAAGTTCAAATTTGATTAACAGAATCTAATAAAGAATCAATTTTAAAATATTGAGGCGTCAAGTCATTGTGCAATTCGACTGGACTGTGATCAGAATTTAATTAATAGAGTTTCATTTATATTATCAGTGTTTTTTTGGTAAAGAATATTCAAACTTTGTGGCCACTGTTGACAATATTTCATAACTCTAATAATATTTATTAGGTAAGGCATTATAACAGTAGCCATAAAAAATTAAGTTTCGCTGATATGATTTCAAAAGATCAACATTCAATAATTTTGATTAACATTCAATAATAAAACTATATTTTAAGAAATATTCAGTAAATCGTCTGATAAATGCGTATATTCAAGTTTATCTTTCCTAGTATCTTGGTTTAGTTTGGTATTACAAATTTTTAACCTGAAAAAATGTCCTCTAGATAGTATTAGAAATCCTCTTCGGACTGAAATATACCTCAGCACCGAACTCAGATATGACAATGCATACACACACACACACATCTATATATATGTATATATATATATATATATATATATATATATATATATATACAGACACAAATGGGGTTGGCAATTTTAATACGATGTATGTAAATTTCACACACACCGCGTTGCGTTTGTTATCGATGACGACAAAGGGACCACTACGAACAACAACCGCGTAACGTTGTCGTATTGCTAAAGTCGGTAACATAAATATTCCAAATCGTGTTTACATTTCGTTTATCATCAAACTGTCAAATTTACATTGTGTGTATTGATATAAACTCTCAACAAACTTTAAATTTTAGTCGATATTCACATTTTGACAGGATTACTTTCTTTACACTGACAATAAACTTTCTTTGTATTTGTGAAAAATTACTTCAAAAAATAAGTGAAACTTTCACGTTTCTGTGATTTGAATTATAAATATTGCCAATGATTACTTACCTGACCATTTTTGTACATTTGTAATTTTTCATGAATCAAATACGTGAGGGTACATAAATCAATTTGATTGAGTATTGAATGTATATCGATCCCTATTGTTATTTAATAAAATCTAAAATTTACTATATTAATTCACTTACATAAATACGAAAACGGTGAATTACATTGAAAATGGTCTTGGAAAATCGAAAATGGAAGTGTTTCTTGTTGATGCAAAAAAAAAGATTAACACAGAAAGTAACACTAAGCTAAAAAAACTTTGGGAACACTTTCGTATAGGACTGTAGAATTTTGTATAAATGCAATATTTTCATGGCACGCGTGAAATTTTATAAAAATATGGTTATTTTTAAGAAATCGCTCTGTTTTAAATAAAACCTAAATATTGTTATTGAAGTTTAAGACTAGTTTTATTATGTATATATTTTATTGAACCTTGCATAAGGAAAACTACGATCGGAAAAAATAGTTTGATTTACTGGTATGTAAAAGAAAACAAAAAATAATTTTTGTAAAAAAAGTTATCTTACAGTATGCTATAGGCTGTAAAATGATATAAAAGAATATTACAAATTGCAAGTTAGTAAGTTAAAAATTGTGCATAGAAATAGGTGACATTTTTATGGTTAGTTGACGTATGTTATTTTATTTGAGACATAAAAATATTGTAAACAAATATTGTTTTATGTGTAAATAATGGTCCTATGTTCAAACATGGAAATAAACTTTAGTGTTTAGTGTTTCAAACTTTGGGTTTAACTAAAGAATCTGACACGAAACCAAGGTTTTTATAAATTGTTACTTTATACGTATATAAATATAACGTCATAATCATTGTAGCATTATTTATTACCCTCTGGCAAGCAAATTTTATGGAAAACTCCTTAGACACTTGTCATTAAGTCAAAATTTAAACACTGTTCACTTTATATAAACTCTTTTGCCAAAACAACAGGCACTTAATGGAATAAAAAATATCAGAGTTATTTTATTATTATTTGATGCATTTTATATGGCGATATGATGAGAATATTGTTATTTATTATTGAGATATCGTTTTTACCCACATCAGTCATTAAAAATGCGAATAAATAAAAAAAACGATATGAAGTCCACAAACGAGCGTTTTCATGCTGGTACATTAAAAATGGCTAAGATTTATTTTTGAATATTTTTTATTAATTTAACATAAAATTTGAAAATTTAGTAACGAGTATAGCCTCTTCTAGCTAAAATCAATGCGCTTAATCTGCTAGGCATGCTTTCGATGGCGTTTTTTTATTATTTCCTGAGGAATACGTTCCCATTCAGCGACAATCACATTTTTAAGGGCCTGAATGTTTCCTGGAGCTGGTTTTACGGTTCTTATGCGTCGTTTGAGATTATCCCATATGTGTTCTATCGGATTGAAGTCGGGACTTTTAGCTGTCCAGTCTAACCAACGAATTCCGGCCTCCTGCATGTACGCATCAACGTCTCTAGAGCGGTGAGCGCGAGCGTTGTAGTCCATAAAAATGGACTCGCCTCCAACTGCTGTTAATGCAGGTTGGGCATGAGAAATAAGAACCTCTGTTATGTACCTTTGCACATTAAGTGTGCCATTTTCAATAAAAACTAACTCGGTACGGTCATCTGAGTTAATACCAGCCCAAAACATTACGGAGCATCCACCTTAAGGGGTAATTTCCTGAAAGCACACTTCTGCGAAGCGTTCTCCAGGTCTTCGTAAGACTCTCCAAAGTCGATCCTCATCACTAATCGATATACGAGCTTTATCGGAGAATAAAACACTATTCTAGTCTTGTTGAGCCCATGACGAAACATTTTGAGCGAATCTCAATGTGGCAACTCGATGCTCACGGAGCAATGTAGGACCCCGGGCTGGGCGATAGCTACGTATATTGACGGCCTGAAGTCTCCTTCTGACTGTCCATAGGCTTACTCGTGTACCTCTGACGTCCTCGAGGTTCTGTTTGAGATCCACGTACGTAACTTAACGATTTCCTAGCGCGTGACTGACTATAAGTGGTCGTCCCGTGGCTCAATGTACCGTTTTCTTCCAGAACCGAGCCTTCTACTGACGGAGCCCGTTTCTTGGTATGGTTGCCAGGTCCTTTGGTCGGTGGAACGGCTCACAATATCAGTATATTGTGAGACACATAACATTAGTTACAGCCTTCTTCAAGCAGCGCAATAAATTTACTAGCTCTTATCATTTTTTCAACCATACTGAGAACAGCAAACAGAAGTAAACTAATGCAACAAACAGCAGAAATTTAATTAAAATTTATTCGTTAAAATAAAAAACGTAACAAATGAAAAAGAACTTATTAAGAGTTGGATTTCATTGAACGCCAAAAAATACGTTTTTGTCAGTGAAAGAGAATTATCATTCAAAAAGAATAAATTTCAAATTTAGAACCTTCGTTTTTATGTGCCAGAATACACTATACCTTCCAGTAACAATTACGATTAACGTCTTAATAAATAATATTTTGTCAATGATATGACAAAATCAAAACCGCCCGTTTTTTATGCAAAAGAGTGTAATAACATAATTATTACCTACCCAATATTAGCGGTCAATACAAACATTGCGATTACGTAACAGCTTCGGTTGAATTAATAAAAAACCCACCCGGTCATTATGTAAATCGCGCCGTGCTAATAACTACCTACTGCAAAATATCCAAACAAAAATACTTTCCTTAGCCTTCTTTTCATATCGCCTACCTGCTCTCGCGTGGTCAAGAAAACCTTTTGTGTTTTCACCGCTTTGTTTATAGTAATTTGTATCTTTGGCGTAATCCGACAGTAAGCAAGTCCGAGCTAATGTTGCATAATAAGGAAATTATTTTGCATTTAATGAGTAAAGGAAAGCTTAACAAAGTGCTCGTCGTAGTCTCGCGCATATATTTATTCCAAAAAATTATGCCAGAATTAACAATACAAATACTTGCAATAAAATATATGTAGTGACAGAATTATACTTATCGATATACCGTCATAAATTTGAAGTTTTTGTTCGAAAAAGCTTTCAACCGCCTTATTTTTACAGTAGATACGATTACTATTCTCAATATTTATTACATATTTTTCCTTTAATATTCCTTCAATATTCTTTTAGCAATTCTTCAATATTTCTTTAATATGTAGAAGGAACGTAACATTTTATACATAGGGAAAAGAATCTTGTATCGTAAGAGCTTTTCTCTCAAATAATCTTGTTGGTTCTAAATCAAAACACATCGTATTTCTTTAAAAAAAAAACATTACTTTCGATTTCTTAGTATTTTGATCTATATAATAATGTATTGGAGTAGCCGAATTAATTAAATATGCTGTTTATTCATATATGCTTTTTATTCATGGGAAAAGCTATATTGTTGCCATAAATTAGCATTTGATCATAATTATAGTAGCTACAAATTATTGATTTACCTTTATATACACTTTTTATCTTAATATCAGGTATATTGACCTAATTTTTGTCAATTATTCCCTGCTTCTCATCTTTATGAATTTGTAATTTTCCGTGCATCAATAAACGAATGTTATATTATTAAATGTAACGCAGTATGGAAAGCTTATAAACACTAATCAATATTTGATAATGGTTTAAAAGATATGTAAAAATGATGAAGTGAGATAAAAATGTTTTTATAAATTCCAAAGTGAAAAAAATAGAGTTTTAATGGAAGCAGGACGAGTAATTCATTGAAAATTTGAACCATTCGCAGCCACAAAGCCCGTGTGGGAACTGAGTGTTTTCAGTAAAATAATAGGACGGCGAAGAAAGTGCCGACTACTATTCATTTCGGACTTGAGATATATCGGATCAAATTGTCTTAGAGGTTGTACGATATTCTTTGAGTATGAAAATTTTATCAGAATAACTATAATCATGGTGATCGTGTTAGCCAAATCATTTTAATAATTATAGAGATATTATATTTTGATATCTTCGCTGGTTGATTCCATTTTGCTACTGACTACTTCCGTCTTGACCAAGTTGTAGTCGTTTAAGTACTCAATATCGGAAATCAAATTTATATATTTCAGGCATGTACCACAAGTAGTTATTTTGCTGTTCCATTTATATTTTCAGAACGTTATTCTCGCAAATTCACTACTAGTAAATAATACATAGAGAACATAGAAATAGTCATTTGTTGAACACGATTTCAAACATCATTTGCCTTATCCCAGAATAAAGTATTAAAATTAGTTGGTAGTGAGTAATACAGTATAATATTAACATATCGAGAATATGTGCGTCAAATAGGAGGTTAAATAAGCTACGCACGCCTCCCGCCTATTGTTAGAATTGGGTATATTCGAACTGTTATGTGAATAATTTCAAATACGGCCTTGGAACTTTTAAAGTAGTTACAGATTTTCTTGGAACTTTATAAGAATAGTATTTATTTCCCTTTTAGTAAAATTACTAGGACGAATTAATTGTTGTATGTTTGGTGATGCTTTGGTACCTATTGTCGACAGATTAAAAAAAAATTTTGGAATGGCAAATATTTTTTATTTCATATTGATTGCTGTTTTTTTCCGAAAAAAAAAATAAGAACTGTAAAAAATAGGAAAATTTTCGTGGAATGGCGGAGAGATGATGGAATGTTTTTCGTTTCACTAATGTTTTTTCTCTAAAAATCTCTATAAGTTCATAATGAAATAGAAAGTAAATTTTACTTGTTATA
The DNA here is from genome assembly GCA_039881145.1 of Druceiella hillmani. NCBI lineage: Eukaryota > Metazoa > Arthropoda > Insecta > Lepidoptera > Hepialidae > Druceiella > Druceiella hillmani. Next base: position 27,973,688 of record JAYKKI010000014.1, read on the forward strand.
TTGAAAATTATTATTGGCAAAATAAGGCGTTTTTACTCAAGACTGACGAAGTGTAGAATTTGCCGCTAGTCTCCGTCTGTGACAACTAATTTCCGTTTCTTTCGATGTGAGCACTCATACGGTAGGGAGTGGGTTAGGAAGCGGAAAGTAAAGACGAGTTATTTTTATTTCCCTCTCAGTTTCTTGAACGTACTTAATGAATTTTCTTGTAAATTCACTCTGGAATATTATTCTATAAAGTTAGGTTGTCGCAAAAATATTAATACCATATCCAAAAACTTGGACCAAAGTTCAGCTCCTCTATTTAATTTTTTTCATTTCTGTTAATTTAAAATTTGTATTATTATTATTTAGTGATCAGTTGACTATCAGACTGATTTGAATAAAATATATTTATACGTAACTCAAAAACATTTTATAAATGTAGTTTAGTCAATTAATGTGAAAAAAACATTCTCCTATATTTTTAAAATCAATATATTTTCCAAACACACAAAATGTAATACTGTACCATAAGTTTTATAGATCTCACAGCAAGTGAGGTTTGCGCGCTACATTTATGTCGTGTATTGGTAGTTAGGCTACATCTCTAGTGTCACATAATACTTTTCATCCCTTATATTATATTTACTCAGCCCCTGGGAACACTTTACATAGTAAAATATTATACACAAATATAATTTTAAAATATGCTCATATTAAGAGAAATAAATATAATATAATTAAAAAACATATTTCATTTAAGGCGGGTTAGTTTATAAGGGCAGGATTTATTTTCTGGGACACGGAATTTACGGTAATTCGGAAGAGTTTTCATCCAGTCAAAGTTTTATTTATTCGCAACATTTTAATTGTTTCAGTATTAGAACTATGTCTAAAAATAATGGAGTTATTGAATAAATAATTTAGAAATAAACTTTTAAAAATGTAAAATAACTTTAATGTAGCGGCAACAGACAACAACGGTAATCGAAAGTGAGCGCGTTACGGTGCTCGTAGATTTACTAATCCTGTACTATATTTTATCCTTATTAAATTAAGATTCTGTTGCTAGAACTAACTTGACGGAATTTAGAAAATTTGTTCCATGTAATGACAGATAATTGATATTGTGTCAAAATATTCTTCACCACTCTGATTCTTTAACATACTAGATCACAAAATTTTAAATTAACAGAAATAAAAAAAATTAAATAGAAGAGCTGAACTTTGCTCCAAGTTTTTGAATATGATATTAATATTTTTACGACTACCTAACTTTATAGAATATTATTCCAGAGTGAATTTACAAGAAAATCCATTAAGTACGTACAAGAAACTGAAAGGGAAATAAAAATAACTCGTCTTTACTTTCCGCTTCCTAGCCCACTCCCTACCGTATGAGTGCATATATATATATATATATATATATATATATATATATATATATATATATATATATATATATATATAATATATATATAAATATATATATCGTTTATATACATGGAATTAATTTAAAATTATTGTTTACTTAAAACAAAAATATTGAAAGTTACTGAGAAAAGGTTTTGTAATAGCATGACTTACAAATTACGAGTACAAAATTTTAATTGAATTTCTTACGGAATATTGATAATAAGCGAGCGTGTACGTGACATTTGTTATTAACGATTCTTAGCGTCATCACTTTTCAGCTAGAAACAGCGTGGAGATATTTATTACAGTAATGTGTACCCGAAAAAGTAGATTCAGCTTCAAGTTCAAATACTGTTTTCAGAAATATAAACTTTTCTATTTTGACATCACACTTCGCCATCACACCGTGGTGGAACCAATTTTACAGTTCGATGTTTAACTTAGTCGATGTTCCTCAAAACTTACAAATTAAGTGGAAGCCTTTTTGCAAATCACCTTCCACAAAGCGTAAAATGGTATTTATTGTGATATCGTCTAAAATCTTCACTCGTACGTTTTTCGCCACAACCCAGATTAAATCGATTACGTAACGACTCGTGGCGGAGTTAAAAATAGTGACAACGTTTCAATCGGGCTAATTTGAAAAAAAAATGGTTTTAATGTGCTATTTATTTTTAACACGCTTTGCATAAGCTTCACTTGTATGAATGTTTGAACGTAACGGAATATTACAATAAATTTTCACCCTCTTCCAGACGTCCGATCCATTTGAAATCGTATATTCGAAATTTTTGCACACGTATATTCGAAGACAATGTAATAATTTCATAACTAAAAATTTACAAAATAAAATTGTGGTTTAAAAAAACTAAAAATAAACACGATTCTGCGATTTTGAATACCAATATAAACTAAATAATAATAATTAAATATAAAATTAAATATAAATTGACCAAAATCAGGTCAAGAGTGAAAGGATGTTTCACAACTTCATGCAACGTATTTTTTTCGGATAAATTTAATATGAGGATAAAGTGAGTGACAAAAAAATAAACATTTTTCAAAAAAGCGTGGGACGCTCTCGACTTACCGTTTTATAACAATCATCCCACGCTTTTTTACATTATTGTTTATTTTTTTTGTCAATTTATTTATTCGTATTTTAAGTATATCCAAAAAAAAAGTTATAATTGTGAGATATCTTTTCGCTCTTGATTAAAAACTTTTATATTTAAAGATTATTTTTTATTTTTTAATTCATATTTCTACACAAGTGTGTCTTTTCCGCTTTTTTTAAACTATGCTTTTATTTATACACAATTCAGCTGCACACCGTTAAGTATACTTACACCATAAAGATTGTCAACGAGATTTTAATAAAATATAGGGAGGTACAATATTAAAGAATTCCATATATATTTACACAGATTATCGAATTGAGGGTAGCAAAAATTGAATTATTAAGAAATTTGAGAGCTCACGGAATTTCCAACATTTTATTACTCTATCGTTTATTACTCTAGACATAACTAGCCACTCAGTATAATGTAGCAACTTTACCTAACTTTCCACATTATTACTTTGCACATAACAAGAAATATTAATATACCTAAATAAACAATCACGTTTTTCTTTTTTACTATTTTTTAAGAGAAAATGAGTAATATGGAAATTAAGGATGCTAACATATTTTGCATATAAAGGAGAAATTGCAGAAAAATCATCGTCGAAATTAAAGGTGATAGCTATCTAAAGTATACAAAATACTGTAACAGTATGTTAACAATTATAACCATCACCAAGTTGCTGAGTTCCATGATTAGTTACTATATTTCACTTGGTTAGAGACCCGAAACTCTAGTTTACAATTAATTGCAAGTTTTCCTTAAATTTACTAAAATAATATCAAATTGACGACACTTGCATATTATTATCATGTTGATATCTGAAGGAATCTATTTAAACAGAACTTTGCAGTTTTTCATTAAAGTATGGTGTGGTATTTGCCTTAAATTTGTTAAAATAACGTTAAATTGATGATACCTGCATATAAGTATCACATTAATACCTGAAGGAATATATTTAAACAGAACTTTGCTGTATTTCGTTATCTTAAAACGTGGTATAGAATTTGCCTTAGATTTGGTAATATAATATTAAATTGATGATACCTGCATATAAGTATCATGTTAATATCTGAAGGAATATATTTAAACAGAACTTTGCGGTATTTCGTTATCTTAAAACGTGGTATAGAATTTGCTTTAGATTTGGTAAAATAATATTAAATTGACGATACCTGCATTTAAGTATCATGTTAATATCTGAAGGAATATATCTAAGTAGGAATTTGCGGTATTTTATTATAGTAAAGTGCTATATAGAATCCATAAAATTCGTTCTCTAATATACCGTTCGAAATTTATGAAATTTTACACTTATAAATATCCACCTTATTTTAATATTTGCATAAAACTAAAAATATAAGAAATAATCTTTAATGCAATTATTTATATACCCCGAGTGTGGAATATTGTTAACCCTAATAAAACTATTAGGTTATTTTCTATCCAATTATAGCGAAGTGAAAAGGAAGCTTACATGTTTTATATCTTCAATAATAAATTATTAAATATTTAGAGAAAAGCTTGAGAAAATATGGTAGACGAATATAAGTTTTAAAACAATTTAAATAAAATTTGTTCATTAAATTCTTCTAGATAAATAAAAATTAAAATGACAAAAAATATTAAAGCCAAACTAGTAGTCAAACAACCACTAAATAATAATAACAAAAAAATTTAATTGTATAAAACATTAGTAGGAAAACTGAACTTCATTAAAAACTTTCTTTCTAAAGTAATATTTTTGCAACACTCTTATTTTATAGGTAGGATATTATTTCAAAGTAAATGTTTTATTTGTAAGTAATTATATTACTTATGTACCACAAGAAATAGAGAGACAAATAAACATTTTCGTCTTCCTAGCCCACACCGTACGGAATGAATGCTCGCATCGGAGGAAACGGTAATTGCTTGTCATGGACGTAGACTAGCAGCAAAATCTACAATTTGTCAGTAATATTTACTAAGTAATATTTACTAAAGATAACTATTCAATACCAATGGTTTTATTAATAATTAAGAATTCTGTCTATTTTTATGCTTTAAATCTGTCATTTGATTTGTAAATAAATGGTTTTTAAAATAAAACCTTTTAAAAGCATTTTGTCATCACTGGTTCATCCGGTACAGTATAAAGAAGCAAAATGATAATGTAACCCTTATATTAAAAATTGTTTATTTTTATATTTTGTTTCTTTATATAGAACATCAGCAAAACGCTGGAAGTAAAGCAGAAATGTATTTCCACAGGTTTTTTTAAATATCAGCAAGAAGTTCGAAAGCTCTTTCAACAATAATAAAATAAATCTTCAAAGGAGAAAGCCCAATTTCAACTTAGTGATGAACAAAGCGAAAAATATAAAGAATTATTTTTTGCTTCTATTTATATTTTTACTTATTTTGCTCTTAGAACTTCGCTAGCCGGAAAAAAATCGTCTAAGTATTTAATAAGATGGACACAAATAGATCCACTGCTTAAGTAAAAAAAAATTATTTTTCTGTGCCATAATGTGTAAGTAAAAATGTTAATAACAATTATACATCATATGTTATCAATACATGTAGACACTATACAATACAGAAGACTAGTATCAATACTGTTTAGATACTAACGTGAAAATGTCGAATATGAACTTGTGTCAAATATAAGGGTAGTGGTAATTTTAAAGAAGTGTTAGGAACTATGAATGTTATTGTTTACATATACAAACAAAAACAAAATATAGGTTTTGAAAAACTGTTTGAAATCTCGAGACAAAAAATAGCAGTTACCTAAAGAAATGTTAAAGTACTTAAGAGTTATCTAAAAAATTGTTCATCACTTAACCCTACTCGAAATTAATAATTTGCCACTTTAATTTGTAAAAAACCTATTTCTCTTTTATGACGCAGTATTTTTGGATTAAAAAGTCTTTCTCACGAAACAAGTGATGCTACAGTTTTGCTTCTTTCCATATTTATCCATTGCTACATATTTTACTCGATATAAAACATGTTTGTTTTAATTTGACTATACATTTGACTATAATTTGACTACACGTAAAATATAGTATATATTTTGCATAAAGAAATGTACAAAGAAGATCAAATCTCAAATAAAAGATAGAAATATTTAAAATAGCCTGTGAAAATAACAAAATAGTTTTATTAAACGTTTCAGATTATTAGAACTTGAGGTCGATCTTATAGTATATATTCTGAGATCAAACAACGATTTTCCGTTTAACCAATATCATACTCTACCTTTACTAGTTTCCTACACCAACGTCATCAAAGATATCGTACAAAGATACTTGAGGAAAAAAGTCAGAAGACGTCACTGAAAATTTCACAGACGCATCACTTAGTATATGGTATGTGCCCATCACACACTATCCGCCCTTTGTCGAGAACGGTACAGATAGAGCAATTAACGTTTAAAATGTAATTGGTACAGAAAGGATAACACTTATGGTTAGAATTTAGAAATACACCAATAAAAATAAATTTAATTTTTGACAATATTACAAAAATATTATTCATAATAACATTTGTCAAGTAATTAAATCATTAATATCATAGATGTGCTCTGTAGCTCAAGTCTTCAGTACTTACTTATGCCACTGAGCCAAGTCTCATATATATTGTTTTGTATATACATACTATAAAATATAATGTATTAGTCATTCATGTTCATAACTTGGCCAAATGTTCCATACAAACTGGGAAATCTCCTTTATGGGGTGGAGTATAAAAACTATTTTAATTAAAATAATTAATCTAATATAATAGGTATGAATAAAAATAATCGTATTGCCCATAAAAATATTGAAATGAAAAGATTATTAAACTTGAGGTTCCTGACCCTATATCAATTTGCACGTTTTTGGCACTAAATATTTTTATTACGGTTGCTAAATATGCCATGCTTTTTAAGAATAGAGGTCAAAGGCAGACTACTTTGGACCCTTTATAAAGTTTCTATTTTCGCATCAAAATTAACTAATTTAAAAACAATACTTGTGTTCCCTTTAATGGTTTTTCAATATGTACTGAATACATAGATCGATCATTTAATCAGAGAGCTAACCACGGACAGAGGTTATTTTATTCGTACAATATTTATTGTTGCGTCTTGAACTACCTAATGGTATTGTAATATGGAAATATATTAAAAAATTGTTAGGCAGCGAAATAGTCGTTTTGATATTTCGTACCAAGATAGTATAAAGAGCAGCTGTAATGTAACGACCGATTACGTAACCACGACTTTCTGTGTAAGTATATCTGCCATAGGAGAATTTTTACGTCAAAATGTACACATTTATCCCTCACCAACTACTTTTATCTGACGATATTAGGATAATAACTGTTTTAAATAATTTCCTAAACATTTGCTCGGTATGCAAAGGGTAACTCTGCATTGTATTTTAAATAAAAACTTGTTATTCATACGGATGAAAATAAAACATGTCATCAGTGTGTACATCGTAGTTGGTTAGAATCTATTGAATATATTACACGATCGAAACATTGGATTTATTTATAGTAAGTTAATAATAATTTCGTTTTTATATTAAAATTGAAGCCCGTGATAATATAGTAATTTAAAATTAAAACGATAAAATTAGAAATATGCTGATCAAACAACGATTTTCCGTTTAATCAGATTCTCCATATCCGAAATGTTACGCAAAAACTCTATCCATCATTGTTATTTTCAATCTCCAAATTATAAGTAAGCAAAGCTTTTAAACAATTTCATATTTAGTGCCGCAATTTGCGCTTTATGAAAGTCAATTTACGAGTTGACTACACTCTATTAAGAAGCTTTGTGGGACGACACCGCTTGCTTTTGAGTTTTGTAATCATATTTTTGCTCGATCGCAATACAAAAAGTGCTTGAAATATATAGATGACTGTTCATCTAACTTTTCTAGTGCATCTATTATGTATATATATATATATATATATATATATATATATATATATATGTATATATATATATGTATATATATATATATATATATATATATATATGTATATATATATATATATATATATAAATATATATATATATATATATATATATATATATATATATGTAACTGTCATTATATTTTCAGGTGACCATAATTAAATAATTCTTATTTCGTTGAAAATGAGGAGCTCAAATATTTAAATCATAGTATCAAACGGAAAACAGAAACGCGTTGTCCTTTTTCATTCCCACTTGTTTCGATCGACCCGGAAAAGCGGTTAATTATAAACCTTGTAGTTATATAAGTTATATAAGATATAATTAAATTCATCATATATTCCCAAGTGACACAAGACCCTTACTAACAAAATAATTTAATATTTACCGCCTTTTGGAATCTAATATTTATACACTATTTGTTTAAAATAGTTTAGCGGGACCAAAAATTATTGTAACCGCAACTTTGCAGCCACCAGCTCTAGCTTTATTTTGCAATTATTTTTTCTTATACTTTATATGAATACTGTCTTCGGTACCCGTAAAAATAAAGGATACTCAATATAAATAGAACTTTTAAAATATGTTTAACTTCTTAAAACCCATTTTTATGTCATGCTCTCCGCAATTCCAAGCATCCAGGAATTTCAATGTGTGTTTAACTTCGTAATCGTCGAATTAGTTTTACTACAAATAAATGAAAAAATATTCGCTAAAATTTATAAAACTTTGAATTATCTATTTTTGACTTCATTATCGAGATGCATATTTTTGTATCTTTTTGTGTTCATGAAATTCATGAAATGTGGCGTTTCAATATCAACCATATAGACTAAGATAACAAAACGGTCGAATTCTGAAAAACTTTTAACAGCTGTTTATTCAGTATTTCTATTAAACTGATAAATTGTCGAAAATCGTTTCTTAAAGCCCGATAACTAGTTGTCTCTTCGATAAACTCCCGTTAAGTTAATCCAAATAAATGGCCATTCGTCTATCCCATAACAAGAATTGTCATACATGAAACTGATATTAACTCTAACCTTTTCGAGTTAATTTTACAAATTTGTGTTTTTATGATATCTTGAAACCAAAGATGGAATATTTAGTTATAAATTCATCTTTAGGTAAAAAAATATCTCATTTCCCAGAAATTTGGGGGATAAGAGAAATTCCATCGAAATGTTTACAGATTATAGTTTAAAATGAGATATAGATTTGACAATGGTACTAAGCAATATTCATATAAAAAAATTAATACTAACATAATTCTTATAACTCGCCGTAAATAAATATTATTATCTAAATTGGATTATTGGGCTATAGGAAAGTACATAATTTGAGAAGTATGAATAGAGATAGGAGAGTATGAACAGTAAGAACAACATACACAAGAAAACGCCAAGTTTTTTACCGTTAGCTCTGTTACATCAAATATACGTCTATTTTAAATTGTTGGAAGATAGGCGGTAAAATTACGCAGCCCATCATCTACCATTAAGTTTCATGATATTATTCTTTTCCAGTGAGTATGAAATATGAAGTGGCCATCCTAATTACCAGAGAAGGTATTTAAGTTATGAAAACATATTAAATCTCTACTCCCAGCACTATGTACAACTTTCCAATATTACTCCTCAGGTGAGATTTGGAGTTTCCTTAGTCATTCATTTCATTCAATGAAGCAGACGCAACTGCGCTGGACGGTCCGCCTATTTGATGAAACACTTGTGCCGCTTCCGATGTGCTATAGCCTTTTTTGCATTAATGCAAGCAAGGCAAAGTATTCAATTTTCGCTTGTTCATTAGGGGTTTGGCAATTTTATGTTTACGTATGTGAATAAAAATTTACGCTCGAACTTCACCTGTCTTCATAACTCAGCACATAATTCTACAAATAATTTTTATTGCATTATATATTAATTAGTGTTCATATTTACTCAATATATGATAATATATTGAATAAATATGAACATGATACATATCCAGAGGTAAACATGAATTGAACGGTTGTCACACATATTTAATGTGTCATAACCCGGACATGATGTAGGAACCGGAAAATTTATCGGGAAAATATGTATAAAAGTATATATGTGAATTAATGCAGTTAAACAAGGTAAAATAAAAATTTTACAAGATATCAAACCGATATTATTTTCTTAATGAACCAGTGAATGATATAGTCGTTAAATAATATTTATTTTAATTCATATCACTACTACTTCTATTATGCTTTATTATAAAAAAAAAAAAAAAATATATATATATATTACATTTATTCATTGTGTAGCTATATCGACATCCAAGTATCACATTTGTCCCTTGTTTAGATATATCGGCATCCAAGTATCACATTTGTTCCTTGTTTAGCTATATCGGCATCCAAGTATTACATTTGTTCCTTGTTTAGCTATATCGGCATCCAAGTATCACATTTGTTCCTCGTTTAGCTATATCGGCATCAAAGTATCACATTTGTTCCTTGTTTAGCTACATCGGCATCAAAGTATCACATTTGTTCCTTGTTTAGCTACATCGGCATCAAAGTATCACATTTGTTCCTCGTTTAGCTATATCGGCATCAAAGTATCACATTTGTTCCTTGTTTAGCTACATCGGCATCAAAGTATCACATTTGTTCCTTGTTTAGCTACATCAGCATCAAAGTATCACATTTGTACCTTGTTTAGCTACATCAGCATGAAAGTATCACATTTGTTCCTTGTTTAGCTACATCGGCATCAAATTATCACATTTGTTCCATGTTTAGCTATATCGGCATCAAAGTAAAACATTTTGTTTCTTGGTATTATAACGTTAGGTTATTGATGTATAGAAGAAGGTTGGATGGCACATTATGGGCATTACTTTCTAAATGAACCAGTGAATGATATCTTCGATTACTTTTTGTCGTCATAGGTGATTTACCAAGTTCTTACATGATAAACCCTGTTTATTAAAATATTTATTTGTATGGTCATCTGGTAGTTCTAACTACATAAACTATTCTTATATTTATTCTTATAGGTTTTAAATATCGTTTTCGGCTTTTTGATTTCAGAAATTGAATTTTGGAAAAAATATATTTTGCAATTGCTAACCGGGTTTTTTGCACATTTTAAATATTCGGTTAGAAATTGATAAAAATATATTTCTTTTAACATAAGAAAACAATAAAAACTTGTCTTATTAATTACTTTTTGAATGAAATGTAAATACAACTTAAATAAATAAAAATCTGTGTCATTATAGCCGCCGGAGCTTTTGTTTGCGGTAGAGAAAAAATTCGATCACAAAAACCTGAAAATCAGCACGCTCCCCAAAGTTTTCGCATTGCAAACTGACTTTCATGAAATGGAAATTGCGGCATTAAATGTAAAATTATTTAAAAGCTTCGATTCCTTATAATTTAGATGTTGAAAATGTCACTAAAGGATAAAGTTTCTTGTGTCAGTTTTAACGGAGGAAGGGACATGATTACAATGTATATATCGCTAATTTCATTTAGACATTTTAATATCTAGAAAGTTACAGGAGAATGTCAATCAATCATCAAATATTTTTAGTTTAAATCACAAGATTAAATTTTATTTTATTTTTCATATTTACATGTGATTGATTGACCTTTGATTAAGTAAAAATTAAAACATTTAAATTTACTTTGGGTTGGCTAAATTTTTTGTATGGTATAATTATAATAAATTGGTTTGGTCTTTTAATATTTATAATTTGGTGTTGTTTTAAATGCTTATTTATACTTGAAAGTGTGGGGCATAAATGGAATGGCTCTAATTTTAATTTCCTTTATTACAGGAGTAGAAAAATGGTAGTTGCACAGTCTATTATGTAATACGCTCATAATATTAATGATGAAAATTACACCATTCTACGATTATAAGGCGTGATTATAGCAAAATTATTTTTGAATGGAATTTTATCTTATAAACTTTTGGTCATTTTGATTACTTTTTTAACATTTTGATTGCTTGTATCTGAAAGTTACAATTTATTAGTGTGTGTCAAAAATTCGTGGAAAGGAAAGGATGTTCGGGGCTTGGGTTGCTTACTCACATAGTCGCTAATAAGCGACACATTATGAACATATACACCAAGGCTTAGTTTAATTGTGTCATCAACCTCTGAGCTATAATCGATCAAGCCCATCATTCTAGAAGAATTCAATGACTATGACTACGACTACGACTAGACTATGGAGAAAATCTATTTATTATTATTTCTAGTTGTCATCAGTTTCCTGACCATGCAAAGAAAAACATCACAAGCCAAATAAAACGAGATGTTATAGCTTTATGGGAATTTGTGCCCCAATAAAAACACGATTTACAAGCGGCATAATCTCTTCAAACCAGATAGAGATTCGATCGAAGACGACCCGAGCTCAGGACGGCAGATTGTGGCCACGAAAATCGTTGAAAAACTTGCATTGGAAGATACCCGATTAAAGAAGAAACAATTAAGGGAAATGGCTGGAGAATTTTCTACAACCGTTATGAATATTATTTATGACCAACTTGACATATCAAAAGTCAGTGCAACATAGGTGCTTAGAAAGCTCATACTGCCGCGAAAGCAACAAGGCGAGATGCATTTCCATGTATGCAGAAATTAAAATTTTAACTTGCAAACTCTATTTTGAACAAGAATATACAAAGAAAATTGATTATCACAATTTATTATAAGTATAAAGAAAAATTATGCCGCTTATGTCTCCCATTTAGTCAATTAGAGTAGTTCAAATGAAGCTGTTGCACAATAGCAATTTTTGTATGGATCGCCAATATTGAGAAGGTAATAAATATACTATTATGTAAACTAAATCTACCAAAATTGTGACTTATGAACAGAACACATAAAACGACATTACAAATATAAAAAAAACACACAAAAAGAGAAAAATCCAATCAGTACAGAGAATCACGTAAAGAGAGGTTATACATGAAAATGTGAATTGATGTAAAAATAATCATGCAAAAATAGGTATGCTATTTACATTAATATTTCCTGCTTAGGTCAAGACAAATCAAAGGGGTCCAAACTCAATGAGTTTACTCTTCATCACCCCTAACTATGATTTGGCTAAAGGGAAGATTTATGTCGCCCTTAATCGTATCAAAATTACAAATATTTTATAGTTGAATCATCTGTAGGCCTTTATTATCTAACCTTGACCACGGTACATAAGCTATTAACCTTCAATTCACATGGTCAAATTCTAAACCAATTTTCATAGGAATATATCAGTGGTACACCCTACCAAATAACAAAATATCATCCCAAAAAAAACGAATGAATTGTACCCGATTTTGCTAGAAAATAGATTTATGTCGTCTTTAGTCGTTTCTAAACTTTAGAGACTTTATAATTATATTATCATTAGATCAATATTATACAAATCATGATCACGATACCCGTGCTATTCAATATTGAGGAAATTTACGGAATGCATTCAGTTTCCATCGTTTAATTCTAATCAAACGTTCATGGGTGTGTCTACACTACATTCCATTTAAATTGAAGAGAAAATCTTTGTAAACAAACGAATTGATAGTTAAAATATAGTTGGTACAAATATACATTCGATCATCTTACGACTATTTATAAAACTCATTTTATTACCCAAAGTACTATTAAACTATATACAAAATCAAGACATTACCTTCAGAAAGTGTCACCATAAAAAATGTTATAAATACAACTATTACACCATTATTTTACTGATACGAATTATCACATTTTCAAAATATAAATGTACAGCCCTCCATTTTAATTGCGAAATTACCAGTTGTTTTAAACATTTCGTGAAAATAATCAAAATTTCGACACTGCAAAAGCCTAGCATATATATGCTATTCATTAATTTTATAAGGCGTTAGCTTAAGATAGCTACAATGGGTCAGCGTATGCTGCTATATTTCTACATTTGGTTGCATTGTATACGTATATGCTTATGTTATATTTGGCGTGTAGATAATTAAACAAACATTGTGACATGTTATTCTCTTTTGAAATAAGTGTTGGTACTACAATATTTTCAAGTGTAGCCTGCATATTGTATACGTACTTCAGGATAATGTTTTTATAATAGCTGAGCGTTTATTCTTATTTCGATGTATATTTCCGATGATTATTCTTAATGTTAGACATATTTATTACAAAAACATTAGAAAAAGGCATTATTTATAGCCGGCCAAAACTCAGTCGTGATTGTATTTATACATATTATAGTGCTTTCGCAGTGATACATCATGACGTTCTTTAATAGTCTTGCAAAAAGAAAACGCATTATAAGCGGTATAGAGAACTAAGCAGAAAATTATATAATAATTGAAATATTATTCTAAAAAACAAATAACTACGTTTGTAATTTCGTACAAGTAGTTTAAAAAGTTATATATGTGGGCCAATGGCTGCGGAAAATGTAATAATTAACCCATCTCAAAATCTTCGAAAATGATTAAATATTTATTTCAAATTGACATACCCATATTCATTTTTATACTACTTGAATAATATGAAAAACTTTTGAATAGGTATTAGAAAGAAAAGAAGTGCAATGCCTATTTTTATGGTCAATATACCCTGAGACTTAGTTAATAATATTATTTTAAAACCGCACTTTCGTCCGACTTTCATAAATTCCTCAGTTTATCAAATAAAGATTTGTGGTTAATAATTTTGCAGAACAATAAACTTTTATTTGCCATTCGGATATGTACGTTTGGTAAAACTAAATTATTAGTTTTTGTTTTGAAAACAACCAATGCGAGTCCGTATGATTATCTGTCTGTATGCCTGTGGCATGCATAGGAAGCCTACCATTTATATTGAAGTGGCCGTATGTAAATGTACGTAGGACTAACAAAGCTAAATTAATCCGAGCGCCCAGTCAGTATAATTATTTGCGACATTCATTATTTATACATTCACAAAGGTCACATTACTTGTACAAAGGCGTATAGATTCAGGAGATCAATTATATTTTTTTTGTTAACTGTACGCCCAAGTATTCCAACTTAACGTATACCACAAATGTACAACGCTTGCTTCTCACACTTATCCATATAATGGGGATTAATCCGCTAGGCGCACTCACCTGTCAATATATTGAAAATTAAAATACGTTCGACTCTTCATCATTTCTCAATAACGCTCTCCAAATTTTTAGAGTTTCATAAAATTATTTTATATTATATTTAGTTCTTTATATTGAAGTTATACTTCTTTAGGCGCGTTATGAAAAAATTATGAGAGTGAAGTTTTAAGATTTGTCACACAAAAGTTACAGTATGAAGTTGCAGCGGTTGCAGTCTCGAAAAAAAGCTATTGGCACCATCGTCGCCTCTGTTCACTGTTTTCATATTCATAGTATTTATCCACATGTTTCTAGTGTCTACATTCACACATGTGTTTTAGTTTCATATAAGTCCGATTTATATATGTGCTGATAAATTATATTCAGTAGTGATTTAAATTCAATATTTTGATTAATATATTTACTATTCGTAAATATTAGTGAAAAAATTGTGTTTATAGACTTTTTCAAGTGCTCCAATATAATTGAGGTTATCTATCCGTATGTATTATTTAATGATGCCAAAGAAGTATAACTTCTCACGCGCGTACATAAGTACACACACCTTTTTTTATTATATGTTTTATAATGTTAAGTTCGTTCAATGCGAAATATTTTTAAGATTGCGTAGAATTAAAATGGCGTATGTTATTCTAAGCACAGTATACAGCTGTTGGAGAATATATTTAGTAAGTTTGCCGTCATATCATTGTAAAATAAACTCAGTCAAAATTAGCTGGACACAATAAAAATTACATGGGTGGTGATAGAAAATACTACTTTTAAATTAAACGATATCAAAAGTTTTCAAATTGAAGTAATGTCATTTAATAAGCCCCGCTGCATGGCTGAACAAACATTATTAATGTCGATGTACGATGTAATAGATGGATTTATGATGAATATGTTCTGTAGTAGATATATGTTTTATAATAGTATTTCTCAGTAAAATAGTGTGATACCGGCAAAGGTGTTGATTGGAATGCGAGCGCCGGCCAGCTCTCTCGCCGGCGCTAGCATTCCAATGTCTGAACATACTAGTAGGTGTCGGGGTTCATTGTGATGTAATTGTATTTGTATGCGGTGTATTTGTTCTATGAAAATTGTATTTCATGTACTTTTATACATTATTTCGTTTTAAGTAAAACATTTTAATGAATTCTCAAAAATTAAATATTTGTGATGACTTTTAAATAATTAAACTTTCTATATACCTATCGTTTATTTAAAGTGTCATTTCTATTAAAATTTTTGGTATTATTTTATTATATTTTTTTATATAGCAGTAATACCAATAAACGTCCGAACAATACTTGATCTTACTTATCTAAATTTCTCATAAATATCAAATATAACCTATATTATTTTACTTAAGAGTCCATACAAGGCAAAAATGCACATAAAAAATTCAATTAAAAAATAATAATCCAAATCGGTTGATAATTGTCGTAAATATTAGGTAACACACCCAAAAAATACAGTCAAGTTAAGAACCTTCTTCCTTTTTGTAGTATTTTAAAAACTAAAAATCTTAGATTTCATAAAAACGACGTGAAAAATGTGAAATATATTCTTCTCCTAAAAATTGCACAAAAATATTTATGTGTCGTTATAAATTTCAACACCTAAAATTA
This sequence comes from Druceiella hillmani, assembly GCA_039881145.1. NCBI lineage: Eukaryota > Metazoa > Arthropoda > Insecta > Lepidoptera > Hepialidae > Druceiella > Druceiella hillmani. The sequence continues at coordinate 27,989,900 of JAYKKI010000014.1, forward strand.
TGCGAAACTTTTAAACAATTTCCTATTCATTATCGCAATTTGGGCTTACGATAGCCACTTTGTGAGTAAAATGACACTCTATTCGAAAACTTTATGGAAAAGTTACCACTTGCTTATAAATTTGGTAATAACATTTTTGCGCCACCGCAGCGAAAGGAAAAAAATTTAAATAGACAAGTTGTCATCTAACTTTTTAATTTATATATTTTCATATACACATACATACATACTCGTATATGCTGATTAAAAATTAATTGTACATTCTAAGGGAAATGTATGAATTGTTTTATTGGTATGACACAATTGTTTGCTCTTGATTTTATCACTGTCATTTAAATTCTCGTGTGACCACAATTAAACAAATTCATGTTTGAGAATCTCAAACATTGAAAACCACAAGATTAAACAGAGGACATTAAGCCGGCGACCTTTTATGTTCCCACTACCTTTCTGTAATAAGTCCTTAGATTAATACAGAAAAATATATTAATTGTCGTAGACAAGAACAAACGTTAAATTCAAAATCTTGTAATTAATTAACCATTATTAGAGTTAATAGTTACAATATATAAAATTTTATTAGAGTTAATAGTTATAGTATTACACAAATATATATTACACACAGCAATAATAGTATTACACACCCGCGATGTATAACAAATTTACACTAAGAATTGTTTCTTGTATTCATATAAAAAAAATTGTGCTTTTACTCATGTATGCATACCTCATCTATTAGAAGTTATTTTTCTTTGGCATGATACAAGAATAACTATTTAGCGCTCAAATAATTATCAAAAATAAAATAATAAAGGGCTAGAGCATGATTAAAAATACAATTGGCAAAATCTAAATTCAATCGAATAAATAAATTTCAAAAAATAAAAATTACTTTCTCATAGGTAGTAAAAAATTTGATCTTTTTATCTAGAATTACCAACATTATTATTTAGTAATTACGTACTAATTATAATTGCAAATTTATAATAATCTTAATATTAATAATTATTTGGATTATATTTTAATTTTGTTTCACTAATTAAATGAAATTTGGTATAATTATTTTTTTTATTATTTGTACAAGTTAAATAAAGTTTAATTAATGACGAAAATGGATGAATATGCTGAAAATTTATCGCAATTTATTAATTTTAAGTATTCAGTAAAGGATAAAGTGCTAATTTATAATTTATAATGCAAATAAATACGTACCAACTTAATGTTTTTTAGAGAAAAACACTAAAAATATATTTTAATAACTGTCTTGAACAAAGTATTAGTCACTACATGCATGTAAATATTTATTTAGTGAGCGACTTCATCCTGACAAGTTTTGTTGCATCGTTCGCGCGCACCGTGACCAAGTTCATACTGTCGATTTTTATTGCATCGTGCGCGCGCATCGTGACTAACTTCATCCTGTCAATTATTGTTATGTCGTATGTGCGTATGTGCGCAACATAAAATTTCACTCATATCATTTTTTTCATAACGCCCTTAAACTAGTATAACTTCAATGAGCTAGATATTTATGAAAGCTTGAAACTTTATAAATGTCGCACTATATATTAGAGAACAAAATTATATGGGTATACTTCAATTCTATACAAAACTATAACATAACAAAATATTGCAAAGTTCTGCTTAAATTCAGATATCAACATGAAAAAAATATGAGTGTCGTTAATTTGACATTATTTTAGCAAATTTATATAATATTATTTTAGCAAACCTAAGGCAAACTAACAATTAATTTAAAAATAGAATTTCGTATTTCTTTATTAAAAGGTAATGGGTATCATGCGGTAATCAATTATGTAAATCAGAACCTTCGAATTGCAAAATTTTTGTATCATCATGAACTCAAAAATAAAATGCGATCTTTAAATATAAAGATTTTTAATCAATGAAAGATGTTTCACAATTGAGTACAAATTAACTTTTTTTAATTAAGCTTAAAATAAGAATAAGAGTATTAAGAGTTTAATAAGAATAATAGTGATTTACAAAAAAATAAACTTTAATATAAAAAAGCGTAAGATGTTTGTTACGAAAAAATATAAGTCAAGAGCGTCCCACGCATTGTTGGAAAAGTTTTTTATTTGTCAATCACTTTATTCTCATATTAAGTTTATAAAAAAAAAGTAACGTTGTAGAGAGTTGTAAGACATCTTTAGCTGTTAACTAAAATATTTATATTTAAAGATTATTATTTACTTTATATTACTACAAAAGCGTGTTTATTTTTATTTTTTTTATTCATAATTTTATTTTCTAAATTCTTAGTTATGAAATATTGTATTGTCATTTGTCCTTGATACGTTGCAAAATTTCAATTAATTCGGCTCTCTGGAAAAGGGTAAAAATTTAATTGACATATTTCGTTACATTCATCCATATATACAAGGGAAACTAATATAAGCTTGATAAAAATAATTAGCACATTAAAATAATTTTTTTTTTCAAATTAGCCCGATTGAAACGTTGGCACTATTTTTGACTCCGCCACGACTGAGTGACTACGTAATCAATTAAATCTGGGTAGTTGAGAAATAAATACGAGTGAAGATTTTAGATAATATCACACTCAGTACCAATTTACGCTTTGTGGAAAGTAATTTGCGAATCGGCTTTCACTTAATTTGAAACTTTTGAGGAACAACGACTAAGGTAAAAATCAAACTGTGAAACTGGTTCCACCACGGCGTGATGTGTGATGTCCAAATAGAAAAGTTTATATTTGTGAATATGAAATTTAAATTGAAGCCGAATTTATTTTTTCGGGTACCCATTATTGTAACAAACATCTCCACGCTGTTTCTAGCTGAAAAGTGATGATGCTAAGAATCGTTAATAACAAATGCTACGTAGACGCTTGCCTATTATCAATGTTCCTTAAAAAATCAATTAAATTTGTGTACTCGTAATTTGAAACTCTTTCTGTTCAAAACATTTTCTCAGTAACTTTCAATATATTTATAATATATTGAAAGATAATGAATAATTCTAATGTTATTTAACTTAATGTTGATTACATAATATTAGAATGTGTAGAATGTGTTTCAACATTCAGTATTTCCTCCATTCATTTGTTGAACACGGCAATATCACCGCGATATTAACTATGCTTTCATATCTCAAATATATTATTAACACGTAATTTTTTTGGAAAATTCATTTTGAAAAATTTATCAACATATTAGCCTGAATTTGCGGCCCGTTCTTTTTGCTTACTATCGTTACTGATATATGAGCCTTTACAAAACTTTCACATTCTCTCATGGCTTCTATTAAGATCCAACTTTTGAAAGATATAATTTCATAATGATCACTTTCTTTGGGCTAATAATTACAGTTGTTTTAATTCATTCACACAATAGTATACATTATATACTATTGTGTATGTACTTTTCTTAAATGTGAACAAATTTTCTAAATTCCGTCAAGTTAGTTCTAGCAAACAGAATCATGATTTAATAAGGATAAAATATAATAAAGGATTAGCCAATCTACGAACACCACAATGCGCTCATTTTCGTTTACTGTTAGTGTCTATTACCGCTACATTAAAGTTGTTTACATTACATTAAAGTTATATAAGTACTAAAGCATCATGAAAAACACAATAATTAATTCGTCTTTCTAATTTTATTAAAAGGTAAATAATTACTATACTTATAAAGTTCCAAGAAAATCTGTAACTACTTTAAAAGTTCCAAGGCCTTATTTAAAGTTATTCACATAACAGTTCGAATAAACCCAATTCCAACAATAGTCGAGAGGCGTGCGTAGTTTCTTTAACTTCACATCAGGCCCACATGCTGTCAATATGTTAATATTATACTGTATTGCTCACAGCAAACTAATTTTAATACTTTATTCTGCGTTAAGACAAATAATGTTTGAAATCGTATTCAACAAACGTCAATTTCTATATTCCCTATGTTTTATTTACTAGTAGTGAATTTGCAAGAAATAGTTGCTGTGCTTAAGTAACGTTCTGAAAATATAAAGAGAACAACAAAATATTCTACTTCTGATACATGCCTGAAATATCATATGGATTTGATTTCAGATATTGAGTACTTATACAAACTCGGTCGAGACGGAAACACTCTGTAGCAAAATGGAATCAAACAGCGAAGATAGCAAAATATAATATCTCTTTAATTATTAAAATGATTTGACTGTACATTATCATCATGATTATTGTTATTTTGATAAAAATTCCATACTCTGAGAAAGTCATACAATCTATAAGTCATCTATCAAGTTAATAGTTGACAAAAATTAGGTCAATATACCTGACATTAAGATAAAAAGTAAAAAAAAGGTAAACCAATAATTTATGGCTACTATAATTATGATCAAAGGCTAATTTATGGCAACTATATAACTTTTTTTCCCATGAATAAAAAGCATACATATCAAGAATAAACAGCATATTTAATTAATTCGGCCACTCGAATATGTTCAAATATAATAAGTTTTGAGAAAAGTAAAAATAAGGCCGTTGAAACATTTTTGGTACAAAAACTGGAAATTTATAACGGTATATCGATAAGTATAATTCTGTCACTACATATCTTTTATTGCGGCTGTTTATATTGTAATATCTGGCATAATTTTTAGGAGTAAATATATGCGCGGGACTACGACGAGCACTTTGTTAAGCTTTCGTTTCCTCATTAAATGCAAGACAATTTTCTTATTATGCGACATTAGCTCGGACTCGCTTACTGTCGGATTACGCCAAAGATACAAATTACTATAAACAAAGCGGTGAAAAAACAAAAGGTTTTCTCGACCATGCGAGAGCAGGTAGACAATATGAAAAGAAGGCTAAAGAAAGTATTTTGTTTGGATATTTTGCAATAGGTAGTTATTAGCACGGCGCGATTTACATAATGGGCGGGTGTGTCTTTTATTAATTCAAGCGAAGCTGTTACGTAATCGTTATTTTTGTATTGACCGCTAATATCGAGTACGTAATAATTATATTATTATGTAAAGTGAATGATATTACAATGACTACAATATATAATTTATTTACATATAAACTAACAATTTAAAAAAACTTATTTTCTTGTCACATTTTTTAGTTATACCCAAAGTTTGTAAAACTAAATACTAGAATTCATTTCGACGTTTGGACATAGGTCCGTTATTTATGTTTATGTCTCCTTACCTGCTACCAAAAGTAAGAAAAACCATAACTGAACAAACACTATAAATTTAAACCATTAAGGCACATTCAGTTATCCTCGCAAGAAAATAATTCACAATAGTAAAATTTAAGACAAATTTACAATTAATTTTAAACAATACTTTTGGGTCTCAAATAAAATAATGTAAGTCAACTAACAATAAGAATGTCACCTTTTTTATATACAATTTTTAAGTTAATAACTTTCAATTTGTGGCATTATTTTACATCATTTTACAGCCTGTAGCATAGTATAAGATAACTTTTTCACGATAATTATTTTTTGATTTCTCCTCCATATTAGTAAATCAAGCCATTTTTCCCCGATCGTAATTTTCTTCGACATAAATCAGTGCAATTACTCCCATATATCGTAGTTACCCTCAATATCAATCAGTACAATTAGCTTCGACATAAACTAGCTACCCACGACGCAAATCAGTGCAATAAAGCAGCCATATTTTTGTGATTGAACTTGTTCATAGATGGAGTGCAGAATGTGCCGAATGTAGACTACATTTAAGTAAAGTTCAAATTAAATAAGCTTTCAAGTTTCTTTATAATGCATTAACATAAATAACTGCACTTAATTAGGATCGTGAAAAATCACATTATCTTGAAAAGGTAAATTATTTTTATTTTATGTTTTTTTTCACCGTATTAATTTGTGTTATTACGTGGAAGGTAACTACGTGATAAGAAGTCAAGGGATGTTGCTAAATTATACTATGCTTGTTATATTTAAAATAATAAAACAATTTTGATATTCATTACACTACGCAGATCTCCTAATAATTTAAGTTTTTAATCTTAATTCGATAATCAAATCAATATCTATTAATATTTTTGTAGTTCATCTTTCTTATGTTGTACATACTTTTTTTAGACATGCACAAAATACATTTTTCACATTTTTCTTGTTTAAATAAGTTAAATATATTTTTATTTGCTGTTATGTGTTACTTTGGTTCTCAGGTATATGAGACAGTGAGCAGATTTTGTATACCAAAAAGAAACAACTGGAAATAAAACTAGCCAACTGTCACATTTCCACAATAATACTCTTTCCAACTCGTAAAATTTATTATTTTAAGTTATACCAGTTAAAACGTCTGCCCAGATTTTAGACTCAGTCATGACTAAATTATTACTTAATCAGTTATATCTAAATGATCTGCAAAGTACACAAGGGCGAAGATTGAAGGCAATATCATATTTAGTTCTACAATTTACGCTTTGCAGAATGCAATTTGCGAAACATATTTCATATAATTTGAATATTTGACAAAATTTCATTTTCATGAACTTAATATTGCCCAACTTAATTACACCAATGTAACAAAGATGTCATAATGAACTATATATGAATATGAAACTTGAATTTAAAGGTGAATCTCTTACTTTCTGATACCAATTATCGTATCAAATACCGTATAAACCTCCACGCCAATTCCAAACGAAAAGTGATAATTGTAAAAAGAGTTAAAAATAAATGCCGCATGCACGATAATATATTATTAATATTCCTTAAACAAGTTCCCATTCAATCCTAATAATTTTCAGTTACACAAATTTTTATTATGTCAAGAAGTAGCAGTGAGAGTTCTATAATTGAGATTCAAAAAAGGTGTACGGTTTTTGTTCTTCCTACATAAAAAAAGGGAAATATATGCGTTATTCCCCTCCGCAAAGCAAAGTATGACTAAATGTAGTCGCACTAAGTGCAAAAAATAATTATGGGGTAATCACGAAATTGATGTAGGTCACAAATGTATTAGTTCTTAAATTTTCACCAAAACGTTTAGTTCATTAGTTGTAATTGTTTTGTTAGTTTCAATGTGTTAAGTTTGTTTTCATTATTTTTTCTAGATTTAATACATAAGCATTTTATAAATTTAAAAAGGTTATGAGTGCTTTACGCGCGGTTGAAGTATAACAACATATAAGATTGAAAATAAAGTAAACATGTTGTACATATAAGATTGAAAATAAAATAAAATAAGATTGAAAATAAAATAAACATGTTGTACATATAAAATTAAAATAAACATGCTGTACATATAATATTGAAAATAAAATAAAATAAAATAAGATTGAAAATAAAATAAACATATTGTACATATAAGATTAAAATAAACATGTTGTATTAAAATTTTTTGGAATTTATTGATAACATAATTTACAGTGAGCACCAAATAATCACGTTTATAAAGAGCCTTATCGTTATTCAGTTTTTCTTATTCTTATCGAGTTCGTACTTAAGAAATATAGGGTGAATTTTTAATGACATGCAAGGTTTAATACAATTTAAATTTAATAAAACCAGTCTTAAACTTTCATATCAATTATTAACATTTTATTTAAAACTGTTGCTTAAAAAAATCATATTTTTATAAAATTTCAAGCCCCATATTAAAATATTCTCAAAGCTTCCATATAGATAGACTTACCACAAAAATTCTACAACATTTGCCCGATGGGGAAGTTTATGTACGTTTAAGTAAACGTACATAAATTTCCCCATCGGGCAAATGTAGAATTTTTGTGGTAAGTCTATCTATATGGAAGCTTTGAGAATATTTTAATATGGGGATTGAAATTTTATAAGATATATAAAATTTCAAGCCCCATATTAAAATATTCTCAAATTTTATTATTGGGATTTTTATTATGAGGGAGTAAAAATTTTAATATGGGGCTTGAAATTTTATAAATAAATAAGCAAGTGCTTATAGTTGGTGAGTTGGTCTAATACAACATAAAACAGTCCGAGTGTACCCACTTACTTAAATTTAGCAGGAAGCGCGCTTGGCATAGTTAGTTCCCTGTCGTACTCGCACAAGATCGTTCTGCACATAATATAGTGCATTGCACACTAAAAATTAATTTTAATATTTTACTCTATAATCTTTTACCCTTTGATTAAAATCCAGTATAAAATTAACAAGAAAAAGTACAGACATGTTTTTGTTGCTTGTTACTTGCTGTGAAACTTGACTTGAAAGAGAAGCTGTTGTGAAAGTAATTTTAGAAAACAGCAAGAAATTACTCATAATGCATCGCTAATATATAATAATACTGTATTTAAATAAAGGTGATCAAAAACTAACCATTCGAGAGAGAAATTAATCAACTAGTAAAAATAACAACCAACTTTTGAAAAGGGAAACAATTTGTTCTTATAATTATTGTAGCAATATTATCATGGTCTTCGTGATCATTACCTACTCATATATGGTCTTCATGATAAAGTCTGCTAAGCATTGTCTCCAAGTTCGGAATTAGAAGAGCGTCAGCACTTTGCGCATTGTCCCATCATTTTTGGACCGACACATAGCTCTAAGTCAAACTCTGTAGCTGGTGATGCATCGTTCATCAAAATACTAGTCCTGCTTCCTGTACTAATCTATTTTTTTACATCCGCATGAACAAGGAACACTTCCATTTTCGATTTTCCAAGACCATTTTCAAAGGAATTCACCATTTTTTTTATTTATGTAAATGAATTTATATAATAAATTTTAGATTTTATTAAATAATAATTGGGAACGATATGCATTCAGTACTCAATAAAATTGATTTATGTACAACACGTATTTGACTCATGAAAAATTACAAATATACAAAGATGGTCAGGTAAGTAATCATTGACAATATTTATAAATCCAATCACAGAAAAGTGAAATTATCATTTAAAAAGAAATAGGAAATTTTAAGAAAGTAAGTTTATTATTAAATAAGGTAATTCTATCAAAATATTAATATTGATATATTATATCAACAAAATATAAATATTGATATATTATATATACTTGGGGTTTATTAAGACTTTATATCAATATATACAATGTGGTTTTAATGGTTTGACGATAAACAAAACGTAAACACCATTTGCAGTATTTATGTTACCTACATTAGCAATACGAAATAGGTTTATTTAGGTCTGAAGAGGATTTCTAAAGCAATACTAGAGGACATTTTTCGCACAATATTTTTAAAATTAAAATAAAGAACCTTTAATTTTTTCACTCTTTTAAACGTTTACAACACCAAAATTAAATCAAGATGCTAAACTAAAGCAGGAAAAGGTAAACTTCTTGAATAAATGCATTTACCAGATCAGTTTATTGAATATTTCTTAAAATATATTTTTTTAATGAAAATTGTTTCAAAATTTCTTGATAGAGCAATTTTTATAAATAATCATAGCCGTAATGGTCAATCGGTACATAAAACAGCAAAGTTTTATGTGGTGTTTATATATATATATATATATATACACATATATGTGTGTATGTGTGTGTGTGTGTGTGTGTGTGTGTATGTATATATATATATATATATATATATATATATATATTACGAAAAATAATGTCACAATACAGCATCAATTCAAAAAAGGTCTTTGTTATAAAATTTTAACCTAACAATGAAAAATATATAAAATATATTGTTGGTCTTGGTAGTTTGTTTAATTCCTTTAATTATATTAACCACTGCTCAAAAACATATTAAAATGGATGCTTCTAATATTGTCCCATATATATTAATATATTTTGCAATCATATAAGTAAAACGCAATTTTTTATACCTACTATTTTAACACCTCGCGTAATAAATATTATTAGAGTTATCAAATATTGCCAACAGTGGCCACAATGTTTGAATATCTTTTACCAAAAAAATACTGATATTGAAAATGAACCTCTATTAATTAAATTCTGAACATAGTCCAGTCATATTACATAATGACTTCACGTCTCGATATTATAAAACTTATTCCCCATTAGAATTGGGTTATCAAATCATCTTAATTTTAAATGGACTCCTAAACCAAGTGCAACTCTATCACTGAGAGTTTAAAAAAAAGTAAACTTTAATATATTTGTTGTAACAATTGAAATAGAAGGATGTTTCAAAAAATTACTCACCGAAGCCCAGTAATGGATATAGTCCGGCAGAGAAAAAAAAACACTGGTGTGCTTATGGCTCCGTGACAGAAGTGAAAATAAAAATACAATAACATACGCGTATTGTATTAAATTATACTAAAATAAAATTATTAACGAAAAATAAAACGTAATTCTTGAAAAAATGCACTACATGTTAGACAGCAAACTCACTCGGCCGATGCCGAAAGGAGCCGAATTTACCAGAACAGTGAATTCGCTTGGCCGACGTGGAAACGAGCCGAGTTTATTCAATTCAGTGTCACCGACTCGAGCGTGACGGCTCAGTTTCGTTTACTGCTCAGAAAAAAGTGTATGGTGTGTCTAAAGAAGTTTTCACCTCAAAATAATTTGTAGCTGGCAATCTAACCGCGAACGTAAAATATCTTTGATTTACACAATTATAATAATTTATAACAAAAAAGGCTACACAGCGCATGTGTTTTTGGCATGAAAACGTTTATTCGTGACTAAAAAACTTGAGATTCTTCGTCACCACAAATGTGGTAATGTCTCTTGTCAAAGTAATAGTTTTCTTTTTGCTCACCGTATACTACGAGAGGACTGGTTGGAATAAACGAGTTTTTATTTAGATTTTTTAATGTTTATTATATTTTTTAATCGATTTATGTATACATATATGTGTCTACTTTATTTAAATTTTAATAACAATACGTTGAAACAATGAGACGTTATTTGTGCGTTTAATTTTTGGCGTGATAACGTCTATAAATCGATTAACACCGGCTGCATGCATGAAAAAGTGTTACGTTCCGCCTGAGCCTGAGTGTGCAAGCGAGAGCGCGGAACAAGTGATAGGCACGATCGGCCCAAGCATCGGAATTTATTTCATCAATGTTTCTTTATGACGTTATCACGTAAGACTATCGTCCGTAAACCGATTTTACAGACAACCAATATTTTTGCTCTTAATATTTTCACTGCTGTTTATATTTTCATTTGATCACAATTAAGTAATTTCATGTTTCACATGAAGCACAAATACTGAAAAATATGGGATCAAACAAAGGATATTAACTCGACATCCTATTCCTTCCCACGCCCATCCCGTAACAAGACCTTGCGCTATTGCAGAAAAAGAATATTAATTATCATAGACAAGTGGCCAATTCTAAAGCTCGTAGTATCTAATATTTGCATGTACTGGATATACAGTCCTAAGAGCATTCAAAACTAGAAAAACAGAACATATTATTGAAATAAATTTTAGTTAAAACAGATTAGAACATTGACACCTGCTTCTGTAGAATTGTTATGCTTAAGGATACCATGCCAGTTTTCATAAATATATATATATATATATATATATATATATATATATATATATATATATGTGAGTGTGTGTATGTATATATATACATATATATATATATATATATATATATATATATATGTGTGTGTGTGTGTAGGTATATGGGACAATTTTAATTTCTGCATGGATGGTAATGTTTGATATGCTATTAAATTCGTCATAGTTTCCGAAGTGATGTAATCTTACTAACTCTTAGTCTTACTTAACCCTCACTAATTTAATAGCGGGCCTGCCCACTACTCTTTTATAAAGGAACACTATTCTTTTATAAGAATTTGGCGAAACAAAATTTTTCTAATCACAGCTTTGAAATCTCACAATTTTCGAATTTTTAGTTTGTTTTTCATTACGGTGTTGAATTTTTTTTATTTTCTAAATAACTTTTTTTACAATACTTAAATACTAAATTCTTACTTCAAATTACCTATTCATACGAACGAATGTTACTCAGTATTAATAGAAGCGCCGAAATATTTTTATATTCCGGTAAACCCACTTTCCTCTCGAGCTCTTTTTGATTCGTAAGAAGAAGATTCCAGGAAACGCAATTTATTTCTTTCTCTGTAATTTTTTGAGTTTGTCCCACTACAAAGTAACGAAGGTAATTTTGAGAAGAAATTTAAAATTGTAATTATCTGTTTTTTATATCAATTGTATGTATACACGAGGGTACCTGTATCGTAACCCACATAGACTAATTTACCAAGAAGTCATGTTATATGATCCTTAAATAACTCGCCTAATCCTATCCTTTGTACATAATTACCAAAGAAAGTATCCAAGTTTAAAAAAAATATTAAATCAGTATTTCCAGCGCTACGTTGAACTTTTAAATATTAACACTACGTTGAACTTTCAATTTAGGGGTATACGATGTGAAGCGGGGCACGCTCGTGAACATTAATTCGTTTAGTTGTTATGCGAATATTGGTTGAGTTAACTAAAGAATTACATATCTTGGTTTTTTAACCTATTCGGTCAAATAATATTGGTGAACTAGTCTACTCTATATTTTAAGCCTGTCTCTAATATATAATTGCTACTATAGCTTTTTTTAATTATATTTATTCCATTTCAATTCTTTCGCGGGATATAAACCAATTTTTTTTTTCAAGGTACGTAACTCGATGTTGTTTTTATTTAAGAGAAGTCGGAAGACGGTGGTTGTATTTATGCTCTATTATCCACTTAAAATATTATTAAAATTACACAATTATATGGCACGCTTAACACAAAGTAATTTTTTTTTACTCTGGATGAAATTTCATCTCACGAAGTTTGGAATCTCATAATTGCAATTTCTTTAGTTGATTAAAACTTGGTTCAGAACTAATAGCCTTTAAGCAACTCGAAAGATCTACATATAAAATGCCTTTTTCAGGAGAAAAAATTAATATTTATTGAGATACAGTGGCACTGGCACTTTTTGATAAAAAATTGCATTATAGAAACCCTATGAAGTTTTAGATTATAAAAACCCTATGAAGTTTTAGAAACCTTGTTTTAAAAAACCAATACTGGAACAAATACACTAAAATATCGTCTTCTTCCCACCTCTATCTTTATTAATCGTGAAAAGCTCAACTATTTATAAATGGTTTTACATCGAGCGAAACTTAATTTGTAGGGTACGAGACACTTTCTACTAAAAATAAATACTTTGACTTCCTATACACTCTTTACATCATTATTTTTAAGCACTGCAAGATGATTCGTTGACTACCATTGGTTTTTCGTGAAAATTTTTACATTTTCGTAACTCTCGGAAATAGTTTACTGGAACTAATATTACTAAAAAAGGTAATTTTTAAAAATTAAGCTAAGTCCTTTCACATAGTGTCTTTATTTTTGTAAGATAGAGAAAATGGTGACTATTTACTATCATTCTCCTACAAGCAAATTGTCTAAATTAGTATTAATTTTTAGTATATTATGTTATAATTAAGGAAACTTAATTTTCTCAATATTTATTTTATGTAGAACTCCTTAAGAAACACTTTCTCCATAAACGCTTGATGTAGTGTAAATCTCACCTCATCCACTCACAGCACTTTAGAAAAAAGAACACATTTCATGCTCAAAGCAAAAATATTTTTGCGGTCATTTATTCATCTCATATTTTCTGAAAAATTCAACAACCAGTTAATTCGTCGCCATCATACTTTGAAGGACTGATTACAAGACATACCGTCCTTTGATGCGATATCCATATTTTGACAGATTGATTCATTTGGATTCGGAACTAAGATAAAAGTGACAAAGATACATGGCCTTAAGTTCAAAGGACGTAGTTCCGAATTTAGTATCCAACACTCTCTTGAGAAAATTGCTGTTTGTCATCTTTTTCTGTTGCGTAAATGGGTCTCTAAAGTTAACGCATGTTAGTAGTGCATGTCACGTAAAATATAAAAACTTAACTCTATTTTCTTAAAATATATATCAGAACTCTTTGGGTCCTACGATTTAAGAAACAAAATACAAATGTATTAATATATAGTCACAAAAATACAGTCGAATTGAAAATATTTTTGATTTTTGAAGTCAGTTAAAAAAACATTTGTGGTATGAACCTTAATTAATAGGGACGATGGGAACTAAATAATGTCATTAAAACTCTATCACAATTTTTAATATTGTTAAAAATAGCATATAGTGTAATCACTGAAATCTCAAACTATCAATATTTTGGAACACACCAATCTCACTGAATAACAAATATAAGGCATTCAAATATCTAACACCTCAGACGTACTCGAACGTTTACTCAATTAGTAGTAAGCCGTTGTCGAAATGAAAATAAAAACAAACGTATACGATATATAATAAGACACACTGTACTCAATACTAACATTATACTTATGAGGGTTTGTTTGAGAAGACTCTTGATTGTAATGATATGACTACAGTATTGTGGAATGAGTAGTATCAAGTTCATAAAATAACTACTACACTTACACTACTATATTTGTTAGCTAAGAATTATATTCTAATATAACCAAGTTATAACACGTTTGTAAACAATTAAACAAATAAAAAACCTTATTCAAAATAGGAACTGTTAAAATATAATTTCCACGTCACGTGCCGTGCTACTTTATTTATCCCTTTGGCGAAGCTTTCTCTTATTTAATTGTACCAAAAACTTTTATCTCCGTAATTTGAGATAATTTATAATAAATGAAAATAATATTTTGACATTTATTTGAAGAAAGTATAATTTTGAAATTAACCGATATCATCGGAGTCCAGTTTTTTCCGGTTGGCATTAAAATTTGAATTGAAATCAGAATTTAGTGTCTCATATAAAATAAGATATGGCGTCTAATTATAAGTATCACCTATTTTTATCTGCAATATTTAATCTAATTATTTGAGATTCGTAGGATTATTTTATTATTTTCTTTGCAAAATAGAATGCTATGAGATAATATCCTATTTTTTTTGTAATTTCTCCTTTGCACTGATATACTAAGTCATTTGTGTCAGATCATAGCTACCGGAGTTCAAATTATCTTAGCTTTTAAATTTCTATTTAATATGTCCTTAATTAGAAAATCGTCAAGAAACCAAAATATTATATTGTATTAAAAAACCGAAATATTATTTACATAAAATGTTATGCGACATTGCAATGTTGTGTATAGAATATTTGATATACGTTAAACCACTAAAGCTGGAAATAATTTCGAAGCTCCTACAAATAAAATTTTGCTATGAAATACAAAATTATAGCGTGCATACTCTACGATTTTATTTTCGTCTGAACAAACCTTAGACTATTGATCCATCATTTTTTTAGCTTTTTGTACCTCATGGCTTGTACAATAAAAGTTTTAACTTATCATTTTAACCCACTTCATCACCACATAGTTCTCGGCAAGACACAAAACCTTAACTTGAATTCAAAACAAAATAATTTTTAAATGGACCTCTGAGTTCAATGGTTGAAGACATTTCTTCAGGCTTAACTTACCAATTTGAAACAAATTGAAAATTAAAACAGAGAACTTGGAACCCACAGATTATTGATATAATTTGCTTTATACTAATGATATATTAATTCGAAAATAGCATATCATCGAGTCTCACGGTTAAGTCAGGCAGTACCACAGTAGCATCAAAATTTGAGAATGAAACACTGAATTTATAACACTCTTATTTTATAGGTAGCATATAATTTCACAGTAATTGGTATATTTACAAGTAATTCCATTACTTATACACTACAAGAAACAGAGAGGCAAGTAAAAATGTTCGTCTTCCTGACCCACACCGGAGTGCTCCCACCGGAGGAAACGGAAATTGCTTGTCACGGACGTTGACTAGCGACAAATTCTACAATTTGTCAGTATTGTTTACTAAATTAATTGTCACAATGATAGCTATTCAATAACACTGGTTTTATTAATTATTACCAATTATCTCATATTTTTATGCTTTAAATCTCTCATTTGATTGGAAAATTAATAATTTTTAAAATAAATATTTTAAAAGCATTTTGTTTTCACTCGTTCGTCCGGTACAGTATAAAGAAACAAAATGATAATGTCACCATTATATTAAAAGTTGTCTATACCTTACGTTTTTTTTTTCTTTATATAAAACTTCAGCAAACAACTCGAAATAAAGAGAAAACATTTTTCCAAAGGTGTTTTTTTTAAATATGGGCAACAAGTACGAAAGCACTTTCAACAAAAATAAAATAATGTCTTCAAAGAAGAATGCCCAATTTCAGCCCAGTCATAAACAAAGGGAAACATGTAAGGTGTTATTCTTTGCTAGGATATAAAATGTTTGTTCATTTTTTGTTTGCCCTTAGAACTTTTCTAAAGTGAAAAAAATGAATCTAAGTATTTAATATGATGGACACAAATATGGGATATATTTGTGCCTCAAGAAAAAAATGTTTTGTCTATGCCACAATGAGAAAGTAGAAGTGTTAATGACAATTCAAATCATATGTGTTACAGACATTATACAATATAGAAAGCTAGTATCAATACTATTTAGGTACTAACATGAAAGTATCGAATATTAACTTGTATCAAATATAAGGGCAATATATATTTTGATAAAATGTCAGAACTAAGAAAGTTATCGTTTACGTAAACAAACAAAAAAATACATAGGCTTTGAAAAACTGTTTCAAAACTCAAGACACTTCAGCATACTTAAAGAGTTATTTAAAAAATTGTTCATCACTTAATCCTACTCGAAATTAATAATTCGTCACTTTACTTTGTAGAAAATGTATTTCTCTTATGACGCAGTATTTTTGGATTAAAACGTATTTCTCACAAAACTGATGACGCTACAATTTTGCTTATTTTACTCGATATGAAACATGTTTGTTTTAATTTGACTATTTATTTAACATTGGTAACGTCAAACAAGTAAATACTTTGCAGAAAAAAATCTACAAGGAAGATCCTCAAATAAAAGATAAAAATATTTATAATAGGCTATCAAAATAAATAGCAAAAAAAATTTATTACGCATTTTAGATTATTAGTACTTGAGGTTGGTCTGAAAATAAATATTCCGAAATCAAACAACTATTTTCCAATAAACCAATAACATTTGTCAACTAATTATACACTCAATATCACAGATGAAGGCATAAGCCTTTACTGAAGACTTAAGCTATTCCACTGAGCCAAATCTCATATATTGTTTTATATATACATACTACAAAATATAACATATAGTCATTCGTGTTCATAACTAGTCCAAATGCTCCATACGAATCAGGAAATATTCCTTATGGAGTAGGGTATAAAAACTAATTTAATTGAAATAACAATCCAATATGAACTATTGATATAAAATTCCATTATAATTATTATAATTTATATTCTTGCAGTGTTCGTGTTTAAGAAATTTGATGTTAGTTTTTAACGACAAGTAAGGTCCAAGAACTTAAAGTTTGAAGAAAATACTGTATCGGGTAAAAGTATTTTCCTAGAACTTTAATTTTAGATTAATTTATTTCACATGTATTAGTTCGAAAATACCCACTTCCAACAATAGGCAGGAGACACCCGTGGTATACTTCACGTCACACCCACACGAGCTTTATATATTAATATTATATATTGTTGCTCTCTAAAAATTAATTTTAGTATTTTACTCTGGATTAAAGCCGACAGAGTTTGAAATCGTATTCCGTAATAAAACAAACGAAAAAGATACGAACTACAATTTCCATGTTGCGTGTTATTTGCCAGAAGTAAAGCCGATGTGAATTTCTAGGAATCTGCTACTGAATTTACTCCTAATGTATGCCTAAAATATGTACTAAGTAATAAAGCACTTAAAACATACTTGAGCAAGACCTAAACAGTCATTAGGAAATTGAGTTATCTAACGAAGATACCAATCAACATTGGAAACAAAAATGATTCATTCATCTAATAATTAAAGCAATAATATCATACAAGACCTTCACGGATATCATGATTCTAATTAAACATTCATATTTTAAAAGTACGTTACAACCTACATGATAAGGTATCTCAAGTTTGAAATGAGTAGAGCATCGACACTTCACTTGCCGTCCCATCATTTTGATGAAGACGCTCAGATGGACTCCGCAGCAAGTAGCGGTGCATTAGTCCAATAAAATAGTCATTCTGTTTCCTTAACTTATCCAGTTTAATTTTTATCACATATAAATGGAAATAAAAAAATTAGATTTTATAATTCATAAACACATTTCAGTTCCCTTTATAAGGTTTTTTTAAATTTCTACACGTAGATTATAATGACCTCAACATATCTAACATTAAATTAAAAAGTAAATAAAAACTTCAGAAAATAATTTATTCCAAGTATGTAGTTATTTTTACGAGTAGATATGTATTTAATCCGTTAAATTAATATGATATATTGCTGTATATATTGAATTGCAAAATAAGTGACAACCAATAATTTCTTTTCGTGAAACACGATGTTTTGATTTTGATTCATTAAGGTTATTTGATATCAAAGTGCTTAGGATACGTTATAATTTTCCCTGTGTATAAAAATAAAAATAGTATATTCCTTTGAAATAGCGGAGAAAAAAAATTTTGTAATAAGTATAAATAAAAATAATCGTATTGCCTTTAAAAATATTCAGATGAAAAGCTTATTAAACTTGAGGTTGATGACCCTATGTCAATTTGTACGTTTTTGGCAATAACTATCTTTTATTCCGATTATTTGTATTGTTAATTATGCCATGCTTTTTCAGAACCAAGGTTAAAAACTGACTACTTTGGGATCTTCGTAAAGCTTCTCTTTTCGCTTGAAATATAAGACAGTTTGTTTATAATGTAACATTAGCTCGTTGTCACTATCGGAATGCACCAGTAACTCAAATTACTTTTAACAATACGGTGACACCGCAAAACATTTTCTCTCAGTCTCTCTCTCTCTCTCTCTCTCTCTCTCTATATATATATATATATATATATATATATATATATATATATATATATATATATATTTATATATATATATATATATTTATATATATATATATATATATATATATATATATATATATATATATAGTAACATATGTACTAATAATGAAATTTACAGATAACAAAAAAGCTATTAGAAAAGAAACTAAGAAACTATATTTCTTTAATTGGTATAGCGCTCTTCTATCGGTAAGCAATGACCATGTACTTATGTACTCCATAGATGGCGCTATGAGTATTGGCGTCTATCGTAATCAGCAAAGTAGATTTTTATTGGTTGACAGGTGGTGGTCAGACGTATTTACGAAATTAAAAAATTCGCTCAAAAAAAGACACCAAACACGTTCAGTATGGATTCCTCTAAATAAGGAGTTGAGGAAAATATATCTAGATGAAGGTGGAAATAAACAGTTTGGTGACCAGTATTTAGATGAGATTACGGGAACGAAAGTGCCCTAACACAAAAACACTAATTTTGCTACGCCAGAAAACAAAAATTTAGGAAAAACTGCTGAAAGGTTTTTCATAAAAAAGTTTTCAAATAAGATATGGAATGCTGACCTTTGGATTAGTGAATTTGAGAGAGAATGTGGAAGATTCGAGATTCTACAGGTGAAGAGAAAATTGAAGTTTTAAAACATCTTCTAGAAAAACAGTGCTTAGATTGGTACAGCAGTATGTTAATAAAACTGACAGTAAATTCGGTATGGTCAGTATTGAAGGATAACGTTTGTCAATCCAATGGAAATAAAGGTTGGTCCCAAGTCAAATATGCATTTACATTTAGACTTTAAGCTGGCTCATTACTGGAATATGCCACAAAAAAGGAAAGACTGTTATTAGAGGTCAACAAGTACATCGAGACCCAAACAATGATAAATCTTATTGTAATGGGATTACCAAATTTCATAATGGATAAAATAGATAAAAAAAACCGTAAAATCAACTGCAAGCCTTTACAATGAAACTGGAAAGTATGAACATATGGCGAACAAAAACAACTTCAATAAGAATAAAAAATACAAATTATTATAAAGAAAAAAGTGATAAAATAGACTTATGAAAATTTAAATAAAGGTATTCGCTTTCATCCTGAAAAAAAATGCTGGTTCAAGCAGAAAGAAGAATATAACCAGAACAGAAACAGTAGTAAAGCACTGAACAATTCAGTAATTGATGTCGAACTAAGAAACAATGATAAAAAAAACGAATAATAACACCATTAATTAAAGTCGAACTATTATTGAATAGACAATTAGAGGTATTTGGGATATATATTATCAGGATATTTAGGATATATATTCAGGCTCAAACGTTTCTGTAATTAATTCCAAATTAATAAGACTGAATTCAAAAAATGATGGAATGGATGGAAATGGAAAAAAAATGAAAGGATGATTCAAAAAATGATAATTGAATCACAATTAATGGTGTTAAAAAGACAAATGGTTTGACAACTATTAAAATAAAAATTTTGGATATAGAAGAAAAAACCGATGTTTATATGATTGGTGGAGAAGAATTCAAATACAATTTTCTAATTGGACTGGATATCATAAAACAATTTAAACTGGTTCAAGATGAAAATTTTAAAATCACTCAAAAAAGGGAAGAAATAGAAGTGGAAGAAAATATTGATCCTATCAATAAGGTTGATGATAACAACAACACTCCTAAAGAGGTGATAAATGAAACAAATCAATGTTCAATAAATTTTAATGAACACATAAAGGAAGAAGATTTCAAAATAAATATGAGTAACTTAAATACTCAACAAATGTCCGAAATATATAAACTAATTGACACTTACAAATCTATCTTTGCAAAAGACAAATATGACATTGGCATGGTCAAAGAATATGAAGCACATATTGATCTACTCATGGACAACAATTGTAGTAAAAGACCTTACAGGTGTTGAAGACAAAAAAGAGATAGAAGACCAAATAGCAAAATTAATTATCAAAATTCTGATAGAGGAATCTTACAGTCCATTTGCAGTACCGATAGCATTCAAGAAAGAAGACAACAAACGGTCAAGATTATGTATAGATTTCAGAGATCTAAATACAATAGTGGTACAATTAAATGAAACTACGTCCTAGCAAAGATTCTTTGCTTATAGCCCACCTGAAGATGTTGTAATACAACGAAACCTAGCTCGTGGTAAAGAACTTAAAGAAAGTAGAAATAATATAATATAGTTTCATTTAATTGTGAATAATGAATTTCTACAAAATTAACGCCAAATATATTCAACAATAGTCGTACCTCAAGCTCAACCATTCCTATTGATCGATGACTTAGTGATCAAGACAAGAAACTCAACATATTTTACAACACTGTATATCATTTCAGCATTCTGGTAAATCCCGCTACGAATTAAAAATAAGAAGAAAACTGCCTTTAGAACAGAGGAAGGACATTATCATTTCACTTTTGGTTTGAAGACATCACCAGCTATTTTTCAAAAGATACTAGGTAACATTTTAAGAAATTACAAACTTATAGATTCTACAGTAAACTACATAGATGATATATTTATATTTTCTAAAACTATTACTGAGCACATTAACCATTTAACACAATTATTAGAAGCTATGAAAAGGGAGGTGTTTAGACTAAAGTTTACAAAATGAGCATTTGCTTCAGATTCAGTTAAATATCTCGGTCATGTAATACAAAATAATACAGTACGGCTAGTACGAGTAAATATAATTTCAATAAAAGATTTTCCAACACCAAAAACTCAGAAAAATGTAAGACATTTTTTGGGGAAAATTAAGTTCTATCATGAGTAAATACCAAAAAGTACGGTAATTTTAGAACCTCTTCATAATTTACTTACAAAAAAACAAAAATTTATTTGGTCTGCAGATTGTCAAAAATCTTTTGAAGACATAAAACAAGGTATTATGCTCACAGCCAATCTTAGAAATATTTGGTCAGAATTTGCCAATAAATATTCATATATATGCATCTTTGGAAAGTATTGGGGCAGTATTAAAGAAAATACAGCCAAATGGTAAAGAAAAACTAGTCGCATACTTTTCAAAAAAGTTAAATCAAATCCAAAAGAAAAGAAAAGAAAAGAAAAGAAAAGAAAAGAAAAGAAAAGAAAAGAAAAGAAAAGAAAAGAAAAGAAAAGAAAAGAAAAGAAAAGAAAAGAAAAGAAAAGAAAAGAAAAGAAAAGAAAACAGAACAAAAGAAAAGGCAATTTATTTAGAATGTTTATCTAAGCTGGTCTACCACAGAACCAAGAAAATAAGCTGCCTATATGGGACTGGACTGGTCAATGACTTAATTCGCCCCAACGGCTACATAAATATATTTGTTGTTTGACCTCATAGTGTAAGATTATAAACATCTAGTCGTATCCTTCCATTCAAATACTTATTAAATCATTTTATTGTTGTTTTTAAAGACTGTAGTTAATATTCTGAAAGAGATTGTAGGCAATAGTAATTTATAGTTTTTGTATTCGTACAATATTACGTGCTAGTATTGTATTTTTGAGTTGATATAAAAAAAATTTAAAAAAAGAACAAAAATAAGACTTAGCGACAATTTAGTTTAGTCGTACAATATTACGTACTTGTTATTTCACAGTATTGTATTTTTGATTTGATATCAAAAAAATATTTTAAAAAAAACAAAAATAAGACTTAGCGACAATTTAGTTTACTTTAATACATTGTAAAATTTAGGTTTAATTTTAATTACTTTAACGTAAAAGTGAACATTTCGTTGAACATTTTCTTCCCTGGGTAGGGAGATGTAATGAAACTATATTTCTTTAATTGGTATAGCGCTCTTCTGTCGGTAAGCAGTGACCATGTATTTATGTACTCCATAGATGGCGCTGTGAGTATTGGCAGCTAACTCAGTCAGCAAAGTAGATTTTTGTTGGTTGACAGAAGATTGTAATACCGAAATATATTACAAAATCGTTAGGCAGCGAAATAGTCATTTTGATATTTCATTACAAAGACAGTTAACTCAAAACAGCCTTTGATATACAGGTCGATTACGTAACACCAACTTTCCGTGCAAGCATACCTGCCATGTGAGAGTTTTTCACGTCAAAATGTACACATTTATCCCTCACCAACTAAGTAGTTGGTGACGGTTAAATGTGTAAAACAATTGTTCTCCTAACATCTAACCACGTTAAGATAACAATTGTTTTAATTAATTTCTTAAATATTTGCTCGGTATGTAAAGGGTAACTCTGGAATGTATTTTAAATAAAAAACTTATTATTCATACGGATAAAAGTAAAAAATGTCATCCGTATATACATCGCAGTTGGTTAGAATCTACTGAATATATTACACTATGAAAATATTCGATTTATTTATTGTAAGTTAATAATCACTTCGATTTTACATTAAAATTAAAGCCCATGATAGTATTTAAGTCATTTAAAACTAAAACGATAAAATTAAAAATACACTGACCACGTCCCATTCTCCATCTCCGAAACATTACGCAAAAATCTATATCAGTCATTGCAATTTTCAATCTCCAAATTACAAGCGAGCAAAGCTTTTAAACAATTTCATATTTAGTGCCGCAATTTGCGTTTTATGAAAGTCAATTTACGAGTTGACTGCACTCTATTAGGAAGCTTTGTGGGACGACACCGTTTGCTTTTGAGTTTTGTAATCATATTTTTGCTATATATACCTACATATATTGTGGCTTTATTTGTGTGTTTAATTATCCATTCTTGACATTTTCACTGCCATTATATTTTCAGGTGACCATAAATAAATAATTTAATTAATTCTTATCTCATTAAAAATGAGAAGCCCAAACATTTAAATTATAGCATCAAACGGAAACTCTGTAGCCTTTTTCAATCTCACTCGTTTCCCGCAATCTCTTTCTCTGGACCCGGAAAAGCGGTTAATTATAAACCTCGTAATTATGTAATTTACCGCCGCGTCTCTCATATTTAATCTTCGAGATTTATTAACTAAAAAAAAATTAACCACATTATTGAAATAAATGTTAAATGGGAGCATCGACCTAACCTAACAAAGTATAATTTAAGTATTATAATGCCATGACTAAAATGTTTAAATCCGTTGAAATTGGCATTAATTAGCCTTAAATACTAGACTGCGCAAACGTGGAAATCAATATTTTTCGGTTTCATTTACTACATAGATATTTGTGATATCATTAAATTCACCACATATTTCTAAGTGACACAAGACCCTTACTAACGAAATAATTTAATATTTACCGCCTTTCGGAAACTAATATTTATACACTGTTTATATGAGTTTAGCGGGGTCAAAAATTATTTTAACTGCAACTTTGCGGCCACAGGTTCTTGTTTTTTTTTTGCATTTATTTTTCCTTATACCTTATATGAATACTGTCTTCGGTGTCCGTAAAAACCAAGGTCTCAATAGAAAAAGACAACTCGGAAACTCAGCACTATTCTATCACTTATTTTATCATTGATACATTACCTTAACAACTAGGAAACTCAATAGAAATAGAAGTTTCAAAATAATTTTTAAAAATGCCTTTTTTACATCAAGATCTGTATATTCAATGCCTGAAGGAATATAAATTTATTTCGTCTTCGTAAGTGTCGATTTAGTTTTATTACAAATTCATGAAAAAAATATTTGCTAAAGTTATAAAATTTTGAATTATTTATTTATGACAATTTCTATCTCATAAGGAATTGTCATACATGAAACTGCCGTTAAGTTAACTGAAGAAAAATGTTTATCTGTCTCATACAAATTTTCGTTTTTCTATCTCATAAGGAATTGTCATACATAAAACTGATATTAACTCTAATTTTTCGTATTAATTTTACAAATTTGTATTTCTGTAATATCTAGAAACCAAAGATGGAATATCTAGTTATGATTTCATCTTTTTATAAAAAACATCTCAATTCCCAGAAATTTGGGTGATAATAGAAATCACATCGACATATTTACCGATTATAGTTTAAAATGAGATATAGATTTGTCAAGGGTACTATACAATATTCGTTTAAAAGAATTAATAGTAACATGATTCCTATAAAAAAAGATCGATCGATTCGCCGTAAATAATTATTATTATCCACGTTCGATTATTAGCATAAATAGGAGAGTATGTAATTTTAAAAATATGAATAGAGATATGAGAGTATGAACAACATACACAAGAAAAAACTAAGTTTTTTACCATTAGCTTTGCTGCTATCAAATATATGTCAATTTCAGCTGTTACCAGCCGATGTTATTAAAAATTTAAACCTAAAGTAATGTTTTATTTCAAATCATCATCATCATCATATCATCATATATATTAATACGCTAAGGTTAAGATGTTACTCTCCCTTTTTAGAAAAAAACACACATAAATTATATATCATTTTATAGATAATTGCTTGCTCTACCGGCATCCACAACTAAAAAATTTATTATTGCTATTGTTTTTGCAAATTAATTAATTATTAAAATTATATACACAAAACAGCAATGCTGCCATCTAACGGCTCAACGTCAATATGATTGACGGTCGGTAAAATTTTTGTTTAATTTCAAATCCACTCACGTATAAATAAAGTGGCTCTTTAGCTCAATGCTTTTGATACTTGCGCCTCTATATGTCAATTTTAGTAAAATATTTGTTTGATCTGTCATCTGAGCTTCATAATGGAATAAATAATGCGAAGACTTCGCACGGGTCACGCTAGTATACTATATTGATGTTACTTTTCATCAAAAATACATTTAAAACTTAAAACCAAGAAAAAGCCATCTGATGATGCACAGGAGAAATATTTATCGAACCGAAAGTATCAATGGAAAGAAATAGTGCTCAGAAACTTATTTATAATTATGTGTAGTTTATTGATCCATTACCTTAATGAACCGATAGCTATGGAAAATTTATTTACTATTCTCAGAAACAGGCCATCATCTAGCGTAAAGTTTCATGATATCATTCTATTTCAGTGAGTATTAAATATGAAGTAGCCATCCTAATTACCAGAGAAGGTATTTAAGTTATGAAAACATATTAAATATCTACTCCCAAGACTATGTACAAGTTTCAAATATTACCTCTCAGGTGAGATTTGGAGTTCCCTTAGTCAGCACATTATACTGCCCACCCATCACAATCGGGTAGATTTAACTGCGCTTAACGGTTCGCTTATTCGATGAAATACTTGTCCCACTTCCGATATGCTCCAGTTTTTTTGCGTCGCTGTAAGCACTGGAAAGTATTCGATTTTCACTTATTCGTTAGGGGTTTCGCTATTTTTGGTTCACGCATGTGGCTAAAAATTTACGCTTCAACTTCACCTAATTTCATAAATCGGCACATCATTTTAACAAATCATTTTTATTGCGTTAGATATTAATTAATGTTCATATTCACTCAATTTATGATAATATTTACATATGTAGCAAAATACGAACATATCTATATATATCCACAGGTAAACATGAATTTAATGGTTATCACAAATATTTAATGTCTTATAACCGGGACATGATATGATAACCGGAAAATTTATCATAAATTATAAAGAATTATACTTACTTTCTAAAATATTCATCAGGATATCCGTAGTTTATATTTCCCTGATATGACGTTAAATACTGTGCATTAAAAAATATGTTTTAAAAAATTATCGGTCGTGATTATTATTATTTCAAAAAAATTTGTTTCAAAAAAATTCTCACCAAAATATATAAAGAATAAAAGTTGCAACTACTACTTTTCTACTGCTTTAATGAAGAAAATTAAAATCAAACCCATTCCATTTACGCCGTACACTTTCAAGTATAAATAAGCATTTAAAACACCACCAAATTATAAATATTAAAAAACCAAATCAATTTATTGTAATCACCCCATACAAAAAATTCAGTCTACATACTCCAAAGTATAGTTAAATGTAAGGAATATTATGAAAAATATATGATGTTAAATGTAAGGAATATTATGAAAAATATATCAAGTTAAATGTAAGGAATATTATGAAAAATATATGAAGTTAAACGTAAGGAATATTATGGAAAATATATGAAGTTAAATGTAAGGAATATTATGAAAAATATATGAAGTTAAATGTAAGGAATATTATGAAAAATAAGTAATAACATACAATTTTTTCCTGTCAATTATTTTATGTTTATAATTTGCTGATTTTCCTTGTGAGCTTTCTTTACTTATTCAAAGATTAATTACAAGTAAATATGAAATACAACAAAATTGAATCATGTGATTAAAACTAAAAATATTTGATGATTGACATTCTCCTATAACTTTCTAGAAACTAAAACGTCTAAATGAAATTAGCGATATATATATATATATATATATATATATATATATGTACATATACATATATATATATATATATATATATATATATATATATATATATATATATATATAATATGTTATAATCATGCCCCATCCTCCGTTGAAACTGACACAAGAAACTTAATCCACTATTGAAAAATTCAACCCCTAAGTTAAAAGCAATCGAAGCTTTTAAATAAATTTACTTCCTTTTAAAAATAACTTGAATTTTTTTTAAACAGTATCGCAAATCAATGATACATAAAAATATTACATTAAAATTGTTTTTTACAAAACATTTAAAACTATATATAGATATGCGTATATTTTACTTCTGTTAAATACACTCAACATAATGTAATATGAACAAACTTTGGTTCAATTATTAAACTAAAATTAAACCATATGTTGTAAATCCTACATTAATTTGGCAAATTTAAGACAAATCAATAGTGAACATTAAATTAGAATTTTGTGCCTCAAATAAAATAATACATGGCAACTATTTATAAACGTCAGTTATCTTTTTCTACATTATTTAATTTATTTTACTAACTATTAGTAGCATTATTTTATGGCTATTTATACACCTTGTAATCCCATAGCATGAGTATCTAATTTCTAGGATAATGTAAAATTTCTCCCTGTCCTAGTACGTCAGGCTACTTCCTCCAAATATAGCAACTCAAGTTCAAAGTTAAGTAATGCGTTAATTGATGCACTAATTGATTTTACATAAAAAAAACAACTCTAAATAGCCAAAAATTCAATCAGTACAAAGAATCACGTAAAGAGAGTTTATACATAAAAACGAGAATTGATATGAAAATAATCATATAAAAATAAGTATGATATTTACATTATTACTTTCTTACTTACGTCAAGACAAACCAAAAGAGTCCAAACTCGATGAGTTTACTCCTCATCACATCTCACCATTATTTTGCTAATGAGCAGTTTTATATCGTCATTAATTGTGTCAAAACTATAAATATTTTGTTGTTAGATTATGCATATACCTTTATCATCTAAACTCGGTCACGGCACATATGCTTTTCCCCTACAATTTCTATGATCAAATTCTAAATCAATTTTCATTGGTGCATACCAGGGGTATACCCTTCCATAAAGAAAAAAATCATCAAAAAATGGCTTAATTGACCCTGATTTTACTAGAGAAGAGATTTATGTCACCCTCAGTCATTTTTAAATTTTAGGGACTTTATTATTAAATTATCATTGGACTTACATTAAACAAATTCGATCACGATACACGTGCTATTCAATGTTGAGAAAATTTACGGAATACATTCAATTTCCATCGTTTACTTCTAATCAAATATTCATGAGTGTGTATACAGTGGGCGTATATAGATTTTCAAATAACAAATAATCATTCAAATCGGTTGATAACTGCCGGAGATATGGGGTAATATACATAAAAAGATACAGTCAAGATGAGAACCTCCTCCTTTTTTGAAGTCGGTTAAAAATAGAAAATCTTAGATTTCACAAAAACAATATAAAAATGTAAAATGTGCTGATGATATGAGATTCTTCTCTAAAAAATTACACAATAATCTTTATCCGTCATTGTAAGTTTCAACGCCCAAAATTGTAAGGTCGCGAAACTTTTCAATAATTTCCCACTTATTATTGCAATTTAGGAAAGTTGGCTTTCACGCCAATTTTTATGAAAGTCAATTTGTGAGTGGAACAATTTGAGAGTGGAACTAAGCTCTATTCGGAAGCTTCGTGGGATGTCACCACTTGCTTTTAAGTTTGGTGACGAAATTTTTTGCACCACCGCAACGAAAGGCCTGCTTGAAATAAATAAGGTTTCATCTAAATTTATAAAGTATATATTTTTATACACATACACACACTTATATATGTATATGTATATATATATATATATATATATATATATATATATATATAAATTAAACATCTTGATTTAATTTGAGTAAAATATATTCTAAGGTTGAATTATTTTATTTGTAAGGTCCAATTTTTTATTCTTAATATATTCGTTCTAATTTATATTCTCATATGATCTCAATTAAATAACTTCATATAACAGAATCTCAAACGTTGGAAATCACCATATGAAACATAGGACATTAACACGACGACCTTTTGCGTTCCCATTCCCTTTCCCTAATAATACGTTAGGTCTTGCAGAAAAATTATGTTAATTCTCGTAGACAAGGACAAGCGTTAAATTCTAAATCTTGTTATTAATTAACCTTTATCAACATGTACCTAATAAACAAACCTTTGAGTATTCATAACCTAAAGAAATAAATATATTATTGAAATTAATTTAGATATATATGTAGATGGGATCATTGACATTTCATTTCGTAGAGTTGCTACGCATTAAAATGATGTACCATTATTGATTCTACTAAAATTGGCATTAACTAACAATGATTACCCGATTAGGGAAGGCAACCTTTTTCATGTGTATTTGTGTGAGTAGATATGTTTAATAATTTATATCCTCTAAAATCTAAATTACTACATGGACTTTGATGTTTGAGAAGTCAATATATTCATAGATTCTCAAGTAACATAGCACACTTACTGTGTAAATAGTGAGTCTACATCACTATTTGTTTTCAAAAGCTTAACAAGGTAGACATTTTAGCTAAACGTAGCTTTGTTGTCCCGGTTTTTTGTTTATACAACATTTTTAGTTTGTTTTTGATACGCAGTCGGTTTTTTTTATTTCTTAAATAAATTTTAAGCCCTATTTAAATAGTGTTTTTAAATATACCGCTAGCACGAATTAATGTTAATCAATAGTAACAGAAGTGCAAAATTATGTAAACTTTATGAAAGCTCATTTTTGTATCGAGCTTTCCTTAATTTTTGAAACTTCCAGGAATTTGAATTTTTTTTCTTGTATGAATTACCAAATTTATTCCATTATAAACTAATGAAGAAAATATTTAGTCAACATTTAAATTTTTAATTATGAATTTTTGATATTCAGTGCATATTTTGAGCATATATATTAAGGTAACTGAAGTATGTATTAAAAAGCAACTTTACATTTCATACATTCACAAAAAACTACTTATTATAATAACGCAATACATAAATTCGGTCTTCGAAAAAAATTAATACCTAAACAATATAATAAAAAATATATAGTAGCTACTCGCCAATTTTATCTTATTAATAATTATAATCAGGCCTTGTCTGACTTAACCAAATACTGTAAATTTAAAAACTTAAACCAAATTTAAACTTGTGGTTAAAACCGAAAATCTTAAAACCGAATCTGCAGACCTGCAAATTAAAAATTTTCTCATTTCTGTGAAGCAATCAGAAAAAGTAGCTTAAAAATGTTTAGAAATTTCAAAATATCTCATTTATTATTTACTCGTAAGTTGGGCTTTTACAGTTCTAAGTTTCTAATTACTTCTTTCAATCCAAGCTGTCAAGTATGTATGGTTCAATTTTCTATCGAAGTTTTCGATTTTTATAACATATCTTATGTCGAGGCAAAAAAATATCTTTCGTCAGTTTAACTTCAGATAAAAATGAGAATACACTTATTAAATACTTAAATCCATCGCCTTTTTTATTTAAAGCTTTCAGAAATCGTTTTTTAATACCAATTTTTATGCGCAAAGGGGCAGTAACTTCTTCAGATGACACTAATTTCTGTAAAACTATATTTTTACTTTATGGATCCAAATTAGTTCTAGCCTGTCATTCTTTTTTTGTATAATGTTGTACCCTAATCATGCTATCCTATTCACTTAAAAAACATGGATATTTTGTATAGCCACTTTGTTTTCCTAACAATATAGAGAGTGTTTTTTTTTATTTCCCCACACGATTCACCCATGATGTTGGTAATATATTTTATTCAAAACTATCATGAAATTTTGGTAACACTCTTAAATGTACACAATAGGTAATTGTCAAAGAAGAGTAGTAGTACCTATTATGAAATAAAATTACTCTAAGTTTCTATTTAAAGGGTCGATGAAAAAGTCTTCAGCTGTTAATATCGTATTCGATGACGCACATCTTCACCAAACCAGGAATATGTTTGCAATAGACGAGATCTCTATATTCACCAAAACAGTTTAAGAAATCCTTCTCTTTGAAGAAATAATTTCGCTAAATATACTCCCATTATTATCTAATGAAAATTTCGTTACTGTTTAGCTATAGAAATTGAGGACATACCATAGATTTCCTCAATAATAAATAACACAGATACATGATCGAATTTGAATCAGATGGAATCAGAAGGTGCTGATAGGAACTCTTCAGTAATGAGCAGTAAACTTGTCGAGTTTGGTCTCATTTGACTTGTCTTAACCTAACAAGAAAAAATAGAGTAAATAGGTAGGTAAATACATATGAGCATATATAATATTATTTCAACCCTTTAAGCCATATATCCTATGGGCTGCCTACCTAAACCATGAAACTTGAAAATCTACTGTTTTTAAATTAGTGTTATGGGGTTTTAAGCAGAGACTCTATCATTGAGCCCCGGGTTATAACTCCTCAGTCCCGATGCTGCAGCACCATCACCGGCTTAAACTATGTGACTTGGTGATGTGCTATTTTAAAATAGTATTTTGGATCCTAAGCAGACGTTGCTACTAAATTCCGGGTACCAACTCTTCCGTCTTGATGCTGATTGATGACTGCCTGCTTAAACCGCAAGACTTGAAGATCTATTTGTTTATAAATTAGTAATCGTAGCTGTCGGTCCGAGATTCCGTCATTGAATTTTGGGTTCGAACTCCTCAGTCCTGTATATTATGGCTAATGCCTACCCAAAGCGTAAAATGTAAGAATATGATGTTTTTAAATTAGTATTGTGCTTCTCAAGTAGAGGCTCTGCCTATTAACTCCAAGTTCAAACTTCTCACTCTTGATGTTGTGGTTTCTGTCTGCTTAAATCGTGATATTTAAAGGATCAGCAGTTTAAATTGGTATTGAGAGCTTCAGACTTAAACTCTGATATAAAAATCTAAATTATAACTCATCACTTGATGTTACAGAAGTACTGCCTTTCATAAAATTTGAGAATCTGCTGTTTATTAATTAGTATTTCGAGTCTAAAGTGGAGTCTCTACCACTAAACTCTGGGTTTCAACTCCTCAGTCTTGATGCTGTGGGTGTACTTTCTGCTTAATTTGAGATACCTGACGATATGCTATTTTTAAATTAATATTATAAGTCTCAATCTGAAACTCCTGATCCTTTTTTTTACACCGAATTCCAATTCCTCACACCTCGTTCTGCTGAGATACTGCCTATTTGAATTATGAGAGTTGAAGACCTACTGTTTTCAAATTAGTATTATGAGTCTCAAGAAGAGAGAAAGTTCAGATCTTATTCCCTTGAATACAAAATTCCAATTCCTCAACCTAGTACTGCCCTGGTATGAAAGATTTTGTATATGTAAACTTAAGCCTCTTGTATTAGTCAACCAATTTGGACAATTTTTCTATTAAATGACTAAGTGTAGCATCATCAAAAATTGGTTAGAATTAACCATTGACATTAAAAATAAACAACAAAATTCCTCAGTAATTAACAGCATATGTGTCATGATCGAACTTTCCACAAACTAAAACGGCTTAATGAAATGAACATGCATTGCAATCCAGGATGAATTCACTAGTACATTACACAAAAAGTTTGATCCATCGTTGAAATTTTCAACCCTCAAATTATAAGCGAGCGAAGCTTTTAAACAATTTCACGTTTAGTGCCGCAATTTGCGCTTGGAGGAAAGCAATTTAGGAGTGGAACTTTGCTCAATTCGAAATCTTTGAGGAGCACCGTCTGAGTTTGGTGATCGAATTTTTATTCCGCTGCAACAAAAGGTAATGAAATAGATGGTCGTCTGTCATTTGTTTGGCCAGTATTCAAATAAATTTAGTTAAAAAAGTAACAAACAACAAAAAATTGTGTGTAATGTAAAAGACAATAAATTATAATACGGAATGAACAAAGCGCGATTTGTTTTTTTATCAATTTATAGTTGGAAATTTGTAATATAATGAACTGTCAAAAAAACAGGTAAACATTGCATAATATTATTTTTCTCAGTCAAGAAAATTTAAAAAATATATTTAAAACTTATAAGGTTAAATACGAGGATATTATTCCTCATTAGTACTGACAGGTAATATTAAAAATAAATATTTTAATAAACTTATAAAGTAAATAAAATTGTTATAATTTCTGAAGGTTATCCCACCACACATCCCGTCCACCTTTGTTAGTAGCAGGGTATATGTAATGTGAAGCATTACAGCAACAAAAATTCCAACGAAGCTGGACGAATTTCTTTAATTACCCAAATTATGAAACATTATAATTAATTTTAATGTAGAAATTCTGAATCGATAATTTCCGGAACAAATGTAAAACACTTATGTTCGTAATCATTATCAAGGAAAAGCAATACTTTTGTATGGTTCTTGATAATAACTTATTACATAGATATTAGGAACAAATTAAATTAAACCTTCCACCACCATAATTGATATATTCTAACTCCGCTAAAACAAACTTTAAAAACTAACGAAATTTATATCACAAACAAAAATGAAGCAATGCGAATTAAGAACTGATTGAGATCCGACTCTGTACAGTAAAATTAGTGGCGGGGGGCACTTGAAAGGACCATTCTATGACATAAAGGTCATTCAAGTATTAGAGAGAGACGGCTCGAGTAGTTTTGCTATACTCTTAATTTTCGACTTTTGGAAACTTTCTGCTTCACTTCTGTGCGTCGGGTGGAAAAATTATGGTTTATCTGCCATCCAACTCCGACCATGCGCTTTGTATTATTTCCATTGCTATTCCCGAATACCAACGAAGCGTAACTGTCTTCAAAAAGATGTCTAAGGAATGAGTAAATTGACTGCTTCTCTTAATGTTTCCATCAAAGGCAATGATGCACAGACTGCTACGATGACTGTTTTAAAAAACAATGAATGAATTACAAATTATATGCTAAATCCGCAAATGTATAATATACATCGCTCATTGGACTGCGCTATAATTGAAAAGAAAGTAACTGGTTCCATTTTTGTTATTCTAAAAACTTGCTGTATTATCCATCATAGATGCAAAAACCACATTAAAGTTTGCCAAACATTGTAACATTTTTGTTTGTTGCAATGAGAAAATGCCTGTCAATTACATAAAACTGATAAGCGGATGAATTTTACGTATAAAAAAAAACAACTGGATAACAAAATAAGCCTTATTAAATTTTATAATTCTTGCTTCGATTTCAACTCTTTTACAGTTTATGTAACGAATTTTTTTTTAAATTACATCAACCAAAGCGTCAAGCCATAATGTAATATGCTATAATGTAATCAGTTAAATCTAGACAGCTGCTCAGAACACACGAACGAAAGGAATTTTATGCAACATCACGTTTAGTGCCACAATTTACGTTGTGTGGAACTTTGAGGAACGTTCACTGCTTCAAGTTGAATAATCGAATTGCAAAATTAATTTCACCATAGCTTGATAGAGAAGTATCATGTTAAAATAATAAACTCGTTAATTGTTAACTTAAAAGTCTAATTTGTAAGCGATTCTATTTCTTCAAGTCTCTATTACTGTATAAAATATCTCATAAACCTCCAAACTATTTCTAAACAAAAATTGATCACGGTAACACACGGTAATACCACATGAAAGCTCACTTGTTTTTAATATTCCTTTAGAATTTCCAATTAAATTATAATAATTTCCAACGCTTTCTACTACAAAACTTTTGTCGGCAACTTACGATGATATTCTTCTTCAAACATTCATTATAACTTCATTCCATACAACGAATCGATTTTACTTATTTCACTTAACTTAACTTTATTTCACTTTCCTGGCTTATTTCCTATTTTATTACCTTAGTTTTCCAGTATTCAGTTCCATACATTTGTTAAAGATAGTAGTTTCACCGCAATGTTAACTTTAATTGCATATTCCATAAATAACATTAACAATTTGCCATTTGTCTGCAAAATTTACGTCAAATAAAAAATATTTCATTTGACGTAAATTTTGACAGCGCAATTGTATTATTTTCTTTTACTTTTGTTGATATAGGAGCCCGTCTTAATGCTCATTTTCTGTTAAAGCTCCTATCACAATTCAGCTTACTAATCATTTTTAATGAATATTTTCCGTGAAATTAATTTCAGAAATAATATATACCATTGTCCATACATCTTAAATGTAAAATCGATTTAATAATGTATATATTTACGAAAACAAATAAACCGCTAAAATACAATTTTCCTAAATTCCGAAAGAAAAAAAGATTCTACTTATTTTTGAAAGACAAGAGAGAGAAAAAAGATTTTGCTTATTTCCAAAAGACCAAAAAGATATACTATTAGAAAGAATCATTCGAACATTTTTCGAAAGACAAAAAAGATTCTACCTATTTCCGAAAGACAAAAAAGATATACTATTAGAAAGTATCATTCGAATATTTTTAGAAAGGCAAAAAAGATTCTACTTATTTCCGAAAGACAAAAAAGATATTCTATTAGAAAGTATCCTTCGAACATTTATTCGATATTGATATTTATATTGGCTTACTTGCTTGTAGACAGCGAGTCAATCTAAAGACCCGTATAGACTACGATAATAATTGCGTCACAAATATCTGACACTAAAATCTGGCCGTTCAACAATAAGGCGGTTTCGGTGTCGCAACACTAAACCAAGTGTCCCAATAAATGTCAGTGTATACACTGAGTATATACACCAAACTGTCGCAGTCTAAACGTAGCTTAATACAACAGCCAACAGTATGAGTACACTCACTTACAGAAGCAAACAAGTAACATGCGTGGTTTAGTTAACTTCACCCCAATAAAATAATTTCACGCAATAAAATAATTTCAATATTTTACTCTGTGCTTACAGTCGTTTTCATATAATGGAGAATCTATGTATGCAATTAAATAACCTTTTAAGATTATATTAAATGTTTATTTAGATACGCATTCAATACCCAAATTATATACATATATATATATATATATATATATATATATATATATATATATATATATACATATATCAAACTACAGAGGAGTTGCAACCAATGGTTCTTTCGCGAGCTTCAACGTACCGATTCTGAAAAGCAAAGATGGATATCTGAGATAAAAGTACCTTCAATATGTAATACACATATTTAAAAACAGAAATTCTAAATTCTTGAAATGAATTTTAATAAGTATGAAGAAACAAAATTTATAATAAGTATATAGAAAAGTAATCGTATTACTAAGATCACATGATCCTTATTATTTAGGTTTATTCAGACCTTATGTCGATACATTTCGATATGTATATTTCGATGTATATTTCTATAGAACGACGAGTATATTTCTATAGCAACATTTTTATTACGACTATTTATATGGCTACCTATACCACGTTTGCTAAGAAAAAAAGTCAAAGTCGAACTGCGCTGGGCGCTTTATTAAGCTCCATTTACGCCTTAAATTTAAGATCATTTCCTTATTATGCAACATTCGGATTTCGCAACAGATACAAATTACAATGAACAAAATGAGGAAAAGGCAAAAGATTTTTTCGAGTCCACAAGTAAAGATAGGCGATATGAGAGAGGGCACAGGAAAATTTCGCGATTTCCATAATTGCCAGACAAATCTTTTATTAATTTTCTTAGCGTGGTTCAACCGAAGCTATTACACAATCGCGATTTTTTAAATAGGTCCGCATATATCAACTTGTTAGTAAATATACTGTAACGTAAAGCGGACTTTGGGTATATTGAGACTCAGTTACAATTATCTTAGGACTTATTACTAAAATTGACTTGCTAGCTGGTAATAATACTACTATAACAGTGATATTACCTCCTGTCTGTGTTTTGAACTTTTCAGCTAAACCGTAGAGTTTGAAATGTTGAACACTAATATTCATATCGTTCTTTCGACAATAATGTATAATACGAGTAGTATACCATTGGTATGACAAAATACAAAATACATACGTGTATAAATTAAATGTAATATTAATATATAACTTAGTAGTTAAGAATCTACACGAATTAGTAAAATTTCCATTGAAATTAGTATAGTTAAAACCACAAAGAAGGCCTAAAATGTGATAAAGTTGGGACATGTAATTAAATATCCCAAGAAATTATAATTAATACTTAAAAGCAAATTATAATTAATCCTTAAAAGCAAATTATAATTAATCCTTAAAAGCAAATTATAATTAATCCTTAAAAGCAAATTATAATTAATCCTTAAAAGCAAATTATAATTAATCCTTAAAAGCAAATTATAATCAATCCTTAAAAGCAAATTATAATTAATTCTTAAAAGCAAATTATAAATAATCATTAAAAGCAAATTATAATTAATCCTTAAAAGTACAAAATTTGTACATGTAATAAAACTGTTACAGATTGAATTTTGTACATGGAGAATAATTTAAAAAGAGTGATAGATTTGACGTATAGAAGCCAGAAAACCTGTTATTAGAATTTTTGTCCGTCTGTTAATTTATTCTTCAATCACGCGAAATCTGCTGGACGGATTGTGATGCAATTTGGTGTAGTAATATTTTATTTTAGTGACACATAGAACTTTTTATATGGGTATTACATATTAAACAAAAACCCTGACTTGGGGAACATTAATTCCAATATAGGTACTGTCAACGTCATCTATTAGCATGTTTAGTAAAGTTTATTCTCGTAGATATCGAAAAAATAACAAGTACCAAATTATTAACCTCTTAATTATATGCATATATCTATATATATATATATATATATATATATATATATATATATATATATATATATATATATATATATATATATATATATATAAATACATACATATTTAGAAGAAACGGTGTATGAAATTGACATGAACATCGACATCTGCTTTTTTGCAACGCTACCGGTTGTCATTTACCGGGTTTAAAATACCGTAAATGGAATTTTATAAAGCTATTAAAAATGACATTAGTTTCCACCTATTTTCCATGATATATTAATAGTATTACGTCAATATGAACAAAAATGCCAAAATATTTTAAACTTTTGAAATCATAACTCCACATCTCAATGAGCTATAATATACTTACAATTTTACGTCTTATTTGTCTAATTTATTATAAGAAATTTAAATTTTCTTTTATTTCCTGATATCAATTGTCATATATAAATATTCATGTTTTCTGTACTTACGCGGTAGAGAGCTTATACCTTAACGTTATTTTCTTCTAAGTCCGTATAGACTCAGGTTGCGAAATGCCATGTTGCATGAACCTAACAAGTTGCAATTAACGATTACAATTAACTTATTTTCCATAAAGTTTTGAGATTCTAATACAATAACTTTCAAATGTAAAACCTTCTCTCAACATGACAATTACCAAAAAATATCTTCATGCCATTAAAACTCTCTAAAACCGTATTTAAATCGCCACGGACAACTTCTAAACATTACGTTCAGATAAGTTTGTAGTTTCCCCGTCAGCACTTTAGCACCGCTTGCCCGGGTTAATATTTGGGCCGGCCCCACGGAGCTTGACGGACCACTTATTCAATAAAATACTTGTCCCGCTTCTCTCTCAGTTCAATGTTATTTATCGAAGCGGGCAAGTGACTCATTCAATTTGTGCTTGTTTATTAGATGCTTTCAGGTTATTCAACTTAATTTCAGGTTACTCAAGGATGATACTTAGAAAAATCTTCGTGTTAGATTTTTCTTTCAGGATAAGCCAGTATAATATGAGTTATAACAACTCAAAAGTATCTCTATACGTTATTTCTTAAAGGTTTTTTTATCGTCAGTACGCTATATATTAATTCTTCAACAAAATCAATGATTAAGCTATCGCTTTGACAATTATCTTCGCTGCAAATGAGGAGAAATAAAAAAACAATTCAAAATTAACCTTTTCATTATTTTTTTTTATTTTTTCACCCTTCATATTATTTCTCAAAGGAATTTTTATTGTAGACAACGCTATCTATTGACAATCTGTTTAACTAAATATTGTATATTTTCCCCTTATTTAATTAGTTTAGATATTATTAAACACTTCTTGCGATAAAAAGTTAATATTAATAATGATTCATAACAAATAAATATTTTAATTGAAACAAGGTACAAAACCCTCAATACACGAGGTTACTCTATATAAGTAATTTAACTAAATAAAATATCCTTCACTTACTTATTTTAGCATTATAATACCATACAATGACGTGCAAATTATTCTCGGGTCAACTAGTTGATTACATTAGTTTTCAAGTAGTATCCAAAAAAAATGGAAGTGTTGTAAAGGTATTTATATTTTTTTATATTGATTAAAATGATACATAACACATAAATATCAGTATTTAGTAAAATGTGACTTGAATACACTCGCACTAATGACGGAAATGTGTCGTTCAGGTAATCTCACAAATAGGCGTTGAATGAAAGTATTGTAGTTACACCTATAAAAGTCCATTTTACAGTGTTGTTACAATCAACAATTAACATTCACGCTCTTTAAGTTATTTACGTTAATTTAGCACAAAGAAGGTTTATTCGATTACGGCACATGTCACGTTATTTAATATGTAATTGTGTATATCTCTTCGGAAAAGTTGGAAAATAATATTAACCATAATAAAGGCAAACAGGATTGTAAAAAGAAAAAAGGGAAGTAGTCTTAAAATAAATATTATTATACTTGAGCTTTTCAAAACAGTTTTACAAATTTACTTTTACACGAAAAGTATTATAATTCAATGTTAAAATATCTTCCAAACAAATAAAATTGTCTTGAAACAAAATTTTTATAAAGTTTTTCATCAAAAAAGCTATAATTTTTCAAAAGCTTCTAGTAGCTTTGCATGATTATGGGTTTGATAAAAAAAAGTTTGCTACGCGACAATGAAAGGAAAAAAATAATGGTTTCAATTAGTTATACAATCAGCTTTCGTTGCATGTTTAAGTTTTCTTGTTTTACTGATATAACATGAAAGTATTTATTTTTGCAAAAAGTATTACTTGTACTTGGCACTTGGCACTTGAGAACTAATACGACGCCAATCACCCAAACGCTGTATGTTTCATCGAATATCTCGTATTTAATACAAGTTTTCACGAAAATTCCATTCGCCCATTCAACCATTCCTGTTTATTATTTCACCACAATTTGACTCATGTGTTTCAGATTTTAACTGATGCACATCAATTACAATTTAACTGATGTACATCATTTCATCGGTCTCAAAAGTATTTTTAACATAAAATAATTTAAAATCTAAGAGATACGCTAAATTATGTGATATTTTGTCAAATTAGCATCAATAAATAATGTGCGATTACCATACGTTTAAAACATTGCAAAATCATCGTTTCTCAAACTCAATTTAATTTGGTCAACTTACAAAATCTTAATTCGTAAAAAAATACACCAAGTAGTTTTTTTTAATAATTCCATTTTTTGCTGAAAATTCCTTTAAAAGGAAATAAAGCATTACTTGCAAACCAACTGAAAATACTAACGAATAATTGAAAAGTTCCAAATTTAATTTTGATATTACGTGATTTTATTAATCGAAATCCTTCATTCCTTTTACGCCGAGCTCTAATTTCATTTTGCTTTAATAATATGTTCACGTAATTTGATTTCACTAATAGGAACAAACTAACTGATAAAAAATAACTAAAAAAATGCGTTAATTATTCACACATAACATTAAAGATCCTAATCAGTGCTATAAAACTCAACACCCCATGTAAACGTTAAAACATAAAATATCTTTTCAACAACCGACTTCAAAAATTATGTATGTGTATATATTAGGGTGTCCCTTATTTTTCAAAGTTTTTATTTTGTAACGCATACCTTCTAATTTTTTTCATTTGGCCATAAAACACTCGAAAATAAATATTTATCTTATTTGAAGCACCGCAACCCGTGCCGAGTTGAGCGCAAAACATGTTCATACAAGTAACGCAGTTGACCGGCGCGTACTCGCTCTTGTAGTCATTTGTTTCTGAGTTTTCACCGGTGTATCGCTTAATTAACGTGCATAATAGTTTATTTTCAAGATGTCAGTGGAACTTAGAAGTAATAAGAAAAATATTTTCTTGGTTGGTGAGATAAATCACCAAATAACGGGTGCAAAGTTGCCGTCTAATCGTCAAGTTCTCTCAGTTCTGTTTTTTAATATTCGCGAGGTAAAATTGACTGTTAATGAAAGTGCAAATCTTGTGATTCGTGAGTGCATCATATTTTGGGAAAAAGCTAGAATACCTACCAGAGCTGTACCTAATTGTTTGAAAAAACTTGTGGATCTTTACCATGTTTGGAGAGAGCTACAAAAAAACTGTAAAAAACACAGGACGTTTATAAGCACCGCGAGGGGAAGTTCCAATAAGATTTAGATAATTTATTTGATATCGCGCATGCCGATGCTCTACAAAGAATCAAAATAAAGGAAGACAAAATATTTTTACAAAAACCAAGAGAGCCAGGGCGTTCGGGTTGCTTAGCGGGTGTTGACAAAAAGTTAGTTGAGAAAGAAGAAAGAGTAAGGCAGAGAAAACTAGGAGAAGAGGAAAAAAGACTATAGCATTTGACTGATATGAATTTATTGACTTCAGACACCTCTATCCCACCTCAAGACCTTCATGAACAGTCTACCAGTTCTGACGAAAGTTTGTAAGAAGATTTACCATCCACCTCGCAATCGCAATCCGTGACTTCGCTATCTGCTACAAACAGAGGAAGGAAGTGTTTTATTACCCTTAAACTAGTTGCAGCTTTAGATAGATGTCAACTACGTGTAAGGGATTCTGTTTACATGCTTCAGGCTGTTGTAGAAGCACTTGGTCTCAGTTGTGAAGACTTTCCTATCAACAAGTCTTCTATTCAAAGAATTCGGACCCAAATGGGAAAACAGAGAGCAGAATCGATAAAAACTTATTTTCAGAACAACGTGCCTGAAATTGTAACTATTAATTGGGATGAAAAGCTATTGCTATTGGTTCAAAAGAAGAACGCCTGCCAATTCTCATTTCGTTCGGAGAAAAAGACCAACTTCTAGCAGTGCCAAAACTTGATAGTTCTACTGGCAAAGATCAAGCTGAAGCTGTTTTAAATGCCCTTTCTGATTAGGATCTCAATGACAAAGTACAGATTATGTGCTGTGACATAACGGCTTCTAATACAGGCCGCTTAAATGGGGCTTGTGTGCTCTTGGAGCAAAAATTAGAAAGGGAATTGTTACTTTTTGCTTGCCGCCATCATATGTATGAACTAGTACTGAAATGTGTGTTTGAATCAAAGATCCATCAAGTTGCTAGCAGTCCCGATATCCCGTTATGTAAAAAATTTAGAGACAATTGAAAGAACGTTAATGCAACTGCTACCGAAACATGTACTGATTTCGTAAAGAAATATTTTTGTGAAACGATGATTAACGAATTTATTATTTATTATAAAAAATAACTACCGAAATCTATTATACGTGACGATTATCGGGAGTTAATTGAACTGTGTATAGTGTTTTTGGGGGGAGATAATGAAAAGAAATTTAAAATCAGACCACCTGGCGCCATGCATCAGGCAAGATGGATGGCAAGAGCTATTTGCCCTTTAAAGATATGCTTGCTGCAATCACAGTTTAAAATGAGTGCTAAGGACAAACGAGCACTGCAAGATGTTTGCTTATTTATTGCAATTGCTTATGTAAAGCCCTGGCTTGAGTGCAATTTGGCGGTAAAAGCTCCGAATCAAGATTTATGTTTCTTAAAAACATTGAAAAACTACGAAACAGTCGACCAAGTGATTTCTAAAGCAACTCTGACTAAGTTCAGCCAACATTTGTGGTATTTATCAGAAGAAATAGTTTTATTTTCGTTATTTGATGATGAAGTTGATACACAAATCAAAGCTGATATCGTATCGAATTTACAAAGGGAAAGTTTGTATGATTTTGGGAAGAGATACATTCCATGGAAGGAAGAAATATCTGCTTCTTTGTACGGTGAGTTGAATAAGTGTCTTTTTTTTCATTTTATCATTAGAAAATGTGATAAATTTGTTAATATATTTCTTTTATTATTTCAGGAAAACGTTTGAGTGATTTCGTGACCATCAAGAGCACAAATTTATTATCGCGGTTAAAAATTGATAACGCTTTTCTCCAAGAAGATGTCTCTTCATGGGAACAAATCCCTTCCTTTCAGGAAGCTAAAAAAAAGTTATGCACTTGAAGGCAGTCAATGACACAGCAGAGAGAGGCGTGAAGCTCATGCAAGATTTTCATGGATTAATAACTGCTGCAGAAGTACAAAAACAGTTCTTGTTACGTTGTGTACAAGAACACAGAAAATTGTACCCAGATTGCAAGAAAGATACTTTAAAAAAGAAGTATCCTGAATCCTGAATTATATACCTTTTTCAATTTTATAAATAAATACATAACCTAAATTAATCTTCCACTGTTTTCTATTATAAAATATGTATTTTGATCATAATATAGCTTACATGCAACTAAGTCTTCTAAAACCGTTGTTCAGAAAAACAATGATGCCTTGTCGGCACGGGTTGCCATTGTCATATGATGATGAAATTTTACTCGAAGGTAGCCTTTAGTACTATAAAAATAATTAGAGGGTATGCGTTACAATATTTAAAAGAAAAAAAAAATCGGTGATATAAGGGACACCCTAGTTTATATATATATATATATATATATATATATATATATATATATATATATATATATATATATATATATATATATATTTATATATATATAAATATATATATATATATATATATATATATATATATATATATATATATATATATATACTAAAGTAATTATATACCGTGTTTAAGTATAATACATTAGCAATTATCCTATGGTTACCTTTTATACTATATACTATGTACAATAATTAGGAAAAACGGAACCCCTTAAGATCGCCGTTCTATCTATCACAGTCATTTTTCTCAGAATTTTCTTGAGACAAAAATTTGAAATTTGACATTGTTATAAAACATTTGACATGCATGTATCTAAGATAACACTCACAAATATTTATAAGAAGATATTAAGTAGGAATAAAAAATATCTTTTAAAAAACCGACTTCAAAAAAGTAGGCACAAAAATTAAAAAACAGTTAACTCAAAATAGGTACCTATTTATACGCAATAAATAATTAAGTTACTTATTTTTCAAGTCGGTGCC
Source organism: Druceiella hillmani (assembly GCA_039881145.1). Taxonomy (NCBI): domain Eukaryota; kingdom Metazoa; phylum Arthropoda; class Insecta; order Lepidoptera; family Hepialidae; genus Druceiella; species Druceiella hillmani. The sequence goes on from JAYKKI010000014.1 coordinate 28,034,482, forward strand.
AGCACTGATTTTGAGTTCATTATACTTTGTTGAAGTCAGTTTTTTAAAAGATATTTTATTTTACAATTTTTAGCCATTAATAATATCAATCCTTACACTATAACTAACATTCAATTATTCTCATCATCAGACCCTGAACTGGTCGATGGTGCAATGATTTTTCAAAGCAAAAACTGCCAGTAGCAAATATCTTGAATTACGTTTGATTTACTACAATCCGATAAAGAGTTCCATTGTTCACCTCTAGAATGCTTCATCAGACTCTGACATGGTCGATGGCGTAGTTATTTAGCAAAGTAACAATTACCACTTGCTATTATCTTGAATCACGTTTATTTACTGCTATCCGTTAAGCGGTTCCATTATTCTCCAGATCTCATTATCCGATACTGACATGGTCGACTATTTTGCAAATGACCAATTATTTGCAAAGTAAAAACTACTAGTAGCAAATCTCTGTAATCTTTACTAATTTACTGATATCTGTTAATTAGTTCCGTTGTTCATCTCCAGAACTTAATATCAGATCTTGACCTGGTAAGCGGTCTAGTTAGTTTGAAAAGTAACAACTACCCGTAGCAAACGTCTTGAATTATTGTGAATTTACTGTCATTCGTTAAGAAGTTCTATCGTTCACTCCCGGACCTAATCATCAGATCATCATCGTACTTACATGGGACACACTCCTGAACTATTATCTTCCAAATAAAGAAACAATCATCCATATAGGTCCGCCCCACAAATAATTATCGCTTAACATATATAAAAAAAGATTCCTCCTTCTTTTTTGAAGTCGATTAAAAAGTATTTCATCTTTGCATAAAAATTACCCAAACACACTTCCATTGTCATGTAAGGAACAATAATTCTCTTTTTACGTCTTTTATTGTGGATTATACTAACAGAAAATCCTGCATTACGAAGATAAACAGTATGTTTATTTTACTTCCACTAACATATGGTTCATATGAGATGTGTTATTCTTCCGATAAGTTATAAACTAGGAGGATAATAATTTGAATCGCAGCTAGGATGTATGGATATAATTTAATATTCAGAAAATAAAAATATTTTCAGCATGGAAAAACCTTAATCGGTAAACATCAACATGGGATTATCCTTTTTATTTATAAACTTCTCTATCATCGGACTTATCAAACTAGAAAATGTGTATTCTGTTTTTAACTGTAAAAAATAGCTATTTATGTTCATTGAGTCAGGTTAAATGAACTAATTTAAATTATTCTTAGTCAACCTGAAATCGCGTCAACTCATATAGAACCACATAAGGACACATTAACCCATTGTAAACATTACTGACGGGATTTCATTCAGAATACATTAAATTCAATAATATCCTTAAACAATTTGCAATATCGAACTATTACCACCCAACTGTCAGCACTTGGTACAATGCTCACCTATCGCTTACAAATAGATACTTAACCACGCAGGATGAATTCAATAGCCCTCATACAAACCCAAATATTTTATGTGAATGTAACTTTTGTTCACATTCACTAACTTTTTCATTATATAGCCAATACGATAGCAATGCAACGCTACTTTTTTATTTTAATTGTGTCACATCTTAAATTTTCTCCTATAGTTTCAATATCAATTTCGATATTTTGTTACACCTTTTTGCAATTATCTTTATATTTGCAATTTATGTGATATTTAAGTTTAGATCACTACAATTATTTAAACGAGAAGCTCAGTTAGACTTGATGGATATTACTAATTAATAGATGTCTGCTGTAAGGAGTTTTATTTTCATTGGCTGCTGATGCAATAGATCTTCAATTATGAATATCCTGTTCGCCAAAGACAATGTAGTCTGGTTAAAATAATGTGTGCAAAGATAAAGATAATTTCCAATCCGTCTGAAAAATTATTGCGTGTTTCTTATGTACTCATTTTACGGGAAGCTCGATTAGATCTGTTGCATATTACTAATTAACTAAGGATATTACTGATTATTTGGACGAAATCCTAATTTCGTTGACTGCATATGCAATAGATATTCAATTATAAATATCCTGTTCGCCAAGTACAGTGTAGTCTGGTTAAAATAATGCGTGCAAAGATAAAAATAATTTCCAATCCGTCTGAAAAATTATTGCGTGTTTCTTATGTACTCATTTGACGAGAAGCTCGTTTAGATCTGTTGCATATTACTAATTAACTAAGGATATTACTGATTATTTGGACGAAATCCTAATTTCGTTGACTGCATATGCAATAGATATTCAATTACAAGAACCTCCAGAGTCTAGAGGTTATTTATAATTTAATCTGGATGATAGAAACTGTAGTTCAGTAATAACTACATTTAAGTTTCTCTCTTTAAATTTTTAAGGTTTTTTCGTACTGACAATATTTTCATTTTCTAAATATAATTTAAATCCATACATGATAGCTGCAATTCAGATTATTATTCTACATTTTGACATCCATCTGATTATCTTGCTATATATATATATATATATATATATATATATATATATATATATATATATATATATATCAGAGTTTAATTATTCCTAGCCAAACAACCTTATTAACTTCACCATAAGTAGGCCCGAGAAAATTCTGAAAATCTGACTTTTAACAAATGGATAATTAATATTTGGTTATAACGGATCCTGTATTTGCATATATAGTACTTTGAGAGATATATGAGATAAACATCTTCAATTTTGCAACTTATTCAATCAATTACTTATTATCAAATCATTAAAACTAATAGATCACTTCAAAAAGAACTAGAAATTTAAATTTTATACGTATACATATATCCTAAAGGGTATATTTATTTGTATAAAGAAGAAGCAAGAAATCTAAGAATTGTTGACTTAAAATAAACATAAAATTTATGACAATATTTTTACCAAGTTTACAGCAATGAATAAATGAATATATCAGATTTTTTCAGGACACTAGAATTTATTAGTACTCCCATGTTTATATGAAGTAGTTAAATATATATATATATATATATATATATATGTATATATGTATATATATATATATATATATATATATATATATATATATGTTTATATATATATATATATATATATATATATATATTCTTCGTCAAACAAAATTTTATCTTTAATAAAGTTATACCTACCCGCTTTGCTTTAATACTTCAGAGTATATTATTCGAGAAACACATAGTTCTTATACCCCAGTGGTCTATGTGTATATAAGTTGATTTACATACCAGGTGATGGACCACATTCATTTTATATTATTTCTTATTTTGTTTAAAGGAAAATTGAGTATACTTTTAGGGTTATATCGAACATTGCACGGTATATAGTAGATTTTGAGAAGAGTTTAAAGTTTTTTTTTTAGTTACCAGAAGCCTCTCGTGTCATTCGTTCAAAGTGAAAACATGGAGACTGACTAATATGTAATGTAATACATATAAAATAAAATGTAAAATAACTTTTAAACGTGGTGAAATTATTATGAAAAAATAAACCTTACAATTATCCTACTCCTAATACTCTATATTTCTCTTATTCTCTCGTAGATTACTTTTCTAAAGTTTCACTTCCACCGTGTGTGAATTGCAAACACACAATGTTTTTGGCTCTACTCTCTTCAAAATCTTGATTCTTACATATTTATCACATTGTCCTTGATATTTTGAGCCTACAACCACCTTTGTCGTCTTCAACCTATTTCGGAACTCAGGTCGGAGTCAGACTACGGCAAGCATTTTGCTAATGTTTCTTTTATGCCTCAAATTTAAGTTAATTTCTTTATTGTGCAACATTAACCTGATTAACCCACTGTCTGATTTCGCTACAGACACAAATTACTGCAAACTGAGAGGTGGAATCGCAATAGACTTTCAAGTCTGCGCGAAAATTAGTAGGCGGCGGAAAAAGAGGGCAGCTAAAAATATTTACACCTGGTATTTTACCGGATAAAATTTCCATAATGTTAGGGCGTGCTTTTTATTAATTTCATGAAAGTAAGGTGTAACGGCGATTTTCGGAAATTATTAGAAATTGAGCTAGAATCGAGCCTATGAAAAACATAACCATTTTTTATACAAAAGACTTGAAACAAAATATGTGTACAAAACTATTGCATCAGTATATTAAACACAAATAGTTAATATTTTTAGAATATTTTAATGACAATATTTTCACAATTACGGATAGTTATTGCTCACGTTACCTCTTTTGCACTTAAGGCCCCTTTTACTTCTCAAACCAATTCTAAGTATCTAGATGGTTACAACACACTTTAGAATATGTATATGTACATACAATTATATATATATATATATATATATATATATATATATATATATATATATATATATATATATGAATCTTAATCGAAACAATAGTCCCATCTGCGTCCAAAATTCTCAAATGCTTTCCCATTTCCATACGCTTGAGTCACAAACAGAAACTGGTTTAAAATTTTAAATGATTTTTTTTAGTTATAATCATATTCAACGGAATTTGTCTTAAGAAAGAAGCCACAGATATACTATGGTCGCCATTAAACTAACGTAGACAAATTTATTAAAGGATGCATATATAAGATTTAATTTTGTTTCATTGATGGGAGAAGTAATTTTACATTATTATATACTTAACAAAAGACACCACACAGCCATTTACATACATTTTTCCATGCAGCCAAATAGGTTAAATGAAAGTAGTTTGCTTATGCAGCAATATTGAATGAGATGACGATAATTTCCATCCAAAAAGAAGTTTAAACAATATGAGTGAAGCCTTTGGTTTGGTGGGTTCAAAGGTGATAATTTAGGTTTCTCAATAATTTTTTTTTAAATAAGGGAGATATGAAGACAAATATAAAAAATAATGTATTCAGTAAGGTGTGCCTTTGCTATAAGAGTGGAATATTTTACTGGGTAAATCGACATTCTCATCTGCAATTTAGTACATCTATTCTGAATAAGTGTGTTTTAATAATTCTCAACTGATGTGATATATTTTCAACATAACATATCAGTGTAATTACAAGAAAAAAAAATTATATTATATATATATATATATATATATATATATATATATATATATATATATATATATATATATATATATATATATATATATATATATATATATATATAAATTATATATATATATATATATATATATATAATTTTATGTAGTGTATTTTTACCGACTAGTCATTCAACTCACGTAAATAAGCTCGCCTATATTTCGTTTTCCCACATTGGAACCTTCATTCTTTGCCACATTTCTCAACTGCTTCTACAACCATATCAGTTCTACCAGATTCATTTACTTGTGCATATTTTTATAAAGTTTTTGAATTTTTCTATATGTATATCGCCATTTTCTTCTGAGACCTGTGTAAGCAGACATAATGAATTTGACACCGAACTTACTGGGAAAATTTAACTTAGCGGAGCTTTAAATTTTTTTTCAATTTATCTCAGAAAAAGATTTATTTATTTATATCAAAATTAAATGTAATTAAACTTTTACTTTGTTATTAAATTTTTAATTGCCATTGACCCACCTTAACTTAATGCCTAACGTAAACATTAAAATAGAAAAATAATTTAGTCCCGCGCCGCATGCACTTACATCGTAAGAGGAAAAGGAAATTGCTTTTTGTTGCGCTTTGTCATGGGCTTGACTCGCGGAAAATTTATTCTAGAGGTAGAGTGTTATTTTATATATAAACATCAAGTACGTACCATGTACCTTATATTCCTTTTAAGGAAAATATAGACGTCATAGTTTCCTTATCGTTTCATCCGTGTTTACAATTATATTATAGCTATTCAATAGAAAAATAATACCTTAAAAACTAAAATTATTAACAAATATTTTTTGAATTGGGTAATCGATAATACTAGTATAATGAGAATATTAGGGAAATCTAGTGTGAAAGTTTGTTTTTTTCCTGTAATATAAACTTTAAATGGTTTTTCAATAGAAAAGTACCTGTATGATATTTTTGTCGTCAATATTTTAAACTCCGAAAGCGAATTGGAAATTATTTTTATATCCCCATCTGTGTGTAAACTTATACAATGATACTTTTAGTATAACTAGTGGTCGCCCAGTGGTCGAAATTCGACCATAATAAATTTAAATTATAAGTTATTTAGTATAAATTATTAAAATATAATGATATATATATATATATATATATATATATATATATATATATATATATATATATAATAGATAATAACATTATTAAGGTTCTATTGTCAAAGACTATATACTACTATGACCACAGATTTCGCCAAAGCTGTTATTTTCCTATTTGAAAAAAATAAATTATATGGAATTAAAAAAGGAGAAAAATGAAGAATACCTATATTAAAAAAAAAAATTTACACAGAACATGCTGTAAGATGATGCGAAATAAAAAAAATATGCGGTAAAAATGCTCTCCATTGAATAGCATTTTTTATCGCATATTGCGATAATATAATTAACGATTTAAAACTTCTCAGAAAACAATGTTTTTTGTAAAAACTCTTTCATCGTTTGCTAAACGTCCTTGACCGTTATATTCGGAAATATAAAACCTTAAACCATCGAATGAACGGACTCTACTTGGTGCGACATACAATTGCCCATGTGTGAAAAGTGGCCGATTCAATAAAATTCCAACTTTTTGAAATGTTTGTCTTTGAGACTTATTTATTGTCATCGCAAATGCAGGTATTATAGGACATTGTGTTCTTTGAAAGTTAAACGGTAAAATAGTTCCAGAGTACGTTAAATTTATACGTGGAATCAAAATTCTCGTACTGCGTGCGATCCCAGTTAAAACTTTGCAATCTATTGAATTTCGATGCATAAATTTGATGCGCATTCTTGTTCCATTGACTAATGCGTCCTTAGTATTTAAGTTTCTGATCAATAAAACTATGTAATTAACTTTCAATACTAACTTATGCGGTGGTAAACCACTAATAGACAAAGAATTTAAAAACTCTAGCGGATAGTTATTGATGTCATTGTCATTATCATAAATTATTTTATCATAGCTATGATATGTTCGCTGTTCACCCGGAATTTGATTAAGTATATCAGTATTAATCAAAGTACAATCGTCATTTGTAGGTGCTAAAATAACAGAGTTCAATATATTTTCTGAGAGTATGTTATTGGAAATATTTCCATACACCTCATCAGTAATATTGTTTTTATCTCCTATTAATTGATGAGGTATTTCAATAACATTTTTACCAAACTGAGAGAATTATGGGGCCTCATCATCACCAATTTTTTTCAAGAATTCTACAAATTCTATTTCATTTGGTAAAGCTCTCATATTTCGAGTAAATGTAACTTTATGAAAATTAGGAAATTCATGCCAACTTGTAATACAATTTTCAATTAAAGTTCCACGTGATCCATGTGCGATTACTGCAAAAATCACCGCACAGAAGTATAGTTTTTCCTCAAAATACTCTATGTTTATCGTTTTCATCACATAGATCACGCAATAATCTTTCTATGATTTTCAACACTTGCAAAGGACACATAGAAACTTCATCAATAATTATCAATGATGATGAATTTATGAAACTACTGTAGCTACTATTTGCAGTAAAATTTGATACAGAATTTTCTAAAATGGGTATAGGAAATTTAAACACATTGTGTAAAGTCCTACCTCCAAGTAATAAAGTTGAAGCTATGCCACTGAACGCAGTTGGAATACAACGAAGATTAAACGAATTTAATTCGTGAATAAAATTCTTGAATAATATAGAGAATAACATTGGATCCAGTATCATGATACAAAATGTCACGAATAACTTGATCAATGAGATTACGCTGTTCAATATTTGCACTTTCATAATACACACAAAACAGCATCTCTTGTTCTATTATATCAATAATATTTTCTTCTTCTATTCTCTGCGAGTATGTGGGAACTGGTAAACCAAGAATTTGACAGGACAAATTATGAACATTCAAAATTTCATCAATTCCTAATAGAACTCTATTAAAGGATACTTTTTCCTTGTAAAGTCTTAGAAAATCTTCACTAAGATATACTTTAAATTCATTCCATAGCGCTAATGCATTCGCTGGCACATTTATTGCACAAATGTAACCAAATAAATTCCGCATTTGCTTTGGTGAATGTAATTCTTTTGATTCATTTAAACATTCCCGCCATTCATTACTTTCATAGCCTTTGTTATCTTATTTTCATGCCCATAGCACTGTCATAGCCTTTATACACATATTTATAAATGTACTTGACATTTTTGACTGTAGTAAATTTAGCAAGTAAATATGGATTGTATGGTACGATATACCGATTGTCAAGGCAACTACCACGAACTTTTGCATTAATACCATTACCACGTCTTCTGTATAATGGATACCCATTTAACGATTCACGTGTAGTTTCATTAAATAGTTTTGGATACTCTTTTATACATTTTCCATCTCTCATACATACAGAATTAGGATTAAGTACTCCGCATGAACCATGCATCATATGTTTTACAACATATTTATGTAATGTTGGATGTGTTTCAATGTGAGGAATCTCCGCAAATACAACTTTATCAATATCTATAGCATTAACAATTTTATCTTGCTCATTTAAAGTGAGTAAAAGGGGAGCATGAGGCAATCCTCTTTTTTGAAATTCAATTGCATAAATGAGTGCTTCAACTTTACCAAAGATATTATTTTGTATAAGGCCCTCTATGAATACTTTCAACTTTCACTTGAATACACGCACAATAATATCGTGTCTAAAATTAGCAGCTTCACCTACACCAATGTTGTTAACTATTTCTGGCCAACTTGGATTGCAAGTCATTGTAATAAATAAAGAAGGCTTTTCGAAATATTTTATAAATGATACTGCATCTAAATAATTCTGATACATATTTCTTGGAGATCCATTGAACGAAGATAGTAAAATTATTCTACGACCAGGATTACTGGCATTGATGTTCAATTCTATGTAGTCTGTTAAATTGTCGTAAACTTCAGATCTAAGAATTGTTTGATTTTGTCGAATGCAATGTAATCTTGAGCCCTCTATTCTCACATACATATCAACTATCCACTGCAGAAATAATTTTTTGTGAATGGTGCTACATGCCGAAATCTTCTCTAATCGCAAGTCGATAGGCTGCTTACTAAAGCATGGCTAATTTTTTTCTGGGTGCTCTTGAATTAGATATAGTTGGTACGTTATGAGGAATATTGTTATGCCACCCAGTATCACCATTTGGAAAAAGTAATGATGAATTTAAAATTGAGATATTTTTGATGCTATTATTAACTTTTGAAAATGAAATCATATTTCGTTCAAAGGTTGCTCACCATCAACTCTACCAAATATTACTGCTACATCAGTTTGAACTGCATCATTGAAATGGCGTTGATTTAAATCATGATTTACTTTAATGAGCATACAACTTATTTTTTTTTTATTTTCAACTCTGTGACAATGATGTTTCATTGCAATGAATGACCAAACCAAAGGATTACTGCGTTCCAATTAAAGATATATTTTGCGCATTATATTGTTATGGCATGTTTGATTAAAATGTTGTTGTAATCTATAATTGATAGTGTCGACATCATAAAAATCGAATTGCGCACAACATGGTGAGCGTCCATATGCCGCATTCATTGAACCTGATCTGTGATAAAAACATCATGTTTTTGACATGATACACTCCACTTGTAACTGCCCCGCAAATTTTAGCTTCTGAGCTAATAATAGCAAATGATGAATTATATTTGCGAATGTCTTTAAAAAAATTTTTTACCTTACTTTTGATTGAAGATTCATTTGAAATAAGTCCATAATACAATGATTTAAAATATTCATTTTGACTTAAGGGCGGTAATATTGCTTTACCCTTATGACAACATTAAGTGAATTCAGTCCTGTCACTTAAAGTCACTTTAGATTCAAAACGTTTCGCATTGCAAAACCTGCATTGTAAATCCATTAATTCACGATCATAACTATGAAAAAGTCTTGGAATTACATTTAGTGCACATTTATATGTATCTCTAAAAAATACTTCTTCATTTTTAAACTATTAATATTATTTAAATTTGCGTTTGGTCTATTAATATGTGTATGCGAAACAAACTATGAATATGACATTATCATAATTATGATTATTTTTGACATTCAGTAAGACTATGGACAAATAATATTAATCTCAGTTTGACCATAGACTTCAACCATAAACAAAATAGTACATATGTGTGTCCACATATGTGTGTGTGTCAAACACATGTATTTCTAATAAAAATCTATATATCTCTTTCTATTTAAAAATATTAGCTTTCAGCACTCTTCTCCATATAAACTTTAACTGTGCCAAATTTCATACTCCTCCGGACGCGTAAGTTTTGCTTCGCATATTAATATTTTGGTTATTATTAACCTTTAGATAATTGAATAATATTTTATTAAATCGTAATAACTCTAATTTCAGATAAAAGGTTAAATTTTTTATTACTACATATGGGAAAATAACAAAGTTAAAGCACAATAACTTAGAAACTGTCTGGCAGATAAACTACAATGGAAAGCCAGCGGAAAAATAAAATTATGGACAACTCATATGTCAATATGTGTGTATATACATGTGTGTGTGTGTGTCAAAGGCATAGTAGTATGTGTAATGATTTTTTTATTAATTTAATGTGTTTCTAAGGCATTATTATATAAAAATTTTAGCTTTTCGTACTCCTCCATACAAACTTTAACTGTGCCAAATTTCATACTCCTCCGTCTGCGTAATTTTCGTAAAAGAGGTACAACATTTTTGCTTCACGTATTAATATTATGATTATTAATAATAATGTTACATTAAATGATAACAACTGTAATTCTTGATAAAAGATCAAATTTGTTACTATTATATATGAGAAAATAACAAAGTTGAAGCACAATAACTTGCGAACTGTCTGGCAGATAAACTACAATGGAAAGCCAGCGGAAAAATAAAACTATAGACTACTCATATGTCAATTGTATGTATATACATGTGTGTGTCAAATGCATGGTAGTGTGTGTAATGTTTTATTTATTGATTTAATGTACTTTATAAGCATTATTATTGAAAAATATTTGCGTTCTGCACTTCTCCTATATATAAACTATAAGTATGCCAAATTTCATACTCCTCGGTCCGCGCAATTTCCGTAAAAAGGGGTCCAAAGTTTTTGCTTCACGTATTAATATATAGATTAATAATATAATTTTTGACTTTTTATTTTTCAATTTATTCCTAAGACACTAACGCCTTGTTGAAATTATAATAATTTGCCAACCTCAGGACCTATATATAGTAAATCATGGTAAGAATTTTCATTCTAACACCTAAGTATAATGTATCATTAAAAATCAACTGAAAAATATTGAGGAATCGATAAAAGAATAAAAAATAGCAAAATTTATGCGTAACATCAACAGTTTTATAAAGATAAACGAAAATACAGAAAGCAAATTAGTATATTATTTTTGACACATAGGTCCTGAAAATGTCATAAGGAAAAAGTTTAATATTTTTAGTAAATAAATTGAAATTTTCCAATATATATCATTAATTTATTCGAAACCTTTATAGACCACACAACATGTGCAAAATCACCTGATTTTTAGGATTCTATTGTATAGGCTAAAAGTTGAATCTGTACGTTGAAAATGTTTTGAGAAAATTATTGATGGATGCTAATTGAAACAAACGGAACCCAAAACCAAAGTTATAGAAAACACATCATGTAAAAACTGGTAGAGGGATTTTAAGGAATTTTTTTACAATTATAGTTTGTATTTTAAGTTAACATTGACAACATAATTTATCGTAATTTATCATACAGGAACTGGAATAATCCTTAAACATTAACGAATTTGGTAAAATTGCTAAACTTGACAACATTTACGACTAGATGTTTATTGAGGCTTGATCTCATTGAAGAAAATTGGATCTCATTGCGCTATTCTCGTTATTTGACCAGATAAACATTTAAACTTTTTTTTTACTTTGAACATACTGCAAAATTTGTTTCCACATGACCAAAAAGAGTCAAAGAAAGGAAGATTTCCGAACATTTATTAATGTCGAAAACGTTTCATTAAAGCGATACAAACTACTTGTAACGCCATATATTTTACAATTGGTTTTCTGGTCTCCTTTCAATTTAATAATTTTAATGGATATTAACATAACCAAATAAAACCTAAGATCCACACGAATGAAGTCTCAGGTAAAATAATAAAAAAAACATTGTGCGTGTCAACCCCGAAGCGCCACTGGAGTTAACTCCTTAATTACGATTGTCTTGAAATGTACAAAATAGGTAAAACTGTATATAGATATAAATGTCAATATCACCTATTAATATATCTCTTACCGTTAAGATAGCGTTCATAAGAAACGCATTCGCTGGACTGTTTTTTTTCATTGACTTCCGTTGCAAAACTGGTCTGCATGACATTTTTTTAACGGGATAATATATAACCTATGTCCATCCTTAAGGTTCTTTCTAAATATTGGTGAAAGAATTTTTGAAATCGGATGAGTAGTTTCGAAGTTTACCTACTACATTCAAATTCACAAAATTTGACTTTTTTATAATATATGAAAAAAAATTTAAGAGGATAATATATAATTTATCTCCATCCTGAATATCCTTTACAAATATTGGCGAAAAATTTTTTGACTTTGGATTAGTGGTTTTGGAGATTACCTCCTATATCCAGACTTACAAACTTTTACATATTGAATATATTTTGGCGTTCATTTTGTAGAAATTCATTGTTCACAATTAAATGAAACTACGTGATGTAATATTATTTCTACTTTCTTTAAGTTCTTTACCGCGACCTAGGTTTCGTTGTATTAGAAAATCTTCAGGGGGGCTATTAGCAAAGATTGCTTTCATTTAATTGTGAAACTCTTACATTTTTTAAGGCTCTGAATTTCTGATGTAACTCCTCATAAAAACTTTATACCGGGCGCTGAATATTAAAATCTTTACTTAGAAAGTAAACTCCAAAAGATATCCAGGTTTGAGATGTAGTGGAGAACCAAGTGTATCGTGTAAAATGCCTCGCGTATTTCTAATTTTCATATTGTTAGGTTAATATTATATAACACCCTTTTATTATTGTCTACATTTATTAAAGAGAGATAATATGACAATTTACATAAATATGATGTATATATATATATATATATATATATATATATATATATATATATATATATATATATATATGGAAAATATTTCCTCTAAGAAATATTTATACAAGTATGTAATTACATAATGAAAATTTAATATTGAGTAATCCATACAAAATATACCAAGTAACGCCCTTAATATATTAAACTAAAACTTAATAAATTTAAATTTTCCGTTTGAGTTACTGCTTTATCAAATGATCCAGAAACATAATACTTCATATTTTCAAGTCTTAAATCATGTTCACATGAAAATTTACAACACTTCATAGCGAATCTTCCTAAATTGAGAATTTAAACAAAAGCGTAGAAATATTCGAAGTTCGCCAAAGGTTTAGTTAGGCTCTTGATGTTTAATTTATAAGGGTGTCAAACCGTTCTGTAAAGTTCACGAAAAAAGTCAAGTATTAAGTTTTTAGTTTGAAAAATTAAATTAGTCCCAAGTTAATCTACATTAATTTTCAGCAAAGTGTATTGCTTGGGCAGTACACTTTTATAATTTATTTTCTTTTAATAGTTTTGTTTTATGGAATTCAGTAATGTATCAAAAGTAGTGTAATTACACAATTCAGTCAATACATAAATATATAGAAAAAGTGAAAATATTGTATAATTACTAGATATAATTCAAAATTACCAATCGAGCATTACCGGTCAAGTAATGTCATTCCTGCTCGATTACAATTTCATATATCATGTAGAGTAATTGTTAGAATATCTAATTATCAAATTTATGGAGCATGCCAACATCACTTAATAATATCTATAAGACCTTCAAAATATTGAAGAACTCATATGACTCTGGTTAATTTAAGATTTTAGAAAAGCATTTGTCAGAAGATAACCTTGGGCATACTTCCTATAAAAGAAATTTAACCAAATTTATACCAAATTTACCATAATAATTCATTATTTATAAGTTAAGTTAAGAGTAATACTATATATATATATATATATATATATATATATATATATATATACTATACCCAACTCTAACATCATATTTTTGGGGGGGTGTGTTTTTGATGACATTATCGATTTTACCTTTTCTTCAAATTATTCTGTTAAGTACGTCGTATCTGGCTTTTACAGTAACGATTATATGTGTAATAGTAAAAAAGAAAAAATGATTGAACTAAATTATGCAGTTTTACAGTTTCAAAACTACGAAAATGTTGCAAGAACTAGATTACGAAATATCAAAACATGATATTTCCATAGAAAGGGAAACAACGCTACAGCATCTGGGCCGCACGAATTAATTTATTGACATAGTTTAATTTTCATTATTTGAGATAAGTTATAATAAAGAACGATATGATATCAAACAACACCTATAAGAAGGAGATTCAAGTTAATAAAGGATACTAACTTCGAGATAATTCTACATTATTGTCATAAAATGGAATATTCAAAAATAAGATATTGCGCACAGTACTCTTTGTTATCATTATTTTATCCACAAAGCTTCATGTACATAACGTGAGAAAAGTTGTAATAAATAGCATAATGATTTTTGACATTTGTCAGAAATTAATATACTGCCTTTTGCATACTATACAGTTTTTACACATCCCTTCTCCCACTGGCAACTCTTTCTTTACAGTTTGTACAACGTCAGTTTAAGATACTCAGTGGTATAACTCTAGGACGGAACAAATTCCGAGATGGAAACTTTATCGCAGAACTCTTTCAAATAAAGAACATCAGTATTCAATCTAATACAGCCTTTGAAAGTATATACGTTCAGTCCGTATACGCATAAAGACCCGCTGATTGGGATGTGATTAGTACTTGTCCAGTAACATTTCCTTTGAAAATACCATTCTACCCTTATTTTTATTTAACTGTGCAATTTTTTCATTATTTTGACTATAGAACAAACTAATTTAACTTCATTGAAATTTAGTGTTGCACAGTCCATTAAAGTGGTGGTTACTTCTTAAAATCAGATTTTGGCTTATATTTTACAAGGAATTCATACTTAATATTATATCATAAAAAAAAAATTAAACCGTGAAACTTGAAGATCGGCCAAAAATGCTTAAATCATCAGACTTGAAGATCTGTGATTATCTTAAATCATCAGACTTGAAGATCTGTGAATTTTGAAATCAGTATGGTGGATTGAGATCAAAGAGAGACAAAGACTCCGTTATTGAACACATGACTCCAATTCCTCAACCTGATGTTGCAGTGGTACGGCATATTTTTGTATTTCAATGTCCGGATTTATTCGACCAATTTATGTGATTCTTTTTTACTTGAATGACCTCAATTTAATAACGTGAAAAATTGATTTGATTTTGACCATGGAAATTGAAGGTACACCATGTTTCAACAATGTCCATGAGCTTGAATGATATAAGCCTAATGACAATTTAGTAACAAAGTTTCCAAAGTTTTAACACGGCTAAGAACAGCATAAATCTGCCCTTTAGCTAAATCAGACTACAACGATGGAGTCGAGGGCTCGTGACAGGAACTTTTCACGGATGAAGATCAAACTCACCGAGTATGAATTTTTTATTTGTGTTGATGTAAACAAGAAAATAACAAATTAAATAAGTTGGTAATTATAATTCAACATAAAGCTACAAAGCAACTAAGGTATTAGTTGATAGGTAGATAAGTAAGTAATTACAAATATAAACAAATACATAAATTGAATAAACATTAAAACGTACGTATGTAAGTGTATAAAGTATAATGATATATATATATATATATATATATATATATATATATATATATATATATATATATATACATAAAATTGAAGAGACTTCAAATAAGTTCTGAATAAGAGGCGTATTGATAAGTACTAAATAATTAAAATACGAATACTCAGTTGGAATATTTGCGTAGTTTTATGTACTTCTTTATTTATATGAAATAGAAAAATAAAGAATGTCAATAGAACAATAATTGAACAAAAATAGGTGTACTTAAGCTCTGTAGTTTAGGAAAATCTGATCTTTTGAAGAATTGATAGTCTTAAGAAATTTTGATCTTTCTGTGCGTCTACCGATATCTTACTTTCTGTCATTAGAAATATCATTTTGATAGGATGTCTGAAAAATTTGGTGAGTTTGTCAGAAAAATGAGAAATAAAATTTGGGTCCGAACAAAATCTGATAAATGCAAATGGGTTATGATTCGACTGATTTTTCTGTTCAATTTCTCGTACACTTTAACTTTTTCTGCATCAATATTTTACGAGATTATTTTTAGTACATAACTTATTAAAAATTAAAAATTTATTGTATTATTTAGAATTGAAGTAAGTTTGGGACAACAAAATGTTATACAACAGCGTATCCTCAGAACGTGACACTCCACTTACTCGCATTCAATAAAACAATAACTTGTTCTGAACGCCCGCCATGGAAATGTGACGTGCTTTATTAGCAGTTATTTATTGAATATTTCGAATTACTCAAACATTTCCAAATATCACACATTATAACTGACTTTAAAATTATTCCACTCGAGTTTTGATATATAGTAGATAGACGTAGTATTAGCGATCTCGTTATTTTTCTTCTTAATTCATCCTTGGTTTTAGACTCAAAATCTAGGCTCCACACAACAGTATTATTAATCCAATAAATGTTTAGCATTCATCTCTTTTAAGGTTCTATATCTCAAAATACAACCCGACCGAAAATAGTCCGTCCATTACAACCGTTTTTCTCAAATATATGCATAGCCAATATTCAAAAAGTTTGTTTTTATTTTAGGGACGCCAACATAAATACATAAACCAAAGTTTTTTTAATATTTTTTTTACTAACCAAGTTAAATGGTATGTTATAAGATATTATTTGAAGTGGTTAGTTATGGGGGAGGGGGTCTCAAAAACATATTTTTTTATAATTTTATATTTACTTAAAAATATGCGAAAAAAATATTCTCTTCCTCAACCTTATTTGCGAAACTACACCACCAAAAATTGTGAAAAAATATATGTTTTTTAAGAACTCATACAAAAGTTATTAAAATTTGTACATGTTTTTGAGCCTATGAAAAACACAATAGATATATTTACGTTTTCCTACATTAACAGTCGATTTTCTTCCAAATAGTGCGACGTGAAAGCTTATAATGGGGATAATAATATTTTTTATTAATCTTCACATTTTTACTGGTTAACTTTTTGAAAAATATGCCCATAAGAACCAAAGAGGGTGCAAATAAAAATCTAATTATTGTTTTAATTTTATGCATTATGTGGGGATATAATTTAAAAAGGTGTATTGTAAAAAACAAAAACATGTTAACTAGCATGTTTAAAAAGAAGACCGTTATTTCCGAAACTATAAAATCAAAAATCATGAAAGAAATAAGGTTGATAAAATTTTACTAGAATATTACAATGGATGTAAAGTCTAAAAATTTTTGAGTGTCACTATAATTAATTAAAGTAAGTCCCCTATCAATTTATTCTATACTTCTTTGACATCGATCATTGAATTAGGGAGAAATATGAAATAAAGATAAAAGCACAAAAGTACACATTATTAAAAATGTTTAAAATAATATGTGAAGAGTAATGGAAACATTTATATGAATATACTGGAACAGAAACGTGGTAAAAAAATTGAATATATTAATCGATCATATTAAAGTCTTTAAATGTAAATATATCCATAATTTTACAAGCTTTTTTAAATACTACGTATTTTTTAATACTAGTTACTACATGTTCAATTAAAACTTCGCGAGTGTTACGTGAACGTGGTTAGCCACTTTTCAACGCTGAGACACATCTAAGTGACTATCTACATCATCAAAGCAGAAAATATGAAATTTTGATTGTGAGTGGAAGTCGGCTTTTCCCTCTTAGGAAGAATTTTCTATGACGAAAAGGGACGAGAAAAATAATTTCTACATTATTATAACTAAATTATATTAATTAGTAGTTTAGTCTTTATGCATATTTAAGTAGGTGCTACTTAAATTTATTTCATCTTATTTACTATTTTTGTATGATAAAAATAATATCTATGGAAAATGCTTACAAAAAGTTATAATTATTCCGAAATTTAAAATAATAAATATTCCAAAATTTAAAAGAATTTAAAATAATCTAATACTTATATAATAATTAAAAATAATCTAATACTTATATAATAATTAAACAGAGCCTACAAATCATTATCTCAAAGAACAAAATTTAACGGAGCGTCGATACTTTACCCACCGCCCGCCCATCACATTTGTACAGACGCTACACAGCGCGGAACGCAGACGGAACATGCGGAACGTGACGGCCCACTTATCCAATAAAACACTTGTTTCATTTCCCGCATACTATACTTTTTTTTGTATCGACATATACAAGTAACGCATTCAATTTGTATGTTTATTAGGTGTTTTGAAGATTGTTAATTTTGCGTGACTAAAAAGGACTCCACTCGAAACAAGGACTCTATTAGAACACTAGGACTCTAACCGAAAACATAATTTTTATCATATCACATATTAATTATCGTTCACGTGCACGCAATAGCTTATAATATTTATGCATTCGTCTTATATTTATCTATATATTAGGTAGTAAAACAATTAGATACCTGCAAAGAGGCAAACTTGAATTAGTTGATCGTAAATAGTTCTACTTTGATATTTATTCAATAAAAAAAAAATTAAAAAGATATCACACAACAATTAGTACCCACACATTTTAGGACAGTTTATACAGCCAACAATGATCTTATGAATGCTCTTATGTTATGTACTAATAATTGATAATATGAATTACATTAATTTTTTTTTATTTTAATTTGGTCTCAAATTTATATCTGCAAATATTTCCGTAATTGTTTTTATTTATATTTTACTGATTTTTTACACTTATTATTTTTTAGATAGAAAAACACTTTTAAGACGTTTTTTACCCCATAGTCAGTTATTTTTTTCTGTCGCAAAGAGGTATGTCGTTTGCAATTATATGAAACGGTGAGCAGCCTATTTAATTTTTTTTTAAGAAAGAACCGGAGGTACATAATAAATATACTCGTTTCCAACAGTTGCGTGGTAAAATTCACAACATATAAAATCAATTTTTTTTAATTAGACTATTTTAAACGTTAGCCCGTCTTTTCAGCTAAGTTCTGGTGAGATCATAAAAACTAATAAATATGCAAAATAAATACTAATAAAGATTTAAACAATATCTTGTCCTGTCCAACAATTCACGCTTTGTGGAAAATAATTTGCAAAACGGTTTTCATACAATTTGACTGTCTTGAGAAAATAAATAATCTAATTGTAAATTTGTTCACCACGGCTTGAAAGAGAAGTGTCAAAATAATATTTTTTTTTTGAGAACGTGGTATATTTTTTCGGGTACCCGTTATTGTATAAAACATCTTGTAAACCTGTTAGCTACCTCAAATCAAAAAGGAATGACAGTATGAAACATTAATAACAAACATAACAACAAACAAATTAACATGCCCAATTGTTATGAATATCTCTTAAAAAAACAATTTAAATCGTAATAATTACTCACGCTTGCAGCAACAAAACCTTTTCTCGGCAACTTTCAGTAATATTTTTCTTAAGTTTATTTTAACCTTATTCCATATGTCAAAACAATATCTACGGTCTGATTTCTTCATTTATTACCTTAGCTTTTCAGTATTTTTACAAACATTTTCTGAACCTGCAATTTCACTGCGATATTATCTCTTACTTCCATTACTTATATACAAAATCTTCTAAATGGTCGCTTGAAAGTGACCATCAAAGCTATTATTATTAACTAAGTTTTTGGCGGACAATATTTTTCAAAGAATTCACGTTTAAGAAATATGTACCTATTTTTAGGGTGATATGTTCTAGGTAATCTACCAACTTTTTGGAAAATTTGGCACTTATTACCTAATTTATTGAATATCACACCTCAAGAAAGAAAAACCTCTCGAGTTATTTTCGTGAGTTCATAAATTCATGAAAACATCCTGAATTTTCGTGAATAGACGAAGTCTCGAAGAAGTTTTCATATCTGCTAGATTATATTCAGCAAATTCGTTTTATATGTTGAAAGAGGATCAGAGTAATAACGAATATCTGGATATAACATCAATTTTCTTTCGCAGCGTATAAAAACTTTCCTTAATTCTGACCGGCCGGTTCGCCGGAATATAAATTCTTTAATAAAGATAAAAGTGGAAGAGAAGAATGATCAATCAGCGAACAGCGCGATACTCATCATGTTACCGTTAATGGTCATTGTGAACAATTGAATGCTGGAGGCATTCATTTTTTTACAATTATTTCTGAGTTCATTATTTATGAAGTGAACTTTCACATAGTTCTAATATAAGAAAACTATATTTTCTACTGGAACCGGATGTATTAAAATGCTACAGATAATGCGGAGAATCCGGTCTTAATAAAAAATCTCATGTTACGTAATTTCCTTGCTCCAAAAAATAGGCTTGTAAACCTACTTATCTGATGCGGAATCTCTTTATTTTTAATATGTTCATGTGCTTTATTTTCACGTATTTTACATGTATACAATCTTAAATTACAATCTACGTCAATTTGTTGTAAAGTACCGAAACTTAAATCTTATACGCCTCTGTATATGATCTGACAAGTTTATGCCAAATTTTATACATAACGTTGAAATTACATTCAAGACTTTCCTCCCTCCATTCATACGATTTACTAAAACAGAAAATGCTTAATACTTTTGATATGGATGTAGAATGACAGTCAAAAGCTCGAAAAATATAATTTTATTTAAAATAAATTTTTCTTATACTTGAATGGCAATTACTTGCAATTTATTTTGAAAAAAGGCGCTTGCTTAAAAGAGTCATATTTTTTTTTAATTTTAGAAGGACCTACTCAGAAAGGTTCTAAGAACGTACATAAAGATGTTCTCATAGTTTCCATCTAGAATTACTGCAAAAGTTGTAGAACATTCACCTGATGAGAATACTTAACTAAGTTTATTTACTTGTAGACGACGAGCCAGTCTGGTACAATTGACAACTGTCTGCTTTAGTCTGATACAACAGACAGCACTTCAGCAACCAAGAAGCGTGTGTAGCCTAGTTAGTTCGGAGTTGCACTCACAGACGCTCATTGTTTAAATATTAGATCGCAGTGCCCCATAACAAACTAATTTTAGTACGTTACTCTGTGATACTTTACTCGGTATTTAAAATCTTATTCAATTAAAAGGCGAAGAAAAATAGCTGTAAGCAGCAATTTCCCTGTTGCATACTATTTTCTGAAAGCAAAGGTGGTCTAAAATGATAGGAAATTGTTGCTGCGCTAAAGGATGATACTGAAAAATAAAATAGAAAACATATATATTCGAGGTATGCCATGGAAAAAAGAAAATTTGCTACACTTCCGAGTCCCACTTTTTTACATTATATTTATCTACGATCTTCGAGTTACATACTTGTAACGAAGAGTACTATTCAATATAAATAGTACATCTATTCATAACTATTTTAAGCTTTCCTAAAACCCATTCTAGAATCAAAATCTAAGAAGATTTCGATGCGTAAGTCTACAAGAAGTAACAGATTTTATGTTCATAATTATTGAATTTATTCCGCTGCAAATAAATGAAGAAAATATTTGATCAAAAATATAAATTTTTAGTTATCCATTAAGGATACTAATTGTCTACCAATAGTTGCAAGTTTCTTGTTCTCATATTTTTAAGTTCTTCTGTCTTAAATTATTTTTCTACTAAATCTCTTTAGATTAATATGGAGAAACGCCGTGATAGAAGGTCTCTTTATATCAATTATTTTCCATAAATCTCTAGATTTCTCTATGCTAATGCAGTAACATTGAAATATGAAACGGCCATTCCAAAATCGTAAATATCAAAAAAAGAAATTATGGAAACTTATTATATCCGTATTTCAATCGCTATGTACAAGATCAAAATATTACGTTAAGGCACGTTTTGGCATTTTCTCTGTCAGCACTTTGCGCACTACCCGCCCATCACATCCGGGTGGGCGCTACGGCGCTTGATGTACCTCTTAGTCAATAAAACACTTGTCCGGCATCCCTTTCGGCTCAACCTCTTTATATTGACGAGGGCAAGTGACGCGACACGTTCAATTTACGCTTGTTTTTTATTTATTTTCAAGTAACTCAACTGTTGTTTTTTAGAGTTTAATGCTTAGAAAGAACATTATATCGGCTTTGTCTTGGATGCATGCCGTTATATTCCTAGTTCGGTTATATTAGTCATCTGGTATTATCATAATTGTTGGATATATCGTAATTATTTATTTTTGATAAAATTATTGAAATAAAATGAAAAGTTGGCACATGAAACTAATTATTAAAAATTAACAAATATATCAGTATTTAATTAAATACGACCTAAAATTATTCTGCCTACTACAGAAATGTTATGTTCAGGGAATATCATAAATAGGCGATAATGAAAGTTAAGTGGGTACGTCAATAAAAAATTGTTTCACTGGGACGTTGCAGCCAATGATTTTTGCCCCACCTCTGATATATTATAACTTGAGACAAATGGTATTTGAGATTAAAACACAAAACTTGATATTTTAAATTTAGTAATACAGTGTCTTACCTACAAAGAACCACGCCTTGCTCCTTAACTTATTTTAGATATTAAAGAACAAATATAGTAATTAATCGATTTCAATCAAAATAAATTCAAGTGTTTCATCACTATTCCTTTCATACTATAAACCTACTGACAAATTCACAATTCAAACGCACAGTTTTCATTGATTGTAGTCATAAAAATTCTGAATTTTGTAACTTATTCACTCGCCGGCTCACCCGCTTAATCTTAAGAACCTAGTCACTTCCAGAAGACGTAAAAACTTTAAAAGAAATCTATTTAGTATCGGGTTCAGATATTGCAAGAATAAATATGTTAACTATTGTATAAGGAGACATAAGCTTTTTAAAAGCTAAATCATCAACCAGAAAAATAAGGAATCTTGTATTATTTTAAGTCAAGAAAAGTCATGTTATTTTTTGTAGTAATTTGTAAATGTTTAACGAAACTCTTTGAACTAGCAAAATTAAACAAAGTGCCGATTGTATTTCATTATATCCTCAATCTTTATACGTACCATACTAATCCATGAAACTTACAGGCTAGAGAGAACCGTGAAAAAAAGTTACGAAAAACTCGTATCATTACTAGAGCGAAAAAGTCATAAAAATGAATAAAACAAATATCAATATCAACAAAACAATTATTAATTTCAATCAACAATTTATTTTTAATTAATTGAGATAGTCGCCACATTTTAGAAAAATCAAATGATATTGAATATTTTTTGCAACCGTTCTTAAAAATCATGAGATTTGCTTCATTATTTTTATTTTTCACTATCTTTTTGTGACACTTTAAAAATATAATATATGCGCTTTTATAAAAATAGCTTTTTAATATTCTATTATGATCACAAATCATATTTTATTTTTTTCTATTTCCTTTTGGTCAATCGTCGAAATGTTTGATTTATTATATTTTAAAATATACTGTTTTTTTAATTATATTCTATTTTCACTCATATTCTGTTTTCGCCAATCGCCTTTGGTACATATGTATTTAATGTTTAAAATACCAATAAGTGAAAATTTTTAAATCTGGAAGTTGTCGACTAAAAACAAACATAATTTTTTTTTATTTTACCTATCAAACTTCATAGTAAATATCTCTAGGTTGGGGGTATTTTAACAGTAGCTGTGATCCTAGAAAATATAAAAGAAATAAATAAAACCAGATCTGCATGGCACCATCGCTTTGCTTAGTACTTTTATGTTTATGTAAACTGGTTGTAGTTTTGCTTTAACATTATTGTATATACGCGATTTTTTTATGTATATAGATGAATCATCTTGTTACATATAAGATTTTACAGCAGCAACAGCAATTTTACATTGGAAACCAACACTTTGATTTTGAAATACGGATTTTGTTTCGCAAGTAATTGAACAATTTGTGATTTATTAATTTTTTATTGAACTATTTAGTTTAAAATACTTCAAAAACTTAGGTTTCGATGAAAGGAAGCCTGTCTTTGACAACATAATTTATTGACTTTTCGTACAAGTAGACATATATGGTACCTACTGTACTTTACTGATATGGATTATTTTATTGAGGAAGAAACCGTAATTTTAGTTTTGATTATGATCAGCTGTATATCCGTAAGATTATTAATATGTTTATTTTAAATTAATTCATATTCTGTGTACGGGATCACTAAGTTTGACTGCAGTGAACAGTTTTCAGTTATGTGTTGTTTCAACAACCAGAGTTATGTAAAGGCACAATTCTTAAGATTTTACAGACCTTATCATATAACAAAGCCGTAGAGAATTGAGAATTTATCGTGACCAGGTGCAATATCATTATAGATATAATATTTGGTGATTCTAAGTTAAAGGGCAAATGTCCTGGAACTCCGTGACGTTCACTTGAGATATAATTAAAAATATCTTTGATAGTGGATGAAACAATACGAAAAGTGCACCACTTATGATATTGTTTCTTGCATTAGTTTAATGGTGAAAATGTCGCTTTGCTTCAAAAATTTAAGGAAGGTACTTAAAGTAGGTTGCTAACTAACCTAGCTATACCAATTTATCAAAGCACGAATAATACCAATCTAACAACAAAACTACCAAAAACAAGAAAAGCGCAACGAAAAAGAAACGGTGTTTACAGAAAAATATAGAAATGGGAAATCACTATTTGATTTCCTGTTTCTATCTCCTATTTTGGGTAGTTTTATTTTTATCTTGGTCTCATTTGGTGTTTCTTAAAGTGATGTGGCTAGTTTTCAACTCGAGGGCCCTCTCCATAAACCATCTCTTAAATATCTATCGGATTGTGTTTGATATTGTAAGTCATTTTATTATTACCAAGCTATTCCATAACAAAGGTTGGAATCTGACCATGATAAGTACTGTACTATTATTCCCTTTATTACATAACATAACATTTACTTGACTAACTTACTGTTGGGTTTCGCCAAAGATACAAATTACTGTAAAATAAGAAGCGTAAATTCAAAGATTTTCCAGTTCGCGCTGGAATAGGCATGCGATACGAAAGGAAGGCGACAAAAATATCTTCGTGGGAAAATGCACAATAAAAATGGCACACCAAGACTGTCATAATAATCGGACGTGCTTTTTTATTAATTTTGTGAAAGTGACTGTGATGAGGTTGTTGTTTAAGTAAAATCCAGTAGCGATTTTTTATGTAAAAACATTTATTATAATATAGAATTTTTATAAGACTAAAAAAAATTTTGCTTTTATAAGTTTTTCTTTTTATTCTAAAATCAGTTCTACTTTCCTGGATTGTTCTTCCAATCCTTAGAGAGCGATGCCACTCCCTTCATAAATTTATGTTATAAGGAACATTGGAAACAAAAATTATATCGTTTATTATTAGAATTATATTTTAGGTCAGAATTATTTATTCATTTTTATATATCATATTAATTATGAACCTGTCTTATGTAACAATTAAATCAAGTCAAGTAATGAGTAGTCTACACAGATGTATGCATAGACGCGTTTGTTTCTGTTTTATCTTTATATGGATTCCTTGAAAAATCGAAGCATATAACAAAATCATACAGAGAATAAAATTTACGAAAATTTTCTTATCGAGTTCCACAACAGGTATGTGTTAACATTCCCAGAATTTCCCCAAAAGTTTGGCAAACCGGATACACTTCACTCAATGCATCGCATTGCCTGGGATTATCATGCCGTTCGCAATCAATACCTCTTAAGTAACATTACACCTTGCACTCTATATATACTTGGGCATATATAAATAATTAAGGATAAATAGTATTTATATTAACATTACATTATTTTTCATTATGCAACGTTGCCTAGTATACTTTTCAGAGACGTGGAAATATCGTGAACTTCCAAAAAACCTTGAGGTTTAGATTCATCGCTGTAGAATTCCGGTAAAGTTTATGTAAACTTCTAGTAATATTGCTATTATCATAAGTTTGAATTCAGCAGTTTCGAAGAAGGCAGGGAGCGACAGGTTTTAATGGACATTTTCAGTAACATTTCTAAAGCTGCCTTAGCATAATTAATAAAAAATTGTTACTGAATCCTTATAATTCATTCTTTAATTCGATCTTCCGCACCATACATGGAATCAAAAAATCTTTTTTTTTCAAACTAAATTTGACGGCCATAATATTTCCATACAAATATTTTTGAGTTTTACTTATTAAGATATACAATAATTAATGTATTATATATCTATATACATGTGAAACGTCAAGTTTCTATATCGAACTGTTTCTGAGAAAAACAACTATGAAACACAGAGAGAAAAACGTGATCTTACAAGACGGAATGATCCTGCAAGATTTCTTTTCCTTTTTAAATTTTACCTTAAAATATTTTCTTCTATTATCAATTTTACTCAGCTGAAAAAACGAGCTGTTCCGGAGGTTTTTATCTATTTCCCCTCCTTCTTTGTTAAGTGTTTGTTCAGAATCTAAAGGTCGTTGTAAGGTTATAGTTACAATATGATATGATGACAATGCTTGATATTTTTGTATGAAATCGCTCGATTGCTTAACAGTTCAATTCACTCTGCATCCCATCTCATGAGACAACAGTGGAGGCTAAACTCACATGTGCGATAGATGTAGTAGACTATTGACATAATAATAGTATAAAATAATACGAGTATCTCCAAAATGAACTAATGGGAAAAATAAGTATAAAAAATAGATAATTTCCGAAATTAACAATTTACGAATACGACACATTTTTAATAAATATTTTTTCTTTTAAATACTAGCCACGATTGAGCCAGTCCAATAAAAATTAATAAAATAAAAGTCCTACAGTTATGGAAAACTCAACAAGTAAACTTAAGCCGCAACGTATCCAAAGGAAAATATTTTATGTTACCTCGTTTCATATTAGTTAACTTTCCTCGCACGAAATGCTTTGCTGTTTCGCCAACTTAATAAAAAGTAATATGTGTTTTTACCTATATTCCGAAGTAACTTTGTCCTGGATTAAATTGTATAATAAGTGTATATTTATAGCTTTAAGCATAATTTTTTGTGAATATAATTAAGCCTTTATTAAATCCTCAAAGAGGTTCAATCACTGTGAATCTATCTTCAATTAACACTCAAATAAACATTAAAAAAATAAATTATCCCCACGCTGCAGCATCACTCACACCGTAAGAGGAAAAGGAAATTGCTTTTTCTTGTGGGTGGTGTGTTATGGGCTTGACTCGCAGGAAATACATCCCTGAAACAGAGTGCTTCTTTTACTTAAATGTCAAATACGTACTATACAATTTACATTGCTTTTAATGAAATATATACATCGTAGTTTCCTTTTCATTTCATGTTTAATTGTATATAATATTGCAATTATTCGTTAGCAAAATAATAGTTAAAAAAAAATTAATTATATTAATAAAATTAAAGAACTCACCTGCTTCAAATGTATTAAAGAAGATCAGATATATTGGATTCTCGATAATACTAATAGAACTTAGAGAAAATTAGCCAAACTTATAGCTTAAAATATAAATGTTCAACGGTTTTTCAGTCGAAAAGTACTTATATTCTCGTCTTTAGCATTGTAAGCTCCGAGTGCGAAGTAGAAATTTTTTAAAGAAATTTACGCTCTATGTTGCTCCTTATTTATATGTAAACTTCCGTGACGATAATATTAGTATGACTATAATATACTATTTTTATAGAATTACTGTTAATTTCTATAAAATTATCCTTTCATCGTTTTGGAATCTGTCAAATTATTGTTTTTTTGGTTTATAGAACCAATTAGGTAAGCTGGAGCTAATAAGTCAAAATTATTTCACGACACTCCAACATTTTGCAGGTATTGTATTACCTGTATTAAATAAATCAGAGGAGAAACTTTAATTTTAAGACCTTTTAATGTGTCATGGATAAATTGAATTCAAAAACAATCAGGAATTATTATAATTCAGTAAAACCAGTGAGTAATGATAACCGTAAATAGACATAATAGGAACTAATCGTTATATCGTAACAAGAAACCGTAAATTTTAAAATGAGTTGAGATTTAATTTTTAAGCATAAAATATTCAATAATGGTCTGTACACAGCACTGCGTACTGGTGTAATATATCACAGCTCAAGCACAAAATTGCCAAAAAGAAATTCAAATATATGCACACTGTCTCTCGAAGAATCAGTGAATATCCAAAATAGCGCATCGTTACACATTATATCCGAATATAAATCAAAGCGTTTTTATAAAGGCTGATGGCACATATATACTATATAATAAAACACTTGTAACGTTTATTACTTTTTTTTTAACTGCAATCCTCGTAACTCAGTTTTTATAAATTCCCCTTAATTTTTCACATACATTTTATAACATATCTCAATATCAAATATTACAATATTTTCTATACCAATCCGTGCTTGATTCCAGACGCAGGATCGAGCTTTATGTAACAGTATTCTTGATCTGTAAAAACACTTTTTTGATATTAAGTGAAAGTTAAGTAAGTGAATTGAGTTTTCCTTTCACCATTGACATCAATTGTTTCTAATGAGTAAAAAATATACCACACTACTATAATTTCCTAGCATGGCCTGATAATATCTCTTACAAACTTTTATACTTAGTAAATCTTGATTGTAGCATTCTCTTCTCTCAAATGTTCATTCACTGTCTAGTTATATTTTTTTATATGACGATCGTATTTGTAGATCTGGCAGTAAAGTCGCCATTTATTTTCGGATTAATTTACCCTATAAAATTTGAAAACAATCGCTCGCCAATCAACTCACACTCTTTATCTTTTGATCTTCACGGCGGAATTATGGGTAAATTTAGATAAATCTTTCTCCACCTGCAATAAAAATCGAAATCAGTTAAAATTTTGGAATCAGTTAATATATTATCGAGAAACAAATATATATAAAATGGTTTATATCCTATTTTAAAGACCGTAAAGAAACTGCCACAGCATCCAATGTGTCGCAATGAACTACTTCGACAAGTAACGTGCTACTAGGGGGTGTACTTTTCCCACTCCTTTCATTCAACATTAACCTGAAACTTGACAATTACCACTTTTGTATACCGATTTTTTTTAGCTCTGTGTTGTAACATAAACAGATTAAAAAAAATCGAAAAATAAAAATGATCAAAAAATACGGTGGATAGTTTATCGGCCAGAAACAACCGAATTATCATTACTAGGAGAACTTGCAAACGACAAAATGGTGACAAATTCGATACTGCGCTACGTTTTTTTTTCTTCAACTTTGTTTATAAACTTAATGCTGTGGCTGCCTTTATATATAGTTCTATATTAGAAAATTACGAGTTCAAAAAATAAATGAAAACCAAAATGATTAAAGTATGTATATGTAGCCACTAAGTTGGCAATATTAAAATATGAAGGCTAATATACGTTATATTTTAATATTGGCAACTTATTGGTGATCTAGATATTCTTTTATCGCATTGATTTTAGGAGTAAATATTTATATTTGTAACGACAATGCTATACATAATATGCAACTGTATTAACATATTTGATAAGAGTTGTTTTTTATATACGTGTGTGTGTGTGTATATATGTATAACTAATTCGCTAGAGACAAGAAGACTTCTTGCAGTTACTATTTAATGTGAAAGCTTTGAGAAATTTAAGGCCGATTAATTATAAGCCGTGGAAATGTAAAAAAATTTCTGCCAAGAAACAATATTAAGACCAATATTGAACTTAGAAATGTTAAATTATATATTTAAAATAAAAAAATTAGAAGATTTGCATTTTAATAACACATTTCTCTGCCAGTTTCTATATATTAAAGATATTATCTTCAAGCAAAAAACGACGAAAGAGCCATATATTTCCGCGAAATGCTGAAAGCAATTCAGCCAGGAAATATTTTCTCAACCACTTCTTTAATCATTAATTTTAATAAGAAATCATATATCATGTAGCTATATATCTATAGCTATTGAATATCAAAGAGATTCATCGCGAAGTTCTACTAGCTTCTTTCTCTGGAATACAAATATTCCTAATGCGTGTTGTGTAATATACAAAATCCTTGGCAGTTTCTCTTTCAACAACTTCTGATTTTACTTATATTATTTTCTTAGCTCAATTCCATTTTCTTAATAGTATGTTTAATTCTTTACATATTTTTAGCACCTTTTTCAAAAATTAGATTTCTACCACGCTAATACACCCCTTTCATCTCTTTGCAAGATTTCAAACATTAGATGAAAGTGATTTTAAATTATTTTATTTTCTAGTGACACGTCTAGTTTACTTGAAATCATTTTTTACTTCCCTCAGTGGATCGTAAAGCTAAAAAAATTTCGAGTATAATTCTTGTTATTTTAAATTAAATTATTTTAAAAGTTTGAACATTTTATTCTAGTTTCAATCACTGTCAATTATTTTCTAACTTTCATTAACATGAATTATTAAAATTAAAATTTTTAAAGCAAGAAAACGTGAACCGATAAATAAATAAATCATAGATAAACCACAAAATTAAATATATCAATGTTGTAATTGGTATATAAAATATTGATAAAATGGACGTAACCACACTGGAATAACAACTCTTATTTTTCTTCATCTCCTTCCGCGCCTCATTTCCCATGTACTTTAGGGTTAGCGCTCCTTGTCTCAATACGCCATTTTTGGCGTAATAGAGTCATATCCGAGCATAGTTACATTACAGTAGAAAGGGACATGAAGACGATGTGACTACGTCTTGTCTCGTCGTCTTCATGTCCCTTTCTACTGTCCCCCTCCAGGTGATTGGTGCCCTGCAGCAACCTCTTTTACATTGTTCGAACTCCGTAACAGATCTCGTCATGTTATCTTTTTAACGGAGTATAATGTGTTCATACTAGCGCAGGCGGTTTTCGGCAATTTTGTCCGGAATGTTTACAACTTTAGACGTTCACGGATATGTTCATTTCTAATTTTATCTTCCAGAGTTACTCCTCCCAAATGTCTAGGTATCCTTAACTCAGTTACGTGGAGTTTCCACTCATCAGATTTTCTCAGCGGCCAGCATTCAGATCTATAAAGTAGACCTGGCTTTACTGCTCTTTTATATATGTTACCTCTGATCTCTATAGGCAATCTTGCATTACACATGCATTACACATTTTCAATGTCACCCACGATGGGTACATCTGTTATTACTTTTCATTTTTTTTTTCATTTATACTTCGGAATGGAAGGGGTCGTTGAAAAAAAATAGCACATTTTTATTTAAAACATTCATTTAAAAGCTACGATTAATTGGCCCGATTTTGTTTAAATTAAGAAATAATATCGGTGTATTTTTGTAAAATTATTTTAAAACCCATCTTTAACTCAATAAAAATAATTTATTTATAAAAACTCCCTCGGCGCATTTTCAAATATTGAGTTACATTTAAAAAGTTCATTTATGGAATGCAAATCAATATTTTAAAACACACCGAGTTATTGAGAAAAGAATGTCCTTAACATGTCATAAAACTAGTATCCGAGTATTAGAAAATATCCTCAGCGTATCATCAAACCAGTATCCTAGTATTACGTATGGGTAATACATCTTGAGAATTTATTTTATTTATTCATTTAGACTTACCTGTGTAATCAATAACTATACAATTAAATCATATAAAACTATATCACACCTCGGTTTATAACGATTTAACTTTCAATAAACACTGCATTCATACGTTTATTAAGAAGTATAACACAAGTTGGAGGAATTTAAATAAAATTGAAAGATGGTCATCAAAAAAATTCTCGAAGAAGCCTACATCCTATGTGACGGACAGTGGATGCTCGCTGGTACCTCGAGACGACAGAGGGCTAGAGAGAAATAAATTATCTTCTGCGGACCATATAGGCCGAAAAATAAACTCAGTATCAAAACCATACGCCAGGCTTCTCTGGCATATCTGAAGTAGAGGAAGACATGCTATATCCTTTGGCTGAAGGGTTCGAAAGCTACGGCGGCCGATAAGCTCTTTTAGGCGGAAGAGCTTTTTCAGGAGCCATCGATTACAGGCACGATCTTTTAAAAAGTCACAGCCTTGATATCAGATGGCACTTATCTAAAATATTTTGTATGCCAATAGTTAACACGCTCTTTAACATGGAAAGTAGAAAAATGGACATCTTATCACTTTTAATAATGCCATATCTACATCACAAATACACTGTATTATATGTAATGGCAAGTTACGCAAATACTTCAACGATTGTAAAGTAATTCCGGGCGAATCACACAACACCGGCTGCTTGTCGCATGCATGAGAATACCACCATGGAATATATCGCGTAAGAAAATGGCTACTTTGCACATTAAGTGGTTTAATTTAAAGCAGAGCAAAGACCTTCCCCTTACATCGGATATTGCAAATTTTATGGGAAAATAAGAAATAACAGGAAAAGATGTGAACATTGTCTGGAATGAATTCCAAATGCACACAATAGGCATTGCAAAACTAAAATCAAATAAAAAACCGTCCGGATTGAATGAGGGTGTCAAAATACATGTAGCTGAAAAGAAGGCCACTTCTTAGATTTGGGAAGAGTGTAGAGAATAATCGGATCATCGCAAGTACAACCAAACAAAGAAAGACTAATAAAATGGTTGCAAAATTAAAAGCATTGGTCAATAAGAATATTAATTATCACTTAAGGATGTAGTAACTGAAATAAATATATTCAAAATTGCAAAATTTAGGAGTAAACAAAGTAAATATATAAAATGCAATAAATATATCAAGAACTCTTCTATTACAATTTTAACATCAATCGATTCTATTAATAAAAGATGGCATGAGTGCTGTGATAACTTACTGCATGAAGAATTCCCGCAAGAAAGCTTGAAGAACATGCTCGCAGTCCAGGGACCCATACTAGAAGTAGCAGCAGGAGGAGTTAAAACTGCTCTATCCAAAATAAAAAAAACGGAACAGCTACAGGACCTGATGAAAAACCATCAGAACTTCTGAAGATGAGCAATACCACCGGGACTTCACGTCTCACTGCACTATTGAATCCTATACTATTGCATGGAAAAATTCTGGATGGATGGAGACGAAGCCACTTAATCCCTTTTCATAAGAACAAAGGTGATGTAGCCGAATGCGGTAACTACCGTACAATCAAATATACGTCGCATACTCAGAAGACCTAGGAAAGCGTGGTTTCAAATAAACCGTCCAAAATCTTCAGTATAACATCCAACCAATGTAAACTCCCTAAAGAGATATATGCCATAGATACCAGTACGAATTTTAATTGAGAAATATAAAGCTCGTAAAAATATATTTTATATTCATAGATTTATAAAAGATGTTTGACTGGGTGCCACGAAAATTGATGTGAAAAGCAATGCTTGTATAACATGTTCCCGAGCAATACATCTTTCAGCAATACATTAAGGCTAGTTCTAGTAGTCCATGGATCTGAATGTTGGCCCTTGAGAAAATCTGATAAGCAGAAATTCCACGTCACTAAGAATGCTTAGGTGGTATGGAGGAGTAACCTTATAAGATAAAATTAGAAATGAACATATCCGTAGAACATTTAAAGTGACAAAAATTCCGGAAAAAATTGTCGAAAAGTACCTGCGCTGGTATGAAAAATTATGCGCCCGAAAAAAGATAACATGACGATGTGCTATGAGATATTACGGAGTTGGAACAAGCTCAAGACGCAGCAGGTCACCAACCATCTGAATGGGTACACTAGAAAGGGACATGAAGACATAAAGACGACTACATCCGGATATAACTCAACTTCACTAAGAATGGCGCATTAAGACAAAGCGGCCGATCCCAAAGGACATGGGAAAATGAGGCGCAGAAGAATATTTAAAAAAAAATTTAAAATTATATTATTTATGCTAAATATATTTTACATAAAACATATATATATATATATATATATATATATGTATATATATATATATATATATATATATGTGTGTATATATATATATATATATATATATATATATATATAATACGCCCATTGTCTAACTGAGCGCAACAAGAATATTAAACATAACTCTTTTAAATACACCCAATACTTGCCCGGAGTGCGGAGGTTACCGTAGTGGCGATGTCTTCGGTTCGCGGGCTATTCCCTCGAGCAGCGCTGCACAATGTGGGCAAATATCCTGTGTACGAAAAATAAAATAATTATCAATATTATTTTTAATTATCTGAAAAAGTCGTCTTTTAAATTTTATTATAACGACAATCAACTATTTTTCAGTCAAGGAATAACGTCTTTGTATCCAACTTTCAGCTAGATACATGAAAATATTCATCGAGATTATTGATCTAAAGTTTTATTAGATGCAGGTAAAACTGTGTCAAAGAACCCAATACTTCTATATATCCGAGTATAGTAACCGAGTAGAAACCCAAGTAGAATGAACCGGAGATACTAAATAACTTTGCTCCATTCCATTATATGCACTAACGGAGGTTGTTTAATCTAGCGTTGAGAGGAAGCACCTCGCACCTGATTAGGTCTGTAATATATGAACAGTCCACAAGCGCTGTTATTAGTTTGAACAGAAAATATAAATTTAGCAGAGTCCGACGATCTAAGAATTTATAAACGCCATAATACTGAAGCTGTGATTCATATGTGAGAGATAGACAATATCCTCAATAATATTAATATTAGATATTCTTATGTTGTGTACGAATTTATAACCAATATCAAAATAGAGTGTGGTGTCTTAAGCGACACAAAATCTGACAGTTAAAGCATATAGCCAGGGAGCTGATGGCAGAAATAGTATATGTTTTGTCGCTATCGATATTGATATGAAGTGAAGGTATTATTATAATTGACCGATTAAAGCAGCGCCAATCCCAGGCGTTGCTGGTTTTGCAAAATAATTAATTTCAAAAATGTAAAAAAGTTGCTCCCAAGTCATTTTATCGTGTCAGTAATATATATAATTGTTCATTTACCTAAATTAGAATGTAAGAAATGGGTGAATCTACGTCCATGACTGTTATTTCTTTTAAGTAAATTAAATGAAATTTTTAAAAAATTATGGTCTTAGTAACTTTATCGTACTTGGCATTTTTCTTTAAATTGTTTATTTTGATACAAAGAAAAAAAAACAATAACTGAGGTCTATGTTGCTGATTTTTATAAATATTTGGTTCCGAGGAAAGAACAACGTCATTGTAAAATATTACCTAGATTTTTTTATATTATTTGGGGTATATAAACTTATTTCCTCAATACATTATTATTGACAAAGATACAACTATTGGAAGATTTTTTAAAAAACATACTGTAATCTGTTCATATTAATATCTCATAATAATATACATAAATTGGCCTATCTCATAATAATACACATAAATTTAATAAGGCCTTAATAAATTTTAGTGCCACAGTGCAATACTGAACTCGTTCATAAGGTCAATACATAGAAACCTTGCAAAAAAGGAAGATGATATAGATACGTATTGAGACTAATATGAAATAGATGATAGTTTACTTATAATGGTTCTTCCTCCATTAAGATTTTATACCTGGCATGAGGACAGATGTATTGGGCTTTGGAAGCTCAAAATCTATTGTGAACCATTTAACTCACGAATATATTGAATCCAATGTATGTAGATGGTTAGTTATTTATTTGATTTTGGGTTAAATTTCAAATATAAGATGTCTACTGAAAATAATAAAATTTGCGTAATTATAGCAAGTTTGCAGCATAAACTTAACATGCTTCAAAGTTTTCAGGCAGCCTATATATGAACTCTGAAAAAAAATTTAAAATATGAAATTAAAATAAAAATCTTATAATATTTAATTATGATTTTCATTTTTCAAAATCAGTTTATTGTCCGTGATTCATCAAGGCGTTATTCATCAATACACATGAAAGTAATTTAATTGAAGTGTACTTTTGTAACTATCGATTACCCGAGAAAACATTAAAGTAATGTAGGGGACAGTATCTTGACCATGAACTACTTAATCGTAAGTTACTATACTTTGATTAATAATTTGATGCAGGAGATTATTAAAGCTCAAACTCAGGAAGTTAACAACAGTCACAAACGAATTTACAAACATCCCCGTCATAAGATTCTATGGTACTTTCCCTAAAGCTTCATTGCTAGAATCTGCTGAAAATATCGGTGTATATATATCAACTGTGAGAAAAATACAGAAGAAATATAAACAAGTGTTACATAGAAAATAGACCTGTACAAGCGTTGCTTCCAGGAGACGAAGGTCACAGACTAGAATTTTGTCGTTGGTGTGTCGCACAGGCTGTAAGAAATTGTTTCTTTACAAATTTGACTATTTGGATTGATAAATGTAATTTCTCTAACTATGGCATGTACAACAGGAGAAATAATCATCACTGACAGCGTACAAATCAGCTTAGAACTACAAAAACGCACAATCAGATACGTTTCTCCTTTAATTACTGGTGTGCGATATTACATGATAAAATCTTCACAATAAAGATGTACCATGACACGGTAAGTGGTGAAAAATGCCAAGAAATATTGAATAGATTAAATAAATGATATTATTTCAGGGGCGTGTGATAGGCACATACGGTTCCAGAAAATGGCCACCACATTCATCGGACATAACGCCGTTGAATTTTTTCATATGTGTCACCGTAAGAGTTCCGACAAAACAACGTAAAGGAATAAACGAGGCCGTTTATTGCTACTAGCACAATATTTACCACATATAATTGACAAAAGTTACTAGAAGTATTTGGAATTAATAAAATTAACATAAGAAATGTTTCTTGATTTTATTAAATTTTATGGAACACACACGTTTGATCAAAAATTTTACTATGTTAAAATTGATTCTATAAAAAAACCTAATTTTACTTAAAACAGTCTGCATCTTCCAGGATTTCCTCATACTGTCCCAGTCAAAAAACACACTGCATATATGTGTGTATATATATATATATATATATATATATATATATATATATATATATACATGTATACATATATGTATATATGTGTATATGCAGCATGATAAGATTGCATAAAAATGTCTACCACCAGCTCCCTGGCCAATACTGTTACAGCTTTGTCGACTTAGGTCTACTGCTTCAAGATGACTTACTTTTTTAACATCGACGACACTTGCTCTCGTATCCACTTCCATTTTCTTTGTAATTGCTCTTTTACGTTAACAAGTACACTTTATACAAATATCACAACACAAGTTCCAATTAAATTAGCTTTTAAGATATTTTTTCCTTATGTGACATGCTTTTAACAAGTTAATAAGGAAAAACCTAAATATTTATGTTGGATGTTCCTGACTGACTACATTATTTTTGACATGACTACAAAATTTTTGTTATTACGCTTTTTTATGTACTGGAGATGTTTAGAGTAATAAAGAGTACTAAATATCTGATATTCATTTCATTTAATGATATTTGATATCCCCTTTTCTTTAATCTAAATTCGATATACGTAAATGTTTCTGTAGCTTTTTTTAGGGTTCTGTGCCTCAAAAATAAAAAAAAGAATCCTTGCATGACCACTTTGTTGTCCGTCAATCCGTATTTCTGTCAAAACCCTTTTTCACGGGAACGCGTGAAAGTATGACGTTGAAATTAATGTCTACTGTCTTTTAGAGCTCTGAAAAATCAAGCTTCTAAGTCAACATATTAATTTATGCCACATATTTGGACACCCTGACATATGGTTCTTCTCGTTATCCTAGAGTCATAAAATTTGGCAAGAAGCAAGGTCTCACAGCACGAGTAAAGAAAAAAATGGTTAATTTGTAGTTAAATCACACAATTTTTTGTAATGTGGAGCATATGTAGAAAGATGTAGTAGACACTATGTGAAAGATATAGTAGGCAATATATTTTCGTTCCAAAAAATTGAAATTTTATAAATAGTTTAATAGGAATATTACGAACCATCAAATATCTATAAATTCTTAAATGTGTACGGAATCCTCGTGGGGCGAGTTCCATTCGTGCTTGACAGGTTCTCATCTTTGGATGTACTTCTCCACCTTTACCCAAACATAGAATGCATTTTTTTTTCATTGAGGCACGTTGCCTTACAAAAACAAAATAAACCTTATCATGTATGTACGAGTACAATAATCTCCGATTTGATGTGAAGAACGATCTTATACCCCATGAAAATGAATTTCGTAAGTTAAAGCAATTAAAATATCTGCCCAGTTTTTCAACTCCATCATAACTATTATGTAATCGTTATATTTACGTAGTTGTGAAGTATACACAAACAAAGATTTGATGCAACATCACGTTTAGTACCATAATTTAAGCTCTGTGGAAAGTAATTGGCGAAAAAGTTTTCGCTTAATTTAAAAGTTTTATGGAATGTCCGTGGTTTGAAGCTAAATATGTTAACTGTGAAATTCATTTTAAACCGACACGACAGAGAATGGTATACTCGGTATGCATCCACGCTATCGAGCAAAGATTCTTTGCTAATATCCCACCTGAAGATGTTGTAATACAACGAAACCTAGGTCGTGGTAAAAAAAATTTAAAAAAGTAGAAATAATAATACATCACGTAGTTTCATTTAATTGTGAATAATGAATTTCTACAAAATTAACGCCAAATATATTCAATATTCAAATTAAATTCTATTTATTTTTTCTCATATGATGTTGCTTGGTACGTCGTCTAAATACGATAATACATATTATGCAAATTACCGATGAGCAAGTTTCTATTAAAAGATGGAGCTGTGTTAATAAAATGAAACTTAATTTATATTATATTAAAGAAATAAATAAATTTCTACTAGAATTTAATTAAATAACGCCACATTTTATTCTGATTTTTGTATTTTTGAAGATTTTTTTCTCAATACATAATGCCTATTTAAAAATACATTTTTGGATAACTTAAACATAAAATATATTGAATGGCTCTTGCCATCGGCTTTATTTTTATTGCACCTCTTTGTATCGTTAAGTATAGTATACTCGTCAGGAAAAGAAGTCATGGTCGGACTATGCTGAAAGTTTGTTAAGTTTCCCTCGACACTTTAGATTTAAGATTATTTCCTTATCGTGCAACATTAGTTCGGCCTGTCTTACAATTGGATTTCGCTAGAGATAAAAATTACTTTAAAGAAAACGATGAACCGACTGCGCGAGAACAGGTAGGAGACATGAGAAGAGGGTAAAGGTCAATATATTTGTTTGGGTATTTCGCAATAAATACTAGAACATCGTGATTTCCATTATTATTGGATATTTTGCAACAAATAGTATTTATTGGCAAGGCTATTAAAAAATTACAATTTCTTTGGTATTGCTTGTATATTAATTTAGCAGTAGACACACTATGGGTTTCAAACAGCCGTTGAAAATATTTACATTTAATTAAAAACAAATTTATAGACTTTTCAGCTAAAATGCAAAATTTTACAGACTTATGTTCAGTTCTTCCGTGCTAAGTTTTGGCCTTTATTACGCAGTCGGACTAAACTTAAAAAAGTTATATATATATATATATATATATATATATATATAACTAACTTTTTTAAGTTTAGTCCGACTGCGTAATAATGACCAAAACTCAGTAAATAAAGCAAGACTGAGACGGCAACGTTGTCGCAACCTTCTTATGAATACTTTATTTCCTATTTCCTTCATTTTTTACAGTTATGGATTTACTAAGGACTGCTTATTAGGTCTATGAAGTTTAATATTATAAAAATGTAAGATTCTGAATTTATGACGTGTTCGTATCTATGACAATTAATTTTATTTTTTTACTATAGCATAAAATTATTATGTGGAAAGAGAATGGGAATAGAAAAGATAGCGGCGTTAAAGTTTCCTTTGTTTGAGCTTCTCATAAGACATAAATTTATTTAGTAATAAACTTATGAAAATATGAAAGTGCCACAAAAATGGTGATGAAAATATCAAAAACAAATAATTAAATTACCAATGATCTAAGACATGGTTACCATATATTTTTGTTCAATTTTGAGTAAATTTAATAAAATGTTTGACTATGTTTTCGACAGCATGAAATTTAGAAAAAAACTGTTTATTTCTAGTTACCAGTTCGTCCGTTATAGTAGACCAAAGATTTGATTACCAAACTCAAAATCATCTGTCACTCCAGCTTTAGAATCAAGGGAACTCGTAACTTGGTTTCTGCATAGTGTAAACTGCGGTACTGAACGTGAAATTGTTTAAAAGCTTTGCTTGCTTATAACTTGGGGGTTGAAAACTTCAATGAAGGATTAAGCTTTTGTGTATTATTTCAAAGAAGGAGGGTGACCTGGTGATTAGCTTATTTTTCCTTTTAATTTACTTTGTAATTTATGAATGCTATGAAACATATCACAGTTTTCCATTTTAATGTGAAACAATGATATCATTTGGCAAACAAACTGGTCTGATATTTGCGCATATTTAAAGAATTTTCTTATTCCAATTTCTCTTATCCTAGCTGAAATATACTTTGAATGTGTCGTGTTTTCAGTCTTAGTAGTCTTAGTAGCCGGTAAAGAGTATATATATATGATATGTGTATTTATTTATACGTGGACCAAATTTTCGCCAGCCATAAAAATTGCAATTTTTGGCGAATCATTTTCAAACTTGGCGGCAAAATAGTTCTTGAATAAAGATATATCGCTACTTTAAAAGAAACATAAAAATCTGATTTTTTCATGGGAAAATAATATTAGCGGTGTCATATCTACATAAAATCGAGTGTGGCATACTTCATATGTGCGGGTACGATTGCGCGGTGACGCTACAGCTCCTGAACATTACTCCTTACGTATGTCTCTAAATTTCCTCCATCAGAATTTTTTTCGGTGCTCGTCCATAATATTTCCACGATGTCCCACTTTTCTGTCGATACACCCATTTTATTTCCATGAAGGCAAGCGATGTAAATCGTTTAATTTTCACTTGTTCATTAAGTACCTTCAGATTAGTCAACTGTTATTTTCTTCACAATTTGAAACATGGAAGTAAATATATTGGCTTTGTCTTCGATATAAGTCAGTACCAGTATTCCGAGTTCCAAAGATTTAAATGCGTTGATTATATAAATAAATAATAAATATTATCATAACATCGTAATTGTATGTATTTATTCTTGAATTATATCAAAATAAAATTGAATGGTTATATGTGAAAATAATATATAAGGTTTTAAATATTTTAAATGAAATAATTTTACAATTAACTTTTAACAAACAAAGATATGTGAAACTTAACGAAGTCTTATACTTGAAGCATACAGTCAGTAGAAAATTGCATTCCGGCTATAGGTAGATTGATTCTTTTAGTGTTATTTTGTTATGGAAAAATGAGGTTACATTGGAAATAAATCGGTAAAAACAGAGGAGATAATACAAGAGTTGCACCTTCCTACACTCATACTACATCTGCTTGTTACCTATGTATATATACATAATTTGTGTTTATAACAAAAAAACTAATTCCATTATACTAAAAATAAAAGTTTACTTAATATTAATGCCTCACATTTTATTTTTAAATATTCTAATTTTTCTAGGTAAGGAATAATCTCAATGCGTCTCATCCCCTATTATCACATACCATCCTTTTTTCAATTAATTAAACCGTCATATAGAAAACTTTTTAACCTGAGCGAGGTTTGTATTTCCTTATTAATAGTTAAAATGTATTCTAGTAATTAAGTTATATTAATTGTCAAATGTGCGAACTAAAATGTTCATCAGAAAGTCGCATTTATTCAGAGAAATTCATTGTAATTTTAGGAAATATATTATTAAAGGCAGATTTCAAAGTTTTTAAGTAGAATTTAGGACATTGTTTTCGAGATTTTCCCTTTTAAATCGGCAAAAGATTCAAAAATCCGCACTCATTTCTAATCGCCAAAACTTTGTTAAAATGTATATCTATAATAATTGTTATCAGGGCATAACTTCAGAGATTCAGAAGTAAATGCACTTCTTTCAGCTATTTTGACACACCCATAACTCAGCTTAAAAGAATGCTGAAATATGTTATGTTCTATGTTTGTATCTATAGTCGATTTAAAAATATTCAACATAAATAGTCGTCAACTTCGTAGCTTATTCATTCAATCTCTCACTAGTAGATCTTCAAATACTTGTTAGTCACTTCAGAAGATCTAGAAACTCGAAATTTATTCCATATATAGTACTTAAGTATACCAATATAGGAAGAAGACAGAAATCTCGAAATCTGAAATATGGAATTTATGAAAGTATACCTAACAAATTTCATATATACCTAGTTAAATTCTATGGCGCTATTGCCTTTGTGTTGGAATTAAACCAGTGATTCTAGAATACATTAATAAACAAAATCCATTAATAAACAAAATTATTGAACCCGCTATGATTTTGTTATATGTATTTTACTACATACAAGAAATTTTTTCAGGTACTTCAATTTTTTCTTACTTGCTACTTTTCATAAATACGATAGCAATTTGATTTAGAAAATATGGCTTTGAAAAACAAGTAACTGACTTGTGAAGCAAAATCTGTTTTCAAGAAAAATTTGAGAAATTTATGGATATTACATGGTTCGGTTTGGATTCATTTTTGAAATTTTGTCATTTATTAGATTATTAACAAAATAATTACTTCATGTCTTACAGAAGTTTACACTTATGAAAAAAATACCTACCTACTATGTTAAATTGCTGTAGAGCTTTTTTCTGTAAACTTAGAAGTATGTCAATACTTTATTAAAGTTCTTATAGCTTGCTTCGTGACAAAAGAAAATATTGCAATTATTTCAATAAGGAATATACTAAATGAAATTAGCCAAGTACCGGATGAAAATAGCAAGAAAAAACGAGACAAAAATATCTTGTAATTATTGATGCAAACTAACCGAAATAGTTTAATTTGAAAATTGTAATCAAATGCTTGTACCTAGAATAGTTTTGAATTCTTGAATTCCGTGGATAAAAAATTAAAGGGCGAGAGGCACATTGCACCTCATTTTTTGGCTTTATATTTCACAAACAGGACTTAAAAATGAAAACAATAAATCCCCATCTTTGTTTCCGAGTCCTATTATATGATACGCATTCAGTGGAATATACGAAAAAATTTTTGGTTTTTAGACCCTGATAATGATTAACTGTGTGCATGGAGGATAATTTATAGATCAGGTGATGAATCCTGTTATCCTTTATTTTATGTATGGGAGAACTGAGTATATTTTTAGAATTAAACCAAACATTATGCGACATGCAGTAGATCATTGGGAAAAGTTTCACACAACCAAAAATATCCTAACACCGAAGTTTGTTTTTTCTCGTCTTATATTCCAGATGTCTAATTACGGGTGTAGAATACAAGAAGTTTTAACATGTATAATCCATATGTATAAATTATAAAAAATTCCTGTACCTAGGGGTCGATTTGACAATGATACGGATCCTCATGGGGGATACCATTATTTCTAAAGTTATTATAGAGTTGCTAGCCGGGGATACCATTATTTATAGAGTTGCTAGCCGGCTCAATTGAGTTTTACGTCGGCGGAAGTCACTTT
Source organism: Druceiella hillmani (assembly GCA_039881145.1). Classification (NCBI taxonomy): domain Eukaryota; kingdom Metazoa; phylum Arthropoda; class Insecta; order Lepidoptera; family Hepialidae; genus Druceiella; species Druceiella hillmani. Next base: position 28,078,386 of record JAYKKI010000014.1, read on the forward strand.
AAATGATATCTGGTAACAATAAATAGGACAAAAAATAGTAGTCATTATATTGACCGTGGCCTAATACATAACTTACTTTTGAGTTCGATACTATCAATAGATCTAACATCCAATGAATACGTATAGAATAGACGCGAAGAGCAAACATAGAATAAGAGACGTAGTGTCAACAATGGCCAAATTGACATCAGATCCGTTAATTAAGTCCAATTTGACCCTAGCCTTTTATAGCCTAGATTAATTTAACTCTTTTCGATCCCAATAATATTAAGACACCAAAATCGCTTTTTGTTGAATAAAACTAGTCATAAAGGACTTACAAACAAAATTGACGTTTCGTAGAATTTAAAAAGAATATCAAAAAGTTAAAGACCCCAAAATTATAATAAAACAATGAACAAAAGGAAAAGTTAAAACCTTAAAAACCTTGAGAATAAAAGTGAATGACCATCAAGTATGATATATAAAGCGAATATTTCTGTAGTTTTATAGACCTTGTCATCTGGCAAAGCGAAAGAAAAAATTATTTAACGCGACCGAGTTCAATGTCGTGTTAGATATAATATTCATATAGTATTCAATAATATATTACTTGAGATAAAATGGAAAATATCTGCAATAGATGCACGTATTAAATATTATTTTCCACGTTAATGATAATAAATGCTATGTCGCGTTCAAAATTGCAGACTGGAAACAGCAATATCAATTTATCGAAAACCAAGTCGGACAAACCTCAAAACAAAGTTATCAGAAACGAATAGAGAGAATAAAAACGACATAAATAGTTCATAATGAAGAAGCACGATTCACTATTTCTATACTATGTATTAAAAACCGCATGTAATTAAAAAAACAAGTTTTTACTTTAATTTCTTCAATATCTTTATTCTTATATAAATGTTAAATTATATCTGATATTGTAGTTACCTTTATGATTGTCAACATATTTCAAATCACAGGTCAGGGTCAAATTATGGCGAACGCCTTGCTAACATTTTCTTGAAATCTTAAATTTAATACATATTCTCTATTACGTAACATTAACCTGGCTTAACTTCCTGTCGGATTTGGTTAAAAATACAAATTACTGCAAACCTGAGTGGTGAAATCGCAATGGTTTTCAAGCCCGCGCGAGAATAAGCAGGCGATACTAAAGGAGAGCAGCAAAAATATATTTTTTGGGATATTTTACGAGGAAAATTGCACGCAAGTTTTTCCACAATGATCAGACGTGCTTTTTTATTAATTTTATGTGAGTGAATTGTTGCTTAAGTAAGATGTAATAGCGATTGCTTATAACAAAAATATTAAGAAAAATGTGGGCCAGGGATAAACATGCGAAAAAAACTTGTACATTTTTTATGCAAGTGCAAATATAAAATTCTTGTTTTGTATTTCCCGCTACTTTATTCCTGAAATCTTTTCCAAATCCTTGGATTTTTGAAAGCGATACTCCCTTTCAGAAATCTATGTTCGAAGGAACACTATGAAATTCTTTTGATTCTTACATTACAATTCTAACAATAATCACCTTTTTTTACTGTTAAAATTTGAATTTTAGTTAAGACTGTTTTATCTAAATTATAAAGAAATTTTATATAATAATTAAACAGAGTCAAAAAGTATAGGCCGCGTAAGTAATGCCGACGAAACCGTGGCTAATGTAACCTTTTTCATTTGTTTTATTTTTACATGATTTCTTGCAAAATATACACACAGAATACAAACATATTATTTATTGATTGACAGAGAGAAAATTTTATAAAAAGGATATAGTTTTTCGACAAAATTTAAAAAAACTTCCAGTAATGTTATTTTTTAAATAATTTTCGATTCAGTGGTTTCTGAGATGGAAAACATGAATTTTTGTGGATAGTTTCGGCAATATTTTTTTAATTTTTATATCTCATTCTTTTAATCGATTTCCCGCACATTTAAAATTTCACACATGAAATTTAAAAAACAATTTTCGAAAACGTACTGTGACATGAATCTATTGTTAATAAATATTCTTTTCATAAATTTCACGTTTTCACTTCGCTTAGATGTAAATCATGATATCCAAACGAAATATCCAAACGAACATGTTCATAATTTTTATTTCTGTTCGATTATTTTATCAACCGTGTGCTACCTAGAATAATCTACATCACTTTTACATTCACTCAACCGTTTTGAAAATTAATAGTTTTTCCAATTTTTCTTTATTTTCATCATTTTTCCTTTTATAGTTCCATTCTTTGTTCTCATCTGCTACTACAATTGCTAAACCGAAAAAAATGAAAGTTCTTTTCTCAACGATATCAATTTAATTGCTTCAATCTCACTCATACCCATTTATATAAATGGTTTTTCTCTATCCGCAAGAAATTATAACTGGTGAAAAACCCTCTTTTTTATCGATGTCGATTATGAATGACTGATTTATACGAAAAGTTTTTTTTTTTTAAAGAAAAATAAATCTAAAGAGATACGCAATATCATATATCTTATTACACCTAAACTTACGGATGCAATCTTGCTAAATGTTTATTGCGTAAATAATTATTTTTAAAAAATCTATATGAAATTTACTTAATTACATCAGTTATTTACTTAAAAAATAGAGTTTTGAGATTAATTACATCGGTTATTTACTTAAAAAATTGAGTTTTGACATTAATATTGACATACAATGATTAATTTGAGATTAATATTGACATACAATGATTAATTGAGATTAATATTGACATACAATGAGATTAATATTTGAGATTAATATTGACATAATTAATTGAGATTAATATTGACATACAATGATTATAATGATTATAATGTTTTGAGATTAATATTAACATACAATGACTAATTTGAGATTAATATTGACATAAAATGATATAATGTTTTGAGATTAATATTGACATACAATGATTAATTGAGTTTTGAGATTAATATTGACATACAAAGATTAATTACATCGGTTATTTACTTAAAAAATTGAGTTTTGAGATTAATATTGACATACAATGATTATAAGTCATTTTTTCGTGATCTGATTATTTTAGGACTCCGTACTCAAAATGAAAAAGGAACCCTTGTTTTCGACGTAGAAACTTAAAATTAGGCATTGTAATTAAACATATTAACCTGCACGTATTTCAATGTGGGAACCTAACAATCAAATATGATTATTTAAGGGGAGGGGTCAAATTAATAGTCAGTTTAGTTTTAAATCCATGTATAATTCGGAACATTGTTTGAAAAGACAACTTAAATAATTTTTTATTAATTATTTGTAGTATTACTTCTGTCGCCGACAAGGCCTTCGACGGCGCGGGGCACCGCGGGGTTCGAATCACGGTCGCTGGTCGAGCAGAGCTGGGCTAGTGTTCTGGTCGGCTGTAAGAAATTCCTCTCGTAGCAATAATTACGCCATATGTATAAATTGTATACATTAAAGTACGTAAATAAATAACTTTAGAGATTCTTAAAAATATATATACCCTTTTATCTCCGAAACTACAGAACCAAACAGCATGGATCACGAACCAGAGCTTTGAGAACTCCATGCAAAAATTGTAGGAAAACTATAATATCGTGGTTAATTAATATATATATATATATATATATATATATATATATATATATATGTATATATATATATATATATACGACATCGACATCTGTCTTCATAAGTCGGTTGCGACAACGTTGCCGTCTCAGTCTTGCTTTGTTTACTAATTTCTGGCCTTTTTGGACTAAAAGTAAAAGTTGTACATATGTATATATATATATATATATACATATATATATATATATATATATATATATATATATATGTATATTTTAGCCTTACTTAATTTTATTGCATAATATTAGATATTTATTGAGCTAGATAGTCCATATAATTGAATACCTATGTGATAAGATAATTTTACTTCAAATTACATACAGACCTTTCGATTTGCGAGCCCGACTCCTGCTTGGCTGTTCTTTTCACGCTACTCGTAAAATTTTAATATTCTCTAAATACTACTACAATACTTTTCGTATATACGTTTAACATTATAAAGAAACCTAGTGAATTTTAAATTCAACACAATTGTAGGAAACGTAGATAAAGCCGGACAAATTTACGTTGGTACATTCTACCGAATATCGCAACACCTGATGCAACAACGAGTTAGATAGGGAATTTTTATAATATTTAGAATTATTTATATGTTTTTGCTTCTTACGTACATAATTAGAAAACCATCAACACTTTACCCATCGCAAAAGCACCACGCGCGCTAAGCCTGAAGCGCAGAGCCTACGGAGCATGACCGACTACTTTTTCAATAAACGATTGTCGACCGCGCAAACCTTCTTCAATTATTTATTTAAAATGCACACTATTTTACTTGGTTTATAACATATTTTCCAGTAGCAAACAGATTTGAAATATCTTGCAACATGACTCGTTTCTTAAAAATTCAATTTAAATATTTATATTTTTCATTGTCTCTTAAATTTATTGTTTACAGAATAGCAATCAAATTTTACAAAAAAGATATCTAATATTTCAAAATAGAAAAATACATATTACAATGCAATGAATGAAAATTGTATAAAATAATCGAATACTGAAAGATTATTTTCCATCATTCACAACTGTGCATGTATATTTATAATTAAACACGTAGAATAATATGTTCAACATCCCAAAAAAAAATGGAACTCAAACATATTTAATTGTCGTAAATCAGAACAACTTCTATATAAAATAGGAACATAGTGTTTTACTACATGGGAATTGGGCATATACCTGATTAATGAAAGAAATTAAAATTAACCATACCAATAATAAAAAATAAGGGAAGAAAAATAATAATACAACATAATTTTCTCTTTATTATTATTATGTCTTTATAATTGTGTTTAAAACTACGAAATTCATATAATAGTCAAACTAAAATTTATAATAGTAAAACTTTCCTTCGTTAATACTTCGTTTATACATTAGACTTAAGATACTCTTCTTACTCCGTAGTGAGCTGTGGACAAAATTAATATTGGAATTCGCTAAAAGCATAACATAGTCAAAATAAAACGAAAAAAATAAAAGGTTTTGTTGAGGGCGTGAGAAAGTCTAGGAGATACAAAGGGAAAATAGAGAAAAATATTATTATTTATACATTTTACTGCAGAAATTACTAAAAAACCTACTGCCAACCGAAAGGGCTTTCCTAAGTGTTTGACTGACGCTATTGCATAAGAGAGGCGTTATCGTAAATAATTGGGTGATATAAACATCCTTGTGACGTAGCGAAATATCAAATGTCAATGTATGTAATTGTAATCTACAATGTGGATTTGACCGTTCGACATTGAATGAATCCTCATCTAATATAAGGTGTTCCACAACTGTACACCGAAAATCAATTAACGAAATTCAGTAGTTTATTCAGTGGTTAGTAATTTCAAACACCATGTATGTAATTTCAAACATGCTGCATTGCTTTGCTACCGGTGCCGACAAAGAGAACCACTACAAATAACAACCGCGTGTCAACCGTGCGTAACAACCGCGTAACAACCGCGCGCGTGTGTTGCTGTTTTTCTAAAGTCAGTAACATAAACATTGAAAACGTTGTTTACATTTTGTTTATGTTGAAATTCTATACAATTTGTTTAAATTTTTTTTTATTCTTTGCATAAATGTTTATTTTAATATTTAAAGTATCTATGACAACTAGTACTGGCTTGGTTTTCATTTAATACCTAACAGTAAAATCCACATTGTATAATGTTAACATAAGAATAAAGACATATTTTAGCATTCTTCATTTTTAATCACATTTATCACTGAAATATAATTAAATGTTTCTTAACATGTCATCTGTAGATTAGATTACGTGCTTTTTAACTGTAAACCTGCAAGTGTGAAGATTTTGTTTCCTTTACTTACTCGTAATGTATCGGGTATTTGAATAGTATAGAACGTATCATGGTAATCTCTGAAAACTAAAATAATAGTACAAGATCAAAAAATACTTACTTGTGATGATACCGTATGTTTTCAAATATCACATATTAATAACGAACGGTCTGAAACTCACAATAACTTTCTGCATATGAAAAAAAATAATTTTCGGCCACATCTCCAAAGGTCCTCAACTCATTTTAACCGACAAATAAATCGGTCTATAAATAAATCTAAGAGCCTGAAATATATATTATTTAAATACAATAATTTTTTCTCAAATATTTTTAGCACGTGGGCTTAAATTATTAGGACATATATTTTGAAAATGTTTGATTCGAAATCCTAAAATGTATTCTTCCCTACGTGTCTCCATACACTATGAAACATAATAATATGAAAATAATCAAACAACTAACAAGCCCTTGAGAGCGCATTAAAATGTATACATAAATACGTTTATACAGACATACTCATAGACTTCGATGTGATTCATCTGTGTTTTAAGATAAAGTAACAGGGGTCACACTATCATCTCAGGTTTAAACATGGTCCTTACCTGATTATCATGGAACCCTTGTTACACACTTACGGTATTTTCATCTTTTCGGAAAATATACGCATGAAATTTTTTCACTTTGAGTATGAACTCACTAACTTATTTTGCAATAAAGAATGGACGGAAGCACCGACGATATAATGGATATATTAGAATACCGCGATCGCAGACATAAGACTGGAAAACGGTATTCATTTATATTATTGTGGTTTGAATTGAAGCCGTTAGTGCCTAAAGTTTTCTGTATACGAGTATATTTAGAAATGATTCATTAATTTTAATGGCCAGTGAAATTATTGCGTCATGTTCCATCCAATTATTTCGTATCTAATTAAGCGATATCCTTCGGTATAGATATGTAATTAAGTTCATTTGCACCTTTAACCGTTTCGCAATCCTTTAATGTTCAGGTCGTCCATTTCTCTTTTTTAATAAAACACAAACGATCATCACCGCTTTTAATGGTGCTGCACCAGCTCACAATGTCCGTTCCTCCATTTAAATTAATGAGTAGTGCAAACAAATATACTTAAATCGTATAACAAAAATATTTTATATATTTATTTGTGACAGCGTAAAGAATTTTCGAAAAATACTTATAACTCTTAATACAAAATTAGGTAATATATTTACAATTAACGTCCGTTTCAGTTTTTGTTACTAATATTTTTTATAATAAATTATCAAACGATAAATCATACAAATTACATTAACTAATTAATTATTTATTCCTCTACTGAGTAATGGCATCTCTATACAAACCTTATCTTTACCGGTCAGTGATGCATTCGACACGCGTGAATAAAACGTCACAACGAATACAATTATCGGAATAATTCTTTACTCATACTTATATCTTTTAATGTTCATATCTTGACACATCTCTAAAATCTTTCCACTTCAACTATCTCATTTGTACTACATCAATTCCATTTGTGTCTATTTTAATAAAGTTTTGAAATTAAACATTCTCTAAATGTATCTCGCCATCCCCGACTGAGACCGAGATAAGAAGACGTGATGAAACTTCGCACGCTATACTTACCAGAAAAATTTAACGTGCATTTAAATTTTGCTATATATATTTATGAATAATGGTTTATATCAAAAGTAAATATGACTAAATCATAACCCGGCCCTAAAAAACACCTCCATTAAAATATAAACAAATTAACTTGTCCCCATGCTGTATACATTTACATCATGCAAGGAGCATTTTTGGGCTTCTCATAGACTTGATTCGCCTAAAATATATCCTAGAAACTAAGTGCTTTTTTTCGTTCCTGAATATAAAGAAGGTAAGGAACATCTCTACGATGTACGTAGCGATGTAGCTTATATTCCTTTTAAGGAAAATGTTAACTTAGTAATTTCCTTATCGTTTCTCCCTTATGTGTTTACAATAATATTGTAACTATTAGATACAAAAAAACAACTCTTAATAAAACAACTCACCTTCTTCAACAGTTTTGACCCCTTCAGCATGCAGATGACTTTCATGTCATCTAAGCTCGCATCATATTGTTGCAATAATAAGTAACCCCAAAAGTTTTCAATTAATTGTAGTAAAATTTGCAGAGACGGAGAAGAAATGCAGTTACAACATAGTGGAAGCATTTTTATCATATTTATGTAGTTATGAGCATAAAAAATAAATAAAAGGTGAAAAACAAAATTCTAATGATGATCTTACGGTTAAGTTTCAAATCAAGATACAATCACATGCGGCATTCTAAGAATTGTAGCAGCAAAATTACTGCATTATGTATACAACTATGTTACTGTTCATTTTACCATTTTGTTCTCTTTCATATGATATATAATTGTCTATATGTTAACCTGATTATTTACATTTGAGTGGCACTTTAACCTGATTATTACAATATATAATAATCAGGTTAAAGTGCCACTCAAATGTATATTTCCATTTTAACCTGATTATTTACATTTGAGTGGCACCAATGTCACTTGATAAGTGACATGCATGCTTAAAAGGTTAATTACTTTTGTTTCTTGGTAATCCCAAAATAATGAAAAATTAACAAATTTGTTAAATTAATTATTGGTATTTTTGTCACATTAATTTCTATACCATAACTTGGAGAAGTTTTTCATTTTATTTCATGTATTTATTCGAAAGGCCTTATAGACGTTATCACAAATCAGAAACCGCCTATATTTTTAAATTTTATTATGAAAACCTGACTGTTATTAGACAAAAATGGGAAAAATAAAATTTTTAATATTGAAAACATTCGATAATGATTTATGTACAGAGGTATTTAAGTACAGGCGTACTGAACCACAACCCGCGTGCAGTATTATTATTAAGAATTTAAAATACACTTAGAGTGTCTCTCGAAGAATTAATGTAGTGAAAATTATATTTATCTGCCATATTTGAATGAAAACTACAACGTATTTGTAGAAAGTTACGTCACGTTTATTTGTATTCAATAAAACACATTACTAATTTCCCGGACGAACAAGTGACAGGTTTAATTGACATTTATTTCATCTTTTTTTTGTTACTCAAACGATTTTATGCATTAATCAACAAATCACAGTTGAAATTCATTCAACTTGAATTTTATCAGATAATAATCTCAGTAATAGCAACCTCTTCATTTTCATTGATAATCAATCCTTGGTTTTAAATGCAATATCGATGCTCTACACCTTATACTCTAGATCCATCAAATGATAAAACATTTGTTTATCTTTCAATAATCCGTGTCGAAAAACATTACTTACTTATTCTTCTTGTCGTTAACCTAAATGTCCAGCGGATAGTGGAAATATAACACACACAATATAATTTCAAAGCTAACTGTAATAATATTCCCTTCCACGCTTGTATTATTAAGAAATCTTGATCGAAACTCTCTTCTTTTAAATCTACTACCTACAATTAAATGAAACTACGTGATGTAGTATTATTTCTACTTTCTTTAAGTTCTTTACCACGACCTAGGTTTCGTTGTATTAATCACCTACCCGAACCTGACAGCTCAACGTCACGAACCTAAACTTGGCGGCCAGCGTCACCGACCCGAACGTTACGGCTCAGTTTCTTCAAAATGGGCAGGTGTGAGTAAAGAAGTTTTCACTTCAAAATCTAGAAAACTTGATTTAAATTAATTCGTTAAATTTTATCATGAGGAAGGTTAAAGTTAAGAATGTATGTCCTCTTCGTTTAAATGCATTTATAGCGATAAATAACGCAAATAGAATAAAGATGAGTTCAATTTTAATTGTAAAAGAAAAGCAAAAAGATGAATTCTGAAAACATGTCCAAAACTCGTACTATCGAGTAAAGAAAATTACAAACCCATATTTAAGTTTTTTTATTTCAGAAGAAAGCAAGAACATTCAGCCCGCCAATCGAAAGAAAGGAAATGACTTGTCACAAGTATAAACTAACCAAAAACTTTACCTTCGCATGGCATATTTATAAAATGCATAAACACAAAGGACATTAAGTTATATCAATGTTTTGGAAATTCTAAATATAATATTTCGTCCACGTTCATTTTCATTAAGACGTATATTTCTCTTTTGTTTTGTATGCAAAATTAAGTTTAGGATAATTTAGAGTCGTGAACAATACTTCTTACCTCAAGAATAATATAAATTGTTATCTATCTACGTTATCAAAGGGAGAAATTCAAAATATAGATTGTAAGAAGAAGGCGGCCTGTCTCTTTCCAGAAAAGATAACCTTATTGGCAAATTTGGTGACTCTGTTAGCAATTGGGAAATGGAAATATTATTTCCAAATAATAATAATTAATTTATAGTTATCATTAAAAAAGTTCCTATCCGCGTGCATTAGCTTAAAATTATTTGACCTTATTACCTACTTTTTGGTGTAACGTTCATTTTCTGCAAAAACAACGTGTGTGAAAAATGCTTAAAAAAATATTTATTGAAAAATGTACGTATTTCTACAACAAATACACAGTAGAATCAGGGGGAATGTTTTAAAGTTCATAAAGAAAATTAAAAGAAGCTGAAACACGTGAAATTTTGTTCCCAATAACTAGCTACAGCCTATACATCATTATCCCTCAGGTACGAAGTTACTGAAACATCAGCACTTTAAGTACCGCCCCCCATCACATTCGGATGGACGCGAGGCGCTCGGGCAGACCTCGCGACTCGTGCCGGTCCCCTTATCCAATAAAATACTTTTCTCGGTTCGCGCACACTGGCCTTTTTAGTATCGACATATATAAGAAATGCGTCCAGTTTGCACTTTTTTATCAGATGTTTTAAAGATTTTTAATTTGATGTAAGTGAGCTGTATTTGACAATAGCCATCAACATAATTTTTATAATATCATCAATCAACTCTCACATGTCACTCAGTGTCTTTAAATATTTATACATTCATCAAGTATTTGTTTGTATATGTAGTGTAACACATTTGGAATATAATGAATATTTTTTACGAAAAAAAACTTGTTTTCTTTGCCACTAACTTCAAAAACATTTTAAATAATCAGTTGTAGACGAACATATAAATACTATCCTATTTCCATATACTTTTAATGTATCGATTAGAAGAGATATTTTTAATGAAAAAAGGGTCTTATTTTTTCTGTGTGTTCGAACTCGGTTTTTTTTCGTTGAAAAGCAGTAACGTAGCTAAGGGGAAGCTTGCACAAGGTGCTACCCGTTTTAGGGGTGATATTCGACTGCCAAAAAAAAAAATTTCAGAAATCTCGTAAAATAAAATTACCACTAAACTTCAACCATAACTGTGTATTACGTACTAGAGAATACTCCAGTTTGCCCAAAAGACAAGTAACATCGAGTCGTGTAAAATATAAAAAATGTATTAATCTGGCCCCACTGAAGAGATGTGTATATTACAATAAATCTCGAATAATTCAGATAGTAAATTAAAACATAGTTACATTCATTTATTTGAATGTAAGCAAATTATTATTAAACGTACATGACTAGTAAAAGCAACATTATAATAATACAAACAAATTTACAATGGCCCCAGTTTGAAACTCTTTACCTTTTTAAACCAAATTCCCTGTACATCCACGTTATAGCATGTGATTACATTTATTTTTCAAATTATTTAAAGTTATTATGAAAAACGACCAGTAAAATTAAACTGAACTGAAGAGATTTGAAAACAAAAACAAAATATTTTTAGTTGAAACATTATACTACCGGTTACATAAAATGTGAAGAACACTTTTATGTAGTCTTCTACAAATACATCGTAATGTTCAGCCAATGACTAACGCCCATATGCAATACACTGTCAAAACTATCAGTCGGACTTAATGCCAATTAAAACGGATTTCTATTTATCATTAACTGTCAGTTGAGTGGGAATAAGCATTTACTTTACCAACCGTACTCTATTGCATGATCCAAGTCCTAAAGTATCCATATATAATACGTTTTTAACTGTCAGTAAATCCAATTGAGAGTCCTGACTGTGTGTGGTGCATACGAGGACAAATGACGCTAACTGGTGTAAAGTTATAAAGCATGTAACTCATTACCTTTTTCCGAGTACGATTTACTGTGAGTCAATTGAATAGATAAGGCCACTTAATACCCAACTATTACACAGTACTTTAGTTGTTATACTGTGGTAATGATAGAGCCGATTTGAAATGATGTGTTATGAAATTTAAGAAAATGTTGATTGAATACGTTTTTGAAAAATTTATTAACTTATAAGCAGAATATAATCTACCAAAAAGTAATTAATGATAAATTTAACGAGGAAATAAAAATTTATTAACTAATTTTGATTAATTTACATTCTATTTATAAACTCGTGATTTTTTTTAAAATTATTTTAGTAGTTTTGTAAACTTTACTAGTTAATCAGAATTAAATGAAACTACGTGATGTAGTATTATTTCTACTATCTAATTTCTTTACCACGACCTAGGTTTCGTTGTATTACAACATCTTCAGGTAGGATATTAGCAAAGATCTTTGCTAATATTTCACCTGAAGATGTTGTAATACAACGAAACCTAGGTCGTGGTAAAGAAATTAAAGATAGTAGAAATAATACTACATCACGTAGTTTCATTTAATTGTGAATAATAAATTTCTACAAAATTAACGCCAAATATATTCAATATTTACTAGTTAAGTTATCATTCGAACGCTACTTTATCATTAACACAGTATATCGCTAAGTTTCGTACTAAATAATAGGTAGACAGTATTACTCGGACGGAGATTGCCTAAATTCGGTACCTGTCGCCTGTGTCGTTTAACATTAGTTTCATGACATGTAATCGGCGTGAAGTGTATCGTTCATATTTTGACATTGTTTTATAAAAGAGTTGAAAATATATCATCTAAAAACCTGAAACTTACCTGGTTTTAGTTAACCAAGGTAAGTTGGTTCCACGATTTGTAAATTTATAACGTAATAATTCAATGACTATCTCCTTGGCCAATTGGTCCAACGACCGACGTATGTAATTAATAATATGTATTTACTACGAAATATTAGTTTACCTATAATTTGTGACGTCCATGATATTAACTGAAATTTTTTATTTGAGTACGTGTACTAAAAACCCAAAAAGAGAAAAAGGTCTCAGGGATTCCATATACCTAAAAGAAAAAGTGGGTTTCAGTGAAGAAAAGCCAAACAGACAAACATCGATATAGTTCAGAGCATGTCTAGATCCATCTTTTATATGTCACAAGAAATTATGAGTGCCAAAGTCCACAAACAAAATTTAATCTCACATTAACGCAAGGAATGATGCAGATAATATCAGCTCATTTCCAGGAAGCAACCGTGACAATACAAAATTAAAGATAACCCATCAAGAAAACGAATCAGATAAAAGTACTAAAAATGACGGTAATAATATTGATAATACCATTATTATCAAAGACTGTACTTACATGAATGAATCACTTCAGAACATGAGAAATGTCACATTGGAATGTACCCGTTCCTGATAATGTTCACATTGAAATTATAAAAAAAGGAAACGAACATTTTCAAAACAGAGAAAGACCGTTTGTCACTGTTTCTAGACACGATAGCTCTCTATAAAAATAAAAGACGTTTCGCTATCTTTCAAAATATTTAATTTATAAATTGATGCCTAATAATGAAAACATTCTACGGCCACGGATGGCTTACTCTCCTGTAACTAATAACTTGTACTGTTTCTGCTGTCGTTTATTTGGTATCACCGATGGTATTAATACAAGAGTTACTTTCACGACTAGATTTCAGAAGAAGTGGAAACTAAATCCTAAAATACCTGACCATGAAACTATAAATAAATATCTGGATAATCTTGAAAAGTGGAAAACTTTGAAAGTGAGAGTAAAATACTAAATAACTAAAAATCCTGACGTGATGGAATTTTTTTTAGTATTTTTTCCACAATTAAATGAAACTACGTGATGTAGTATTATTTCTACTTTCTTTAAATTCTTTACCACGACCTAGGTTTCGTTGTATTACAACATCTTCAGGTGGGCTATTAGCAAATATCCTTACTAATAGCCCACCTGAAGATGTTGTAACATAACGAAGCCTAGGTAAAGAACTTAAAGAAACTAGAAATAATACTATATCACGAAGTTTCATTTAATTGTGAATAATGAATTTCTACAAAATTAACGCCAAACATATTCAGTATTTTTCCGTAATCAGCGGTCCAAAGTCTATCAAAATCAGTCATCAAATCTGAAAGGAGAAAACTATTATAACCTATGTATAATTTTTAACCATTTAGTACCGCAAACTTCACTTTGTAAAAGCCAATCTACGAGACAGATATTTTATGTGGCGTCACTTGCGTTTAAGTTTGGTAATCAATTTTTACTACCCGTAAGAAATGAGCTGGTGACTTAGAATAGATAATTTTTTATCTAAATTTTGTATTTAATTTTTATTTGAATGTTCTATTCTAATTGTTATTAAACAGAATATAAATACAACGTGATGATAAATTATTTTATCTGTGTGTTTAATTTTCTTGCGTTTAATATTTTTGGTAGCGTTTTCTACAAATTTTATGTTTTCACTTAACCACAAATAAATAAGTTTCCACAAGTAATAACTTCACGAGAAATTCAGGCAACAGCCTTACGCCATAGTAGGAACATAATATTAATTGTCGTCGTCATGGATAATTAATCAATTGAAAGCCTCATGAATTTTATATTTCGCACCCTTGACTTAACTCATAAATAAAAAAGCGTGTTAAGCACGAGTGGAACTGGCACTATGAGAGCTCTGTACACAATTAGGTATTTATAAATATTTAATGTTACATAATATTCCCATCAAAAATTAACAATATTTTTTTGGAACGAAAATATATTATCTATGTACTTTCACAGGCGCATATTTCAAAAATATATTTTTATATAATATAACTACGAATTAACGATTTTGAGATTGTTTTCCTCTACTTATGCTTTGAGACCATGCTTCTTACCAAATTACATGATTTTATATATACGGGAAGTATCCTATAGGTTTTGATTTATTTGTGTCAAAATGTGCGGCGTAAATATATTCGTATTTTTAGGATTTGTTTTGATTATGTTTACTTAGAAACTTGGTTTTTCCAAAGCACTGTAATCTTAAGTATTTGTTATAAATTTTCAAATTGATATCCCACTCGTACCTGAGCAAAAATTTCTTGTCAGACAGACGGACAACGAAGTGATCCTGTAAGAGTTCTTTTTTCGTCTTGAGGTACGGAACCCTAAAAATAAAATAATTAATGGAATGTTTTTTTAAATAAAATAGATAAATAGATTTGTACAGCATCATCTGCTTACAAACGTGCTTAGTAACGGTTGTCATGAATTGGAAAATGTTTTTAATGATGGCTTTAATTACCCGACTCCTTAAGCAAGTGAAGATAATTATTTACGGTTGTACTTACGTGTGTCTCTTTATATTATAGTAAAACCTGAATGGCTACATTTATTTTTCATTGAACGTATAATTTTTCTATTTCTGGAACGACTTTTTTTAATGGATTTGGTATTATTAATGGATATTGTATTAATTATAGTGCCAACCATCTGTGTGATATCTGCAAGGCAAATATTTTAACAAGTTACGTAGTTAGCTATGGCACTAAAGTAGCATGAGGATATAAAAGGAACACAATAATATAATTTGTGTTTTGAGTTATTCGCAACAAATGTATTTAGATATAAAAATTATACACAAGCGAGAAAATAATCATAACTCAATCCAACACACTGTTTCACAGAAACAAACATAATTTATCCCAAGAATACTCTATAAAATTTAAAAGAATTAATAAACAGAAAATTTAAAACTATAAAAATATTTATTTGAAGACGAAGAAAAACTGTTGCGGATGTACATAATATTTTATATTCTTTTCCATTCATTCTACAGGATATTCAAAACGGAAGTTTTCCATATTGTCACAAATGCGTCTAACAAAATCTATTTCAGAAAGCTGTTTCCAAAATTTTTGAATTATCGAAAGACGCATTTAAAGACTTCATGTCAGTTAATAAGAAGTTAAAAGAAATCTTATAGGAAAACATTTTGTCTTGTACTTTGTATCTACTTGCGTCACGGATAATGCGCCTGTTAATTTTAATGTTAATAATTCCATTTAACAAAAGACTTTAACAAAAAATCCAAACATTGTAGCTCATATTTACAGCGCGGACATTCATTTTATGTAACTGTATAGTTCTGTTGTCTGGTTAAATAAAAAATGAAACATTCATGAAAAACGAAGGATACTGGCCTTCTAAACGTGTTTTAAGATCATATGCTAGTCGACGACCAACTTAAAGTGAACACGGTTGTAGACTCCGCGATATTCGCTTGAGATAAAATAAAAAAATGTCTGCATTAAGTGCACTAATCAAATTGTTTCTTGTAATATTTTAATGGTAATCCCGTAATCTAGCCATATAAATTAATATAATCTAGCCATATAATATAATTCAAAGGTTTATTGAGACTAATCTAAAAACTACCAAAAACAAATAAAGAAAGAAAAAGAAAATCATATTGAATCATATCTCCATAATAAATTGAAATTTCCTATTTCTGACCTATACATACCCATACATGCGTGTGTATATATATATATATATATATATATATATATATATATATATATAAATATATATATATATATACATGTACATACATAATATACACACTCATCTTTTTCAATATCTCGATTTCTAAATACCAGTCGAGTTACCTTTGATATTGTGACTATTTTTACGGTTTGTCAAGCTATTTCGAAACTCATTTACTACGAAATCATACTACGATAAACGTTAATATAACTAATATTCCCTTCATGCTGTAAATTTAAGATAATTTCCTTATTATGCAACGTTGGCCTGGATTAACATACTGCCGGATTTCGCTAAAGATACAAATTCCTGTAAACTGAGCGGTGGAATCGCAAAAATGTCTCTCTCCGCGCGAGATCAAGCAGGCGGTACAAAAGGAAGGCAGCAAAAAATATCTTCTTTGGGATATTTTACGGGAAAAATTGCGCACCATGATTTTCATAATGATAGGACGTGCTTTTTTATTAATTTTATGAGAGTAACTAAGCTGAGGCTGTTGCTTAAGTAAGACGTAGTGGCGATTGTTTATAAAGAAAATATTTATTAAAATGTGGGCTAGAGAAAAGCCTGGGAAATTTTGTGGAATTGTTTATACACATCAAAATTGTCGTTGCTCTTTTAATTTTCTTTTTTTTATTTAGCACCCCATTTTGCTCTTGGTATCACTTCAACCTCTCTGGATCGTTGCTCCACTCTTTAGAGAGATCTTCGAGAGAAATTTATTAATAGTTATTTATATTTTCTACTATTATTGGGAACTTTAGAAAGAACCTCTTAATAGGAATAAACGTATTTACAATAAAAAATGCATGTAATATTTGAAATAGATTCAATTTCCACAAAAAAGCGAAAAAAAAGAAAATTAATCAGAACCACTGAAAATTATTCCTAAACAGCCTTTACCAATATTGGTGCGAAAATTCATTTTTTTAGGAAACGCGATTAAGTTTCAAATTACAGTTTTTTATTCGATATTTCTAAAACCAATAATTTACGATTTGTGAGCTTGGCATGGTTGTATCTGTTAGTATACTCGTAATAAAGTAATATAATGAGATAAATGACTGTAAAGATTTCAGATAAAATTAAAGAAATTTAGACAAAATTTAAATTTAATCTATTCCAAATCAGGAGTTTAATCTACACAAGGAAAAACAAATTAATTACCAAACTCAAAAGCGAGTAATACCGTGCAAAGTTTCTGAATATAATGAGGTCTGACACGTAATTTGACTTCTACAAAGCGCAAATTGCTGAAATACTTTTGAAATTATTTAAAAGCTTTGCTTTTATACAATTTTGGTGTTGAAAATTTCAATAAAATAAACCTTTTGGTTAGTCATACATCACACAACAGCTTACGCTAATGATGTTATTGGGTTCTACATTATAAAAAACCTACTTGACTTTTTATTTTAATGCAAAGAGTGGGTCCTGTTAAGAATTATATTCTATAAAATATTTCAAATAAAGAACACGTACCTGCCACATATTTTAAAATTCTCTCGGTAAACTGTGTTTGTAAAGAAGTGGGAAAACTCTACTGCGCCTAATATCTGTATAGACTGAAACGCCACTATTGTGGCGTATGCAGCAGTAAATAGCAGAAACGCAACTGGAAAGAAAAAAAAAATATTCTTAACCTTTAGAAATAATATTGAATATATTATAAATTAAATTAATTATATCGTCCAATTAAATGAATTATAAAAGAAAAAATATTTCAACAAATTAATCTTTGCGTTTTATAGAAAACCAAATATCTATATTTTTACCAATTCCCGCAACAAACAAAAATCCCTCATCTGTATGAACAATTTCATTTACTGACTTTAACGATACAGAAAGCGGATCTTGTAGTCCTCTGTTGCTCTACCAGATGATGACCTGAAGATGCCGTTGAGGGTACAGGATCTTGACTCGTAGTCAACCGCAGAATAATTCGCATCTAGTAGTTTAAATTAGAAAGAAAACTCTTTGTTGATTTCCAAATAAAAGATCAGGTTCAGCGAACACTCTTTATTTTTTTATCCACATAAATTTGTTACCTGGGTTGCGGAACTTTCTCGAAATTATCCATACTAACTCTATCGCACGAATCGGAAACGCTTCCGCGACTATTTATGACCTGTATTCAATACCTTCAACTGAACGCAAAAATCTTTCAATTATTTATCTAAATTTATTTGAGCAAAAGATCAAAAATAAATCTTGCTACAGCGAAAATATGAACTTGTGATTTTCACTTTTAAGAAAATCTGAAGAAAACTTCTCCAGTAAACTTGTGAAACTAAAATCCTTGTCACTTCAAAACATTAACCAGAACATCACGGCTGGTATGTACAATTAAATATCCTCCCACGTTAAAAGTCCGAAAGAAACTGATCACAGAACTTTACGGCTAGGATATACAATTAAAGATCCTCGCACTTTAATAGTTTAGCCAAGTCTAATGTATTTTTGTAAAGGATTTCAAAAACAAACGGGAAAACATTGCAAAAGCCATACGAAAAATATTTAAATTTTTAAATTCTAATAAATTAAACGCCCTCTATTGACAGTTTAATACAAATAACGAATCATATTACGAATGATTCGTTATTTATATTAAATATTATATTAAATTACATGATCATTTGACAAACAAGAAGTCTTAAAATGTCATTTACCATATAATTGGCGGTAAAATTATGATTAAAAAATAATGATTCTCATATAATAATAAATAAAAAAATAAATATTATAATTTTAAATTATCATAATTTTCAACCAATTAATCAACCATAAATATGTATTGTCTTACAGTATATATTGTCTTCGCTAGTTTTGCTTATCATTAGATATAATAAATGCGATTACAGAAGACTGAGCATCCCAAAGGCGGGCCAAGAAGCCGCCCCACCACGATGGTTTAAGAGATTTTTAGCCAATAAGATAATTTTTTATTTAAGACAGTTCTTTAAAAACAATATAAACATTTGAAGATTTAGTACGACACATCCAACGATCGTTAAACCCAAAGTGCACAAAAATCGTTAACGTGAAAGCCTTCAATCAAAGAAGATATATCAATATACCAAGAATATCAGCAGCAAAAGGCCGAGAAGTGTGAGGAAAACGACCCAAAAGTCATCCCTCCAGAGCCAATGGACGATCCTCATCAACTCATCTACAGCGAATACAGCCAACACGGGTGCAGCCAAAAATGTCAACATCGTGAAAAAAAAGATAAGTAATCGACCACATTAGCATTGAAAACAATCATATTGTCATCTAACTCTTTAAATTTGGCTCCTGAATAGATAAGTTAGTTATCAAAATGCCAGATATTGCATTATTAACTAAATTAAATAATCAAAAAACAGTAATTATATATTTAATTCACAAAATCGATCAATTAAATTCACAAAGAAGAAACAGAATTACGTTTAGAAAATATAAGCAGTATACTAGATCAATTTGAATAAATCCAAACAAGTATAGACGACCTGACTAACGAGACTTCGATCGACTTCAATGAAGTTGAAAAATTATAGTATGCACAAATCAGTTATGCCCAGGATACAATAGATAAATGAATCCAATGCTGTCTACATCAGCAAAACATATCGCAAGCTCAAATGAAATGCATAATTCAAATATGACGCAACCACACGATATAAAACTGCCAAAGTTTGAACTTGTAACCTTTGATGACTCTTATGAAAAATGGATAGATTTCCATGCCAATTTTATACGATTCATTCATGATCAACCGTAGTTTTCTGAATTAGAAAAGTTCCAATATTTAAGGTCTAGTTTAAGAGGTGAAGCGATAGGTTTAATTGAAGCATTAGAAGCATCTGAGGAAAATTATTTAGTTGCATAGCATTCGCTGAAAGCCAGTTTTGATAATAAACGCGCAATCATACAAAATCAAGTTTTTACATTACTCAAATTACCAACGATGATTAAGGAAACTGCTACCGAATAAAGTAAGTTTCTAGATACGATTTTAACTGACATGCGATCTTTAAAATCATTAGAAGAACCCGTTGAGCAGTGGGACTCATTATTAATTTGCATTTTCACATCAAAAATCGATCAAAACACCTACACATAATGGCAAAAATCTATTCAAGGCACCGAAATAGGCACTGAATAGCAAAAATCTATTCAAGGCACTGAATCTAACAAGGGCCGATTTGAAGTCGATGCCAAACAATGTATGGTAAAATAAGAGGATTATTGGTAAAAAATATGTATCCTATTCCAATTGTGTTACTCTATATACACAGATAAATACTGTGCATGTGCTATTATAAAAATTATGTTGATGTTTATTGTCAAATGCAGCTCACTTACATAAAATTCAGAATTTTTAAAACATCCAATAAAAAAGTGCAATCTGAACGCATTTCTTATATATGTCGATACTAAAAAGACCAGAGCGTGCGGGAACCGAGACAAGTATTTTGTTGGATAAGGGGACCGGCACGCTCCGCGAGGTCTGTACGAGCGCCTCGCGTCCGTCCGAATATAATGGGGGGCGGTGCTTAAAGTGATGTTTCAGTAACTTCGCACCTAAGGGATAATGATGTGTTCTAGTTAGTCATTTAAAACACGATTTCAGGCTTTTCAGCTTTTAACTTCTTTTATGAACGACAGAACATCCGCTATGATTCTAAAACTGCTAACAAGTCATATTTTCCGGAGAGATGCAATCCGCCTCATTCTCACGATCCATATATTTGAAATTTCTCACTTCTATAACGCTAATATAAGATAAATTGTAATCTACATAATTTCGATTTATCTCATTTCTTACACAAACTGCTTACATTTTTGGACAAACAAAGGTACGTACGAGGTAAAAATTTTAATTTACAATTCTATATTTATGTTCAAAACTTAATTTTGTATGCAAAAGAAAAGAGAGATATACTTCTATAATGAAAATTAATGTTATTGAAATGTCATATTTAGAATTTGCATGACATTGATATAATTCAGTGTCATTTGTGTCCATGAATTTAATAAATTTACCATGAGAAAATAAAGTTTACATCCTTGACAGGTAATTTCTTGTCGTTGAGATGGCAGCTCTTTACGTAATATAAGATAAAAATTACGGCGAGTTAGTCTTGTTTCTCGAGAAAAAAACATTTAAATATTGATGCAATATCTTATTTTTTTGCAATATCTTTTTTATATATATTTTAATCGAAAGCAAAAGTCTTCGAAATTCTTTTAAATTCATCTCTTTGTAAGTTATTTATCGCTATAATTATTTATCGCTCAAACAAAGAGGACACACGGTTTACTTTCATAATGAACGTTTTAATGAATTAATTTAATTCAAGTTTCCTAGATGTTTATATGCTGGATGAATGAAGCGTTATAGTTAAGGAATAATTTTGTGTAAGCTTTGAATCCTTGAAATATTACAATTTCGAACAAAATAATAAAATACGTTTGAACATTACCTTTTTAGGCACTGTAGAGGAAATAAATTCGAATTATATCAAAAAATATAACTACAGTTTTTTTTATCTAAAAACATTTATCTAAAAAACCTTTACGTTGTTATTTTATCAAGATGGGATAGGAAACAGATTGCATATATTGCTCTTACTGGCTGCCACAACACTCCATCTATTCACTTTGCTATTGGGAAAAAAACCTTTGACTTCCAAGAAATCAGATTCCAAATTTCTTTATGCCTATGATATTCGTGTTAATATACGTCAGTACTGATCAATTTTAGTACTCAATTTTTTTATCAATAAACATAATTGGATCATTTTTCCCAAATTAAACTGGAAATTGCAATTAAACTGAAACCGTATGTACATGCCATAATCAGGATATTATTCTTGAAGGATTCGTATTAAACAAAAATTGTTTATTCTACTTACGATAAAAATAAAATATTTTTGCTCCAACAAATGGAAATTTTGATCAAAAAACGATTTATTACATTTCATTAATGTTTGTCACATTCCAGCATCGCAAGTTCTTACAAAGTCCTACTTGTACGAGTATGTGTCTATTTATAATGTATTAGAATCTTTACGGTAGTCTGAATAGCGAAATATTAAATTTTTGGGAACCTTTAAAATTATTCTATGGTACACTGAAGTTTCGTAGCAATATACAGTTTCAGAGAATGAGGTCACTTAGATGCGTCTCAGGTTTGAAAAGTGACAAACTTTGTGCGCATAATACACGAGAAGTTTTAATTGAACCTGTAGTAATCTGAGAAAACTTGTAGAGAAAAATATCACTTGTGTAATCAAGATCCTAAAATTATGGAGACGTTTTCTTTTAAACGTAACTCACCATTTCAAGAGTTCTTTTGTTTCTCAATGGACAAAATATAATTATTATTATCAGCTATGTTAAGCTAAATCGTTATTTTTTTCATGTCAGCATATCATTTTATATTATATTTCATAAATGGTTTTTAATATATATATATATATATATATATATATATATATATATATAATATATATATATATATATATATATATATATATATGTATGTATGTATATATATATACATATACATATAATGTCAGCGATTTTGATAATAAGATATATAAAATGTTTTACGTCGCTTTTGTTTTGAAGGTAATATGTTTATCCTATTTGCCCTGCAGCAGTTGACACAGAAATGTGCTAATCAAAGACAGACCTTTAAAATGAAAAGGGTCATGAGTAGATTTGTAAGAAAGCTCAAATATATATCTTGTGAAACGCCTCTATCAGAGCTTTCAGTTTTACTGTCAGTAAGAGCTTAACTCTTGAGATACCGGAAAAATGAGCTATCTACATCCTAAGCTACCCAAAAAATATTTTTATTTTTATTGATTAGATATTTAAGATCTATTCTTCGCATTTTCTTAATTATGATTACCCATGAATTATCAATACAATGGATTTATCAATAAAATTAAACAAATCATATACATATACATAGGAGACGTGTATAATTAAATGAAAAGGAATATTTAGTTTGTTTATCTATCTACTTTAATGTATCTAATTGATTACTATGGCGGATTGATTGCTACGAGAGCTAACTATAACACCCGTTCCATTCTCGGCCGTCGACGAACGGCCGGGAATCGAACCCGGGTCTCCTCGGTGCGCTGCGTCGTCAAAAGCCGTATGCCCAACCAAACACACCACGGCAACGACAATATTTTCAGACTCGAGTTAAAAAAATTTATTGAGTACCTTAATTACTATTGCACGTTGAGTGTTAATTCTTCAAATATAACTAAACTCGGTAGAGATACTATACTGTTATAATACCTACAAGTTGAATATTTATTTTTAAGTTAATTAAAATATCAATTCATAGAAACAAATGCTTATTGAAGAACGTAATTAATTGTGCGTTCATAGAAATTTATTTGTAATTTGTATGTTTGTTTTTTATACTTCATACGTTTTTATTTATAACCCAATTTTAATAATATATAACCTGTTATCTAAAAATATATTATTTTAGTTCATAATCGTTATCTAGAAACACATTATTTAAATTTTTTTCACACTAGTAAATGATTATTACAAACTAAAGGATCTATTGTAATGCAGTTCTTTTCTGTCGTCGAAAATATTTTTTTTTCTTTTGAATATTGGTTTTTCAATCAGTCATTATTATTGATTTAATGTTGGTACAATCACTTGTGAGCAATAATATATTCTTAATATAGTCCTTTTGGATGAAAAGACTTATGTCGATCTAGATCTACATACAATATTGTCGATAGAATACACAGGTACCTAGAGTCTGACATCCGGTTAAACGGACGTTCACATCTTCAGAATAATGACGTGGTTAAAATGCTATATGAATAATATGTACGTGCTCTTACATGTCGCAATTTCATTAGTCTTTGATAAACTTATGGAATCGTTACCAAACGTAATTAAACACATTGATGAAATATTTTCAATATTTTTATTTGACTAAAAAGAAGGCTTTCAAAATTTTTTTTATTTTAAATAAATGCAATCAAACAAAGTGTTTTTTTTATAATTATCCCAATTTTGTTAATATTCGTAAACAATAAAAATAAGTACATTTTTGAGAATCACGAGAATGAAAATAGCTCACTTCCCCAAGACTTAGGAAACATAATCATAATAAAATATGAAGCACATGGAAAAATTTTCAAATGGTATGAGTTTGGTTTGTATACATTAACAGGCCAATGTGTCCATGTTTCTTTCAAATTCATAATTCAAAACTTTAATATTTAATATCGGTCTTTATTTTAAGTTTTTGCAAAAGAAATTTTTAAATTCGTTGATAAACTTAAAAATAATAAGTTTTAAACATCCTGGAGAGAACAACGGATAACAATAACATAAGAGAATTACACCAGACTTTTCTATATGGGTATAAATAGCTTACTAAATGGAATACAATCTAGAACTGGCTCGTGCCGAGATAAAACAAACAACCTTCTCATTGAAAAATCGGATATGGTAAAGCAATAGCATGAACACTTTCAACGAACTTCTTAATTCACTGGAGATACCTAACATTGTGCCTCCATTCTATAAAGTTGAAGAGCAACTACACATACCCTTATTATATGAAATGCAATGAGCTAAGTGCTACCTGAAAAATAATTAGTTACCGGTGCTAGACCCTATTACATCAGAACTTCTTAGGTAATGTGGACCCGCTTTTGAAGATCAAATTTATTTGCTTACCAATAAGATCTGAGAATATGAACAAATGCCAGAAGACTGGAATTCCGCAATTATCATGCATATATTCAAGAAAGCCGAGAAAAGAGCCGTGTGCAGTAACTACAGAGGCACCTCTGTACTTTCAGCTGCCTACAAGATATTCTCTGGAACTATATACGTAAGAGTAAACGGATACGCTGAGGAAATTCTAGAGATGCAATAGTGCGGCTTTAGACCTAACCGCTCTACCTCAGATCATATCCAACTACTGCGCTAAACGCTATAAAAACTTACGAATACAGCACATACCTCCGCCAAAGCTTTGTCAACTTCAAGCAGGCATTCAATAGTATTAACCGTACACAGATCCTTTTTAATATGATGTTACTCGACGTGCCCTTAATACCTAGTGCTTCTCATTGAAGCGACCCTGAAACACTTCAAGTCCATTGTCACAATACAGAACAATAAAGAATCAGAGTCCTTTGAAATCCAATGCAGAATCGAACAACTGGAATACAATTTTCTACTGACTATATGCTTCAAGTGTAAGATTTGAAGAATTTCACTAAATATTGCTTGTTAATAATTAATTACAATATTATTTTGTTTCAAATATTTAAAATTTCATATATTCCTATTTTGTATTATAACATTTCAACTTCATTTTGATATGCATTAAAAATGAATAAATAAAATTACAATGTTATAATACTATTGCATATTTTATATAATCAACACATTGGAGTTATTGGAACTCGGAATACAGACACTAACTTATGTCGAAGATAAAGCCAATATATAGTTACTTCCACGGATCAAACTGTGAAAAAATAACAGTTGAGTAACCTGAAAATACCTAATAAACAAGCACACATTAAACACCTTACATTGCTTGCCTGCGGCGATATAAAAAGGTTGTGCCGAGAGAGAAGTGAGACTAGTGTTTTATTGAACAAATTATCCTTCGAACACAGTGGAAATGTGATGGGCGGACAGCAAGAAAAGTGCTGATGGAGGCAACTCTGAAACATACGTGAAGGGTAATATTTAGAAGTTGTACGTAGTGATTGAAATACAGATTTAGTAGGTTTTATAACTTGAAGACCTTCTTTTGGTAATTGCGATTTTGGGATGGCTGTTTGAGAAAACAAATCCTATCAAATTCAAAAAGCAAAATAAAATATGACTCCATTTAATTGACTTCGAGCAGAAACTTATTTGGTTCTTTAATGCAATATAAATTAAATTTCATTTTATAAATAAGACAGCTCCATCTTTTAATAGAAACTCGTCTATCGGCAATTTGCATGATATGCGTTATCTACTTTAGATAACATACCAACCTACATCATACAAGAAAAAATGAACAGAATTAGTTTAATTATCAATAATTTATTTAATATATGAACTAAAATATAATTAGAATCAAATGTAATGTTTCTCTCAAAATATTATCAACCTTGCCTTTTTTTCAATATTATCAACCTTTCAAAAAAGCTTTGTGTAGAGCAAATACCAAATCTGCAAGTATGCCGAATATGTTGCCGTATAATTTAGAGTGTTTTCTTTTTCCGTTAAGTTATAGAAAAAATTCTTAAGGAAGAGTTATGGTTTTTAATAGTAATTTTTAATAATGAGTCATTTATATATTTTACTTCAAAGAAGAATTTGAGTGATTTTACCTTCTATATGTGTGTATATATATATATATATATATATATATATATATATATATATATATATATATAGACTCTTAACGTGACCTTGTATTTGAAATTTGGAGACAGTGATTGACAAAGATGTAGTGAAACTATCTTAAAATGCAAAAGAAAAGATGTCCAAAATAGGTGTATTTCTGTAAAATATGCCTAAATTGTTAATAGAAATGTAGATATAAGTTATATACGATATAATTTTAAACCAATTCAATCTAAATATTTTTATACACACGGAATAGTACCGAATGTATTTTTATCTCTGATATATCCTTTGTAAGTTTATAGAACTAATACGCCGTAGCTGGCCAAAACAAAATATCGGTTGCAACTTCTTTGGGATTTTTGATGTTTATATTTATGTCGATTCAAATTAATGCTATTTAACAATGAGAATATAGGCTACTTAATAATGAACTATTAAATAGCGTATATTTAATAGCTCATTTTTATATATTCATTATACGCTATTAAATAATGAGAATACCCATTTTGTGTAAATACTGAATTTTTTTTCTGATTATATTTCAATGTTAACTCTGGTGTGCTTGTGGTACGTGGACTTGCCTATTGCTAATTATTATGTATTATTTTGTCTTGGTATATTTGTAATTTTTCATTAAAATTACAATGCATAAATTAGTTTTGTGGAGTACTGAGTGTGTATCAACGGTAATTAACGTTTAATAAACTCCTGTAAATACAAGCATAAATACAAAAATGAGACATAAATTTAAAATGGTTTTATAAAATCAAAAAATTACATGATGATAGCAACGGCACCGACAATAAACTAATTATGACAAATGAAAGTTATAGTTAAAACAATATAAGTCTTTTATCTTAATTTAATTGCTTTTTAAATTTTTGTTAAAGAATTCATGAATAGCGCAGAAATCATAAATCTATCTGCAAGCAACAGGCTTAATATACCACGAATATACAAATGAGCAAGAGATCGAGAAAATATTTCATTTGACATTGCTATGAGTGAAAAAGTGATGACATTACGTGAATACGTACAAAATTATGAGATATCGTATCCGCGAAAAATATAATTTTGTATACAAGGATTGACACTATTTTATCAAAAAGTATATCATATCGATTATTTAACACAATATTCAAGTGAAAAAAAAACCTAAAAGTGGAGAATAAAATAACATCAAACAAAAAATTAAATTGATACTGGCAGCGCAATTACTTGTTTAGTCTGTTGCGAGAGCTATTCAGTACTCCCATGATTTTTTTGAACTCGTCTCAATGTGAAAATTCAGAAGCTACTATGCTATTTTCAATTATATATTCAATAATTTTAATCCCAGAAACTTTTTTTCTTCTGCATTTATAATACCTTTGCGTCTAATTAATAAACGTTTTGAATAAAATCGATTTAGTACACAAATAGTTCAGAAATTAAAAATGTTAATAATATAATAATAGAGGTGCCACCGTTATCATGAATTTTACGTGATACTTAGATTAAGCTATTTATTATTAGATTAAGCTATAGACTATTTATAACAAGTGTAAAATTATCTTAGATTATATTCAAGAGAACACTAGAACTTTCTATCTTCTTATGAACTAAAAAAGATAGAAATTGCACGTGACCTTTTTGAACGTAGTATATAAATAAGTCCATTTGGAAATATTTTATCTCCATACTATATAGGTCTAGTTTAATAATAACCCGTTGATCAGCCAATTTATATCTGCATATATAATATTACTTTGTCATGTAGAGTTACGATTAAATAAAAGTCGAAAAAATTCATAAAAGTTTTTAATAATGAAAATTCTTTAAAAATCCAATATGATTTCAATAGTTAAGCGTTGGCAACAGAAATACAAAAAAATTTAATGACAAAAATAGTCAAGCGTTTACTATAGATTCAAAAAAAAGTTTAATGATTTCAATAGTCAAGAGTTTACAATAGAAACACAAGAAGTAGTTTTCCGTTTGTTACTAATTTTCGTTATGGTACAACATTTAATTCCTGTTATTTTCATTTTATATTTTTGAACCCGGTTTATTCATGATACATTAGGAGTTGTTAAAATGTGATGTGAAAGTGTGATTTGTGATGTGTTGTTTCTTCTCTGATTTATTTAATACAGGTATTAAGATATCTACAAACTTTGACATCTTGCGAAATAATTTTGAATTATTACCTGCAGCTTAACTAAAGTAAAAAAAACGATATTGATGAACTCGAAAACGTCGAAAGAATACTTTTACCATACAGGAATGAACAATAACAATAGCATATTATAGAAATAGTATAATAGTAGTTTTACTTATATCATCCCTACATAAGTTTATGGATAAGGGTAACATAGGGCATAATTTATTTAAACAATTTCTACTTCGCTCTTGAAACTTACAATTCTGAAGGAAAACATGTAAGCATTTTCCGACTGAAAAATCGCTGAACATTTTTATTTTAAAGTTGTAGCTTTGGCTAATTTTCTCTAAGTTGAAATAGCATTATTAAGTATCAATAATCTTGTTCAAGACACTTGAAGCGGGTGAGTTATTTATTTTTATTATAATTATATATTTTTTTTTAATATTATTTGCACAACGAGTGGCTGCAAAATTGTAAACAATTACAGATGAAACGATAAGGAAACTAAAATGTATACATTTTCCTTAAAAGCAATCCAAGGTAATATTGTACGTATTTGGCGTTCAAGTAAAAAAGTACTCTGCCTATGAGATATATTTTCCGTGAGTCAAGCCCATGACAAAGCACAACAAAAAGCAATTTCCTTTTCCTGTTACGGTGTGAGTGCGTACGGCTTGGGGATAAGTAATTTTTTTTTATTTTAATGTTTACTTGAAGTTTTAATTAAAATGGGTTAATTACGATTGAAAAGGTTTCGGTGGAGGAAGGCGATATACATTTTGGAAATATTTAGATTTTAAAACTTTATAAAAATAGATACGAAATTAATGTAGTAGAAATAAAATAGTTGA
Source organism: Druceiella hillmani (assembly GCA_039881145.1). Lineage (NCBI taxonomy): Eukaryota > Metazoa > Arthropoda > Insecta > Lepidoptera > Hepialidae > Druceiella > Druceiella hillmani. Next base: position 28,108,415 of record JAYKKI010000014.1, read on the forward strand.
GGTGGAAGTGAACGGGAAAGTGAGACGGTTTTAAAGATATGGCCAAGTGTGAAGATCAAAAGACAAGATTAGGAATCTAGGCAATAGTGTTTACAGAAATGAAAGTCGATATAAAGTGCGTACGAAAGCGAGTTCTAACAGGGAAATTGCATAAGTGAATAATTAGATGGAATATGGCGCAAAAATTCCACAAATTTCCCTGCTAAATACATTCATATATCATTTATTAATATGCTCATATATTTAATATTTCTTTTGTGCAGTTGATGCTCAAAAAAATCTTCTTATAACAATAGCATGAATTTAAACCAGAATAATGAAAGTAAATACTATTTCATTATTACGACTTTAATTGCGTTATCGTAACAATTTCATTATGCCGCCGGTGTATCCATCGTTTATTACAAAACAACTTAACGAGAAACACAAAGTTTTAATTTTTCACGTTTTCATTTCAATAAGATGGCGTTAATAGCGTTAATAGCCAGTAGTGGAATCCATGATAATCAAGAAAGGTTGGCATTTTAAGTCAAAACAATAGTTTATTCACTATTTTTAGCCCTAAAAACGGCACAAATCAAGTAAAAGCCTGTAAGTACATTTGTGATACGTATTTGGCACGGATTCAATGCGCTCTCAAAGGCTTGTAACTTGCACCATTGCTTTCGCACTTTTTTTTGGTTATAGTGCTTAGCGCCACGTAAGTAATGACACATCTCAGAATTCGGAAAACCGTACCAACGTAAAAAACTTATACCCTTATAACTGCATCTTGTTTAAAAATTTGGGAAAAAAATATTGGATTAAAATGTAATAAATTCCAGATTTGTTTTATTCATCTTTTGTTTTTTTTTTATAAAAGCAGTAGGACACTTTTTAGTACATTCCAAGAAGGATCCTTGACACGTTTTGCCTTATTCGACTATACTATTTTGGAAATCCGTTAAAAAAACGGATTTTTCCATATACTGTCGCTTGATATTGTTGCTATTGATTTTACTCTGACACGTCTGCTACCTTTGATGCGAAATGATTCTACCATGTGAGTGATGCAATGTGATGTTGGTTGATCTAGTACTAAATTTTGACAGTGTCACATTTTTATCAGTGCTATTCACGGGTTGTCCCATTTCAATGCAAGTTTCGTTCTATAGAATTTTTGCCATTCATTTGTTACTAAACGCGTTAGTTAATATCTAATATTACAATACATTAAATCGTCTTAAACATGTATTTGCTGTTTAAGACGCGGCATGTATATCATGATGCGTTCTATATTTTCCAAATGAGTGTTTACACATTAGTAGTATATTAAGAGAGAATAAGGAAATACTACAAACTAGCAGGTACAATGTTAATAAAGGCAATCTTCAGATGTTAGACATTAAATTTTTGATTCTAATTCAATGATAAATATTTTAAACAGGTTTTCAATAGTACAACGTGTAATTATTATTCCTGTATTAAAAATTACAATTAAGGTAATGTTGCATATTTTATCATATCACTTGCATTTATATATAATTACAGTATTTGCCATTACGTTTCCTTACGAAATAGTTATTGCATTAAAAACCCATTCGGCCAGCAGTAGGCCAATTTTTGTCATAAAATGTTTAAATGATAATATTTTTTACGACTATGGCTACATATTCCAATGCGTGTAATGACGTCTTTTAGTTATTTTTTTTTATCTCACTTTGAGTTTGTTAAACTTTTAATAAATTTGAACTTTAAGTTTGTCCAGAATAATGCTGAAGGATAGATTATACTAAGTTTAATGCGTAAAAGAAATGTAATGTAAGATTTAATAAAACCGTAAGGATAATAATGAAGATGTAATATAAATATAGATATAATAATAATAAATACAAAATAGAGTAGTAGTTTTCTTTTTCCTTACTTTCTTTGTTTTCGGTATGCTCAATTCTCATTTCCTCCGGTTTTGAAGTGTATACTCGATTGCTACTTAGATAAACTCGTATTATTGAAGGTGTCCTAATTTATGACAAATAAGTAAATTGGAGTTCATAAATATATTGTTTTTCTTTCATTGTGGGCTACTTCATATATATTGAGCATCCAGATTAATTACAAAGATACGTAGTTACGGTATAATATGAATGATTGGAAGTAATTTTCTTACATTCAGTTCCTCTCATTATTGGCATCCATTTTACTGTAATATTAATTTTTTAAATATTATACGCGTTTCGTCTGGAATAACCTGTCCTTAACTCTCTAAGCAATAAACCTATTAGATATTGAACACAGATGAATAATCAATTTAGATTGTTACGAAACGGGGAAATTATCATAAACTTTAAATTTGTATGTATTCGATCATTTTCTGAATTAAAAAAGACATATTATTTTACAATATTAGATGAGATTTACCAATTTTATTTACATATTATTAGTTACAAAAACTTTTCTAATTATTTTAGATTTTGTCAAAATTAAAATCGATATTAAACTTAAAAATCAAAAATTTTAAATTTTTGATAGTTTCACTTCTACCACGTGTCAATTGCACACATGATTTTTTTTTTAATTTACGATATAAAAGGAATATTAGCAAATTATTCACCATGGTCAGATTCTGGCCTTTATTTTGGAATAGCTTGAAAATAATAAAAGTAGTTACAATATCAAAAGTAATCCCATAGATATTTAAGAGTTCATAACTATTAGTAACCCCCTCTGAAATTTAAAGTTGAAAATTTGGCTAATTTCAATTATCCTTTTATCAACAATGTATCAATTCATCAAACACCAAATGAGACCTATATGAGAAAGCTACCCGAAACAGGAGATAGATAGATTCTATACCTTTCTTTAAACAGCATTCCCTTAAACTTGCTTTTCTTGTTTTATCTCAAGTGAATGTCATGAAAAAATTTTTAAGAAAATTTGAAATTCGGTACTTTAAACATTTCTATTAAGTCCGGTGTGTGAAATATCATGTAATACCCCGCGGTCAATGGATCCTGGCGATATGCGCACAGAAAAATTAAAAAATTACACAAAAATAGACGCAAATAAATCAATGTAGTAGATTACGGGAAACGAGATGTTTTATTTACGTGCATTAAATGGCTGACCGGAAATATTAATAAACTCATATATATATATATATATATATATATATATACGTATATATATGTGTGTGTATATATATATATATATATATATATATATATATATATATATATATACACGTATATATATGTGTGTGTATATATATATATATATATATATACATATATATATATATATATATATATACAATTTTTTATTTTTTATTGGAAACGTCGTAGTTTTACTATTAAAATATAAAATATAAGGGATATTGTATTGTTATGTGACGTTCGGAATAGCTTCGTAAATGAATTATTTAATAAACTTAAATAAGCATTTTAATGTACATATTTTCTAAAATTACACTGATATTGAAATGCGGAAAACAGCAAATCACGTCCAGTTGAGAATTAATAGAGCACATTTATTTAAAATAGATGTACTAAATTGCAGATAAGAATGTCGAATTACCCGGTAAAATATTCCACTCTTGGCACAAAGACACGCCTTGCTAAATACATTCTTTTTCGATATTTGTCTTCATATTTCTCTTCCTTTAATAAGTCACTTCTGAACTCAAGGCAATGTAAGGCTTCACTCATATTCTTTAAATTATCCGTTTTGTTTTTTGATGGAAATTATCGTCATCGCCTTCAATTGCTACACAAGCAAACTGCTTCCATTCCTCAGTTTCAGTTTATGGAAAAATATTATGATATCTTTTATTAAGTATAATAATGCAATATTACTTCTCTCACCAAAGAAATATTATTAAATCCTGTATCAATAATCTTTAATATATGTATTTGTCTACGGTAGTTTAACGGCGACCATAGCGCATTTGTTGCTTCTTTCGTTACACCAATTCCTATGGACATAATTATACCAAAAACAATATTATTTACAATTTTAAACGAGTTTGCGTTTTACAGCTTTTATAGCTAAGATCATTTTTGAAAATAAATCATTCTATTAGGGCATCACGCATATAAAACAAAAGAATATCAATAAAGTATACTCAATGGTATATAAATAACCAATGCATATTATTTAGACATAAATCGAGTCTCAATGATTAATTAATTGTTTTAATGAATATTTGATTATCTACTGGCTTACATTATATTTTTATACCCGCACCTTATATTCTTTGTAAAATTGCTTTAAATGGTTTGAATATGACCATGCATTAACGGCTTAATTTTCCTCCTCTGTGGATTATGAAAATAATTTCATTAAAAATAATCTAAATCCTTAGAAATATTGGTTCGCACGTGGCTAATATAAAAATGCTTATATTTTCCATAGGCTTCTTTCTGGTTCAATTTTTAATATTATACGCATGAACAATCTTACTTGAGGTACAGACTCGACTGAGTCATATTTATAATATTAATAAAAAAGCGTGCCCGAACATTATGGAAATTTTGGCGTGCAATTTATCTCTTAAAATATCCAAATGAAAATATTTTTAGCTGCCCTCTTTTCCCGCCACCTACTAATTCTCGCGCAGACTGGGCAGTCTTTTGCGATTCCACCTCTCAGTTTGCAGTAATTTGTATCTGTAGCGAAATCAGACAGTGGGTTAATCAGGTTAATGTTGCATAATAAAGAAATTAACTTAAATTTGAAGCATAAAAGAAACATTAGCGAAATGCTCGCCGTAGCCTGATCCCGACCTGAGTTTCGAAATAATTTGACGACGACAAAGATGGTTGTCAAGCTATTGCTTCATCAAGGTACATAATATCAAAGACAATCTGATAAAATTTTAGAATCAAAATTTTGAAGAAGGTAAAGTTCAATTTTAGATACATGTGTTTTATATACATAGCATGGAAACAGGAATCGTTGTTAAACAATGCGGAATTTTCGCTCAGTACCTATCGTTTTATTTCCCCTTTTATATTTGTTTTTCGTAGTTTGATTTTAAGATTGATTTCCGTTGATCTTCGTTAAATTAATATAGTTAGTTTCCAATTCAACGGGGTTCTTTTACCATTAAAATAATGCAAGAGATAATATCGTGGGTGCATATATTGGAGATATTTTTTATTTTATCTCAAGTGAATATGATGAAGTTCACGAGCGTTTTCATTTTAATTTTATCATCAAGAGGCACATGAACTTATTTTGTCTCAGTACTAGAATTCTATGACGTATCCTTCATTTTTCCATGTAATCAAACCACAGAACTATTCTAATAAGTACACTAAGTGTTCGCACTATGTTTTTGTATAAGTGTTTTCCACTGAGAACGTATGTAAAAATTGGTTAATATTTTTTTTAGGATATGATGAAAAGTATCCATTAAATAAGCAGATTCTTTACATTACTTTAACCATTCTGTAGCTTAGAGTATTATTGCTCACGTTAATATATTTCTGGTTGCCGTGGTGTGTTGTGTTGATCACAGACTGACAATCTCTGATGGTGCGGCACAATGTGGAGTCCCAGGTTCATTTGCAGTCGCTCTTTGTATATGATCAGAGTGATGTTTGTAATAATGTAGTCAAGATGCCACATGACTGCAGTAGTAATAGCTAGTGACACTATAGGTGCGTATTGCGATCGTCAACCCAACATGTTAATTTTGTTACTGTTTTGTGGTGTTGCTTCCAACGGTACGTGCATTAGAATATACCTAGTTCCAGCAGTGGACGAAGATGGACAGTCGGTTAATGGATTGATTGATTGTTGATTTATACATATATTATGTTCATTTTTGGTCACAATTTCTTTTTAGTAATTTCCACGATATCTCATTTACACACGTTTAGGTTGATAGTTGATTGTGAGAGATTGGTTTCGTTGCCACAGATCCACCATTTGTGTAGTTAGATTTCTAAATTTACAGTACAATTTAATAAGATTTTATATATCTTTGCTGGAGATATGAAAACATGTCAGTTAAAACTTTGCCTTTAAATTTATTGAATATTTTATCTACCATGGCAATAAATTTGAGAGTTTCCTTATTATCTGGTGACTGGCACAAATATGTTTTAATTTTAAATATGTTTTAATTTTTAATGTTCATTATTTTCTTTTTCCAATCTCTTCAACATGTCGTCTTTATCTTTTTAGTTCATATTTCTTAAATTCTTATATTATTTCTAATTAAAATCCCCTAGGTATGTAAATCCTTCTCAATCGATCATTTTCAGTAAAATTATTTAAATGGTCGCCATCAAGTATTCTCATAATAGATAATGCGACGTGAGATTGCCCATTCGAAAAATTGGACTGGATCAGCGGACCTGATGTTAAGTCCTTATATATAGCTATGATGTATGCCATATATAAAATAAAGTGTTAAATTGACGAAATATCTATTGACCATCTCGATCTTTGTCTTAGTAGTCAATTCCAATTCAAGCGTCAATTCATGGTGGAATTAAATAATCATATGCGTAGACTTTTTATTATAATTAGAGAATCATCCAAAGCTCTCCTGCAAATTGACTTTGGCTAGTGCTCAATATAAATTGGGTACCACCTCTTTCTGGAATCCCTGAACGTACCACAGGACTACCGTTAGCACCATAAAGTTGTTTTTTTAGTATCATAACTATATATCTAGAGACTGATGCAAGTACAAACTTTGTTGATTGAATAATTTCAACCGCCTTCGTTACACATGGAAACCTGAAATACACTCTTCTTAAAATCTACTATATGCTGCACAATATTTGACAATCATAATCCTGAAAGTACACTAAGTTTTCCTTTAAACAGAATAGGAAATAACATAAAACAAATATGGTCCCTTACCTGGCATGTATGTAAATAAACTTACAGACTTACAGCTGACGACCGCCGATGTATAAGAACCCGGTGTTTTCTTAAATAAAATACTCTAAAGCAATAAACCATAGCAGGTAGGTGGTATATTTCCATTTTTGTATAAACACTCAACAAAATACTTCGTTAAAGATAAAATTTTGTTCAACGAAATCGCAGATTTTTAGGTATTTTGAATGAAATCATATAATATAATAGTTTGTTAATTATTTGCAAAAAAAAACTCTTTTTTCAAAGACAAATTGGTAATTTTTTAATACACATTGCTATTGTAGTTATATTATATATTCATACATTTTTTTCATATGTGAAAGTATAAAGTAAAACTATAGCCAGTTTACATAAACATAGGAGTAATAAGTAACTCTACAGTCCTGAATAAATCTGATTTTGTCAATTTATTTAATATTTTCCAGAACTACTGCTGTTGTTATAATTCAGTAGAGCTATAGAAACCAACTATGTATGTATGAAACTTGGTAAAAAGATTGACATAAACTTCATGTTTATTTTGAACCAACAATTCTCCGAAGATTATGGAAAAATTCTAAGAACAAGCCAGTAAGGATTAACGGACGTCTAGATATCATTAAAAGAGAAGTGTCTGTAAAATAACAACATAAAGATGTGAACCCCGGCTGAGCTGTGCGAATCCACATTACATTCAGAAAATAAAAGTATTTTCCTTGTATAAATATCTGTGAATTTCTAAAGCAAAAAATTTAAATATAGCTATTACCGAAACACAATTTCTATCGTCAACAGGATTTTATAATTGAAGATGTAGCTATAGCAGTAGCCCGCGAAATTAGAATTTCGTGCAGCAGGTCTCTGTTAATTAGTAATTACGATCAATTCTGATGAAGCTTCTTGTAAATGAGTACATAAAAATATACAATAATTATACATTAATATAACTAGAACCTGTCAAGTGCGTATTGGTGAATTCTGATTCAGGAACAATCTCTTTTACTTAGTTGAAACGTAAATATTGAAAAAGTTAGTTTACATAATAAACCAAAAAAATTAATAATTCTAAAGGCAAATATTGCGAAAATTGCAAATATAATTACATAAAGGTGTAACAAAATACCGAAATTGAAATAAAAACCATAGGAAAAAATTTGAGGTAAATACAATTAAAATAAAAAGCAGCGTTACGTTGCTACAGCGTCGACTGTGTAATGTCAAAAATTATGAAAGCTCCTGTTCACGTTCACATAGAGTATTTGAGCTTGTATAAGAATAGATGATAGATTCTGCACTGTCTGTGTGGTTAAGCATCTGTTTATAAGGAATAGATGAGCACTGCACCAAGTGCTGACATTTGAGTGACAATACTCCGATATTACAAATTATATGTAAAATTGAACTTAATATATTCTGAACAAATTCTCCACGATTATCACATTATTTACGATAGGTCACTGTGTCTGCAGGTGGCACTGTACAAGTTGACGCCATTTTAGATGGACTAGAAGTTTTAAATTATTTGATTTAACCTAAGCCAACGAATATAAATAGATATGTTTACAGTCGTTAAGCGAATATACAGTTTTGCGTTTCATAAGTGCACTGATAGACAAGTTTACAAATATAAGGGATAATCCCACGTTGAAGTTTACTGTCAGACAGTAAACTTCAACGTGGGATCATATGAACTTTAAATCATACGGACTATAAGTTAATGGAGATAGAACATGCTGCTTACTCTTCTAATACAGGTTTTCCATTAGTATAATCCACAACAAAAGATACAAAAGTACAACAATTTTTTTCAAATAAAACGGTGGAAATGTGTTTGGTTATTTTTTATGTGAAGATGAGATACTTCTTATGTATTAAATTTTGCATGAGAAGTCATAGTTGTGATGAAGACCTTTTATGACACGTATAAATATTTAATTCAATTTTAGTTAAGTTTTACAAGAACCAATTAGTTCCTATTTCTGAAAACAAATTACATGAACATGTTATTAAAGCCAAATGAAAATAAAACTCAGCGTAAAAGGAATGAAGGATTCCAAGTAACGGAATTAAGGAATCGTTATTTCGAGATAAAATTTGAGCTACTTTCAATTCACCTGCAAGGAATGCTTATTTTTTTTGCATTTTATTATATATAAACTAGCATAAATATGCTAGTTTTAATGTACCATTTTCATATTTTGTCTTTCATTTCTCATCGAATATTCATGATAGTACTTGTGTAATTTGTGGTGAGTACTTGTGATAAGTTATTGGTACTCAAATTATACTGATATATCTTGAAAGACAAATCTGACACAAAGTTTTTCCGAGTAATTAAACTTTAAAATAATAGTTGAGTAACCTGAAAGTGCCTAATAAATAAGCTGGAATTGAACACATCACTTGCCCCCGTTGATATAAAAGGTTGAGCCGAGGGAGAAGGGGGACAAGTATTTTTTTGAATAAGTGGTCTGTAAAGCACCGTAGGATCTGCCCAAATATTATGAGTAGGCGGTGCTAAAATTCTGAGAGAAAAATTCAAAACTTACCTTTACGTAATGTTTTAAAAAATCTTAATCGCTTAAAGATCTTTTATTGTAATTGCCTTTGTGGGAAGATGTTTAATATTTGAAAGTCATTGAATTAGAATATTGAAACTCCATAAAATAAATTAAGTTAATTGTAAACGTTAATTGTAAGATGTAAGGATCATGCAACATAGCTTTTCAATAAATGAGTCTGTATACATCTAAAAGGAAATAACGTTGAGGTGTAGGCTCCCTATCGCATAAATATAGAAAATATGCACCTTAATGTATGACACTTGTTATAATAAATAGAAACTAAAAAATTAAAATTTGTGACCAAATATTTTTTTTATTGAATTATAATGGAATAAATCAGAATAAGTGAAAATTCCTGGTGGATTATAAATATATTGGAGCTCGAAACAATGTGGAAAGTTTAAAACATTTTGACATTTCCGTTCATATTGACGCAATACTATAGATTAATAATGTAAAATAGCTATAAACTAATAATAGTTCTATAAAACCCAATTCACGGTGTTTTAAACCATGCCAACCCTACCTAAGAAGGCAGATGTTGATGTTCCTATGAGTTTTAATACATGATTTTTCCGAATATGTTTATGCATCATTTTTATAATTATGAATGTGATAAAAGTACCAAGGCGTTAAATATTACGATAATTACGAGGTTTATAATTGGCCAATAGTTCATGTTTATGACCACTAACATTATTTTTTTGACAATGGTGCAAAGTTACATTACATAGATTATGTGAGAATGGATAAAGACGCTGGGTTAATATATTTTCTGTATCTGCGCTTGTCGTAAAACATGCAGATAATGGTGGTCCCGTTAAATACGTAGTCGATGCATATATGACTGTGAATGCATGTGTGGCTGCAATATTAAAAGCAAAAAAACTAGAACACAATTTAAATCTGACTTCGTTATAATGTATTTTTAATCAAATACAACTGAATAAAATATGATCAGAATAAAACTCCACTACTTTACAAGCTACTGCCTTTGCAAGCTACTAGTCCTTCCTTTGTGGGGTAACAAAACTTTGGACTCAAAAAACTCTCGAATTGAGCGAAGTCCAACTTATAAATTCGTTTCCACAAAGCGAAAATTACGGAACTAAATGTGAAATCGTTTAAAAGCTTTGTTCGGTTATAATTTGGTAGTTGAAAAGTTCAATGAAGGATAAAGCTTTTTATGTAGTATGAAGATAAAGCTTTTTATAAATATGTAGTTAAGAGAACAATGCCGGAATGGGATTAACATATTTTTAATTTTATTATGTTGTTGAATGACTTTACAATATGAAATAAATAATGGTTCATCCTATGGCAAAAAATGGTTTTATTTAGTGATAAACTTATCAGATAAATACATTACATAAGGAGTTTCCTTTTTTCTACACCTACACCCTTGTGATTATAAATTTTGAATCATTCTGTACTGAAGTTTTGCGACTATAATTTTTAAGCCCTAATATGAAAAATTATGTCCCATACTCTTAGTTCAGGTAATATTTTTAGTACCATATAGACACACATATAAAGAGCTGGAGGATACTGTTTGCAGTACCTCTGCGCTAAACTCACCTGTCTATGGGCAGAACCTATGTCATAATATAGATCTTGTGAATTGTGTTCCTACGAAGATTTGTTTACAGAATTTTTTCACAGCCATATATGCATAGACTACGTATTTCCCGCGACCACAATTGTCTGCATGTTTTACGAGAATCCCAGATACAGAAAAATCATTAACCCAGCAACCTCATCCATTCTCACACTATATGTGTAATGTAACCTTACACCTTTGTCAAAAAATAATGTTAGTGTTCATAAACACGAACTATTGGCCAATTACAAACCTCGTAATTATCGTAATATTTAATATTCATTATTTATTCATATATGATTATTATACTTAACTTTTTGGTTTGGCTGTTTTGCTAACTTTTCTTTTTATTTTCTCCTACCAATTATACACTATTATGTACAATATTATTATCAAAAGAACAAAGTGAACTAAGTGTTGAATGTTTCAAACTTTACGTTTTAGTTAAAAAATCAAACATACAGACAGTTGTTAGAAATATATAACTCATGCCTTTATGGAAAGAGGTAATATTATTGTTATTGTATTATTACTTCCTGGCAGGAAAATTTCAGTAATAAGACCTAACACATTTGTAATTAAGTCACAATATACCCAATGGGTGTTTCGCCTTACAGTATATCTATTAATAATTGAATATAAGCCACCCTGTTTAAAAAATAGCGATTGTGTAATAGCTTCGGCTGAGCCACGCTAATAAAATTAATAAAAGACTCGCTTGGCAATTACGGAAATCGTGAAATTATCCTGTGCCCTCTCTCATATCGCCTACCTGTTTTTGGGAGGTCGAGAAAATCTTTTGCGGTTTCTTCGTGTTGTTTATAGTAATTTTTATCTCTGGCGAAATCCGACAGTAAGCGAGTCCGGACTAATGTTGCATAATAAGGAAATTATCTTAAATTTAAAGCGTAAAGGGAAGCTTAATAAAGTGCCCAGCGCAGTTTGACCGTGACCTTATTTCCTAGCAAATGTGGTATAGATATCAATATAAAGATTTGTAAGAAAAATATTGTTACAGAAATATAGATATCGCTATAGTGTCTTAATAAACCGCAAGTATAAATTGCATTCGATCTTTGCAATACGATTACTTTTCGTTATACTTATAATCAATTATCTTTCTTTATACCTGTTATAAATTATTTTTTAATTTGTTTTTTTAAATACATGGGAAAATATCACATATTGAATGTCACTTTTATCTCAGGTATCCATCGTTGGTTTTTATAATCAGTACATTGGAGCTTACGAAAAATCCATTAACTGCAACTCCTCTGTTGTTTGATACATACGTAACGAATCAGTCTAATGTATTATATACACTGTTTATTTGGGATGATATCTACATGTTTAGTGTAAGTATCTCAACGTTTATTTAGTTTTACTGTTAATGGTAAAGACGTCAATTTTATGACTGATTTGTTCACCTGACTATTGTCAGAATACCTATTGTCAGTTAATTATCATCAACAATTATTGTCAATAACAATAACTATTAATTAATAATTCCTTTTTCATCTTTGTACATTTGTAATTGTTTATGCATCAAGAAACATATATAAATATAATAGGTATTGAATGACTCTCAAAACAAATTGATGTTTAAGGTAATCCTAAAAGGTTGTCTGAGTTCATGCACAGAAGTACAAAAATGGTGATGTGAATTGAAAATTATTCCAAAAAATTTAAGGTGTTCCTTTAGCATGTGGATATAAAACTAAATTTGTATAAGAATTGGGAAGAATACTTTACTGTACGAACCGTCACCAACTAAAGAGCTACTGTATGAAAACGATGGGGCGATGCCCTATGTACCGACACTACTTTGGGGACAAAATTTAAGTACTCAGCATCGAAAATACTATTTTTATTATATTTGAGGGATATATTATCAGTAATTTGTTTACTGCTTTCTTTCAATTTCTGAAATATTTCTTCGGCACAGCAACAAGTTTCTACAAATTCATGACAGATTAATTTTCGGTGAACAAAAGGCTGCATAAAAATTATCATTTCTAAATTTTCTTCTAAAAACTTAGAAATGATCATTTTTATGCAGCCTTTTGTTCAGCAAATTATTTTTTTTCTTGGAAACTCCACATAAATCTGATATAACAAATATGTGTGGGTACGGCATGAAGTTAAGTAAGCCACGCACGTTACCTACTTACTAATGTAAGTGAGTGTACTTAGACTACTGTCTGACATATTAGACTGTCTCGCAATATACAGCTAAGTAAGCCTACATATATGGGGATCGAGTAAATGTTCCAGAATTTGGTGGGGTACATCTGGTACCAATGAAAACAGTGAGAACAACTCCACATAAGACCTAAGAACTTTCTGAGTAAGTGCATTATTTGAAGAAATATTTAAAATTTTCCAAACATATAATATTTTTAGGCAACCGTCCTTTTTTTAATAAAACGTAAATAATTGATATCTATCTTGCTTGTTATTCAAAATACACTTCACACTTCAAGTAAATCTAATAACCAATTATTATTTTCATTACAATGGTATTTATCCTCTCGTTAATAATTTGTGAAGACGTTATTAAATTACTTCGGTATTTTTAAAAATATTTGGAAAAACGTTTATTGTGTATTTGTAATTTTTGCGAATATCAAAAAGAAAAAGATTTCGTTGGTATAAATATGATCTGGTTATTATATACCTACATTTTGATGTAACAGATAACAAACATTTTTACTATAATTTTATAATGATTTTAAAATAAAAAAACAGGTGGGCGTTCAAAGTTTTCTTTTTAAGTGTATAAGAAATCGAGAAAGATTTTGTATTTTCTATATTGTAAATTAATATTAATTATACATTTATACTTAACATTAAAACCAGTATTACTGAGCAGCTATCCGTGTGATCACAGAACAGAGAGTAAATGTTCTGTTCCTGTGACTATAACTTAGTAAATGTCGGTTATGGAATGCAGTATGCCCGCTAGTCATATCTGTGACAAACAATTTCCATTCCGTCGGGTATGAGAGGTCATACGGTACGACGTGAGTCAGGAATTGGAAAATAATGAGTTAGTTTTACTCCCCCTATTTTTCTTTAGAACATATTTTTAAGTAACTTGATGGTTATATCAGCAGAAGTGGCATAATTTGTGATTATTCGTATGTATTCGATACATAAGAACGATATACAATACTTAAACACACACATATACAATATACGATATACAATACAAAACATATATTAAAGGAAACACTACGAAAGTAACAGAATACAAAAATATTGTTTTCCCAAGTTTTATATATGAGTCTGTTTATTTGTTCATACATAACGCACGAACTTTTTACTAATGGATTTTGTTGAATTTAAGGTGTCGTGTAGACTAGGTTTCATCGCAATCTACCAAATAGAATGAATATATGGCAATTTGACGTTGCAATATAAAGAGTGCTCACTACAAAAAGGTGAATTTTATAATTATTATAATGGATGACGTCACGTGTAATAAACTTATAGTCAACTTAGTAGTAATCTAAATCAACGCGAACTAAGTCGCCGACACCAGTCAAAAACAAATATTTAAACTTTTACCCGAACATAACAATTTTTAATCGCAATTAATCCACCATTACTTTTCACCTCAAGTAAACATCAAAATAAAACAAAATTTTTATCCCTACGCCGCATACACTTTCCGCAAACAGGAAAAGGAAATTACTTTTTGTTGCCCTTTGTCGCGAGTTTCACTCTTGGAAAACATATCCTAGAGACAGAGTGTTTTTACTTTGTACTTGAACATCAAGTACGTACGATATGCCTTGCTTTCCTTGTAAGAAAAATATACATATGGTAGTTTCCTTATCATTTCATTCATAAGCGTTTACAATTTTGTAGCTACCCGTTAGGAAAATAATATTGAATATATTTGGCGTTAATTTTGTAGAAATTCATTATTCACATTCAATGAAACTACGTGATGTAGTAGTATTTCTACTTTCTTTAAGTTCTTTACCACTCCTAGGTTTCGTTGTATTACAACATCTTCAGGTAGGCTATTAGCAAAGATAAACTCTTAGAAACATCCAACAGCATTTATATGATTCAAACACAATAGCGGAAGCCGGGTTTGTGTGGGTTTTCTCACTGCTTGTGTTAGTGAGTTTATTGTAGGGGAGCGGTGTAGTTTTTATTATATTTCCGAGAGATATACGATATACCAGTATTTTAGTGAGGGTAATAAATTCAATTGTTGTGATTATATGAGGTTGTACAATGCAAATGTTCCGGTGTATGTAATAAAATGAAATGGGAGTTATTCTCGGTAATATATTTATACAAAATCAAGGGTATCTGAAAGTTGGAACAAGGTTATACCTCTAATTCTAAATGTCTCCGGTTTTCTTTATATATATATATATATATATATATATATATATATATATATATATATATATATATGTATATATATATATATATTTTTTATTTTTTTTATTTTTTATTTATTTTTTTTTTATTTTATTTTTTTATTATTTTTATACACTTATATTTATGTGTATGTGTTCTGAAACATTTAAAGATTACTGTAGTATCAATGTTGTCTAATTGTATTATGTTTAGAAGACATTAAGTATGGGTGATGATATTATATTTAGTTGTTCATTTAATATATTAACCTTGGTGTCTTTTTATGTCTGTTTATTTCTATTGTTTCTAGGATATTAAGTTTATTACCTTTTGTGTTTATTTGTAATATATAGGGGGCATTATCAGTTATGAGGGTGATAGTTATTTTCAATGAGATGTTTACCAAAGTGAGATGTGTCTGGTTTGTTATTTCGCCAGCTGGCAATATGTTCTTTATATCTTGTATTAAAATCTCTTCCTGTTTGACCAATGTATACACTATTACAGTCGTTACATTTAAGTTTATCGATACCATTCTTTTTATGTTCATCTATTTTTTCTTTATTATTACTAAGGGTTTTATCCAAGTTATTTAAAGTACTATAAGCACATGTTGTATTATATAAATAATAAATAACTAGGCTAAAAGGGGACTGAGGGGTGAGCCCATTCCAAAGAAGAAGTTAAGAGTTTTCCTAATTTAAGTGATAAATTACCTATGTATGGGATAGATTTATAGTAAATATTATTATTATTTGGTACGACCGGATATATTTCTTGTACTAGTATTTTTCTTAATTGATTATGGTACAGTTTGGTGACAATTGATGGGTTATAATTGTTATTTACTGCGATTTGTTTTATAGATTTTATTTCTATACATAAATTAGGTTTTTCTAGAGGGATGGTTAAAGCTCTGTGAATCATGGAATGGAAGGCTGCTAATTTATGGGATCAAGGGTGTTGAGAATGACCATTAATTACGGAGTCTACAAATGTGTCTTTTCTAAATATACTAAATTTATATTTATTATTTTTGCGTTCTATTGTGTTATCTAAAAAGTTTAGTGTACTATCGGATTCTACTTCTAAAGTGAATTTGATATTATTGTGTAGGGAGTTAGCAAAGTTAACAAACTGGTCTAACTGTCGCTGTGTACCTTTCCAGCAGATATGGATATTATCAACGTATCTATAATAGTATAATATATTGGTCGCAAATTTACTGTTTAAGAGGCTGGTTTCTAGATTTTTCATAAATAACTCGGCTAAAAGGGGACTGAGGGGTGAGCCCATTGCAAGGCCATTGATTTGTTGAAATTTTTTTTTTCGAATAAGAAATAATTTTGGCCCATGCATAATTTAAAGAGGTTTAACCGTTTCTTTTCTAAGATATCCGAAATAATATTTAGAAGATAAATTTACTACGTCGAGTGATACTAATTTACAATTGGGTGTTAGGTGTATATTTTTAATTTTATTACAGAAATCGAGACAGTTTTAATGGTATATTTAGGCGCAAATCCGTGGTAATGAACTTAAAGAAATAATACTACATCACGTAGTTTCATTTAATTGTGAGTAAAACAATAGTTTAAAATAGAATTACAAAAACAACTCACCTACTTTAAAAGCCTAATCAAGATTATTTATATTTGATATTCGATAAAAACAATATAGCTTAGAGAAAATTAAAACATAAATTTTCGGTTTTTTAGTCGAAAAGTACCTATGTTGACCTCCTTCTGTTGTTGGATTTTTTTAAACATGTTCATACCCTATGTTGCCCCTTATCTTTATATTAATTTACATAGGAATAATCTTAGTAGAATTACTGATACACTCCATTTTTATTTAGATTCATTGTTAATTTTTATGGCCCTATTTCTTCTTTGTTATGAAATTATTCAATTTGATTTTTAGTACTAGACAAGTCAAAATGATTTCATGGAACAACAACGTTTTGCCGGAAATATAATATATTGATAAACTCAGAACCCGTATACAGCAACTTAGAAAAGGGTTTAAATTTTGTACTTCTCTGAGGTATCACGAAAAAATCGAATAAAAATATATAGTTACAATAGGTTGAATTTATCACCGTTTCATCATTTGAAAGTAATCCTCAAAATGATAATTCTGTTGTTCCTGGCATATGAATTTTTAGATCCCATCCGCCAGATTTAGGTCATTTTTAACTCTGTTTATGAACTTAATGTTGTGGCTGCCTTTATAAATAATTCCACATCAGAAAATTGCATAAATGTTAATTGTAATAGAGTAGTATAGGTTAGTATCAAATGAAGAGAGCGGAGAAAGCACACCGCCTTGGGGCACGCCATTTGCCAAACCAATGCCTTAAAAAGATATATCGGATACTGTGACATTTTGTTTACGGTCTTGAAAATACGATATAAACCATTCCAATAAAGGCTGCGAAATGTTAACTGATTTTAATTTTTATTGCAAGTAAAGAAAGTGTAGTCTTTCCTAGTCACTTATAATTACTGAATGAAGACCGAAAGTTTGTAGTCGATTGTTTTAAAATTTTATTGAGATAATTCGTTCCCAAAGATGATTTATCCCATATTATATTTTTTATTTTAATGTTCCCAAAGTAGATGGTAACTCCACTGTCAGATATGCAAATACAATCTTCGTATAAGAAAACATAACTAGATAGTGCATGCAGATTTAATTGATGAGAAACTTTCAACCGAGATTATAGAAGTATAATATACAAGCTTGTAAAAGAATCTAATTTGTAAGGGAATATTATCAGACCATGGTGAAAAAAAATCAATTTATTTAAATCGTCATTGCAAACTAGCTTCGATTTTATTTCAAAAAAGGATTTCTGCACGTCAATAATACTGTTGCACAAAGCTCGATCCTGCATCTGAAATCAAGCATGGATTAGTATAGAAATTGTTGCAATGTCTCATGTTGAGAAAAGTATCTAATATATGTGAAAACTTAACTTGAATGATTTCAAAATGAATGTGTTCAATGGTCAAGCGTTTACAATAGAATCACAAAAAGTGGATTTTTCGAGTAAATTAATGAAATGAAATGAAAAATTTCTAAAAATTTATGGAAAATTATAAAAACATTTCTTCATTCTATTTTAAGAGTCAGTTTGCAAATAAAAGTAAATTTACATACTAATTTTCGTTAAGGTACAACAATTAATTACAATTATTTTCATTTTACATTTTTGAATCCGGTTTATTCATGATACAGTAGGAGGTTATTTAATACAAGTATTAAGATATCTACGTAACGTTGACATCTTGTGAAATAATTTTAACTTATTAGATGCATAAGTAAAAAAAGTCTATAAGTACAGAAACCGATATTGATAGATTCCAAAACGACGAAAGAATACTTTTACCGTACAGGAATGAACAATAAAAATAGTATATTTTAAAAATAGTACATTAGTAGTTTTACTAATATTGCCCCTACGTAAGTTTATTCTACGTATGTTTAAGACTTAATTTTTTAAAAATTTTATTTGCAGTACGGAAAATTGATTAAAAGAATGAATTGTAAGGATTCCGTAACACATTTTTTTAATTATATTTAAGACAGCTTCAGAAGTATTACTGAAAATGGCCACAAAATAGCCCTCCCATTTCCGAAATTGGTAAATTCAAAATTACTAGGATAACAATATTACTAGAGGTTTATAAAAAGCTCATCGGAAATCTATGGCGATAAATCTAAACCTCAAGGTTTTTGGGAAGTTCACGATATTTTTACGCCTCCGAAAAGTATACTAGGTAACGTTGCATGGTGCAAAATGATGTAACATTTGCAAGTAGTTTAATAGAAATACTATGTATCTTTAAATGTTTATACGCGCCTAAGTAACTATATACAGAAACTTAAGAGTGCAAGCTCTACTGGTACTTAGCAGATACTGATTGTGAACATTATAATGCTGACAGGAAATACTCTATCCATTAAGTGAAATGTTTTCTATTTGTAAAACTTTTGGGGAAATGTCGAAACATATGTGTTATGGAAACCGGTAAGAAAATTTTCGTAAATTTTTTTCTCTGTTATTTTATTTATGCTTATATTTTCCATATAAATGTAAAACAAATAAAAAACACACGTCTGTGGATACAAATGTATAGACAATTCGTTACTGGACTTTATTTCGATGTTACAAAAAATAGATTCATAATTTATATCGTATGTAAAATTTAATCAATAATTCTAACCTCAAATATAATTCTAACAATAAACGACTTGTTGTTTACAACGTTCCTTAGAACATATATTTCTGAGGAGGTGATGTCACTCTCTAACAGTTGAATCAATGATCCAAGAAGATAGAACTGAGTTCAAAATGAAAAGGAAGTATTAGATTAAAAGAAAAATTATGAAAGCAACGATTATTTAAAGTGGTATAAAAAATTCCCCAAGTTTTTCAGGTTTCCCTAGCCCACATTTTAACAAATATTTTCTATATCAACAATGGCTACTAGATTCTACTTGAACTACAGCCTCAACTGAGTCACTTTTATAAAATTAATGAAAAAGCAAATCCGATAATTATGAAATTCTTGGTGTGCCATTTTTCTTACAAATTTTTCCCACTAAGATATTTTTTGCTCTCTTCATTTCATACCGCCTGCTTATTTTAGCGTGGACTGGAAAATGTTTGCATTTTCACCTCTCATTTTGCAATAATTTTCATGTTTAGCGAAATCCAATAGAAAGTAAATAATAAAAAAATTATTTTAAATTTACGACATAAAAGACAAATTAGCAAATTATTTACAATGGTCAGATTCTGGCCTTCATTTCGGAATAACTTGAAAATAATTAGTTACAATATCAAAAATAATCTCAGACATTTAAGAGATAGTTCGTAACTATTAGTAACCCCCTCTGAAATTTAAAGTTGAAAACTTGGCTAATTTCTTATACATGTTTAGTTTTATAGTATGTGATGTAACATTGCTTTTAAAGTGACAGTTTCACCATTAATATAGTTAGGTTTCCAATTTTATAGTAATAATAGAGTACGTCAACCGTATTAGTATAAAAAGGGCCAAGTTCCTCTTTAAGAAGTTAGACGTAGAAAGAAATAAAAAGAAGAGAGAAAGGGTAGCAAATTTCATGTAAAGCTTTATTAAAGAAATACAGATGGAATACTTACAAATTTTTCTCTAGATTTACCGAATATTATATCTATCATAACATTATACGTGGCCGCGATAAATTCTTATCTCTCGATCGCTTTTTCATAATATAAGGTCTGTAAAACCACAATAATTTTGCCTATACGTAACTCTGGTTGTTGAAACAATAAATATAATATATCAAAACTGTTCACCGCGGCCAAACTCTACAAGGGTACTCAGTGATCCCATACATAAGAATAAGAAATTGTTTAAAATAAATATGATCCATTGCCTTGCATGTAAATTTTCTTGTGGCCACATATATCTGATCATCACCAAAACCTTAAAACCAGATATCTTCCTAAACAAAATACTCCATAGCAATATCGTTTAGTAGGTAGCATACATATGTACTTGTGTAAAAAAATAATAAATTATTTGGTAACGTTAGAAACACCATAATCAGCAATTTAGCGATTGCACGAAGTAAAATGGCCAAATTTTAAAGTTCTGCTTTGTTTAAACATTATCTTCTTTAAATTTTAATATTTTGTTGTTATATGGTGCCTGTCAGAATACAAAGTTTCAATTTAAATTTATGCTCCAAACAATTAGTCCCATCACAAAAACCACTGACCATCAGAACATGGCGATACAAATATCTCGATTAATATGGTACTTAGAAGTTATATGGGTACATAGAAATATTTGCTTACATTATCGCTATATATGTTATTGCACTTGTACCTTGTCCGGTTAGTATTGAAGCAGTCAGTGGTTTGACTGATTATTTTGTATCCGGCACCTTCGGCTTCATTTTAATTCAAGTTGATATGAGTGCTAATAGAAATTTATCTGACTTTGAAGTATAGAAGTTACTGCAGAGCTTTCGAAATTTACCTTACTCGGAATCTGAATTGGGCGGAGAAGATACTGCTGTAAATACAACTGAATTTTAGATACTGCAAATACGGATTATGAGCCGGTATTCAAAAATACATTGTTGTCGGACAGTTCAAATTCGAGTGAAAAAATTCAAATATAAACACGGTCTACACCTAATTAAATTTTCTAGTCGTCTCTATTTTGGATAAGGAAATAGCTGTAGGGGAGGCCGGGTTAGGCATGGTGGATGTTTTCAACCGGCACTTCCTACAGTAGATGAAACCTTTATTACAAGTGATGGCATTGAATTGGCTTATGTAGTACATACCCAGAATACGATCCAGACAGGCCGACTTCGAATCCAAATGCGCTTCGAGAAGTTTCAAGTGCAAAACTTTACTCAAAGCGATTTGTTCAAGATAATAAGTTTATTACCACCTGGCAGTGAGTCATTGACGAAGCAACTCTACGACAAACTTCAACTTCTTCTTAAAGTTATGTACAGGAACGGAAGTTCGTCAATAGACCAATAAAGCCTTAATTGCATTACTGGATTATTTGCACCAGAATTAGCGATTTAGAGTCAATTAATCGACATAGTCACTTACGTTACATACCTGGTAAAAAATTGACTGGTGATGAACAGTTTTTTCCCTCCCTTTAGGCAATACGTGCAAGCGAAATTGGAAAATTGCCATAAAATTTGGCATTTAGTTGATAATAAAACTAAGTATCTATATAATGGATTTACATAATTAAGACGAGATGAAAGTAGTACAAGCGAGTCCTTATCATACTGTTACAACCCTACGAGAACAAAATGATGTAATATAACTACAGATAATTTTTCACCTTTATAAAATTGGCAGATAAACTGATTCATAAAACTGGCATATAAGCATAGTTGGTACAATCAGGCGTGTAAAAAGAGAAATACCAGCGGTCTGTAAAACAATCGAATTCCACGTTATGATTTTGTATTTTGAAGACCATACCCGATACTACCCTTATTATATATCAAGGCAAACCAGGAACAAATATCTTGACCCTCAATACTTTATTTCCAAGTGTTTAAATTGGCACATTGGCATCACATTAGCATATGAATTACGAGAAGAACATTTAACAAATCGTCCTGGTCCGTCCCGTTTCCTTTATGATGAAATGCATTAAATGTGCCAAAAAAATATTTGCGCCAAATGTTAGTGTTATAAAGCCTTGCGAGTAAGAAAAATATTCAGATACATATAGAAATTGCTTACATGCAATAATATATTTATATATATATATGTGTGTGTGTATATATATATATATATATATATATATATATATATATATATATATATAAATATATGTATATATAATACTACAACATATTTCTCAACTTGCCTTAGTGCCTGCCTTGATATTTTCTCCGTAGCTTTTGCAATGGAAGAAATTAATTAAAATCCCATTGAGCACATTTTTCTCATCTTCCATATTGGCTTAAAATCACTGATATTTTTATGAGAAATCGCTCTTTAGGCTGATGTCGCAATATGACTTAAGCTTATATTTAGTTAGTAGTATATTAAATTGAAATTTAAAACTGGCTTTCAGCAAAAATAAAACTGAACTTGTCTATAATCAAACGTCAAAATGGATATAAAATTTTCAATTATTATGACGGTAACGGGTGAATCTAGTTAGCGCGCAAGTATTTATTGAGTTGCTTCGTTTCGTGTTTTTGAATCATTCTTGTTAAAAATGAGTTCGGAAAACAATTTTGTGATCCATGAGGAATTACAACACAATTAAATTAACAAACTGAAGATAAAGCCGATATAATGTTCCTTCTACGCATTAATAGGGTTCGCCCGGATGTGATGGGCGAGTAATGGGCAAAGTGCTGACAAAGAAGATACCAAAACGTACCTTAACGTAATAGTTTGAAGTTGTACATAGCAATCGAAATAGAAATATAATAAGTTTTCCATAACTTCCTTCTTTGGTAATTGCGATTTTAGTCTGTATGTTTGTTTCATATATCAGAGTAACTGAGTTAGCATAGAACAATAAATCGAGGCTTTGTGAATAAATGGAAAGGGAATAATATAAAGAGATCATCGAACAGGGCGTTTCGCTGTGTCAATCTATTTGCTTTTAGTGGGAAATTACTTTAATATTGGGGCACTTATAGCTATAAGCCCAAGAAATCTGCAACTAATGGTAGGCAATTTATATCCTAAACATATTATCAAAAATTTATATTTTTTGTCAAATATTTAATTTCGTTTCTTTGTAGTGGAAACATTTATAAACATAAAATCTTTTGTTTCTTGGGTGATTATGAATTAAGAGGGATTCAATCCCGGAATGGGCATTACGAAAGCTCAAAATATTTTAGCAGTTCTATTTATATTAAGATTCACTCGATATTATGACTATATAACATGAAAACAATATTTAAAGATAATGTAAAAGCACAGCGCGCGAAACTGTACAACCGTAGTGAATTTTCGTTTCCCGCGCATTCATACCTGCACATATAATGTGCTAATCTAGACTATCGATAGGTTTGAATGAAAAATTTATGACTTTTCCATAATTTTGCAGTACAAAAACAAATATTGCCATTTTAAATGGTGACGTACAATTACCTAAGAACTATTTTGCAGCCAAATTAGAGAACGATTCATGAAAATTATACACAGACACATGCACGTGTATATCTGTGTATATATATATATATATATATATATATATATATATATATATATATATATATATTACCCGAATGGTTAACATAACTCTCCTATTATTTTATTTATTTGTTAAAACTCATGAAATTGTAATGAATTAAGTTATACAAATATCAAAATGAAGATCTCGAACATTAAATACATGTAGCCATACACGCTTTAATGAGGTATGAAGATTCACGCGTACTTTGGGTAATTAATGATAATTATTGCCATGTTTTAAATACGTGTAAATTCTATTCATTACATTCTAATTCATGAAAACCCTTCAGACAAAAGCAAGTATCAATATCCGTATCTATTTTATTTATAATTTTTTCACAACTAAATTAAACTACGTGATGTATTATTTCTACTCTATTAAATAAATAAAGTAGAAATAAACCTACATCACCTAGTTTCATTTAATTGTGAATAATGAATTTCTACAAAATTAACGCCAAATATATTCAACGTTATAATTTTTAAATTTTTTTATTGTAATAAATGCAATAATGATTGGTCATTGCATATGGTTTAGTGATGGTTTCGTGTTTAGAAATGGTAATAATAATATGTTTTTGCTTTTAACAAAAACCAAAAGAACAAATGGAGTAGGTCATCGTTACTACATCTATTTAACATTGAGTAAAGAAAATATAACTTATATTGCCTAATATAATATAATTTATATTAACTAAAATGTATATTGCCATTAATCTATTTCAAGCTACCAGTAATTTCGTTGTAGCGGAGCACAAATTTCATTACCAAACTCAAAATCAAATGATGTATGTCCAAACAAGTTCCCAGTTGAGTAAGGTCCAGCTCATAAATTGGCTTCCACAAAGCACAAATTTCGGTATTAAATGTGAAATTGTTTAAAAACGTTGCTTGCTTATGTCCTGGGGATTGAAAATTTCATATTTTTCTTATCATAACATTTAAATCTTCCAAGAATTGGAGGTACATGATTCTAATTTTACTTTTTAAACCACTGTATAAAAAATTAGGTTCCTCTATTATTCCTTCGGATTATTTCTTTCTTCACATGTCGATACGTACGTGTAAGTTCAAGTATACTAATTGTTCGTAATACCTCTACAGCCAACTTATCTGTGCAACTAATCCACTAGCCTACATTATATATTTTGTTAATTATATACTTACGAGAACACCTAAATTTGTAAAAATTATTTAAATTTGTAGTATTTGTTTCATTATCATTTTTCTTTTTATTCTTACTTCTTGATAATTGGTAATGAAAAATAAAAATACATAATGAACGTAGGTCGAAATAACAAAATTAATTTTATCGTTCGATGTTTCAAACGTGTTTGCATTTTAGCTGAAAATTCCAATCGGCAAACAGAATTGTCATAAATCTTCATCTCATTCGAATAAATAGGAAGATGTTGCTGTAGTAATTTTAGTGTTATTACCTTGTCAATTTTACATAAGGTCCACCAATATTAATTTATTCTATATTTATGAATAAATTGATATTGGCGATCTTCATAAAAAAATTATGTTGAGTAAAAGCTTCGATTGAGCCGCGCCAATAAATATTATAAAATACATGCAAGACTATTTTGCACTATCCTAACCCGATTCTAATTCAAAATTAAAACCTTTATGTTTTAGAGCTATGTCAAAGTTTACTTGTTATATAATGAACTCAGAAAAAATATAAAAAATCAATTTTTTCTAACATTTTTAATTTTTTTTTATTATGCGGGGGCAATGACCGCTAATGGTAAGAGGATGAGTGTTGTGTTGCTCTCTGATCGACCAATTCTCTTTTCTTCTTTGATCATTGTTAAAGAACGACAATCTTGTTAGAATTGATTTGTGAGAATTGAGGAACGTTGCATTATGTAGAGAGAGAAAATTTGATGACACATCCAGACATTCGTTATTACTCTGATCTTCTTTCAACATATGAAACTAATTTACTGAATATCAAAATCTGAATATCACATCAAAGATAAGAAAAGCTAGATATTTTCGAGACTTGTCTACTCAGAAAAATTCACGATACAACTCGACAGGATTTTCATTTCTTTGATATTATATATAACAAATTAGTTTATAATTTCCAAATTTTCGAAAAAGCTGGTAAATTCTTCTGCGTAATAACTAAAATTAATATAGTAAAACAACACATTCAACGCAAATACATATACTTTTTTTTCATTTTCACCTTGTTGAGAGAAACTTAAAAGCTAACTTAATTTGAACTTGGGCTGTCATATTTGGATAAAAAAAGCTTAATATACTATTGTAGAAGAGATATTACGAAGACAATATTAGTAAATAAGAGAATGTTATTGAAAATAAAATCGTCTTGAATCAGTAGACCCTAAATCTAAGAAAAGTTGTGGAAGTATTTTATTGCATAAATGGGCCATCACGTTCCGCGAGACCGTCCAAGGCGTCTCGCGTCTGTACAAATGTGATGAGTGGGCGGTGCGTAAAGTACCGACGCTCCGTTAAATTTTCTGTCTAAGGGATAATGATTTGTAGGCTGTGTTTAATTATTCAGATCATTTTGATCTCATGTACAGAAGATCATTTTAAATTATTTTATGAAGGTTACAACACTCCTTGTGATTCTACGGTAGTTGTATCTTTGCAATTCACAGATTTCGGAATATTTATAACTTTTTACAAGCACTTTTCATACATATTATTTTTATACACAATAAATAGAAGTAAGACGAAATAATTTTGCTTAGGTGTATCTGGATAGGACTGCACTACAGATAACCTTAAGTTGATTATTATAATTTAAAAATTACATTTCCCTTTCTTCATCAAAAATTCTTTCGGAAAGAGAAAAGGCATATATATATATATATATATATATATATATATATATATATATATATATATATATATATATATATATATATATATAATCCGAGTTATTAAGAAGCCTTTAAATACATAATTAATAAAGCTTGTAAAGTAGGGATAAATTTTCTTTTTAATTTAACTCTCAGTTTCAATTCTATAGTAATATAATCGGTCATGTTTAATCTTAAAGTCAATCGGTTGTGTTTAACTCTCAGTTTTTTTCCTTAAAATTCATAAATGTATATCATTTTTTTATCACGTTCCAGTAGAGTTACATAAATTTCTCCATTACTATTCACAGACTATTTTTGTTAATAAATTTATTTTTGTCTTATCTTTTCAAATATTGAATATATTTGGCGTTAATTTTGTAGAAATTCATTATTCACAATTAAAAACCTAAACCTAGGTCGTGGCAAAGAAATTAGAAATAATACTACAGCACGTAGTTTCATTTAATTGTGTTTTATCTTTTTCTTATATTCATTACAAATTTGATGATTCATTTTAATGAAATATGGGTTAAATTGATAAGCAATATTTACCCTTTAAAAGTAATTTGCGTTAATGTGATAACAGTTATACTTAACAATTTTCAGTCCACTGTGAGATATCCAAAATCATTATATGTAACCAAGTAACCAAACACCTTCTTAGAAAATAAAGCAATATAAAAATGCCTTTTACATAACGTTTAAAAGAAAAGAAGTGAAAATG
The DNA here is from genome assembly GCA_039881145.1 of Druceiella hillmani. Lineage (NCBI taxonomy): Eukaryota > Metazoa > Arthropoda > Insecta > Lepidoptera > Hepialidae > Druceiella > Druceiella hillmani. The sequence goes on from JAYKKI010000014.1 coordinate 28,136,139, forward strand.
GAATTAGCGTGATGGAAATGCAATTTTTCGAGAATGTACATGAAACATTTCAAAAACTAAATGTAATATTAAGAAGATAGGGAAAAACTAGGATAACAATCCGTAGAAGATGATATTAAATCTACATGAGAAGGTGTTGAAACAGAAAAAGGTCAAGAGTTTTATATGTGAGCGTTAAAATAGATTTTTACCTTAGTGAAAAAGCAAATAGAAAAACTTCGTAATGAATCTCTAATTTGTAATAAAGGAATTATAATATTACGTCCAAAACTTTGGAACGTGTAACACGTGAAACGTATTTAAAAGGATAAACTATAGAAAAGGGTATATCAGAAAGAGGTCCGGAAAATATATTGTGGTTGAATCACATTAAGCAGTGTCGTGAAAAAATGGTTTTCGGGGATCTCTGAGAAATATGACGAGAAGAAATACTAAACTTTTTGTTATTAATTCTAAACTTTTTGTGAATTTTTTTATTTAAATAGTTATTTTCTATCAAATTAGACTTTCTGAATACAAACATATCAACATAACTTTTGTTGCAAGTACCGTTTACAGTTATGATAAATTAAATTTCCGTAATTCAATAAGGAGTTGTGAAAATTTGAAATCAATTTAAATCATATCTATTTATTTGTATTTTGAATTTTGTAACAAAAATAATAAGACTACTTATGTACATACATTACGAACCAAAATAACACTAGTTTAACTGATAGATAAGAAATTGAGACATATGTCATAAAAGAAAATGAAAAAAAATTAATTTTTCCTCTTGTGAATTATAAAATACTCTTGAATTATAAACCAGCAGTAATCTATTAATATTTTGGAATTCCATCTTCCATGGTATCGTTTTCCTATCTATTTAATATCCTATGGTAAGTGTTCACCTTATTCGTTACTTATCATTCCAAGATGAAAGGGAAAAAATTGAAGTGATGATGCAAGAAATTTATTTTTGAAGACATTCTGCACCCAATTGTTTTATATTTTTATAACAAGTCTTTCACTAAAAACTCGACATCCTCAGCTTTATGATTGCCTAAAAATTCTTGAATTATCTTCACTAGAGACAACCAAGCCGCTGATTAATTCTTGGTAAGATTTTCATCGAATTTATTGTTCTTCATGTATTTTCTGTATAATAAATATGGTGGTGTGATGTTTCATGTATATTCTGTATAATAAATATAGTGGTCGATCAAAAAATTGATGGTAGCGGGTAACGCAGATTTTGGGGTCTCCATTAATTGTTTTAAAAACAATGTATATATTCTTTTAATTCTTTATAGCAATTTTGTACGTAAGCTGTGGCTTAGTATGCCAGTAGTTATGTACCTTTGTGTCATATCATTACTGAATATTTTTAATGCTACAAATTTAATTTTCTCACGTCCTATAAAACTCGTCGTCAACATCAACAACATCGTCCGACTATAAAACTCGTCGTCAACATCTTATAGTAATTATAATCTATAAGATGTTGACGTCTTATCAAAAAAATCGGAAAATAAATAAATCAGTATAGTAAATCTAATAATAGTATCAATATATAAGTTTACATACAGACATTATAATTATTTCTACTTCACACACGGAATTTAAAATCAAACACAAATTACTACATAGATACTTTTCAACTGAGAAACCCTTGAAAATTTATATTATAGAAAAAAACGAACTTTCACAGTGGATTTCCCTTATATATGGTTATTCTGGTTATATAAATATTGTCAGTTATCAAATTTAAACCATCCTGTTTTGTATTTTTGAAGCAAGTGAGCTTATTTTATTTCTAATGAGTAGCTACAACATTGTAAACATTTAAGTAAAAAACAATAAGGAAACTACGTTACAAGATATATCGCACAAACTTGATGTTCAAATACAAAAAGCACTCTATCTCTAGAACATATTTTCCGCGAGTCAAGCCCACGACAAAGCACAACAAAAAGTAATTTCCTTTTCCTGTTACAGTGTGAGTGCACGCTGTTTTTTTAAGTATTAAGTAAAAGTGAGTTAATTATGACTGAAAATTGTATGATAAAGTAAAGGTATGTGATAAAGTAATACTAAATTTTCAAATAAAACTCAGTCCAGAAATAAATGTTAAGAAAATTTTAAATTCAGTACTTTAAACATTCCTATTAAGCCCGGTGTGGAAATATCATCATGTGTACTTACCCCTGTGTCAATGAAAGATGGCGAAATACGCACAGAAAAATTGAAAAATTATATAAAAATAGACGCAAATAAATCAATGTGGTAGAGTACGGGAAACGAGATATTTCATTTACGTGCATTAAATGGCTGGCCGGAAATATTAATAAAATCCTATATATATATATATATATATATATATATATATATATATATATATATATATATATATATATATATATATTATATATATATATATATATATATATATATATATACATATGTGTATATATATATATATATATATATATATATGTATATATATATATATATATATAGGATTTTATTAATATTTCCGACCAGCCATTTAATGCACGTAAATGAAATATACATATATATATATATGTATATACAATTTTTTATTTAAATTCTTAAGGATACCTTTTTGGAAACGTCTTCGTTTTACTAGTCAAACACTTATATTGTATTATTATGTGACCTTTGGAATGGCTTCGTACATGAATTATTTAATAAACTTAAATAAGCATTTTAATGTACATATTTTATAAAATTACACTGCAACGGCAAATCACGTCAAATTGAGAATTAATAGAACGCATTTATTTAAAATAGATGTACTAAATCACAGATGACAATGTCGAATTACCCGGTAAAATATTCCACTCTTAGAACAAAGGCACGCCTTGCTAAATACATTCTTTTTCGATATTTGCCTTCATATTTCCCTTCCTGTAATAAATCACTTCTGAACTCAAGGGAACGCAAGGCTTCACACATATTGTTTATATTATCCGTTTTATTTTTTGATGGAAATTATCGTCATCGCCTTCAATGTTGCTGCACAAGCAAACAACTTCCATTCTTCAGTTTCACTTTATGGAAAAAATTATTATTAAATGTAATAATGCGATATAATTTTCTTACCAAAGAAATATAGTTACGTCTTGTATCAACAATCTTTAATATATGTATTTGTCTACTGTAGTTTAACGGCGACCATAGCGCATTTGTTGCTTCTTTAGTAAGGCCAATTCCTTTGAATATAATTATAACAAAACAATATTATTAACAATTTTAAAGTAGTTTTTGTTTTATAGCTTTTATAGCTAAGATCGTTTTTGAAAATAAAACATTATATTAGGGTATCACGCATCTAAAATAAAGGAATTTCAAGAAAGTGTACTCAATGGTATATAAATAACCAATGCGTATTATTGACAAATAAATCGAGTCTAAATGATTAATTAATTGTCGTAATGAATGTTTGATTCTCTATTGGCTTGCATTATATTTTTATCCCCGCACCTTATATTCTTTGTAAAATCGCTTTAAATAGTTTGAATATGACCATGCATTAACGATCATACTATTTCGTTACATTTTCATTCTCTGTAGGATATATATATATATATATATATATATATATATATATATATATATATATATATATATATATATATATATATATATGTATAACTGATGAGAGTAATAACTGTTAGCAATTATGAAAATAATAATGTCATTAAAAGAATCTAAATCCTTACAAATATTGTTTCGCACGTGGTTTGTATACAAATGCTTATATTTTTTATGGGCTTCTTTCTGGTTCAATTTTTAATACTCTACGCATGAACAATCGCTATTACTTGAGGTACAAACTCAACTGAGTTACATTTATTAAATTAATAAAAAAGCATGCCCGAACATTATGGAAATTTTGGCGTGCAATTTATCTCGTAAAATATCCAAATGAAAATATTTTTAGCTGCCCTCTTTTTCCACCGCCTACTAATTTTCGCTCAGACTCGAAAGTCTTTTGCGATTCCGCCTCTCAGTTTGCAGTAATTTGTATCTGTAGCGAAATCAGACAGTGGGTTAATCAGGTTAATGTTGCATAATAAAGAAATTAACTTAAATTCGAGGCATAAAAAGGAACATTAGCAAAATGCTCGCCGTAGTCTGATCCTGGTCTGAGATCTGAAATAGTTTCACGACGACAAATGCTGTCAAGCTATTGTTTTATCAAGGTAAATAATATCAAAGACAAACATAAATATTTAAGAATCAAAATTTTTAAGAAAGTATAGTCGAATTTTTTTTAGATACATGTGTTTTATATACGTAGCATAGAAAAAAGAAATCGTTATTGACCAATGTGAAATTTTCGCTCAATATTATTTTATTTCCACTTTACCCCCTGCTGTTTTTAGATTACTTTCAGTTGGTCTTCGTTAAATTGAAAAAGTTAGTTTCCAATTATATATACTTTTACCTTTGAATATGATACTCAATTGAATATTATGGAGTCCACAAGCGATTTAATTTTAACTTTTTCATCAAGAGGCACAAGACCTTATTTTGTCTCAAGTACTAGAATTCTATGACGTATCCTTCATTTTTCCATGTAATCAAACCACGGAACTATTCTAATAAGTACACTAAGTGTTCGCACTATGTTTTTAAATAAGTGTTTTCCACCGAGAACGTATGTAAAAAGTGGTTAATATTTTTCATTATATAATGAAAAGTATCCATTAAATAAGCAAATTATTTACATTACTTTAACCATTCGGTAGCTTAGAGTATTATTACTCACGTTAATATGGTTGTTACAGAGTGACAACCTCTGACAGTGCGGCACACTGTGAAGTCCCAAGTTTGATTTGCAGTCGTTCTTTATACAGAAACAGAGTGAGGATTCTAATAATGCAGCCAAAACGCTACATGACTAGCAGTAGCAGCAGCTGGTGACGAGCAGTAGCATCACAGGTGCAAAAATTTTGGGTGTTACTTCCAACGTTACAGGCATTAAAATATGCCTAGTTTCAGCAGTGGATGAAGATTAGGGTGATTCATAAAAAATCGAAAAAATTTTTTTTTACATTTTCTTCACTCTCAACCCTTTAATTTTATCTATTCCATTAGAAAACATACCAGGATTATTTATTTTTTTTTAAATTTATATTTAAGGGTCGCTACCCACTTTTGAAATTCGTAAAAAAGCATTTATTTTTAAGAGTTTATTAATACCATATGAGTGTTATACATAGGTGTTATACATAGGTTTTAGGGAAAATATTATGCTAAATAACAATAACTATCGTTCCTCTAAATTATTAAGTAAAAAGAAAAAAATGTATACTAGATTTGCCTTATTTCAGTTTGGGTTTTTCTGCCTATAATTTTTAACCAACAACATTAAGTATTGCTTCTGCTCTTCTTCTTCTAATTTATTGTACTCTTCCATCAATGCAACACCCCTCTTAGCTGTATCGGTAACGATCGCTCTCATATGTTGTACAATTTCTTTAGCCGATTTGAAGCTTTCTTCCTCTTCCCATAACTCAGATCTTTTTGAATGAACTTGCAAGAAATTCCAGTGATTTTGAAAAAATTCAGTGTTTGTTCATATGAAATTTTCGATGTTTCTGTTTACGATTGCATCATATTCCAAGGATGCCTTCTTCGGCTTGTTTTCCATTCCTTCAGTTTTCGGAGTCAAAATCATATTATGTTATGAATCGATAGAAACTCGTTTGTCAAAAAAAGCTAAAGCAATTAGCTCTTCGGAAAGATACCAAAGATGGCCCAACATTTTTTGATGGCGGCTTTGACTACAACTGTGTTATATTTTTCGAAATCAACCAAACCTTTTAATATCCGCAAGTCATACACTGAGGCTATATGAGCCACTGGCGCTGTAAACCAGCATTTTTCGTGAGCAACTACAACAAATATAAAATATCTGTAACGCCCTTAGCTTACTTAATTGTGATTTCAAGCTAATGCTCAGATAAAAACATTTTCAGTGCGTATATAAATTTTGCCATACATCGCGCACGGTACATTCCAGCAAGGGCTTTCAGGAATCCCTCCGAAAAAGATAATTATAAAATGAAGGAGCTCTTTGTAATATCTACGTGGCTCAAAATTGTTCCAGTTGATTCTCTGCAAAAGTGATGATATCTTTCGCGACAGTTTTAATGCAATTCTATGTAGATAATTCGGACATTGCGGTTTGAAATCTTTTTAGTTTATTTCTGGCCAGTAGCTTTTAAATCTTTTAAAACTCATAATTTCAGGACCACTGGAAGGCCTTACAGTTGTTAAAACAACAATTTCGAGTAACATTTTTAGTATGTGATACCGGCATTCCAACCAAATCAGTTCCTATTGCATTTTCTGTTCTAGAAAAACACATGATCCTTTTATTCGTCCTGTATTAGATGCTGTTATATCAAAACACATACATTTTATTTTATCATGTAAATTTCACGATAAAATAGTCTCAAAAATAGGAGAAGTTTGTTTTTTCCTTTCCATCTGGAAGCTTTGGAACAGCCGAGAGCTGGTCGACTCCTTTTCTATATACCAAGATTGATAGACGATCTACTATTCTATCATCTTTTGCAACTTAGCTTTTTTTTGTAAATGTTATTTAAGATTTTTTCGCATGGCTTCTATCGATATTTCCAATTTTTCCTGGACAACTCATTTCTCTTTGTCTTAAAAGAAATTGCTTATTTTCTTTAATAGTTATCATATTGTTTGTTATTCTTTAAAAGTGAGCAATTTCAAACAAAACATTTAAATTTGATTGCCATTTGTTGTCTTTTTCTTTTATTGCTGCTGAGCGTTTTGCTTTATTTTCTATATTTTTTTTAATTCTGCTATTCTTTGAAATATTTAAGTATTTTTGTGATAACGTGTTGTTTTTCTTTGATAGGAATAGTTGTTTTTTGCCATAGTGTCATCACATCACTTTCTGTTAATGACGCCGATTCTCTAATAATGAAATAATAAACACATCACTTCTTTCACTGACGGTAATTTTGTTTGCACCACTTCGGAACGAGATTGTCCAGAAATATGGTTAATTTCAGGCCTTTTTCGCGTTTTCATAATATTCGATGTTATTTGAGAAATACAGATACGAGAATAAAGCTAAAGTAATCACATTTACAATCATACAAAATCACTATGACTTGCAACGATGGCGCCGCTAGATAAGTGTATAAAAGAGCAATGGGTTGTTTATATTAACTAAATAGTGGGTATATACAGAGTGCACTGAGGTGCCGACGAAGTGAGTAAACAAAAAACTGTTTACGTTAGCCACTAAATATCGTCATCAAAATTGTATAAGTAAACCATAGCCAACATCGCAATAAGTACTAATTTTAAGGTAATTCTTAAAAATCTTATGAGGTGGTAGCAACCCTTAAATATTAATTAAAAAACCCGAAATTTAAAACAAATAATTATTTTGATAGATAGAATCATATTATGGGTTGAGAGTTAAAACAATTAAAACTTGAATTTTATGAGTCACCCTAATGAAGATAGGTTATTGGTTGATTGATCGATTGATTGTTGATTTATACATATATTATGTATATTGTTTTCGTCACAATTTCTTTTTAGTAATTACCATGATATCTTATTTATACACGTTTAGGTTGATAGTTGATTGTGAGAGATTGGTTCCGATGCAGTAGATCTACTATTCGTGTAATTGGATTTCTAAATTCATCGTACAATTTAACAAGTTTTTATGTATCATGATGGAGATGTGAAAACAGGTTAGTTAAAGCTTTGCCTTTAGATTTATTGAATATTTTATCTATCATGGCATTGAAGTTTCCTTATTATCTGGTGGTTCATTGTTTTCTTTGTCCAATGTTTTTAACGTGTCGTCTTTAACTTGTTAGTTCATATTTATTTAATTCTAATGTTTCTAATTTTAATTCTGTCCGAAAATTCTTCTCAATCGATTATTTTCAATAACAACGGAGGTTTGTGTGTGAAATTAATTAAATGGTCGCCGTCAAGCATCCCCGTACGAGATAACGCGACATAAGCTTTCCCACTCGAAAAATTGAACTAAATCATCAAACCTGATGTCAAGTCCCTTCCTCTTTTGTATAGTTATGATGTATGCCATATATAAAATAAAGTGTTAAATGAACGAAAGCTCTATTGACAATCTCAATTCTGCAACTTCACTCAACTCACGACAATTCCAATTCATGCGTCAATTCATGGTTGAATTAAACGATAATTTTCGCTTTTTAATGTCGTAACTACATATCTAGAGAATAACGCAAGCGCATACTTTGTGCCGATGAAATAATTTGAACCGCCTTCGTACTCTTCTCAAGATCTATATTAAGATAATTATATGCTGCAAAATATTTGACATAACCCTGAAAGTACTTAAGTTTACCTTTAAACAGAATAAGAAATAACATAAAACAAATATAATCCTTCACCTGGCATGTATGTAAATAAACTTATAAACACAAAGTTATAAGAACCCGGTGTTTTGTTGAATAAAATACTCAAAAGTAATAAATCATAGCGCATATTTTTAATCTTGTATAAAAAATCAACAAAATACTTCGTTAAAGGTAAAATTTTGATTAATGAAATCAAAGTTTTTTAAGTACTTTGAACCAATGGTAATTTTTTAAAACAAATCGCAATATATATATATATATATATATATATATATATATATATATATTTATATATAAACTTTGCCAATATGTGGAAATACAAAGTAAAGCTCTAACCAGTGTATATAAACATAGGAGTAATAATATATTGACAAAAACTTCTTGTTTATTTTGAACCAACAATTCTCTGAAGATTATTGAACAATTCTAAGAAGAAGATAGAAAGTTTTCTACTTTTATTGGTATCCTTAAGGATAGATGTAAATGTATTAAATTTAAAATTTTTAGTTTTTTTGAAAGTGATCTCTTCTTCTAATGTTAAAAAACTACACAATTGATAATGTTTATCTCACAAAATACTATAAATGCAAACTTGGGGTATGTTATAATCAAGTATTCAGTTCATTTTCTAAAAGTTGAACTTTCAGCATTTTCCCGAGCCTACTTGTGAGAATATTAACATAGCTGCTAATCGCTTCGGGTAAAAGGTGTCCGGTTGTTTGGCTGGAAAATCAACGGTATACTCCATTAAACCTAGATATTAGAAGTATTGAAAAAAAAATATGCAGATAACCAAACAGATGTCTAAAAAAAATATGCAGATAACCAAACAGATGTCTAGATGTCATTAAAAAAAGAAGGCGCTGTAAACTAGTAGCATAAACATGTGAACCCCACCGAACACACGTTATTTGGCTTAATGTTGTCCAGCGAATCTAGATTACATTCAGAAAATGAACGTATTTTTCTTATTAAAACCTCTATGTATCGATTAAGAAAGAAATTTAAATCTAGTTAGTACCGGGACATAATTTCTATCGCCAACAGGATATTTATAATTGAAGATATATTGCATCAGTAGCCGGCAAAATTATAATTTCTCACAGCAGATGTCTGTTAATTAGTAATTATGATTGAGCTTCTTGTGAAATGATTACACAAAAATGTACAATCATTTTTCAGACAAACTGAAGTTTTTGTATTTCTCTAATATATACCAATACACACTTGATGGGTTCTAATTACATTAATGTAATATAAACATCACACACCTATCAAGTGTGTATTGGTTTATTCGAACCCATCAAGTGTGTATTAGTAAATTCTGATTCAGGACCAATCTCTTTTACTTGGTAGCAACATATATATTGAAAAAGTTAGTTTGTGGAATTTACGAAAAATTTTAATGGTACTAAAGGCAAATATTGCAAAAATTACAAATATAATTGCATAAAGGTGTAACAAAATACCAAAATCGAAATAAGAACGATAAAATAAAAAATAGCGTTGCGTTGTTATAGTGTTAGCTGTATAATGTCAAAAATCATGAATTCTTTTGTTCACCTTTACATAGAATACTTGGGCTTATATGAGGACAGATGATAGATTCTACACTATCTGCGTGGTTAAGCATATGTTGTCTATAAGGGATAGGTGGGTACTACACCAAGTCCTGACATTTGAGTGGCAATAGTCCGGTATTGTAAGTTATTTATATTATCGAACTTAATATATTCTGAACAAACTCTCTGCGGTAATATTTACGATAGGTCACTGTGTCTGCAGGTGGTACTGTACAAGTTAACGCTGTTTCAGATGGACTAGGAGTTTTAAATTAGTTGATATAACCTGAACAACGAATAAAAATAGATATTTTTACAGTCGATAAGATATTATACAGTTTCGCGTTTGATAAGTGCACTGATAAACAAGTTTACAAATATAAGGGATATCCCACGTTGAAGTTGACCATCAGACTCAAATGGATTATTACTCATATGGACAATAAGTTAATGGAGATAGGACATATACTGTTTACTCTTGTAATACAGGGTTTTCTATTAGTATATCTCCGAAAAAGCACACAAATATACAATTTTTTTTTCAAATAAAACGGTGGAAGTGTGTTCGGTTAATTATTATGTGAAGATGAAATGCTTCTTATATATTAAATTTTACATGAGATATCAAGTTACACAGTTGTAGTAAAGACCTTTTATGACAAATATAAAGTGTAAATTAAATTTTAGTTAAGTTTTATAAGTTGATTCTTGTTTTTGAAAACACATTACATGAACACATTATTAAAGCCAAATGAAAATAGAACTCAGCGAAAAAGAAATGAAGGATTCCGAGTAACAGAATTAAGGAATCGTCATTTCGAGATAAAATGATGTACTTCTTATTTATTAAATTTTACGTGAGATATCAAGTTACATAGTTGTGTTGAGGACCTTTTATGACACGTATAAAGATTTAATTCAATTTTAGTTAAGTTTTGCTAAAACTAGTTAGTTCCTATTTTTAAAAATAAATTACATGAACACATTTTCTTCATTTTATTAAATACTGGTATTTATGCTAATTTTAATGTATCATTTTCATATTTCGTCTTTCATTTTTGTTTTGAAAAATATTTTAAAAAATACATTTATAACACATCGAATATTTAAGATACTACTTGTGTGAGTTGTGGTGAGACTTGTGATGAGTTACTGGAACTCAAATTATACTGACTTATCTTGAAAGAAAAATGTGACACAAAGTTTTTCCGAGTAATTAAACTTTGAAATAACAGTTGAGTAACCTGAAAGTAACTAATAAATAAGCGGAAATTGAAAACATCACTTGCCCGCGTTGATATAAAAGGTTGAACCGAGGGAGAAGAGGGACAAGTATTTCATTGAATAAGTGATCTGAAAAGCACCGTAGAGTCTGCTCGAATGTTATGTATAGGCGATGCTAAAGTGCTCAAAGGAAAACTCAAAACTTACCTGAACGCAACATTTTTGAAATTGCACGTAGATATTTAAAAAATCTTAATCGCTTGAAGATTTTTTTTTATAATTGCCATTGTGGGAAAATGTTTCATATTTGAAAGTTATTGAATTAGAATATTGAAACTTTAGGAAACAAATTAAGTTAATTGTAAACGGCAATTGTGAATTGTAAGGGTCATGCAACATGGCTTTTCGATAAATGGGTCTGATAGTAGAAAATAATAATGATAAGTAGAAAATAAAAAATCTAAATTTCTGACCAAATATTTTTTATTTAATTATAATAGAATAAATCAGACAAATGCGCAGATAAAATAAATTAAAATTCCTGGAGGATTATAAATATATTGGAGCTCAATGCAATATGGAAACATGATTTCAAAAAGTTTAAAACATTTTGACATTTCCGTTCATATTGACGCAATACTATAGATTTATGATGGAAAATAACTAGAAACTAATGGCATTTATAATAGATCTATAAAACCATATTCACGGTATTTTAATCCATGCCAACCATGAGTTTCATACATTTTTTCCAAATAGTTTTATGCATCATTTTTATAATTATGAATGTGATAATAGTACCAAGGCCTTAAATATTACGGTAATTACGAGGTTTATAATTGGCCAATTGTTCGTGTTTATGACCACTAACATTATTTTTTTGACAATGGTGCAAGGTTACATTACATAGATTATGTGAGAATGGATAAAGACCCTGGGTTAATATATTTTCTATATCTGCGCTTGTCGTAAAACATGCTGATAATAGTGGTCCCGTTAAATAGGTAGTAGATGCGTATATGGCTGTGAATGCGAGTGTGGCTGCAATATTAAAAGCAAAAAAAACTAGAGGACAATTTAAATCTAACTTAGTTATAATGTATTTTTAATAAAAAAAAGCTGAATAAAATATAATCAGAATAAAATTCCACTACTAGGTCAAGCTACCAGTCCTTTCTTTGTGGGGCAACAAAACTTTGATCTCAAAAAACTCTCCAATTGAGCGAAGTCCAACTTATAAATTCGTTTCCATAAAGCGAAAATTACGGAACTAAATATGAAATGGTTTAAAAGCTTTGCTCGGTTATAATTTGGTAGTTGAAAAGTTCAGTGAAGGATAAAGCTTTTTATGTAGTATGAAGATAAAGTTTTTTATATAGTATGTAGTCAAGAGAACAATGCTGGAACGGGATTAACATATTTTTAATTTGATTATGTTGTTGAAAGACTTAACGATATGAAATCAATAATGGTTCATCCTATCTCAAAAAATGATTTTATTTAGTGATAAACTTATCAGATATATACACATACTTAAGGAGTTTCCTTTTTCCTACACTTACACCCTTGTAATTATAAATTTTGAATCATTCTGTACTGAAGTTTTGCGACTATAATTTGTAAGCCTTAATATGAAAAATTATGTCCCATACTCTTAGTTCAGGTAATCTTTTTAGTACCAGATAGACACACATATAAAGAGCTCGAGGATACTATTTGCAGTACCTCTGCGCTAAATTGACCTGTCTATGGGCACCACCTATGTCATAATATAGATCTTGTGAATTGTGTTCCTACGAAGATTTTTTCACAGAATTTTTTCACTGTCGTATATGCATAGACTACGTATTTCACGCGACCGCAATTATCTGCATGTTTTACGAGAATCCCAGATAAAGAAAAAACATTGACCCAGCAACCGTATCCATTCTCACACTATCTATGTGATGTAATCTTGCGCAGTTGTCAAAAAATAACGTTGATGGTCATAAACACAATTGGCCAATTATAAACCTCGTAATTATCGTAATATTTAATATTCATTATTTATTCTTTTCTTTTTATTTTCTATTACCAATTGTATACTATTATTGTCAAAAGAACAAAGTGAACTAAGTGTTGAATGTTTCAAACTTTACGTTTTAGCTGAAAAATCAAACATACAGACAGTTGTTAGAAATATATAACTCATGCCTTTATGCAAAGAGGTCATATTATTGTTATTGTTGTATTATTACTTCCTGGCAGGAAAATTTGAGAAATAAGTCCTAACACATTTGTAATTAAGCCACAATATACCCAATGGGTGTTTCACCTTACAGTATATCTATTAATAAATGAATATAAGCCACCCTGTTTAAAAAATAGCGATTGTGTAATAGCTTCGGCTGAGCCACGATAATAAAATTAATAAAAGACTCGCTTGCTCGCAATTACGGAAATCGTGAAATTATCCTGTGCCCTCTCTCATATCACCTTCCTGTTTTTGGGCGGTCGAGAAAATCTTTTGCGGTTTCCCCGTTTTGTTTATAGTATTTTGTATTTCTGGCGAAATCCGACAGCAAGCGAGTCCGGACTAATGTTGCATAATAAGGAAATTATCTTAAATTTAAAGCGTAAAGGGAAGCTTAATAAAGTGCCTAGCGTAGTCTGACCTTGACCTTATTTCCTAACTAACATGGTATAGGTATCAATACAAAGATTCGTAAGAAAAATTTTGTTACAAAAATATAGATATTATTAAGACCCTATAGCGATATTTATATTTTCCTCAAGTTTAAAGAGCATTCGATCTTTTTAATACGATTACTTTATAACTTATAATCTTACGTTATAACTTATAATCAATTATCGTTCTTTACACTTGTTAAAAATTAATTTATTTTTTAAATACATTGAAAAATATCACATGTTGAAGGTACTTTTATCTCAGGTATCCATCGTTAGTTTATAAAATCAGTACATCGTGGCTCATGAAAAATCAATTGGTTGCATCTCCTCTGTTGTTTGATATATACGTATCGAATCAATCTAATGTACACTGTTAATTTGGAATGAAAGCTACATATTTGGCGTAAGTATCTCAACGTTTATTTATGTTTTTATCTCAATGCTAAATACGTCAATTTTATGACTGATTTGTTCACCTGACTATTGTCAGAATACCTATTGTCAATTAATTGTCGTCAATAATTATGGTCAATAACAATAGCTATTAATTACTACTTTCTTTTTCATGTTTGTACATTTTTTTAATGCATCAAAAAACGTATGTAAATATATTGGCTATCGAATGAATATCTAAACAAATTGATATTTATTATAATCCTAAAAGGTTATCTGAATTCATGCACAGAAGTACAAAGATGGTGACGTGAATTGAAAATGGTTCTAAAACATTTAAAGTGTTCTTTTGCATGTGGATATAAAACTAAATTTGTAGAAGAATTGGGAAGAATACTTTACTGTACGAACCGTCACCAACTAAATAGCTATTGTATGAAAACGATGGGACGAAGCCCAATGTACTGACACTCTACTTTGGGGAACAAAGTTTAAGTACTCAGCATCGAAAATACAATTTTTATTATATTTTTATATATATTTATTATATACAATTTTAGGAGTATTTCTTCAGCACAGTAACAAATTCACGACAACTTCGTTTTCGGTGAACAAAAGGCTGCATTAAAATTATCGTTTCTAAATTTTCTTATTCGCTGTATAACTGAAAACAATTATAAGCATAGAGTAAAACACTGAAATTATTTTTTTTTTGGTAACTCCACATAAATCTGATACATGCATGGGTACGGCGTGAAGTTTACTAAGCCACGCAAGTTACCTGCCTGCTAACATAAGTGAGTGTTCTGAGACTGTTGTCTAATGTATTAGATTGACTCACTATATACAGCTAAGTAAGCCTACATATATGGAAGTCGAGTAAATGTTCTAGAATGTTTGTGGTACATCTGGTACCAATAAAAACACAGAGAACATCCCCATAAAGACCTAAGAACTTTCTGACTAAATGCATTATTTGAAAAAACACTTAAATTTTTCCAAGCATATAATATTTTTAGTCAACTATCCTTTGTTAATAAAACATAAATAATTGATGATGATGATCTTTTATGAATAATTTAATTAAATTTATCCAACCGTACTTGTTTTTTAAAAGACACTTCGCACTTCTCAAGTATGAACTCAGCAAGAATAATAAAACAGAATAATTACAAAGACTTTAAGTAAAACTAATAACCAATGATTATTTTCATTACAATGGTATTTTTTTCTCTCTATGTTAATTTGTGAAAACGTTATTAAATTAATGTTGATAACGTTATATTACTTGTCGATATTTTAAATAATATATATATATATTTGGAAAAACGTTTCTTCTTTACTTGTAATTTTTTTCGAATGTTATTAGTAAAAAAAAAGAATCGTTTTAAAAAAGAAATAAAGTTTCCTCGGTATAAATACAATTTTATTATGTACCTGCATTTTGATGTAACGAATAATATACATTTTTAATATAATTATTTAATGATTTAAGAATAAAAAAATAGGTGAACTTTTAAAGTTTTCTTTTTAAGTTCATAAGAAAGGAGGAAGTCGATTTTGTGCTTTATATTGTCAATTAACATTAATCATACATTTATATTTAACATTAAAACCAATGTCACTGAGCAGCCATCCTTGTGACCACAAAACAAAGAGTAAATGTTCTGTTCTTGTGACTACGAACTTAGCAAATGTCACTTATGGAATGCAGTATGTGCTGCTAGTCACATCTGTGACAAACAATTTCCATTTCATCATGATCCCAATATCCCATAATTTTCGTTTCATCATCATATCATGTGCAGTCTTACGGTATAACGTGGGTCACAAGGTGGAAAATAATGAGTTATTTTTACTCCCCTTATTCCTCTTTAAGACATATTTTTAAGAAACTTGATGGCTATATTAGCATAATCGGCAAAGTTCATGAGTATTCGTATGTATTAAACACTTAAGAAAGATATATAATACTTCAAGATCAAAAATAAATATGACAATACAATGAATCCGAATCTTATACAGATATATTACTTTCAACTATTTAGATTAAAACTAAGCTGTGTATATTTGTGATTAAATATATAAAACTAAACGCCTGATGTATTGATCAGGCCCCCAATAAAATACAAAAAAATGTATTTATAGCACCAACCGACTAAAGAATTGGCTAAACCATTTAATAACGCATTGTCTAATAAAATTTCCACCAAAACGCTTGTAGGTAGACATCGTATTCAATCGCCTTTTGTTCATAAAATTTTCGATTCTGTATAAATACGATGTAAACGTTTTTTGTTGCTTCGATTTGTTTAATATTTGGATCTGTTGTAAATTTTTACTTTAGTAGATTTTGCGTTAGAATGTATAAATTTTGCTGGTACTTTCTTTATTTTCTATATGTATCTTTGCATATAATAAAACTATAGAATTAGGTTGCCTATGGATAAAAGATATTTACGAAAAATATATTCAAGGAAATATAAGAAAAGTAACAGAATACAAAAATATTTATATAAATAATTTGTTCATGCATAACGCAAAACATCTAAAAAGATTTTGGAGAACTTTTACTAATGAGCTTTGTTGGATCTAAGGTGACAGGTATGAGAATTTTGTTTAAACATGAAATTTATAGAAAATCTAAACAACCAAATATTGTTCGAGTCATTAAATAGTTTCGTATCAGGTGGCTTGGGCACATTTTTAGATTTGAAGACAACAACCCGGTCAAGAAAGTGACCTTTGCCAATGTAGATCGATTTTGTCGAGAATGATTTTAAACTTTTAAAAATTCAACGCTGGCGGGCCGTTGCAGTTGAACAGATCTGCTGGGGAAAGCTCGTCGAAACAACCTTGACCTGTAATAAGTTGTAGTACTAACCCAGAAGAAAAAAAAGGTGACATGTAAACTAGGTCTCATCGCAATCTACCAAATAGAAATAATATATGACAATTTGACGTTGCAATATAAAGCGCACTTACTAAAAAAAGGTTAATTTTATAATTATTATAATATATGACGTGACGTGTATTAACTTATAGTTAATTTATTAATATTCTAAATCAACGCAAAGTCGCGGACACACTTAGTCAAAAACAAATATTTAAATGTTCACCCGGCAATTTTTTAATCGAAATTAACCTACTTTTACTTTACCCCTCAAGTAAACGTCAAAATAAAACAAAATTATTTATCCCCTCGCCGCATACACTTACATCGTAACAGGAAAAGGAAATTGCTTTTTGTTGCCCTTTGTTGCGAGTTTCACTCTTGGAAAACATATCCTAGAGACAGAGTGCTTTTACTTTGTACTTGAACATCAGGTACGTACGATATGCCTTGCTTTCCTTTTAAAAAAAATATACATATATGGTAGTTTCCTTATCATTTCATTCATAAGTTTTTACAATATTGTAGTTACCCGTTAGGAAAATATTATTTAAAAAAAATATAATTACAAAAACAACTCACGTTCTTTAAAAGCCTTGACAAATTTATTTATATTTGATATTCAAAAATAACAATATGACTCAGAAAAAATTAAAACGTAAATTTGCAACGGTTTTTCAGTCGAAAATAACTTATGGTAACCTCCAAACGCGAAGTAGAATTTTTTTAAACATGTTCACGTTGATTATGTTGCCACTTATCTTTATATTAATTTACATGGGAATAATCTCAGTAGAATTAATGATACACTCTTTTTTATTTAGATTCATTGTTCATTTTCATGACCCTATTTCTTCTTTGTTTTAGAATCATGCAAAACGGTTTTTTGCTACTGGAAATAATAAGTCTAAATGATTTCATGCGGCATCAACGTTTTGCAGGAATTAGAATATCTTGATAAACTAAGGTCTCGTAAACAGCAACTTTTAAAATCAGTACATCATAGCTCAAGAAAAATCCATTGGTTGCACCTCCTCTGTTGTTTGATACATACCTAACGAATCAGTCTAATATAGTATATACACTGTTTATTTAGCTACATATTTGGCGTAAGTATCTCAGCGGTTATTTAGTTTTTATCTTAATGTTAAATACGTCAATTTTATGTCTGATTTGTTCACTTGACTATTGTCAGAATACCTATTGTCAGTTAATTGTCGCCAGTGACAATAGCTATTAATTAATACTTCCTTTTTCATCTTTGTACATTTTTTTAATGCATCAAAAAACGTACATAAATATACTGGATATTGAATGGCTATCAAAAGAAATTGATGCTTAAGATAATCCTGAAAGATTATTTGAATTCATGCATAGAAGTACAAAGATGATGATGTAAACTGAAAATGATTCAAAAAAATTAAAGTGTTTCTTTTGCATGTGGATATAAAACTAAATTTGTAGAAGAATTGGGAAGAATACTTTATTGTACGAACCGTCACCAACTAAATTATTTGAAATTAGCTATTGTATGAAAACGATGGGGCGAAGCCCAATGTACCGACACTCTACTTTGGGGAATAAAGTTTAAGTACTCAGCATCGAAAATACTATTTTTATTATATTTGGGGGATATATTATCAGTAATTTTTTTACTGCTTTCTTTCAATTTCAGGAGTCTTTCTTCAGCACAGTAACAAATTCACGACAACTTAATTTTCGGTGAACAAAAGGCTGCATAAAAATTATCATTTCTAAATTTTCTTATTCGCTGTATAACTGAAAACAATTATAAGCATAGAGTAAAACACTGAAATAATTTTTTTTTGGAAACTCCACCTAAATCTGATATAACGATCATGCGTGGGTACGGCGTGAATTTTACTAAGCCACGCAAGTTATCTACCTGCTAACGTAAGTGAGTGTTCTTATACTGTTGTCTGATATATTAGACTGTCTCGCTATATACATCTAAGTAAGCCTACATATATGAAAGTCGAGTAAATGTTCCAGAATGTTTGTGGTACATCTGGCACAAATGAAAACAGGGAGAACGTCCCCATAAAGACCTAAGAACTTTCTGACTAAGTGCATTATTTGAAGAAACACTTAAAATTTTCCAAGCATATAATATTTTTAGTCAACTGTCCTTTTTTAATAAAACATAAATAATTGATATCTATCTTTTATGACTAATTTAAATAAATTTATCCAGCCGCGCTTGTTATTCAAAATACACTTAACATTTCTCAAGTATGAACTCGGTAAGAATAATAAAACAGAACTAGCGTGACCCGTGCGAAGTCTTCGCATTATTTATTCCATTATGAAGCTCAGATGACAGATCAAACAAATATTTTACTAAAATTGACATATAGAGGCGCAAGTATCAAAAGCATTGAGCTAAAGCGCCACTTTATTTATACGTGAGTGGATTTGAAATTAAACAAAAATTTTACCGACCTTCAATCATATTGACGTTGAGCCGTTAGATGGCAGCATTGCTGTTTTATGTATATAATTTTAATAATTAAATAATTTGCAAAAACAATAGCAATAATAAATTTTTTAGTTGTGGATGCCGGTAGAGCAAGCAATTATCTATAAAATGATATATAATTTATGTGGATTAGTTGTGAGGTTTTTTCTAAAAAGGGAGAGTAACATCTTAACCTTAGCGTATTAATATATATGATGATAATTACAAAGATTTTAATTAAAACTAGTGACCAATGGTTATTTTCATTACAATGATATTTATCCTCTACTAATTTGTAAAGACGTTATTAAATTAATATTGAAAACGTTATATTACTTGTCGATATTATTTGGAAAAATGTTTCTTCTTTATTTGTAATTTTTGCGAATGTTATTACTCAAGGAAAAAAAGAATCGTTTTAAAAAAGAAATAAAATTTCGTCGGTATAAATATGACTTTGTTATTGCATTTTGATGTAAGGGATAACAAACATTTTTAATGCAATTTTAAAATTATTTTAGAATACAAAAACAGACGGACGTTCAATGTTTTCTTTTTAATTGGATAAAAAGGAGAAAGTCGAATATGTACTTTATATTGTAAATTAATACCATTTATACCTAACATTAAAGCCACTATTACTGAGTCTATATATGAGCTATCCTCGTGACTATGAACTTAGTAAATGTCTGTTATGAAATGCAGTATGTGCCGCTAGTCACATCTGTAACAAACAAATCCCGTTTCCTCCGGTACGTGCAATCATACGGTACGACGTGAGGCAGGAATTGGAAAATAACGAGTTATTTTTACTCTCCTTATTTTTCTTTGCGACATATTTTTAAGTAACTTAATGAATATATCAGCATAATCAGCATAATCGTGAGTATTCTTATGTATTCGATACATACGAATATTATATAATACTTCAAGATCAAAATAGGTGTGACAATACAATGAATACAAATTGTACACGAGAATCTAATGTTGTAATATTATTTTTTACTATTCAGGTTATAACTAAGCTATTTACATTTGTGATTAAATAGATAAATGTAAACGCCAGATGGGTTGACCATGCCCCCAATAAAATACAAAAAAAATGTATTTATAGCACCAACCAACTAAAGAATTAGCTGAAGCATTTAATAACGAAGAGCCTAATGAAATTTCCACCAAAACGCATGAAGGTATACATCGTATTCGGTCGTCTTTCGTTCTTAATATTTTTTGATTTTGAGTTTATACATAATAAGCGTATTTTGTTGCCTCAGTTTGTTTAATATTTGGGTCTGTTGTCAATTTTTACATTAGTAGATTTTGTGTTAAACTGTATAAATTTGGTTGAGACTCTATTTGTTTTCTATACGTATCTTTACATATAATAAAACTATAGAGCTGCCTATAGATAAAAGATATTAACGAAAAATATATTAAAGGAAATATAACGAAAGTAACAAAAAACACAAAAATATTGTTTTCCCAACTATATGTGAGTCTGTTTATTTGTTTAAACATAACGCACGGACATCTAAAAAGTTGGTGAACTTTTTACTATTGGATTTTGTTGAATTTAAGGTACCATGTAAACTAGGTTTCATCGCAATCTACCAAATGGAAAGAATATATGACAATTTTATATTGAAATATAAAGCGGACTTACTGTCGACACATATATTAAACTTACAATTCTAAGTGAATTGAATTTCTAAATAAACGCTAACAAATTCGCGGACACAGTTAGTTAAAAATAAATATTTAAACTTTTAACCGATCATAAAATTGTTTAATCGAAATTAACATGTCTTTACTTTACCCCTCAAGTAAACATCAAAATAAAACAAAATCACTCATCCCCACGCCGCATACACTTACATCGTAACAGGAAAAGGAAATTGCTTTTTGTTGCCCTTTGTCGCGAGTTTCACTCTCGGAAAACATATCCTAGAGACAGAGTGCTTTTACTTTGTACTTGAACATCAGGTACATAGCATGCTTTCCTTTTAGAAAAAATGTATATATCGTAGTTTCTTTATCATTTCATTCATAAGTGCAGCAGCAGCTACACGTTAGGAAAATAATATTTAAAAAAATATAATTACAAAAACAACTCACCCGCTTTAAAAGCCCAACCAAGATTATTAATATTTAATATTCGATAAAAACCATATAACTTAAAGAAAATTAAAACATAAATTTTCAACGGTTTTTCAGTCGAAAAGTACCTGATGACCTCCAAACGCGAAGTAGAAGTTTTTTAAACATGTTCATGCCCTATGTTGCCCCTTATCTTTATTGAATATATTTAGCGTTAATTTTGTATAAATTCACAATTAAATGAAACTCCGTAATATAGTATTATTTCTACTTTCTTTAAGTTCTTATATTTATGTAAATTTTGATAGGAATAAACTCAGTAGAATTACACGCCTTTTTTATTTAAATTCATTGTTAATTCTGATGACCCTATTTATTCTTTGTTTTCGAATCATTCAATGTGGTTTTTTTAGTACTGAAAACAATAAGTCAAAATTATTTCATGAGACATCAACATTTTACAGAATTATAATATCTTGGTAAACTCAGGACCCGTGTACAGCAACTTAGAAAAGGGTTTTAATTTTAACCTTCTCCTTCCTAAGGTATCTTAAGATAACCTATACCTTCTTAAGGTATCACGAAAAAATCGAACAGAAACATATTTAGATACAATAGATTATATGATAAAATCATTGCGTACTGCTACGGTTATACGAAAATATCATGATGAAGAAAGAAATAAATCAAAATTAAAAATTAAATGCTTAAAGTTTTGAATAAATTTGTGAAAGGTTTTCGTATTGTTTATTTATTCGAATGGTCTTATGGATAGCATAACAAATGAGAAGTCATTCATTTTTTAGGACGGTATGGTAAAAGCTTAACAATTGTTGCATAAAATATTATAAAATAAAATTTGTAACACTAAAATATTCAATAATAATTTTTACACGATACTGCTTCTGGCGTGCTAGACCACAACCTAGGTACTACATTGGCAAAAGAAAATTCAAATATATGTATATTGGGTAATATACTTAATATGGACTATTCCGAGACTTAATATGGACTCAAAATAGCATCCACCTATCATATTCAAATATAAACACCACCACCATCTATTCCCAAAACGTCACGGCACACTAAATGAAATGCTTTCCCAACCCCTTAATATTTTATATCATGGTGGAAGAGAGATGTACTTAATTAGTAGTTATTTCATGTTTTCAGATTACTGAAACTTTTGTAAACATCGATTGTTGTATTCCAGTTTGAAATAATTCAACTTCAGTTTTCATATACATTATTTACTTATATCAACATCAGATACCACACTATTTACTTCACTAATCCGTCCTTGGTTTTAAATGCAGGATCGACCTTCATGCAATAGTATTATTGATCTATCGAATGATAAATTCCATATTAATACTTTTTTAATGGCAATTAATAAAATAGTTGTATTTTTGGTCCGTTTTTGGATAACGATAATTTTTTCAATCGTTATATTTTGAATAATGTTTTTGAAAGCGATAAGCGAGACCACTTTTGGAAGACCACTTTTCAATGACCTATATTTTTAAACATACTTTTGTAATACTTTCCATATGCAACCAGTCAAAATTTCAAATACAATGTTTTAATCCCTTTCTATATTTTTTTTTTATATCAAAGAAATTCATTCGAAAATCTTCCAACTTGCTTCTTTTACTGACGCACAAATATTTTCGAATGCTAACTCGCATATAACTCGCACTTAATATTTGTCTTACTGCAACTTCCGATTTGGACTTACATCACCGTCTACGATCTTTTTTTTTCTAGATACTCACTTCTACGATCTTTTATTTCTAGAGATTACCTTCTACGATCTTTTTTTCTAGAGATCACCTTCTACGATCTTTTTTTTTTCTAAATTTTTTTAACAAAATGGAGCGTGTTTATAACCCTGCTAGATATATCATGTTTCGATAATATAGCGGATGACGAAAGTCGCTCGCGCGCCCGCCAATGCCAAACTTATGCGTAGTGACTGAAAGTAACAAATAGATGTAACTTTAATGGGGTGGATTTATGAACGTATGCTGTAAACGACATTTATCAAAAACGATGATTAAAATGATAATTAAAACAATTTGTAATGGAACCAAAGAACGCGAGAAAATAGGAAAGGTGCGAGAAATGACCGATTTTATATCACCCATTACCAAAGAAGCGTTAATAAAACTGGATGGAAATTGTTAGAAATTAAGAACATAGAGTATAAATGGTAACATAGAAATATAACTATTGTTTTCTTTATATTCTTATAACGCAAGTCTTCTGAAGCACTTCAAATCCATGTTTGTTTAACCTTAAAAGCGTTTCTACCACATTATGTCTATTCCCATTCATTTTATTTAATACCTTGAAAAAAGGGTCTGTGAAAATTGCTTTTTCGTATTAATAAGTACTTTAATACATACTTTCCTATTCGATCAGCATATTTATGAAGACTTATATCATTGATTGTAAATATTTCCTCGTGCTTCCCTGCATAGATTTTTCTAAAATTTAATCACCCCCTTCATCGAGCTGTCTATATCCATAATGGAGGTTCCTTGTTTGTCCTTTGTTCAAAGTTTAAAAAATGTTTGTACGCCTTTTTTACTACTCATGACATTTCTATGGATTGTTGAATAGTCTCTAGTCCGTATTTCTTGGCATTACTTTATATTTTTCTGTTTAATATGACTAGCTAAGTTCTTTCTTCTACTTTTACCCTCTTTGTTTCTTAGTTTACATAAATTCATTTCAAATGCCCTTTAGTGAATCATTCAATGTCAAAATATTTGAGTATAATCGCTATTACTTTAACATTTCGAAAGGCAAGTATTTTAAACTAGTTTCAACTAATGTACCGAAATATCAAAAATACAAGCGATAAAGTACAATACTCAATAATAATACATAAAATAAAGTAAAAATGAAATATGTTAAAAAAATTATAATTAATATAAGAAAATTATTGATTAAATTAAAATAAACAAAACAGTATAATAATTGCGTAACAAAAGTAATGTACAATAATATAATCATATGAAAAAAATATAACATGTTAGCACGAAACATAGCGATATCGTTTATAATGTGTCCTAATATTAAACTCAATGACTCGTGAAACGTTAACTTACGTTTAAAAGGAAGCGTCTTCGTGATTTTACGAACTTTATTACATCAGCAACTTTTTTCCTAAAGTTTCTTTATATTATATATGTTCAATTATAACTTCGTATACGTTATGTGCACGAAGTTTGCCCCTTTTCAACCCTGAGGCACATCACGTGGCCTCATTCTCTAAAACTGTATTATGATAGGAGATTTCAGACTTAGAATAGAGTAACTTGAATAGTTTTCAACAACTTGAAGGTTCCTCATTTAAGCTATGTACCATAATGGGCCTGACAATATATTAACTTTTTCAAATATACTAGCAATAGAACATCTATATCTTAGGCATAGAGAATTCCTAGTACCCGTGATAATTAAAACATGCTCCAATATTCATTTATGGGTAACTCACAATACATTTGGAAAGATGACTGCGCTGTCATAAGTACTTAAAATTTCGCCAACAATTAGTGTTTCGCAAAAAATAGTCAAAATCTCTACTATAATATGAAAATTTATTTTTCTTATCCTGATTATTTTTTTACTTACTTTAAAAAAGGAGAAGTTTCTCAATTCGACAATTTTTTTTTAAGTACGATCTAATAATTATTAGCTTTATTAAAGTTGGTACAAAATCCAAATAAAAATGAATGGAAGAAAAGAAACAATCTAACAAATATTACGTCGGATTTCGTAACTATACCTCCTTATTAATTTTGTTTGAACTTTGTATCGATTTAAAAAAAAACTCAAAATCGTTAATAGTTACTTAAAAGATATAGATAATAATTCGTGTTACGGTTCTTACTTTAATCGCCATTCCAGTTGCTGTCCCGTCCCAACCCATAAGAACAAACACCAGCCACGACAAAGAAAGAAGCTTGTTTGCCATAAACAAGAGAATAAGCTAATCTGAGAACTTTACCTTTGCTGATAAAATTTAACAAATTCACGAATCCAAATAATATCGTATGAATAAAATATTAGGCAAAGTCTAACTACTATATAGTCATAATATCAATATTTATTATATATTTTATTCCATATAAAACAGGACTTCTATTTTGTCTTTCTATCTGTTCACTTATATCATTAGTTTTACTGGATTAGTTTCAAAGAGACAATCTGAAATTTGTTTCCTGGAAATTTCTTTTTATTCTGGGTTACGGAGTTATGTTAATATTTATCTTGTCTTGAAGTGCGGATAAGCAGGAAATGCAGTGAATGACAAAAACAAAGATGGCATTGGAACCCGGCGACGCCCATTCTTCTCTCTCCTTCTCTCTCTCTCTTTCTCTCTCTCTCTCTCTCTCTCTCCCTTATCATATTATAATAAATAATATCTATGGAAAATGATTACAAAAAATTATATATATCTCCATATTTTCGAATATACACATGATTTAAAAATCCAAGTAACTAATTACCTACCTACAGACTATTATCCCTTAGGCACGAAATTAGTGGAACATATCCTTAAGCGTCGTCCGATCATCTCAGTCTTGATTAAAAATAATTTTTAACAAAAAGAAAAACATTTCCAAAATTCTTTTACGTCAAATAGATGTGGACAATTAAGTTCTACAACTATGTCAAATTTCAATATCTCAGAAAAACGGCTCAATTTTTTTCTCTATCCAAATGTTTCGGGCATCGAAGACGTTAATAAGCTGGTAGAACTATTACAGACCACAACAGACAAGAATAGTTTTACAATAAAAATGGTCAACAGAAACCAACTGAGAATAAATTGTGTGGACACAGCAATATACAAAAACGTAATTACACTAGTTCGAAATAAAGGACTCATAGGACATACTTTTAACTTGAAAGACCAACGTTGCTATAGAATAGTTATAAAAAACCTACACTACACAACTCCACATAGTGCAATCGTTGAAGCAATTGAAGAGACTGGAAACAAAGTCTATGGTGAAATTATAAACTCAACATATGGACCAGATAAAAAACCAACATCCACATTCTTTCTCAACATCGAACCTGGAGCTAACAATGCAACAGTGAAAGACATTAAAAATATATACCACCAGTCTGTAACAATCGAAGATCCAAAAAAGAGAACAACATTGCCTCAATGTCAAAGATGCCAACAATACGGCCACTCCAAGAACTATTGCATGAGACCCTACCGATGTGTAAAGTGTGCCCAGGGACACAAAACTGCAGACTGCCCAAAGAAGGACCGTAAAACACCAGCACAATGCGCTCTTTGCCAAGGCGCACATCCGGCCAACTAGAAAGGCTGTAAAGTCTATAAAGAGATCCTAGAAAGACGCATGGCAAGAAACCCAGTATTCAAGGGCAAAATACAGGAGGTGCCAACTAAAGCTGTTCCCTTAGTAACTCAATCACATTCTGAAGAAATACAAGAACAACTATACTCTGACATATTGAAAAAGAAAAAAACTAACCCAACAACTGCAACTGGCATAAACATTAAAATAGAAGAGCTACTAATCAAACAGTCGGAAAAATTCGACATGATCTTACAACATATGAGCACTCTTATGAGCCTCATAGTCACCCTTGTTGAAAAAATATCAAAATGACTGCCCTAAGAGTGGCCACTTGGAACATCAATGGTCTTGCCCCAAACAAAACTGACTTAGAACTCTTTATAAACAATAACCAACTTGATGTTGTTCTGATTTCCGAAGCACACTGTACAGATAAAAGTAAAATCAAAATCAAAGGATGCAATACCTATGTGACTAAACATCCAGATGGAACGGGGCATGCAGGAACAGCCCTTGTAATAAGAAATTCCATCAAACATCCGGTGCTACCGGAGTATAGGATAAACCACATTCATTCTACCACCGTTGCGGTGGAAGGTAACTGTGGTCAATTGAACCTGTCGACAATTTACTGCCCACCAAGACACACAATTAGTGAAACAAAATTTGCAGAATACTTTTCAACATTGGGAGGAAGATTTGTGGCTGGTGGTGACTGGAACGCCAAACATACATGCCCCAGTATGTAAGGCCCAGTATCAAAGCTAACAACAACTAGAGGCAGACAACTAAAATTATGCCTTGACGAAAATAACCTCAACTGTATATCATCGGGTGAACCAACCTACTGCCAACAGATCCAAATAAAAAACCTGATTTGCTGGACTTCTTCATAATAATGGGACTATTGATAAATTACATGAAGGCTGAATCTTGTTTAGACAGTAGTTCTAACCACACCCCTGTCCTCCTAACTATTAGTACGTCTATCATTTGCTACGAGAGGCCTGATACTCTGTACAATAAACTCACTGATTGGGAAGGGTTCAGAGAATACATTGAGGAAGGCATTGAATTGAAAGTCTCCTTGAAAACACCCGACGAGATAGATGACGCGACTCAACACTTTACTAACCTTATACAAAAAGCTTGCTGGGTTAACACTCCTCTTAAAAAAGAAAAAGTTTACCAAGTTGTTGGGAACGTACCTCTTGAAATAAAACGTAAAATACTAGAGAAGAGAAGATTGCGCAGGATATGGCACCAAAGTAGATGTAAAAGTGACAAGACTGCACTTAATAAAGCTATTATAGAGCTGAAAAATTCAATCGACACTTTAAATAATGCCACGCTACAAAATCAGTTGGAAAGCCTAACTGCCACAAAAACAACAGAATACCCCCTCTGGAAGCTTACAAAGGCGTTAAATAGGCCACAGCAATATAAATGCCCCATTAAAACCGAAAATGGTTGGACTAAGACAAACAAAGAAAAAGCTAACATGTTTGTAAAACATCTGGCCGCCATCTTTACTCCTAATGAAGGCAACAATGCGGAGTTAGAAAATGAAGTTGAATGTACACTGCAGCAAGACTTATAACTGTCCATTCTGCCAATACCAGTCACATTTGGAGAACTGAGGAGGGCTATAAAAGGACTGCAAGATAAAAAAGCCCCTGGATTCGATCTCATCACAAAAGAAGTTATCATGCAACTTTCCAGGAAAGCACTGGTGTTTTTAGTTATTCTCTTCAATGGAGTGCTTCGAGTACAGTGCTTTCCCAATCTATGGAAGGTATCCATAGTAACAATGATACATAAGCCAGGAAAGCCCTCGGAAGACGCATCATCATACAGACCTATAAGCCTGTGCTATCAAAGTTGTTTGAGAGAATCCTCCTGAGCAGAATATCACCCATACTCAACAAGGACCTGGTGATACGTAAATATCTGTTTGGATTCAGACAACAGCATTCTACGGTGGAACAAGTCCATCGAGTATGTGATAAGATTACACAGTCTTTCGAAAAGAAGGAACACTGCTCCGCTGTATTTTTAGATGTCCAGGCAGCTTTCTATAAGGTATGGCATAAGGGCTTACTCTATAAAATAAAAACGTCTTTACCGCATAGTTACAACTTGTTGATGGAGTCATGCCTCAAGAACAGAATCTTCCAGGTGAGAGAGGACGGAGAACTGTCAATTATCCAAGATATAATGGCGGGAGTTCCACAGGGATCTGTCCTTGGTCCTGTCTTGTATACCATCTACACCTCAGACCTCTCAGAAACAAAAGAGGTAACTACTGCTACTTTTGCTGACGACACTGCAATTCTCGCGAGCAACAAAGATCCGATTGTAGCATCTGCCGTCTTGCAGAAAAGCCTCTATAGGGTCAACGAGTGGATCCAGAAATGGAGAATCAAAGCCAGCACAACCAAATCCGTACAAGTTACTTTTACGCTGAGGAAAGGAACCTGTGCTCAAGTAAAACTGAGAAAAAATGTTCTGCCACAGACAGTCAGTCTGTTCGATATCTCGGTATACATCTGGACAGAAGGTTGACCTGGAAGAAGCACATCAAATCAAAACGAGACGAGCTTAACATGCGGTTCAGAAACATCTACTGGTTGATGGCACGTAACTCTAAATTGTCAATCGACAATAAATTGCTGATGTACAAAATGATCCTGAAACCACTATGGACATATGGTGCACAACTGTGGGGAAGTGCTTGCGACTCCAATTTAAACATAATGCAAAGGCTGCAAAATAGTATGCTAAGAACCCTTTCCAGTGCACCATGGTTCATCACCAATACAGAGATCCACGAAGCTCTGAAAATAACAACAATTAAGGAGGAGTTAAAATTAATAGGGCATAAATATAAGACACGGCTGGAAAACCACCCAAATGAATTAGCTACTGCGTTAGCAACCATCTCCAACAATAAACGACTGAAACGCCATGATATAATTGGTGATAGAAGGTGAAGGATGAGGTATCTCCTGCTGAGGAGCTCCTTGGAAATGATAAAACGACATAGAACAAATCTGCTTATAGTTTGGAACTGATTGCAAATAAACACAAAAAAAAATCTAATTTTCATTAACAACGTCGTAAATCTTATAGAATTAAAAAACGAATAGTAAAACTGTCACTTTACAAATGCTCTTAGTATATATAATGAAAATTAGAAAAATTCGATTCCTTTTAAAAACTCGTTAGTACGAACATGACAAAAAGCAAAAAAAAAACAATTGAGCAAAATATACAATACCAATAAATTCCTTCTCTATATCCCAAATTAAAGTATAAATTCATAAAAAATAATATAAAAAACATATCAATTAAAATATTTTTATTTATCCAAAAACTGCAAACATAAATGTGAAAAGTGAAAGAAAATATATATATTTTTAATATCACGTAACATTCCGGAAACTGTAAAATTAGCGATTTACGAATTGCCTTATAATCATATCCCATTCTCTTTCTCTGAAACACAAAAATGCTTTATATATTATTGAAACTTTGAACCCTGAAATTATAGAGAACAAAGCTTTTAAAAATATTTATATTTAGTCCCGCAATTTGCCCTTTGTGCGAGTCGATTTACTAGTCGGACTTCGCTACTTTTCAATTGAGAACCAACAAGGGTATCTGAGAAAAAATACCTACAATAATTGTACTTTGCCTTGTATATAAAAATATCATTTTTCTTCTAAGTAGTTGAGAATGATAATTTAAAATTACAATAAAAGTGTAACGATATTATCGGTAAAAACGTGTAAAGAAAATTTTTAGTTTAGTTTTATGATCGTATAAAAATAAGTATATTTCTGTCACAATATACATTTTAGTAGTAATATAACTACTTGTGTTATTAACTATAGCATATTTGTTAGAAATAGAAATAAGTATGAGACCACGAAAAGCGCTTTGTTAAGTTTTCCATTAAAATGTCAATTTAAAATTTAATTTCGTTATTGTGCAATATTAGCCCAGACAAACTTGCTGACGGATTTCCCCAGAGATACAAATTACTCTAAAGAAAATGGTGAAACCGCAAAAGGTTTTTTCGTCCACGCGGGAGGTAGGCTATTAGAAATGATGGCAAAATAAAAATGTTTATTTGGGAATTGTGCAGCTGATATTAGCACGCCGCGATTGCCGTAATGACCAGGTTTTTTATTAATATTACTTTACTGACTAGAAATTTCGTAACATTTGTTAAAATATCGAAAAACATTGTACGGCCAAATATACATTTCAAATAAGATAACCTTCACTGATACATTTCTTCTACCTAAAAGAGTTACACGTAAAAATCGAAGGAAAATTATCAAAAATAAAAATTGTTTAATCTTTTTTAGCACAAATAAATTCAGATAATGTCAATAAGACTATTTTCTCTTTCGATGAAAATTAAATATCAAAAAAGCAATTCAAAACCAAGACATCTTAACAAAGTTAATAGTGTGCTAATCACCCTCAATCATTCTCTTCTGAAACACTGCAGGAAATTGGTAGTTTAAACTTTCATCCCTCAAATTACAAGCGAGCAATTATTTTAAACAATTTCACGTTTAGTGCCGCATTTTGAACTTTGCGGAAGCCAATTAGCGAATCGATCTTCGCTCGAATTGAAAGCTTTGTGGAGTGTCACCTGCTTTCAAGTCTACTAATCTAATGTTTACTCCGTCCCAGCTAAGATTATCAATTACTTTATTGTTATTAAACCTTTGATGTAATCAAAATTTAATGGATGTATTCTATAATGATGACTTATCTTTCATATGTTCTTAATTTTATTGCTTCTAACGTTTTGACTTCATTTTTGTGCTCATTTCATATTTTCACGCAATTACATATAAATAATATTAAGTCAATGGGAATAACCGTATATAGTGAATGTTATCATAGCAGCCTATTCCATTCTTGTTCTCATTCAATGAAGCAATTTTACGCCAAAATAACATAAAACATAAATTAATTGAGGTTCAAATAATTCTAGCACATGACACGCCATAAAACGCGTAAAATGTTTAAATACAAGGAGAAAGGAAAAAAACCACCCAGAAATACGACGGATAATATTAAATTCGAATAATTCTCTAAAGCCAAATAGCACCAGATTCATTTTTCTCATTATCACTTTTCTATTAATTAATGGATCTGTTATCCGTTACAATAACAAGATACATGTTCCATTAGACCATTATAGTGTTAGGAAATAAATGAGTCAAAATTAAAAAGGATTTAGAAGCTTTGGCATATTTGCTGCTTGACTGTTCACTTTAGCAAAATGAATTATTAATTTTTTGTTACCAAAAACTGGTTCCAAATCTAACTTATTTAATGGATAGCTATTAAATATGTTGTTGCAAAAGGAGCATAAATAAAGCGTGTTAATAGTTATAAAGGCTGAATTAACAATTATAGCTACATAAAAATCTATTTGCTTTTACAATTGCGCTAAAATTGATTTAATTTCTAATAAAGGGCAGCAAAATATTAAATTTCAAACATCTTTATTTCACATTTTCCTAACTTATTCATGATCATTGATTGACTATGTTTTTATTTGGATATTATTTATAAAAAAACAAAAAATCAGAATTAAATCGAAGAGTAATAAAAAATTGTTTTTGAAATGTGTTCGTTTTAAAAATATAATTTGTGCGGAAACAAATTTATTACGCCTATATTTTTGCAATAATATACGTTAGCTACTCTTTTAAGTACCAAAAATTAGATTTGGTGTAGCTTTATTTTCAGTTAAATAAAAGATACTATTAGAAATTCACTTTTGTTAAAATATACTCGTATATTAATTATTTAAAAACAAAATGAGACATTAATTATTAAAAGTCAAAAAAATTGAGATATTAATTATTTAAAGTATAAAAAACCACAATTAATTATTTAAAGTCAAAAAATTGAGATATTAATTATTTAAAGTCAAAAAAACCACAATGAATTATTTAAAGTCAAAAAATTGAAATATTAATTATTTAAAGTAAAAAAAAACACAATTAATTATTTAAAGTCAAAAAATTGAAATATTAATTATTTAAAGTAAAAAAAACACAATTAATTATTTAAAGTCAAAAAATTGAGATATTAATTATTTAAAGTCAAAAAAACTACAATTAATTATCTAAAGTCAAAAAATTTAGATATTAATTATTTAAAGTCAAAAACACCACAATTAATTATTTAAAGTCAAAAAATTGAAATATTAATTATTTAAAGTCAAAAAAACCACAATTAATTATCTAAAGTCAAAAAATTTAGATATTAATTATTTAAAGTCAAAAACACCACAATTAATTATTTAAAGTCAAAAAATTGAGATATTAATTATTTAAAGTCAAAAAATTGAGATATTAATTATTTAAAGTCAAAAAAACCACAATTAATTATCTAAAGTCAAAAAAATTAGATATTAATTATTTAAAGTCAAAAACACCACAATTAATTATTTAAAGTCAAAAAATTGAGATATTAATTATTTAAAGTCAAAAAAAACACAATTAATTATCTAAAGTCATAAAATTTAGATATTAATTATTTAAAGTCAAAAACACCACAATTAATTATTTAAAGTCAAAAGAATTGAGATATTAATTATTTAAAGTCAAAAAAACCACAATTAATTATCTAAAGTCAAAAAAATTAGATATTAATTATTTAAAGTCAAAAACACCACAATTAATTATTTAAAGTCAAAAAATCGAGATATTAATTATTTAAAGTCAAAAAATTGAGATATTAATTATTTAAAGTCAAAAAATCGAGATATTAATTATTTAAAGTCAAAAAAATCACAATTAATTATCTAAAGTCAAAAAATTTAGTTATTAATTATTTAAAGTCAAAAACACCACAATTAATTATTTGAAGTCAAAAAATTGAGATATTAATTATTTGAAGTCAAAAAAAACACAATTAATTATCTAAAGTCATAAAATTTAGATATTAATTATTTAAAGTCAAAAACACCACAATTAATTATTTAAAGACAAATAATAAAATATTTGATATTGCAATTTGCACTATATGGAAGCCAATTTGCGAGTCGAACTTTGCTTGA
Source organism: Druceiella hillmani (assembly GCA_039881145.1). Lineage (NCBI taxonomy): Eukaryota > Metazoa > Arthropoda > Insecta > Lepidoptera > Hepialidae > Druceiella > Druceiella hillmani. Next base: position 28,170,330 of record JAYKKI010000014.1, read on the forward strand.
TTCGAAAACTTTGAGGGGAGTCGCTCGCTTTTGGGTTTGGTAATCGAACTTATCTTTCACCCTGTTGAAAGGACTTGGTTTCAAGAAACGGATGTTTACTTATTTAAATTTGCAAATACATATATATTTACTCAAATAATCGTTTGCCCCAACTGAAATAAATTTTAATAAATCAAATTTCGTACCATGTTTCCCAAATTTCGAGTGGAATAAGTTGTAGAAAAAACACTGACTTATTAGCCACCAATAAATTAATGAATATATCACATTTCTTTTCTTAACTAGAATTCCCCTAAAAACAAATATTTTAATTAACTTTTGAAAAAATTTTGAACTTAAAAGAGTACTGTATTATTTACAATCGTGGCCAACTGAGAAAGTAATATGCATAGCATGCCATCTAACCAGTATACGGACATCAACACAGATGCATTTTGAGATAAATTACTTGCTCAGTAAAATAAATTTTAAAAAATTTTAATATTAAGTACTGACATTCATTCTCTGAACATTACCTTTATTTCTAAATTATTTATGTATGCAATGTGTTTTGTATAACAAAGATCATTTTTTGATAATCATGATTTGATCCAAATTAGCCTAATAGTTTATAATCTAAAAATATAAGGTAAATATAATAAAATATGAAAATATTAATAAATGCCTAAAATATGTCATCCTCCATTTGATTACACTGTAAAAATAAGTTAATAGTTTTATTTGAACTAATAGCTTCCTGTGTTCACTATATATAAAAAGATTACTTTAGAAATTATACTCAATATTAACATTATAAGAATTTGATTATATCTAAATCTTCCAAATATTTAACGATGTAATATTTAAACTAAAATACTATTAGATACATATATTTTAGTTCATTACAACACAATTAAATTCTATAGCACTGCAAATTACAGAACTAATATTAAGAAACACGGTGAAACAAAAAACATTTTTCAAATATACACACACTTGCGAAAAAAATGTTCATATTCAGATATTGTAATGCAAATAATAATATTCTATTGTTATGAACTCAACATAATTTTGGCAAATATATAACAAACTTAAAATAAATTATAAAATAGTTTCATTTCCCGAATAAAGTGAAGCATGTTAACTGATTACGAATGTCAACTAATTTTATGCATTATATCTATTTTAATTATTTACAATTAGTGGCATACTTTTAGATCCGGACATCGCAGATACGAGACTTGCCATTCTAATTTGTAAATTTATTAATATTATTTAGCAATTTATTCTGTACTTTATTACATAAAACATCTTTGTTCGACCTTGGCAGCCCAAGTTTAAAATTAAGTCGATTTTCTAAGTTCAATATTGAATTTTTTAACTTAATTTATATTGTGATAACGTAGCAATAAGCAAAGTGACAAATAATATTTCGTTGTGCAGCTTTGTGTTTATAGTTTAAAAAATAAAATATCTCTTGTTCATTGAAGCACTCAAATGTCACAAACCTTTAAATCTTTCAATATTTACATCGATAATAAAATACATATTTTAAAATATTTTAATGGGTTTTTATAATTTGTGATAGTTCACCATGACGAAAATTATTTTTAAGATTTTCTTAACTGTTTAACAGGTTTTTGCTTGCCGCTATGAGATACTTTGCCTCAAAATTGTACCAAACGCTGTAAGCTCAATTTTATCATATCAAAAAAGATACGAAGTAATTGGACAGTAAAATGCGTATTGTTAAATAATAATTATTTCTTTGATTCCAACATAGACTCGATAAATTTTACAACTCATAATCTTTCACTTTCCATATTCAACTAATTAAGAAGTTAGCAGAGACTAAGTTATTATTTATTCAGCAAAATCTAAGCAAACTGTAAAACGCACACTAGCTAAAGTTTCAGGCAATATCGTATTATCTGCAGTAACTTTTTTTTTTGTGGAAGATACTCTGCATAAGGTCTGGCACTTGATTTGAAAAATTTTAAGAAAATCGTATATTTTGAACAACATAATCTAAATATGAAATTTACCCCACCACACTGCGATTCTGAAGTTTGACACCAAAATATAAAAAAAATTATTTTTGAACTTGAATCTCGAATTTGAAAGCGATTCTATGTTTTAGAGTACTTATTAGTATGTTAAACATTCTATAAACCACCACGCTAAATCTACTCAAAAAACGAAGAAACCGTTTTTAAGAAAACGTACCGCATTTTACTCTCTTAGAAACAGTCCTCCTTAAAAAGTTCCTCTTAAATGTCTCACGCATTCTACTACAAAATTTTTGCCAACAACTTTTATTACGAAACGAAACGAACAAATGTCGGTACTAATCAAAAGTGTAAGGATATCAAACAGATCATTTTTTTATTCCAAGGTAACGATGTCTCATTTCATATTTTTCACCCCGGTCTCAAGTATTTCCGCATACGTTTTTAAAAATCACAATTTCACTGCGATATTAACTTTCATATCTCCTAGTTAACATTAACAATTGGTAAAATTTTGTAAAAATTAATTTTAGAAAATTTATTTTATTGTCAGTGTGAATTCAGTATACGTTATCTTCACTTTCTAATACGAATACTTTTAAATGCTCACTTGTTATTAAGATTCAACTATCCAATAGGCACCATTTTAATGACTACTTTCGTCAGGCAAATATTTTTATTGAATTTCAAGATAATATATGTGTACCTATATTTAGTTTAATATGTTTCCGATTTTCATAAAATGTAACACTTATGGTCTAGTTATACATCCATAAAAATAGTTCGTTAGTATTTTCCTTTTCCTAGTTCTCCTACAGTTATTCACATTGAAAGGCATAGTAATATCTAGCGTTTAATCACAGTAACAACTGGATATCACTGCGTAGTTCTACGCTCTATACTTAACATACAAATAAACAGCATATATAATATATTTAGTTTATCCATTGTAGACCAAATCACAAAGGAGTTATGCCAATATTAAAATTTTGCGAGCCACCACGTTTTAAATTGAAATCAACAATATCTGAGGTAAAAGTACCTATGGTAATTATAATTTTCCGTGTATACAAAAATATCATATTCTTTCTAAATAGTTAAGAAAGATAACTTATAATTATAAAGAAAAGTAATCGTATTACCTGTAAAAATGCATAATGAAAGCTTTTTAGTGGAGGTTCATGACGGTATATCACTATGTATATTTCTATCACGATATGTGTATATTATTACTACACTAGCATACTTTTTTGAAACAGAAGTCAGAGTCAGTATACAGAAAGCGCTTTGTTAAACTACCCTTGACGCTTTATATTTAAGATAATATCCTTATTATGCAACATTAGCTCGGCCTACCTTACTGTCGAATTTCGCCAGAGATACAAATTACTATAAACAAAACGTTGAATCGTCCGCGCGAGAAGAGGTTGGCAATATGAAAAGAGGGTGAAGGAAAATATTTTTGTTTGGGTATTTTGCAGCAGGTATTATCATGGTGAGATTTCCATAATAACCAGATGCTTCTTTATTCATTTTATTGAAACTACTAAACATTTTTTACTGTTTACTTCTATGTTAATATTGTTCTCCTTTTCATATCATTTGTTTACAACCATATGTAATATTTATCTTCGAGTGAATTAGAATTAGCAGTGAAGTTGTCTTCGGTCGCGTTAATATTTCATCTTTATATCCTCAGCATTTTAACATTTATGATGTAAATAATAACCACAGTCCAACTGTTTCGCACTATGTACACCACACATCATAGTTTTGAATCAATAAATTGCTTGTGTACCTCATAATTAACCTTTGTAAAAACGGAATTCTGTTGGTTACAAGGAAAGCATGGAGAATATAGTACAGTATATGATCCAAAATAAAAAAAAAACTGCTTTAACAAATAATTAATATTTTCTTATCATTAAATTTTTTTTAAAAAGCTCCTTGCCAACTGATAGTTATATTTTCTTATTATTGCTTATTGTCTCTTAAGTTACTAGATATATTTAATATATCTTAAGCTGCTATTGGGCTATATATATATATATATATATATATATGTGTGTGTGTGTGTGTGTGTGTGTGTGTATTTCAATTGACAACACGTACTGTTATATATTCTAAACGTATGGGATTTACGTTTAGAATATATAACAGTATTTATTTCTTACGCTTATCTTATATTATCTTATGTTGAACTTATGGCCAACAACCACTTGGTTTCACCAAGTCAGCATTTCAAGCAGTTTCCAAGCTCCTATTCTCAGTATCTGTTAGCCAGTGAAATATAATTCTCAATAACAAGACTACACAGCGGTAGGCCGGCTTCCTTCTCACACTTCACCCAGCGTTTCTGATCCGACGACACTTATCAGATACTGATTTGTTAGTTGATTAATAAAAAATAAATAAAATAATTCAAATTTAATAAAATAATTCTTTTTTAAAAAACCGAACAACAAGAATCCTGTAATAAATCTGGTGGCAGCTTAAGGGATATACACATATTAGTATCCTAGGTAGATCTCTGATTCCGTTTCGGTTCTAAACCAAAACTAAATAATAATCATAAATCATATATTAAATAAAGTGTCGTCACACATTGTTTTAAATCCTAGCGCTAAACTCACCACTATATCCGTTTCGTCTAAGTGGCATTCCGTCATAAATTCGTCAAATCCTTAACTTGCATGCTTTATCTTCAACCGTCAACGTCTCATCTCCCTCTTGGTATTAAAAAAAAATACAAGTGAACTCCTGTGCATATCATCCAATTGCCGTATCGTAATATTCACAGCGCCTGTGTAGTAATCACGGCATATCATCATCCAGCAGATCCCGAGCCAGAGTAACAACTTCACACTCCAGGGGTAACATGTTCCTGTTTTTCTTCTACTTCTATGTGTTTCCGCAAGTTACTATTTTACGTTGATTAGTGCAATTAAATTTCAAAATATTAATGAGTGATTTTTAAGTTTTCTTATAGCAATATTTAATTTGTTAAATACATTAACTATATACATTAATTTACAACTCGATTGACAATGAAAACTAATTGTTTTAGTTATATGTTTTACTGATAAAAAATAACATAGCATCGCCTTGACCCAATCGTCATGGTTTACAGCCAGCTTAGCGTTATCAGTCCAGTTAACATAAACAATCGTCCCATATATATTTCGTTTACTTTTAACTTTTATTATAACGATAAGAAACGAATCCCGAACAGTTGTTAAGGCTGAAGGTGATGAAAACATTCAAATTAACGTATTATTTCAGTTCATGAAACTCGTCGATGGGTCACGAGATAAACTCAATTATTTTTCAACAAACTTTAATAACGCTTATGCCCAAGCCATTAAATCACAAAAAATATCTTATATAAATTTATTCAATGCCAACTACAAGGGAAAGCTGAATCAGCCTGTTCCATCAAAGAGTTTACATCACGGGAACAACTCAGCGATTTCCTCAAAATTCAGTTTGGCGAGCAAAAACTTTATACACATTTACTTGCCGACTTACAAGACTGCAACAATTACGTAATGAACCCGTTAAACAATTTGCATTAAAATTGGAAATATGCCTCTCAAAACTACTCACCGAAATAACCTTATCCAGCAAGAAAAAATCTTAACTTTCTGGATTAATTGCAGCCATGGAATATTTAGCTCTCATTTCATTTTTATTAGGTTTAACAATTTCAAATCTTGTCCGCTGCAAAGATCTAACTACATTAAATAAAGTCATTAATTTAGCTATCACAGAAGAAAAAATATAAAAATTGCTCTATAAACATAATCCACCAGTCTCCTCTAATAGCATTAATTCGATGTCACCACGTCCAATTCGTAAATTCGATTCATATAAGCCTACTATTAACTATGTTGATACTAAACGTAATTCTGACGCGTTATGTCGATATTGTAAAAACAACGGTCGTAAAATCGATATGTCTAGAAAGCGCATACCGTGACGTTTTATGCAACTAAATCACCATTTGTCGAGAGCCCATGAGACTCGCGTTAATTTTCTGGTCAAAAACAACCACAACAATTACACTGACGACACACAATCCGAACATAATATCTACGATGACTATACTCAATATCCATCTCATGACCATTTAAACATGTAACGGGCTCACGGCAGTCTTGCGAGACCGCAGTTAAATTCAAAACATAAAATTCAGCATTAAGACACCCCTTCTATAACCAAGGACCACACGGGTAACGGGTAACCACGGGTAACCAGCCCCAAGTATGAGTCCCGTATTCTACATCTTCTCAATCAAAGGACCACACGGGTAATCAGCCCCAAGCATGAGTCCCACCTTCAATACCTTCTACGTCGAAGGACCATAAGGATAACCACCCCAAACAAGATTCGTATCCTCCATATCTTCTATATCTTCTACATCGTAAGACCACACAGGTAACCGGCCTGAAATAAGAGCCTCATTTTCACTTAAATTAAAAGTTATTGACAATATCGACCCCCGGTAACTTCAATATTACCTCCTATTTTCAAAGAATCTATCCAATTTTAATTCACCGTAGGCCAGAATGTTTTTTGAAAAATCCTTAATTAAAAAAAGGAATCATTATTGACCAATATTTATCCGGAACTCTCTTAATTGCAAATTGTATAGTAAAATTAAAAAATAACGATAGAATTGCCTGCACAGTCATGAAGATATCCGAAAACTCTGTTAAATTAAATTCAAATATTTAACTCACTCTACATTATATGACACCCTAACTCTCAATAACTCCCTATCTTATCCTGAACAAACCTCTATTGACGGAACTCAAGACGTCCTTAACCTTTTAGGAGTTTCACATTTAAATCACGAAGAGTCGAATGCCCTTTATGACGTATGCTCGAAATATTCAGATATCTTTCATCTACCTAACGACCATCTTACCTCAACGGGTGCAATACACCATGAAATTAGAATTACCACTTCTCAACCAATTAATGTAAAATCCTATTGATTTCCAGAAATTCGTAAACTTCTGGCCAAAAGAAATCGCACATAGTAATTAATTACAAGAATTTATATGAAATAACCAGCGGCGAAACTTATCCTATTTCCAATATCACCGAAATACTCGACCAACTGGGAAAATCAAGATACTTATCTACTATAGATCTGACACCTGATAAAGATGTCTCCAGAAGATTTGTGCAAAACTGCTTTCAGTGTACCGCAAGGGTACTTCGAATTCTGTAGAATACCTTTTGGGTTCAAAACGATCCGTCTAGGTTTCAAAAGTTTATGAATTCCGTTCTCACCGGTCTCCAAGGTGAGCGTTGTTTCGTATATTTAGATGACATCGTCCTATATTTTGAAAATCTCAAATAAAGGACGATGTCAATTACCAAACACGGTGTGCACCCAGGTCCTAATAAAATAAAATCAGTTGAAGATTTCCTTATTCCAAAATACCCAAAAGCATTAAATCCTTTCTAGGCTAAGTATCCTATTATCGTTGTTTCATCCCAGACTTCTCTAAGATTTCAAAACCCCTTACGTCGCTCTTAAATAAAGATATACCCTTCAATTGGTGTAACTAGCAACAATTAGTCTTTGAGCAATTAAAAAATAAATTGATAACCGTTCCTGTCCTTATTTACTCCGATTTCACCAAATCTTTCACACTCACCTGCGACATTTCTAATTATGGAATTGCAGCTACCTTGTCACAAGATCAAATGGGCAAAGATCATCCTATCGTATATGCATCCAGAATACTTAATAAAGTTAAATTTCGTTGAGTGAGACTGAAAAGGAACTCCTAGCTATAGTTTTTTGTTGTAAAACTTATAAACTTCACACTTTTGGTAGAAAATTTATCGCTAGCGATCATCAACCTTTATAGTCGTTGTTTAACCATACCAACCGAAGTAGTAAGTTACAAAGTTGGCGTCTACAACTCAAGGAGTACGAGTACGAAATTATACATTTCAAAGGTAGACTAAATTCAGCAGCAGATGCACTTTCCCGTTTTCCCGCTCAAAACACTGTTTCTATAAACCCTATAAATACTAAAACAAACGATTCTGAATTGTCTCAACACTATTAAAACACCAATTATAAACACAATTATAATTACAAACAACATTACAAACCCCACATCCTCTGCATTCTCCTAGCAATTACGATTCTATACATCCAAACCCTTCAGTTAACCCATTCCTTCCAGACAAAGTGTTTGAAGATACTTATTCGAAATTCTGAAAATCCTCTAGCAAATCCGATTATAACACAAAAATTGTTGAACACAACGACACTATTTTGAAAAGTAATCATAAAATAATCATAACTCCCACATCACTTGATCTAGACGAAAGTATGCCCTATATACAAGAAGTTGTAGATAATTCCTCTTAATCTGAAATATTTATTCAGTCTGAAAGAACCCTTCATTCATTTAAACCTCTTACTTTTAACAACAAAACTTATTATTTTATATTTTTCAAGGATCACCATTTTGATGATTGTTCAAATGCCGACATATTCACAACACTAAAAACCCTTCGAAATGAACTTGTAGTATGTTCAGATAACCTTAAAGAACTCAGCAGATTTCAAAAACCCATTTGATCGACACTCTTATATAAACGACATCCAATATGATAGCCTACCTATGTCATAATACTAATACAGATACCCTACCTTAAAAGAAATTCCAAAAATCCTTAGAAAGTACCACGACATCCCTATAGCAGGAAATTTTGGCACTAAACGAATGAATGACAGAATTCGCGATCACTTTTATTGGAAAAAGATACGTAGTGACAATGAAAATTACGTGAAAACCAATAAAACCCTACGCAACAATTAACCGAGCTCCCATGCAGATTACAAACACGTCCACTACCCCATTTGAGCGAATATCCTTAGATATAGTTGGTTCACTTCCTGTATCCGGTTCCGCTAAGCTGATATATATATTAACTCTACAAGATGACCTAAAATTCCCTATTGCCTGCCCTATCCAAAACACAACAGCCGAAGAAAAAAGTGAGTGCCTTGTTAATTTCATATCCTTATTCGGCATTCAAAAAACCATACTTACTGACCAAGATAAAAATTTTACGGCAGACTTGTTCAAAAAGACCTGTTCCTTTCTAAAAATGAAACAAATTTGGCCCTCTCCTTACCATACCTAAACTGAAGGTACTCTGGAACAAAGTCACTCAAGCCTTTATCACCTAGGCCAAATATGTATATACAGCAATACTAGCTTACAATACCGCCATACATTCTACCACAAGATATTCTCCTTGCCATACATTCTACCACAAGATATTCTTCTATTAGCCCATAAGCCATTCATCCCCAATTCTATTACGACACTGCTATTGATGTTGCTTATCCATACTATATAAAGATGCTTCGACATCATCTCAAGTTTTCTGGGGAAAAAACTCTGGAAAATATCATAAAATCTAAAAATCTGGAAAATATCATAAAATCTAAAAATCTCTTCGATTGCGTAAGGCTCTTTCACCAATTTGGAAATAAAAAATTATCAACACTAATTTATAAATACTTTCATTTAAGTCAGAAAAAATAATTAATTTTATCATGTTCAGCAAATCAAATACATAACATCCTTCAATTATAATTTGAAAACAACTTTTTGTAGAATTAGTAGATAATTATAGATTCATATCCCTTAGTTTTAGATAATATAGTATATGAAAATTAATATTCTACCATTGTTCCATCTGTCAAATACTTAGGTATAACTAGAGATAAATCCTATTATTGTAAGCTAAATGATTTGAAATATTATAAAATTACATACAGTTTTATATTTATGAAATGTCTGATGTATACTCGAGTTCTGCCGCTCCAATTTGTGAAATAGAATTTTTTTCAAGACAATTATTTCTAAAACCGTAACTTCAATACCATATCAATGTGAGACTAAATTTATAAAAAGTTACTTAGAAATTTGGCAAAAGTTACATAATAATAAATGGATACTTGTCATCAGCCAAAAGTCGAAGTTATCTATAGATTGTTATAAGACAAATACATTTGAATTCGAAATAGTAAACACAGGCATATTAAAATTACCACTTGATTGCATTGCCTACTGTAAAGATATGAAGCTTAGTCCGAAACCTAACACGCACTTTAAATTGCAATATCTGTAAATCCAGACTTCAACCTAATAATGAATACTTTATTAGGTTGAAGTCTGGATTTACAGATTGCAATATTGAGAAATTCATTAAAATAAAGGATAACCTTCCAGAGTTAAATTTAAGAAATATTGCCGTAAATTCTAAGTTATTCAATCATGGTAAAAACACAGACCAGATAGTTAAAAGGTTAAACAATATCATAGATAAACCTCACATTTTACTTTACGAGAAATACTATAGTTTTATAACAATTGTAATCGCTATCATTATAACTTCATATTTTTCTTATGTTATTTGTAAATTTTATAAATCAGGCAATTGTCTTCGAACTTTCAGTATTATTATTCGTAAAAAAATCGAAAAGATAAAACATCAGATGAACCTTCAGATATCGTTACAGAGTTTCCCCCGTTTTCTGGGTCTAGAATTTGAACTTCTCTTAGATAAACTTCATTTTTTCGTGTAAGTTTAATACCATCCGGGGGGAGGGCTGTTATATATTTTATATGTATAGTATTTGCTTTACGTTTATCTTATGTTGCACCTCTGGCCAACAACAACTTGGCTTCACCCAGTCAGCGTTTCAAACAGTTCTCAAGCTCCTATTCTCATTATCTGCACAGTAGTGATTAACCAGTGAAATATAATTCTCATAACAAGACCACACAGCGGCAGGCTGGCTTTCTTCCCAAAGTCAGTCCACCCGATAGTACAGTTCGTCACGCGCCTCTGATCCGACGTCACTTACCAGATTCTGATTTGTTAGTTAATTAATAAAAAATACATAAATTAATTCTAATTCAATAAAATAATTCTTTTCTAAAAAAGCAAACAACAAATATCCTCTAACAATACGTTAATGATTTTTTTCTAGAAAAAAAATTACAAAAAATACGATGTACAAACAGTTGAAGGCAAATATATTTTGAGTGTATTATGCGGCAGAATTATTCTATGATTTTATTACAAATAAACTGGTATGATGTCAGTGATAAGACTATATTCATTTTTGATAAAAATGAAAAACCCTAAAAGGCTTCGTACCATCCCGAGTTGAAACTTAATAAAATTAAAAATATGCTAATCGAGTTCTGTACTACCCCTCTGAAGCATTACAGCTGATCGATTATTCAAACTTTCTATTCTCAGTTATAATAGGCGAGCAATGCTTTTAAACAACTTCACGTTTAGTACCGCAATTTGCGCTTTGTGGGGGCCAATTAGCGAGTCGGAATTCACTCGATTAGAATACTTTGTGGGGCGTCGCTAACTTTTTAGTTTGGTAATCGAATTTTACTTCACACCAGCTAAAGGACTGATAACTAGTTAAATTTTTTAATTTATTTAAACTCAAAATGTAATAGATGTGTATTGTAGCGTTGACGATCCTTAATTTGTGTCTTTAAAATTTTTTGCTTTTCATATTTCCACTATCATTATTGTAGGGATTTTACATTTTCGGCAACTACATGTTACCAAGATTAGGTCCGTGGAAAACCAATACATAGAGAACTTTAACCTAAAGACAGTTTCTGTACTTACTTTCATCCAATGTAACGATTTTGTGTCATTGAAGAAAAATAATATTAGACATTGATTAACTAATTGTCAAATCTAATCACTTTAATATGTAATTAGATTTGACAATTAGTTAATCAATTTAATACAACTATAAAAAATATAAATTTCAAGCAAAATATCTACGCTTATAAACAGCGTGAATACGTTTTACTTTTAAGTTCATTAAAGACGTAAATAATTAACACTAATTCTACATTATATTTAAATACAGCATTCAAGTTATTTTTAAACTAATGTAACTCAACGCGAACAAAAGTTCCAAAATATTAAAAGCTTTTTGGAAGTCTATTTCCGTCTTGAGATTCTCTTACTTCAATCCATGCGGAATATTTTTGTTTTTACCTTCGTAATTATGGAATTTATTTCACTGAATATAACGCAAAGGAGCGTTGATTAGAAATTAACATGTATATTTTCCTATTTGTGACATAAATTATCTATGATCAGGAATCATATTTCTTTGTCCAAACATCTTAATGGTATCCCCCGCTGTATTCCTATAGACTGAGCAATCAGATTTTAATGGAATCCCAAAGTAGCAAACATAAAAGAATGCCTCCAAGTTTTAAAAACATATTTATCCTTTATGCATTTTCTTAATAAATCAGACCTCTTATTTTACTAGAAATATATCAATGTAAATAATCTAAGTACATATTTTATAAAACATTAACCTTCGAAGAACCATGCATTTTTCATAAGTAAGGTAACTATTTTACAATTTTTCTTCTATTTCAGTTTCCACGTTAACTTCAAAATCCTTATTCTGATTCTACTCCATTAGCACTTTGCGCATCATCCGTCCATCATATTCGGATAGACCCCGCAGGGTTTATTCAATAAAACACTTGTCCTGCTTCCCTCTTGTCTCAATATTTTCATATCGATACCTGACATGCTACCGGACATGCTACCTATCCAATTTGCGCTTATTTATTGGGTGCTTTCGATTTACTTTATATTTTTTTTTCAGAGTTTTATGCGTAGAAGAAACGTTATGCTAGCTTTATTTTTCGGCAAAAGTTAATATAATTAGTTCCAAAATATAAGGCAGCAGCGTGAAACTAAAAAAATCGAAGTTTATTTCAAAATATTATTAGCTTCTCTATTTGTGGTGTGAATTCCTTCACCTTGTTTATGCTGATCTCGTTTTCATCCACTTTAATTAAATATTCTTATAATTTTTTCCGAAATATATTGGTGCTAGTAGAAACTTATCAATAAAATAATTTGGCCCTTCAAGTGTATCTTAACTATATTGTACAACTTAATATCTCAACTAAACATATTCATATATATGTAAATTTCAATCTAAATATATTATAAAATTAACTCGACATTGAATAAAAGTTAAGGGACACATTTCCATCATTTTATAAGAATGTTGTGTTTCTGATGTACTTCGTCATATCTAATATATCTAACATAAACTAATGGACAGTTTAGTACCTAAATAATAAACAGTACCTTTTATCTCCATTAACATAGAATTGATGTGTTATGTATAGCTGTTTTAGTCGCAAATATTAAGGAAAAATTTTCATTGTTATTGACAAACTTCAATCTCATTGCACTTATAACATATGAAACTGTTTCTTATACTAATTACAAAATTTAAGCACAGGTGTTTATTTATACAATTGACACATATTTCAGGATTTTTCATCGATTTATCTAACAACATTTTTTACAATTTACAAAAGTCACTATCAGCGCATATATTTTAGTGCACAATAGTTGTTACCCATTTGTCATGACGTCTAGAAATCTAGATTCCAGTTTCGGTAGCAAAAGCCAGTAAACATTTATAAGTATTGCAGTACTAATATGCGAACAGTAATACTTAGTGTACTCTGCACTACGGCCTAAGTTTTAGAATGCATTTCAAGAGTAACAAGAATTCATACGAATTACAAAAAATCGTTAAAATTTCTACCTTGAGGTAAATTTCCACGAGCGTACAGTGTGAAGGTTGCAACGAATGCAATTTTCAAAATTTCATACTACATTTTTGGTACTTTTTAATTTTTTTTTGTTCAGCTTATCTCAGTATTTCTGATATCACACAAATAAAAAAAAATTAAATCATGTTCCTCAAAGTATCTAAGGTATTAAAAAATAATTATAGGCACTCTTATAGGCAAATTAAAAACAATTCTCAGTCCCTATAAAACACTTTTACAGCGTCATGTATATTAGGCTTCAATATTATATGCACTAATATTATTTATAACACTTAAATATTGCCTCTCGAATTGGAAATTAGCGTCCTTTCAGCACTTTGTGCACCGCCCGCCCATCACATGTAGACGATATCCATTCAAACAGACTGAACAGTCCATGACGACCCGCTTATTCAATAAAACACTTATCCCACTTCCAGCGTGTCTAAATACTTTTTATTTAAAATTAACAATAGGTGGGTTCACTTTATTATTAACTGCTTTTATATTAGCCGATATTTTTGTATATACACACAAATCTGTATGAGTAATTATATTTCTTAGGTTCTATGTACTTGTAGGCGGTCATATTTTCTTATCTCCAGCATAATTTTCCCTTATTCTGAAATTTGAACTCTAACTAGAAGTGTCTAAACTACATAACAAGAATAACTAGTAACAAGAGATGTAACTGTTACTCAATTTTGTTTTCACCGATATATTGGAATCTATCATATTTATTTGTTGATATACTTACGCGTATTTACTTACTTATTATTACAGTTAGCTGAACGCTGTTTTTGTGAAACCGCCTGACGTGATAAAAAGCAAAATCTAATATAACACTTTCTAGTCATTCCACAGGCAAGAATTTTAAATGAAATTTAATGGAAATTTCAGATGAAAATAAAGATTCCCATCACCAACTTTTATAAAAACATGTCTCCGCATTGCAAGCCCTGCGGCGACTGTTAGAGCAACGAGTCGCAGTACAGGCTTCTTTGTTTCGTATAAAACATAATTTATAACTCACAAGAAATGAATGCATAATGATAGATAAGCGAATTGTGTTATTTTGCAGATGTTACAGAGATTAGCAAAACAACTGCTATTCCATCAATAACGCCTACCAAACTATTAGAGAATATAAAAAAATAGAGAAAATTATTCGTCGTAAAAGGAAAATGTACCACAAGTGATTGCGGCAGATATGTTAATTGCTCTCTATGAAAGTTTTGATGGTTTGGAGAGGAAACAATCGTTTTATTTACAGACAGCTTTACCCTTAGGGAAAACGAAAAGAAAGTCTAATTTACAGTGTTATTTAAAGTAAATAATATTCTAATAAAGACTCAAAACGACAGCACAGCCCAGTACAAGTTCATCTACGAGCTGTGGAAAGTGAAAAATTTTATTGAAGACTCCACAGCCTATTTACTCTCTCTCTCTCCTATGATTACATATCTCCAAGAAGAAATCGAAAAATATCTGATATTATAGGAAGATAATCAGGTCAATTAGTTCTCTCATGCGATGAGATTCTTATAATAAATTTTAAGACCATGGTGCAAAATCCTCAAATTCCAAATGTGTTCTGTCGAATCAAAAACTGTTTTCGACAGTAAGTCTCATTGAAACAGACTCTCGAAATTTCTTGTCCCCATATAATTGTATTTTTTAAATAAAAACCTAATAAAAGTACATTTTTCTCGGTAAATTTTGCAAAGGATTACATCTTATATTACTTTTTTATGATATATATTAGAAATTCCTATTGATTCTTTCCTTTGATTGAAGCTAATAAAGAATACCTAAACGCTTAATAAAAAAAATTGGGAAGTAATAAAAAAATATTCTTCTAAGGTTATTGCATATACTATAAAACGTGGAAAAAAAACAGAAACATTGGGAATTTGGCATAGATTGAATGAAAACTATCAGGATGGAAAATATCTATTGCTAATAATTTTTGTAAACAATTTTTTTTTATTTAGGGATTTCATGTTGCTTTCAGGGGTAAATCGGGAAATAATAAAAAGAAATTATTTCAAGATTATCGCGCGTGTATTATTTTTAAAACAGTTAAAAATTGTTGCCCTCCACTCTCATCAGCAAAAATATGAAAAAAAATACGATATTGGCAATTAGGTTAAATGAAAATTATTAGAATTGACAAATTCTAGGGCCAATAATTTTTACAAATAATTTATTTGCTTTTTTCCTTATAACTGCTGAACCGCTCCCCACACTCCTCACGCTCAGTTTCGCGTATACACGATGAGATACGGCATTGGCGCGTTCCGGCGGTGCCACTTCCTTCCTACCTTCTTTTAAGCACTGAATGACTGAATGATGACACAGAACACTAATTGTGGAAGATTTGACAGATTTTTATAGTGGATTAATTTTCATAATATTTTTTGCTATTATTCATCGGTTATTACGGGTGGTAATGAGATTGAAACTTTTTTAATGTTTTCAGGTATCAAACTGTTTTTTTAGAAGTACCTATGGATTAAACCTTGTATGTCACTGTAACTAGCAAATAAATGACTTTTATTACCTACATTCAGATTTTCTGTAACGTATTATTTTTTAATTACATACGCAATTTATTCATAATTAGACTGTCATTAGTTTTGTCTAAAACTTAATGACTGCGACGCGTAACAACTCTCGATATGATTTATTCTCTTATGTGTAAAGTAGACGAACAAATTTTGTAGGTAGGCGGACTACAACTGCTGAATTTACTTGGACAATTTCGGCGGCCGATTTTCTCTTGACTCAGTTCATATGTTAAGAGAGGCCGTATATTTTAGAAGTCGTATATTTTATACTTTTCTCCATTAACTCGTTTTAACTCTTGAATGTTACGAGTCGCAAAACTCGACCAGAGTTGATCTAATTTTTTTAAGATTGACTTTTGTAGGATGTTTTCGTTTTTCTTCGATTATTGTCGCTCGTTTGCGTTACGTTTTATTCAGCGGTAGTTTAAGATAATTCAAATATTTTTTGCTTTCTACATCTAGTTGTTTAGTATATTTGTACGTAGAGTGGTAGACTTCAATAACATCATAAAAGTAAGTTAGGAGTTTCAGGTTTCTTTCATAATGGTAAATTGAAGTAGAAGCACTTCATGATGGAGCAATATAGCACAATTACTATTTATAATTTATAGAAGCGGATTACATTTATATTATGTTAACTTTATTCATAATGGATAATAATAATAATATGCTTTTTATTCACAATTAAATGAAACTACGTGATGTAGTATTATTTCTACTATCTTTAATTTCTTTACCACGACATAGGTTTCGTTGTATTACAACATCTTCAGGTAGGATATAAGCAAAGATATATCCCACCTGAAGATGTTGTAATACAACGAAACCTATGTTGTGGTAAAGAAATTAAAGATAGTAGAAATAATACTACATCACGTAGTTTCATTTAATTGTGAATAATTAATTTCTACAAAATTAACGCCAAATATATTCAATGCTTTTTATTCCTTAACTGAATTATATACATGTGCTTTTTTATTATAATTGCGTTAACTTTATCTAAGGGCTAATGTTGTACTATAATGTTAAAGATCCTTGTTGAACATATACATTATCTTCATTCCATTCTGTTCTTTGCTATGTTCATCCAGTTTTTGCCCGCCATCTTGATAATACCACCTGCCCAATATCGGTGCGATTTGGTCTTTTTTCAAGTTGATCTCGATTATGTTATGGTTTTTGTACTTTTCTCTTTTATTAGATACTTCTTCCCAAAACCTATGGGTCATTGCAATATAAATTGTCTCGTGATTATTTTCACAGACGACTTTCTGATTTTCAATAAATATTTCATTATATTCAAATACCATATCAGTAAAGGGCATAATAAAGTAAACATGTAAAATTTGTCAACGATACGTATAGATTATGCTCTGTTACACAAAATTATCCTTAAATAGAAAGCGCAGCTTTAATGGACGAATTAAGGCCATACGGAATGCATGGCCTGATTTAATTTGCATTTGTTGTGGATGAAAATGTTAGTAAATAATGTTTCCATTTTCGAATATCAGCTAGAGAATATCTCAGTTTGAGTGCAAGAAAGACATGGCAAAACATATGTTTGCCACATATACTCATATACTCTGTTTATGAATACGAGTACATGTACGTCATAATGGGCAATAATATAGTAACATTTTCCCGGGGTCATGGGAGAGGGCATGGTTTTGAATAAAGTTATTTTTTTCCTTAGTTATTTAGTTATAATACTTTATATTTAAATCTAATCCCTTATATGACAACATTTTTCTGAATATTTATTGAATTGTGAATATTTATTCACAAGCAAGGTTAAAGCTGTAGAGAAGTGATTTTTAGGAAAGAAGTGAATGGTTTTGCTAAATATAATAGCAAATGAGAACGACGGATGAAAATGTAAATAGGAAAAATTGTTGAAAATAGATGAAAAATTGTATGATGGCTTCGATACATTTTTGCGTAATTAAACCAGTGTGATGAGCATTAGAATTTAGGTAGGATTAGCCATTAGATATCAAATACAGGCACAAGTGTACGAGACGGTAATCTGAATTTCCCTAACGATGCATATCGCTCTAAATAAACTGGTGGAACGGTAAGAGGTTTCTTCAGTCGTGCTAAAACACGTAGGTAATATTTCATATTAGTTACAATGTGTACCATGCCTATAATAGAGACAACGGAATAAACATTTCCTTTGGATATTTGCGTCAAAATTTACAGAGTATATTAATTATTATATCCAAGTAGCTCGATCGAAGCTGGAATTTGGGAAAAAGGAAAGCGTTAATATTTATTTAGAGAATATTTCTAAGAAAATGGATTATAAAATGGTCATCGATAAAATATTCTATTATGGGTGTTGTGTTGTATAAATCATATTTTTAATAAAATTATTTTTCTTCATATTTAATCATTTCAATGGTCCATTATATATTTTGTAGACACGGCTGTTTAATATCTACTTTTGTCTCGTAGCATATGGGTAATTGCAACAGTTAAAAATATTCTATTATGAGTTAAAAATAAAGAGTGAAAAATATTCCATTACAGTTAAAAATATTCTACTGCAATAGAAAAAAATATTTTATTGTGAGTGTTGTATAAATCATATTTTTAATAAAATTATTTTCCTTCATATTTAATCATTTCAATAGTCCATTGTATATTTTGTAGACACAACTTGTTAATATCTACTGCTATCTCGTAGCACACGAATAATCGGAACAGTTAGATTGATTCATCGATTTGATAAAAGTGTTACAAATAATGTTATAGTTTAATAGTAAGTACCTTTATATTCAAACTAAATATCTGACGAAGAAAGAGAACATGAAGAGATTGTTGATACACTTTGGTTGAGAGTTTGTTGATACAAAACAAAAGGAAAATTTTTTTGCTAAAAATAACGTCTTATGAAACTAGATCATTTTAATGTTAAGTCAAAACAAATAGTATGAATTATTCTTTATACACGATAATGTATTTAACGGTATTATAATTTATAACGATACTATTATTTATCAAATGCCATTAAATTTATAGAAAATATAATTTATCTAAAAAATAGAGTAATATATATTTTTAAATTTAAAAAAAATGTACTCTTAATTTTTTTCATTTCATACAGCGTCAGAGAACGTTATAAGATTTTAAAGTGAACTCACATGCATCTTTAAAACAATGAATGCTACCCAAGTTTTAATGATATAAAACTTTCATATGCCGACTTTTGGGATGCGGAAATAGAAGTTTTATAAATATTTTACTAACATCCATAGAATTAATAAATTTTTAATTTTTGAACTGAGATTAGAAAAAAATTTACTATCAATATTACATGTGAGTTGCGATAGTGACATCAGGAGATACTTCATTCCGTTAAGCGTAGTGTTTCCTATTTAGAATATTTTTGTCGTAATCAAAAGAGCGTGAATTCATATATGTTAAGGGAAGATAAGAATATTTTTGTAAAATTTTCCGTCCGTTCACTCAATAATGACGTCTATTATTCAGAACATGTGTTTTATTAATGTCTAATCATTATCATTTACTATGTTCTGAGCACACTTATAAGCGTAATTGTAAGAAATAAGTATACGGTTATGCTCCTTTGTTAGGTTATTTTTAACAACGATTACATTAAAACCAAAAATAATTACATTTGTAAATACTAACAGAATCTGTAAATACTAACAGAAACACGAGAGTTATTTTCCAATGCACGCTTGAGATTTATATATCGTATTAGCATCGATGCTGCCTACTACTTCTAGCACAGTCATCGAAAGAAAAATTTGACAAAATTCGAGAACTATACGTATCGCCAAGCATGGTTCCAAATTTGTTGTTACAATATTTTTAAATGAAATGGTGTACAATTTAGTGTAAATTAATATCAAGAATAATAGTTATTAATAAAACATACATTTTTTGTCACAATTTATTAAGATATTCTGTTTAGTTCCATGCTATTAATACATTTAAGTCGTAAAGACGTTCAAAATATGTCATAGAACAGTACTATATAAAATGGAATTACATTGACTACCGCGTTTCGTATTAACTCATTTAACTTTATTTAGTATTATTTTATTTAACTTTATTTAGTTTTTAGCTAAAACAGTTTCATTATTTTGATTATATCTTTAATTATTATGAATGAAATTTTAAGAGAGTCAGTTGCACATCGTGACAATTGCACACGTGATTGTAACTATTAGCCGTATGAATTATTTGTAAAATGTGAAACAAATTGTACACAAAAGTTTTCTGTGCATGCGTTATCACGTCAGTTAACTTGAATATTCGAGAGGTTCACATTTATAATTACAAAATTATTTATTATTCGGTAAATATTATTGTGAATATGTGATCAAAGAGATCTTAATTGTAAGCATTTAGAGTTTAATAAGCGTATAAAATTACAACTACGAAATTTTATTTAATGAAATGTTTAACTGATATACAAACCATAATAAAGAATTTATAAAATTACGAGCATAAACGTCTTGCAAAGATTTTGTATAAAAAATTACAAAAAAATTTCATAGACTTCTTTTTAACTCAATTTTTATTAAATATGTCTCCATAAATAATCGCCACTACGCCTCACTAAAGCAACAGCCTCAACTGAGTCACTCATAAAATTAATAAAAAAGCACGTCCGATCATTATGGAAATCTTGGTGCGCAATTTTTCTCATAAAGTATCCCAATGAAGATATATTTTTCTGCCCTCTTTTCCTACCGCCTGCTTATTCTCGGGCAGACTGGGATATTTTTGCGATTCCTTCGCTCAGTTTGCAGTCATTTGTATCTTTAGCGAAATCCGACAGTAAGTTAATCCAGGCTAATGTTACATAATAAGGAAATTATTCCAAATTTAAAACCTAAAGAGAATATTAGCAAGATTAGCATTCGCCGTAGTCCGATCTTAAAACCCGAGTTTCGAAATAACTTGGTAACCATAAATGTGGTCGCAATATCAAAGATTATCCGATAAATATCTAAGAGTTAGTACGTCGAAAGAGTGTAACCGAAAGATTTTCTTTTATATTTCGTTTTCCTATTTTTCTTTCTTTTATTTTTTTTTGCTAGATTTTTTTCTAGATTCCGGTTACTCAGGTGTTTCATGTTTTGTTTACTTTGTTCTGTTAAGAGGTCTTTGTTTTATTGTTCGCCTTTATATATGTAAATATAATTTGTTTACTGTAATTTTAGCACTGTAGTGATTGCTTTCATATCAATAGGTAATTTGGTTAGTTAATATTCTGAATTTACAGTGAAAATTAAAAAAAAACCTGGCAATAATTAGTGGAAATCGCACTACGAGGCACATTACACATTTAAGCATTTATAAACATTTAATTGTACATAATTTTGCTATTAAACTATTTACAAAATTTTAATTTTTTAGAAGGAAAATGACGTTACCTACTATATATTTCATTAGAAAAAAGGATATTCCCTACTTAAATTTCACAGGCGCACGTTTAAAAATATTTTTTTCATTTGATATAACTACAAATTAACGATTAATTTTATATTAACCTTTACTTGTCCTGAACATACAGCACTTACTTGTTGTCAAATTTCATAATTCTGGGTCAGCAAAAATTTCCCTGTAGGTTTTGATTTATTTGCGAGTGTCAAAATATGTGGCACAAATGGCCGTATTTTTAGGGTTCTTCTTGATTACGTTGATTTACAAGCTTGATTTTATAGCTCCAAGGAACCATAGTATTTGACATTAATTTCATCTTGATACCTCAACATGTTCTTGAGAAAAAGGGTCTCGAAAGACCGACGAACGGACAAGGAAGTGATCCTATAAGGGTTCCTTTTGTCCTTTTGAGGTTTGGAATATTAAAAAAGATGTCTAGAAGCTTCCCTTAAGGTAATATTTGCTATGTATCAGAATCGTTTAATACATATGATATGTGAAACTCATTTACCACTAATAATCAATATAAATTTATTAAAATTCGGTCATTGCTACAAACATTTTTCAAAATTCCTTGTTGAATCCAGAAAATATCCTTATAGTGACCACAAGTTTAAAGCTTCTAGACATCGTTTTTAAAATTCCAAACCTCAAAAGAAAAAAGGAACCCTTATGGGGTCACTTCGTTGTCCGTTCGTAGGTCTGTAAAGCCCTTTTTCTCAGGAACACGTTGAGGTATCAAGATGAAATTAATATCAAATTCTTAGATCTACGGTTCCTTGGTGCTGTAAAATCAACCTTATAAATCAACGCTATCAAGAAGAACCTTAAAAATACAGCCAAATAAATCAAAACCTATAGGAAAATTTTTGCTGACCCAGAATTATGAAATTTCACAATAAGCAAGTAAGTGCTGTGTGATCAGCACAAGTAAGGGTTAGTATAAAATTAATCGGTAATGTGTATTTATATCACATGAAAAAATATATTTAAATATGCGCCTGTGAAATTTATAGTAGGTAATATCCTTTTTCCTAAAGAAATATATAACAAGTAACATCATTTACCTTATAAAAAAATAAAACTTTGTAAACAGTTTAATAGAAATATTATGTACAATTAAATGTTTATAAATGCTTAAATGTGTAATGTGCCTCGTAGTGCGAGTTTTACTCATTATTGCCAGATTTTTTTCTTTAATTTTCACTGTAAATTCAAAAAATTAACTACCCAAATTACTTATTGACATGAAAGTAACCACTACAGTGCTAGAATTACAGTAAACAAATTATATTTACATATATAAATCCAAACAATAAAAGAAAGACCTCCTAACAGAACAAAGTAAATAAAACATGAAACACCTGAGTAAGAGAAATCTAGAAAAAAAACTAGCAAAAAAAACAAAAGAAAAAAAAATAGAAAAACGAAATATAAAAC
Organism: Druceiella hillmani; assembly: GCA_039881145.1. Taxonomy (NCBI): domain Eukaryota; kingdom Metazoa; phylum Arthropoda; class Insecta; order Lepidoptera; family Hepialidae; genus Druceiella; species Druceiella hillmani. The sequence goes on from JAYKKI010000014.1 coordinate 28,193,448, forward strand.
AAAATCTTTCGGTCACACTCTTTCGACGTACTAACTCTTAGATATTTATCAGATAATCTTTGATATTGCGACCACATTTATGGTTACCAAGTTATTTCGAAACTCCGGTTTTAAGATCAGACTACGGCGAAGGCTAATCTTGCTAATATTCTCTTTAGGTTTTCAATTTTGAGATAATTTCCTTATTATGTAACATTAGCCTGGATTAACTTACTGTCGGATTTCGCTAAAGATACAAATTACTGCAAACTGAGCGAAGGAATCGCAAAAATTTCCCAGTCTGCCCGAGAATAAGCAGGCGGTAGGAAAAGAGGGCAGAAAAATATATCTTCATTCGGATATTTTACGAGAAAAATTGCGCAACAAGATTTCCATAATGATCGGACGTGCTTTTTTATTAATTTTATGAGAGTGACTCAGTTGAGGCTGTTGCTTTAGTGAGGCGTAGTGGCGATTATTTATGGAGACATATTTAATAAAAATTGAATTAAAAAGAAGCCTAGGAAAACTTTTTGTAATTGTTTATACAAAATCTTTGCAAGACGTTTATGCTCGCAATGTTATAAATTCTTTATTATGGTTTATATATCAGTTAAACATTTCATTAAATAAAATTTTGTAGTTGTAATTTACGCTTATTAAACTCTAAATGCTTACAATTAAGATCACTTTGGTCACATATTCACAATAATATTTACCGATTAATAAATAATTTTATAATTATAAATGTGAACCTCTCGAATATTCAAGTTAACTGACGTGATAACCCATGCACAGAAAACTTTTGTGTACAATTTGTTTCACATTTTACAAATAATTTATACGGCTATTAGTTATAATAATTGTCACGATGTGCAACTGGCTCTCTTAAAATTTCACTCATAATAATTAAAGAATATAATCCAAATAATAAAACTCTTTAAGCTAAAAACTAAATAAAATTAAATAGAGTAGACCCGTAAATAAAACTGTAAACGAAAAGTGGCAGTCAATATAATTGCATATAATACTGTTCTATATATAATATAATACTGTTCTATGACATATTTTGAACGTCTTTACAACTAAAATATATAAATAGCATGGAACTAAACAGAATACTCTACCTTAATAAATTGTGACAAAAAATTAATGTTTTATTAATAACTATTATTGTTGATATTAATTTACACTAAATTGTACACTATCTCATTTAAAAATATTGCAAGCACAAATTTGGTACAATGCTTGGCGATACGTATAGTTCTCGAATTTTGTCAAATTTTTCATTCGATGACTGTGCTAAAAGTAGTAGGCAGCATCAATGCTAAAACGATATATAAATCGCAGGCGTGCAGTGGAAAATGACTCTCGTGTTCTTATCCTCGTTGCTATTGTGACAATGTTTGACAATTCAAGATTCTGTTATTTTTGTACTAGTGTTGTTTTTTACTATTTAATACTACTAGTTTATACTAATTACTATTTAATGTTGTAATTATTTTTGTTTTTAATGTAACCGTTGTTAAAAATAACCTAATAAAGGAGAATAACAATATACTTATTTCTTACAATTACACTTATATCTGTACTTAGAACACAGTAAATGATAATGTTTAGACATTAATAAAACACCTATTCTAAATGATAGACGTCATTATTGAGTAAACAGGTAGAAAATTTTAAAAAGTATTCTTATCTTCCCTTAACACATGTGGACACACGAACTCTTGATTAGGACAAAAATGTTCTAAATAGAAAACACTACGCTTAACGGGATGAAGTATCTCCTGACGTCACTATCGGAACTCACATGTGACATTGATGGTCATTATTTTTCTAATCTCAGTCCAAAAATTAATAATTTATTAATTCTATGGACGCTAGTAAAATATTAATAAAGCTTCTATTTCCGCATCCCAAACGTTTGCATCTGAAAGTTTTAGATCATTAAAACTAGGGTAGCATTCGTTGTTTTAAAGATGCATGTGAGTTCAATTTAAAATCTCATAATGTTCTCAGAAGCTGTATGAAATGAAAAAAACTAAGAGTACATTTTTTTTAAATTCAAAAATATATATTTCTCAATTTTTTTACATAAATTGTATTTTTTATAAATTTGATGCCATCTGATAGATAATAGTACCGTTATAAATTATATTACTGTTAAATACATTATCGTGTATAAAGAATAATTAATAATATTTATTTTGACCTAATATTAAAATGATCTAATTTCATAAGATGTTATTTTTAGCAGATAATATTTCCATTTGTTTTGTATCAACAAACTCAACCAATGGTAAAAATATTTTTTTTATTTCATAACCATCTTCATCTGCTCTTTCTAAGTCATATATATAGTTTGAATATAAAAGTATTTACTATTAGACTATAATATTATTTGTAATACTTTTATCAAATCGGTGGATCAATTTAACTGTTCCGATTATTCGTATGCTACGAGATAACATCTACATTAAACAGTTGTGTCTACAAAATATATAATGGACTATTGAAATGATTAAATAAGAAGAAAAATAATTTTATTAAAAATATGACTTATACAACACTCATAATAGAATATTTTCTTCAATTTTATAGAATATTTTTAACTGTAATGGAATATTTTAACTGTTTGTTTTTAAATCATAATAGAATATTTTTAACTCTTCCAATTACTGATATGCTACGAGATAACAGTAGATATTTAACAGCTGTGTCTACAAAATATATAGTGGACTATTGAAATAATTAAATATGAAGAAAAATAATTTTATTAAAAATATTATTTATACGACACTCATAATAGAATATTGTTTTCGATGACCATTTTATAATCCATTTTCTTAGAAATATTCTCTAAATAAATATTAACGCTTTCGTTTTTCCCAAATTCCAGCCTTGATCGAGCTACTTAGATATAATAATTAATATACTCTGTAAATTTTGACGCAAATATCCAAAGGAAATATTTATTCCGTTGTCTCTATTATAGGCATGGTACACATTGTAACTAATATGAAATATCACCTACGTGTTTTAGCACGACTGAAGAAATATCTTACCGTTTCACCAGTTTATTTCGAGCGGTACGTATCGTTATGCAAATTCAGATTACCGTCCCGTACACTTGTGCCTGTATTTGATATATAATGGCTAATCCTACCTAAATTCAAATGCTAATTCATATGTTTAATTACGCAAAAATGTAACTAAACCGTCGTCCATTCTTTTATCTAATTTCAACAATTTTTCCTGTTTACATTTTCATCCCTCGTTCTCATTTGCTATTGTATTTAGTAAAACCTTTCCCTTCTTTTCTCAACAATCCCATGTCTACAGCTTCAACCTTGCTTGTGAATAAATATTCACAGAAAAATATTGTCATATAAGAGGTTAGACTTAAATATAACATATTATAACTATATAACTAAGGAAAAAATAACTTTATTCCAGACCATGCCCTCTCCCATGACCCCGGGAAAATGTTACTATATTATTGCCCATTATGACGTACATGTACTCGTATTCATAAACAGAGTATATGAGTATAAGTGAAAAACATATCTTTTGCCATGGCTTATTTCCACTCAAACTGACATATTCTCTAGCTGATATTCGAAAATATAAACATTATTTACTAACATTTTCATCCACAACAAATAAAAATTAAATCTCGCCTTGCTTTTCCTATGGCCTTAATTCGTCCATTAAAACTTTCTATTTAAGGATAATTTTGTGTAACAGAGCATAATCTATACGTATCGTCGACAAACTTTACAACATATTTATTTTATTGTCCTCTTTAGTTATATGGTATTTGAATATAATAAAACATTTACTGAAAAACAAAAAGTCGCCTGTCAAAATAATCACGAGACAATTTAAATTTCATATTCATTTCCCATAGCATGCCCCATAGGTTTTGAGAAGAAGAATCTAATAAAGGAGAAAAGTACAAAGAACATAACATAATCGAGATCAACTAGAATAAAGACTAGACCGAACCAATGTTGGCAGTTGGTATGATCAAGATGGCGGGCAAAAACTGGATGAACATCGCAAAGAACAGAATGAAATGAAGATAATGTATATGTCCAAGAAGAATTCTTAATATTATAGTCAACATTAGCCCTTAGATAAAGTGTACACAATTATATAAATTATCATAAAAAACACATGTAAATAATTCATTTAAGTAATAAAAATCATATTATTATTATTACCCATTATGAATAAAATTAACATAATATAAAAGTAATCCGCTTCTATTAATTATAAAGAGTAATTATGCTATCCCACTCCATCATGAAACAGAAACGGGTGCAATTTTATCATTATGAAAGAAACCTGAAACTCCTAACTTTACTTCTATAATATTATTAAAGTCTACCAAAAATACTAAACAACTAGATGTAGGAAGGGAAAAATATTTGAATTTTCTTAAACTACCGCTGAATAAAACGTAACGCAAACGATCGACAATAATCGAAGAAAATAAAACATACGATATTTACTCTTTTAACTAAAACATCCTACAAAAGTCGATCTTAAAAAAATTAGATCAACTCTGGTCGACTTTCGCAACTCGTAACGTTCACGAGCTAAGACGAGTTAATGGAGAAAAGTATAAAATATACGACTGAACACGTGCTGACGGAGACGGGAGACATTAGTCGGCAGCGGGCGTCTCTTAACGTATGAATTGAGTCAAGAGAAAATCGGCCGCCGAAATTATCCAAGAAAATTCAGCAGTTATAGGCCGCCTACCTACAACATTCGTTCGTCTACTTTACACATAAGAGAATAAATCATATCGAGAGTTGTTACGCGTCGCATTGTCATCAAGTTTTAGACAAAACCAATGACAGACTAGCATTATGAATAAATTGTGTACGTAATTAAAGAAATAATATATTACAGAAAATCTGAATCTGAATCTAAGTAAAAGTCATTCATTGCTAGTTAGTGACATACAAGGTTTAACCATAGATGCTTTTAAAAAAATAGTTTGATACCTGAAAACAATAAAAAAGTTTCAATCTCATTACCTCCCGTAATAACCGATGAATAATAGCAAAAAAAATTATGAAAATTAAACCACTATTAAATTCGGTCATATCTTTCACAATTAGTATTCTGTGCCATCAGCCCCCCACTTAAATATTAACAACAATGTACTCCGACTATGCTTAAAAGAAGGTAGGAAGAAAGTGGGTAACGCGGCAGGTGAGCCGCTACCCATCGCCGAACGCGCCTATGCCATATCTCGTCGTGTATACCCAAAACTGAGTAAGCGGTTCAGCGGTTATAAGGAAATAAGCAAATAAATTATTTGTAAAAATTATTGGCTCTAGAATTGTTCAATCCTAATAATTTTCGTTCAACCTATACCTAATTGCCAATATTCGTATTTTTTTCAGATTTTTCTAAGCGATCCTTTTGCTGATGAAAGCGGAGGGCAACCATTTTTAACTGTTTTAAAAATAATACATGCACAATAACCTTGAAATAATTTATTTTTATTATTTCCCAATTTCCCCTGAAAGCAATATGACATCCCTAAATTAAAATTAAAATTGTTTACAAAAATTATTAGGAATAGAATTTTTCAATCCTGATAGTTTTCATTCAATCTATGCCAAATTTTCAATGTTTCTGTTTTTTTCCAGGCTTTTAAGAGCGATCCTTTTGACGATAACAATTTTTAACTGTTAAAAATAATCCCAGTTTTTTTGATAATGAATAAAAAAATTTTCTATAATATAAATATTGGCGCTAAAATTAATTATTTAATCCTCATAGTTTTCATTCAGTCCATGCCAATTCCCAATGTTCATATATTTTTCCGGACTTTTCAGAGCGATCCTTTTCCTCATGAGGGCGGAGGACAGTAATTATTATTTCATTTAAAAATAATTCATACGCGATAACCTTGAAACAATTTCTCTATATTTTTTCCGAATTCACCCCTGAAATAAATCTGAAATCCTTGAATAAAAAGAAATAGTTTACAAAAATTATCGGCACTAAAATTTTTCAATGCTTAATTCCCGATGCTTATGTTTTTTTTTAATTTTTGTAAGCGATACTATTTTAAAAATAATACATACGAAACAGCTTGAAAGAATTTCTTTTTATCATTTTCCAATTTACACTATAATATCACTAAAACCGTTTTTTTTATTTATTTGAAGAAATAATTTAGAAGCCACGAACAAAAATTGATGTCATATAAGAACATTACAATCAATGTTAATCTTATATTATTTACACTTAAATTTACAAATTAAAATCCTGACAAACACATAAAAAATGCATGCTTGAATAACTTTCAATTGAGATTTCCTTATGTATCATACAAAAATGGACTTTTGCCATTCAAATTGACATACAGCATTCACCGATTACTTTTAAGAGTCCGATTAAATGAAACTACGTGATGTAGTATTATTTCTACTTTCTTTAATTTCTTTATGACGAAAGAAATTAAAGAAAGTAGAAATAATACTACATCACGTAGTTTCATTTAATCGTGAATAATGAATTTCTACAAAATTAACGCCAAATATATTCAAAACTTTTAAGAGTAAGTAATAAGTGCTTTTTATTTTTGAATACTTTTCAAATACATTTTTATATCGATGTACCGATTATTTTACACCGACGGAAGCAAATGATGCACTCAATTTTCATTGACTTGATATATTTTTAAGTAACTCAACGGTTTTAAAACAGCATAATTCGTTACGTAATACTTGAAGTGTGGTTTATTGCATATCTTGGAACAGATAGAAAATATGAAATACACGCTAAAACACAATAAATTCAATTAAAATGTAGGACGGTAATACAAAAGTAGTTATACTTTTGTATTCCCGTGATGATTTTATTGTACTGATTAAAAAAATGCCACAAGTATTTGTTTTTATTGTTAAACATGAATGATTTCAATAGGATATAACACGAGTGTGAGATAAATAAAATAAAATGTTCAGTGCTACACACACACACACACATACACACATATATATATATATATATATATATATATATACACATAGTGTAAATAGAGTAAAAAACGGCGAAAAAATTCGTAGACCGCTCGAGAACATACATGGGCAATAAAAATAGGGCCAGAAAAAATATTATCGTTTTCGTATTTTACAGTTAAAATTGTCTCGCTATAATTTTCCTAGCCGAACAGGTTTTTTAAAAATTTCAAAATAATTTCCTTGATTATTGACTGCTGCAAAAGAAAAACCGAACAAATCATTTTCTTTATCCGAAGTATCGGAGAGTTTTGGATGTTTTCTTCAAAAGCTACTTTAATTTTTACATCACCATGATAAACGGTAAGGGACAGGAAATCGTAGATATTTTGTAGTATTTCAGTAGTATTAATAAATAGTAAATAAATATTTTTATTATACAGAGACATTGATGAAGACAATATATTTGCGATTTCAAACTATTCTCGTTTCCGAAACCTCATTATCAAAATTTTATCTTAATAAAAAACCATTAAAATATCGAATTGAACTAATAAAAGCGGAATACAAAAAGGATATTTTTGCATCGCTATATACCCCTTAATTACATAATATATAAACCTATATACTGTAAGGATTATTTATTCACTATTCGAATTACATCTTTCCATCTATCCACATCGACGAGACAAACTAGTTTATTTCTTGCGTCACATTTCTGTTGTCTTTTTTAAGTCTTTAAGTTTTTAAGTCTCTTGAAAAGAACTACTCAACAAGTCTCGAATGTTAAAATCCGCATATTAACGAATTCCTTTTACTTTTTTTCTACTTAATACAGCTTCTCTATACAAATATTATTTTTGTCAGTAAACGTATCTTATTTAGTGAAATAAACCTCTCTTTCTTTTACATTTTGCATTCTTGTCTATTATTCTTAATTTCTTTTCACTTTTCGCGAAATCTTCCACTTCACCAATTTCGTTTCTACTACATTAATTTCACTCACATCTATTTTTTACAAAATCTTAAAATCTATATTTGTCTGTACGAACATATACATATATATCGTCGTCTCCCACTGTGTTTTATATATTTGTCTGTATGAACATATACATATATATCGTCGTCTCCCACTGTGTAAGTTGAAGTGATGAATTTTTGCTCACTAAACCAACAACGCATTTAAATTTTCCTTTTATTTATTACTGAGGAGAGGTTTATATAAAAAAAATTATTACACTTGAATATCTATTCTATTACTGAAATTTATAAGCACAATTAACACGTGTTTAACACTCCAAATGAGCAATAAAATAAAAAAATTAATTCATCCCCACGCCGCATCTGATTTTGGGATGACATTTTTTAATATATAATGAATGGGGCGTTTATTTATCTGTATGAGTATATACGTACGTGAGAGAGAAAAGGGAGGGAGGGAGGGATTTAGGCGCAAACTTGTCACCTATTCCATAAATCTGTAACAGGAAAAGAATTTTTCAAATTTGTTTATATTCGGAAATAATATTTTCCTGCAAAAGTTACAGCTAAGTACTCATATTTTTTATTACTTTTATTTTACAATATATTTCTTATCAATAGTTATTGGAAGTCGGTTATTTTTTTGGTTAAAATATGTTTTTCTCAAAATTCAAATCTTCAAAAATTTTACAGTCAAATAGTGTTTGCTATTATCAACTTATAACGAATGTCAACTCCACTATGAAAGCAGAGTTCTCTCAACTTAAGTTACGTTCAATTTATTTAAGTCGCTGTTATTTAAATCTGTGACGTATCCGGGAAAGTGCATAATTTAATATTTTTGTGTAAAAGTGTAGTAAGATTCTAATAGAAACACATGCCATGAATCAGACGTGTAAAAATTACGTTAATTCTGTCTAGTGTATCAGAAATTATCTCTTTATCCCCAATTTAGAAAGTTTTGTCTGTGCCTTTTTTAATATTATAATTAAGTTTTTATAATCAAGTTTTATAATTAAGTTTTTAGTTTGCCCATAGAAATAAAATATGTTGAAGGAGTAATTTTGTTAAATGTTTTAGTTGCCATTGCAACTTAATTCAGATTTTATATATTGATGAAATAAAAATTGGTCCATCATTCCGTGTATTACTATGATTCAAGCTGCCAACAGCCTACAGTCCACATCATATCTATATTATTTTATGTATGAACAATCGCATATATTGTAGTTAAATGAGCCAGATATGAGCCGCCAAGACCTGTGAAGGTTCAACGACTTTAGGACGATGAAAATAAGAATTCTGTCACGCCCAGCACGCCATAGGCCCATCCCAGGAACGCCGAACCTGAAATCGGGAAGCAGAAGTGGTATTTAGCACATTTCGGATTGGCCAATCCCCAAAAAACAGAAAAGCTCAGAGGTAGTTGGTCTGGGAACTTCGTTATTTCCAGATGATACTCATTGAACTACAAGTATCACCTGGAAACAATGAAGATGTGGTACATTTAGATCAAGAAAAATACTGGGGATGACACGCTTTCACTTAACATGAACGAGCGTATGCAGCATCCATTGGAAAAACCAAATCCGCGAACAAGGAGGCACTGGGAGAAACGAAGTCAGTATTTGTTCCTCTTAGCATTGCTACTCAGGTCACCATCATATCTAGTAGAATTCTTCAGGAGACGTGGCGCATCCGACTTGGTCACTCTCTAGAATTTACTTCAGTCACCAGAAGCAGAAGCCTGGGTGAAATTAATAATGCACATCCGAAATCTAATGCATCTGGCCATGCCCCACTGCCACGATTCTCTATCCGAAGTCAAGAATATAGAACTAAACACATTTGTATATCCAAGCTCATCCACTTACGCAGCTGCCATCTACTGAGAGTGGAAAACAAAGATGGGAACATTCACGTCGCTTTAATCGACAGGAAAGGAAAGATGGATCCGAACTTTAAAATGAGCTTTACTATTCATTTAGAATAGCCGCTTTCATAGTTTACAGCCTAGCCAGAACAATGATCGAGAATACGACTTAAAAACTAGAGCGATACATATACTAATCTGATTCTAGGACCGTGTTGTATTGTATGTACTGTGGATCACTAGCTTCGCAGAAAAGTTGGAGGGAACGAAAAATAAAGAATGCAAACTTTAGTTTTTATTTTCTTCAATTTTCCAGTATTATCACTTATACGTGATCATGTCACCGTTGATACCATACGCGATATTCCGCATAACTTCAATTCTGAACATAGTTCCATATATACTTCCTTGTATACTTCACTTCACAACGACTCCAAAAATTTCAAGCATTAGCAGTATTTTGGAAATTTATTTAGGTTTGGAAATGAAATTATATCTCAAGAGCACTCGTAGTTTCTTTATTTTATACTTTTCAGTATTCTTCCCTTCCGCTGGTTATTTTAAGTCGCTTAAAGTTGTTTGTGAAAAAGTTTCATTTTACCATTCTTGGTGCTTATAAAATCCAGTGTTTCTTAGAATGTCGCGACTTATAATGATTTAATACTACACTGGGCCATTCAAATTAGAAATAATTATCGAAATTGGTTGATTAATGCCGGAAATATGCGTTAACACACACAAAACAGACCGAATCACCACAGCATCAAGATGAGGATTTTCAATACGGAGTTTAGTAACAAATTTTGAACTTAAGACCCACAATAACAGCAAATCTCTTGTCTCACGATTTAAGCAGGCGATAGTCCCGCAGCATCAGGACTGAGTAGTTGGAACCCGGAGTTCAAGGACAAAGACTCTTCTTGACACTCGCAATACTAGCTTAAAAACAATGTGTGCTCATTTCTTACGATTTAGGCAAGCAGTACCCACACAGCGTCAAAACTGAGGAGTTGGAACCCGGTGTTCTATGGTAGAGTGTTTACTTGAGACCCAAAATACAGATTTAAAAACAACAGATCTTCCAATATCACGGTTTAAGCAGGCAATACCACTACAGTATTAGAACTGAGAAATTAGAACCCAAAATTTAATGAAAAAATATCTGCTTGAGACCCTTCCTCAAGTGGCACTGTTTAGACAGGCAGCATCCCTGTAGCATTCCCACAGGCAGCACCCCTGTAGACTGCGGTGTTGGAACCCGAAGTTCAATGATAAAGCCTCTGCTTAAAACCAACAATACTGATTTGAAAACAGCAGTTCTTCAAATCTGGATTAAAAGTGGAAACTGATTACGTGTGCGAAATTTCATAAGAATCAATTATGTAGAAGCACTTGAAAAATGTATTGCAAGATTTAAATCAACAAAAACATACGAAATATGAAGCTAAATAAACTTGATTAAAAACGAAGTTTCATGCCTTTGCATGTATCCATAAAATACTCACCTACCTATTTGTTACTTCCTTACTTGATGAATTTGATTGATTTTTCTTAATTGATGAATCGTTTCCAAACTTGATGAATTTGCTTCTCTTGTAAAGATTTATTGTCACCACCTTCCATCTCCATCGTACACTGGTGCTTTTGTAAACAAAGTGGTGCTTTTGTAAACAAACAAAGGAGGAGATTCTCAATTTGTTGGTATATTTTCCTATGTATGTGATAATTTCTTATTGTGTGCACAGATTTCGATGGTTCTTATTTGAAAGGGGGTACTTTAGAGGTAGTTCCATATAAATATGGTGATGATCTGATGAAGTCCGGAAATAAACAGTGCAACTCCTTAAAGGCAGTAAATCAAATATGATTCAAGATATTTGCTACTTATAGTTGTTCCTTTTCGAAGTAACTATACTACTTACCAGGCTAGGATCTGATAATAAGTTATACAAATAAACAATGAAACTCGTTAACAGATGTTAGTAAATCTGTCATAAATAATATTTACTACTAGTAGTTGTTACTTTGCAAAATAACTACACCGTCGACCAGGTCAAGGTTTGATGATAAGTTCTGGAGGTAAACAATAGAAGTCCTTAATGAATGATAGTAAATTAAAAGTGATTAAAAATATTTACCACTGGTAGTTGTTACTTTATAGAATAACTACACCATCGACCATTACAGATTTTGATGAACAATGGAACTCCTCATATGATGGTAGTAAATCAAACGTATTTCAAGATATTTGCTACTGGTAGTTTATATTTTGCAAAATAACTGAACCATCTTCATCAGCTCAGGGTCTGATGATGAATTCTGTAGATGATTAATGCAACTCCTTAATGGGTGGTAGTAAGTCAATTCTGATTCAGTATATTTACTACAGGTTAATTATTTCTTTAGTTATTACATTGCAAAATCTGATATTGGACTTGCGGAACTACGCAATGGCTCACAGGTAATCACTGGCGGCTATTACTATCGCTTAATTTATGTGTGTTATTAATAATAAATAAGTAATTTTAATTTAACTATGTAATTTTAGAGAAAGAGGAAATTATCAATATATTATCTTTTGCCCGCTACTTTTAATAATTATACAATATTATAAAAAAAATAATTGAAAGTTATAGGGTAATGATAAATATTAATAATCACTACAAATTCAAAAATATAAAATTAAATTTAAAAAACGTAGGTACTAAAAAGTAAAAAATAATTAACTGAAAATAAATAAATACTTATTCGCAATAAATATCTAAGGTACTTATTTTTGTAGAAAAAATTAAACTACTTTAAATAAATACACACACACACATACGCATGCTCGTACCCTGACACACACGCACGCACTCTCTCACTTAAGTCTCCCTGTAAAAACAGTTTAAAAAACTTTTAGATGTGATCAGATTTTGCTTTATCGAATGGTTTACGTACTACTCTTCACATAATTTTACTGTACAGATATTCATTGATTTTGCCCGTTCTTATTACTTATCTATTCGAGACATGCAAGCGAAACATATCGGGAAAGTTTATTATTAGAATTTTTTTTTATTAGCTAGATGAATAACTATCTCGTTCAGAAGAAAAATATTAATTTACATATATTATAAAATAACGTAAAAAAAAAGAAACACGAAATATTCTGATCATCCAGATACTGAATTTAATTTCTGATATCATTTTAAAAAATCACAATATTTTTTCCAGAACCTACTTCTAAAACTTTCTTATTTCATCAACTTTTCAATTGAGGAAATTTACAATGATACCTTTATGGGATAATCCAAAAAGTAGACACTTAAAGTGTAGTAAGTGAAAAATTTGATTTGTGTATGTGACTAAAGTAATGATTAAGAACTAAAAAAAGTCAGAAATTTACTTAATTTAAGAAGTTACACCAGTTTTTTTTATAATCACGACGGTCTTGTTCAATACGAATAGGATATGCCGGGAAAAGTTGTCTTTTAAATATCTTAAATCCATTGTATTATTTATAATTGTTTCTTCAGTTTCTCTCTGATTTCTTCTTAATTTACTCAAACTATGATTTTATTTGAAAGTCAACTGTATTCAATATAACAATCGTACTCGTCTTTTGTGCATTTCACGAATTAGAAAATTTACTAAAATTTTAAATATTATATTTCCATCTCTAAGTGTGCCAAACGCTGCAGTTTTGCCTGAAACAGAGACTTTGCCTTCAAACTTCAGATTTTACTACTCAGTCCTTATGCTACAGAGATACTGCTTACCCGAACTCTTAAAACTTGGAGATCTGCTGTTTTTAAATTAGTAATTTGGGTCTCATACAGACATTCTGCCATGAAACTCCTGCCTTCTACTCTTCAATCTACATGCTGCGGTGGTATTGCCTATTTAAATCATGGAACTTGAGGATCTGCTGTTTTTAAATTAGTATTGTGGTTCCCAAACAAAGACTTTGTCAATAAAATTCCGATTCCAATTCCTTAACTCGATACTGCAATAGTATGCCTGTTTTGTGTAAGTTAATTCATGTTTCCGGCATTAATTAGACAACTTGTATTATTCTTTTTAATTGAAATGACCCTAATGTAGTATCATGAAAATGGGTTAGAAATGAAAATTAAAACTACTCCATAAAACTATGTACATCATAGGTATAATGATCGAATTTGGATAATATCAATTAATGATAATTTAGTAATAAAGTTTTTAAAGTTTTGACACAACCAAAATTAGCAAAATCAGGGCACAATGATGGAGGCGGGAGTACTATTGTGCGTTAAACAAAGGCATTATTATTTTGTACTCGGTAAGATTCAATTTTTTCTACACACACCTATACATAAATGCATATAAAAGAATTTACTATTGCTAACATAATCAATTCGTCTCATTTATGGTCAAGTAAACAAAATTGGAAGTACATTCTCGACTTATATATATATATATGTGTGTGTGTGTATATATATATATATATATATATATATATATATATATATATATATATTATATTCTCAACTAATTAATAGCTGAAAGTTTTAAAAAGAAACTGGTTGTTAACAGTTATCAACGAACCAAAAATAATATTAAATTATTTTCTTCATAACTAACTTTACTTGCAATAACTGAACCCCATATTAAAATACTACACGAAGATTTTTACAACATTTTAATACTATGGCCATAACTAGCCTTCTACATCGCGTTTTGTAAACTAATTATATACGCCATCAAGTTACAAGACTCCAGAGAATGGTCGCCCTCTCTGCTGGAGTAGGAATTATCCCATGAGCTATGCCATCATCTCACGAGAGCATGTCTTTTAATCATTTGCCATATTTAATGCTTTCGTCTAATTAATTATAATGCATTATGCCTCTATATCTAAAATAAATTTAATTAAAGCTTCGCACGTCTCAAAATTTCGCAACATCATTCATTAAGAGTAAGCTATAAAATGTAAAAAGTAACATGCCTCCACACCGCGCACACTCCAATTGTTATAGGAAAGGGAAGATATTTTTCCGTTGTCACCGACTGAAACTTGGGGAAAATGGTACATCCTGGTAGTTTAGAATTACATTTTCTACTCTCAATATGGTACTGTTATTTCTTTTTTTAAGGCTTCAAAAATTGGGCTGTATTTTTTTTTGTGTACGTTACCTCATATCTCCGGAATTTGTCAAACAATGTGGATGATTCTTTTTTGTTTGGGTAGATATATTCTTAGTATAGTTGTATGAAAATTTAGTTAAAACCTGACTGTGGGAATTAAATATATAGTATAGAGTTCCTCAATATTGAACATCGCTGGTGCCGTGGTCGATTTTGGATGATATGGGTCAAATCAGTTTGATTCTTTTTTTTATTTGGAAGGGCATACTCTAGAAGTATATCCTTCTAAACAAAAAAAGAATCAACCAAACTGATTCAACCCATTTCATCCAAAATCATGATCCTATGAAAATTATATTAAAATGTATAGAAATTGAATAAATATCAAAGAATTCACTAACATTGAACAAAACAGGTGCAGTGGTCGAGTTAGAATAATACAAGCCTAATGATAATCTAATAACACACGACAATGGGTGACATCGAAGTGTTCTTTAGCAAAACCAGTATGCAATGAGGAAGCTGGAAGGTATTGACAGGAACTCTTCAATGATGAGGAGTAAACTAATTGAGTTTGTAGGTTTCTACTAATTATAGGTTTCAAGTAGAGACTTTGTCATTGAACTCTGCCTTCTAATTCTTTAGTCCCGATGCTGCAGGAGTACTGTCTATCTGAACTATGAGACTTTAGGATCTTCTTTTTGATTGATTCGGATTGAACAGAAATTAATATTATGAGTTTCAAACAGAATCTGTATCAATAAACTCTTGGTTCCAACTTCTTAGTCTTAATGCTAAAGGTTTAATGTCTACTCAAATCGCAAGTTTTAAGGATCTACCGTTCTTAAATTAGTATTGTGATCTCAAGAATAGATTTTGTCAATGAACTCCGGCTTCCTACTCCTGCGGGAATCCACATGTTACGAGAGTATGACCTGCTTTAATTGTGAGACTTGAGGAGCTGTTGTTTTTAAATTAGTGTTATAGTTATCAAGAAACTTTGTCATTGAACTCCGTACACAATTCCTTAGCCTGGTGCTGCAGTTATAGGCCTGCTTTTTGTTTATTAACTCATATTTCAAGTATTAATCAACCAATTTGGATGATTATTTTTATATTCGAATGACTTCAGTGGCGTACCATAAAAATGGTGGACCATGGAAATTGAACATACACCAAGAAATAATCCTCAACAATGAATAGCCCAGGTGTATGATAGGATTTGGATGATATAGGTCTCATGTTAATCTAACAAAAAAAATCTGAAGTTTCTACACAACCAATGCTGGCATAAATATTCAACAAAATTAGGGTACAATTATGGAGCCAAGAAGTAGTGACAGGAACTTTTCACAGATGAGAAGTGAAGTCTTCGAATTTGGATTCGTTTCACTTGTCTTAACTCAAGCAAAAAAATAATAAAATAAATAAGCAGGTAATTATGTACAGGTACATACAAAAGCATTAGCAACTAAGGTATTAATTAGCAGGTAGATAATTAAGGAAGTACTAGTATAAAAATACATGAAATTGTTAAACATTACTATTCAGATAGGTAAAAAGTGTATAAAGGTGTATACAATGTTAGGAGGCGGTAAGTACTTAAGTAAAGATATATACAAAAGTATGTAATATCTAGGATATCAGTAGGCGGACATATAGTATGAATAAAAAACGAACTGAAAAATACAAAATAATATTAATAAAAATACGAAAACTTAATTGAAACTATTTCAATACAAAATAATTTCCAGGCATGAATAAATTCGAAAAATTATGCTACTGGTAGGGATTTTTGAAACCAGTAACAGGTCGACGATTCTCTTTCTATCTCATGTACAGCACACAGACACACATAAATGAGTTGCACATTTCACTTGGCACCGACCTAGCTTAATAATAATAGTTATTATACATCATGATTTGTATTATTCTTACTGTAACAGTGACATGAAAAAATAATAGAAGCTCGTTGAGTGAACTCTTGTGTACATTTAAATAGATCGTGTAACATATTAATCGTAAGTAAATTATGTTGCACACATCCATATTTATAACAACGCAATCATACATCAGACTGTACACTATAATTTACTAACAATCAATTTATTATATCTAAACACATATTGAAAATAATGGTTGAATTTACTACAAATTAGACAAATCAAAAGAATTTTTTCCAAATTTAAAGATAAACTTTCCAGTATATATCGGTCAAGTGCTAATCATCTTCAGTCTGTAACTATTCACTACTGGACATGAGCTTTTCCCGAGGCACATCAACACATACGACCTTCCGCCTTCCGCATCCAACCACTTTTCTCTGACTTCTTTAGATCGTCAGTCTTTTTGGCTAGGTGGTGCCCCACTGCGCTGTGTTTCGAGGTTTGTGATATCCACTTGAAAACTCGTCTACTCCATCGGTTGTTGGATTTTCGGCTAATATGGTCTAATCAATGCCACTTCAGTCGGCTGATGTTAAGGGCTACATCGACTACTTTATATCTCCATCGAACTTCCTCGTTTCGGATTTTATCCTTCAGACACATTCGGAGCATAGCTCTTTCGATAACTTACCATGCAACTTTACATTAATCATCAAACCGGCCGTGGGTGTCCATATTTCAGCGCTGTAGATCATCACGGGTAGAACGTACTCATTATACACCCATATCTTTAGCGATTATGGAATCGGCGCCATGAAGATTCGGTTTCCCAAATACTACTTGGTCCAAACAAATTCTTCTGTCAGCTTCTTTGTCGAAATTTTTTCTACCCTCTTGAATCATTTGTCCATGTTAGACATATTCTTGAACCATTTTAATGCTAACAATACCGACATTTACCGGTCTTGGTATGATCTTTGAATTGAACATAACTTTTTTCTTGGTCGCGTTTACACAAGCTTCCTAGACGCAGTAGAATTGTTCTTGGCTTCTGGTCCAGTACTTGGACGATCAACGTAAATACATTAAGCAGATTTTTTAATTCTATAGTGTATCGCCAATCGACTTGGCCGCTGAGAAAAATGTAGAATAACCCATATTTTAATTGAGTCAAAGGCTTTTTCATGGTCCACAAAAGCTGGACACAGAAAACGATGAAATGGGCCTTGTTGACGAAATGGTCTTGTTGACGTTATTGACAATCATATTTATGTCTTCATAAATGGCTAAGACCTTATCATCTGTATGAGTCGACACGGACACTAATAGTAAATATAAAAAAAATCAACAGAAACTAATTTATAAATCAAAAAATTGTTTCGAAACAATTATTAATTTTATTAAGCATTTTATTGGTGCTATTTATTTTGACAAAGTCATATTCTCACGAAAGCAAGAGCGTGTGAAATAACGTTTATTAATGTAGAAATAATAAGCAGATGCACGTGTAGCAATTACGCAGCAAAACACTTTCCTGCAGCTGCTGCACTTTCTCATTAATTATTTATGGGGTGAGTGCATCGACACGAAAGTAGAGAATGATACTATCGATCGAATGCAATGGGTAACGTTAGGAAGAAGCGCATCGCGATGTTGGATTAAACTGTTTAAAAATTACTTACGCACTTCAAGGATCACTTTGGAAAAATTTACCCCTTCACATTGAAAAAAAAATTGTTTATAGGGAAAGAAAGGATTAGAAATATAAGTATTGAAAGAAAACTAATTTGATCAATTAACGGTATGCAAAACTAAAACATATAATAAACCTGTACTAGAAGAAACTTTCTTACTCGAATAGTACATCTGCACAGTTTTTCTTGAAAATTCTTGCTTATAATTCTAACTTTTCGGTTAAAATATTTTCATCTTATATTACAATCTGACAATAACTCTAAGTAACAATGAAGAAGAATACATAATACCATATTTTAGTTAGTGTCTGTAGCTGTTTATTTAATCAGTAAGTTAAAATATACTAGCGTACTAAAGATAAGCGATATTGGCGATCGAATCATTTTTAATCTTCTCATTCGCCAGCGATTAACTTTCCATGAAGGACTAATTGCAATATATAGATTATAGAATATTTTAAAAGCGACAACTGAATATCATCTGCATAGGTAAACCTTTTATTTGAACGTTCTTGGAATTTTTCCATCCGAACTCAATCTCGTTGATTTGGGTTCATTTTATAATAATATTCAATCTCGTTTATTTGGATCTATTTTATAATAATAAGAGTCATCATTCACTGTACGCATGCTTAACAAACGAGACTGCGGAACATCTGTGCTTCCAATAATTGCAATTGGTGCTGTATTAACATGACTTCAAATACTAAAGAATCAAAGTTAAGAAAATAACGTCTTTATGGTTCCCTACGTCAGAATGGAAAAAACGAGTCCAGTGTCCGTATATCCATCCATTTGTCAAACTCATTTTTCTCAGAAACCGTTTGAAGCAGAGAGTTGAAATTTAGTTATTGATACTAAAGTAACAAATATAGGCATGAGAATTTTGGAGGAGCAACACTAAAATATGGGGTGGTTTACCAACTGAAAGAGTGAGTTGTGAGAGTTCCAAAACTTTTCACAGAATTTAATCCAACTCTGAACATTTTCTTGAAAAATTTTACAAAAAAATTATTCTCTCCCGTATCCTCGAGGCTAATAAATTATACTTATTCAAAAATAGGTTTATTAGTAGTTTATTAAAGTTTACGGAAAATTGTAGCGATAATTACCGATCTCTATCTCTAACTCTTTCAGAATTTCACGATATTTTTCTTACCCCTATCCAAAATATCAAAGACATTAATTGATATATTTCATTGACTAAAATGTAAACAAAATTACAAATATTTTGCCAATTTACACGTAATAATACCATTAATGTTAATATACGTATTCTCAAAAATGTGTTTCTCAAAAAGTTAGACACTTTCAACTATTTCACGGCATACTGCTAAAGTAAACTCCGCGCATAGGTGCGATCCATTTTCTGCCGGGAGGTACAATTTTCCGTTCCGTTCCGATTCACAATTATCTTCAACGTTTCTGCGCCTCTGCTGGAAACTTTCACAAAGCAACTTTTAAACTCTTCGTCGGATATAAATAATATGCAAAATTCTGTGGGCACGCATATATCGTTATTTATGGCATACAAGACTTAACTACTTTATAACCTGACTTTAACGAAGCGCTCCGCATAAAATGTCCAACTGTAAATAAAACTTAATATCATAATTTTTTCGACGTCCAGATGAAAAAATGTTACAAATAATGTTTCTACGTGTGTTTTCAATATAACACATGCTTCGTTTTAAGCACTCGATTTTACAAAACTGGTCATCGTTTATTTATTTACTCTAAACTTCCTGCCCAACGGATCTACTCACAGCATTGGATATGTACACGTATCACTAAGACGATTTAATTGAAAATAAAAATATGTTATAAACAATATACCCAGATGACAGAACAAATAGTAATTGAAATTAACATTACATGAAATAGTGCTCAATCGTGAATTACCAAGTAACTGCATGATCGTTTTCCTGAAGCGGTCAATGGAACAGAAAAATATCCAGACTGGGTGTATCTTGCACTTAAACAATGTGAGCGTATACAAAAAATTAAAGCTACAAGATATTCGTGCGCACTCTGGGCAGATGAAATAGAATACGACTTCAATTCCATGTGACAATAGAAGAGGAACATAAAGTCTTATTAAGCTCAAGATTAAGGGATTATCAACGTAATGATTAGATAATTTGAAAAAATCTTTATCACAAGCAAATGCCATTGAACTTGATAAGAATTACATCCAATCATTCCCATTACAAAATTGAAGGAGAATTAATAAGGGTAATATCCTACTTTTACTGTACAAAACCTATTAAATTATATTTTCTTCAGTATGAATTTCGTACGGTGAACAGATGCCTACATTCGTTTCAAGAATTCGATAGAGTAGAGAGTTAAAAAAGAGCATAAAATATCCTAGTATCCCATAAGTCACCCTGATAGGTTTCGTTGATCTAACTGTAGAATGCGAAATGAACATCCATAATCACACGCCATTCCGCATGAACTGGATAGAACTACTTTTTCAAATGTAGTTCCATCCAGCTCATGACTGTGCATAAAGGATACACATAGCATATTGTTTAAACGTCATTGGAGTAGCTCACTGTTGGCATACATATTTACATCCAAGAAGAGTTTCAAATCATCGGCAAATAAAAAACAGTGAACAATGTTGACGACGGAAAACAAACCATTATTATAATGAGAAATAAAAGTGGTTGTAAATTACCGTCTTGTTGACTCCATTGGGAAATACAAGGCCGAAATTTGAAGTCTTCAAACCGATCGTGGTTTTAGGAGCTTGACAGTAATTAAGCGAACAATTTTATTAAATTGTAACGCATACCTGCACCCGAAAATTTTGATAATTATAACACAGTCAAATTAACTGTGTTATCATTATCAAAATTATGTTACATCATTAATTGATGTGTGTAAAAACCGACAGCTTAAATGAGGCCTTTAACTGTACGAATAATTTTAATTGATAAAATATTTAATTTTATTAATAATTTCAAAAACTAGCGTAACAAAAATCCCACGCGATAATCACAGGTGCTTGTTGCTCCGGTCGCGTTTCATAAAAGCTTAATTCCCACTTCGAGCGTAGGTGATATGGATCTGGAACTGACAGCCACTCCGGTTGCGTTCTGAAATTTCTTCCATCGTCATATTGTTGCAGGTGACAGTATGATATGAAGCCACTAAAATAGTTCACTACTGATCTTATTATTCTCTTCCTAATTTTATATATATATATATATATATATATATATATATATATGTATATGAAGTAAGCAAGCAAATCTTTTTAACTATTATCTCGTTTATTATCGCAATTTGTGCTTTTCGTGGAAGACAAGTAGCGAATCGGATTTCGCTTGATTTGAAAGCTTTGAGGGTTACCGCTTGCTCTTGCTTTTAGTACCCGAATTTTTACTTCAACACATCGAAAGGAAATGGATGTTTACTTATTAAAATTTACAAATATGTCAAAATAAAATTGAAATAAACTGTGATATAAACCAAATATTATACAATTTTTTATTTTAAAATTTCAATGAAAATTTGAAATAAGTCAATGAATAAAAAAGATAACCATTGTACAATATACCAAACACTAACTTAAGAGCTACACATAAATTAACGAACACGTCACGTTACTTTAACTAATATGTCACTAATAATAAACATTTTCGTCAGCAAACTTTACAATTTAATAATTTCAAAACTCATTTATGAGATGAATATTGTAGTATTTGCAAATATGAATTACTGACTAAATTAGATATCCGATTACATTAACTTTCTAATAAACAAATTAACCCATTCGTAAACATCAGTATTAATAATAATATGTTATCACTTTTATAAAACTTACTAATGTAACCCTTAATTTTATTTCTAAAAACGTTTGCCTATTCAGCATCTTAAATTTTATTCACAACTAAATTAAACTACGTGATGTAGTATTATCTCTACTTTATTCAAATCCAGACTTCGTTATGTGACAACATCTTCAGGCAAATAAAGTTGAAATAATACTACATCACATAGTTTAAATTAGTTGTAAATAAAAATTAAGTGATAATGAATTTCTAACGCCAAATATATTCTATTTTCAGCATCCTTTACGTTGTACAAAAGACAAAGTTGTTAACAATACTTTAATTCAAGTTAGTTCAACCGTTAGTTCAAGGTTAATTTAATCAAATAAGAAAATTTTCACAAAAGCCAAAAACATATCAATTGATATTCCGCACTCACAATATGTAAAAAGATTACCTTAGAAATAATTCTTTATATTCTTACAAACTTTAGAACAACCTGATTATGTATATACGTTTCGAATGTCATAAATATAAGACGGTGTATTATTTAAAATACAAAATTAGATGCGAATATTTTAGCTCTATACAACACTCGTAACGTAGTATTACATAGGATACGTACACATCTGAAAGAAATTAAGTATTTATATATTTATAATACAAATAATAATTAATTTGGCAAATCTAAGGCACCCTTACATTTATTTTTAAACTAGTATATCTGTATAAAAATAAAAAAACATGACAATTAATTACAGATGTCAGAAATGTTTGTCCACAGTATTTATTTTAATTACTTGCACTTAGCAGCATACATTTCCACCACTTTGTAGAGCCAAGATGCTCCACCCTAACTCTTATATTAGAATTGTCTCGCTAATTCCTCCTTTATAATATACATACAAATCCAAATGTAGCCAGGTTTTCAAGTTCCTATATAAATATCCCTTAATTAATAAATAGCGAAAAAATAAATCAATTGAAAAAAAATACCCTAGTGACATATTACGTTACGCTGTAGCTTTGTATTGGGTAGTTGGCTATGTTTAGAATAATAACTATCGATTATTGATTGAAGTACTAAGATATCCTATAATTTAAGTCCAATAACCGTAATTTCAACAATCAAATGTATTTTTGTAAATGTTTGAGTGAGTTTTAAATGTTTTCATTTTATTGAAAATTTTCGATTCGAAATTTTACGTACTAATTATCGATTTTTTTTTCTAGAAAAACTAACATGAAACTCTCCTTGGTAGAATTTATTGCTAAAATAAATCTGTTTTCAAAATATAGTTAGTCATTTTGACCCTATATTTATACCTATGTCATTGATATCTACACTAAAATAAAGGCTTTAATAATATCCAATGGCTGGGTAAAAGGTTTTTCAAAATATGGATCGGTTAGCGAAAGTATTTTCCATATACTCGCTCCTAATATTACCGCCACAATCGGCTCCTTATTGGGTTTTTGATCGTAAAAACTTACTAAATTTCTTTTTCGGCGTAATATTAATGCAATCAAATCGTTTAGTTACGGTCAACTCAAAAGTAACACAGATACATATCACAGATGAATTTTCATTTTGATTTATATCCAAAAAAATAGCCTTTGCTTTTATTCTTTTATCGTAACAAAATATATATATATATATATATATATATATATATATATATATACATATAAATACATATAATAAAACAGTAACCAGATATATACATGAATTTTTTTAAAAAAGTAATTGCAAAACGTTATGTACATGATACAGACCGCAAAACAATACTTTTTTAGAATTTTTGTCTGCCTGATTGTTTTACTGGGTGTTCGTCGATCACACAAAAACTAATGGATCAATTTCGATTTAATAACTTATCATCAAGGTCGTAATCAAAAATATTTTTAAGGCGGAAAGATTTTTCATTTTCACATAAAAAACTGGTTCGAGCAAGCATTATACGAAAACTATAACTACGAATATTGATAAAAATGTCTATGGCGAAAAATAATTTAAAAATAATTTTCGTTGGAGTATGAAAAGATAAAAATAAAAAATTTTTTCTCTGTTCGAGTTTGCGTAAAAATTTAAAATAAATATTTTCCGTTTATATTGATCTTATTTACCTACATACAATAAACAAAAATAACAACTGTTTTTATTTCAAGAAACTAATCCCTCGCAGGGATTTGCGGGGGTGTCGAACAAATATTTCGTGTGTTCAGAAAAAAAAACCTACAGACTTTAAATTTAAAATAAATAGAAGTTAAAATAGACGAAAATACGAAAAGAATAATTTTATTTGTAAAATCGATCCCTACAGTTGTTATAAAAAAAATATAATTTATATTAAGCGTTCTTTGAACAGTAGACTTATAGACTTTTTATTCAGTGTAATTTCTGCTGACATTCTTAAACGTACTATTTTATAATTTTATTCATTACAATATTTTTAATTTATAAAAGTGCGCTGCTGATTCTTTTAAGCGCGACATCGTTCATTTCAAAAAGTACATACTTATTCGATCAATTGAAATAAGTCGCTAATTTTTTAAGCGGTATATTTTAATTTTATATATCGTATATTAATGTGAATAATTGAATTTAGTCGTTTTTCCAAGTCCAAAAGATGAACACAATTTAAATTAGCTGAATTTTATTCTAAATAGTTAAAAAAGGAATTAGTAGTTTGGCTAATTTTAAATACAGCCTCATTATTGATCAATTATTGGAATAGTAATTACTTGGCTTGATAAACAAATATTAATTTTGTGTTTATGTCTCGGCTTTTGATAATTTGTCATAAGAAATTGAGCTTAGTTTTACAAGAAAATGTCTATAAAGAAGAATAGTAAATCGTTCTCAATAGTTTCGGAAAAACTTCAGTCTAAAAAAATCGATATTTGACACATTATAAGAATATCAAGCAAAATATTCGTTTTTTAAATTACTTTACGCTCATTTTAATGCTTCGTATACTTCTAACGTTCAAAATCATGTAATTTTCAATTTGTGTCTGGTCAAATTCTTATTTTCGTTTTATAAAACTTTTCGCGAAAATTTTAAAAGCGATTTTTTGCACGGGAATTTGTGGGGTATCACGGTTTATGCCTCTTTAGACATACCATATAAAATAATGAGGACGCATCCTTTACACAGTACCTTAAGAATGATGTGGAAATCTGTTTAATGAAAAATAACCTACACACTAACTCATTCACTAACCACTTTTATAAATATAATTAAAAATAAAAAGCAATAGAAAAAGTATCTAAGGTACTGTTACCCAGCATGAACTGGCTCCTAAATAGACCCACAATCAAAACTCGTACTTGCCATTGTTAAAATAAATTTGAATTTTGCGCAAATATGTGATAACATTAATAAAAAAGTGCAATCCCACTCCTACCTTAGCGCGTCGCCATTTCAACAGCGATCCTCAATTTGTTAATGACCAAGTATTGCGATACTTCTCTAATATTCTTGAGATTATAGAAAAGTACACAACAAATTTTGGCTAAATTATTGTGCTAAGAATTTGAATTTAAATTTCAATTAAAACTTCTAAATGATTGTTTGGCGGATGACAAAATTTAATTTTACTTAATACACATAGTTATGTGAACGACTTAATTAGGTAACAAAGTGGTTTTTAAAATGTACCTTTTTTACACCAAAACCCAATGAAATATTTTCTAATATTAAAGCTATAATTAAACAGTATCTTCCATATTGACAATAATTTTCATGTATTACGCGATTTCCTGATTTTACAAACATTTTGTAAAAAGTGGGCCTTGTTAGGCTATAGTACCATATTTTAAATAGTATTCGATATGCAAATACGACTTCATTACTATTTTGTTATACGTATAGATATACATATATGTTTATATTAGCAACATATTAATGTTCTTGTGTTTCTATTCATAATATATTGATGATACAACAAAGGCGTTTTATTCCATACATGATTGGACATAAAAAAAATTATGAATCAAATATGTAAAGAAAAAACTCACTAAACTCACTTAGGAGCTAAGAGATATATTATACATATATCTCTTAGCTCCTTATATCCTTATCGGATGGCTTCTAAAATGGTTTACACAGTGATGATTTTTTTTAAAAAGTCCTTTTCGAAATGTACTGTCAAACAACGTGCGACACATATTTGGTAATTACGAATTACAGTCCCATTTAACTTTTTGAAACAGACTGAACCCGACTGTCTCGAAAAGTTATACGAACGCCGCGCAATGTTCTCTCACTTTGCCTCTTAACTCACGATTATTTTTAACGCATTGTACTACAAATCCTTTTTGTAGTCAATTTTAGTACAAATCGAAACGGTAACGACGTCGAATAGAAACATTTCTTTTTTAATTTCGAAATAAAGTTGACTTTTATTCCCCTTTTTGTCCTGTTTTCTTGTTTCTTGGCCCAGCACTCCGCATACATTTGTAAAAATCGCAATTTCTCTATGATATTAACTTTCATATCTGGTATGTAACATAACGTCGTGCATTAAATTAATAAATCGTAATTTTTGAGAAAACATTGATTTTGAAAAAGTTATTAATTTGTCGACATAAATATATTGCAAATTATTTGCACTTTTTATTCAATAACAATAATAAGTATAAATAATTAGCAATCTATTGCAAATTTTTTGCACTTATTATTCAATAACAATAATAATTGCAAATAATTTACAATATATTGCAAATTATTTGCACTTATTATTTAATGACAATAATAAGTGCAAATAATTTGCAACATATTTATACGAGTACTTGTAGATGTTCATTTTCTATAAGATCCAACTTTTAACTAAACCCTTTCATTGAATTTCGGGAAGAGTGTATTTATATTTAGCGGTATTTATATTTAGTGTAATATATGAGTGTATATATGAGTGTACGGTATTTATATTGAGTGTATTTATATTTAGTGTAATATATTTCCAAGATAAGAAATTACCTTTTCTTCATAAAATATAACATTTATTATTAGGTTAATTTTCGTCAAAAATAGTCAGATAGCATTTTCTTACTGAGGTGCGAAATTACGTTGAAAAATAATCAGATAAATAACTAGCAGAGAACTAGAGAATTTATTTTCATGAACTTTATAACTGCACATCAATATATATATATATATATATATATATATATATATATATATATATATATATATATATATATACATACATATGTGTCACAATATATATTTTATTACAACCAATTTGTGTTAATAACTATAGCATAATTAATATGAAAACAGATCAAGGGCAGCATACAGGAAGCACTTTGTAAGCTTACCTTTACTCTTTACGTTTAAGATAATTCCCTTATTACAGTCGGATTTCTCCAAAGATAAAAATTACTCCAAACAAAGCGGCAAAAGTGTTTGTCGAACGCACCAACACAGGTGATGCACCAACACACGAAAAGAATTCAAAAGAAGATATAATTGTTAGGATATCTTTAAACTCCACAATTTCCACAATGCGCTGGCACGTTTTAATTAATTATATTAATGTTGACATTCAACGGTACAATGGCCAAGCGTCACCGGTAAAAAGAATAATTTGTTACATTTGTTAAAGTGGACCTTCGCAGGCTTGTTTCGAATGTGATAAAAGCATATGTATCTATATATAGTCTTACATAAATATCTACATATATACCGAAATATTTCATTAATATCTACATATATACATAAATATTTAAATATAATACCAAAAACTATTTCAGTGCAGAAGAAAACTTCTTATCATTATTTGTAATAAGAGTACCTAATTTATTCGGTTACGTCAACTTCGCGCCAATAAAAACGCTTATTGATTCTAACGTACTATGGAAAGTAACTCTAAGAATTATGACAAAAAAGTTTAGTTAACGTAAATATATATTTTTATCTTTATTTAAACAGTTTTTCAAATTGTGTGATCAAAACGAACTGTTTACAATTTTTCTTTATACATTCTTGATATTACAGAATGATCATTGCAGTCAAAAAATATAAGGACATTTGAGCAATGCTATCACCATTTCCAATATAAACTCTCCACGAAAAAAAAATGTGCATAGAGAATTCTTGTATCGTCAACACAACAAATTTTGACTTTTAATCTTGTCCCCCATTTTGTAATATTTATTCACCAACCGATGTGCATTTATCTTTCAGTGGGTTAAAATAAGCGGTCACGTAATCTTCGGTCGCATTCACCATAAACATTCTGGTATTCATATGTTTCATGTTTTGACACCTCAAAATAATTGATTTAATAAGTAATAACAATAACCCAGTCATATCGCAAGAGACAATCTACAAATTAATATATTTGTGCTCTTTATTCTGGAGATTAATTCCATAAAAAGTGCTATTATATTAATTAGAAACGAAGTTTGGAGAGTCAAAGAGAGATTAAAAATTAAATGTCAAGATTTAGCAGTATATTTTAAAACGATTTAAATGAAATCTGTCTCAATAAACACTTAATATAGCCTTATAATTTAAACACTACCATTGAGCAGAGAAATAAAAAGAGTATGAATCCTACCACGATGAAAAAAAATTTTAGCTTTCACAATGTTTAAAGTAAATATACGCTAATTCCTTACAAACTGTCGCCTTGGATTTAATTTAATTATTTCTTTTCTCCTAAATTTCTACTCTTAGATTAGGGAATGGTACGAATATAAATTTCAAATAAAATCGCGCTACGCCAATAAATTTCTTCCGCGTAAAGAGTTAGATGATAAAATGAAAGGATAATTAAGAAAGAGAAAGGATAACACTGACTGATGTGTTAGAAGGTGCTGATTATATTAAGCGGCAGAACTATTCAATTCTTTTATTACAAATAAATCCGTGTGATATAAATAATAAGACAATTTACCTTTTCAATGAAAATCAAAAACCATAAAAGTCTTCTTATCATTCAGAACTGAAACATCTTAACAAAATTTACAATAAACAAACTTTTGATCGACAAATTTTAAGGGAACAATGCTTTTAAACAATTACACGTTTAGTGCCCCAACTTGCACTTTGTAGAAGCCAATTAGCGAGTCAACCTTCGCTGTTCGAATCGAAGCCTTTGTGGAGTGTCGCTTACATTTGAGTTTGGTAATCGAATTTTTGCCCCCCCCCCCCCAACTAAGGAACTTATAGCCTGAAATAGATGAATTTTTGTCCAAATCTTCTAATATGTTTATATTTTGTAAATAATTACCTTTGAAGTATTTAAAATTTAATAAAGTGCACTGTAACTATTATTTACTCTACGTGTTTAATTTTTTGGTTTTGATATTTTCACCACAATTTTTCTCATATCATACCTTCACGCAACTAAATATATTTAATATTATGTCCATGAGTCGCTCAGACTTAGAGAATAATATAAGAAAACACAGCTGCCTTTTATATTCTCACTCTCATCCGTTACTGTTCACAGATATGTTAACTATTTTAATATAAAATTCATTTACCGCCATAAAAAATATAAATTGTGAATAAAAGCGATATAATCCTGAATATCTCTTATCATAGGATTGTCTACTTTCAAACAAAATTCAAGTCACGATGGGAAAGAAAATGATGGGGCAAAATGTACAAAAGCGATAAATTTTTCTGTATATGTAAAAATGCAATAATCAACATATTTCAATTTACCTGTTAATTGAAACGATTATTACCTTGATATTATATATTCCAGATACTATATAAATATCACTACGAATATCCATAAATCAAAATACTGAACCTTGTAAGTCAACATTTATAATACTCGGATTTATACGATACCAGCCACATTAAGGCTTTGTATGCGATGCTTTTATTCATAAAAAAATGGAAACCAATTCAGTTATTTGATTTCCATGTAAAGATACTTATATTATTATGTTAAAATATATATAAAAAAGGTTTTTTAGATTTCTTTATTTTATGAAGTATGGTTACCATCCTCTAATGTACCCTTTACTTTACAATTTGGGCATGGTTGGACTTGGACGTCATTCTACAAAAGTAAGAAGAGAGTTGCCTCTATATCTGTATTCATTAAAATGGTCAATAGGTCAAATTGACAAACCATCATTGTTCAGATCGATATTGTTTTTTTTTATATCAGACTGTTCAACGCGAATACGTAAACATTATTTATTTTATATTCTGCATACAGATACCACTTCCGCTTGCGATGGCAGATTTGCGTGTGATTATATTGCTTAACTCGATTTTGAAGACTTGTTCCCATCCTGACTTGTTTTCCCACTCGATTGGCCACTTCGAATCAAAGTCATGGAATGTTTGAGAAGATAGCAAACAATACATTATTTTAACATGTTAAATTTAAGTTTGTATTAATTGTTTGAATAATCATCCGTTATGTATTATTTTTTTTCGTTTTGCAATAACTTGTTCAATGCATTAAGAAAATTCTGTAAGTTGAGCAAGAATTTAAGTAAGTTAATAATAAAGAAATAACTTTCCAGAAACTAAATCGTCTTAATGAAATTAGCAATTAACGAGTAGCATTCTAATCACGTACCACCCTCCTTCTCTGAAAGACAGTACAAAAAGATTTAGCTATCAAAGAAATGTTCAACTCCCAAATTATAAGCGAGCAAAGCTTTTGTACAATTTCACATTTAGTGCCGCAATTTTTGCCTTGTGGAAGCCAATTTACGTGTCGGACCGCGCTCGATTCGCTTTGAAGAGCGTAACTTGCTTCTGGGTTTGGTAATCGAATTTTTACTGCAACGCATGGAAAGTACTAAAAAATATCTTTATCTGCCCAAAATAAAATTTACATAACCATAACAATGATGAAATATCGCATCATTTGTTGCATTAAGTTGAAGTTCCATGGCATAAATGCCATTCCATGGCATAAATGTTGGGAAAAAAAAACAAAATATTTTTTGAACAAGACACATAACACAATCAGTGTTAATACAGACTCGTATATAAGTTAACGAATTTATCACGTCACTTCTATTTATTGGGATTTTCTGAAAACTAATATTTTCATAAGCTCACTTCAAAATTTAATGACTTAGAACTTGCTTACAAGAAGCATATTGTACGATTTGCGAATGTAAGCCAACCAATTCATGGGGGAAAATATGTGCCATCACACCAATTTCTCAGTATCACAGCGTGCCATCACACCAATATCTTGATATGAGCGTCCATATATTTTGAGATAAATTAGATACGTAATTACACCAAACGAAAACCAACTGAATTTCATTTATATAAAAAATAACAAGCTATTGAATACCAAAATGAACCTTATAGCTATAATTCTTTCTTTGACTTGATAAAGTTTACTATTTTTAAAATTTTATTTTCTGCAATCGAAAAAATTAATAAATCGGTGCAGATGAAATTATTACGTACCCATTAAATCAAGGCAATGTGCGGATACGCATGAACGGTGATTTAATGCAATATCACATTCCGTGTCACACTTTACCTTTGTTTAGAAGATAATCCCCAAAACGGTTATCGACCTATTTAAAAGTTTTCAGGAAAGATAGATTTTAAATCATTTAAACGTGAAAATTAAACCATACATTCTCTTAAACTTTCATACTATATTTAACCGAAAAGTGAAGAAAGCAACTTTAACAACATAAATCACTCCTTCCTCATCAGCACTTTTTTTAAGACCATTAATTACAAGTGAGTAAAAATATCACATCTTACTCACTTGTAATTAATGATCTTAAAATAGTTCTGATTAAATCTCTAACGCATTCTGCTTCAAAACTTTTTTGCAGCAAACTTTCGGTACGAATCGAAATGGTGAAGATGTTGAACAGATAATTTTTTTAATTTCGAAGTAACGCTGTTTTTTATTCCCATTTCCTGTCTTATTTCCTCATTTCTTGCCCCATCTTCCAAATATTTCCGCATACATTTGTGAAAATTGCAATTTCGCTGCAATATTAACTTTCAAATCTCGTACATAACATCAGCAATTGGTATTTTTTGGGAAAATTAGTTTTTAAAATTTATTAAATTTTTAGGGAGATTTTGTGGCATATTTTTCCCTTGCTGTTATTATACGAGCTTATCTAATTATAATGAGTCTTTATAGATATTCACTTTCTATTAAAATTTAATGGGCAACACTATTAATGAATATTTTTGTTAGGCAACCATTTATATTAAATTTCAAGATTGATAAAGGTTAGAGAACATTATTTCTGTTTTTTCAGTAAAGTTTAACACTTGTGATCTAGCTGTATGTCCACAAAAATAATCAGATATATTTTCCTTTCTTGAATGACGTTGAAAAAAGATCGGAGTAATTTCCAGCTTCGTATCATATAATCAACTGGCTACCTCTACATAGAACTAGTTTCGTAAAATACGAATAAACTACATGCGTAACCTATTTAGTTTATCCAATCATATATGAAACTTATTTAGTTTAACCAAACCGTAAAGAAGATGCAAGCAACACTTTGATTTCGCGAGCTTCGTTTTAATTTGAGACCAACTCGGATATTTGAGATAAAAATACCTATGATAATAATACTTAAATAGAAGGAAAGTAAATATACTGTTAATTAAAATAAATAAAGAAAACTTTTTTAACTTAAGATTTGTGGCTATAAATATATATATATATATATATATATATATATATATATATATATATATATATATTTATAATATATGATGACATACATTGGATATATATATATATATATATATATATATATATGAACATTTCTGTCTCATATCCTTCATTACGACTTTTTGTGTTGATAATTGGCATATTTGTCAGGCATAAAGATTAGGCTTAGAATACAAAGAGCAACTTATTAAGCTTTCATACAAGGTTTAAAGTTAAGACAAATTATTCAGAACTCGATGAGTATCGGATTTCTCTAAAGATACAAATTAAAAAAGACAAAGTGATGAAAGCGCAGAAAGTTTTCCCGACCACGCAAGGACAGATACGTAATATAAAAAGTAAGCAAAGGGCTATCTGTTACTAAAGAAGATTACTAAAAAAAGTCCATCATTAAAGAAAATAGCTCAAGCACGGGAAATATTTTTTTGCAACTCGAAAAGCTGAAAATCCATGGTATTGAGAATAAAATACGGAAGAATAAACGCCGTACATATACCCGTTTATTTGAATTCTTTTTTACTCAAAGTATTTTTTTTCTTATTCACACAAAGCCATTTCAAAGACCCTTTCGATTTAAAAGTTTATAAGAAGGCAACGCTTATCTGTTGACATTCGTCGCTGTAATATATAAACAGTGGGTAAATCAAAAAGTTTATATAGATTTCATGCCGATAAAATTAATTTTGATATTCACTAATTGTAGAAAACAACTACGAAAAATAACAATCGAAGTAATTACATGAAGGATAAAGACTATTATTCAGTAGCTCATGTGACAATGACGTAAATATTTCGAATATCAAAACGAATTAATGACTATTTTTTTCTTTACACATTTACTTACTTAAAATTACTGAATGACATTCTTTATGTAGGATACTCTATATAAAAAACCATTGAAATTAATTTGTCCTAACAATGAAATATAATAAGCTCCTCTTATTTCTCCAAAAATAACATCATTTTACTCCTTACCAATGCAGTGATCATTATAAAAACACATTGAAATAATGGTTTTAATACTTTCAAATGATATCTTCAAATCAAAATCTGGTCGAGAAATACTTTAATAATGAATGGCAAGAAAAGTTTTATATGGCTACTTGTAATATGTTTTTTTATCGTAATATATGTTCACAACCATAAATGCATTTCATCGATTAGCATAAGCACTGATGTTGTCTTCGGTGACATTAACCATTAAAATATTTATATGATTAGTCTTTTATTACGGTAAAGTCAAAGGATAGCAATAAAATTTGTTACGATATAAATAAAATTTTGTGCATATTAG
The DNA here is from genome assembly GCA_039881145.1 of Druceiella hillmani. Classification (NCBI taxonomy): domain Eukaryota; kingdom Metazoa; phylum Arthropoda; class Insecta; order Lepidoptera; family Hepialidae; genus Druceiella; species Druceiella hillmani. The sequence goes on from JAYKKI010000014.1 coordinate 28,227,708, forward strand.
GAGTTAACCATTAAAATGAAAGAAAAATTATTAAAAACACATAATTGTAGCTGTTGACGGATAGAATATTTTGAATATATCAGGGAGCAGGAGCATTCAATCATTTTACCACAATTAAACCTGTGTGACGTCAGTGTAGACACCATTTCCCTTTTCCATGAAAATTCAAAACCACAAAAGGTTTTTCCCATTCCGGTTCTATGCTCCTTTTCTGAAATACTACGCAAAATCGGTAATTTAAACTTGCAACCTAAAATTATGTGCGAACAACGCTTTTATTTTTTATTTTATATTTTTTATAAAAAATTCACATTCACTGCAGCCATTTTCACTTTGTCGAAGCCAATTAGGAAGTCGAATTTAACTCGGCTCGAATGCTTTGTGGGGCGTCGTTAACATTTGAGTTTGGTAATCCAATTTTTGCTCCACCCGAACTAAGGTACTAGTAGTTCGAAATAGATGAATATTTATCTAAATTTTCTAGTTTAATTATATTTTGTAAATAATTATCTTTGTAGTATTTAAAATTTAGTTGAAGTGCCCTGTAACTGTAACTTAATATATTTGTCAATTTAATTTTTTACTTTTAATATTTTGAATACCATTTTTAGGGATCTCATATTTTTAAGCCCCCTGCACCTTAATATTATTATGTCCATGAGAAGATCGGTCATAAAGAATATTAGCGTAGCAGCCTTTGCTACTCCCACCATATAGATGGAACGATCTTACGCCATTACGGAAAAAATATTTAGACCTTAATTATATATTGTCCAAACATATTAATTTTTTTTATATAAAACTCATTAAAACTTTGAAAATTACGTGAATAGATGGATAGATCTTTAATACAAATGTATTTGAAACAATAGCTTTAAAAAGGGAAAAAAACTGTTGTAAAATATCTATAAATTCCTTCTATACATCCCAGAGTAAAATAAATAGAAAGAATATAAAAAATACATTAGTCGATATATTTCTCTTTATCCGATTACGCCAATACTAAATGTGTAAACTAAAACAAAAATATATTTTTTTAAATAAATCTACGGTCTTGATATCACATACTTACTGTCTTGATATCACATAACTTTCCAAAAACCAAAGCACCTTAATGAAATTAGCAATATACGAGTAACATTCTACCCACATCCCTCTATCTCTAGTCGCTTGCTTCTGGGTTTGTTAAACGAATTTTTGCTTTAGCGCATCGAAAGGACTAACGGATTGAATAAAACAGATGTCGATTTTATTAAATTTGAAAATATGTGTACATTTTCTCACATAATAACTTTTATCCGTCCAGAATAAAATTGAAACAAACTATAATGTTGATCAAATAACGACCATTTTCTTTTTAACTTAAATTTGAAATGGCACTAGTTATTGAAAAAAATAGATAACCATTACAAAATACACCTTGCTTGCCTTATGAGAGCAACACCTAAGTTAACAAACAAATTACGTCAATCCGTTTAAGTAAAGTTTCACAAATATTTTAATAAATTGATTTTAAAATTTAATAATTTTGAAAACCATTTACAAGAAAAATGGTGTAGTATTTGCGAATATGGGTCACAGAATAATTGAGAAAAGAAAGACCATAGAATACCATACAACCAGCAATTGAACCTATATAATTCAAGATAAATTACATACCCGACGATAAATTACATATTTAAAATATTTTTATACCTAATACTAACATCCGAGTTAAATCTTTCTAATAAACAGAGTATGGACATTCTCAAATATCAATATTAATAGCAATAAGTTTTTCACGTGTCTAAACGGCATTCTAGAATCACTAATTTTGTTTCTAAATATGATTATGTAGGCAGCGTCTTTTTTATAACAAATACCAATTTTTTATTGTGTTTGATCCAAATCGGTCTAATAAAAGCTTTAAAAAATACAAGGTAAATATAACAAAATATTAATACATCCCCATGTGCATAAAACATATCTTCTGTGAAGTCAAATAATTCACTTGAATAGGATAAATCCGATAAATAATGAGTCCATCATTAAAATCTTTTAAAATTGCTAATAGTGTAATTCAAATTAATGTTATGATAACTTGACTACGTCTAAACGTTTCCAATATCGTAAATATCAAACTGTGTTAAAGTGCAACATTTCATAAAAGTGTGTCATTTCTATGGAAAACCCTTAAATAACACTACACGTTACGACATTCAAACGAAAATCCTTTCCCAAATACACATGTTTGAGTGAGTCTTTATAACTCAGGATACTTCTCCACATTTCACTATCGTAGATAAGTACGAAAACCATTTTAAGGTCTCCTTGCCCAAATTTTTATCTATTTTAACTTGAATTTTTCCTCACAATTATACTAAATATTAAATAGGTAAATTGTATATATTAAAAAAATAACAAGCAATTAAAGACCAAAATAAGCCCTGTTAAATACCATAATTCTTTTTTTGACTTCAACAGTAACTTGATAAACTTTGCAATTCATAAACTTTCATTTTCTCTAGTCGATCAGTTAAGAAATCAGCTAATCTGAGTGAAGTACTCACGTGTTAAGATTTTGGACAATATCACATCCCATTCCACAATTTACTTTTTGTGAAACGTGATTTGCAAAACGGCTATCACTTGATTTGGAAGTTTTGAGTTAGATAATCGAAACGTAATACTTATTCCATCATGCGGTACTGAAGCACGACGTCAAAATATCAAAATTCATTAAATTAAGACTTGAATTTGAAGCCAATTCCATGTTTTAGAGACATATTATTATGTCAAAATGTTTTATAAATTTCCACGCTACATCTAACCGAAAACTGATGACGAAAGAAAGCATTTTTAATAAAACACGCAACATCTTGCCATCTGTAATTAACGCCCCTTAAAAAATCTCCTATTAAGTCTCTAACGCATCCTACTACGAAACTTTTTGCAACAACTTTCGATACAAATCGAAACGGTAACCATGTCGGACAGATCATTTTTTTATTTTTTCATTTATTCCACTCTGCTGTCTTATTTCCTCATTCTTGCCCCAGCTCCCAATTATTTCGGCATACATTTGTCAAAATCGCAATTTCGCTATGACATTAAGTTTTATATCTGATTCTTGATATTAATAATACATCATTTTTGGGGGATATGCATTTATAAAAATTTATTAAACTGTCAGCGGGAGTTCATTGCACATTATTTTTACTTGATACGAGCTATTCAAGATTCAAGACTCAGCTTTCTGATAGGCGACATTTTTCATCACTGCTTTACTTAGGCAAATATTTTCATTAAATTTCCTAGCGATTTATTTATATGTAGTAATATATGTAGCATTTTTTAAATATAAGCTTATGCTCTAGTTATATGTTCACGAACGTATTTCAACAGGTTTTCTTTTCTCAGGTGCGATATTCTCATTACAAGAGGACTAGATTAATAACTACCGTCTTATCAAGGAGTCAATTACTTGTCTCCGCATAGGGATAAGAATTTAGTGCCATATATGCTATTTTCCTAAAATTCGAATAAATATCAAATTAAACTAATAATTTGATGCAAGGCAGACCAAATCACGAAGAAGAAGCAGCCAATATTTTATTTACCAACAATGATATCTGACATAAAAGTACTTAAAATAAAGATACTTTTCCGTGTGTATAGAAATAACATTAAGCTTACCGTTAAAATATTGTAACCTGCACCTTACATATTAATACAGTAAATTTTGCTTCAAATGGTTCCAAAAGTTTCCATACGATTCTCAAACAAGCAGACAAAGAAACAAGAAAGACTTGCTTACTGTCAGGTTTTTCCACAGACACAAATTATTATAAACAAAGCGGTGAAACCGTAAAGGTTTTCTCGTCCCTGCAAGAACGGCTCAACGATATGAAAAAAGGACAAAAGAAAATATTTTTGGTGGAGTATTTTTCTTGCACGTTGGGATGTATATAATGACCAAGTTTGTTTCTGATAATTTTATTGGAGTGACAACAATTTCACCTGTTCACTGGTGATGTTGTGCTCACTTTTGTAACGTTCTTTCACCACTATATGCACATTTATCTTAAATTGGATTAGAATAAACATTGATAATGTCTCCATTAATATTTTGGTCTTCATATGCTCACCGTTTAAACACATTACAATAATTTATTTAATAAGTAATAATCACTGTCCAATTCAATTGCACGATACTCTTCATTATTATTTGCATGCGTATTGTTATTTGCAGTATAATATTTTAAGCTCGTCATTATTATTTTCATAATTATAGCTATTAGTTATTAAAGCACATAGCTGTTCAGATAATAAATTAAATTACACTGAAGTTTTACCTCTATAAAAGCTTCAGCTGTTTAGTTAAAAGAGAAGCGTAGAGAATAATTCGAGACTAAAGAGGAAGTGTCAAGATTCAACAGTATATTTTGTAACGATTTAAATAAAACCTGTCTTAATAAGCATTTAATATATTATAATAACATAAGCGCTACGACTGAGAAGGTGAATAACAATTCACGAGTATGGATCCTACCGGGACGAACAAAATTTTTGCATTTCACTATTATATGTATTTAAATCATATTTATGTCCATAACTTCCCAGCTAGTGTCTTGAATTAAGTTCAATTATTTATTTGTTACTAAAATTCTATCCTTAGAATAATGATGGGCTAAATAATCACGCCAAGCCAAAGATTTCTTTTGATCTAAGGAGTTAAATATTACAATTAACGGAAAATTATCTAAAACATATAATCATAGCAACTGACGGAATCTCTGTAATTTATTCCAGGGTAGAACTGTTATATTATTAAACTACAAATAAATCCACTTGATGCCAATAATAAGACTATTTACGTTTTCAATAATAATGGAAACCTTAAAATATTTCACATCACTTGAAACTGAAACATCTGAACCAAATTTGTCATATGCTGGTCGCTTTCTGTCCTCCTATAAAACACTACACGAAATCGATAATTTAAACTTTAAACTCAAGTATAAGTGCACGATGCTTTTAAACAATGTCATGTTTTGTTCTGCAATTTGCGCTTTCTAAAAGCCATTTAGCGAATTGAACTTTGCTCGATTCGTAAGGTTTGTGGGGCGGCACTTACTTTTGAATTCAGTAATCAAATTTTTGCTCCACCCCAACTAAAGGGTTAGTAGCTAGCTAAATTTTCTTATTTATTTATTCTTAGTGAATAAATATCTTTGTTGTGATTTTCAATACTTTTTACAAACTTCACTGTTATGCAACTTAAGAGACGACCGTGAAAATTATTCACAAATACTTATTTGTACAGATCAAATATACATATTTTAGGAATGATCATGGATTTACTCAACACAGTTATTGCCAATTTATTAAATTTGTTGTTCGTCAATACATTTTAATACACGATATTGGTTTACCAATTCATCGTGGTATACATAAATCTTAATTCCAGTCTCGGTGGCAAACAGCCATTAAGCTGGACAATGAGTATTGTAGTACTGATGTGTAAACATCAGTACTTATTGTACTCTGCACTTCAACCTGTCAATAGTATCACCTTTTCTTTGTGTCCTGTATTTGTCAGACCACCGTTCCATGGTCCATGGTTTAGAATATTTAAAGTAATATAACTTTGAAATTATAATCTAATTCATTTAAAACATTAAGCTACGGCTTAAGGGCATAAGTGAATACTTATACCATTAAACTTTATCTTGGTATTAATAATAGTACACATATTAAAAAGAGATCCAGTCATTTTGCTTAAAATATCAAAGATATTAAAGGAAAATTATAATCATTCTCATAAGATAATAATTTGATTTTCAACTTTTCTTATTTGTTCTCCAGTCTAAAAAAAACCTTTTACAGCACTATGTATAGAGATATTAGGCTACAGTTATTATATGCAATAATATCATTTGTAACGCGGGAGTATTGCCTCTCAGAGAGAAAATTAGTGTCCTGTCAGCACTTTGCGCACCACCCGCTCAACAGATGCATGCGGACGTTCACGTAGGCGGACCTCGCAGCCCATGACGACCCACTTATTCAATAAAACACTTTTCCTACTTCCAGCGCGTTGAAATATTTTTTTTATTTGAACGCAAACAAAAGGTGCACTCACTTTGTTAATACCTGCTTTTTAATAGTCGATATATTTTTTATCTACACCCAACGTTTTACGAATAATGAGATTCCAGTTCTGTACCTAATTAATCACAAACAGTCCACAGCCATATTTTCTAATTCCTACCTTATTTTCCCGTGTAAAATTTGTATCAAACACTACAAAACTACTAGCTTTTAACTAGAAAAGCAACCAATATCCGCTTCTGTCACGATATATCAACTACATTTTCTCTTTAGACGGATTTGGCCATATTTATCGTTCGATTCGTCTACATGTTTTAAAAGTTATGCTTTCGATAAACTATGCTCATAAACATGCTCGACTTACTATCCCAGTCGGAAGAACACTGCTTTGTGTGCCACACGCATGACGTGATCAAGAGAGCAAGTATCCAATAAAAGACTTATTGGATATTTTACCCGGGGCTCGCCAGCCACTGATGGTGAAAGTAATGTTTCTATTTTAAGTTTTTTATGTCTCCTAAAATGTAAGTATTCTTCTTTCTACAAATATTTGAATATATTATTTCAGGCTCTTTTAAATCTATTTAATTCTTCTACAAAACTAACTTCTTGTGTTGGACTGGACGAGATATCTAATTAAGCAGAATCTACCAAATCTATGTTTATTAAAATATACGATAAAGTCTGAAAAGAAGAAATATTTTTAATCCACAAATATGGTAATATGGCAGAATCATATATTTCATATTCACTTAAGACACATGAAATACGCTATATATAATATATATATATATATATATATATATATATATATATATATATATGTATATATATATATAACTATGATATAAAATCAACTGTCCATGAAAAATAGTACAAATTGATAGAGAATCGGTTGAGGCAAGTTATGACTTCGTTGGCTAAATGCATATGGATATAACTGATAGTATAATTGTCTCTATCGTACCTCCCCATTACTGCTATAAACACGATCAACATTTTCTTTAAATACCTAGTACTGTATAACTATGTGTTGATTGGTCCTTAAATTATACAAATATACAAATATGTCAAACGTTGTTAGAAGTTGTTAGAAGTTTTAACAAAATTTTGAAATTAAAACAGAAAATATCGTTGTCATCTGAATGGTATCTGGAACCGCAAGTTTTACCCAAGGTTTATATCCGTATATTACTTGTTTACTGTGACTTTAAGTAAACAAATTCTAGAGCTCTATATACTTATCTGTATTTTTTCAACTTTAGTATAAATTTAGAAAACTAAATACACAAATAACTTATTGGAACGAAAGCAGATTCACTCACACAATATCCCTTTAGCAAACTACGATGCTGCAATTTACGGCATGTAAATTATGTTTACAAAATCGAGCAAATAAAAGATGAGACGTGTTTAAGGGACATTGTCATCATATGATGATTAATATAATAATAGAAGTATTTGGACCACTTTATTATTTGAAAGATTATGCACTAACACTCTGTGAGCATTATATTTAGAATAAATGACAGATTGGTTCGAAGTCATGTACAGGATTACTGACAAAATTCTACGCCCGCGGACTCCGTAATAGTCACTTGAATTAGAAAAGTAACATCTGTACAAAAATATTTTACGTAAATAAAACAAAATCTGTCGAGCGTACTCCGTTTAACATAACGATTCAAAAATACCCTTTGGATTATATTTTGCATTTGTTTATATTTTTCCTTCAGACTTTGTTATTTAACCACAATGGCTACCAAACTATTTCAAATGAGTATCAGACTACGGCTACGGTTTAATAATACTTCCCTTAGGCTTTAAGATTTTCTTATTATGCAACATTAGCCTGGATTTCATTAAAGACACAAATTACCGCAAAGTGAGAGGTGGAATTGCAAAAGATTTACCTGTCCACATAAGAAAAAGTATGTAATACGAAATGAGGACAGGAAAATTTTAATTCTTTTAGGTATTTTGCTCGGAAAATTGCACACCATTCATATAATGTTCGGATGGGTGCTTTTTATTAATTGTGTTAGAGTGACTCGTTAGGCTGTTACTTAAGTAAGCCGCAATCGCATTTTTTTATGAGGACATATTTATTAAAAAGTGAATAAGAGATATAATTTAATGATTAATGATATAATTTTAAGCATTTATTAAACTCGAAACCGGCTCTGCACACTAATGGATAAAACCTCCTTAACCAAAAAATTATTAAAAATATATTTGCGTCTATATAAATACACGTTCAATAAAAAATAGACCTAAATATAATATATTGAAACAAAATACCTCAAAAAAACACAGAAATAGAAAAAATTACTTTATCCTACGAAGTAAAAATTTCCTTGACGTGAGGAAAAATATTACTTTATTATTGCCCATTGTGGCTTACTTATACTCATTTCTGTTAAATGAGATACTTGGAAAACATATATCTTACCGTAGTTCATAAACACTGAAGACAGTATTGGAAAACAAAAAAATTATATACGGTTCTGTACAAAAAAAATACTACCCAAGGAAAATTCATACGAAAAATAAGGAAAACAAAAATTGGACACGAATTAATTCGAAAAAAGACTAAACTAAATTTATCCTCTTCTACCGTTGTGCAAAACTGAAAAGACACAATTAAATAACTAATAGACACAATTAAATGAAACTACGTGATTTAGTATTATTTCTACTTTCTTTAAGTTCTTTACCCCGACCTAGATTTCGTTGTATTACAACATCTTCAAGTGGGATAAAAAAGAGCATCTTTGCTAATACTACCTGAAGATGTTGTAATACAACGAAACCTAAGTCGGGGTAAAGAACTTAAATAAAGTAGAAATAATACTACATCATGTGGTTTCATTTAATTGTGAATAATGAATTTCTACAAAATTAACGCCAAATATATTCAACCAATAGACAATTAAGATTACAACAAAATAAGAAAAAACTCAAACGGGAAAAAAATGTTGTGGGCAGACTGCACGGACATTGGACATATGGCATGGTCAAGACGGCGAGTAAAAATTGGATAGACGTCGCAAAAGACAGAACATAGACGAAACTGGAGGAGGCTACACAACAGGGTGCTTACAAAATACAAGAACAATAAAACAAAACACACTAACCATATGTGTACAAAAACACTAACCATACACGGTACCCTATAATTATGTATTTGCAGTAAACATGCAAATAACTAAGTTAAGAAAGAAAAAGCTGTATTATTTATATTAATATAAAGTTTGCATAACATAAAAGTAATTTCCTTCTACTCATTTTTAAGCAGTAATTATGGCAACTCGCTCTCCATAAACAAGCAGTAGATACTCGTATTTGGATTTTGTCGTTATAAAAATATCCTCATTAGCCATAAGTTATTTTTCTAATATTGTTAAGTTCTATCATCCTCCAAGCTATACGGAAAAAGAGATAATTATTGATAATTTTGTTATGTGCCTCTGAATAAGAGAATCTTCAAATTATCTAACATGATAGTCAGAACCATGTAAGGCGTTTAATCTTATGTAGCACTGGTCCCATACTATACATATGATGTTATTTCACTCAGAAAAAAACATGATACACTAGACGTATGAATTTATACCAGAAAAATAGCGATCAAGTGGTATGGAAACCCATTACATCAAGCACTGTTACCAAGTTTTGATGAAAATCAATGAGCGACCAAGTTGTATATAATAATATGATCTTATAGAAAATATAAATATTTATGTAATATAAGTTGTTCATAACAACATACTGCCCGTCTCATAAACCAGTTTAACACCCTTCTCAAGGGGTAAAAAACATATAATACCATATGTTGTTGAAAATTGTATTAAAAAGGTCAAGCAGCTTAAATATCTAAAAATTGTTACGTCACAATTTGAAGGTGCATGGTAAAACTCACACTGCCATTTTAAATGAAAAGAACTTAGATTATACATATAACTAACCCGATCTGTAGAATAGCGGCTATGAAAATAATTCAAACCCCACACGCATTGTACGTTTGGAACGCATTGCGCGTTTGGAGGACAATACTTATTGAATAATAAGGAAACGTGAAAGAAAATGTTTCTTCAGATGACGTGACTACTTCCCATTAAAACTAATCCGGTGTGGCAAGTGTTTCAATTGATACTATTTAGGAAATAAAAATCTAATTCTAAATTGATCAGTCTAGTTATGGTCGATAGTACTGGAGAAAGCTAATATCATATTTTGTCAGAGCCATGATAATAACTATGCCTACAGTACGGTTCCATTTTTCAATTAAAACGATTTTACGTCAACAAAATCGGAAAAAATACACGCAAAAAAACATAAATATTGTTTTAATATTTTTAATACAGATCACAAGAAAAATGTAAACAAAAACGTACTCGATCCCTCTTTAAACTTTCATCGTGCACTTAAAATAATATTTTTGTCTAGCATATGTTATCTGGCGCTTACATTAACGTGAATGAGCCGCATAAAATATAAAAAATCGCATACATATATACAGCTCAGTGCACAAATTACACATGGATGTATGATTTGAAAAAAGAACAGGTTGAGAATCTTACGTTAAAGTCGATTAGAAATTAAATTTGTATTTTTATAATGAGACATTTACGCCTAAAATACAAATTAAAATCTTGTCAAACTCATAAGTCGCAAGCAATTACTTTCCAAAAAAAATTGTTTTTGTTATTACAACCAACTTGTGTTAATAACTATAGCATAATTATTAAGAAAACGGATCAAGGACAATCTCAAAAACTTACCTTTACGCCTTAAATTTAAGATAATTTCCTTATTACTGTCGGATTTCTCCGACAGTAATAAGGAAACTACTGGCCTTATTTCTCCAAAGATAAAAACTACTCTAAACAAAGCGGTGAAACTGAAAAAGTTTTTCTCGAACGCACCAACACAGGTAGGAATATGAAAAGTATTCAAAAGAAGATATAAGTGTTAGGATATCTTGCAGCATATATTTAAACGCCGCCAGTTCCACAATGCGCTGGCGCGTTTTAATTAATTATATTAATGTTGGCATTCAACGGTGTAATGGTCAAGCGTCACCGGTAAAAAGAATAATTTGTTACATTTGTTAAAGTGGACCTTCGAAGGAGTCTGTTTCGAAAGTGAGAGAAGCATATGTATCTATATATTTTCTTATATAAATATCTACATATATACCGAAATATTTCATAAATATCTACATATATACATAAATATTTAAATATAATACCAAAAACTATTTCAATGAAGAAGTAAACCTCTTATCACTATTTGTAATAAGAGTACCTAATTTATTCGCTTACGTCAAACTCACGCCGATAAAAACGCTTATTGATTCTAACATACTATGGAAAGTAGCTCGTAGAATTATGACAATTGAAGTAATTAATTACATGCAGAGACGAAAAAATATAGTTTAAGTAAAATTTTATTATGTCTTTATTTAAAAAGTTCTTGCAATTGCATGATCAAAACGAACTGTTTACAATTTTTCTTTATACATTCTTGATATTACTGAATGATCATTGCAGTAAAAAAAATATAAAGATATTTGAGCAATGCTATCACCATTTCCAACATAAACTCTCGACGAATCAAAGAAAAACGTGGATGAAAAATACTTTAATCATGAATGAATAACTAATTTTGACTTTTACTGTTGTCCTCCATTTTGTAATATTTGTTCACCATCCGATGTGCATTTATCTTTCAGTGGGTTAAAATAAGCGGTCACGTAATCTTCGGTCGCATTCACCATAAACATTCTGGTATTCATATGTTTCATGTTTATTATATTCATGACATATATGTTTATGGTATTCATGACACCTCAAAATAATTTATTTAATAAGTAATAATAGCCCAATCATATCGCACGAGACAATCTACAAATTAATATATTTGTGTTCTTTATTCTGGAGATAAATCTCCATAAAAAGTACCATTATATTAATTAGAAAAGAAGTTTGGAGAGTCAATGATAGATCAAAAATTAAATGTCAAGATATAGCATTATATTTTAAAGCGATTTAAATAAAATCTGTCTCAATAAACACTTAATATAGCTTTATAATTTAAACACTATCATTGAGAAGAGAAATAAAAAGAGTATGAATCCTACCACGATGAAAAAAAATTTTAGCTTTCACAATGTTCAAAGTAAATATACGCTAATTCCTTACAAACTGTCGCCTTGGATTTAATTTAATTATTTCTTTTCTCCTAACTTAGATTACGGGCTGGGACGTACATATATTTCAAATAAAATCGCGCTACGCCAATAAATTTCTTCTGCGTAAAGAGTTAGATGGAAAATAATGATCAGTCAGGGTTAGAAGCTGTTGATATATTAGGCGGTAGAACTATTCAATTCTTTTATTACAAATAAATCCGCGTGATACAAATAATAAGACGATTTCCCTTTTCAATGAAAATCAAAAACCATAAAAGTCTTCTTATCATTCATAACTGAAACATTGTAACAAAATTTACAATAAACAAACTCCGTTCTGTCCTCCTCCTCTGAAGCACTACACAAAATCGGTAATTTAAACTTTCGACCTCCAAATTTTCAATGCTTTTAAACAATTGCACATTAGTGACCCAACTTGCATTTTGTGGAAGCCAATTAGCGAGTTAACCTTAGCTGTTCGAATCGAAACCTTTGTGGAGTGAAGCTTACATTTGAGTTTTGTAATCGAATTTTTGTTCCACCTCGACTCAGGGACTTATAGCTTGAAATAGATGAATTTCTATCAAAATTTTATAATTTGTTTATATTTTGTAAATAATTATCTTCAAAGTATTTAAAATTTATTAAGAGTTTACTGTAACTATTGTTTACTTTATGGGTTTAATTTTTGGTTTTGTTATTTTCACTACAATTTCTGTCATATCTTCACGCAACTAAATATATGTAATATTATGTCTATGAGTCGCTCAGACTTAGAGAATGATATGTGAAAACATAGCTGCCTTTTATATTCTCACTCTCATCCGTTACTGTTCACAGATATATTAATTATTTTAATATAAAATTAATTAACAAATATATAAAATATAAATTATAAATAAAAGAGATATAATCCTGAATATCTTTTTTCATAGGATTTTCTGCTTTCAAACAAAATAAATAGAGCTTGTTTCAAATATTCGCTAATACAAATGCATTTGAAACTAGAAAATTAAATAAGATAAAAAACAAAAGAAAATGGTGGGACATAATATACAATATCGATAAATTCTTTCTGTATATCCCACAGCAATATAAACAAAAAGGATTTTAAAAAAATACATTAATCAACATATTTCTGTTTACACGTTAATTGCAATGATAACTGTGAAAAATGAAGCAAATATATTTTTTAAATAAATCTTGAAACGATTGTTATCTTGATACTATATATTCCTGATATTATATAAATATAATTACGAGTATCCATAAATCACAATACTGGAACTTGTAAGTCAGCATTTATAATACTTAGATTTTCAGGTAATCAACCACATTAAGGCTTTGTTTACGATGCTTTTGTTCATAGAAAATTGGAAACCAATTCAGGTATTTGGTCTCCACGTGAGGATACTTATATTATTTTGTCAAAGAATATATAAAAAAGGTTTATTAGATTTGTTTATTTTAAGAAGTATCGTTACCATCCTCAAATGTAACAGTTACTTTACATTTGGGTATGGTTTGATTTGGACGTAACTCTTTACAAATACGAAAAGAGTTGCATCCGTTACTGTATTTATTCAAATGACTAATTAGTCATATTGAGAATACATCAGTTTATATTCTGCATACAGATATCAACTTTCGCTTGCGATGCCGGATTTCCGTATGATGATATTGCTTAACTCGATTTTGAAGACTTGTTCCCATGGTGACTTGTTTTCCTACTCGATTGGCGACAAAGTTGTGGAATGCTTGGGAAGATAGCGAGCAACACATTATTTTTTACACGTTAAATTTAAGTTTGTAATAATTGTTTGAATAATCGTCTGTTACGTAATATTTCTTTCCGTTTTGCAATAACTTGCTCAATGAATTCAAATAATTCTGTAAGTTGAGCAAAAATTTAACTAAGTTAATAAATAAAGAAATATGTAAATAAATAACTTTCCGGAAACTAAATCGTCATAATGAAATTAGCAATTAACGAGTAGCATACTAATCACGTACCACTCTCCTTCTCTGCACTGCACAAAAAGATTTAGCTATCAAAGAAATTTTCAACTCCCAAATTAGAAGCGAGCAAAGCTTTTACACAATTGCACATTTAGTGCTGCAATTTTCGCCTTGTGAAAGGCAATTTACGTGTCGGACCGCGCTCGATTTGCTTTGAGGAGCGTAACTTGCTTCTGGATTTGATAATCAAATTTTTACTGCAACGCATGGAAAGTACTGAGAACTCATGAAACAAATGTTTATTTATTTAAATCTATAAATATGCGTTCATTTCCTCACGCTAATATCTTTATCTATTAAGAATAAAATTTACATAAACATAACATTCATAACATAACATTCATTAACAACATAACATAGTCACTTCTATTTATTCGAATTTTCTGAAAATTAGTATTTTCTTAAGCTCACTTCTTTGACTTGGAACATGCATACAAGAAGCATATTGTACTATTTGCTAATGTAATCCAACCAACGCATGGGGGAAAATGACCACAGCGTGCCATCACACCAATATCTGGATATGAGCCTCTATACATTTTGAGATAAATTAGGTACCAAATTCCACCAAAAGATAACCAGCTGAATTTCTTTTGTGTAAAAAAAACGAGCAATTGAATACCAAAATAAACCTTGTTGCTATAATTCTTTCTTTGACTTGATAAGTTTACTATTTTTAAGATTTTATTTTCTGCAATCAAAAAAATTAGTAAACTGGTGCGGACTAAATTATTACGTACTCAGTTAAATCAAAGCAGTATGCAGGCACACATAAGCGGCGATTTAATGCAATATCACATTCCGTGTCACACTTTACGTTTTTTAGAAGATAATCCGCAAAATTGTCGCGGTTATCGCTTCATTCGAAAGGTTTCAGGAAAGATAGATTTTAGATAATCGAATCGTGAAATTGATTCCAAGTATGATGACAAAATATTAAAATTTTCCTTTGTGAATTTAAACCTCAAATTTTAAGACGATTTTATCTCTCAAAGAACCTATTATTGTGTCACACATTCTGTAAAACTATCATGCTATATTTAACCGAAAAGTGAAGAAAGCATCTTTAACAACACGCATCACATCTTACTCACTTGTAATTAATGATCACGAAAAAAGTTCTGATTAAATCTCTAACGCATTCTGCTACAAAACTTTTTTGCAGCAAACTTTCGGTACGAATCGAAATGGTGACGATGTGAACAGATAATTTTTTTTAAATTTCGAAGTAACGCTGTTTTTTTATTCCCATTTCCTGTCGTATTTCCTCATTTCTTGCCCCAGCTCCCAAATCTTTCCGCATACATTTGTGAAAATCGCAATTTCGCTGCAATATTAACTTTCATATCTCGTACATAACATCAACAATTGGCGTTTTTTGGGAAAATTTGTTTCTAAAATTCATTAAATTTTAAGTGAGATTTTGTGGCATATTATTTTTCCTCGCTGTTGTTACACGAGCTCATGTATAATGAGTCTTTATAGATATTCACTTTCTGTTACAATTTAATCGGCAACACTTTTAATGAATGTTTTCGTTAGACAAACATTTATATTAAATTTCAAGATTGATAAAGGTATACCTGTATTTAAAGTACATTATTTCTATTTTTCAGTAAAGTTTAACACTTATGATCTGGCTGTTTGTCCACAAAAATAACCAGACATATTTTCCTTTTTTAATGACGTTGAAAGAAGATCAGATTAATTACCAGCGTCGTATCATATAATCAACTGGCTACGTAAGTAGGGAAACTGTTAGGGAAAATAAATAAAGAAAACTTTTTAAACCTAATATTTGTGGCTATAAATATATATATATATATATATATATATATATATATATATCATATATATATATATATATATATATATATATATATCATATATATATATATATATATATATATATATATATATATATATATATTATATTACTTATTATGCTTTCATACAAGGTTTAAAGTTATGACAATTTCCTTGTTTTGCACCATTATTCAAAACTCGATGAGTATCGGATTTCTCTAAAGATACAAATGATTAAAGATAAAACGGTGAAACGGCAGAATGTTTTCCCGACCGCGTAAGGATCGATATGTAATATAAAAAGTAAGCAAAGGACTATCCGTTACTAAAGAAGATTACTAGAAAAAGTCCATCATTAAAGAAAATAGCTCAAGTAATAGCGCGGGAAATGTTTATTTTATTTGCAACTCAAAAAGCTGAAAATTAATGGTGTTAGGAATAAAATAAGGAAGAATAAACGCCGTACACATACGCGTTTATTTCAATTATTTTCTACTTAAAGTTTATTATAGTATTTTTTTTCTTATTCAAACAAAACCATTTCACAAACGCCTTCGATTTAAAAGTTTCTAAGAAGGCAACATTCATACATGTTGACATTCATCGCTATAATGTATAAACGGTGGGTAAATCAAAAAGTTTATATAGATTTCATGCCAATAAAATTAGTTTTGATATTCACATATTAGTAGAAAACAAGAAGAAGTAGAAAACAACTACAAAAAATTACAATGGAAGTAATTACATGAAAAATAAAAACTATTATTCAATAGGTCATGTGACAATGACGTAAATATTTTGAATATCAAAACGAATCATTTACAGTTTTTTTTTTACGCATTTCACTTACTTAAAATTACTAAATTAGATTAATTATATAGAATACTGTAACTATGTGTCACTGTATTAAAAAATAATTGAAATTAATTTGTCCTAACAATTAAATATACATCACTGAATATCTTAAGCAAAATCAACTTAAGATCCTCTTATTTCTCCAAAAATAACATCATTTTACTCCTTAGCAATGCAGTGATCATTATGAAAAGACATTGAAATAATGGTTTTAATACTTCTAAATGATATCTTCAAATAAAAGTCTGGGTGAGAAATACTTTAATAATGAATGACATGAAAAGTTTTGAATGGTTAGTTGTAATATATTCTGTATCGTAATATTCGTTCACCATCATATGTTCATTTCATTGATTAGCATAAGCACTGATGTCTTTGGTGACATTAACCATTAATATCTTTATATGCTTCCCTTTTCGATGAAAATTCAAAACTACAAAAGGTTTTTTTCATTCAGTTCTACGCTACTTTTCTGAAATACTACACAAAATCGGTAATTTAAACTTGCAACCTAAAATTATGTGCGAGCAGCGCTTTTAAAAAAATTCACGTTCAGTGCCGCAATTTTTACTTTGTGGAAGCCAATTAGGACGTCGAATTTAACTCGGTTCGAATGCTTTGTGGGGCGTCGCTTACATTTGAATTTTTGCTCCTCCCGAACTAAGGAACGAGTAGTTCGAAATAGATAAATATTTTATATAAATTTTCTAGTTTATTTATATTTTGTTAATAATTATCTTTGTAATATTTAAAATTTAGTAGATGGAGGAGGGTACGGTAACTATAACTTACTTTATTTGTAAATTTAATTTTTTACTTTTAATATTTTAGGGATCTCAAGTGTTTAAGCTCACATAAATAATATTATGTCCATGAGAAGATCGATCATAGATAATAATAGCCTTTGCTATTCCTACCCTATATATGTGACAATCTTACGCCATTGCTGAAAAAATATTTTAGACTTTAAATAGTGTCCAAACCTATTCGTTTTTTTAATATAAAACGCATTAAAAACTTTGAAAATTACATGAATAGATGTTTTTTTTTTAAATAATCTTTAATGACTTTTTAAATATAATAATTTTAAAAACATTTACAAGAAGAATAGTGTATATAGTATTTGCAAATATAGTCACCGAATAATTGAGAAAATAAAACCCACAGCATGCCTTACAACCAGCAATTCGACGTCAATACCTATATATTTCAAGATAAATTACATAACCAATAACATTAATTTAAAATAGTTTTGTAATTGAATGTTTGCTCCAGCCCAACTAAGGGACTAGCTAAATTTTCTAATTTATTTACTTAGTAAGTAATTATCTTTATTGTGTTCAAAATTTAATTGAAATGTACTGAAACTATTACTTATTATATTTAATTTGCGTCCTTAATTTTTTTTTATACTTCCACTACTATTTTAAGGGATTTTATATTTTCATGTAATTTACATTATGTATTTGAAAAGCTCGGACATAGAGAATATTGACATAGTAGCTATTCTATTCTCACTCTCTTACGGTATAACAATTTTCCACCATTGACAAAAATTATATAAAACGTTAATCAATTAATATCCCAATCTTTCAGTTAATTTACATTTATTTATAAAAAAAATATAAATTTAATATCGTCTCTTTCAATAGGTAGTAGACTTAAAAGTAAAACTTATATATATCGTTTATATATGAGTTTTTCTTTTAAGTCTATTAAAAATGTCAATAATTACATTAATTTTACGTTATATTTAAATACTAAAATACACGTTACAAGTAAACGAATGACAATCAACGTCAACAAAAGTACCAAAATATAAAAACATTTTTTGAACCCATTTCCGCATCAAGTTCCTCTAAATTTGAAGCCTCAAAGAATCTTTTTATTCTCTCTATCTTCGTAATGACAGAATTTATTTCACTGAATATAGTGAAAAAATTCGCTGATAAGAAATTAACATTTGTATTTTTCTATTTTTGGTATCAATTATCTGCAATCAGGAAACATATTCGTACAGACTGAGTAATATGGATTTAATGACAGGTAACAATATCTTTAGAAAAAAATACTCATCCCAAAGTTGGAATTACCAGAAAAGGCTTTCAAGTTAGAAAAACGTATTTACCTTTTGAAGGCTGTTGTTCTTTATTTTCGAGAAATTTGTCTACATAAGTAACCTACACACGTGTTTAGTAAAAGATCCTTGTGAGAAGCAGTATTTTTCCTAACAAATCGAACTCCTTTCGTTAGGTTCTCCAGTGTCAGTAACTATGTTATTTAGTGACTTGCAAGGTTCCCAAAAGGATAAATTTGTTGAATCATTATGCTCAACTTTAAAAATATTATTTTTCATATATAAGTATATTTTGGATTTTTCTCCATCAGTACTTTGTGCAGTACCCGCTCGTCAAATTTGAGTAGTGTCTACTTAATAAAAGACTTCTTCTCCCTTTGCCTTTCGTTTCTTATGTAATGACCATGTGCCGTGCTTATCCGGAAGAGGTCACGGTTAGATTATAACCCTTACTTTTTCTGAAAGTTACCTTTACAAAAAATGACTTCTAAACAATGTTACTATTTTGAGAAAGCTTCTTGGTAGCGCCACATTCTTTGAGATTACTAATAAAATGTTCGCTACATAACAATGAAAGAAAGGGAATAATGGTTTTCAATTCGGAATTTAATGAGCTTCTGATTAATATTCAAGTTTACCGTTTTTGCTAATTTAAGTTCTCATTCATGATGGATTCATTGCCATTTAACTGAGGATAAAATAACTTCTCGTGCTCTATCCATTCATACCTTAACGACACTAATATATTCGAATACAACACCGAAGAACCAAACGCTTCGCGAGTCATCATATATCGTGTCTTGTATCGTATCACTTTGAATTTTATGAAGTATACAATATTATGTCAATTTCTTAAAACCGAAAATAGCAAGAAGAAACTGAAAAGTTCAAAATGTATTTCTAAAAAATTCAAGATTCACCCTTTCTTTTCAAATAGACTTAGGAGAATCTAAAAGAAAGAAATATAAATTAATTAAACATTCAAAAATACTTGAAAATATCTTAACTACAATTGCACAATATAACGTCTCAAGCAAGGATTTAAATTTAAAAATTAACTCGATGTTGTATAAACGTTACACAAAGCGCACACATTTCCATAGTTTTATAAGATTATTACGTTTCATGTATCTTTGTCGTATCTATACTACGTTTCTGAACTGTCATCTCCATTAACGTGAAAATTCATGTGTTAAATGTTACAGTTTTACGAGCAAATATTAACGCGGAATTTTTATTACTTTTTACGAACTTCACTGTTATAGCACTTAAGAGACGACCGTGAAAATTATTCACGAGTTCTTATTTGTACAGATCAAATATACATATTTTAGGAATGATCATGGATTTACTCAACACTATAATTACTAATTTTTCAGACTACCGTTCCATGGTTTAGTATAGTAATTATATGTAAAGTATGTATGTAAAGTAATTTAACTTTGCAATTATAATCTTATTCATTTATACCATTAAGCTACGGCTATAATGGTATAAGTGAATACTTATGCCATTAACCTACATCAGCTACTATAAGTAAGAAAAATAAAATATTCACTTGAAGGCGACGCATTTTTTTCCGCTTTAAAATATATTTCCAGAGAACAAGAAATTGAAACCAATATTGACAAAAATTGTTAAAATTTATGTCTGAAGACCATAAACAGACATAGCAATTTAGTAACGATCGCGCTTTTTAAAACTTTACATTATATTTTCGGCATTTTTCTAACTTTATTTTTCACTTTATTTTCTTATTTCTACACATATTAAAAAGACAATACTTAAATAGTACACATATTAATAAGAACGAGTCATGTTGCTTAAAATATGAAAGATATTAAAGAATAATTATAATCATTCTCATAAAATAGTCATTTGATTTACAACTTTTCTTATTTGTTCTCCAGTCTAAAAAAAACCTTTTACAGCGCTATGTACAGACATATTAGGTTACAGTTATTATAAGCAATATCATTTGTAACGCGGGAGTATTGCCTCTCAGAGAGAAAATTAGTGTCCTGTCAGCACTTTGCACACCGCTCGCTCAACAGATGCGGATGGACGTTCACGTAGGCGGACACAGCCCATGACAATCCACTTATTCAATAAAACACTTATCCTACTTCCAGCGCGGTTAAATATTTTTTTTATTTGAACGTGAACAAAAGGTGCACTCACTTTGTTATTGCCTGCTTTTGATTAGTCGATCTATTTTTATGTGTACTCAACTTTTTACGGATAATGAGATTCTGGTTCTGTACCTAATTAATCATAAAGAGTCCACAGTCATATTTTCTCATTCCCACCTTTTTTTCTAGTGTAATATTTGTTGTGAATACTACAAAAATTAAAAAAATATTTAAATTAAACACCAAGACTAGCTCTTAATTAGGACAGCGACCAATACTCGCTTCTGTCACGATATATCAACTATATTTTCTTTTTAGTCGTATTTGGCCATATTTATTGTTCGATTCGCATATATGTTTTAAAAGTTATGTTTTCGATAAACTATGCTCATAAACTAGCTCGACTTACTATTACAGTCGAAGGAATACTGCTTTGTGTGCCACACGTATGACATGATAAGAGAGCGAGTATCCAATAAAACACTTATTGGATATTTTACCCGGGGCTCGCGAGCCACTGATGGTGAAAGTAATGTTTTTATTTTAAGTTTTTTATGTCTCCTAACATATAAGCATTCTTCTTTCTACAAATATTTCAATATTTCATTTCGAGCTCTTTAAAATTTATTTAATTTTTCTACAAAACTAACTTCTTATGTTGGTCTGGGAGAGATTTCTAATTAAGCAGAATCTACCAAATCTATGTTTATTAAAATTACGATGAAGTCGGAAAAGAAGAAATATTTTTTTATTTATAAACATGGCAATATGGCAGAATCTTATAATTCATATTCATTTAAGACACATGAAATACAACCATGATATAAAATCAACTATCCATGTAAATAGTACAAATTGATAGAGAATCGGTTGAGGCAAGTTATGACTTTATTGGCTAAATGCATATGGATATAACTGAGGGTATAATTGTCTCCATCCTACCTCCACATTACTGCAATCAACGCGATCAACATTTTTTAAAAATATCTAGCACTGTATAACTACGTGTTGATTGGTCCTTAAATTTTACAAATATTTCAAACAGCATTAGAAGTAATTGCCTAGTTTGTTCTTCATTTTAGCAAATTTTTAAAATTAAAACAGAAATTATCGTTGTTGTCTGAATGGTATGTGGAACTGCAAGTTTTAGCCAATTTTTATATCCGTGTATTACTTGTTTACTGTGACTTTAATTTTAATTATCTGTATTTTTTTCAAACTTTAATATAAATTTAGAAAACCCAGTACACAAATAACTTATTGGCATGAAAGCAGTCTCCCTCACACAATATCACTTTAGCGAACTACAATGCTACTATTTACGACATGTAAATTATATTTACAAAATCAAGCAAATAAAAGATGCGACACATCAAGCTCAGGGAATGGCTAAGAATGTAAATGAGAAGTTACATGTTTAAGGGATATTGGCATCATATAATGATTAATGTAATATTAGAAGTATTTGGACCACTTTATTATTTGAAAGATTATGGATCAACACTCTGTAAGCATTATATTTAGAATAAATGACAGATTGGTTCGAAGTCATGTACATGATTACAGACAACATTTTATACCCGCGGACTCCGTAATAGTCACTTGAATTAGCAAAGTGACATCTGTACAGAAAGAGGAAAACCTAAAAACAAAAAATACTAAAAAAACGTAATAGAATGATAATTCCATGTTGAAAGATAATAATATTTTATGTAAATAAAACAAAATCAGTCAAGCGTGCTCCGTTTAACATATCGATTCTTAAATACCTATTGGATTATATTTTGCATTGTTTTATATTTTTCCTTCAGGTTTTGATATTTAACCACTATGGCTACCAAACTATTTTGAACCTCAAATCAGTATCAGACTACGGCTACGGTTTGATACGATATGATATGACCATTAGGCTTTAAGATAATTTCCGTATTACGCGACATTAGCCGGATCAATTTACTGTTGGATTTCGCTAAAGACACAAGTTACCGC
This sequence comes from Druceiella hillmani, assembly GCA_039881145.1. Taxonomy (NCBI): domain Eukaryota; kingdom Metazoa; phylum Arthropoda; class Insecta; order Lepidoptera; family Hepialidae; genus Druceiella; species Druceiella hillmani. The sequence goes on from JAYKKI010000014.1 coordinate 28,250,875, forward strand.
AAAGTGAGAGGTGGAACTGCAAAATATTTCCCTGTCCGCAAAAGTATAAGTAAGTAATACAAAATGAGGACAGGAAAAAGTTATTTCTTTTAGGGATTTTGCTCGAATAATTGTGCACCATTCATATAATATTCATATAATGTTCGGATGGGTGTTTTTTTATTAATCGCGTTAGAGTGGCTCATTAGGCTGTTACTTAAGTAAGCCGTAATAGCAATGTTTTATGAAGGACAAATTTATTAGAAAGTGGATAAGAGATATAATTTAATAACTAAAGCCATAATTTTAAGCATTTATTAAACTCGAAATTAATTATAATGTATTGAAACTAAATACCTCAAATAAACAAAGAAATACAAAAATTTACTTTATCCCACGCAGTACACATTTCGGTGACGCGAGGAAAAATATTACTTTATTATTGCCTATTGTAGGTTACTTATACTCATTTCCGTTAAATGAGATACTTGGAAAACATATCTCTTACCGTAGTTTGCAAACACTGAAGACGATATTCGAAAACAGAAAAATTATATACCACAATTTCAAACACAACAAGTAGCAGTCTGAAAAGGTGAATGATGTATCATGGAGGGTAGTCTTTTTATTTCACTGATGAATTTTATTGAAGAAATATTTTATTTCCCTCATTACAAATATGCTAAATATGACGAAATATGACTACTGCAAAGTAGTCACAATATTTTATTAATACGTTTCATACCCATTAACAATATATTTTATATCTGCTAATAAAAGGTGTTAGACAACCAATAGACAATTAAGATTACAATAAAACATAAAAAACTCAAACAGGGAAAAAATTATATGGGCAGACCGCATGCACATTGAACATATGGCACGGTCAAGGCGGCGGGTAAAAACTGGATAGACGTCGCAAAAGACAGAACATAGACGAAACTAGAGGAGGCTACACAACAAGATACTTAACAAAAATAACAAAACAAAAAACACTAACCATACGTGTGCAAAAATACTAACCATACGCGCTAACCTATAATTATATATTAGCAGTAAAAAACATTCAAATAACTCAGTTAAGAAAGAAAAAGGTTTACTATTTATATTAGTAATAAAGTTTGCATAACATAAAACTAATTTCTTTCTACTCATTTTTAAGTAGTAATTACGGAACCGCGCTCTCTATAAACTAGCAGTAGATACTCGTAATTGAATTTTTCGTTATAAAAATATCCTTATTAGTCATAAATTATTCTTTTTTACGTTGTTAAGTTCTATCATCCTCCGAGCTAGACACAAAAGGAGATAATTATTTATAATTTTGTCATGTGCCTCTAAATAAGAGAATCAATGTGCAACCAAAGTCATGAAAAATTAATATGTATAATATACTAATATGTTTTTATAAAACACGCAAATATTTATTTAAAATCAGTTGTTTATTATTAGTTATAACAACGAACCGCCCGTCTCAGAAACCAGTTTAATACATCAAAAATCATAAAAAAATAGAAGCTCATTACCTGTTACCGGTGACTAACAGCGAAAGAAATGAATTCACAGCAAAAACGAATTAGTTTCAATAATATTCTTATAATGTTAAAACTGACAGAACTTGCTCCATGAATGGTAAATATAAAACAAAGGGCGGTTGAAATAGAAATTATCTATTTCTATACTTCAGACTGATTAAAATATGACTCTTTTAAAAAAAAAACAATCAAATACCTAACGAGTCACGTTATTGAACGAGTCGAGAATAAAACAAAAACCGATCCGTTTTCTAGGAATAAGGATTTTTGTAGTAAAACAGTATACTGATCTTCTCCATTGGTAAAGAATATATATAATATTTTGTTGAGAATTATATTGAAAAGGTCAAGCAGCTTAAATATATAAAAGTTGTAACGTTACAATTTGCAGTTGCAACGTTAAACAGAGTTAATACAATTTTAATACAGATTATCAACAAAATGTAAACAGAAACGCACTTAATCCCCCTTAACCTTTTATCGTGAATCTAAAATAATATTTTTGTCTAGAATATGTTATTTGGCACATACATTAACATGAATGACCTGCATAAAATATAAAAAATCGCATACATATATACAACCCAATAGTACAAATTACAGATGGATATATGATTTGAAAAAAATATCGGGTTGAGAACTTACATTAAAGTCGATTAGAAAACTAAATTTTTATTTTTATAATAAGATTGACATTTACGTTATTAAATTTATTACTGCGTCAAATAATTAAACTAAATAAATACTAAAATGCTTTTTAGAATCAATAGACATATAAGTATAAAATCATGTCTCTTGAAATAAAACCCTCCTTTTCGGTATTTTAAAAATAATTTAATTGAAATGGGGTTGATAAAAAATTTTAATATAATAAAATAATTGAAACGTATAAAAACGACGTTGACAGAATACTTAGTTGGATTAGGAACATTGATTATTGTAAAAAGTGCAATTTTTTATTATCCCTCTTGTGTATTATAAAGCCATTTCTTATGTATTAGACAAACTTAGAAACTAGAAATAAAAATTGATTTTATGAAAGAATATTAATATAGACATTAGTCTTATTACATTTACGCCTAAAGAACAGATTAAAATCTTGTCAAACTCATAACCCGCAAGCAATTACTTTCCAAAAAAATTGTTTTAAGATCTTCCGTTTGAAATGTTTTTATGTATCTCGAAAAAAATGAGTTGACGTTCAAACTGGTATGTAATATTTACCAACGATTTTCAGCAGTTCCAATGATTGTTTTTCATTTTTTACTACCCTTTCTATAAACCACATCCCCCAATTTTATATCGACGGAAGCAACTGATGCACTGAATTTCCATCGATTTTTCAGGTATTCTTATGTACGTCGAAGGATTCACAATTAAATGACACTACGTGATGTAGTATTATTTCTACTTTAAAAGTAGAAATGATACTACATCACGTAGTTTCATTTAATTGTGAATAATGAGTTTCTACAAAATTAACGCCAAACATATTCAATAAGTCGAAGGATTTCAAACAGACTAATTTGTTTCGTAATGATTCAAATAAATTGCGTTTTACCTCGTAATAGTAAAGAGATACGGAATATTCAAAAGTGGAAAATACAGTTGGTATTTTACAAAAATAAATACAAGTAAAATATGGAAACTGAATAAAGGAAAATAAGTTCAATTATTCAAATAACACTACAAATGCACATGGTATATATAATTAAACATTCATGGTTACAATGCGATATGTCCCGACAGTGAAAGAAGTGGGATAAAATGATCAGTGCATTAACTAGTTTGGTATGAATGTATAGCTAAACAATCATATTGAATTTGACTAAACATGCAACATAGTCTCAGTAAAGCAAAAACACTACCATATGTAAGTTGACCGTTTGAGAACATATACAGGCTATACAAAAAGGAGCAAGGCAAAATGTTATTATTTGCGTATGTTATAGATGAAATTTTCCTTCTGAAATTTTCCAAGCCGAACTGGGTTTTTATTAATTTTAAAGTAGTCTCTTGTGTGAAACGGTTGCATAAGGAAAACTGGATCAACTTTTCCTTTTTTCGAAGTATTGGAGAGTGTCGCTTGTTTTTGAGGTTAACAATCGAATATTTACATCTTCACAAATAATGGAAAGCGAAAGAGAAATTATAAATATTTTGTCTTGTTTCATTCGAATAAAATAATATACTTGTTGTCTAAAGCGAATTATTGTTCTCCAAATGACATTATTAAAACAATTTTTTTTTAAATCAACAGTATGTTACACAATTTAGTCGCATATAAATTCTAACAAAACCATTATTTCACAATTTGAAAAAAATCCTTCCGTCAATCTAGTTCAATATGGGGATGAAACGGAATGATTTATTGCTTCCATCACATTTATATTTTATTTAATCTCTTTTGGAATAACAGCTTAAACTATTTTTGAACGTGTCGAAACTGCATATTAACGAATTCGTTATATGTTTTTATACTCACTACAACTTTTCTTAGTACATATATTATTTTCATCAGCAGTCGAAACTTACACATTCGACAGGCGAAAGTAAATTCTCTCCCCCGACTACATTTCTATTCCCGTATTTTCTTCTTAATTCCTTGTCACTTCTCGCACATCCTTTCACTTCAACAATTTCGTTTCCACCACATTAATTTCACTCACGTTTACTTTTATAAAATCTTGAAAACTAAATTTCCCTTTATTTACCTGTACGTGTATCACGATTTCCCACCGAGACCGGGTAAGCAGATGTGAAGGATTTTCGCTCACAAGACAATTTCTTGAGGTGGAAAATTTTAATTTTCCGATAATTTATTATTAAAGAGTAATTTATATCTAAATAAACATAATTAAACGTTTACCCAGTTATTAAGTTTACAACTGCAATTAGCATGTATTTATTACTCAAATAAAAAATAAAATACAAAATTAACTCATTCCCACGTCGCACATACAGCGTTTCAGGAAAAGGTAATTATTTTTTTTTTCCTTTTGAGATGGATTTGACTCACGGAAAATGTATCCTAGAGGCAAAGAGGGCTTTTTATATCCACCTTTGTTCATCAAGTTCGTACAATGTACTTACAATCCTTTGAAGAAAAATATGAACTAGGCGGTTGCTTTTTCATTCCATTCATGACTGTGTAAAATAGAAAAATAATAATGTTGTGTTAACATCTTTGTCTTAAAATAATAGAAAATAAAATATCCATAACAAAAATAAATAGTATAATAATATAATAGTATAATAAAATAATTCAGAAATAATTACTGAATATTTCCAATTGTGCAAATTTCTTTACTATCAAATAATAATCATGTTTTCACAACAAAATTCTAAAGCAAATGTTGGTTTCTCATTTCACATACTGTATATAATTACCTTATACTAATTAAGATATGAAACTAAAAACTTGTAATGAAGTTTAGATTCATGGGAAATAATAAACAATTTTTGAAGTTATACTTCTTTAGGCGCGTTATGAAAAAATGATGAGAGTGAAATTTTAAGATTCGTTACATAAAAGTTACAGTATGAAGTTGCAGCGGTTGCAGTCTCGAAACAAAAGCTATTGGCACCATCGTCGCCTCTGTTCACTGTTTTCATATTCATAGTATTTATCCACATGTTTCTAGTGTCTACATTCACACACGTGTTTTAGTTACATATAAGTGCGATTTATATATGTGCTGATAAATTGTATTCAGTAGTGATTTAAATTGAATATTTTGATTAATATATTTACTATTCGTAAATATTAGTGAAAAAATTTTCGAATGCTCCAATATAATTGAGGTTATCTATCCGTATGTATTATTTAATGATACCAAAGAAGTATAACTTCTCACGCGCGTACATAAGTACACGCACCCTTTTTATTATCATAAATGTTATGAATCACTTTGGGAAAAAATTACGAGAACTTTAGTCTCTAATTGTCGTTATGGCATAAAATCTCATTTAGCGTATTGTAATTTTTAGTTTTACTCTCTTCAAATAACAGCTGGCAATGTGTTTTTATTTCAATGATTTTTTTCTTGATTCGTTATTCATACCGGTGCCGGTGAATATTTGCATGCGATACGCAATAATATAGCATTCGATTTATTTATGTTACAGTGTAAAGTCTTAAACTAATTTTTTTAAACAAAAGCTTAATAAAATATATTAAATCCTCTAAAGAGTTGTCTTATTGGGAAATAATTGTGACATCATCAACGGCTAAATTATTTGTTTATTGAAACAAAAAATAAATACTAATAAGTTTCGAAGTGATGAAAAAATGAATTTAAAAAATAAAAAGGACAATAAAAACTCAGCGCGTCAGTAATTTCATGAAGTTTGCTCGTATGTATGTTAATGTAAAATTATCTGACCCAGTTAGCATTCAGAGGTTATAATCACAAGAACAAATACGAGTAGATACAATTCGACTGCATAACAGGTGAAAATTTAAATTTTAAGAGAAACGAATTTTAAAAAAGATATTAATTTTGCTTAATTTATCATCATACTAAATTAATGAGTGTCGATTGTATACATACATTTCCAGGTTTTCAAAATGACCTGTTATTTTTAAATAAACATAATTTCCAAAATACTTCCATATTTTCTAATTAATTCAATATTGCATACACTTGCAGGTAGCACAATAAGTAAACTGTTGTGTTTATACATCCTTCAAAATGACTACGAGGTACACGGTACGAATTTGATGTTCAAGAATAAAAACGCACCCTCTGCCCCCAGAATGCAACATTTCCCACAAGCTTAGTTTATAACACAGACAACGAAAAAGCAATTTCCTTTTCCTATAATAGTGTGGGGTTAAGCGGCGTGGGGACATGTTGATATTTGTATTTCGTTGGTTACTTTAGGTGTTAAGTAAGGGGTGTGACAACTGCAGTTGAAAATTGTTACGGTCATGTAAATGTTTAGTTATATTTATTTTTAAAATAAACCACATGCACGCACACACATATACCGACACACACACACACACATATATGTGTGTGTGTATGTATATATATATATATATGTATATATATATATATATATATATATATATATATATATATATATATATATATATACATACACGCGTGAATGCATGCACTTCGTTTGGACGCAACACACAACTAGTTTATATAATCTCTATCTTATATTAAGAAGAATATTTAAACCAAATTATAAAAATATAATATATAATTAAAAAATATCTTTTATTTTCAAATAGCAAAAAAAATATTCAAATTGTTTCGAGGCTAAAATAATTCTTAGCAGATAAACCAAACCTTGATCCTGATCCTTCCTGATCAATCCTGAATCTGATCCTTTATTGTTTCTATCACTAACTATCGGGTTTTGAATAAAGTCAGCTATTTCTTAATCATAATAACGGTCAGAATATAGCAAAATTATTTTAACTTACGACTTCCTAGCTCAGTAGTCAAACAGAAAAACTCTTACAAATTTGACATGTCTATCTGTTATAATTAAAAACCCTTAAATATGTCAATTCAATATGTACTTGAGCTACTAAAATGCATATTGAAGTTGAATATTTAAGGGTGTACAATAATAATATCTTAATGTATAATATAATAATCAGTAGCGCGAGTTGTACTCATAAATGTAGTGTTTATTAAATATTATCAATTAATTTTGTATGATATAAAATTAACCTAGTTTAAAATGTCCAAATGTCAGAAAAGATACAAGTTACTCTAAATAAAATAATGTAATTGCAACCGATTTGTTACGTAACTGTATCAGTAAAAGAACAAATGAAAATATCTTTACCGTAGAAATATCATGCCCAAATTGTCATTACGGTCAAAAGAATATTTTACTAATTTTATGGTGGCGGTTCTCCCGAGGAATACTTTGTGAATAAAATGTAAGAGTTTATATAGAGCGAACGGTCCACTTTGTTTATAAATACTACAAAATAATATGAATCCATTCACTTAAAACATCGGTCTAAATTAATTTTATGCTCATTAATTTTATGCATTTTTCAATATGAAAATAGTACTTGTCTGATACACACTAAATGAAAGAGTAAATTTGAAAATTTACTGAAATTTTATTAAATTTGCAGCTGTAGGTGGGCTAGTACGTAAACAAAGTATGGTATAGAAATTAAAATTATATGTCTGCAATTTATATGAATTAAAGATATGCTATAGATATATATATACACATTTTGAATTTTGAACAAAAATAGAAGTGACGAAAATATTGTATCGTCAAAAAATTTCCCCTAAATGGCTATCAGTTTTCATAAAATCTACACACATTATTAGTAATTTACAAGCCAGGTAATAAGCTATAACTAATTTTCCGGAGAAAAAATATATTAGAAGCAAGTCTAATACAATTCTTAAGCAAATCGGGTGTATTCGCACAGCAAGGACAAGAGTGAGAATAGTGAAGAGTGCGCAGCACCACAATGAATAACGCTTTAAAAGTCTAATAAATCAAACCCATTATAGTCTGATCAATAAAATAAAGCAATACAATTTGATTGCGACATCACAAAAATAATATAAATATACACATACGAGATATTTGTACAAAAGTGGGTTGTGTGAGTCAGTGTAACGTGACTACAATTGATTCATAAAAAATTTCGGCAAATATAACATGAAACAATTGTACTTCAATATAACTATTACAATTTGAGAATCATCTTAAGCGACTAAATTTTTGTGGACATTGTAAATTTTTATGAATTTCATCCAAGAAACAAATAATTTAAAATGACTCGGCAAAGAAGATATTTTTCGAAGCTAAATGTCTCATATTTTCTTGAAGACAGGTTTTCAAAATACATCTTATGATACATGTATCTTTATAAAACCTTTGTTATTTTAGTCAAGTCTTCCTACTTATACACAGCAGTACACAATGTCTAACTCAATAATGATAGTGACAAATCTAACTGATTTAATATTTGCTCGTATTTAACCATACTACGAGTACATGTGGTGGTGCTGTTTATTTAGTGCACCAACAAGTTTCAAACCCTAATAACAGACACTGCCCTTTACCCTAATACGTCTCTGTCCCCGGGGAGCATATTTTGGAACACCTCCACTCACCCCCCCCCCTCCCTATAATTAAGCTCCAAAGAATACGGAAAATTTCATCATTAGTATATAGAAAGATAAATATCTGATTATCGTTGAACTTGACGGAGATGAATAGTTTCAAAATATATTTTTTCTTTTTGCATAACTTTACTTAACCAGAGTTATGCAAAAAGAAAATTCCAGTAATTTTGTAGGTTTTAACATATGATAAAACAAAGAGGAAAACAGAATTTATAGCGATCAAATTAATGTTGTGACAGAAATAATATTCAATAAACCTGGACGCAAAACTGAAATTAACTCATCTACACTTCTCTACCAAAGCCCTGCAAAAACCTAGCAGCTTTTATTTCATTACTTTTTGCGGTTAACTTTTTAAAGAAGAACTTGATACTGTCTTTGATGATGCAAAAATCTGATTATTTCTTTTCAATCATTTTATAATTAGGATCAAAACTGTTGCATAAATACATTAATATATAGAATTATTACAGATTTTGACTAACGTATTAAAAGTATTCGATAATATTTTACTGGAACTTTCCATGTATTAATAACAAATTAGTAACACGAATACATTGTCCTTCAAATGCAAAATCAACAATTGGGGCGCCACCCATCAGATTCGGACAGACGTGCATTGCTCGGGCGGACCCCACGGGCGCGTGACGGAACACTTGTTCAATAAAACATTTCTAATGCTTTCCGCGTACCCTTCTGTAATACTGTGTTGGTTTATTAGATGTTTTCGAATTATTCGGGCGTTTTTAGGCTTGTGTACCTAAAGGATTCAAACAGAACGCTATTATCGTAGCAAGGTCGTCTATCCGTCCATCCGTCACTTAGTTTGTCAGAGACTTCTAACCTATATACAAAATAACAGAGATTTAACACATATAATGTGATAAATCTCTGAAGCTGGGCTCAAAATTAAAAATGGTATTTGAAAAGATTTTAAAAAGACTGCCGTATAAAAAAAGAAGCAAGAAAACAATTGTTTTTCTGCCGAGGCATGAGTGGCATCGTTGAAAAGATTACTGTAGTCACTGCACCTGAAAGCTGCAACTCGATCCAAATATTATCCTTCATTTAAACTATAAATGCTAAATATAAAACATTAAAGAATTTATGAGTAACAAAATCAAAATATTTTTCAAAACTTCACGATATTTTACACCTGTAAAAAACATGCGCAGCAATATAATTTTAACCAACTTCACGAGGAGGTTTTCAATTCTACTCGTATATTTTACGTGTACATTTTTTGGCGGTGATCAGGCTTAACTTCGGTAACCTTGCACAGATTTTAACGATTCTTTTTTAAAAGTACTACTTCCTCGTTGGTTTTATATAAATTTCGTCAGGTTTTGATAATGCACTCTGGAGATATTCTAAGACACTGCTCAACAGATAAGAGCAAAGGGCACCTTTGAAAAAGTTGCCTTTTGCTTTCCAGGGTTCGATGTTGGGCCGGAGGATGTTGACAGAACTCTTCAATGATGAAGAAGAGATTAATCGAATTTAGGCTTTTTTAAATTATTTTGACGAGTCTTGCTTCCAAAAGTAGTGGTAAGATGCCCATAACTCATAACTCGGGGGAAAAAACAGAATCCTGTTAAAATCATTTTGTTGTTCGCCTATCTGCCAAGACTCATTCTTATGAACGGCAATTAATATCGAATACTAAGTTCTATATCTTCACGGTCCTGTAAAGTCAGTGCTATAAAAAGATACGGCTTTTCTAATATCACGTATATTGATAATAATTCGTCCAATAAAACATTTTCTCCATTTCTCATTTCCATTGATCTAGAATCTTAAAATTCGCTACAAAGGAAGTTCTCATAGCACAAGAAAATTAAATATCATTCATTTTGAATTTCCGTTCATTTTGAATTATTACGCGATAAATGAAATTTTTCTACTGTTTTTTTTTATATGTGTAGTACGTTAGATGAGTGACGTATCAAGTTTTACGATCTGACATAACGGCATGGAACCTTCAAAACTCTAGTTTACTTGCACTTGACCTTTTTTCCACTTCATTGGACACTTCAGAAATGTCGTTATGAAGTACGGTGTTTCACGATTGATCGATCGACACGATGTCATTATAATTCGAATTACTCAATTTTTTGTTTTTGCTCTGTTTATTGTTTATTTTTTTATACTTAGATATTTCTAAAACAATTGGCCAAGTTATTGGTCAAATATGAGATTTTCAAGAAATAAATATGTGAAATTTTACTAAACATTATTTTGATAATAATTTCTATGTCTAAAGGTCTTTAATATTTAAAGATAATTCTTCACGTTTCGATTTCGATTTGGTAACTTTAATTCGAAAACTGCATTATCGACGTTGATAAACTTGTATTTTATTTACGGTTATGTTATCTGGTACCAACTTAACTTCATTTTATCGCAATATTTCAAAGTATTTTGAAGATATTGGCAATAGAAGACAATTTAACACTTAACGTAGACGAACGTTTTTGATAGGTGGTGACTCGACGACCGACAACCGGCGACTTTCGTGGGACAAATTCGATGGTCGACTTTCCACCAACTTACTGCACACGCTCACCGCCGACTAAATAAATATCTGCCGAATGCGCTAGCATGTGTCAATCGTGCGTTCTGTTCGCTTCTCCGTTAACACATATACGTATGGTGGCGTACAATTATAATTACGACTACCCGCCCTCGTATTGAGGTTTACGCAGACGTCTGTCGTCTACGTTGCGCATAAACCGTGGTCGAATAATACGTGGTCGGATAGTTCACTGAACGAACGAAGCGAAACGAAGGAGCTACTTATGGTGAGTTTGAATCCTAATGTTATCTCATCATACGGGCTCACAATAATGTACTGCAGTAACAAATCGTAAAATAAAAACGTCCCACGACAATAATGTTTTCATGCTTACGTTTAATATCTTACATTTTTCCACGTAGTAAATAATCTATTCTATTTTTTTCTCAATTTATTGTATTAAATTTATTCTGTCAATAGGTTGTTTCATTAGTTAATCATAAAACATTTAATCAATTTGTTCAATATATTTACAATAATAACTATTTTTTTAAAAAATCGTGTAAAACGCTAAGACAAAAACCTTTCCGACCGTATTGGCCAGTTTGCGACTAAAATACGAAAAATAATTAGATTTAATTAGTATCAACGAATCTATTTTCAAAAATAAAAACTTGACTCATAATACTTTAAAAATGAAATTTTCCTAACTAGAATAAACTGATAATCTGGATGGCGAAAGGAAGTAGAGTGAAAAAAACTCAATGTTCTACGCGAGTAATTCAATTGCTTTTCAATTACTTTCAAGCACAAAATTAGATAACCTTGAATCTGTATATATTTTTTGCAGATCATCTGCAATATGATTACTTCCTTTGTTATCACTAACAATGCCAAGCTTTTTCGTTATGTAAATTAAAGTCCGGATACTACAGAAGCTTTATTATCATTTCCATTATGTTTGGAATTTAAGGTACTTCTCTTATTACGCAATGTTACGTTAAATTACTGTCGAATTTCCCTAAAAATAAAAAAAAACTCCGAGTAAATAAAGAAGCGAAACAGCAAAAAAATTTCTTTGACCTCACGAAAACAAGTATGAAATAAGAAAAGAAGGCAGAGGAAAATATTTCATTTGAGTATTCAATAGAAATAATATAAAGTAGATATTTACAAGCCGAGATTTTCATAATAGGTGGTTTTCCAAAGTTTTTATTGCGAATCTTCTAAAGAAAATATTTACTTGAAAGCAGAGCATGAAAATTAAAATCCCATCAAAAACATACAAAGTAAAAAATTAAAGTCTCGCAACGCAGTTCTTCTACCGTAAAAAGTTGCGATTACATTATTTTGATGATTACATTATTTTATTGTTATTTTAAAACTATTTTAACTAAATGAGCTTACATCATTCAATACATGAGAAAAAATCATGGATATTAAAATCGTTAATGGAATGAACAAACCGTTTCACTTTGTTTTCTAAATAACTACTTATCTCTGTGTCAAAAAGTCAAATGTTTATTAAAAATAATTTTTTTCTGTTCCTAATTTATATGATTTACAATATACTAAGATATCGGAGGTTGTATATTACTTTTCAATGACAGTGTTTTCTGACGTTCCTTTTTTTTTAAACGACTAGCATTCGGAAATGCAATAAATAAAGGACTTGTATCGCCTGTGTAAATCGTTAGAATATCAGATGTCGCATATTAATTTTGTATGACAGTGTTGTCTGTCATTCTTTTAGCGGCTAACATTTGGGGTCACAAGAAATAAAGCACAGGGTCAGAAGTTAATTGTTGGTAACATAGTTGCTGGATTGAACTGATCATTCAATTTTTTTCACACGTCAGTTGTACGTTACCCTGTCATGTGTGTCATCAAAACTTAATATGTTTACTTTTGCACCTGATCCAGCGGAAGTAAAAAATATTGTATGTAAAGAAACAATTTAGTATAAAAATAATATAAGTGTTCTATTTTAAAATAAAAAAACAGCTACACATAACGATAGTCACTGAAACAAAAATTTTTAAAAAGCGAAAAAGTTTTTCAAGGATATCCCGATTGTAATTTTAACTACAAGTATTGTATTTTAATATAATTTCATCAAGTCATTCATGTCAGGCCCATAACAACGTTTCTTAGACTATGTGCACCTTCATTAACGATTATCGAAGACAAATAAAACACCATTTCAACAAAGATAGCATCGCCAGAAGTTGATTTGGGCGCCAGTTAACATACTATAGCATTGAAGCTTTCATTATTATTTTGGGTCAAGCCGCCTACATGTCTCCCTAATAAAGCAGTTTTTTTAAAGATTTTCTTATATAGGTATAATAGCTTCAACAATATCTATAGATAGTTTACCGACGAATGGTTCCAGATCAGGACTCTATGCTTTCTAGGCACAAATAATGCCAAAGATTTCTTAGTGCCGAAGTTTTCTTGTGCAAACAAACAAGTCAAGAAATACCAACCAAATAGCAACATAGTTTCGTCGATATTATCAGGATTTTCGAAAAAAAAATCAAAAACAGCAACGTTTCAGAGCATAGGAAAAATCAAGCTCACAGTACAAAAGTTTTTTATGACTAAGTATGCGCGCCAACTATTCTATTGGATACATTTTACCATTAAAAGTGTAATAAACTTTACACTTTAAAAGGATAAAGTCTAGAATTCCTCAGATAAAACAGAAGCTCGATGGGAGCACTCCGCCCAAGTGCCCTATCCAGATCGCCTACGAGTATTTACTCCTCTTTATACGGCCACAATTTTCTCATTTCTATATATTTCAATATGAAATGTATATTCATTTTCTTGAATCTAAATTTTCAATTATATAAATATATAATTTCAATTATATGCAAAAAAGTACTTTTTTCAACCACTTAAAGTATAGTAACTGAATCCTTTAACTGAACTATTTTCTAGGTTTTTTCATCCTTCCAAATTTTGCATCCATAGATGATCTTCAATGATCTCATTTATATTATGTAAATCTGCCTCTTTCTCTCACATCTATGTACATATCGCTACGTCCGGCAGAAATAGCATAAACTCTAAAAGAAAACCACCAGTAAGGTTCCCAATCATTTTCCCATACACTTACTCAAAAATATATAAGCTAGGGTCACGATTATCTTCTCTTGTAACGCATTAATTATCGGTCATATACAAAGTTACAAATATTATCCCCTTACTTATATATAAATTGTTTTTAAAAATTTCGCAGTACATTTAAAAAAATATACTAAACTTAAAACATTTTGATTATTTTACCATATATATATACGTATATATATATATATATATATATGTATATATATATACAACCAATATCACGCCCAATACTTGCTCGGAGTGCGGTGTTTACCCGCAGAGGCGGTCTTAGCAGCTGTTCGCGGGTTTTACCCCGAGCGGCGCTGAACAATGTGCGCAAGTATCGTGTGTGCAAAAAAAATAACAAATAATTATCAATATTATTTCCAATTTCAGAAAAAAAATCAGCTTTTCAATTTTATTTTAACGACAATCAACTATTTTTCAATCAAGGAATAACATCTTTCTTGTCCGACATTTATTCCCGGAAACCGGGAATAAGTGCCGTATATATTATAAATAATAAATACATGTATATATTACATGTATTTATATATATATATATATATATATATATATATGTATATATATATATATATATATATATGTATATATGTATATGTACATATATATATATATATCTATATATATATATATATATATATATATATATGTATGTATGTATATGTATATACCTATATATATATATATATATATATATATATATATATATATATATATATATACATATATAATTGACTACAAACATGACAAACTAAAACACTGTTTCCACTTTTCCCAGTATAAAGAAATAGCCTCATTAGACTACCTTAATACACACTGATCAAGGGTTAAGCATTGAATGTTAAAAAATAAAAACAAAATCTTAGGCAGGATTCATCCATCAGTAAAAAATTAAATGGTACAGTTAAAAAATTTATGAAACAGTTGTTAATCGTGTCCAGCAACTTATTGGTGCTATTTATTTTGACAATATTACTAACAGTCTGAATAAAGCAGAAGCATGTGAAACAACGCTTATGAAAGGACAACACTTATGAAAGTAACAACACTTATGCACGTACAGTAATCACACAGCAAAACATTTTCCAGGAGCTGGTGCACTTTCTCATTAATTAGTTATGGGGCGAGAGCATAGACACGAAAGTAAAAAATGATTCTATCGACCGAATGCAGCTAGTGACGTTAGGAAGGGGTGCATCGTGATATAACTAGACTGGCGGAAAATTACTTGCGAAGTTAAGACGAGGCGAGCTGTCAGCTATGCTTTGAAAAAGTTTACCCCTTCATGTTAAAGAAATATCTGTTTATAAGTGAAGAAAAAAATGAAAAGGTTACATTCCATTATATTTGTCTTTCAATAAGTATATTGAAAGTAAAATAATTTCAAAATTCCACTGATACTGTAACTTTCTGTAATATCAAATGAAAGAGTGATCAACCAAGAGTATGTAAACCTAAAATATATAACAAAATTATCCCGGAAATAACTTTATTACGTAAATGGAACATCTGCAAGGTTTTTCCTGATAACTTTCATTGATAGTAGAACTATTTTACTACTTTTTAACTTTTGAATTAAAATCTTTTAATTTTTAAATTAAAACATTTTCCTCTTCTGATATTTTGATCTCATCGTCTTATATTTTGATCTCAAAAGATGAGTGTAACACCACGCAGGATACACAAACGACGTTTTAGTTAGAAATTATTTAATAAGTGTTTGTACAAACAGGACTCTTCACATATTGAATATATTTTGCGTTAATTTTGTAGAAATGAATTTCTATTAGGAAAGATCTTCTTTGCTCTCAATCTTTGCTAAGAGCCCACCTGAAGATGTAATACAACGAAATCTAGGACGTAGTAAAGAACTTAAAGAAAGTAGAAATAATACTACATCACGTAGTTTCATTTAATTGTGAGGACTCTTCAACTAAAACTTACTAAAAATAAAAGACATACGCAAGCTACTAATTTTCCAACCGGATGAAAAGCAAAGATGTATCGACATTTTTTTTTAAATATTTTAAAAGAGAGAACCAAATATTATTTAGATAGGGTAACTTTGATTTTATCATTTTGGGAATTTTCTAATCCAAGCTCAATCTCGTTAATTTCCTTCCTTTCCATACATAATTCGTTCTACGCACGCCTAACAAACGATATCGTAAAACTGTTCTGTATATTTTAGAAAGTTAAAATTTTGCTTCTGTCCCAAATATTTCCTAACAGTACAAATTTAAGAACATTGTTCTGAGAAGGAGCAAGTTTGTTATAAAAAAGCCAAAACTTTTTGCAAACTTTTCAAATTCTTGTAACTCATCCGTTTAATTGATAACCCTTCCAACTATATTATGAACACACCAAGATTCCTAGAAGTTCACTTAAAAATCAAAACATTATAGCGACAATTCTAGATCACAAAACTTTTGAAAAATTTGTAATATTTTTCTTACACCTATACAAGAATGTTTTCCACATTACAACTATATTAACTATTTACAATTGATTATATAATGAATCTAAGTACATGTAACATAAATATATATAAGTGGTTCAATGAGATTAACATGTGCCCTCAAACATTTGAAGTTTTATGTCCATCTAAGGATATAAGGATAAAGATATAAGGATATACTCTAGTACGGATTTTCCTCCTATTAATAGAATTGTTTTACTAAATTTCTTATTTAGAAAATTTAACAGAATTTCATGATCTTTTTACAAAGCCAAATTTTATCATATTTAAACGTAATTCCCTTGTTAAATTATGATCAAGAATTAAGCACTGCGGAACATGGTGTTTACTGACATCGTCTCAATTGTTAAGTCTACCATCAGGCTAATACCAAAAATTGCAGGACAACGCCATCAAAGTATATGTATGCGAAACGGACGAAACGTAGTTTAAATATAAAAAGCAATAACATCACCAAAATGCTTTTCAATTTTATACTCTTGAAAAAATTCTGTCCGTCCAGTTTGCTGTTTTCTCCATTTGTAATCTTAAACGGGCCGTCTAATCCTTTACTTCTGGAAAAATTTTCAGTTACTGAAATAAAAGGGATATTAATGTGCTTTCACAGAAACACCATGTTTTTTATTTTTTTTAATTCCATTTGGCGGTAAATTACTCCTCAGCATGCCCACAATGCCCAAATACACAACTGGACCCTCAAAATCTACTTTTCTATCCAGCAATTCCATCGGTTCTCTTCAAAATAGATGGCAACTGGACTGAAAATG
Source organism: Druceiella hillmani (assembly GCA_039881145.1). NCBI lineage: Eukaryota > Metazoa > Arthropoda > Insecta > Lepidoptera > Hepialidae > Druceiella > Druceiella hillmani. The sequence goes on from JAYKKI010000014.1 coordinate 28,268,415, forward strand.
TCCTACTCTCGGAAAAAACTGGTGAAGTGGCCAGAGCTGTACTTCACACTTTTGGCTCCATCTGCAATCGTTTTTCCCTTTTTCTTCACTTTGTGCACAAGCCATAGACACGCCACCAACAAAAACAAAAAAATTCCTAGAAATCGTATTATTATTGATCCAATTAATTATAACAACTTCTATATATTTTATAATTAATATTTCCTACTATTTAAATCTGAGATAAACCTAATTAGACAAAACGTTTATAAATCAAATGAGTAAAAAATAAACACGTTATCACACCCCAAATTTCTGTCTTCTGTTGCGGATGAATACTTAATGAGTGCGTTTCAATTTATTTTCGAAAGTTAGACTATTTCAACTATTTCACTGCAGGCTGCTGCGGCGAAATACCCGCGTAGGTGCGATCCGTTTTCCACCGGGGTTGCAAAATTTTCCGTTACGGTCGGATTCCTAATTCTCTTAGACATTTCTGCACCTCTGTGGGAAACTTTTACAAAGCAACTTGTAAACTCTTCGTTGGGTATAAATAATATGCAGAATTGTGTGGGCACGCAAACTAATCATATTTCGGTAATTAAGGGGTGCAAGGCTTTATAGTCTTTATAGTCTGACTTTAATGAATCGCCCCGGGCCTCTGAAGTATCAAACTGTGAATACAATTTAAAATTATGATTTTATGTGAAAAAATATTGTACCTAATTGACTAAGAATGGTATTTTTCAACACGATGAGTTACGTTTTAAAGTTTAATAATTTGTTTGTACTGGATAATGTTTATTTATTTATTTATTTATTCCAAAACCCACGCACAACTTACAGATTTACCGAATGCCTCAACTATAAGACAAAAATAAAACAAAAAGCGGAGACGATATATATAAAAACAAAATAATTTAATTTGTTTCTACTGTAACTTGTGATCAATAGTGAACTCCCAAACATAATCATATTCCTAAAGAGATCAGTAAAGCAGAAAAAACGTCAAAACTGAGAGCACATCGCGAATCAATGCGAAAAAAACTATGACTTTGTTCTTTCACGTAACAGCGCACAGCGTAAAGCATTGTTCAATAGATTATCAATATAATAATTTGATATTTTTAAAAAGTGCATTACAAAAAGCAATCCCCGTCAAAATTAAAAATAAATTACATCCGACTATTCCTATTATAAAATTAAAACGCAGTAAATAATTATAATAATCATATATTTCGTAGTACAAAATCGATGAAATTATATTTTCTCCAGCATGAACTTCGTACCGAAAAAAGGTGGAGGGTTGTTTCAAAAATTCCACGGACTAGGGAGTTAAATACGGTCACGGTACAATCGATGTCATGGAAGTTGTGAAAATGCCGCATGACAAATCCTAGTACCCTGTAAGTTATCCTGACAGGTTTCGTTGATATGACTGTAGAACTTTCTGATTCCAGATTTCCCGGCTCACATTTATTTGACTTCGTACACTTAAATACTCCACTGGAAAACAACTATATACTTTCACAGAAGGAAAAATAATTAAGAAATGCAGTTTTTGAGAGAAATGTTATTTTTGTTCTACGTATTACTGAGATAATTTATATGTGTATATACATATGAACTAGTATAATCTTAATAAAAGTCTGATGAACAAATTTTTGTAATATGCATAGTTAATACATTCAATTATACAAATTCGTACCAATATAAACACTTATTGGTATTAACGTACTGTGGACAGTAACTATTAATAATTACGACAATGGAAGTGATTACATGAAAATAAAAACACTTATTATTCAGCAGCTCGCGTTACGATGGAGCAAACAAAATTTTTCGATCTTACTTTCAAATGTAATTACAGCTTTTCATCTTTTTTTTGAAAATCCTGATAATATCGACAAAACTATGTTGTTATTTGGTTGGTATTTCTTGACTTGTTTGTTTGTACAACAAAACTTTGGCGCAAAGAAATAATTGAAATTATTTTCCATACTTTTAGCCATTATCTTAAAAAAAAAAATATCGTTATAAATTTATCCTAATGATGGAAAATGTATCATTGGATAACTTAAGAAATATCAACTTAATTAATCAATTGGAATAAAAAAATGAATGGTTACTTTTAATGGTATCTTCTCTTTTACACGATTGTTTCACCACCATATGTGCATTAATCTTATAATAGATTAGTATAAGCAGTGGTGTTGTCATCAGATGCTTTCATCATTAATATTCTGGTATTCATATGTTTAGTATTTTAACCCTTTATTTAAGAATAAATTATCATAATTCAACCATATCGCGCATTCTTAAGCTCAGAATTCATGTCAATTCAAATAATAAATTCAATTAAACTGTAGATTGACTTTTGAAATCACTGCAATCCTGTTGATTAAAAAAAATATGAAGCGTAATGAATAGATTAAAAATGGAGTGTCAAAATTCGATAAATACGATATTTTGTAACGATTTAAATAAAAGTATGCCTCAATTAACAGTTTCTACGGTCTAATAATACTAGCACTGCAACTGAGAATACAAATATAACTTTTTAAGTACGAATTCTACGACGATATTTTTGTTTAATAGTATGGTTTAAATAGTTATAGCTATTTAAACCATAAGCATTTAATTAAATTATTTGTTTTGTTCTAAATTACCACTTGAAGTTTATTTTCCATTTTTAGTGCTCGCGAATTTACGACGTATCCATAATAACTCATTTATTGAAATCGGTACAAATATTTGCGATGTTTAATAAAATTAAACATACTCAGTTTTATCTACATAATATATATATTTTATACAACTACAGGTAGGTCTATACATGAACGCACATCAATATGTATATATATATATATATATATATATACATATATATATATATATATATATATATATATATATATATATATATATATGGACATATGAATCACATTCCCTCTTTAGGTTTTACGGTAGCCAGTGCTTTAAGCCCATACTAGTTGACCCATGCGAATAATTAGCAAATAACCGAATAGTAATATAATATGAAAATAAAGAAGAGAAAGGTATTTTGTTAAATGTTATTAATATGCACAATATGTTTTATTGTAAAACAATAAAAAGTAAATATTGGCTTTCTCAGATATGTTTTTTTCATTTCTTAATTTCTCAAACTTATTTGAAAACAATATTAAAAATAATGTGATTGTTGTTTATTTTTTGACCATATATGTATTTAACATAAACAAAAATATTATTGAATCTACAAACTCGTGAAAAAGCCACGTATAACTATCCGTGCGAAAATACTAATTCCGGTAATTTCAATCCTGTTCTTTTGGCCGTCGGAACTTAAGTTTTACAAATGGTTATTAATGGCTAAAAGCTAGGTTATTAATGGCTACCTTTATTGGGAATTGCTTTTTTGTCATTTAGAAAGGCATGATTGGATCAGAAAGTGTGAAGTTAATATTATTTCAACAGATTGTCAATTGATAACGCTTTTTAAAATATAAACACCTTTAAGAAATAATAAGTAAGAAATTAAAAAAATATTTTTTTAGTTCTTTGTTTATTTTTTGTCATTAATGTTGAAGGTGACCGTCAAAATGATAGATCAATCATTGGTTTTTATGAAGTTTTAAGAGATATATGGCGTACCGACCACAAAAACACCATTGAGAAATAATTTATGGAGGTGTATCTGTACATAATATACATCAGTCTACTAGTATCTTCGTTACTTCGTGCTTTTTAAAATATCTGTACTTATATATTTATGTGCCTACAAATATTCTAGTTGCTGTACGTCTTTGTATATATCTGAGTTGAATTGCTTACCTACCTAGCTACATAGTAATTTATAGTCACTTCGTGTTTTGTTTATACTTGTACATACTTATCTACCTACCTACTATATCTGAGACGCTTCATGACTTTGTATGTGCATGTATATACTTGTCTACCTATTTACTTTGTTATTTTCTTGCTTACGACAAGGCGAGTGAAACAGTCCCAACTCAATGAGCTTATTCCTCATCAGTTAATAATTTCTGGCCAACACTTTCCGACTCCTCTCTCCTAATTTTACTAAAGGACAGATTTATACCATTCTTCGTCGTGCCAAAACTTTAAAGATTTTGGTCTTAGAATATCGTCAAATTTTGTTATTTGATTATCGTATGTCATTCAAACTCTGTTACGACACCTGTATTATACACTATTGGTAAATTCTATGACCTGAATTCCTTCTATTCCATGGTTAAATTATAGTCAACTTTTTATGACACTACACTGGAACCATTGAAATAAAAATATACTCATCCAAATTGGTTGATTAACGGCAGAGAAATGATATGACATACACAAAACATGCCGCCCACTGCATCGTTAGAGTAAGGAATTGGGATCAGCGTACGGGGACAGAATTTCTACTTGAGGTCCTCATATATTAAGCAGACAGTTGGTACCTGGAACCCAATGGCAGAGTTTTTGCTTGAGATTCAAGATACTAATTTAAGAACAGCAGAACCTCAAGTCTCATGGTTTAGGCAGACAGTATCCCTGCAGCATCAGGATTTTGGAGTTGAAACTCGAAGTTTAATAACAGAATCTCTGCTTGAGACCCACAATACTAATTAAAAAACAGCAGATCTTCAAGTCTCACTATTTAAGCAGGCCATATATCTATAGCATCAGGATTATGGATCAAGGATTGAACGTTGCATTGTCATGGTAACCGAATAACGAGGTCACCATAACGTTGCATAGTCATAATATCAGGTCACCAAAACGTTGCATTGTCATGATATCAGGTCACCATAACTTTGCATTGTTATGGGAACTGAATACTGGCCAAAATTTTATTAACATCGGTTAAGTAAAAGTCGCTGAAAAATCGATTACAAAGTTTTAATAAACAACAACAACTTGCGGAAAGTAAAGTTAAATGAAAACGTTTAAAATCATGGCTTCATCCATTTGTATACATGGCTTTATCCGCCCGTACATGTTCACCTACCTATTTACTTTGTTACTTTCTTACTACGTCAATACAAATAAAACGAGTCCAAAATCATGAATTTCCATTACTGAAGAATTCCTGTCACCATTTTCCAGCTCCATAATTTTAGCCTCATTTTCCCAGCTCCGTAATTGTACCCTGATAAAGAACAAAGTTATGTCACCTTAGTCGTGTCGTATCAGATTATCGTTAGACCAATATCATCCAAACTCGATCATGGTACTTGTGCTATTCGGTATTGAGGAATTCTATGGTATATCTTCATTTTCCGTGGTCTGATTCTAACTAAATTTTCAGGGATCTATACAGGAATTAATCCAAATTAGTTGCTAAATGCCAGAGGTAGGTAATATACGCAAAAATATATTCAGTCAAATTGTGTATTTTTGTTCTCGATTAAAAATCAAGTGTCAAGATTCAACAGTATATTTTGTTAGAATTAAATAAAAGCCTTTCTCAATAAATAGTTAATAAAGTCTTATAATATAAGGCTTCTCAGTCCTAGTGACTGAGAAGCCTTATTAAAACGAGCGTGTATAAGTCATACTCAGGTATACGTTTATTTGCTTTCGACAATTAAAACTATTTAAATAAAACGTACACCCATTCCTTGCCAACTGCTACCTTGGATTTAATTCGAATATTTATTTTGTCCTGAATTGTTACTCTTGGAATATAAACGAACCAAATGTACGTTCCAAATAAAATCATGCTATACCAATAAACTTCTTCTATTTAAGCATTTAAACATTAAAGTAAACAGAAAATTGTCGAAAATATATCTCTAACGCAATTTACTGTTAGAATCTTTTGATTATGTTACGCGGTAACTACAATATTTAACAAGGTTTATTTTGGTATCAAATTGCTTGTTATTTTTATTAATATAATAAAATCAGATTTTAATCGTGTGTTTGGTGGGGTAGCGCCTAAAATCAGCAATCAAAAATCTTTTAAAGTCTGAGCAGAAAAAACTTTAAAAAAATGTTTCCTACCTACCTTGGAAAATGAAGTAAGGGGAAATATGAAAATTATAATCTGGTATCCGTTTCTCTTCTCACTTTGATCTGATGTGACAATCTTGCCTTCGATTTTTCTATTGCGATTTTAATTATTTTCAATATAAAACGCATTTGTTACGATCAATACGACTGACAAGACGAATAAGAATATACCGCGTTAATTATTTTTTCTTTAGACCGATACAGCTATACACCCATTACAAGCTAGCATCACCTTAGATTTATTTCAATATTTATTTTTCTTAACTCACTATTTGATATATCTCAAAACGTTTATAATCACGTTACACCAACAATTTTTATTTTCGTATAAGGAGTTAAACATTCGAATGGAAAGAAAATTATGAAAAATATATCACTATAGTAATTGATGGTTAGAATATTTTGATAATATTATACGCTAGAACTATACGGTTATTTGGCCAGAAATAAATCCGCATGATGTCAATAATTAAGACCATTTTCCTTCTTCTAATGAAAATGAAAAACCATAGGTGGTTTCTTAACAATCAGAACTGAATCATTTCAACAAAATTAACAATAAACTAATCCCGTTGTTTCCTTCTCAAAACCCAAATTCGTAATTTCAGTTTTCAACCCCCAAATTACATGGGAGCAATGCTTCGAAATTTTACATTTAATGGCCAAATTTGCCTATAGTGGAAGTTTTTAAGCGAGTCGACCTTTGCTCGCTTGCTTTTGAGTTTAGTTATTGAATTTTTGTTCTAATTCAACTGACCAACTGGTAGCTAGCCAAAATCTCTAGTTTGTTTATTTTTAATAAATAATTATCTTTATGGTGTTCAAAATTTAATAAAAATACACTGAAATTAAGGCTTATGTAATCTGCGTCATTACTTTCTTTTTGGCTTTCGTTGTTCCCACTGCCATTTTTCTAAATATTTCATATTTTTACACAACTTTACCTAAATAATATTTTGTCCATGAGAACCCAGACCCTCATTCAATGTAATGATCTTGTGCCATTACAAGAAAATTATATTACATTTATCTAAGTAATGTACTTTAATTTAAGACGTATTTACAGCTGTAAGAATATCAATAATAAATAAAATATATATAATTTTCCACATCTATTTTCGCCAAATTTTCTGATTTAGAACAGCATAAATAGATGTTATTTAAAATATTCGTTAATAAAAATATATATGAAATAGTAGCAAGTTACATACGTTCAAAAACCGGGAAAAAATGATTGAGCAAAATAGATAATTTCTATAAATTGCTTCTGTATATTCCAAAGAAAAATAAATAGAAAGAACATAAAAATCATTAATAAATGTATTTTTGTTAAACCGATAATAGCAGTTATAAATATGAAAAATTTAACAAAAATTTGAAAACGATCGTTAAAATTTTCAACCCCAATTATTAGTGAGCAGCGCGTTTTAACTATTTTTACATTTATTGCCGCAATTTGCGCTTTTCGTGGAAATTGATAAGCGAGTCAGACTTTGCTTGTTTCGAAAGCCGCTTGCTTTTGAGTTTGACAGTCGACTTACTTCACTCGGTCGTTTTACTTCACCGCATCAAAAAGATTGACGGAATGAATGAAATGGATGTTTATTTATGTAAATTTACAAATATCTTTTATATATTCGGCAAATAGTATTTTTAATGTGCGCCAAAATAAAATTGAAATAAACTATAGACCAAAAATCACACGTTTTTTTAACTTACAATTTGGAATGGAATATATCGGTGAAAAAACAAACATTTTAATAAGTATAATTTATAATTTTAGAATTTTGAAATACATTTATAAAAACATGCTGTAATATTTGCGAATATGGGTTTTGAGAATGAGGCAAAAATTTGAAAGTATGTACGTAGCGTGCTATCCGACGAGTATCTCGATTTCAGTACCCATATATTTTAATATAGATAAGATACCCGATATCATTCATTTAAAATAATTTCATGTTGTGTACTGACATGTAAATCATTCTAATAAACAATGTAGATCATTCATAAAATTCAATATCAATAATAATAATATTTTCACTTATCAAAATTTAATTCTATGATTTATGCTAAAAATACTTATGTATTCAGCGTCTTTTGTGTTGTACAAAAGACAAAATTGTCAATAATTAGTCCAATTGTTTAGGCTCTAAAAAGTATTAGGTAAATATAACAAAATCAGAAAACATCTACAGATGCCTAAAACACATCTCTCTTCATTTGACCTCGCTAAAAATAAATACACAACTTTTACATGAACAACTAATATTCAGAATTAACTGTTTGTAAAAAGATTACCTCAACAAATATTCTTTATGTCCTTATTGTTACTTAAACATAATAATAAGTTAATTATGTATAAACCTTTCCAATACCGTAAATATTAAACCGTGTACAAAATGTTTTTAAGTATGTTTCAGTTCTGTATAATACTCTTAACATAGCACTACCTAAAGAAACATACTCAAAGAACCTCTCAAATATAATACTTCTTCGTATATTATAAAACAAATAATAATATTTCCTTATTCTCAAATCGAAATTATTTTAATCAATCTAAAGCAAACTTGCAATCACTTTTTACAATGGTACTCTCACGAATAAAATAAAACATGGCAACTAATTACGGATGTCAGCAATTTTTATCCATAATATTTATTTTAATTACTTGCAGTAAGCACCATACTTTTTCATCACTTTATAGAAACAAGTCGCTCCATTCTATATCTTACATTTATTAGCATTGTCTCAATAATTTCTTCCTTTCGCTGTTATATAAAGGCATGTGACCAACCTATATGTAAAGTGAGTCAACTTTGTAAGTTTCTATGTAAATAGCGAAAAAATAAATCATGTGTATTGAATTTTTTTGATATAAATTTTATACGTGAAAAGGAGCAACGTGACGAGTTACATTACGGCTTGGTATTTTTAGTTAACTCAATTTAGAATAATAGCTTTCAGTTATTGGTCAGTCCTAATCGTTTAAATCTTTTAATCTCAACAATCAAATGTATATTTCTAAATATTTGGTTTTTATAATTTACGATTCTTATCCACGTGTCATTTTCACAAAAGGTTACGAAAATTATTTATAAGCTTTTCTTGCACAGATTTTTGGTTGCCGCTGTGAGACGCTTTGCGTCACGATTATACCAAATGGCAAACTGCTAAATTTTGAACAGAAAAAAATAACAATTGGTTGACCAAAATAAACCATGTTAATTACTATAATCTATTCTTCAATTTCAATAGTGACCTAATAAATTTTTATTTTCTAAATTTGGTCAATTAAGAAGTCGACAAAGACTAAGTTATATGAAAACAATCTACAAAACGGCTATCAGTCGACTTGAAAGTTTTAAGTAAAGTTTATTATTTTGCACTCGAATCATGAAATTTATTCCACCACGACGCCATACAAAAGTGTGATTTCAAAGTATTAAAGTATTATTTGTAAAGTTAAAACATGAATTTGAAGGCTATTCTATGTCTTAGAGTACTTATTATTGTGATATTATATGTACAAACCTCTACTACTCTGCATCTAACCGAAAAATGATGACAGGAGAAATTATTTTGAACAGCACGTGCCACGCATATCGCTTGTAATTAAGGTTCCTTAAAAATTTTATTAAATCACAATGATTTATAAGGCATTCATTACCGTATCCATGAACCTATCCGTACAAATCGAAACAGCAACAAGGCATTCATGAACCTATCCGTACAAATCGAAACAGCAACGATGTGAGAAAGATCTTTTTTTTTAATTCAGAAGTGACTTTATTTTTTATTTTATTTCTTTTCCCTGCTTTCAAATATTTCCGCATACATTTGTGAAAATCGCAATTTGCTGCGATATTGATTTTCTTATCTCGTACGTGATATTTATAAAACATAATTTTTTTGGAAAAACTGGTTTTGAATGAGTTATTAAATTATCGGCGTGAATACATTTCACATTATTTTCACTTGTTTTCGTTAGTAATATACTCGTACGATCCTTATAGATCCTCATTTCCTATTAAGATCTAGCTTTCTAACAGTCAACCTTTCAAATGATTACTTTCGTTAGACAAAACCCTTTTATTGAATTCAGGATAGTTTAGTTATACTTACATATAGTACAGTATATTTCGAAAATAAAGTATTCATGTTCGCCGTAAAATATAATAATTATGATTTAATCCACAAAAACATCACGACGGATTTTCCTTACTGAGGCGTGATATTCACGTTGAAAGAGGATTAGGTTAATAACGAACGCCTTATCACAGCATCAACTGACTATCTCTGCGAATTATTTTTGTACTAACTAAATTTGCAACGAGCGCGATGGCGCTCGCGAAATCAGTTGCTGTTTAGCGCGCGGTAGGGGAGGTCGCTCGCACGCATCGCTAATTTTTTATCTTTCTACGTGTTACATAAATTTCAAATTATAGTATTATTAGTAATTACAATATTAAAAAAATCCAGGAAAAGAAAATTCGAATGAAAATTATCGTTTTTCAAGTTGTAAATAAAGTGATAGTGGGAGTGACATTGTGGTGCGCTCACAATTTGGCGTAATGCAAATTTTGAGTGATAGTAATAATAGTGACGATAACAATTATTTTGCTGATACGGAGGATGAATCGGACTGCGAAAATACGATGTGACCTTGATTTCAGATTTTGTTATAATTTTTGTTTACAATATATATTTCCATAATTTTCATTGCATTTTATTATCCTTGTACAAGTTTTCATTAAGGAAATACCGAAAAAATTATTAAAATTGGACAATTTTTGGAAGAGATACAGTTTTTTTCGAGGCAAGGGTAAATGACATCAAAAACAAAAGATTTTTTGGCATTTTTAAGTATATATGAGTAAAAAACCATAATGCACTAAAACGGTTAAATCTATTAATATATATATATATATATATATATATATATATATATATATATATATACAAATATATATATGTAAATACCAAATTCACACCGATAAAATCGCTTCTTAATTATAACAGAAATGGAATGTAACTCCAAACAATTAGGACAATGCATACTTGCATTAGGACAATATTATTCAGCAACTCACTTTGTCAAGACGTAAATATTTTGTTTATCGTTCTTTAAAACGTACTTACAATTGTTTAATCAAAATGAACTGGGTACAATTTTTTTCTATAAGCGTTCTACTTACTTGAAGTTATTAAATGATCACTGCGGCCAAAAATAAAAGTTATCGATGAAATGCTACCTCTATTTCCAACATGCACTCTCGACGAAAAAAGTAAATCCTGAGTGAGAAATTCTTGAGTCACGAATGGAATACAAAACATGGACTGTTTACTTTTAATGCTGTCCTCTATTGTGTAACATCTCTTCTTCCAATTAATTAAAATAAACAGTTACATTATCTTCGGTCGCATTCACCATAACCATACCGGTGTTCTAACTGATATGCTTAATATTTTGATAAATTAAAACAATTGATTTAGTAATTAATAATAACAGTCCCAATCGTATCACATGAGGCACTCCACTAATTAACGTTTTTAAGCTCATTATTCTAAATATTAATTTTTCCAAAAACTACAACTTTGTTGATTGGAATGGAAGTGTGGAGAGTAATAGAGAGATTGAAAACGAATGTCAAGATTCTACGGTATATTTTATAAATGTTCAAAAAATAGGAACAATAATACATGTCTAAATAAATATTTAATATAGCCTCATAATTAATACGTCTGAGAAGACAAATAAAAATTAGCGAATATGAATCCTACCGCAATGAAAAAATGTTTAATTTTTATCTATTTATATTGATTATATATATTTCCGTTCAACTGCTGCATTAGGTTTAATTCAATTATGTATTTTCTCCTAAATGGTTGCTTTTAGAAAACAAATGGACTACATCTCAAGCACAATCACATCTCAAATAATATCACACCATGGCAATCAATTTCATTTATACAAAATGTTAGACATTAAAATTAAAAGAAAATTATCGAAAATATGTCACTAAAGCAGTTGATGGAAAGAATATTTTAGATTATATCATGCGACAGAACTATTCGTTAATATTACTAAAAATAAATCCGTAATAATAACACTATTATTTTTTCAACGAAAATTAAAAACCACAAAAGGCTTCATTTGTTTCAGAACTAAAACATCTTGACATAACATGTTAATTGCGTTCTGTTGTCTTCCTCTAAAACACTGCACAAAATTAGTAATTTAAACTTTCAACCCTCAAATTATAAGAGAGTAATACTTCTAAACAATTTCACATTTAGTGACGCAATTTGGGCTTTGTGAGAGCCAATTAGCGAATTGAACTTCACTTGATTCTCAAGCTTTGTGAAGCGTTGCTTACTTTCAAGTTTGATACGTTGGGATAGAAAATGTTTTATCTAAATCCCCTTATTTAGTTATAATTTGTAAATAATTATCTTTGTGATAATGTTACATTTGTAAATTATTATAATGGTATTGCACTGTGTACAATGTGCTGTTGTTGTGAATTCAATTGTTTTGTTTTGATGTTTTTTGGTTAGACGTTATCATTTCTGTATGAATCTTATATTTTCACATAAGTACATATTAAATAACTTATTGTACGAACATATTACTCAGTGAACACATGACCTAAAACTGACGTCACAACCAGATCATATGAATATCATGACAATTTAAATAAATGTAACGTAAATCTAACAACAATTATGATCTTGTTACGACGTTATGGTGTTTGATATAATTGTGGTACGACATTGACATAAAATTTAACTTTAACATGATTTCATTTAATGACGTACATGTTACGTACACCGTATGTAATATTTATATCATATCATGACGTAACATTAAAATTGTTATTTTACGTACACTGGACATAACAAATCAATCATACTATTACATTAATTATAAGTCATTATTTTACGTCCACTCGACTTAACAAATCAATAATACTATTATATAAATTATAAATCCTTATTTTACATAAATTTCACATAACACATCAGTCACACTATTGAAGATGGGCGTTTACACTAACCATGATAAACGTTAACACCTGTTAACTTTGACGACAGTTAACTGTTGATGAAAACTGTTAATATTAACTGCTGTCGTGTTTAGGGTGCCTAACCACGTTAACAGTTACTATTAATGTAACACTACGCCGAAAATTGTGGGAATTGTTTACGAATTTCTAAGTGTTAAGGCCTCGGGCGTTCGTCAAATGTTTATATTAATACAATAAATTAACCGTGACAATTGTATAGAGTTTAAGTCACTTAATATGTAGATATTTAAAATAGCACTTTGCTGATACCCTTTCATATTATATATACATATATTCTCGAAATAGATATTTGCTCGTAATATATATTCATTCTTTCTCCTAATATTAAATCATATAAATCAAATTCAATTATTTTGAGCATTTCTGACATTTTGAATGAATTTACAGATAAAAACGCAACCTTAAATATCCAAAAATATATAAACATAGAAACACAAACAAATATCCATTAAATAAATGTTGATTATTAACACTAAACGTTACAGTGCTTTCCAAATTTTTCAAAAAATTTAAAAATTTAATATGAATTAAAACCGTAGCGTATGCAATTCTATAAAAAATAACTAGTAATGAAGTATAAAATATTTGCACTTAAAAGTGACAATTAATTTCTTACTATTATTAAAATGACATGTACTCGTCAAACAAATATTTATCCACAAAATAAATATCGATTATTAACAATAAAAAATTACGGTGTATTTCCAAAGTTGTATAAAATTATTTCCAAAGTGACTAGTTTTTCGTCGACGTTTATTGCGTAATGCCTTTGGAAATATAAAAAGATTTAATATGATATATACCGTCGAATAATAACCGTGGACGAAAAACTGACCACTGTCATGTTATAAGCTGTCGATTCAATATATTTAATTGACGAGTATTAACAGTCAACAGTTCAACATTTTACAGTTAGCAGTTAGCATTTAACGTTGATCAACGTTAACAGGCTAACAAAATAACGATCTTATATGAGTTAATCGTCGGTAAGGCGTTGACTTCGACCGTTTATTAATTGCAAGAGTTGACCAACTGTCAACAAATATTTTCGTCAACGGCCCTGTTCGTTGACGCACATTAACGTTCGATTAAAGAGTTAACTGTTAAACGTTTTTTTACGTAGCTCTACATACTTTTACATAAGCTACAAGTCATTATTTTACATAGATTGGTCATAACGAACCAGCAGTACTATTATATTGATGAGATGGAGATAAGACAATTTTTTTAATAGAAAAACATAGCAAAATTTGATTTCAGCAAACAACGTCGAGAAACTATAAACACCATTCACGTACCAATTAACTTATACGACACGCAAATAATTCGTAGTTCGAGTCGTAAACAGTTTAGTGGCGCCATCTGACATATGTAAACTATAACTACATTTGACGTTGACGTTGACGCACATAAAAAACCGACTGTTGATATTCATTGGATAATTATTAAAAGTTACGTGCCAAAGCTAGCATGTATTTAATTTCCTCTTTGTCTAAAGCTAGTTTTCAACAATACATAGAAATGAAGCGATAATAGTAGCCGCCGATGGTTATCTGTTAGCCATTCAGGAGTTCGGTTCTCCATATCCAAAGTCCAATATCAAATTTTGTAAATTAAAAACTACCACTTGAATAGTTCCGTTCTCCACAGCCGAAATTCAACATAAATTTTGCAAAATAGTAACTAAAGTAACAACTAACCAGTAGTATATCTATTGAATCACGATCAATTTACTACCATCCATTATAAAGTTAGATTATTTATCTTCAGAACTCGTCATCACACACTGACTTGGTCGATGGTGCAATTATTTTGCAAAGTAAAAACCACCAGTAGTAAATATTTTGAATCACTTTCAATTCACTGCCATTCGTTAGAAGTTCCATTGTTCATCTCCAGAACTCATCATCAGACCCTGACCTGGTCGGCGGTGTAGTTATTTTGCAAAGTAACAACTAGTGGTTGTTAACAAATATTTTTAATCAAGGTTGATTTACTAATATTCGTTATGGAGATCCATTGTTTATATATGAACTTTTCATCAGACCATAACATGGTAAGTGATATACTTATTTTGCAAAATAACACTACCTGTAGCAAATATCTTGATTCATAGTTGATTTGCTACCATTCATTAAGTTATTCCATCGTTTATTTCGCGACTTCATCATCAAATTATCATCACATTTGAGACTACGCCTGTAGCATCCTCTTTCAAATAAAAAAAGAATCATCAAAATCGGTCCACTCAATAAGGAATGAAGTCGGCTAAAAAGGGTAACGATTCTCCTACGACTCAGGCGTGATCTTATTACATCTTATGTGATTTGTAACCTAAATATTATATTAATTATGTGTGACGTCAAAGTGTTCAGTGGGACGTAACTAACTACGCAGTCATATTCAGGTAACATTTAGGTGTTACTTTTAATGTCATTGTTACATCATTATCTTCTTGTCTTGATATCAGTAAGGTCAATATAATGTCACATTGACGTCATATTTATCGTTACAATCATTACGTCAGAGTCATATAAAAGTGTGTGAAATGATTATTCTCCTATGATCTAAAACTTTGTAATTTGTGACCTAGCATGACGTATTCTAATATCAATTTAATGTGAGTGTATTCCCGGGGTAAATATTTTAACATTAAATGCATTTACAACTATAAAAAATACAAATTGTAAATTAAATACATATTTTCGTAAAATTTTCTTGCTTTGAGACGACATAAATAGATGTCACTTGAAACAACAGAACGTTATATTTTTATTTTTTTTAATAAAACTAGCTGATACACATGGTATAATAATTTTATTTCTAAGTAGAACTGTATCTGCAGCTGCGTCAAAGAAAAAAAACCAAAAATGTTTTTAATACCAAACAAAAATACAAAAACCCAAAATGAGTCCCAGTCTTCACATACCTTTGAGTTTAAGACAAGCAGCCAATTCAAAATATAGGGAAACTAAAAATAATCAATCACTCATATCACTGCAATAGCTCATAAATACAAAGTGTGGATGATACCTGTTTACAACACAATGGGTATGGAAGATTTCACAATTTAGGCATTGGACCCAGTCTTCATTTATCTTATAAACCCTAAAGCGTTTCCCGCAAATGTTATTACTTTTACAAGAGTTTTCCCTTTAGATGTTCCTTTAGACTTTTTTGCTTGGCTTTTCTAGACAGTTATTGGCGATATTTAACATTTGTGTCTGTTTAAGCTGCTTTTTTCTCTTCAAGTTGCAATAAAATTTGTGTCTATCAAATTTTTTCTTTGGTTTTGAACATTACGTTTTTCGCACAGATCTTTGACGATTTAGGCAAAGGATTAATGCTTTCAAAATTCTGTAATGAGCTACCTCAAACAGGATTTGCGTTTTCTTTTTCACCTTGTTTTTCTGGCGGTATGACAGTTTCTGCGTCAAGCCTTAAAGATAATTCATAAGTCGATATTACCTCGACAGATTCCTCAGTCACGATACTGAATATCGTGACTGGGGGATCGTTGTTGAGACTTCAGAAGAAATGGTGGCTATGTTCTCTTAATAGAATAGCCACCATTTCTTCGGAAATCTGAAATTTAGCTAGTAAAAAGTATGCTGATCTAACACATTTCTATTTAAAGGCAAATTTCGCATACAGTGAATCCTTGAATCATATTAATGATATTAGCAATAGCTGCCACAGCCACACTTCAAAAAATAATAATAGGCTTTCCTGGATATGTACGTACAAATTTACGGCATACTTGTTGTAATACAACTTCAAAGGTTTGGAGAATGCTATATCCAATGGTTGAAATTTGTGGACTACATATGGTAGTAGGCAAACATTATATTATTAATCAGTGATATTATTTTTAGGTGATATTTCTAATGCCGTCGGGTCCGAATAGTGCAATACGTGATCTTCCAAAATAAAAATCACATCGCCTTTTCTTCGCTATAAAACCGCATCATAAAATAAACAAACTGCTCCCACTTCATATATCCCGACTCGGGAAACACTACCTTTGTTTCTGGGGGCATTCCAACTTCGAACTCTTCCTTAAATCTCTTGCCCTTCATTACGATGGGTGATGACATAATATATCCTGATTTCGTGTCACACGCCATCGTGGATACTATTTCACCTTTCTCTCGTGTTATTTGACAGTTACTCCTTTTTCTGGTCGAGAAATAACTTGTTCCTTCGGAAGACCCTTAGTCCAGGCAAACGACAGTTACTAAGCAGCTCGTGTACTCAATGACAAATCCCTTTACGAGGAACCTTGCAATCATTGTGTGTCCGCCATTTTAGTCTCATTATTAAATGAATGCCTGATTCCTTTCTCAAACACATAACGAAATGCAAAGCTTTTTAAATCTTTGTAGGAGAGTGCGTAACCAATATTATCTAATTTCAGAAGATACTGGACCAACCCTGATTCAGAGGATGATGATATAATTGTGTAGTGACCAAATTTTTGCAAATTCTTCTTTTCTGTCTTGGAACGTTGTTGCAGAATACTTGCAAAAGGTGTGCTACGAGCACACCTTAAAAATGTATATTAAACTAAGATGGCGGCTCATGAAAAAGTAGTTATGTAATATTTTCTTAATCACTGTCCTTTTGCCCCCATGTCCGTTTGCCCCATAGATATCCGACTTTAAAAAGCAAAAGAAAACGTTTGACCAAAATGCATAATAACGATTAATTTCATCTGCATATCCAAGAAAAAAATAAATAAAATACATTATACATTAATAGATGTATTTCTGTTCAACTTAGAATTGCAATCAAAGCTGTGAAAAATGACACAAATGAATTTATTTCATAAATAAATTTAAATAGGATTAGTGACTTACTATTATATGATCTTGATGCTATATAAATATAATTACAGTTATCGATAAATTGCATTGTTGACACTTAAAAGTCAACATTTAAAATACTCGGGTTTGTCACGAGATACTTCCAAGTTTTCAAAGAAATTAAGACTCTTGAATGACGATGCTCTCGTTCATTGCAAATTGGAAACGAATTCAGTTATTTGGTCTCCACATGGGGTTACTTATGTCCTTATATTGGAGAACGTATAGAAATGTATTATAGGGTTTCTTTATTTTAAAAAGTATGGCTACCCTCCTCAAACGTACCTGTTATTTTACATTTCGGTCATAGTTGGATATAAGTCTCTACAAGTAAAGAGAAAGTTTCATCGTCACTATATTTATTGAAAGTGTTAATAGGTCATATGGACGTTGACATTATTATTAGTGTTGGGACTGATATGTTTGTTTTATCGCACTGTACAGCGCAAATGAATAAACATTTTTCATAGTATTGTAAAAATTCATAGTATTGTCCCATTTCGACTTATTCCCCTGCTTGATTCGTGACTTTAGAATCAAAATGACGCAATATTTGGGAAGATTGCAACCACTACATAATTTTTAACATACTAAATTTGCGTTTGTGCTCATTGGTTTTTGAATTGTCTAATTATGTAATTCTTTTATTTCTGTCGTAATAACTTTGCTGTAAGTTGAGTAAAAAAGTTTTTACTAAGTGAATAAAAACAAATTAATAACTTTTCAGAAACGAAACTGCTTTAATGAAATCATCATTTAAGAATAGCAATCCAAATACATACCACTCTCCCTCTCACAAATATAGCACAAAAGGCTTTATCCATCATTGAAATTTTCAACCCCCAAATTATAAACGAGAAAAGCTTTTAAACAATTTCACATTTAGTCCCGCAATTTTCACCTTGCTGAAGCCAATTTGCGAGTCGACTTCGCTCGATTCGCTTTGAGGAGCGTAACTTGCTTCTGCATTTGATAATCGAATTTTTACTTCATCGAATCAAAATAACTGTTTGAATGAAGCGGATGTTCATTTGTTTAAATTTATAAATATGTATTCATTTCCCCACGCAATATCTTTTACCTATCCAGAATTAAATTTAATTACCCTGTAACATTGATCAATAACGACCTTTTTATTTGGAAGGGAACAGAAAGGTCGTTGAATGAAAGAGGTAATCATAGATTTCGCTAAGAACTAATATTTTGATAAGCTGACTATAAAATTTAACAATTTCTAATTTCATTTACGAGAAGAATGCTATTTGCATTGAAAGAATACCTATAGCACGCCATCCGACCAATAAGCATCATGTCCATCAGTATGGGCATCTTGAAGTAGATTACATACTCAATAACATTAACTTAAAATATTTTACATCATATATTAACATCCGAGCTAAATCTTTCTAATTTATTTGTACACATTCTTAAATATCAATATTGATAATAATAAATTTTTCACTTGTCTAATCTGTAATCTTTAATTTCGTTTCTCAAATTGTACTTATATAGCGTTTTTGTATAGTAAACGCAAAGTTTGTAATAATATTTTGATCCAAATGAGTCTAATCGTTTAGGCTCTAAAAAGTATGAGGTAAATATAGTTTTAGCGATTATAATTGGATAAATTGTAATAGTCATTTGATCCAAATGTAAAAATCGGATAAATTGTCCTTTGATCCAATTGTAATAATTCTTTGATCCAAATGTAATAATTAGACGAACCGTTTGGGCTCTAAAGAGTATGGAGTAAATGTAATTTTACCGATTGTAATCGGATAAATAACGAGTTAATAGTTTTTATAAAAACTAATAGTGTAGTGAAATGATTTGTCTAAACATTTTGAGTATCTTAAATATCGAATGATATATTAATTGGAGTACGAAATGTGAAATACAACGCTTTTAAATAGCCTTAAATATTACGTACCTAATCTTAAAAATATATTCAAACAAAAATCCTTTTAAATAGCATTAAATATTACGTACCTAATCTTAAAAAAAACGCTTTTAAATAGCATTAAATATTACGTACCTAATCTTAAAAATATATTCAAACAAAAATCCTTTGCCAAATACTCGCACGGTTGTGAAAGAAATATAACAGTTCATTAAGTTTAACAGTTGCATTATAACACCATAATGCAAATATTGTAATGTTCCATTATTGTGAACTTGACGTTATTTTGGTAAACATAAAACTGGTAGCATTACCCGACTATGCCCGCGTATTACATATTTGTTATTATTTTTTCATAATAATTTCACGTCATCCTTCACTTTGATTTTCCTTTATTCCATGCACTGCTTTTCGAATTCTTTAAGTCTATTTTCTCTTTCTACTTTTCTTTCTTTTCTCCGTAACTTCTTTTCTTTCAGTGATAAAAGCAGATGTGTGTGAGAAGTCTATGTCATTCCTGGACATTGTAGAGCTTTCTAAAAAAAATTTTCTGAAACTTTCCGGAAAAAACTGGAACATTCTCGATAAAAATTCCGTAACATCACACATTTTCACTACCTATGCATAGCCTCCACCACAAAACGTTCTTAGCATTGGTGGGAGACAAAGGGCTTTATTCTGAAACGGTGTGATACTGAAACATTATATCAAAACATTGAAATTTTAATTTATGGACCTTAAATTCGAATTTGAAGGCGGTTCTATGGATTAGAGCATCTACTATGTGGCAAACGTTTTACAAGCCTCCACGCTACATCTTACCGAAAAATAATGATTAAAAAAAACATTTTTAATCAGTCGGGAATGGGTTACAAATAACGCTCCTTAAAAAAGTACCGATTAAATCTCTAAATAATTCTACTACAAACCATTTTTGCAGTAACTTTCGTTATGAAACGAAATGAAACTGTCAGTTTGGGCTTCAAATCAGAACAGAGATGATATTGAACAAGTAATTTTGTAATATCGAGGTAAAGCATTTTTGATTCCACTCTCCTGTCTTATATCCTCTTTTTTCACCCCAACTTTTAAGTATTTCCGCATATATTCGTGACAATCACCATATCGCTGTGTTATCAATTTTTATATGCCGTGCGTAACAAATTGCCCCGTGATCCTGAACCCGTGCGTAACGTGCATTTCAAAATTTATGAAATTGTCGGCATGAGTTCATTGCATATTATTTTCATTTGGTACGAGTCCTTCTGGAAGCTTACTTCTTATTAAGACACAACTGTCTGATATAGCTGTCTGATTTTGAATAAAGTCTTTCGTTAAGAAAATATTTTCATTGACTTTCAATAAAGTAGATACACTTTTATTTACTGTGATATATTCCTTTTTCACAACAACATCATGATTTAGTTATGTTTCCACGAAAAGATTTTGATAAATTTTCCAAGTCCCAATATTTACATCGTAAGAGGATCAGATTAATAACTAACATCACGCAAAAGCGTCAACTGATTATTTCTGCATAAAACAATTTTCCTAAAATTCGAATAAACAATATACAAATCTATTAAGTGTATATAACGTCAACCAAATCATAAAGAAGGTCCAGACAATATTTTATTTTTCCGAGCTAATTTTAATTCAGATATGAGATAAAAGTACCTACTATAATGGTATCTCGCACTCTGTATAAAATATCATGTTTGAGAAAGATAATTTATAATTATAATAAAGAGTAATCATATTGTTAGTAAAATACATAAAAAAGCTTTTTACTTGAGGTTTATAATCGTATTGTCGTAATGCATCTTTTATTACGATCATAGCATAATTATTAGAAAGAAAGATCAGAACGAGAGTGTGGAGAGCGCTCTGTTAAGCTTTTATTTACGCTTTAAATTTAACTTAATTTCCTTATTATGCGACATTAGACCGGACTCATTTACTGTCGTATTCGGATAAAGATACAAATTTCTGTGAACAAAGTGGCAAAACCGCAAAAGGTTTTCTCGTCCGCGCGACAACAACAGGGGATTTGGAAAATGGGCGGAGGAAAATACTTCGCAGCACACATAAAAGATATTGGCGATTTGCACAGTGTGATTTTCATAATTACCCGGTGAATCTTTGTTAATTTTATTGAAAAAGCTAACAATTTCGACTGTTTACTTATAATGTTATTCTCTTTTTTATAAGATTCATTCACCACCATATGCGCATTTATCTTCCAAGCAATTATAATAAATAAGAATATGCCTTTCGGTCGCATTCATCATTAATATTCTGATCTTTATGTACTTAAGGTTTAAATAAACTACAATAACATATTTAATAGGTAATAATCACAATCCAATGATATCGCAAGACATACTCTATGCCTTAATATTTTAAGCTCATTATTATTTTTATCATGACTATAGCTAATAATTATAAAAGCTCACAGCTACTTAGGTAATATACACAATTAAACTGGAGATTTACTTAATTAAAACTGCAGCTCTGAAGATTAGAAAAAAGCGTAGAGAATAATTGGAGACTAAAATCATTACAAAATATATTGTTAAATCTTAACAAGTACTGCAATTTAACAATAAGTTTTGTAAATATTTAAATAAAAACCCACCTTATTAAATTGTTTGTGTATCCTTATAATGTAATCACTACATCTGATAAGATGAATAAAAATTGGCGATTTGCTAACTACTGCCTTGAATTTAATTCAATTATTTATTTTTGTCCTAAATGGGTACTCTTTTAGAATACGGATGGTTTGAATATACATTTCAAATAAAATCAACATCACAAGAGTCGACATCAGAATTGAAGGAAAATTTTCGAAAATATGTCGTTATAGCAACTGACGGTTAGAAATTTGATTATTTTATGCGGCAGAAATATTCGATTATTTTGATCACAAATTAATCTGCATAATGTCAATAATAAAACTATTTTCCTTTTTGATAAAAAGGGAAAAGTATAAAAGGCATCATATAATTCAGAACTGAAATATCTGAAGACAATTAAAAATATGTTAGTCGCATTCTGACCCATTTCTCTAAAACACTATATAAAATTGATAATTTAGTTGTCAATCTTCATATTATAATCTAGTAATGCTTTTAAACAATTTCACGTTTAGTGCCGTAATTTGCGCTTCACGGAAGTCAATTAGTGAGCGAACTGGCCTGATTCAAAAGCTTCTTGGGACATTACTTACTTTTGAATTTGGTAATCGAAATTTTGCTTCACGCCAACTAAGGTCCAGCAGCTAGCTAAATTTTCTAAGTGAGTCTTTCTTAGTGAATAAATTATCTTTTTTATATTCAAAATTTATTAGAAGTGGTCTGTAACAATGACTTACATAATTTGTGTCTTTAATTTTTATATTTCTAGTGGTATTTTTGTAAATATTTCATATTTCCACGCAACTATGTATAAATAACAGTATATTCAAGAAAAGCTTAGACACGGGGAATATTAACCTAGCAGACTTTTCTATTCTCACTCTCATACAATATAATTGTCTTGCAGCGTTACAGAAAAATTACATGAGACATTCATTAATTTACGTTCGAATCTCTTAACTATTTTAATCCAATTGAGATAGATATGTTTATTGTCGTCTACTTTCGTAGGTTGTCTGCTTTAAAACAGCATCAATTTATTTCATTTTCAGGTTTATTAAAATGGTAATACGTAATACTAATTTTACATTTTATTTGTCTTTAAGTATATTATAATTTTACATTTTATTTAAGTCTTTAAGTATATTATAATTTTACATTTTATTTAAGTCTTTAAGTATATTATAATTTTACATTTTATTTAAGTTTGTAAGTACTACCGTCTGTAAGTATATGTAAAGGAACGTTGCTTAATATGGACCAAAATGTCAAAGTATTAAAAGCTTTCTGAAAACGAATTCCTGTATCGAGCTCCTCTTAACTAGAAACCTTAAAGAAATTCTTTATTTTTACTTTCGTAATTATGAAATTTGTTTTACTGAATATAATGAAGAAAATGGGAATTGAAATTTTATTTTTCTATTTACGATATCAAAAATCAGAAAGTATATTATAACATAGGGAAATAGATGGCAAAACGTATATTCTGTGAATTTTTAAGTAGAATTTAAGCGTTTATACTTTTATATTTTTAAAATTTAAGCTTTTGTATTTTACGTTTTAAAATATTTTTCTAGTGTATACTTAGAATTCTTGGAATGAAAACCATTATTGACAAAAATGCGTTAAAATTTATACTTAAAGTTAAACTTGTACCAGCATATAATGTAACGATTTAAAAATGAATACACTTTTTAAAATTTTACATGATATGTACTTTCTTAATTTTTTTTCATTTCATCTTAGTTTCTCTGAGAGATTACATATCTGCCCAATGCATATAGGCTGATACCATCTACGCAGGCGGACCCCACAGCCCATGATGGGCTGTGGGGTCCACCTTATTCAATAAAACCCATCCCACTTCCGGTGCAGCCAAATAGTTTTTATTTGAACGTGCTCAAAAGGTGCACTCACTTTGTTATTACCTGCTTCTTATTACTTGACCTTCCTTATATGTATACTCAGCTCCGCATAAGTAATTAGATTCAGGTTCTGTATACCCATATGCAATAATATTTCCAACTTCCTTTCCACGTATAAATTCAATCAAATTGAACTATAAAAACGACATAAATATAAAAGTTTGAATTGCAAACCAAGACTAGCTCTTAACTAAGAATGAAACCGGTATCCGATCCTGTCACCATATATTGGCGACATATTTTTAACGATACATCGAAATCAGACGTATATACTTATCGATACATCACTATATTTTCATCTATGTACTTTTGAAAATCGATCCTCATACATCGTATTCGACCTACTTATTATAATGGAGAAAACTCCGCTTTGTGTACCACCCACCTGGTATGATCAAAAGAAAGTCTATTATTAGACATACTGTTCATTCCACAACACCAATATTGTAACGGAAATGCAAGACATGCACAGTGTTGCAGACATGCTTATATAAGACATACCTTCAATTTGGGACTGCATGCGACTGTTAGAATGACATATGATGTTGTTTATGAGTTGCTTTATAAGCCTCTTTATACCATATAAGACATAATGCAGAACTTACAAAATATATATTTTTACAAAGGCAATAATAGATAAGAAGGTGAATGAGCATCTTGCGTTATTATAAAGAGATTACAAAATTGATTACTAAACCACTGCCGTCAATCAACTTACTCTATTCCGTTAATAACGTCTCCGAAAAATTGTTATAAGACATAAAAAAAACAAAAAGTAACTTGGCAGAAAAAGAAAACATGATCTTGTCACTTGAGGGTGGCTGGTCTGTAATGGCTCACAATAATAGATTTGATGATTTAGGAAGTATACAAACGTATATCAATCGATTCTCGTTATAAAACAAGATCATCCCATTTACATTTTATATTTCTCTAGTGAAAAACCGGCTCACAGGGTTACTTAAAATAGAAAGTTTCTGAAACAAAACCCAAAATCTCAACCCAGTACTAACTTGTCTACAAGCTATGGAATTGGAGTATTTTTTGTGAAATCCTTATTAAATATTGATGAAGCCTTTTTTCCTGCTATCCTACGATGTTATCAAAGAAGAAATCTAAAAATATATATTGTGCCCTAATACATGCAGATAAGTTCGTTTAGATAAATACATGTAGCTAAGGTCCATTAGTTCTTTCGTACTATAAGGTTTATTATACAAACTTATTTATTGCGATATTCCGACAAATTCTCTCGAATCAGAGACTGTTTTTAACAATTGGTCTCATTGAAACAGACTCGAAAAATCGATTGCTAAACTTAATTAAAAAATGTCGTTTTTAAATAAAAATTTAATTAAATGTTTCCTACGGAATTTCTGAAACATTACATATTAATTTATTTTCTTTCTGTTATATATAAGATATTCGTTTTCTGTCAGGGGACGACTAATTAAGAAAACCTAACCGAGACGTTTGAACTTAGGTTATTGGAAAAAATTATTTATAATTTTAATTGAGTAGGGATATTGTTAATAAAGATCGATATGATCATTTTAATTTTTGTGTAAATACGTAAAATTTTGCCATTTTTCAAACTCTGCTGACGGTGACAGTATCGCCAACAGTTACCGACAGTTATAACAAACATCGTTATCGTATAGGTAAAATTACATATAGCTGCATCCCTACCTTTGACCACTGCGATCATAACTCCAGACATTATAAAAGTAAAAAAATATAAACTCCCATTGTGGACAACTGCGACACGTACATCATATTATAAACAACTGCGACACGTACCTCATTATTAGTCGATGGTTGTGTTAATAGTAAATGTTTAAATGGAAAATATCGTCAAAAAATACGACCATATTTCTAAACTGAAGTCGTAACTGAAGAGAACATAAATACATGATAAAATAATTTGTGTACCTAGAGGCAAACAGGTTCGTTTCTAATACATTAGACAATTCAATTGATCCAATCTATCCCACAAACAAATTCAGTGACTTGTCTCCTCATAAGCTTAAATTTTTAAATTATTAATTAGTAAGCAATAGTGCTTACTAAATCATTTTTGTACAAAGTTTACTTTGGAATCATTAGCATTCTGATAATAAGAATTGACCTTAATGAACGTCTTCAAAGGTCTATCGAAAATGTCTTGATTCCTAATATTTGCCGTCCTTTAATACCACTTTATCCATTTTTCTAAATTTAATTGTGTCAATATCTAAACTTGTTTAACTGAAAACTTCTTTAGGTACACCATGCACACTTTTTCTGAGTAGTTGCAGTGAACGAAGCTGAGCCGTCATGGTCGGGTCGGGGACGCTGAACCGGGTAAACTTGGCTCCCTTCGGCATCTTCTAAGCGAGTTCACTGTATAACACGGAGTGAATCATTACAAAAATTATGTTTTATTTTTGATCTTTATTTTATTTGAGTATAATTTAATATAATACGCGATGTTATTGCTTATAATCAATGAAATATTTCAAGTGTATACAGTTAGTGTTTAATAATTTATTTGAGACTAATTTAATATAATACGCGTATGTTATTGTATTTTTTATTCTAGATTCAATACATTTCTAGTTTTAAGAAATATGAAAGTACATAGAAATTTTGTCAAATTATTTACAAATATTAACTTTTCCTAATGGAAATAGATTGCCTACCATATCTTGCACAGGCGTAAAATTGTGGTGTAACATTAAAAAATTATACGATCGGTATAATTTTCTTAGTCACATTTTCCAAACCCTGTTTTTTCGTGATTTGTGGCGATAGTTTTAGAAATCAGAGGGGAATGTTCTATTTTCGCGTATTTTTGAAATATCTTTTGTAATAAGAGATATAAATTTTGAAAAAAATATTTTTGCATTCTTCAGGGCAGTCCCTTTCAAAATGGTATGTAACCTTTAAAAAAGCCTGCCACGAGAAACACAAAAAAATGTCTCCCTTTTTAACCCTAACATTAATATTTTAAAAAACTATCTAGTGCTAAATATGAGAATTAATGACACTATGCCAAATTTCCGGTTTCTACGTACCATAGTTTTTGAGAAAATTGGCTGTGAATATAGAAAAACGTAAATATATTCCCTTCTACGTCTTTAAAGCATGGTGCATTTTTCAAAAATTACGACAGCTAATTTTCCTACAACCTTAGTGTGAGAGAAATATATTTTTTTTTCATAACTTTAGGCAAATTCATTTCAGAAGTATTCATAATTCGGGGTTGAACAGATTTTTTTCCATATTTTTCAGTACAACTCTCAAAATTTAATTCCTATAATTATGAAAAAAGCTTTTTAAGGCCCCTCTATTTATGCCTTTCAAACGATATTCCATACTATATACGGAATTAACAAGAAATTTTGACTTCCTAATTTGCCTCCCTAAAAAACTACGAAATGAATATTTTTGAATTTTAGCCACTAAAATACGAGCGGGTTAATATCTTATATTACTAGTTCATTTTTCTACATCAAACGCTTTCTGAGAAAAACGACTGTAACGGACGAACGAAGAGACACGCGAATGATCTTATAAATGTTCCATTTTTTGAGGTACGAAACCCTAAAAACTGGTAACAAAAGGCCAATTCAAAATCTTAATTATCTAATGGATAATTTTTTGACATTGCTTTATATTTATCCTTAAGAAGGCCATGATTAACACGAGGCTCTCGAACCACTAATTATTATGATTAAATTTTTATTTTAATTTCAATTTTTTGTGTCCCATAAAATATGATTACGCTTATTTTTACAAGTCTCTGTCTTACAAGTCTCTAAATCTACTTCAATATGGCTTTAAAGCTGGTCACAACACCTCAACAAAGCCCTTGTTAAGGTTACTGATGATATATGCTTGGCTATGGATAATACACAAGTCACTGTCACTTGTGCTTCTTGATTTCAGCAGTGCGTTCAACTTTGTTGACTTAAATATACTTCTTTCGCGCTTGAAATATCTTAATATATCCCAACAATCACTTGAGTGATTTAGTTCATATCTCCATGGATGCAGGCAGTGTGTTAAGTCGTCAGATATGTATTCTGAGTGAACTGATCTTACAGCTGGTGTAACTCACGGTGGAGTTCTATCTCCTCTCCTTTTCTCAGTATTTATTGATGATGTTAAAAATGTTTCTAGCAATTATCATCTCTGTGCTGATGACCTACAAATCTATGCGCACTCGAACCTCCATTCCGTATCAAAAACCATCGACATCCTTAATCGAGATCTCGCTTCAATTGGTCAGTGGGCTCATAAAATGGGTCTTTTGGTTAACCCAAGTAAGTCACGAGCTATCATCATTGGTAGTCAAGGACTGAATTCTGAAGTAAACCTATCTAGTTTGCCGAAATTAGTGCTAAATAGTACAATAATACCATATACGTCAACTGTTAAAAACCTGGGCCTACTGATCGATCAAAATCTTAGTTGGCGTAAATGATGTTAGTCGTCGTAGTTTCAACAGGAAACACTCTTTGAAACATCTTCTAAATTGTCTACCAACTAAAACAATATTTGTTTCTACCTTTGTCAAACACTCATATTACCATTCATTGAATATGGAGACGTGTGCTATCCTGATCTTAATGAAGAATATTTGTGCAAGTTGGAACGTTTTCAAAATTTATGCATCCGGTGTATCTTCGGCCTCACAAAATATGATTACATTTCTGAACACAGGTCACTTCTCAAATGGCTGAAAATCCGTGATCGACGCCAACTTCACTTACTTCTTTTAAAAAATCCTCATAGCCCAAATTATGTTAGTGGCAAATTTAAAGATTTGTCTGCTCAGCGGTCACGTTCTAAAAGTTCGCTCACCCTACTTATTCCTAAACATACTACTTACGAAAAATCCTTAACTGTCCAAGCAGCAAAAATTTGATATCACCTGGATCCTGACATCAGGAAAATCACGTCCCTAAATATGTTCAAAAATCTAGTAAAAAGTCCTGTCCTGTCTTTCCCATCCCAAATTATATCAATAGTTTATTTTACTTATTCTTTTTAATTTTTTAAAATTTGTTTTAGTCTAATGTGCTATAAAGAATTTTCATTGTAAAATCTTTTACATTCTACCAACTAAATTTCAATACCAATTGTTATGGTTGATTGGAAGAGATTTCTCATATAGCACTAAGTCCGTCATATATACTGCACATAAAAGATTATCATCTTTTAAAGATAAATAAATAAATAAAACAAAATCTTTGGACGGTACTCTCTCCAACATATCGATTCTTATGTGTATAATGTTTTATTTATGATATTGCTTTGATTTATCCTCTGTGATTATCGAGCTATTTCAAAACTTAGGTCAGGATCAGACTATGACTGCGCTTTGCATATATTCCCTTTATGCCTTAAATTTAAGACAATAACCTCTATTAAGTTACTGCTGAATTTCGCTACAGTTACAAATTACTGTAAACTGAGAGGTGAAATTGCAAAAGATTTCCCTGTGCGCAAGACAATAAATAGGTGGTATGAAAAGAGGGCAGGAAAAAATATTTTCGCTTAGATATTTTACGAGAAACATTATGCGCAAAGATTTTCGTAATGATCCACTGTGCTTTCTTATTAATTTTATGAGAGTAACTAAAGCTGTTGTTTAAGTAAGACTTAGAAGAGACAGCTGGATATGGACATCTCGAATATTTAAATTAACCTACGTGACGATCTGTTGTGTACAACTCATTTTAGACCTTGCATACGACAATTTATTGTGGAGATAAAGTTAATAGAGAATAACAGATATACTTTTTATCACCATGTGCAATTTTAGTTTAAACGTGCACAATACAGTATTAAAGATTTTTAGAGTCTATAAAACTTTTGTTAATGACTATTTCATCCCAACTCCCATTAGTGGTTGTTATCCTTGCCTCTTCTTTTTTTCTTCTAAAACCCACCTGGAAGGAAGGTGATACTACAACATTTTCTAAATTTAAGTTCTAAGGAATAATTCTAAGTTAAGTTTCTAAGTTACATATCGAGCAAAATTTCTTTATATTTATTCTTCAATTACATTAAGTTGTTTTATCTAGTAAATTTTTGAAAATTTTGAAGTGACTTTCATCAAATTTTTCGTTGGTAATTTAATTTATGGACCTACTTTATGTAAAATAATGGAACCATTGACAAAAATGAGTAGTCAACGCAATTACGGTTTACATGGCACTATGTCCATGACACGATTTAAATAACTTTGCAAATGAAATTCATAAGAGAATTAAACTTAAATGGATACCCTAACTTAGCATATTTTCACGAAAATGGAATGATACAATTATCTATTATAATGAATATCAATGTTTAAGCAAAAATGCTCCTTTGACAATATGTAGTTCATGAATTTAGTCAAAAATTCGAATCTTCAGTACGTTTTGTCAAATTTTCGATTCGGTATATAAATTAAAATTGCGTATCTAAAAGATTTTCCAAAATATATGTGTAAATAAACCATAACCCTTCCCTTATTTCAGAAACTACTTGACCAAAAATCACGAAAAACACAAGGTTAGTAAAATTTTAATGGAAAATTATAGAAAAACTATAGGGCTTGTCCTAGATCTCGTAACTTTGAAGGAAAGAACGTATTTTACGCTTGCAAATGATAACGACTATATGTTCTCTAATAACAGCAATATTTTCTAAATACGTTTCTTATAAGTGGTTACAAATTTGAAGTCGGTTAGATTTTATTTCTTATTAAAAACTTTTATTCCTAAAACATACATTTTCAACACATTTATGGTCGGATAGTATTTACGTCGTATTTGTTTGTCTAACCTTATAATTTACGCGTACGAAAATAAACTTGTTTTATTTTTTTAATCTGAATGTAAGCTAACATAAAGATTAACTTAGTGAAATTTGTTGAACATTGGATTTTTCGTAGTTTTTATTTTTCAATATTTAATAGTATTTGTTCACCACTTCGAAGCCTTCAGTAACTATTTTGTTATTAAATTACATTGTAAGACGACCCTGTCATACACAATATATCTAACAAACTCGATACCTACTATCAACAAATCAAAGAACAGACATAAAAAGAGGTTGTTCTTTTGCGATTGTATCGCTAAATTATCGCTACATTAAACGAAATTTTAATTAATTCTCCTAATTAAGTTAACACATATTATTATTTCTTTGCGCACAAAACCAACGGCTTTACTAAAAGATGGGACAATTAAAACAATTGAGAGAACGCGCTAATGGTGAAATCCACTTTTAATAACTATTAGTTTTAATTATTTTTAGTTATAAATGTAAACATAAAATGAAAAATCATTTTGAACGATTCCTTTCTTAATTTACACAATATTAAGTAAACGTTATGAAAATAACTTTGGTAGGTTTTTGTCGACATTGTTCAATGAATAGGCTATCATTCGTTCATTACGTGTTGTTCACTTTCGGTATAATACTCAAAAGGACATAATTAACGAAGCAACAACAATTCATTGTACTCAAAGCACAGTACCAATTACATATACGAAGATAGGGAAAATAACAAAATCTAATGTGATAGTAACGAATATTTTATTTGTTCAAAAATCGGAACAAGTGTTATATTGATATAATTGTATGACTACGTTCAGCGTTCCCTTTGGCGTACAGTGCTGAATTTACATTAATTCTGCAACTTCATTGGTGGAGTGCAGAGTTGAGTCTACACTAATTTTTTAACTTTATTGATGGCGCACAGTGTTGAGTTTGCACTAAGTCTTTAACTTTGTTGGTGGCATACAGCGTTGAGTCTACACTAATTCTTTAACTTTGTTGGTGACGTGTAGCTTTTAACTCCGTTGATGACGTGCAGTACTGAGGCTATATTGATTCTTTAACCTATTTGGTGGTGTGTTGAGTCTACACTACTTTTTTAACTCCTCCGCGATGTAAAATGTGTAGTTTTCACTAATTCTTTAACTCCGTCACGGACAAGCTGTGCTAAGTCTACATCGATTCTTTAATTTCGTTTGCGGAGTGCAACATTAAGTCCAGGCTTATTCTTTAATTCCGCCAATGGCGTGAAGTGTTGAGTCTACACTAATTCTTTAACGTCGTTGATGACGTGTAAGGTTGGGTCTGCCCTAATTCCTTAACTAAGAATTAAAGTGTTAGAACTAAGAAACCAATATAAAAACGTGAACCGAGTACGTAATATACAAATATTTTAAATTCGTTATACCATATGTATGACAAAGTAATGTGGCTGTTGCTTAGTATTTAAATATATAATTCGATTCTGAAGTAATAACTGAATATTTTCAATTTTATAAATTTCCTTTTTTATCTAATGGCAATCACGTTTTCATAATAAAATTCTAAAAAAATATTGGTTTTTCATTTAACATCCTGTCAATAACATTTTCAGTATACTAGAGATACAAATAAATAAATTATCACCAAGGCTAAATTTATGGGAAAAATTAAGGTAAATATTACGAGAACATTCACGAAATATTGTTATAATTTTTTTTCACTTTGAAAAAAATAGGTGTATTTGCTAACTTTCTTCGTGGTATAAAATCTTATATCGTTTATTGTTATATTTAGTTTTGTTTTAATCATATACCTAACACTTTGGTATTACACTTTTATTTTAATGAATTCCTTCATGATTCGTTATTCATACTGGTTCCTGAAGAATTAAAAGATTTTGAAAGAACATGAAGTTTGAGATTTTTGAAGAACATGAAGTTTTAAAACGAAAGTCTTTCCTCTAATTTTTGTCTACAGGTCATGAATTTGGTACGGTATTATAAATCTTTGAAGAGTTGTCTTATTAAGAAATCATTATCTATAACCAAATTCTTTGGTAATATATACAAGGTAATATATTAAAACCAAAAAAGTCAATATATCAGTAATTACGTTAAGTTTATTCGTATATAACTTACTATATATGCTTCAACTTATTAAAAAATACTGGTCAACACTTGGAGAGAGATACTCCTAAGAACAAAAATATGATATGGATACAAGTCAACAGTTAATAAACAACAGTTAATAATTTAAGAAAAATTAAATTTCATAAAAAATGCAGCAACACGTTAATTTTTTCTTCATACTAAAATTGAGAATAAAATTTAAATGTAATAAGTATATTTTAAGGTTTTTAAGTCAAAGATTTGATGTTTTTTAATAATTCTATATTTTGAGATATATTTAATTAATGCAATACTCGTATTAAATATGATTCCGGGTAGAACAACGGAAATGCCTCATATTCCTTAAATGAGTACAAGTACAATGCTGTGTAAGCACAAATTTGATGTTGGAGTATAAAAAAGCACCCTCTGCCCCTAGGATGCAACATTTTCCGCAAGTCTGGATTATGATAAAGGACAACAAAAAACAGTTTAAATTTCCTCTAATGGTGATATTGTATCCGCGTGAGGGTAAATTGATATGTGTATTTCATTGTTTACTTGAAGCATTAAGACGGGGTGTGATAAATGCGGTTGAAAATTTAAACGGCCATGTAAATGTTCAATTATATTTACTTTTATTAGTAAATATAATTGAACCATCAAAACTCAGAAAGAAGTGATAAAGAAGGAAGACAAGAATGTGAAATATAGGAAAGCGTAATTCCAATAATTACCATCTTATTAGTTAAGATCCTTAGATTACTGGTCTTGAATGGATAAGGAATGGCAGCTGTCAAAATGAATGTCATCTGAATGAAAGGAGAATGTATGTAACATGTAAGAATTCGTTAAAATATGATATGACTACTTCTAAGAATTTTACACCAACAGTGGAGAAGAGTTTTATTCATTTGAGATGGAAAGCTATTTGAGAAAAGCAGGTATTATCTATCAAAAGACCAAACCTCCAGAGAAGATGTATCTACAAGCATCTTAACAGGACTGTGGTTAAATAGCAAGCTGTTGACTGTTTTATACCAATCTGAACAAATATTTTTGGGCAAATATAGTCAATACCTTTGTTTTAGAAAGGCCGGAAAGGGTTCAGAAAGGCCTTTGTTGATAGAAAGGCCAAAAACCAAATCTCAGCCATGTCAGATTACTTGACAACCCAGTGATGGTACCTGTTCCCAAAAACACAAGACAAAGTGAAGACAAGAAAGCTACCAAGTACATTTTAGTTGAATATCCTGACAATATAGTAGAATATAGGTTTTATGATACAGACACCAGACAATTCGCTACGAACAGGGGTATAATTATCATGGAAAAGACTGAATGTAATTCTGAAACGGCTCAGTAAAACTCAAAACTTCAATGGAGTTTCCAATGGGGAACTAGTTTGCAATTAAAAAAGGCTAAATATGTTAGTGAACATAATCCTTCTCAACCGTTTACAGGAAGTCTCATTTATCTGTCAATACTGACTCGACCAGATATTACATACAGTATTTTTGAGCCAATTCAATCATTTTTATTCCAACTTATAATAAATATTTAACAAAAAAATTATGTATGCTTCAATATTTTAATTTTTTGTCACTATGATCGTAATTATTATGTTTGTTAATTTTTATCAATGAATTTAATATAACTATCTTATTTTATGAAACTAGCCTTTTTTAACATGTTGCCAAATATTAAGTAAATGATAAGTAAAATATTAACTGAAAATATTTTCATTCTAATATTTTACAGAATAGACATCGTATCCAAATTTTCGTAATTGTCAAAAGTTTTTTTATACTAATTTTATAGCAGCAATTCTGTCGAGGATAATATCTTAGAGCAGGAACTATACGCACATCGAGCAAACGTCCACTTCATTTCCGAAAACTATGTCTTCACACACATCAGTTTACATAAATCAACAGATTAAATTCACAGTATTCTATATGGGCATAGACTCTAAAACACTCAATGTAAAAATATAACTTATTTCACATGTATTAAACGAATAAATAAATTTAAAAATTTACTAAAATTTAATTATGTTTGAGTCCGTAGCTGAACCGAGGATGTATATAACAAAAATTAAAACCCTATGTTTACAATTCATATAATTTATAATATATTTTGATATGAGAGATATTTCTTTTATCTGTACCGACAGCTAAAACATTAATTACAAAATGTACATGTTTTTACTTCTGAGCGATAATAAGAGTTAAATCAGCATAGTAATCTTCAAAATTAGAAAATCTAAAAAATTTACTTGAGAATGACTGGGTCAATTTTCTTCAAAGTTACACATTATTACACTTTGCTACTACTTAAGTCGTTTTCACAGGAAATTATATTAGGGTACTTCTCATACAAAAATTAAGCAAATTTTCCGCGTTCACACAGCAAGGGCAGGAAATGTCGGGGATATGAAACAATGATAAATGCTTTTTAAGTCCCATAATCCAAACACTTTATAAGACCAACAATGAAATAATACAATATAATTTTACCACAATCTCATAAAAGAGATATACCTACACGATATGGGTTTGCGCTGTGTAAAAAAGTAATTGCAACATGACTATACAGTTTATAAACCAAAAAATTCAACAATATCAATACCAACCCACTATATTTTAATGTTACTATTATAATTTGGAAAGTCGTCATCAGCCACCAGATTTTTAAAAATGTTGGCAATAGCAGAAGGTATTTAAATTAAAATTAAACATTTAACACATTTTAGCGGAACCAAATGCCTCATGTTAGCTCCAAAACACATTTTTAAACCTATATGTATCTTAAGATACAGTGTTCGCTGTTTTAATCAAATATTTCACTTGTTAACCACTATGGAGAAGTAGACATTTATTTTTTTCGTAAATGAAATATGCTATTAATTTGCCACATTATATAGAGAGGTCCAGTTGATCTAGGTACATAGTATTGCACCAGCAATTTCCGAGCCGTATAACCAGATACTGTTTCCTTTACACGGAGCATTTAGAAGCTGTTTTACGCTCTCCAGAATTAATCTCCAAAGAACTCTGAAAATGTCATCATTGGTATGTGAGAAGATGATGAGACATGATTGTCGTTGAACATTGCGGCGGTTAATAACTTTTAGATATTTATCACAATAACAACCAGATTCAGGCAAAAAGAAAATTTCAGTGTTTTTACAAGTCTTATCGTGTAGCAAAGTCACAGAGTGAAAAAAATTGTAGCGGATAAGTTAATATTGTAATATACCACCGATTTATAATATTAAGAAACAGTTGACATATAAATAATTGGACAATATCTAGCGAAAACCATAATAACTGACATACTTTCATTTCTTTATTTTATGGTTAATTGTGATAATTTGAGTTTCATAAGTTTTCTTAACTCGGAACTGTCACCACGCCTTATTTTACGTGTGACCAGAACTCCACAGAATTTGATGTTTTATTTGTAATTTCAACATTTATGTAAATTATTTTTTCCTTCTTAAAAGTC
The DNA here is from genome assembly GCA_039881145.1 of Druceiella hillmani. Lineage (NCBI taxonomy): Eukaryota > Metazoa > Arthropoda > Insecta > Lepidoptera > Hepialidae > Druceiella > Druceiella hillmani. The sequence continues at coordinate 28,305,251 of JAYKKI010000014.1, forward strand.
ATATTCCTTTCTCCTTCGTTAAAAGTGGTTAAGTATAGTCCCAATAAATGTGATAGCACTTCAGACAGAAAATTGCCACGTATCACAAAGATATGGAACGTATGACGTTGATTGTTTCAGTTTACAATTTTCTTATTATTTATTGTGAAATGTATATTGTAATTGTTTAAGCATTTCAGTTTTAACACTTTATCTGAAAATTAATATTATGCCGATTTGCAGCTGCGTTTTGGACTTACTTTTTATCATAATAAAGTGATAGTCATTAATCGTTTAAATAAACTCAGAGGCGTGGAGTGCATTTTTACCATAAACATTTTTTTTTTAATTTTATACTTTTCCTTGCAATTTAACATAATGTGCGGATACTCGTTTTTTAATTGTGTTGAAACTAAATTTCTATTGGCAATGGATTGTGAAAAACTTCGCGAATATCCATGCCAGTTTATATTAATTTTGTATTTGGTTACCGTTCTAAGAAAAAATTATGGTGTAAGTACAATATACTTGGCGATTGTGGTCCAAGTAGGCAGTATATGGTTAGTTACTATAAAATATTATCAAATATTTTCAGTGCGTAAATTAAAATCTGTTGTAAATCTATATTATATTATATTTATAAAACTGCATGTATCCTAATGATAAAAATAATTTAAAGGGGAATAAATTTGTAGCCAATTTTTGTCTTACCGAAAACGATATTGTAGAACGCTAAGTTAATAAGGAATATAATAATGAATTAATAATACAAGTACGTAGCTTTTCTGGTGCGAAACCAGTAAAGCACCATCGATTTGGATGCACCCGCCCATCAGATTCGAGCGGACGTCCGGCACTCGGGCGGACCCCATGGTGCATGGAGGATCACTTACTCAATAAAACACATATACAGCTTCCTGCTGCTTGATGCTACTTCTGTTTACTAAATGTTTTGGTGAGTTCGGCCGATTTTAGAGTTCCACACCCAAAATATCCGAACGTAACGCTATTGCCCTGGCAACGCGTCTATCCGTTCATCTGTCCATCTCTTAATCTGCGAGAAACTCCTAACTTCCAAAAGAAATAAGGTAAATACTTAAAAATCATGAATTCACGTTCAACTCAATATTAAAAATGGTATTTTAAAAAGACTTAAAATTATATTTTAAACTACTCGCTTATAAATAAAGAGGAACAGAAAAAATTGTTCCTTTCCGCTAAAGCATGAGATCCATCGTTAAAAAGATCTATTTTAGCAGAATACAAATATATTTAATTTCCATGTTTACTGAAAAATAACGATTTTTAAATGCATTTTATTAAAAGATCTTCCTTATAAAGGTACAAACGTAGGAAGCTGTAATTCGACTCTAACATATTCTTTATTTAGACAATGAAAACTCAGAAGGGCTAAATGTTATATAAAAAAAGGTATCAATTTTTTTTTCATTTACACTATTTAACGCATGTTATATTTTTAATTGACTTAAAAAAAAAGCAAAATTCTAAATTCGATTCTTATATTTATACGTAAATATTTTTTAGGAATATTCACCCATAGTATCGGTAAACTTGCACCGATTTCGATGATCCTTTTCTTTAAAGAAAGGAAATATCCCTGATGATTTTATATTTATTTCGTCAGGATCTGATGATGCGCTCCGGACATATTCTAAGGAACAGCTCAACAAATGAGACTAGAAGTCTCCTTTGCGAAATTTGCGACCGAGTTTGAACTTGTTTGTCTTCATAAGTACTTTAGTTACGTGATCTGGTGATGAGCCTCTAACAATAGTGACAGAACTCTTCAATGGGGTAGACCAGATTCATCGCTTTAGGACTCGTTTGACTTGTATTGACGATATTTTCCATATTGTTTACAAGATTTTTCATCTTTAATCCTAAGCACTGGATAGAATCTAAATATGGAGATAAAAGATAGTGACAGGAAATTCTTAACAGTGAGGAGTAAAATAACCGGGTTCAGTCCAATATTTTGCCCTCATTTAACTTGTCTTGATGGATCCTTTGTTCAAAAATACGGACTAGAAACCCATATGTTATAACTCAGAATAAAGAAAAAAAAATATTATAGGATCACTTTATCATCCGTCTATCTGTGTGTCTGACAAGATCCCTTTTATTAAGAACGACCAGAGTTATCCCGTTGGAATTAATTTCAAATACTAAGGTCTATGTCCTCACAAGCCTATAAAGTCAATGCAATAAATAGGTACGGTTTCCTTAACATTACTTACGTTGAAAATGACCCACTCATCAAAACCATGTATTAAGCGTATTTTCGTTGACCTAGAATATTGAAATTTGGTATTATAAAAGCTCTCTTAACACAAATAAAGGAAAAAATCGTTTGTGTGTGGAATTTTTACGAGATAAATTAAATCCTAATGTACTAAAAAAGCGACAAACAATAAGTTTGTCAATTTTCATTTCTTTTGTATATTTATAGTAAGTTAAATACTTAAGTTACAATAACATGTTGCAATGGCACGGAACCCTTATGCTTGGACGTAACTTTCCTTTTCTGCTTCATTCGCCACTTCAAAAATGCCGATACGATGCAACCAGTACTAAGTGTTTTCCCATTGATTGATCGATATGATGTAATTTAAAATTCGAATCGCTGTATTTTGTTTTTGCTTTATTCGTTATTGTTTCTTTTACATTAAGTAGATATCTGCAAATTACGTATGAGGTTGCTAAGCTGCCTAAGAAACAAATAAAATGAAAATAAAATTGTAATGAATATAATTTCAATAAATATACCTAAATCTAATTTCAATAAATATACCTAAATCTTATCTTATATATCTAAAAATAAACAATTTTTTTAAAATTTTAACCTCTTAGCTCCAATTTTTTTATAGAACCGATTTTTATCCGATACACTACAATGTGGATTTTACCGTTCGACATTAAATGAAAACAGGCAGTACTAGTTATAAATAATTCAAAATAGTGAAATAAACAATTCCGCCAAGAAGAAATATTTTTTTTTTCTAACAAATTAAATTGCATTTTAATATAAACAAAACGTAAACACAATTTACACGTTTATGTTACTGACCTTAGCAAAACGGCAACGGCGCGCGGTCGCGATCAAATCAAATGATTCCATCAATCGCGATCAAGGCAGTTCTAATATTTGTTCCTCACGTTCTACTTTGTTCCTCGTGTGCTACTGATATTTCTCGCGAACCCTGCTTGTGATAGGATAAAAGGTCTATTTTTTCATATTCTTTGGAAGCCGAAAGGCATACACGGCTATTTTCATATCTCTCTCGATATTTTCGTATAGCCTGAGCCGCGCTTTCGTGACATTCTCCATAAACAGAGACATTACGAGTATGAATACTTGGTTTTGAATAGTACCTATTTAAAGTAAAAAAACACAATTTAATTATTCCACGTTACGGGTCCTATCACACACAAATACACAAAAATACTTGAAATTACTCATTCACAATTAAAACTATGCTACGTGTTCTGCCGATATCACAATATGTTAAAAACATGAAAACATTCAAATAAATCGAAATAGCGCATGATATCTGGCAGCGACGAATTTTACAGCAACGTTTTTCCAGCGAGCGACTACCGGAAGTCTCCTTTGTCTCGCCAGGTAGCGATCTACATAGCAACAAATGCATTATTTCTCGTCTTTTCACACATATTGAATTTATCATTACGAGCACTGACTGTCGTTTCCACAAGTAAGTTTTTCGCTTTCACGACGGACTCGTATCGTATTATGACTTTTAGGATACAGGCAATTTTTTTTTAATTTCAACCTATTAGCTCCAATTTTTTTGTAGAACCGATTTTTATCCAATACACTACTATGTGAATTTTACCGTTCGTCATTAAACAAAAATAATTATGTTACTATTTTCCTCAATTACGACATAGTATATGCGAATGTGTCCATGTGGTAACGTACATGTATTGGCTCATCGAATTCTTGGTGAAAATACATGTGTGTTTGAAATTACAAACTATTTGAAACTATTTCTCTGAATAAACTACCGAGTTTTGTTTATTGATTTTTGGTATACGGTTGAGAAAGACCATCTAATACATGGGGATTCATTTAATGTCTAACGGTCAAATCCACATTATATAACAAACCATAAAATAAGTAAACGTAGAATATTTACATTTATGAATTTCAATGTTTTTCATTTTATAAATAATATTTTCTTTGTTATTTATCCAAATTTATTGCGTAATTTTATTTAGACAATATTTTGTTTCATTACCTAATCATAACAGATTGAATCAATTTTATTGATTCATTTACAATAGAATTTTTTAAAAAAATTAATATGGAACCAATCACACGATTTTTTAAGGTGAGCAAAATGCATCTAAAATATAAGAACCAATGTACCAATGTACCAATGTATGAGTAGTGACGAATTTACTTCAAAAAATACAAATATATATATCATGAATGTACCGAATATGAAGATTAGGCTTCGAGTACTTTAAAAATTAAATGTTTGTAACTACAGTAAATTGAAAGTCATGATACCAGAGCGAAAGGAAGTAAAGAAAAAAACACAATTTTCTATGTAAGAAATTCAATTCTTTTCAAACACAAAATAAGTTGCTTTTAAACATATCTTTTTTTTGCGGATCTTCTATAGTATTGTGACTTATTTTATGTATCACCAACTATGGCAAAATTCTCCCTAATATAAATAAAAGTCAAATTACGGTGAACGCTTTATTGTCGTTTTCTTTATGTTTGGAATTTAAAGTAATTTTCTTACAAAGCAACGTAAGCTTGGATTAACTTACTGTCAGATTTCGCTACAAATACAAATTACTCCGAGTAAATAAAGCAGCGAAATGGCAAAAGAAATTCTTCGGCAGCGTGAGAATAAGTTAAAAATAAGAAAAGACGGAGGAAAATATATTCATTTCCTTATTAAATAGACAGAACACAAAGTAGAAATTTACAAGCCCATAATAGCTGGGCGTTTCTTTATTTTTTATAACTAAAACTTTATAGGAATAACTCGCTACGAGGTTATTGCTTATACAAGTTTTTTTTGGAAATGCTTACAAAAAAAAATATTTAATAAAAAGCAAAACATAAAACTTATAACAAATCTATTAACTTAATACAATATGCTTGTGGCACCGTAATTTATTTTATTATAAATTAAGTGGAGTGTTTAATTTTAAGTTAAAAAAAGGGTTTATAATAATATATAAGTTGTCTAGTCCATCAGTAACGAAATTTTACATTTTTTCCTTAGTACCTATAGTTATTAGCAAGCCGTTCATTTAATTAATGATTACATTTTTTATAACTCAGCTATCTATGTAAGTGTAGATGTTAAAATTCGGTACTCTAGGTGAAACTGTATTATACAATACATGTGGCGGAGAAAATATAGGTAATGAAATCCTTGCTTGAATGGATTTTAAACAAACTGCATCACTTGTTTTATAACTGTTTATTTTTAATTTATTTTTAGAATTTTTGTCTGTCTATCTGAATTTTAATTTATTAGTTAATCACGCGAAATCTACTGGACGGATTTGGATGACATTTAATATGGTAATAGTTTCTATCCAAGAGCAACATATGAGAGAGAAAAATATTCTATTAACTTTTCTTATTCCGAAGTTTACGCAAGTAAAATCGTGGGGTATAGCTAGTGCCTAACGATCTATCTATACCTATAATAAAATTGTAACAGAGTGAATTCTCTAAACGGAATATATTTTTAAAAATGTGATTGATTTAGCGTATAAAATGATAGCAGAAGCCAGAAGATGTTAGAAGTATTATTTGTTCCTGTTGTTAGAAATATTATCTCTCGGCCTGCTTGTCCATACGTTAATTTGTTCTTCAATCACACTAAATCTACTAGACGGATTATGATTAAATTTAATAAGGTAATAATGTTTACCCTCAAGCAACATATAGGATACTTTTTAACTAAATGTTATAGATAAAAAACACACAAAAAAACTCTTAGTAACTTTTGTTATACCGAATTCTACGCAAACGTACAGCTAATAATAGCATAAAAGTGTAACATTTAAATTATAATTTTAATGTATATTATAAAAAAATCTGTAAATATGAAACTGCTGTGTAGTATCATTTTTAATAAATAACCAGTTTTATATATTTTATCCATGCCTCCATGACTTTAATTCAGTTTTTTCCATCAGTTATTAAACTTTTTTTGAAAACATATTAAAAAAACTAAATATGAATATCATAATTAAATTAAAAGAATATTTAAATGAAAATGGAATGGAATACTAGACTTAGCTTGGTACTTTATACATTCTGTTCTTTTATAACTTCCGTACTTCCCGCAGTTAAATGTATACGATAAATATTTATTGGATCAATACATGCATATGTTATAAATTCGGTAACGTCTCGGTACTTAACATTTCCGCTCGCATTTTTCTTTGGAAACATATATTTAAACATCGTATATTTTACAGCTCGTAAATTTTTCCTTTACCTTAAACCTTTTTCTTACCTAAAACCTTTTTCCAGTAACTGCTTAATTTAATTCCGAATAAGACTTGATGAGGTATTTCTATTGAAAAGGATTATTTGAAGCAAAATTTCCTTTTTTTTATTTTTTCTGCCACTAATTGCCCATTCATCCTAACTTATTAGTAACATGCCGTCTATACAAATTTAAAGTGTTTTTATTTCCAGCAATTAAAAAATAATATTTGGTAATAAAATAAATAAACTGAACTACTATTGTACTACTAGAGAAAAGAGTCTAAAGACAGTATTGTTTCATACACAATAAGATGCCCTTTTTTCTTCATAATCAAAATAAAATGGTTTATCTTATATACATTTGCTATTGCTACCGTTATTGTATACCATTATTGTATGCTATTGTACCGTAAAACTACCCTCATTAACTCTAATGTAGGTGGAGTGTCTCCTCAACTAATTACCAATGTCTCCTCAACTAATTACCAAAGTTATGACACGATATTTTTATCAACAAACCAAAAACTACCTACAATTATTTTCTTTATAATTAAGAGTAAGACAATTGATCTTAATTTTTGAGACCAAAACGACTTCATAACTAATTTTACTTCTAATCGCCTTACACTAACCCCATTTACAACACAACACTTAAAGTTTTACTAAATTTTAACTAGCTCTCTACTTTCCTTCTTTTATACTACTTGAAAATATAAGCATCTCTCAGTAATAAGACTCCAGGGAGTGACTACCTTCTTCCTTAGAGTAAAAATATTCCCCCACCAAGAGTAACTGACGTTAAAGGAACTTGTATTTTTGGCAGCAAAAACGGCTTTATTTCGTTTGATCAACAGCACGAAATAAAAGATGGTCGTAGATTGAATATCGGAAAATATCAAGTTTTGTACTAGTTTAAAAAATAACGAAGAAATATCAAAAGATATCAGCAAGTAAGTGAAATATATCCTTACGGTCGATTTTAAACGTACCCTGTTCATTTAAGACCAAATTATTATCAAATCATTATTGTTTTTTTAATGGAAAATAGTATATATAAAATATATTTATGAAAGTGTAATATTTTAATTATATGCGAAAAAAATATCGTCTTCCAATATGCTAAAGCGATTACCCCCCTTAAACTAAACTGATTACTTAGGTTTTTTTTTTATTTCTTAAGTTTTTTCTTAGGTTTTTTTTGTTTATCTATTATGTAAATTCGTTCTCTTATATCTATGTATATATCGCTATTTCCCGCTGAAGTGGAAAAACTACGTACGAATAAAATGCCATGATGAATAAATAAATAAATGAATTTACAATATTTAATTTTTTCATACAATTAATCTAATGCGTTGGTTTATATCAATAATATATTTATTTAAACCTTCGCACGCGTCATAAAAACTCGCAACATCCTTCATTAAGACTAAACACATAAAACATAAAAATTAACACACCCCCACACCGCACACACTCCCATCCTTACAGGAAAGGAAAGTTATTTTCCCTTTGTCACGGGTTTCAACTTGCGGAAAATATTGTAGCCTGGTGGCTTAAAAGTACATTTTACCCCTCGGAATATGGCGTTTTTATTATTGTTTTTATTTAGTAAATAATATTCTCTAAATATGCTAACTTACTAGGAAGAAAGTACTCATTTAAAAATAAAAATCTTAAGGGCTTTAACAAACAACATAATACAATTTTCGTACGTTTATAGTCCGTTTTCCCGACAGAAAATCTGCAATAAATTATTCCATTATTATGGAACGGATTAAACTAAACATTATTTACACTTATTCAAAAATATTTAAATTGGCATCACGATTATCTTTAACTAACGGTCAAGTTAAAATTTATTTAAACCAAAACTTTATTCTCTTACATATAAACATTTTGTTTTTAAAAAATTCACGGTATATATAAAAAAATTAAATAACTTATTAAAATAAATACGCCAGATATTTTTAGCTGTTACTATACTGTATAATTTATATAATTTTCATTTTTGTTATTGCTATGGTGACTTTAGAAAATATTGTAAACGCTTATTCAGTACGTTTAAATGTATTGTATATCAGATTAATCGTTTGTATATTATGACGCACACACTCACACATATAACTATTCAACTATACATCATATTACACTATAATTTACTTATGATTATTCTGCTATATATACATGTGTAGAACAACATATATAAAAGTAGAACTAATGATTAGACGCACGTACAGCAATAATGCAACAAAATACTTTTCTGCAGGCGGTGAACTTTCTCATTAATTAGAAATTAAAAAATGATTCTATCGATCGAATGCAGCGGGCGACGTTAGAAAGGAGTGCATCGTGATGTAACTAGACTGGCGGAAAATTACTTGCAAACTTAAGACGGAGCGCACTGCAGGCTGCAGTTTAGAAAAGTTTATCCTTCGCGTTGAAGACATTTTTCTTTACAAGCGAAGAAAAAAAAATGGAAACATAATTATTGAAAGAAAAATAATTTAAGAATTACACTGAAACAGAAAGTTTCTTTAATTTTAAATGATAATCAATAAGCAGTAGACAAACATAAAATATATATCATTTTGGAAGCAAGTTTATTTGTTGCATAATATTTTTTTTATAGCTCTGACTGATAGTTCTAACTTTTCATTTGGAAAAGTTTTATCTTATATTGTAATCTAATAATATGATGTTTTATTTCGACAACCAAATATTGTCTAGATAGGCTAATTTTTATTTGAAGGTTTTGGGTATTTTGTAACCCAATCTCAACCACTTTGATTTCGATACGTTTCATAACAATAAGACTCATAATCCAATGTATGCATGCTTATAAAACGAAACTAACAATGTGCTCTATTTATAAAAAATACTATTGTTGCTACCTTAACAATATATGATGTGAAAAATACTATTGTTGCTACCTTAACAATATACGAGATGTGAAAAATACTATTGTTGCTACCTTAACAACATATGATGTGAAAAATATTATTGTTGCTACCTTAACAACATACGAGATGTGAAAAATACTATTGTTGCTACCTTAACAACATATGATGTGAAAAATACTATTGTTGCTACCTTAACAACATACGAGATGTGAAAAATACTATTGTTGCTACCTTAACAACATATGATGTGAAAAATATTATTGTTGCTACCTTAACAACATACGAGATGTGAAAAATACTATTGTTGCTACCTTAACAACATATGATGTGAAAAATATTATTGTTGCTACCTTAACAACATACGAGATGTGAAAAATACTGTTGTTGCTACCTTATCAACATATGATGTGAAAAATACTATTGCATATATAGAGGACAAAATCGTTCCGAAAAAATTAGGCAATAGAAAAGGGAAGTAACTATACTCTCTTTCGCACGAATAGAAGAGGAACATTTTTTGGGTAAATATTCAATCGTTATTTGGTATTGATCTCATGTGGACTCCAAATAATGAAAAATATATATAAAATCCCTACCCATTTCTTCTACGTGTCTCTGTCTGTCCACGAGAGAGCAAACGTAAAACTGTTTAAAATTTCTGACAGCCGAAATAAGTAGCTTCAGTATAAAACCCGTGGAAGTAAGAAATATTTCTGATGAAGCATTTATGGAGACTTATGAATAAATTTTATTTACGTAATCCAAGTGAATTTTGCAATGTGAAACAAATTTAACGCGAAAAAGATCGTAATCGGTCGAAAGTTACTTATTCCTGAGATGTCCGAGACCTTGTCCACAGGAGTCACCCAAGTGATTTTCCGTTGCAAGTGAAAGGTGAAAGTTGGTCATTAATGGAAATATTTACATTATGTAATGGAAATATTTATAAACATATATATTTGTAAGTAGTTTAATACGAATAATATATATCTTTAAATATTTCAAAAATTTGTACGCATCTAAGTGCGTACGCAACTCTTTTTATGCGTATTCTACTCTTATTAAATAGGGTTATTTTATTGTTTCTTATTTCCAAAACTTAACAAAACACCATGAATTATTCCGAATATAATTTTTTCGTTATATCGAGCATAAATATAATAATTTTTTTAATATGTATCAATAACTTCGCTCTTTATATTTTTAAAATCTAACATATATTTCCGTTATTACATTATGATTATGAATTTGTAGACCTACGGGGAACAACATACACTAAAATCGTCCAAGTGGTCATGTTTACGGTTGGCACATACCAAAAATTCCAAGCCATTATATTCAGAAAGTTGAACTATTCCAATAATTTTACGGCAGGGTATCACGGTGAGACACCCGCGTGGTTGCGATCCGTTTTCCATCGGGGCTGCACAATTTTCCGTTCCGTTCCGATTCTTCATTCTCTTTAAAGTTTATGCGCATCGGCTGAAAATTTTACTACACAACTTGTAAACTTTTAGATAGATATAAATGATATGCAAAGTTGCGTGTGAATGCAAACCAATTATATGTCATTATTTATGGAATACAAGGCTTATCTTCTATATATTCTGACTTTAATTAATCGCCCGGGCCTGTGAAATGTCTAACTGTGAATACAATTTAAAATTATAATTTTATTATTTTTCTAAATGGAAAAAAAAATTACACCTAATTTTTCACCAGGAGTCAAATTTTTCAACGAGTCAAATTACATCTTTATATTTGAACCTAAATAATAAAACCGGATATTGTTTATTTATTTATTAATTCTAAACCCCATGTTCAACTTGTATATTTTCCGAAAGCATATATATGTATCATAAATAAAAATTATTTAAAGCAAAAGTATAAAGTGTAATTAAAAGAAAAAATACATAGTAATTTAATTCGTTGCTATCCTAACCAACGATCAATCATGAACTACCAAACAACTCTATAAAGGTATTCCTGAAGCGGTCCGTGGAGCAGAAGAATATCCAGACTAGACGCATCTCGTACTTAATTAATGTGGGTGCACAAAAGAAAAGTGGATGCTTCAGGATATTTGATAGCGCTCTAGATATGCGGAATAAACTACAACTTTATACTCTCATATATGGAGCATAGAGTGTTATTAAACTCAAGACCACAGGATTATCAAAGTAATGATTAGATACTTCATAAAAGTGCTTTATTGCTAACGATTCTCCTTGGAGTTGAAAAGAATTACATACGACCATCCCTATTATAAAATTAAAAGGAAGTAAGTAAGGATAATAACCAGACATTTTGTTACACAAAACCTGTTAAATTATATCTTTCCAGCCATGAACTTCCTAAGGAGATTGGCTGGCAGATCGTTTCAAGAATTTCACGGACTAGGGAATTAAAGAAATTCACGATACAACCGATGTCATGCGAATTATGGAAATGGTACACCACGAATCCTAAAAGCTTGTAGGTCTTCTGACAGGTTTGGTTGATATGACTGTAAAATGTGAAGTAATAGTCCATAATCACGCCAGACGTATGAGACCCTTTCAATCTTAATTCCGTTAAATTCATAACTAAGTACAGAGGCAACACATAATCGATAGTACGTCATCATTGCACAGTTGCTCGCATAAAAATGTAGCTTATTTCTTAGTATATATCGTAATAACTCGCTATTAGAATGGTTGTTAGTGCTCACGAAGTTTCAAATCATCGGCGAACAGAAGGTAACAAGCAATGCTGACAACAAAGAGTTATCATAATCAGAAATAAAAGTGGACCTAAATTACTATCTTGGCTGACTCCGTGTTGGGAATTTGACATCCCAGTCTTACATCGAATAATGTAAGGAAGGAATTTCTAATTTCGGAGCTGAACGTACTGTTCACGAGCCCGAAACTAATTAGCGAACAATAATACTGAACTATAATACCTCCAATAAATTTACTAGGAAAATATAACTGTCGACTTGTACAAATCCAATTAGGCCTTTTACAAATCCAATTAGGCATCTATCTATCATCTTCGATATGACTCTCTAACCATATAATTAAAAAAATAGTGACAATGGAATGCTTTGGACGGAAATCACACTAATAGTCCGTCAGTTCGAACTGAATTTGCAAATAGATAGGTCGATGAAAATTGACTTCGAATACGTTATCAAAAGTAGATAACACTGCTACAGGTCCATAATTTTTTGTATCGGAGCCAAACTTCAGATCTGGAGTTCCGCGCCAAATATTTCGAACAGAAGAATAAATTTCAGAACTCAAACAAAGGAGACATCTTCACAAAATATGTCTTCTTTGTTTTGTCTTCTAGTTTTATGAAGATACCGGAGCGTCGATAACATATGGAATTAGGCCATCAGGGCCTATTTATCTAGATATACTACATTCGCAACAAAGAGGTCCCAACATTACTAGCGACCAGTAACAGTAAGGCTGCTGTAAAGACTATACTGCTTTTTAAAGCAGTATAGTCAAGTGTTGCTTCTAAATGAAAATAATCAGCAAAGGCGTTGTGTATCTGGAATTGCCTATCTGAACACTTCTTTCTCACGTACATCCAAAGCGCTTTCTAAACAAACTTAACGCTAACTTAAACATTCCGAACTTATGCGCTATATAACCTATTTTACTTAAAACAAACATTTTGTGATCGCATATGACAACTCATCTTTGAAGCGCAATTCGCACGAATTCGCAGATAAACTTAGCGTTAGACCAAACTGAATAATGATTCGCTAGGAACACTGGCAATTAAAACATTGTTAATTGAAATGTATATAAATTTACAGCTTCATTGAAATCATTAATTAAAAATATTTTTCCGTGATAACCCATTTCATTTTATGAAAAATTTTAACATATTAGTCTACAAAAGTCTCTGTCAAGATTCATGGTCGCTTGATTGATCGGCCGCGTTTCACGATGGCTTTGTCACCCGTTTCGTGCGGAGGATGATATGAATCAGGATCTGATAACATGTCCTTCTATCATTGTACAGTTTTCTTCCTCATTATGGTGTTGCAAGTTACAATAGGATATGAAACAATTAAAATAATTTTTGATTCATTGGCACGTGTTATCTTACATCAGAATCACGAACTCAGAAATTTCAAAATTGGTCGCCATTTTCATAAACGAACAACGACTAAAGTTTTGAATATTTAATTACTACATCGTTGTAAATATATCACGTATTAACAAACCAACGAATACCATTAATTTATGTGATCAATATTAATCTAAACTAAGTATACACGGTCCACGAATTTAATTTGGATTATATTATGTCTTATAACAAAGTCACGGGTTTCTCTATTCTTAAAATAAAGAATATTTTTCCAATTCCAGATTTGAAATCCGGTTCTTATTTATTCACTCTCATACGCCTAAACACTCAACTGCAAAACCACTACAAAGTTTTCTTTTGTGATGTTCTTACCGGAAACGGAAAAAAATTAACAAGAACCTTTTTCCATGAAAACGTTATGATTTTCATTTTTCGTGCTTATTAAATAATTTATGACTAATAGCTTCTCACATATTATATAAAATATGTTTTTACCAGCTTAAATCCTATATAGTATATAATCCTATAAATCTTCTTCAAACTATCTCATGATTTATACTGGCAAATACAACCTATAAAGTCGTAATAAACTACTTCTATATATAAAAATGTAAAACGTCGTTAATTTTATTATGATTAGCGTAAACGTTTTATGATGGCCCTTTATGATCCCCTTCGTGAGAATATTTTCCATAAACAGCAGCGTCAACTTAATCACTACCATAAAATAAAATAAGAAAACCTTCAACCAACACATAAATTTCGGCGTGAAAATTTTTCTACAAAATGCGCAAAGGAAAATATTTTCTGTCATCCTGTTTTTGCGCACCACCCGGTGTCGTGTGGCACAAAAATATTTTGACGGTTTCACCACTTTACTTAATTTGTATCTTTAACTAAATGCAACAGTAACACAATCCAGGCTGATGTTGCATAATAAGGAAATTATCTTGAACTACAGCATGAGCCAGATTAATATTATTTTTGTAATTACACCTTTAGCCAGAGGTATAAAATAAAATAAACACAATTGTTGCTACCTGGGCTACTGACTAGTATTATTGGCATTTTTCTCAAAATGAATGTGTTTGGAGAATAACTACCCTAAACTTAATATTGCCATGTAGTTTACATGGCATTATTAAATCTAGGGTAGTTATTCTCCAAACACATTCGATAAAAAAGCAACTAATTAAGAATATTCTAATTTTCGGTGCTAACTTTTATGTAATTCAAATTAATTACTCCACAAAATATATGACTAAAAGTTAATTGAATACACAGTGAATGATATTCGTCCATCGTTCAATAGTATAAAACTATTTGATTGTCTAAAGTATATTATAAAATATAATACACTTTGGACAACCAAAATTTGTTTCGCAAGCTTTAAGCAATACATGTCTAAAGTATATTATAAACTATAATACACTTTGGACAACCAAAATTTGCAAGCAAGCTTTAAGCAATAAATGGCTAAAATATATTATAAACTATAATGTACTTAGGACAACCAAGATTTGCTAGCAGGTTTTTGCAAGCTTTAAGCAATAATAGGGGCTGAAAATTACCGTCAACGGAACGTTAATCTCATTAATTTGAATGTCATCAAACAGCAGGTGCTGCATGAAACGTATGGAGGAGAAATTTATCTGGAAGGCCTTTCTTATAGACATGTTTATATTTGGCAATAATTAATTTGCTATATTTTGCCTAATGTACCTCATTTTTCATACGCTTCTAATAGCTTTACTTGTATGTGTGAATGAATGAAATATTCACCCACTTCCCAACAACAATATTATTGAAAATTTTGCACATTTTTCAAGAATCGATGACATTACAATAATTAAAAAAAAAAGGAAATTACAGTAAAAATCTAAAACTTTTTTTAATTTCAAAACAAAAATTTTTAATACAAGGGTTTGGTTTTATGACTAAAAAATTAAAATTATAATTAAAATAAACTATAAAACACACTTTTGTAGCAATATGAACTAAACAATTAAAAATAATCTGTAAATGTAAAAGATATGGTCTAGAACGAAAGTATGTCTCACGACTCGATACAATTTAATTTTTTGATTAAGCTTAAAATAAAATTAAAGTGATTGACAAAAAATTATCCTCAATCTAAAAAAGCATAGGATGCTTGATATTAGTTCTAAATTTTTTTTTCTAGCTAAAGGAGTCATTATACAAATCTAATCCGAGAGCACATCACGCCTTTTTTAATTAAATTTAATTTTGTTGTCTATCACTTTATTGTTATTTTAAGCTTATTCAAAAATTTAAGTCAAACCAATTTGTTAGACATCATTTCTTTTGCTCTTGACCAAAGTCTTTTAAAATACTTATAGATTATTTTTTTATTTTTTAGTTCATTTTGCTACAATAGCGTGTTTTTTTAGTTTTTTGTAACTATTATTTTATTTACCCCATCTTTTCTTCATTACATTTATTACGTTCCATTAATTAATATTATAAATTTGAAATTACGTAAAGGCAAAAGTCCATATATTGTTGGGTACAAGTGTTATAAGAATAAAAATGACACTATTGTATAGAGAAAATGAAAGTAATATGTTACTTAAAAGTTTTATCGAAATCGTCAATCAGCCAAAAGAGAAATTTTGTATTTTTTTATGAAAAGTTACGTCATTCTCCACAATAGTTTTGTAAAAATTTTACGGAATTCTGTCAACTAGCGAGATAAATCAAAATGCAGGTTGTCTCTTGTTGTATGTCCCATCCACAAGGTCGAAAAAAATTACGTAAACCTCGATAAGAACAAAAAGACATTAATTTTGACAACAATAGAAACATTGTCAGTATGTGTTAACAGTTTATTTTTAATTAATTAAGCAATGGCTACACATTAAAGAAAGCAAGGGGCATTGATTATTTTTTGTTATTATTTCTAACAAGTTATTATGTATTTCATTAAATTTTTTTGTTATTTTTATTTCCAGTTTACTATTCTTGATATTATGAAAATATGATATAGGCGCATTTATGAAAAGAGTTTTTCTTTGTTTCATATTATGGTTGCAAACTGTATTCTATTTTTAGCTCTTTCTTGATTGTCAATTTCTAAATTATTTGGGTTTTTATGTTTTAAATAACACTTTTTTTACAATTATATTTTATCTCTCTAACGTCGGGCCCATTTTTGCCGGTCTCCTTTGTCTATTTTTTTATTTGTCCCGTTTTCACCCTTCAACTGTATAACCGATCTCACCAACATTCTTTATAAATGCAACCTATGTTATAAAATTGATTTAAGACACCTATCACCCCGAAACAATGATTTGATATTTTTTACTCATTTATAAGAATTTCCTAACACAACGTGCAGACAGATGGCAAAACAAGTCTTTTAAATAGACAAAATCTATAAAATTACTTATAGAGAGTTATTACAATACCTCATTGTGTCAAGAACAAACCCCTTAATCTAAAATTCACGTAGACGAAGCCGTGCGCAAAGGTTGACTATAAATAGTTGTATGACTGTCTACGGAATAATTACAAACAACAAGATAAACAGAAGTTTGTTTATCCGAGAATAAAGTAAGTGAAATACTGAATTAGCTCAAGCAAAACATAGTTATTCAGTTATTTAGGATATTCAAAGTGTTTAAAGTAATTTCTTCAATCCCAATTTACGTGTCATTTTATTTAACAACTTTCGTAATGGCATTATCGGCTGTAACTCTATTGGACTCAAATATATTAAAAATAAAATTTAAATTACGTGGCACATTTTATTATGTACTACTTCTTTATGTCGGAAGTACATGAATTTTTGACTTAACGATATAATCATAAAAGAAAGAAAATTGCAGAAACTGAAACGCAAAGTCGCAATTGCACAAATGAACTATGTTTTATATAATTTAAAATTTCACAGTCACGCAATTCCCGAACCACTACAAGAATAAATTTGTTAAGCAAAAATAAGATAAATATAGTGTAAAACCCCTTCTCCTTCACAAGATTCGATAGACGATGCCAAACGGCGCACACCGTCAGACGGTAGTAGGGCCCGTTGAGTGGCGCTTCGTGCCTGACAATGCGCCGATACCGCGAGGCCTCTTGTGCAGGCCACTTGCACACGTCGGCTCACGATAGGCCTTGAATGTACACTTCGTAGGCTGTATAGGTCGTAGCCGCAATAGATTTTTTTTTATAGTAAGCGTTGGAAGTTACACTCTGGGTAAATTGAAGAATTAAGATGAAAATAATTGGCCATAAAATATTTATTAATACTCAAGAAATAATTCAATCGATACTGAAACTCAGCTTTATAAAATATTAATTGCTTACCATGAATGTTGCACCAGTTTTTTAGTAAAATTATTTTTAATTGATTGAACAAAGACAAATGAAAGTATAAATTAAGAATAAGATGAAATATGATTTTTAAGAAAATTGTGAAGATTATGTCATTTTTATGCAGGCATTTTTAACGTGGATTGTTTATTATAAATTTATTACATATTTCAATATTTACTTGCTTGTCACGCTAATTATAACCAGCATATTTTCGAATTAATTTATAGGTTTAAAATTGTTTGGACAAAACTCAATCGCTGGAAGTACCACTTCTTAAAAAGGAAACCAATGTCAAACAGTCACCCATTAAAATGTTTACTGCACCTATCGTTGGTTAACTTCAAGTCGAGTAAAACATTAACTAATAATTAATTCACAGTACGAATAAAAACTCTATAAAAATATTGACAATATAACGTCTTTGACCAATTCTTCTAAAATTAAATTAAGACTAAAAGGATTCGAGTTCAAGTCATGAATTAACACCGCGAAAATGGTGATCTACAAAACAAATACGCCCCTTGAGAAATTTAAAAAGGTAAATTAATTAAAAACTGGTAGTTTTCTTGAAAAAACTGCTGTTATTATATACTTTTCCAATTTTAGATATTACTAATCTATTTTTTCCAAAACTCAAAAGGACAATACGTTTTTAATCAAGAAACCTGTTAATCTGGTACAACAAAATTCAGGCAAAAATACAGTTTTGATACCGACACGTCGACTCTAGCTTTAAAGCTTTTGTATGCTATCTTTTTTCTTCTGAAATAAAGAAAGCTTTTGGTGAGTAATATTTTATAGCAAAATACTTTCAAAGTCAAGTCGATATGTGGTGGGACAAATGAAATTAATCAAAACTAATACACAAGATGCCAATTTTCATAACGGACTGTTTAACACCAAGATATTTATTTCGAGATTCCCGGGATATTCCTGAGAAAACATACAATACATTATTAATCCTGCAGTTTAAATTTAGAATTAGCAACCTCTTTTAACTGCAAAGAGGTACGAAAATGTTTCTATTACCATGTAAATAATTTCATATTATAGTTTACTACAAACTTTTTATAAACGCACCATTTTATTGAGCTACCCAAAAATGTTGATCTACTGATCGACCATAATATCTGGAAATTAGACAAAGACTTTCCAGTAAAAGTTTGTAACATGCAAGTTCACTGAAATGCAGTAATTTCAGTAATTGTATATCGTGATTTAAACTAAGATTCTAGCTTTTTTCTTTCAATTCTTAGTGTTCCGTAATGGTTCCCCATTACAAAATCACTCACTTCTCCGTGTGCCTTTCGCTCAAGGCCATTTTTCTCAGAAACTGCTTGACATGGAAACTTGAAATTTTCCATAGTAATAAAGCATACTGAACTGCAACATCTTAATATCTAACACTCCAACTAATACTAGCCAATAAAGTACTTAGTTTCTTTTTTTAATTCCATAATATTCAAGGCTATCATTTGTTATGAGAGTCACAAACATGTTTTTTCATAATTTTGAGTAGTATATTCTATCAAATATATACACCCCCCCCCCTTTTTCTTCCAATTTCGAAACTACTGAACCGAAAATTAGAAAAAAACTAGATTTTAGAAACCTGCGCAAAGGTCATAAAATAATAACTCTTCCAGACCTCATAGTTTTTGAGAATTTCACGATAATAAGTCTTCCCTACTTAATTATATTAAATGTTTATTGCGCTAGAAAGTTCATGTTAATGATACCTTTTGATAAATAAAGTAATTTCACTTCAAACGTGATACAGAATCTTAGTGAGCAGACCAGACTCACACTTGGTAATTAGTTTAAGTTATTTTAACATAATTTTTATAACCTAAATGTAATTAAAGAAAATATATCGTATCTTTTATTATCAATAGCAACTCAAATGTACGCCATACATTTCCACGTTATTTGCTCTTTAATGTTCGACAGAATACTTTACAAAATTACTACAAATATATTGAAGCCTTCATTGTATGCGTGTTTGTATTGTTAACGTCTATAATAAATTGAATTCTGACGTTACAAAACTATAATTTACTATTGTCATAACTATAATTTACCTAGTCATCCATTTTGGCAATTTCAGAATACAACAGTTGTAAATATGCATCTCCACTAGGATGTTTTAGTTACATTACGGAAACATAAAACAATGAAATACAATAATAATGCTCTTATGGAGTCTGACCAACTTGTCGGCACGTAATATTTTACCCTCGATTTAACCCTAAACTACAATGAGTCCTCTTGCGTGAAGTATACAATGAGTTCTCTCACGTGAGGACGAAAGAAATCATGTATTCATATTAGCACAATCGACAAAAATCTTTCTTTAATATGAAGTTCCATACAAAAAGGAAACTTTTGTGCAATGCAGAACCCAAGGGATACTTAGCAGATACCACTTCACAACCTAGAACTCACTGCCTGGATTTTTAACAAATGTCAATGAGTAAAGAAATAGGTAAATCTGACACTAATATTACCTTAGAAAGTAATTATGAAAATATAACTTTAAATATCTCATTATTTCACCACTTTTAATAGTAATTGACTAAACACGTGATTCGTTGTGTGCGTTAGCTAGCTATGTTCGTGCAATTTATATGAAAAAGTCATAAAGATAAAATATTTCATTTACTCCCCAGCCTACGCCCAGGCAGGTATTTCGCTTCTTAATATAATTTTTTATATTCCGCAACACGTTAACATTGCGCCTCCGTCTCTAAATAAATTTTGGCCCGAACCTGTCTGTCTTATAAATGAGTGTTTTTAATTAATTCCCCGAATTTACAGCGCCTTTTTATCTCGCCCGGTAATTTGTAAAGCTCGACCCGTAAGATGAATCCGGGAAAAATGGGTAAATCTATTAACTGAAAGGTATAAAGGTAAACTTTGTATAATTTGTGTATTATTTACATTTATTTTCTAGATATAATTTTATTCTTGGGACCAATAAACGTTATGATATCAAACCAATTAAAACAGTTTGCAGAAATAATCAAATAGAAATTTCTTAAATTCAATCTTTGCTAAATATTTATACCACATAAATTTACAAACATAATACTTGCAAATGGTTTTTTAAAATGCCAGCCATAAGAAATTAGAATTTAAAACAGTTCTGTGATATAACTAACAATGAAATGTTCGATTTCAATCTGAAAGTTTGGTTTAGTATATTCCAAGGAAAGAATAGTTGATCAAAATATACACCTAAACTATCAAACTAATAATTATGCCATATTAATGGTAGGTTATTAAGAAATCTGGAGAACCCGTGGTAATAAAATCACAAAAAGTGTTTTTTATACTTTGGTGGGAATCAAGTTCTTGCACGAAGTAATCCAAAGTCTAGAAATGATGATAGTCAATTGGGGCAAGGCCTGGAGAATACGATGGATGAAAGAGAGTTTCCAAATTTGGCTCTTGTAGTTTAAGCCATCTTGTTTATTATCCACGTGATCGAGGACTATCCTTCAAGAGAATTGTCCTTTCCGTTTTCACCAATCTCGGCTACTTAAAAACAATCTCCATCATCATTTCATCTAATTGGTTAACATCCGTTATACTCGATTTGTTTCATGAAACAGTACTATGTAACACCAGATCTGAAACACATAATAAACACCTTTAAGTTTTTTTAATGAATATCCTGTTTCGGAATGTGGCTTGGCATTTTAACTTATTCTAACCATTGTGCATAACGGACCAAGTTTTTATCACTTGCAACAATCCGATGTAATAATGGTTCACCTTTAGGTCGCAAAAGCAAATAAAAGCAGACTGAAAAATAATTTGTCCATTAATCCAGCCTCTCAACCTTAAGGAATTATTACAAATGGTTCAATATTGTATGAATATTGACGTAAAATATTGTTGCCAATTCACGCATATTTCGAAATGTCTCCGTTTCAAGAGCAGCTTTCAGTTCATCATTATCAACCTAACTAGCAGTTCGCATACGTGGTTCAATACAACCATATTGATAACTCTCTTGTTTTAATACTGCTTTTGTTTATTTTTTGGAAAAGGACCTATTAATCTTTAAAACTTAATCATTAAAATAAGTGAAAACAACTAAGTTCTTGCAGAGTTCTTGTTGTAAAGTACAGATGAGTGAGTTAGGGTTTTGCATGTAAATTTATTGAATATTACGTTCATAGTAACATTGAACTTGTCCGCGATAAATTTGTATTTCTTTATCGGTTTTCCATAAGATATGATTTATAAAACGTTGGTAATTTTCTCTTTCACAATTCTTGTCTTTAAAAAATGTTTGCTGCGACCAAGTTCAGTTTAAAATATAATATCGATAAATCAGGACACAAAGTTCTAACTTAGTCATTTACCCTAGTTTAGCTAAGCTCTACAAGAACTTGGCTACTTTTATCTTATCAATATTTACGACTAACTTTTTAAAAAAAGAACTTTGCCCTTTTTACTATAATAATTTTAATGGGATCTCACTTCTTTTTGTCGAGCTTTTCTAAAGTCTAATCACTTAACATGATAATATTTATCTTTTGTCTAGATTTTAATTTTCCCTTTCATTTATAGCTTACTTTTTCTTATTGGGGCCCTTCAACATATTGGGTTTTAGCAACAGTTGATTGCATGACCTTTGACTTTCAATCCATGGTTTTTAAATTCTATGGAAGGCAAATTCCGTGTGTAGGTATTTCTTAATCAATTGTGTATAATAATAGCCGATTATTACGCCTGAATGTTATCGGGTTCAAAATTAATGAAATGGACGTCATTAAGCCTCTTTACACACTACTTCAGTTCATATGCTGACTAACATCTGATAATAATAATGGTAACGGTAAACCGTAACTAGATATCTGGAGCATGACACGACTACAAACTTCGGTACTAGGGTAATTTTTACTGGGTTAGTTCCTGGTGTAAAGTTGGAGCACTACGTAGAAGTTAATAATTATAAGCTGCATAATATTTGATGTAACTCTTCCACATACAGAATAAGAAATAGCATGAAATAAATATAACTAACCCCCTGGAATTACTTTACGGACGCATATCTGACCATCACCAAGAGATAAAACTAGATTTATTCCTTGCTAATATGCTCTAGAGTAGGTAGATGTTTTATTATAATTTACAAAGTTGTTCATTTTTACACTATTTATGATTATAAAAAAAATTAACAACTTTCTAGGTATTTCATACCAAACCATAAAATATTAATTTAAAATCAAATAGCTAACGCGTTACAAAATATCGTAAATAACAAAAATATTGACGTAAATAAAATAATTGAAACTACGTGATGCAGTATTATTTCTACTTTCGTTAAGTTCTTTACCACGACCTACGTTTCGTTGTATTACAACATCTTCAAGTGGGCTATTAGCAAAGAAGAAGATTATTTACTAATAGCCTGAAGATATTGTACTACAACGAAACCTAGGTCGTGGTAAAGAACTTAAAGAAAGTAGAAATAATACTACATCACATAGTTTCATTTAATTGTGAACAACGAATTTCTACAAAATTAACGCCAAATATATACAACAGTAAATAAAGTAGTAATACAAAACAAATCCCATAACGAATTTACATAAACATAGAAGTATAAGGCCAATTTTCAAGGCTCAATAAGTAAATACACGGTTTCTCTATTCATTTCATATTTTCTGGAACTACAGCTGTGGTTACAACACATATATAAAGCCGCAGAGACTTGCTACTTATGTATAAAACGTGACAGCTACATTGACATAAAATTTATCTTTATTTTCAGTCAACAATTTTAAATACCTATTATTTTATAAGTCACCTAAACTAGTACATATGCACCAAATTCCAAGTTTCTAGCTCTTCTGAGAGTGAATTATAAGTTCCGGTCTTTTTCAGTGGCTAAGTGAGAGAATAAGCTATGGTATCAAATATTAGCATAAACGAACATGTAATTTAGAATACGTTTTGGTCTGATATTTCCCTCCTGATAGAAAATCTTCCATTATTTTCTGGAATTAGTTGCGGGGTTTTCAAAATAGCTACGAAGCCCTTAAGATAAAGAGTACAGTGTAAGACTAAAGCGCGACTTGAAATTTCGTGGTACACTAACGTGCGTCCATATTACTTTCTTATTTAATGTTAATATCAGTGATCTTCAATATCCTCAACACACATCGGCATTGATATTCCCTAACCAATAAATGTATCCCTGAAAGAGCCATAAAACCAAATACCTCTCAAGAAGAAAAAATTATACCCAAAATATTTTATTACGGTTTCGTACTTTATGACAATAGGGAAAAATAAAAACACTGCTAAGGCCTTAAGGTCTAAGCCTCTAAGGTCCTAAGACCTAGAGGTCTAAGCCTAAGGCCTTAAGGTATCCAATTTTCAATGTTAAAAAACCTTCGAACCTAGAAGGACCAATTTGAATTCATTTACCAAATCTGTCCAGAATACAGTTTCTTTTACTTTGGATTTACGGTTCGATTTTTTTAAATCATTACTTGGGTATTCCGCAATCTTAATATGTTTTTGGTATGTGTCTGGTTTGTTTTCGATCATATAATATTATATTGTACTTATGTGCACGTTAGAAGTTATACTTCTTTTTGGCATAATACAAAAGTAACTTTATTTAGCACGCAAATAATTAATGGAAATAAAATAATAAAAGTGCTTGAGCCGGATTATAAATACGGCTGGTAAAATCCAAATTAAATTAAATTATTAAGTTTTAAATAATTTATAATGCTAATAAATATATACAAAAATTTAACCTCACTTAGAGAAATACACTTAATATATTTTAAAAGCTTACGAGTACTATTTCGATAACGAATATTCACAATAACAAAATGTTGTTTATTATATGGACCACTTTAAGAATTTCAATTACTAAAAAATATTATTTAAAAGCACAGATATGTGTACATAAAACACGTCTTATTATGTATTTACAAATACTTTGATAACTATAATGAATATAGTATCGGTCACTACACGCATATTCAGTGAGCAACTTCATCCTGTCGATTTTTATTGCATCGTGCGCGCGCATCATAAAATTTCATTCACACCTTTTTTCCATAAGGCGCCTAAAGAAATATAACTTCAAAAAATGTTCATAAATTTAAAATGATATTACAGAGATTATATACAACCAGAATAAGTTTAAAACTGAATGGCATTATAATACCATAAAAACATTTTCTTATATTCAAATCAGCTTAATATTTAAATAGTAATTACCTTCCCAAAAAACTCAATTATTTTAACGGTAAATGTTGTGTAAAACCAAATCGTGTCTTACAAATAATAGATTCTATTAAACCTCACATTACCGGTATTGGGTGACCTGTAACAAATCACGAAAAGTCGCCTCACAAATTCTAATACCGTCAGCTAAAAGTAACTCAATGAAATTAATCTTTTTCACAGAATTTCATTTAAAACCGTAACAGCTTTAAAACTACAATATAGACTTTGTAGATTTACTAAACTCGTTATTTCAAAATTAAGTAATGAAGTTATCTTGAACTCAAGTTACTTAATAAATCGTGTATATTAATATATGGTATATCATATAATAGTATGGTATATCATATAATAGGTATATCATATGCGTTATATTGTACAGACATCATTAGTATCGTAAATATCTTCAAAAGATGAATAATTATCATTCTCAATACAATTATCTCTTTTATGTACAAGTTTTTTTTAATCCTCCCTCTACCATCACCATTCGCGCGTCGCACCATTTAGAGCTATATTTTACCTCGCCTTTATGCGCATAAGAAATCTATTGAATATAACGTTATGAACTCCTACTCCTACGCTACAACAATTGTTAAAATCGTCAAGGCTAGAGCTATATTTTACTTCGAATTTATGCACATAAAAAAAATAAAGAATATAACGTCATGAACTCCGACTCCTACGCTACAACAATTGTTAAAATGGTCAAGGCTAGAGCTATATTTTACCTCGTCTTTATTCACATAAAAAATCTATTGAATATAACGTCATCAACTCCTACTCCTACGCTACAACAATTGTTAAAATCGTCAAGGCTAGAACTATATTTTACCTCGTCTTTATGCTCATAAAAAATCCATTGAATATAATGTCATCAACCCCTACTCCTACGCTACAACAATTATTAAAATCGTCAAGGCTAATAGAAATATACGATTACGTATATACAATTAATTCTAGACAAAAACGCACATATATCCGTGCTTACCGCTATGACTAAAAGGAAATTAACTTAGAAAAAGTTTATCCTTATTCGTACTACGTCTATGCATTTGACTATTCAACACAAAGACTCGCAATATACCTCCACAGCTACATCCAAGTGATTTGTCTCAAATTAGACGACCGGAAGTAGCCCAATTTAAGGCCCCATTAAATTGTGAATATTTTATGCCGTCGTATTCCTTCCTATTGTCTTCCAACTTATAGATACTAAAAAAGACATCAATTTTACATTGTCTTATTCTGTGTAGGTAATAGAAGTCAAATTGTGTCCCATTTTAAAATGTAAATTCGGAGGGTAATGATTGGCGCGTTTGGCGCGCCTAAACACGTTCGTCGCGTCCCTTCCTCGCTATTTGTTTTAGTGCACGGATTTTGTCACGCTGCAATCTATAGTCGGACAGATATGAACGTTTCTATGTTTAAATGTTTCTAATTGTTATTATATAATTAATAAGTATGTATGTGTTATGTTCGTAAATAACATTTTTGTGCCTGCTTTTCCTCTTTACCCTTATATTTGTCTTCACTCTGATTTCATTTTACATATAATTACCCCTCAAAAATTAAGTTCAAATAACGACTAATAGCGATATTTATCACATGTATTAAGGACACTTAAAACTTCATATAATATCAAATACTCCGTAATTCAAAAATAAAATATTTTTTTAAAAAACCGACTTCAAAAAAGTAGTTACTAAAAAGTAAAAAATAATTAACTAAAAATAGGTACCTATACACACAAAATAAGGTACAACAAATAACTAAATTACTTATGGTTGAAGTCTGTACCAGCGCCTCCGATCAACATAAACAAAGGCAATTTTTTTTATTATAAATACGCCCTCTATTTTGAACTGTTTTGTACTGGGAGTACATTAGAACTTAACGTTATAAATTTAAATTATAAATTAAGTAATTTTATAAATTTGTTTAAGTTGGTCGATAGTGCTGGCACCGACTTCAAAAATAAGTAACTCAGTTATTTGTTCTGAATAAATAGGCTATTTGAATAAATAGGTTATTTGTTCTGAATAATCGGCATCATCATATTAGCAAAGAATCTTTGCTAATAGCCCACCTGAAGATGTTGTGATACAACGAAATCTAGGTCGTGGTAAAGAAATTAAAGAAAGTAGAAATAATACTACATCACGTAGTTTCATTTAATTGTGAATAATGAATTTCTACAAAATTAACGCCAAATATATTCAATAATATTATTTTATATTATATATTTTTTCTTTTAAGTAGAATTAATAAATTCTCATCACACTGTGGTTGGCTGTAAGAGATTGCTCTTGTAGCAATAAGTCTGCTACTATATACTTAGTTTTTAGTTTTCTGAGTTGGCAAAAATAAATATATATATATATATAAATATATATATATATATATATATATATATATATATATATATTTATATATATATATATGTATATACATATATATATATATATATATATTTTTTTTCTTTTTTTTTTTAATGTACCTAAGCTTTACAATAATATGTTTTAAAGATACCGGATATTCAGGACACGAATCCTACTCACACTTAACCGTCTTTTATTTACTGACACGGTATGAAAGAAATATAATAAATAAATAAAATACTTGATATTTAGTGAAAACAATACTAAGATATTTCAGCCAACTTTATTTTACGTCACTCTGGATAAACGATCAAATAATCAATCAGTTAAATATAATCGGAAGTGTACTCAAAAATGTGTGGGAAGCACGCGAAAGCAAACAGCTCAACAGTACAAAAAAGATCTCTTTAATAATCCTGGGTATACATTTCGTCCTTTCGCTAGCGTGAAGGAAAATCCTCAAAGAGAACTCTTTTGAAATTCACGATGCATTATACGACTTCGACCAAACTAGAAGACTGGAAACATTAATTGGTGAAACGAACCGAATCACAAAAGCTGAGCATCACCGCCGTATTCTTACAAAACATATTCAAGTATAACTCACATCGCATAAAAAAGGGACTATGAATGCAAAGTGAGTCTTCGGCAAGCAGACATCGCCACACGAACGAACTTAACGTCCGCTACGAACGCTGCATTCTAACCCGACCCCACCTGCCTGGCATGCGCAAAAGTGTGACCTGATTCACTCTGTCAAAAATTATTTCCGTTATTTTTTAATATACCATGTAATAATCACATTTCATGCAAATATATTTTAATAAATCTGGTAACCCAATATTTCTAATGGATAACATTAGTTCTAAAAATTTCTTGGCAATTTAAATTACATTTATGAAAGAATATTTTTTATATTTCTTTTAAATATCGGTAGAAATGAAGGTAGTTTCCTAATAAGAACATCTAAGTCATTTTATAATAAAAAATGAAAAATATTCAGCAATGTATATATTAACCATACAAACTTTGCAAATTTGAAACAGACAATAAAAAATACACAATAGAATTTAAAACTGTAGAATTTTTTTGAGTCTGCAAACCAAGAATTCATAGGAAATAGAACTTACTTTGTAATCTTTTATTTTTTATATTTATCTGTCTTGTTGTCCGTTTACTTGAAAAACTACTGGGCGGATTTGAATGGGTCTTTGACTAATATATTATACTAAAATAAGGGATTTGAATTATCTTTTTAAACGAATTTTCAACATGTCATGATGCTTTTTCATTCAAATTTCAACCTTCAGAAACGTAATGATTTGTAAAGAAAATTTTTCAAAATTAAATTAAGAAACAGTACTTCTTGTTTAAAAAAACACGATCACAAGTAAATCTGAGTCATCAGAAAACCACGTTATTTTTTTAAACAAATTAATTTTTTTAAACACTCCTAAGAATAAAAATTTAATTTTTTAAACACTCCTAAGATTTCTTTACTTCTAGTTTAAAAATTATCATTACTTCACTCTGTTAGGTATTTTGAAATTATAAAATAAGGGACTGTTGTAAAATTTCGTTTAATAACGGAATTAAAAAATTCATATTTTTAAAGAAAAATATCTGATCCATTAAAACAAATCTGCAGGACTCGTATTTTCTATTTAGTACTAGCTGTACCTACGATTTCGTTAGTGTGAAATTCAGAATGGGAAAACTTATTAGAATTTTTTTCTCTCATATGTTTCTCTTCGGTATAAACTAGAATATAACTATTACCATATCAAATTTCATCAAAATCAGTCCAGTAGATTTAGCGTGATTGACAAATAAATTAACATACAAACAGAAAAAAAATCTAAAAACAAGTTTTCTGACTTCTATTATCATTCTTTACGCTAATTCAATCATTCTTTTTAAAATATTTTCCATCTACAAAATTCACTCTGTCACTCTTTTATTATATGTTTAGATGATTTTCTTTTAAATTTTACTTTTGTTATTTCCCCTAGTATTTACCAGAAGGTGAAAAAATAATCTGATCACACCACTGCGCAGCCAATGCTGGCATCTCTGCTTTTCGTAATTACAAGTTACTTCAAGCTCGCATCGAGCTAATTTTATATTACAACGGGTTCGTTTTCCACACAACGAAAATATTATTCCCATCAACGAATTCTAATGTCGAATTTTGTTTTTTTTTTCACTTTTAAAATTTTGTTTATGACAACCGCGTTCGTGTATTAAGGTCGATTTAACACGAGCCCGCGGTCTCAAGGGACTCGTAATATGCTCGTTATTTATTACACCTCATGTCTTGCGTTACATTGGATAAATTTTCGTTACCGCGGTAGTATTATTTTTACATACCTGGATGGAAATGTGTTTTTTTTTTCATTTACACGCTGTTTCGCTGTTTTAAATAAGAAATTAGGAGATATTGAACGTAGGAACGTGAGCATGCCGGTCATTGATAGTTTTAGTGATGTATACAGACGGTTCTCCATTGAAATAAACTTTTATTGTTTTATACTTTATATATGACATATGATGCAGCAAATTTAGGTAATTTCATAATGTTTAAAATTCTTAATAAACAGATATGCATAATTCATAAAAATGAGTAAAAAAACTATTTTTTTTATAATAATTATAGTTATTAACTGATCCTTATCAAACGTTTTGTTAATTTATGGCGCCCTTTAGTAATATTAAACATAAGAGAATATTCACGTTATATTATTATTTACTTTTAAAAGATTGTTCTACCAGAATTAAGAACTGAAAGTATAGAAATCTGAAAGTAATGAATCCGCATATTTAAAAAAAATTTATGAAGATTTATTATCAACTTTTAACAGAGTGCGCTACGACAACAGTCGGGAATCTAAATTTTTGGGAAACGTTTAACTTTTAACTGTTTAAGGATTTCATTTCATTCTTCGTTTGACATACAAAACTAAAAGTAATGAACTCACATATTGTTACGTTTTTTAGTTATGTACTTTGTTCATAACATTTACCACTTCTTTAGTTCGTATGTATTAAGTTGGCTAGTAAGTTTTTAGCTACAACTCCGGAACTTTTCTAGACAGATTCTCAAAACTTCTAGAAGGTTTTACTGTTCTAGAAGGTTTTACTGTAGGGTATAAATAGACCAAAGTGTAGTCAGTTGACAACAGTTAGCGCCGAAGCTTTAAGTGGATTACATAAAAGATAATGGATTTAAGTCGACATCCAATACGGATTCTATTACTTTACGAATTTCATCTAAGTCACGATGCAAAGACTGCCACAAATAATATACATTATGCCGTGGTTCTGAAACTTCAGGAATGAGAATTACGATCTTGGGGACTAACTCCGTACCGGACGTCCTGTTGAATTGGACTTTCAACAATTACCGTGACGACTCTATTATTAACGAATTATCGAATTACATCTATCTTTAAGAATTACTTAGCATTTCTGTGACAGACTTTCTACTAATTTTATAGCATAATCTGGAGATAACTATTAGGAATAAACATTAAATAAATGTACATTGATTATACGATATAAACCATTACGGGTCTATTATTAATACGTTATCGAATTATCTCTACCGTTAAGAATTACTTAGCATCTCTGTGACAGATGTCCTACTAAATTTAAGTCATAATCTGGGGACAACTATTAAGAATAAAGCGTTGAAAAAATATACACTTACTGCATGATATAAACCGTGACGTCTCTATTATTAATGTGTTGTCGAATTACTTCTGCTATTAAGAATTACTTAGCATTTCTGTGACAGATTTTCAATTAATTTTATAGAATAATCAGGGATATCTATTATTAATAAAGCAGTCAAAAATGTACATTAACTGCTTGATATAAACCGTGACGGCTCTATTTTTAATGCATTGCCGAATTACCTCTAATGTTAAAAAATACTTAGCATCTCTATAAAAGATTTTCCGTTAATTTTATAACATAATCTGGGGACAATTATTACAAATAAGGTATTAAGAAAAAATTACATTTACTGCTTAATTTAAACCGTGATGCCTCTATCATTAATACGTTCCCCAATTACCTCTACCGCTCAGAATTGCTTGTATCCCTGTGACATATTTTGTATTCATTTTATTCTGAGGACAACTCTTAGGAATAAAGCATTGAAAGAAATGTTAATTTACTACATTATATAAAAAATGACGGCTTTATCATTAATGAATTATCGAATTACCTTTACCATTAAGAATTGCTTAGCATCTCTGTGACAGATTTTCAATTAATTTTATAACATAATCTGGGGACAATTAGAAATAAGGCATTAAGAAAAAAATACATTTACTGCTTGACATAAACCGTGAAGCCTCTATTATTAATGCGTTCCCGAATTACCTCTACCGCTAAGAATCGCTTAGTATCCCTGTTACATATATTGTATTAATTTTAAAGCATATTCTCAGGACAACTGTTAAGAATAAGGCATTGAAAAAATGTACATTTACTGCATGATATAAACGATGACGGTTTTATCATTAATAAATTATCGAGTTACCTTTACCATTAAGAATTGCTTAGCATCTCTGTGACAGATTTTCTACTAATTTTATAGAATAATCCGGGGACAACTATCAGGAATAAGGCATTGAAAAAATGTACGTTTACGGCTTGATGTAAACCGTCACGGCGCTATTATCAATGCGTTGTCAAATTAATTCTACTGTTCAGAATTACTTATCATCTTTTTGGTAGATTTTCAATTAATTTTATAACATAATCTGGGGACATTAACAGTTATCAATTGTATAACATATTAAGATCAAAGCATTGAAAAAATTACTATGAACGGCCGATTGCGCGCCTCGCCAATAATATATTCTAGAAATATATTTTCAATAGATTGTTAAGAAATATTTCTATGATAAATTATTTCATAAAAATAAATTAATATTTTATTATTTCGATTCGATAGTTTTCAATTCGTGCAAATAAAACTATTACGATATAAGAATATAAAAAAAAATATAGATCTTTCACATCTCCTAGACGTCACATAATGGCTCACTTTTTTATTTTAATGTATCAATAATCTTTTTTTATTTTATCTTTCTCCCACTTAGGTATTTTAAAATAAAGAAATATACAAATATTAAACAAAAAATATTGCTATTAGCAGAAACAAAACTAACATAAAATGATTCTTCAAAAATTACAACTTTGTTTTTTTTCAAAATCAACGAGACATAATTTCCCGAACTAAATGTTGCACAGTATAAAGACAGCTACTTACAATTGTTTTATGTAACGTTCAAGGCTACATTCTATATGGGTAATAACAAAACTTATTAAAGAATTATCTTTTCTAAATCTAAGACATTTTTTCTTGAAATCAACGGGATGTTTCAAGCTATGTAACTGCTTAATATACACTACAAATTATTAATAAAGCCAATGACAAGCGCACCTCAAAATGTTGAATTTCGTAGTTATTATTATCTATATAGTTAAGAAAAAAAAATAACAAGGAGAAAGAGCACAAGAAAGATAAATATTTTGGGTTCAGTTCTTTCAAAAACAAATTTTTTAATTGACACTTATTCGTGAAAAAAATTCGTGAAATTCCTAAAAATAAAAATGCAGCAGAGTACCATCTAGTTGATTTCCAGCAGAAACTTAATGAATTTTTTTAATAAAATTTTCTTTTAATTTTGTTATGGAAATAATACAGCGTCATCTTCTAGTAGAAACTGGACAAGGAGCTAATTATGTCGTACGAAGTTATCTCTGTATTAAATTTAGATGACATACCTACTTACACCACATGAAAAACAATAAACATTAATTAATTAACTAGCCAGATTTTCATTGCTAAAATAAAATTTCAAATTAGCCATTTTTCAAAGAAATATTTATAGATATGAAACTACATTTTACAGAGATACCGCAATTTTCGTAAAAGTATAGGTTGAAATGGGTTATCTCTGTATTAAGTTTAGATGGCATACCTACTTACGCACACGAGTAACAATAAACATTAATTAATTAACTAGTCAAATATTCATTGCTAAAATAAAATTTCAAATTAGCCATTTTTCAAAAAAATATTTATAAATATGAAATGACGTTCTACAGAGATATCGTAATTATCATAGACGTATAGGTTTTAATGGAGGTTTTCCTTTTTTTTCAATAAAGTGTAAAAGCAAATCTTTTAGAATAAAGTAGTGGAATTTTACAAGGTCTTTTTAAAAATTACAAGTTCTTTTTAAAAATTCATCACTTGTTTGTTTTATTATAAAATGAATTTTTAACAATTCTTTAACACTAAACCGCCGCCATTTTAATAAGATTGAATCAAATTAACCTAGGTTTTGATCTAAATTACTTTCGTGCTAAATTTCATCCTGATTTAATGAAAAATATGTGTTCATAAAGTTTCAAAATGAATTTGGTATCTGGGGCTCATGGTTACCTCCAATTTCAAAGTTGAGGTCTTCACAATAGATTATTTTGGCAAAATTTGCCTAGAAGTAATAATATTAATTTTTTTTTTCGATATTGATGGGTTTACAAATTTAAGCAAGGAAGTTAAAATCTTGCAGATTGTTAATTTGTTGAGTCAATTTATTTAATATGCAAATCCTTTAATACAATTCAAAGAGAATTTCGGTAGCAATGTCAAAGCTGTCACTTAAAATGCAAATTAAAATATAGTTTACACTCGAAACACACACTCGTAAACAGTAAACCGTTTAGAAGACAGAGTACCTACTCTTTTCGTGAACTGCCTAATTATCATATCAAACCTACACTGCAAAGTGAGTTCGCAGCCCGGGGCCAAGTTTTCAATTCACGCCAACCATTTCAACGAAGACTTACTGCTTTATCCATCCTTTGCGGGCTCCGTCATTAAAGATACATGTAATTTCAGACACATTTAATTACATCAAACAAAACTAACGAAAGCTTTAAGGGCCGGATAACGGCGTATTGGCGGTAATGGAATTGTCTGAAACAGTTTTGTTTATCGCGCTGCAGTCTCTTGAATTTTAACTATGTTTTCATCTCTTTGTTGCGTGTAATTAGAATCCGAACGCCGACGCTATCTCTCCTTGATTACGATAATTAAGCTTTAATGGTAAATTGAAGAAGGCGATATCAGCGTTTTACATTTGAATAAATAAACTCCGAGAGAGGACTTTCGAAATGATATTAATCTTCGTATATTCGATCATTCGCGATTCGTATCCGAGTTCCGAAAGGAATTTCGGTTGATTTGATTAATGTCGGGTGAATATTAAACTGAAACTGCGATGCTGATAAAGAGGTAAGAGCTTGAACTGTGAACGCAAAAGAGGGGGTCGGTAGTGTCGGTAGTCGATACCTCTGAGATATTTAGTGGAAAATATATTACCTGAACAGTATTGTAGTGTTGGTAAAGAAAAACAAGTGCAATAAACTTGCATTTCTTTAATTATTTTTCACAATGCGGGTTAATTTGGAAAATGTTATTGTAGACGAGATAGTAGTACGAGTAGTACGACAAAACAAGATATTGTGACCGATACAAATTTTACTTGAGGATACAAATTTTTATTATGACCGATACAAATTTTACTTGAGGATACAAATTTTTATTATGACCGATACAAATTTTACTTGAGGATACAAATTTTTATTATGACCGATACAAATTTTACTATGACCGATACAAATTTTAACTTGAGGTTCAGAAACTGTTTCAGGCGACCACTCAATACTTCAGTGTAAAAGTTTCCGATAAGCGGAAACGGTTTATTTGAATCCTGTTGCCACACACTGACTATTGTTATTGCATGCTCTATGTATTAAAACCTTAAGTAAAAAAGAAATATTTTCTTCAGTATCTATGGATGAATAGAAATTGATATTAGAACGAATAGGGAATAGGGACAGTGAGGTACTGTCAACATTCGTCTACACGACTGATACTTCTCCTAACTCGTCGACGAATATTAGAACGAATAGGGAATAGGGACAGTGAGATACTGTCAACATTCGTCTACACGACTGATACTTCTCCTAACTCGTCGACGCTGCCACGTCCTCCACATTCATCCTCTTGTTATTAAAAGGACATTTTTGAATTCCTTATCCATTCTTCTTTCATTTTATGAAATTTACTATGGAGCATTACTTGTTTTGAAGATATTTCAATATATTTAAAGTTTAGGGAATATTTGACAAAATTTAACATTTTTCGCCTTTTTCATATTCAAATTCTTTCATATATATTTTCAAATTCTTTCATTTTTACCATTAGTATTTTACATTATAGTACTTGTCAAACTATCTTCAGTAATACCTAATAGTCTATGTTTACGCATTCCCGAGCTATACTAATTTTATTGTGTGGCAAACCAGTAATTTTCAACTTCAAATTGGTGATCATCTTATCATGTATATATCATTATTTAGGTTAATATCGCAAATATTCTTTTATCATAACTCTTAGAGTTTTGTTTTGAACCATAAGTAAAATGTTAAACATTTTCATTCACTTAGTCTTAACTTGAGAAGCAAAATCATTTATTTTTGAGAAAAAGTACCCCACGCTTTTACACTCAAATATTACACTCAATAACAAGCAAAGCTTACACTAAAGTCCTTACTGAGTAGATAAAGAAAACAGGTCCGATAATTATTTGTTGCTTTTTATTTTGTAAATGCATGTTTTTTTAGTTGTTAAAACTATTAATTTATTTTTACTTTTTTTTTAAAAATGCAAAGACTACTCTGTATTTTTGTTAATTATATGAAGTTACTTAGTTAATTTGTCTGAATAATTTAAAATCTTGCATATTGTATCAATACTTGATACAGTATGCAAGATTTTAAATTATTCAGACAACTGGAAATGGGTTAAATTTTAATTGATAGATTCCATTATTTTTATTTTAGCCTTTTTTGTTTTTACCTATTTTTTTTTTATTTTATAAAATTATTACATTGTCATTCATCCTTGATATGTGTGTAAAATTTTAAATAATTTAGAGATCTGGAAGTGGGTGAAGATTTAATTTAAAAATTTTTTAGTCTTTACTATTTTGTAGTCTTTACTTGTTTTAAGACTAAATAGTCTTTTATATTTTACGAGTTTATTGTATTGTCACCAGAACTACATACAACTACCAAGTTTCAATATAATATAACAATTAGAAGTGCATGAAATTTAGTTTCGCTTGTTATATACTAGTCGCCTAATATGAGTAAAAGCGTGTTAAAATTTTAAACATACTCACCATCAGGAACCCGCTGTAGTTTCTTCAAAACTAATGGTAAACCACGTAAGCATCAATGGTAATTAAATATTAACCATATTTTAACATTATAAAGAGGAAACGTTTGTTTGTTTGTCTTTAGAGTTTGGCGCAGTGACTTACGTGAAACTTTCAACATCGCATAGCTTATAGTACGCAGAGACATTTAGGGTATAATATGGTCTTGGGACATATGAGTAACGAGCACTAATGATTTCAGAGACGGGATTCAAATGTGCTGGGTACATTTTTGAACTAAACTTTCAAATTGGTATAGACGCACTATAATAATGTACCTATTGTAGACAATAACATATAACAATCTATAAAAAAGTGATATAAATTTTACTAATTATCACAGATTTTCCGTTATGACCCCCTTTGATTTACAAACTCCGACCATATGGGTATTTTTTGATTTGAACTTTAAAACTAGTATGGACATACTATAATAATGTAGAAAGATATTCTAGACAATATAATTATCCATAAAGAAGTTCAATGATGTATATTTTGATAATTACCATAGATTTTCTGTTACGACCCGCTTTGATTTTCAAACTCTGACATTGTAAGTAGTTTTGGAATTATAGTTTCAAACTAGTATAGACACACTATAATAATGTACGAAGATCTATATAATATAACAATCCATAAAAAAGTTCACTGATGTAAGTATATTTTGCTAATTATCACAGATTTTCTGTTATGACCCTCTTCGATTTGCAAATTCTGACCATATAGGAATAAGTAGGGTGTGTGAAACTGAAAGTTCACACACCCTACTTATTCCTAAACATACCTCTACCACTTACGAAAAATCCTTCACTGTCCAAGCAGCAAAAAATTGGAATCATCTGGATCCTGTGAATACCTGTCTAGGTACTGATCTCTGTGAAAGGAAAAGTCTATCGAACTATTTTTGTGGACGCATAACTAGACCATAAGTATTACATTTTATGCAGCAAAAACTTGGAATCACCTGAATCCTGACATCAGGGAAACCACGTCTCTAAAAATTTACAAAGATCGAGTGAAAAAGTCCTGCATCTCCTGAAACCTTCTCCTTTGTGTCCTTGCCCTTTCCTGTCTTTCCCATCACAAGTCAGGGCAATATTTTGTTTTCTTTTTTAATTTACTTTTGTATTTTTTTTGTCTAATGTGCTATGAAGAATTGTCATTGTAAAATCTCTTACAGTCTACCAACTAAATTTCAATACAAATTGTTATGGTTGACTGGAAGAAATTGCTCATGTAGCAATAAGTCCGTCACATGTACTATACATAAAAGTTAATAAATAAATAAATAAATATTTTTTAAGTTATACTTTCAAAATAGTATAGACACATTATAATAATGTACGAAGGTATTCTAAACAACATAACAATCAATATAAAAGTTCAATGACATATATTTTGATATCTATCACAGATTTTCTGTTATGACCCGCTTTGATTTGCAAAATCCGTACCAAATATGTAGATATTTTTTGAGTTGATCTTTTAAATTAGTAAAGACAATGTACGAAGATATTCTAGACTATATAATTATCCATAAAAAAAATTCAATGTTGTATATTTTACTGATTATTACAGATTTCCTGTTATGACCTGCTTTGATTTGCGAAATCCGACCACTTAGATATCTCTTGAGTTGAACAAACTGATCCATTATAGCAACGACATAACAGTATTTCAGAAATTGTGTATGATAATTAAATCTACTAGAATTTTCCAATATTTAAAGAGTGTTGGGAATGTACCAATATGTAAAAATTATAATAGATAATTTTTTTATAAAAGATTTTGTAATACAATACTGGGCTGTAGTGTTCTGTTCCCAACTTAAAAACAGAAGAAATAACCAAACCACCTATCAATAATAAATTAATCGTGAATAATTATATAGAAAAATAATTAAAATAAAATTAAATTATGATCGTTTTTACCCAGAAAAACCGGGAAGGAGGACCTATAAAATGCGAGACAAATCTCTCCGAAAACCTTAAAAGGTATTTTCTACATAATCATGATTCCTAATTTCAAAAATTTATAAATGAAAAAGAATAACTAAAGAAACGGTTAGTTTTTCACCCGTTTGGTCGTTTGTTTTCGGTTTAAAAATTAAAGATTTCTTTATATTACCAAACAGTGAGCTATTCCAAAGGATATGTTGCAAATTGTCAACAAAATTCGCCCCGAATATCCCAATTGTCTTATACATGAATTTGCGGTAAATTGATATTTTTAATAATCTACACGATCTTGTTGCATAAGAAATATGACAATTTTTCAGTATTGTTAATGATTCGTTATAAAAAATACGACAATATAATATCTAAACAAATTTTTTTTTAAAACATATTTAGGAGCATTAAGCATGTTCGGTCTCTATCCGAACATATTTTTAGCACTATTTTATGTATATTATAATATTTTTGATGGTCTAAGATACATAATAATTAAGAATAGTAGTGTTAAAACAATATGTTCTTTTCTAAAATAACTTTTCGTTACTTTTTTTCGAAATAGAAGTTACATATTCTCCTTCATTTAACCGCACTTCTAGTGTATTATTTTGCTCATTTCTTTTGTTCTTATGTTAGTCGACTTGGAAGCATTGAGGAGAGTACTCCTGTTACGATTATTCGTTTCTTTATATTTACTTATCTTAAATATTGGTGTCATTATGCCTAAATTCTTTACCACTTTCTTTGCCACTTTTGTTAAGAA
This sequence comes from Druceiella hillmani, assembly GCA_039881145.1. Lineage (NCBI taxonomy): Eukaryota > Metazoa > Arthropoda > Insecta > Lepidoptera > Hepialidae > Druceiella > Druceiella hillmani. The sequence goes on from JAYKKI010000014.1 coordinate 28,344,747, forward strand.
ACTGCAATCTATTCTTTTGTGTTTACCTTAAGAATAGTATTTGTGTGTTCAGTAATTTTTGTTCATAAAACCGACTTTTAGCAAGTAAGAAAATGTCGTATGTCGTAGTTTCCTTTAAGTCTTGAGAGGTATTGACTTGACTTTAACTTAAGATTCGTTGTATGCAAATGTGACAATACTTTATTTATAATACTAGTTTCAATTCAAAATGGATTTTTGTAATATTATAGAAATATTCGATAGAGAATTTCGGGAGAAATTCGATGAGTAAAAGTATCGATTAAAAGATATCGAATACAAAAATATGATTATCGAAAAAAATGTATACGATACTGAAAGGTATCGAAACTATTTCCATGTCTCTCCAAGTGATAAATCACTACTAAAATTTCCATGCGTATAGTTTATAAAATGGAATAATGAGAAATGTGTTTGAACATTTTATTTTTTCCAACATGCCTAAAGGACAAAACTTTCGTGAAACTTGTACACGAAACAGGCACCCCTGGACATGTATTTTATATGTCGCATTGTATGTGAATACCCGTAGAATAAACTCCGGACAAAACCACGTCAACAGCTTTCAGAACTTAGGAGAAACTGAGCTTTCTGTATTTAGTTCCATACAACATGTTCGAATGTTCCACTCTTTTCCACTAAATTAACTAAGCTAATTAAGCTTATAGATTGCCATCAAAATAAATGCAATTTTTGTGAAAAATTTCCTACGTCTCTTAAAGAGCAGTTCGATGCACTTTGGTCTAAATTATGCAAACAAGGATCTAGTCTCTTCCGATCATACATTTTCCTTGCTGCCAATCACATACACCTTCACATTTTGGCTTAATAAATAGGTCACGCAAATCAATAACTGAAAAACATCAACAAATAATAAACACCAATTAAAAAGTTTTATTTGTAATAAAAACAAAAAATTCACAAATTCTAACTTTCTCGTCGAAACTTTATAACGATCAAATATTTCGAAATTCTGCTTACGCAATTTAATACAATGGATTCTGCTCAGTTAGCATTTCCTGCAAGACTACATTAATTTACGCACACACACATACGGATACGGATAGGCGAGTACGTATGTAATAGTGTAGGCAATTAAATCTTTTCGCTAGTGTAGAGTATCGGGGGTGTGCCTATGTAATGGGACCATTTGATGACAGCTGTGCAGCTAGGTATAAAATATAAGTTTATAATATATTTTGTATACAGGTTACATATACATTATGTATAATAGTTTAAAATACTTTTGTATACAGGCTCCTGATTACAGATAATGATGTTATGTTTAATGTATTAAAAAAAGTTTCTTACTTGCCGTTAATAGTATGTAGGATAATTAGGAAATAGAGTCGGGACTACACCGGTTCGTATTATTTTCCTTTTCTATGTATATATAACATACACCTCTTTGAAATGTTTTGAACAAATCGGAGATAATTGTCTCGATATTACTGCCTTTACCAACTTCGATCGCAGTTCTAGATATTTTGTGAACCTAGGCCAAAGAACGAGCAAAATTTCTACATATTATATATATATGCAGGTAGCATCACTAGTGAGGTTTCAAAGAATATCGTTATCGATAAGTATTTGATTTCTACATGTGTTTTTTTACTTAATTGCATTATATCTTGTTGACTTTAGAATATGTAACGGAAAATATAATTGAACCAGTATTTTGTTGTAAAAATCAGGTATCAAGTACATTTTCGTCAAATTTTGCTACCTAGCGATTTTTACAGTAAAATGCACAACAAAACATTATATTTAAAATGAATGGATTATATTTGGAATATAAAGTATCAAAATAATTTACGTTACTAAACTTTAAAGCAACATTTATAAATTTAAATATTTGAAACAACTGGTTGCACGGACATGGCGATTATGGATTCATACCTTAATAGACGATCTCTATCCAATAGCGGATCCAGGGGGAGTCATTGGGGTCGTGGCCACCTTTACCCCCCCCCCTCGACGGGTCGATCTCTGATATTTTTTCTAACCTCATTAATGAATTTAATAAAATAAGTATTTTGTATAATTGCAAACACATACGCGAATGACATGCATAATACGATAATGTGCTGTCATTCGTTAGCGGCTATGCGTCATAGTATGATAACAATAGATGACGCTTCATCGTGACGCCCGCAACCTGCGCACTCCTGGTCTGCCTAGCGATGAACTAATCAGGCAGCGGGCCGATCATTTCGCTTGTAGTCGTCAATCGTATCGCTTTGCACTTGCTTAGCATGAATGCAAAATTGACGTGAATTAAATAGCTCATAAAAATTTACTTAGTGGGGCTTCAAGATTTCAAACGATAGAAGCCGAGTTCTTGAAAGTTTTTGCAACTTGACTTGCAGGAGATGGTAAGTACATGAATTTGTTATCGCTCGAAAATACTTCAGTAGGAATTTTCGAACGGCAACAAATGCATGTTTGATCACGTCTTTAAAATGACAATGATCGATGGTAAGGTGTGTGACGCTGCAACAGATACAAAATCAACAAGTCGATGTTATATATGCGGATCAACATATAAAGACTTTGGTAATCTGACCAAAAACCTAAATATAAGTTCTACTATGGAATTTGAATTATCTGTGTTACACGCCACAATTCGACTTTTTGAAAGAAGTTTACATCTTGCGTATAAATTACCAGTAAAATAGCACAGAAAAAAGAACTATAACTAATAAAAAGAGTGAGAAGTTCTTAGAAAAAAACAAATTCAGGAAAAATTTCGAAAAGAAACTGGATTGTTAGTCGATATGCCAAAGCGAACTTTGACAATACCAATGATGGTAACACTAGCCTAAGATTCTTTGAAAATCCTCAATTATCCGGCGACATTACAAAAGTAGATTTTGAATTAATGTATAGATTAAAGATTGCACTGGAAACTATCTCAAGTGGTCATAAAATAGACGTCCAAAAATTTTATGAATATGCCATGGGAACTGCGAAATTGTATGTCAACCTATATGGATGGTATCCAATGCCCCTACCATACATAAAATATTAATTCATGGTTCAGTTATAATTAAAAATGCCTTATTGCCCATAGGACAATCAGAAGAGGCAGCAGAGACCAGAAATGAGAATTTCTATTTATGCCGCGAAAACTACGCGCGAAAGTTTTCGAGGGAGGAATGTAATGTTGGTATATACAATAAACTATTATTGAGGTTGGATCCACTTCTGAGCATCATAAAACAAACAAAAAAAAGAATCAAACCAAGATCATTTTGTCCTGAAACCATTAAGATGTTACTACCAGCTGACCCGAATGAATACTATATTTCAGACACAGATGATGATTTATAATGAAATAAATGAATACCTAGTCATATCATATAAAATAAAAAATGTACTTTAAAATATACCTGTTTATTGTATTTTTTTTCAAATTGTTTTTTTATTTCTTGTTTTGTCACTTTTTGGAGGGAAAACATGCAAATCTTAGAAAGGGCAATAATTTTCATTAAGATATATGATTTAGAGTCATAATACAGTATAAAATAATTTTGACAGCCTAAATCCTTTAAACCGACCTACGTGCGGCGGGAGAACGGGAAGGGAATATACATATGGTTTTCGGCGGCCATGTGACTATTTCGCCAGGATATGAGTTTCATATTATTTTTGTTAATTTTATAATGTTGAATATTAATAATAACAAATAATTGTTGGGAACTGATTATTGAGAACTATTTATCAAAGTTCGCATGTTTATCAGTTGTTAGAATTCGACCACCATTGTTTGGACTTAATAAACAACAGAATTTTTTTGCATATGGCTCAATCGGCTCTAATGAGTCGTTCACTTCACTATTGATATAAGCTGGTAACATTATATTTCGAAAAACTATCCTGGAGGTGGTTTATAATCAAAAACACCTGTAAAACGACTCGCCAAAGAACCATTAAAAGCCTTGGATGATTTGCTTGGTGAAAATGGTATACTGTTAACGCACCAGCGAAACCAATACCACCAAATGGTTGTCGAAGTGAGAAAAAACTTTTTATAACATATCGTAAACCTAAAACTAATATTATTAACCAAATTAATAGTCAAATGATGACACAAGTTAATGAAAACAGGGAACGCTTGCGACGAATTGTCAAAACGATAACTTTTTGTTGTCATCAAAATATATCGCGACGTGGCCATCATGACGATCGCAAATTGTTCGATAAAGAAGCAGGTAATGACAGCGTGGTAACTGGCGAAAGAAATTTTAGAGCCCTTTTAAAATTTTGTACAGAATCTGGTGCTAAAGCTTTACAGTTTCATTTAAAGACTTCCAAATCTAACGCCACATACATCAGCAAAACTATGCAAAATGAGTTGATTGATGTTTGCAAGGAAATCCTTCAGGAAAATATTTTATAAAATGTGAAGAAAGCTAAATTCTTTTCAATTTCATACTATGAAACAACAGATATATCACATATCTCACAGCTGAGCCTATCATTTAGATATTTTCCCAGTGGTATTATAAATGAAGATCTTCGAGATTCTGTGATACTTATGATACGCTTAGATGTGATGAAGAATACAGGCGATGTAGAACGTCGGTCGATAGGAACGTTGATCGAAAATGGTAAAAATCTCTGTCTCAAATTTAACATAGATTTAACATGGTGTGGGGGTATTGAGGCCGACAACTGTTCGGATATGGCTTCAGATACAAAGAGTGCAGTACAGGAGTTGTCAAAAAAAGCTGTACATGCCAAACGTTGCCGGTACAGTAATCACGTTCTTAATAACTGGTTAGCTACGTCATTCAAAGTAATTTCTTGTCGCAATACCGCAGAAAAGTTGTAGCATTTGCCAATGCATCCGCTATCTAACAAATGACACTTCACTTTCTAACAAATGACAATTTGCTATAGGATGAAATGAGTACAACTTTGATTAGACTGATCTTTATTATATGCGCTCTCTAGGATTGTTACTGCTCCTAAGACCAGCTAGCATTCATAGTCAGAGCAATTCGAGTTTAAATAATTAAAATTAAGCAATGCATGATAATTAGAATTGAAGGAAATTATCCAAGTCTAGTCACAACTAAACTATTCCATTTGGACCACAACTTTCAGATCTTCTTTTTAATAAAATCATACCATCTATCTGCCGCTGGCGTGGCACTGTTTCCTCTACAAACAACAGAAACGTTGTGCAGAAGTGTAGCCTCATTTCTCTTGAAAACCATACCATTAGCTTTGTTAACAAAGCCAGAAGTCAATCCACTGATCACATCTTATAAAGAACTTTATTGAATTGGTCCAGAAGCAACAGACTTAAGAGGTCGTATACCATGAAATACGACTCTGAAATCAGAAAAGAAATTGGTATTGATCCTAATAACCTAGCAATACTCAAAGAACCAAAACACTACAATAAACTTAAACCTTATCAGGCCCTGCAGAAAAAAAGATCCTACTGAAGATATTCTAGCTAACTGTATAGAGACAATCGAGTCATTGAAAGGAAGAAACCTCGTGCAATACAACACTTTTGGCTCTGCTGATGAAACCATTCGGAATGGTGATGCTGGTTTACATTTGGTATACCCAAATGGCACTATGGAGGAATACAAAATTAGCAGAGGCAGTATTGCCTTAAATTTTAGTAGTGAACTAAGAGTAATCCTTAGGCATTACAATTATATCTCTCTCTAAATTATACAAACATAGCAAATGGACTAGTCATCCTCTGCGACTCCATTGCAGCTTTAGACGCAATAAATAAAGGTCAGTCTTCACTCACCCAAGAAATCCATTGTCATCTGAAACAAATTGGCAAATCAAGAAATAATATCTGCATTTTGCAGTGGATGCCGGCACCTGTCAGCATTCCAGGAAATGAGGCAGCTAATAAGCTTGCAAAAGAAGCTTGTAATCTTAGAGATTTTAATAATATTGGAACTACCCTTGGCGACATAAATGCTTATGCAAGGTATTGTTAATGAGAAAAGGCCCTCAGGAAAGACTATCAAATATGTGAAATGAACGCAAATAGTGTGCTCACCAAGACCATCACAAGAATTAGAACTGAGCACTTTCAAGACATGAAAATCCATCCTGGTGGTAGTAGAACTTATCGTCGCTGTAACAACTGTGATATCCCACTCAGCTGGGACCACATCTTCAGCTGTCCTGGGATTTTGAAACCTCTGTTTGATCTTGGAAAATTTCCATTCAGCAGACAACTCTACTCTGATATATAACTTATTGGAAAATTTATGATATTTTATGGTTTGACTTCAAACACCCACAAAACTAATGTGGTTTCATTGGATAAAATTTTACCTTTAAAAAACAATTGATTAATTGTTTATACTGTTAAAATAGGTACGTATGATAAAAAAAAACTTACGAGCCGTCATGGGACGCCTGGCAGATGTGAACCATCTAAATTTTTTTATATTTTTGTATTGAACGATTTTTATTTCAACGAATAGAAGAGGAAAAACAAATATTCATATAGTTGTTAATAATAAAATAATAATTTAATTTTATAATTTTATTTTTATGAAATAATTTATCACAGAAATATTAAATAACAATCTATTGAAAATAAATTTTTAATTTAATAATAATGTTGCCTGACAAGACATGAAGCTAGCTGAATTAAGTCGGAACGAGCAAAGCTGGCCGAATGGCACATCGCGACATGCCATCAGAATGTTTTAACTCCCATCCAAACGTGCCATTGGATGTTGCACATCAAAAATATATTTATCATCTGTCTTTTACTCAAAATAACACACCATGCAAAACGCATTTAGAAAATGACAGATTTCATAGACCTTGGTGAAGGTCAATCATGTGCTCATAACGTAATTCACATGCCAGGTGATAAATCCTGTTTCTTTCATACTGTCTCTTACTCTGTGTACGGAAGTACTGTGTACACTTCTAGAGTGAGATCAAACATTATGCAGCATGTAGTAGTCTTCAGATTTATAATTGTAAGGAATGCAATCAAAATTATCTCACAGAAAATAACCAAAAAAGACTAAAGTAACCAACTATTGCTAAAATTCAGTATTCTGGAAAGCCAGAAAAAAACTAAAAAGGGGCCTAGTTCCTCTTTAAAATTTACCCACAAAATGAAGTGAAACATCCAATATCTTTGCTCTAGAAGTGTAGATAACAAGTTAGAGCTTTACATCTAGATTTATGGAACATATATATCTATCACAATGGAAATGGATCACAAATTCTAATCTCTCTATAGCTTTGTCGTATGATAGGATGTACAAAACTATTGTAATTTTCTTTTCACATAACTCTAGTTGTTGAAGCAATAAATATCTGAAAACTATTTTCATGAAAACAAAAATAATGCTTTTTACATGGAAAAGGCAATAATAAAGAACCAAAAATAGAACTTGAGGGAATTTACACATTTCAATTGCTTCATATCAGTTTTCTTTTTCATTTTCATCGCTAATACAAGTTATGATCTGTAGATGAAAATAAGATGAAAAATAGTAAGAAGTAGATGAAAATAATTGTTTAAATATTGTTTGCCATATTCACTAATAAGGATATCTTTTACCTATCTTCCCTTTCTATCATCAGATCTTGATGCCATCGTCATCATCATGTATCGTCACTGGAAACGAATATATGTCTATAGGGAAGTAGGTGAAAAATTTATCACCAATTTGTAGCAGTCAGAGAGGTAACAAAGGAAAGTAACTTGTAAAAACTAAAAGTTTGTAAATAATACTAGCATTACGTGCATACAGTTGAATGTGTGTGTGTATATATATATATATATATATACATATATATATATATATATATATATATATATACATATATATAAATACATATATATATATATATATATATATATATATATATATATATAAAAATTGGCTTATTTATATATATATATATAAAATTAGCTTATTTGCTTTCCATGTTTTTCTTCCGAAATTCAATGTCCTTTTCATTGCTTTCTACCATCATTATTTGTATACCTGAAAAATAATAAACGCAATCAACAAATAAATCACATCGGCCAATAGGGACGCCCTATTGCTGATGTATTTTTTCTAATGCAACATGTTCAATGTCAGGTTCAAGAGGTGCACAACTGTTCATAGGTGGCTATTTATACATATTTTACCAAAAAAATAAAAAAGTTCTAATCGTACTTTTGCCTATGAAACATTTTTATTCCTGCTCTCAGAAATTTTTGGATTACTTAGAATGAGGGAGTATGTCAACACAGGAATTTAATCCTATAAATAAACTATAGACATATTTTGAGAACTGTTGCAAATATACAAAATTTGGAAAAGTCATTTCAGATACGACATTAGAATTTATAAACATGAGAAATGATGATTGATAACGATGTTGATAAAAGAGTTACTTTAGAAATTGAAAGGCTTGTACTAAAATAATCTGTTTCGACATGTATTATTCTCGATGCCATAGTCAGTGGTACGATTTTTATAGTAAAGGTTATCATATACAGGTTTAAAATAATTATATAATCTTGTTAAAATATTAGATCTTCAAGGAACGTTCAATTATTGCATAAAGTACACACTTCCTAAGTTTTTTACTACTTCATCTTGATGTATCTAATATCATAGATAATAATAGCTTACTTGCATAAGTCATACATTAAAATATAGTAAAGTCATACATTAAAATATAGTATGTTTTCATTTCTTTATTATGACATTTATCTTTGGCCTTTGTAAAACAAATGCAAGTAGAACTATCAAGTGCGTATAGAACCTGTTAAGTAAGAGTGGAACTTATGCTAAGAGGATTGCGTACAAAAAATTTAAAGAAGTTAAAAAAACTAAAGTATGAAAAGTTGAAGTCACTTACTATTAGATAAAATAATAGAAGTATTGAGAAGATATTAATTTTTATCCTTTGTGATTTAGATTATTATTACTTGATGATCAGTTTCATTCCAACGTGATACATGATAAATTTCATTAAACAGGTATTATTAATGGTTCTTTATATTTCGTAATCAGTTAATTTCGTAAAATATAATAATTTAAATAAATTCAAGGGTTTTAAAATTATTTTTCGATAACGAATAATAAATTTATCTAGACCTTAACCCATGTATCAAACTAGATATGAGATATATTAAAATGCACAAGTGTGCCAATGGACCTGCCAATGAGAAACGCATGCAACAGAACTAATAATGAACTAATTTTTTCAGAAAAATCACAGAATTCTTTAAATTGCTTTTGTAATTTTATAAAGCTTAGCTGAAACCGTTAAACAAACCATAAAACAAGTACACGAAAATATTACCTTCATAATTTCATTATAGTTTTAATTTATTAAAAAAACTGTCATGTACAAATAAGAGATCAATTTATCCTTGTAGGCAGATTTTTTTTAAAAACATGGTATTTTTTAATACTTAAATATAAGTTACATAAAGTTGTTTTTTAAATCAAATTCAGTAAGGACTTGTCTCAAATGACGCTAATAAAAAATCTATATTAAATTTACCTAAATGAGTGATTATTTTTCGTTTGGTCAGCATATAATTAAAAATTTTTAATATTCTTTCTCGTTTATATGATTCAAGATTATTCTTTGAAGTAAAAGCAAAATAAAATTTACCTTTTTTGGAAGTGATTGAGTGATATTATTTAAGCGCTCCTTTAATAAAAATATGTATTGAATTTAACAAAATGGTATACTGAGATATCAATATTATAGTTATATAAGTTCAATTTCTGCATTCTCTATAAATATTTTTAATATGAAAAACCATTAAGTTATTTTTTAACACATGTTACATTTCTAAAACATGTGGTTTGAATTTACAAATCAATTTAAAAAATAGTCTGTATTTATAATAAAATTGTAGAATTGGCATGTAGTATATTGAAAATATTTAACTAAATAACATTTTCCAAAAGTAGACATGGATGAAGTCACGGGTACAGCAAGTTGCAAATATTTTTACCACACCTTATTTTTATCACATTATTTTATAATAAGCTTATAATTTTGTTATGCCTCTTACAGTCTGCCACACTTGCATGGTGCTTTGGGCATCACAAAACAATTTTCACCTACAATAAAAAATTATAAACTCAATGAACAAATATGTAATCTTAACATACTTTTATTTATGCCTGTAAAGAGAATTTAATAAAAAAGATGGTCTCATCATATGGAGTAACAAAAAAAAACAATTTTTGAATTATTCATCCACCAGCACCAAACTCACTGCTTTTAAATTTTTTTGTCCTACCCCTGCTAGTATCTTTCAAGCAATGTGATTCTAAAATCTTTTATTATCTGTAAAAATAGTTTGTATAAATTTCATTAAAAAAAAATAGTATAAATTTCATTAAAAAAAATTATTTTGGATAATTTTTATATGTGTTAAAAACTAGTTTTTATCCATTAGTTTATTCACTCAAACTACACAGTCCAATAGTACATAGTTTGTAATGCATAAATGATTACACCTCTTATCTACATAAATATTAGGGGATTGATTTATTAACAACTATGAAATTGTTAATATAAAAATATTTATTGCTTCTTATCCAAAAAAGTGAGCCGTCACGGGACACCTGGCAGATGTGAAACATCGTGTTTGTACAACTAATATGCATAAAAGACAAGATTATTACAGGAACTAAATATAACATAATGAAAAAATCAAGTATTACAAATTTCTTACAGAAAATGGTGACTTTATTTAATAAACATTTATTTACAATTAATACAAAAATAATAAAGCACAGGTTATGTGTACCATAGTAAACAACAGCGTCGAACTGAGTGAGGAGGGGGTCGCATAGTCGGTTGCGCATGGCGACATGTCGCCATACCGTACACTCTACTACATACAGACTATATATATACCATAGCATAGCGTGGCGACCCGTCGCCACGCCAACGATCCGGTTTATACCTGCGCCTATAGATGTTTCACATCAAAAAGACAGACAGTGTGAAGGACCATTTTCTAATAGTATTGTCATTAACAAATAGTTTTCTTCATGATATTAATTTGAGTGCCTTGATTATTTATTGTCTTGACTAATCAGTTGTTATGTTGTAACTTTGGCCCGAACTACGGCCACAACCATGAGGGCCATAACCACGACCATAACAACGGCCAAAGTTACAACATAGCAACTGGTTAGTCAAGACAATAAATAATCGAGCCATTCACATTATTCAAAACCACCTAGAGATGCACCAAGTCTGGGTATTTTTTTCTCTTCCAGTAAACACTTCAGGAAAGGGGTTTATGGATTTGCTTGGTAGTTCACGATTGATCACTAGTTAGAGTAACGTTTATTTAAATAATGCGATGTGTTTTCTATCTTATCCATTATTGTTAGTATTGTATCATATTTGGGTGTAGAAGCATGAAGTGCTTTATTTTGATATCTAATTAAGATATCAAGCTTCTCAAATTAATATTAATTTTTTTTTTGTCAAAATTTGAAATAATTTGGACGTCTAAAAGTGAGTGAAAATTTAATTGAAAGTTTCTGTTATTCTTTGTTTTTTCTTTTTTTTTTGTTTTAAGACTAAAAAAAGTGGTTTTTTAATTTTATGGAATTAGTGTGTTGTCATCAGAACTACACAACTGCCAAATACAATGATGATACAATAATTCATTTCGTAGAATTCATTACATAGTTAGTTACTTAATTTATTACATTACTTGTAAACATTTTAAAAATATACTCTGAAACATACCCAAAATGTTCTAAATTCAAACTAAGGTCCATATTTTTAATTATGAAGTTATATATTATTTAAATCGATCTAAATAACATCTAGATAAATAAGAATAGCTCCAAACTCTATGTATTTAAATTAATTTTATTTTTAAAAATCAATTTGTAATTCTTATAATTGTCAGTCAGAATTCTAATGTATTTGCATCCACAGTAATCTACGTTTTACTTATTAGTTTAGTCAACAGCCTTGTTCTGTTTGAAATCTTAAACAAAATATAACAACAGAAATTATTCTCCACTTGTACTTCCTCCCTCCTCCTTGCACAATTCATAGCTATGTTTTGAGTCGTGGCCACTATAGATAACTTTTTTCCGTCTATAACTATGTTCTGTCACCTGTTTCTGTCCTCAGTATCTATGATGCCAGCAGTACGGTTGTCATCGTAGATACTGATCTTGAGTGGGGAGAGAATGTGATCGGACTGCAATGTGTGGGACTGCATCCCCACAGTCCCTTTTTGTTGACTCACCTAACAATGAAGAGTTCTTGGAAGCGTTAAAAAATCCTTTAGAGACACATGATAGAAAGTCTAGTGGTCATTTATAATTCCTTCAGAATAGTCATTGCATAGTTTCCGCACACCTGGATGTCACAGGATCTTAGACATTGAACTCTTATAGTTCACTTTCACTCGATGCCGGACCACCCCGGTGCATGGCTTATTTTGTTTTAGCCCTTAATGACGAATTATAAGTCTACCATTATCCTTTGATTTGTGATTTTGGCACAAGAAATGACTTTGCAATGTCGTAAAGCATTTACTATTAAAGAGAAACGTCCAATTATATGCAGACTTGAAAATAGAGAATAAAACTCATGATCTCAAAAGACATAATCAATGTTTTTTAATAACAAGAACTAAATTAGGAATCCTTCAATTCAAACACTTTAAAACAAAGGAGACTCCACAAATCACCAAAGGAAAATGTTGAGCAAGTTTTGATACTATGGTTTAAGATGATGAGAAACAGAGGAATACCTATCAGCAGCCTTATGTCACAAGAAAAGGCAAATTTTTTTGCATCACGTTTTGATAATATTGATTTCAGTTGTTCTGCAAGCTGGATGAGGCATTTTAAAACTAGACATAACGTTGTCGTGGGAAAAATTACCTGAAAATCCTCGACTGTTTTACAACAGAAAGGTTGACGAGTATGTGCCCAAATCTACGAAAAACAAAGTTCTTCAACAGAAAGGTTGACGACTATGTGGCCAAATCTACGAAAACAATTTTCTGACGATGAAATATTCAGTGCAAACGAAACTTTCAGGCCACTTTTCAAAATCAATCCCTGATAGAACTCAGAAATTCAAAGTGAAGAATTGGTGCGGTGGTAAGCTCTCAAAGGATAAAACCACCGTGATGATGGAAGCAAATATGAACAGCACAGTGAACAAAAATTGCTCATATAGGTGTTAAACCATTGATAGTCAATTATACAAATAACTGTAAAGCTTGGATGACGTAAGAATTTTCCGAAAATTGGTTTCGATATTGACGTCGTGGTTTGGTGAAAAAGAAGAAAAAGATTTTATTGCTGATTGATGACTGCACGACGCATCCAAAAGTTACTGGGTGGAATTCTATAACTTTAAATTCCTTTTTTTCCACCAAACGCAACGTCTGACTTGCAACTTCAGGAAGAATCTGGTGCTCAGATTCTGGTCAAAAGTTTTTGAGCGCTTAAATTCTGAATAAATTCACACGAGGAAGAATTAACACCTAGCGCAGCAGAGACTTTGAAAGCTGCAGGCTTGTTACCAAGATTTGTTAGCAGCAACATCGTAAATAACAATATTAAAAGTACAATGTCCTCTTTACACAATAGGGTTAGAGAGTGTTAATACAATCGGAACAAAAAGCAAAAGCAGACTAAAATTAATGATTACTTATGTCAAAAGTAAAAAAATCATCTTAATTCTATGTTTAATAAGTTTCCAAATTCTTACTTTTGTTTAAGTTAAAAAATATAAGATTCATACAAATTGTAGTCTTATGTTCATACAAATTGTAGTCTTTTCTCTGTCTATTAAATGAAATAATAAAACAATTTGTTTTTATTTTGTAAGAACAACCTTTATGCTTTGTGTGACGTCAACTTAATACAACCTTATTGCTATTTCCCTTTATGTCGATATAAACGGATTCTACTGTATTCCAAATTACTGTTTGTTATAATAAGTGAAAATATTTACCATATTAGACTCGGAAAATGTTATACTTTAATACTAATCAATAGTATTAAATTAATTTGAGTACGTTTTACGTACAGGTTTTTTTGAATTAAATGATTTTTCTATTTAGAACACATTTTTATGTAAGGAAATAAGTTTTTTCATATCAACATAAGAAAAAATATTTTGGAAAACAAAAGCATTGAGAAGGAAAACGAGGAAGAGGATTGTGAAAGGAAAATCCTCATCTTATGGCCTTTAAAAAAACAATATAAGAAGGTCAGTGAAACTATACAGTCCGGAATCATTAGTTATACCTAATGAATTCCACAATTTAGCAACATACATAATAATCGAGTCTTCATTGTTAAAGTATATCATGTTTGGAAATAAAAACAGTAGATTTTGAGAGACTTTAGCTCTGAAAGTCTCTACCAAGACATAGGCACATCTAACACTGAAAATGTTCACCCAATATAGAACTGGCTGCAAAAATACTTTAATACAAGTGTATAAAGGATAAAAATTTAACTCTTCATGAATAGAAATACCAGTATAAACAGTGAAATTGTGACTAGAAAGAATGTACAATTTTCAGATTTTAACATTACAACTTGACAAGAATTAAATAATATTACAACTTGATAACTTCAGCAAAATTCAAACAACACTACAGACAAAGTTCAAACAACACTCTACAGACAAAGTTCAAACAACACTCTACAGACAAAGTTCAAACAACACTCTACAGGTAAAGATAGAGTAATTTTAGTTAAAATAAATGAACGCTATGCACACTTATATATTCTTCTGAGTAAACAATACATAACTTATGATGAGCATCCAAACAAAAGGTTCGTTGAACTAAAAAAATAAGAAAAACTCCTCATAAACTGTGAGAAAATATTTTTATTCAACTAAAAAACATTTGCATTATTAAAACTGTATAATATAACAATAATACATAAATATTTATCATAATTCTTGAAAAAAAATATGTACATTTAACTTCCAAGTGGAATGTGTGCAGTAAGTTGAAAATTTGTCATAAGCTTTGCGTCATGCGGCACCAACTGGGAAGCTCCTTACGCTCGTTCAGATTCAATATACCCAATCTACTCCCTATATGAAGCTATGAGGATGACCCAAGGCCATAGTTTATTAATACTACAAATCACATATCACACTGACCTACATAATCAACACACATGTTCATACTTGCCTTGCAATCAGAAAATTTTGAATTCTACAACTCTCTTATTAATGTCAACCCCAAAAAGAAGTGCTTTCTGAGAAGGGTCAATTTTTGAAATATAGATATATCTAAAAATTGTACAAAGTAATCGCACAATTCAATAATATTAAACGTCCCTTATGACAAACCTAAGATTACACTAATGTCCACGCTTTTCTTGAAATCAGAATACACAAAATTTCCGTTGATAAAAGTGTCAATGTAAACAATTTTCTGACTAAACCATTTATTATAAATAATTTAATATACAAAGTACCTATTACATCACTTGACCAGTATGCACACGTTCACAATTAAGACAAACTATATGTAAGATTACGTATATAACTGCCATAAATATTATTAAGTAGAAGGTGTACAATATGTCTGCTCCTATTTCAATTGTTTATGAACAATTTTCTGACTAAACAAATCATTATAAATAATTTAATATACAAAGTACCTATTACAACACCTGACCACTATGCACATGTTCATGATTAAGACAAACTATATATGAGACTGATTGCCATAAATATTACGTGTTTAGACGTAAGTGAAAGGTGTACAATATTTCTGCTTCTATTCCAATTGTTTAAAATGAAGATGAGGTAAACGGAGATAATTGAATTTCCATGGTTTAGTAAATATAGTTTATGTTTGATTACTAAAAATAGTTTTGTAATATATTTCTTTCTTTGAGGAAAATGGGCTAAAAACATATTTAACCCTAAAAAAGCACGTTGTAGTGAATGTGATATAGCAAAAAAACTTTCACTTGTTGGAGATGCCGTAACACTTTTTCGGACTACTGGTTCAAATCATAGCAAAGCTAGTAGTGGGAGGTTTCATGCCACCTCTAAATTTGAAAACCGTTCAATAGTAAGTCTAAAAAAATAAACACGAAGCTCACCACCCAGAAATACAAATGCAATTCAATGAAACCATGATAAGCAAATATCGTTAACTATAGTTGAGGATCATTTGCATAAAGCTGGTCTTTGGGGTAGAATTTATGTAAAAAATGGCTTTCATGGTAACTGACAGACAAAAAGACTAGAGTAGGCTCACAAAAGTAAAGATTAGAGAACTGAAGACTGGTAACGTAAGCTATGGACTGACGATATTTACAGAATCGAGGATTTTTTTTAAAAATCACTCAATATCCAAAAGATATCTATTCCTGGGTAGCATTCAGTTCATGATAGATTTATCTTCCAACAAGGCAATGATCCCAAGTCCACCTCTGTATTAACCATATAAAAATAAAAATGACTCCCTCAATCTCCTGATCTTAATACCTTTAAATTATTATGGAGACGAACTGGATAAGAAAGCAACGAAAGTGAATGTCACTTCTGCTGAAAATTTTTGTGAGGTACTTCAAAAATCGTAGAAAGAAATTCCAAACACTGGAAAAC
The DNA here is from genome assembly GCA_039881145.1 of Druceiella hillmani. Taxonomy (NCBI): domain Eukaryota; kingdom Metazoa; phylum Arthropoda; class Insecta; order Lepidoptera; family Hepialidae; genus Druceiella; species Druceiella hillmani. Next base: position 28,361,394 of record JAYKKI010000014.1, read on the forward strand.
TTGTTGAAAGAACACTGGATTTGGTTAAAAAAGTTACATCATTCAAATGAGCTTTCTTGTATGAAAAGAAATTTCAATATTATTACAATATAATGAAGATCATTGGCTATGGCATTTTTATCGTCGGTTAAAAAAATAAACAAAAACAATGTATTAATTTTTTTAATGCAAAAGTTTAACTTTAAGCTTTCTTTGTGTTTTCTTTTTTTATCAGATTAACTCTTTTGGCATTTACCTGTGTTCGGAAACTTCGATGGAAATATATAATTAAACTGAAGTATTTAATATATCCAATATTATGGCTCCAAGATACATGTGTAAATAGGACGTATTTAAAACTCCCCCCACATGCAATGTAAGAAAATTCAAAACTTTTCCAACTTCTTGCAATTAACATACCATTAAATAATAATCGTTTTTTTCATCTTACACTGTAATCGACCAACAGCATTGAGTAATACTCAAAATCTATATTTACCACTTCTTTTTAAATAATTCAGTTTGTTTCCTTAATAAAAATGTACAAAATAAAAAATGAAACTTTAAACAAATATAAATTAAACTAAACCTTTTAATGATCTTACAATAACAGTTGACCATAATACTGTAGAAATTACCAGTGCACAACAGGTAAACAACAATATTTGATAGCACCTACCAATCTACTTGCAAGGTTATTTGAGAGATCACAGATTCATGCCATTTCAAACAATGTCAGTAACTTATTAAACTGTTGGGTAAACTCAACCTTATTTTTATTGAAAGTTTTAATGTTAATTTTGCTGTGTTTTTTGTTCAGTACATTATTTATGGAAAAAAGGAGCTTTAAATTTAAAAATTTTCCCTCCACCAAAAAATGATATACAATTCATGTATCTTGTTAAGATCCTAATGGTGACAAAGCACTATCTCAATAAAGATAGGACATTATATTGAAGATGGCCAATATCTTAGAAAAGATAACCTTGAACCCTTAACTGATGCTTATAGTATCTCAGAAACATATCCTTTTATCCGTAAATGGCGTGTTGATAGGATACACACCCACCCACGTATATGTAATCACACAGCTTTTCTAGCCCTTTCTTTATTTATTGACATATGTATATATTAGGCATGTGTAACTCTTTGCAGAAATGACTCAGTGTTCTGGAACATTACTGTGTACCAAATGGAACATTGTATCTCAAAATCCGAATGGCTGAAAAGAAAGTAAATGACCACCGTTCCACTGATTTATTGCAATGAACGAGATATATGAACGGCATTACAAACCGTGAAGCAAAAAAATGTCGATATAAACAATATACGTAGTTTATTAATTTTGAGTTATATTATTAACTACTTAATTAGTTGATTTGTCAGCGTACGAAAGGGGTAAATTAAAATATTTGTCGGTTTGTATTTAAAACTATTTAAAATATGCAATTTAATATATTACATCTTGTACTTTTTATTATAGTAAATTGAATATTACATTTTAAAGTGTTTAAACATTTAAAATTAATTTACCAATACCACTTAAGTTGAAAAAAACATTGAAAGATCCTATACCGAAATAAATGAAAATCAAACTCATAAATGGCTCCTTCGACTTCTAATACATACCTAAACTTTTAAATGCACCCAAAACGAACACCGATACATCCAACATTAAAATAGTAATATAAAAATATTTATTTCTAACACTTTCTGTCCGGAGTGTTAAATTTCAAATTAAATATTTCAACGTTCAAATCACAACAAAGATAATATTAAGCCCACCACAAACTCATCGCTAGATTCATTATAACAATATACAAGCGTTCATTTCGTATCCATTCTGTTCAGAACTTTGAGAGCAAAGTTCTAAATGAAACGTATCACTGTTCCAAAACATTTCAATGATCTGATTCAAATCACAACAAAGACACACATGAGGCAACTCTAATATATATACCAAAGCCATCTTCCTTTTAGGAAGAGTTAATCACGCTTATGCTTATCGTATTCGTACAAGAATATAAATTATATAACAACATACACCGCTATCCTAACAAATCTCTTTAATCTGCTCAGTTGCCTTCACATATGCTCTCCTAATTTGCATTTCCATTTCCTTCACTGTGTAAACTCATTTCACGTCTATGGCATTAAATTCTCTTTTTTCGTTTTCCTTCCGTGTATACTTTCTAAGTCAGTCTTTCATTTTTCAAAACTTCCATTTAAAGAAACTATCCCCACTTAATTTGATGTCGCATTTCTGTTCAAGTTCCTCAATTCTATTCCTATCACATTTAAAACATAGATGTATTAAACAAGCCTCAAAAATTTGTATTTTAATTTAGAATTATTTAAAGTAAAAATTACTTTTATATTTAAATAAACACACATAACACAATTTAAATACAGTTGTAGTTACAAGGAAATCAATGCAAAATATTTGTAATTACAAATATAAATTACTGGAGAATACAATCACACTTTACTACTTTTAATCTAGAGTTTTACAATCGTTCAAAGCTTCGTTGCACCATAATATGTTAAAATTTTATAGACATAGTTTAACAAATTTTAAATTGTCTAATTATATCCAGTGCACGCTCCCCACTTTTATTCTCAATTAATTCCATATAACTATTATAAAATGATAAAATTTATATCTGAGTTAAATATTCGAAAGAGACTCGTCATATGAAACACAACAACTGCGCTCACAATTTAGAATGTGAACAACAATCATACTTATTTCCTCGCATTTTGAAGGTTAAAATTAATGAAATAAGCCATTCAAGAAAATCTCATAACTGAATACTTGTACATTATATTCTAAAGCTTTTATATAGGAAATTAAGCAGATAAATGTCAGAATTAAGAAGATTACGGTTAAGTGAACCAGTATAACATGACAAAATGGAGAGTGTAAAACAAAACACCCACATTAATTTGTATATATTTAACATGAATTGATTCCCAATCAAACTTTTAAATAACAAACAGTCGACTAATTTAAATCTGTGTGCAAATTACAATTATATTCAAATACACTCTTCTCCAATAGCAATGCATACAACTGCATTATATTTCAATGACGTGATTTTGCAGGCCACCTACAAGTTCGTAATATTAATAAAAAAGTAAGAGAATGTTGCGAGGAAAACTACAAAATATGTAGCGGCATCTTTTTAAAAGAACTAGCAGTTACAAATATCTGATATAAAAATTAACCTTAATCAAATCAATTGTGGACGCTTTTAGCTTTTAAACATATTTTTCTTTCAGCAGCCACAATCCATAGCTTCATATAAAAAGTATTATACATTTCTACATGTATACACTAAAATATTTAAAAACTGCTTCCTAGAACTGCAACCACCTAATTTCTGCTTTAGCGCGCTAATTAAAGGCAACGATTGGAGAGTAGAGATTAAACGAACTTGATGAAAGAAAGGTTTAATGCTATCAGTATTCTATAGGTGTCATGTCACGTGGCCGGCTCGAATGACGTAAGCCTAGATTACGGACAGCATCCTCGAGCTCGTCGAGACATCGGTCTAGTTGTTCTTTGGTATGCGCAGCAGAGAGGCAAAATCGAATTCTGCCTTCCATCAGGGGAGTGGCTGGAAAACCAACACCTACCACAGCAACACCACGTTTTGTCAAACCTCGCACAGTGGCACTGAAATATAACAATTAAAAAATTAAACACAGAAAAATGTTTATTGTTACCATTGTGGTACAGTTATGGTAAAAGGTTTATTCTTAAAAGGTTTAGTAATTATTAACGATGAAACTTAAGTCTTTTGTTGTATCTGACCTAATATTTAACACCATTTACCATCGACAAATGAGATCATTAAGAGAAACACCACTTTGATAATTTAAAAAAATTTGATCTTCCTATATTACTTTTCTTCCAATACAAAACGAATAAATATCCTTTTAAATAAATTCAGGTAGTGCTGCCGATCTCAACTGACCATATAGGCAAGGCATCCGTTCTGGAAATTCTGATCTCTTTCTTTTGTAAAATTTTCTTTATCTTAGCTTATAACACATCTACCTTATTAGGTCTTCAAGTACATAAATCTAATAGAATTTTTAAAGATGTACCTTACGAAAACCACCAATATAACCCGCACTAAAGACTAAAGAATTTAAAGTCTGCAAGAAAAACAAGACGAAAAAGCAAATGGATAATCTTATGGATTCAGAATTAATAAAAGTCAATCAATAAAAAAATTTTGTAGCTGTTTATAAAGAAACCCCGAACTTTCAATTGGATTAAAATGAATTACATTTTTAACTTGTTTCATCCAATGGTCATTAAACAAAAATAAATGATTGGAACTATATTTTACAACAAAGATTAATGTACAACAAAGAACATTTATATTAGTTTTCCCACTATCGCTAAAACACCATACTTAATTTATACTAAAAATTAGAGATACAACGAGTACTAGTTCATTACTCAGTACTCGGCCTATTGTTCAGTTTTTTAATACTCGTACTTGGCCCAACTACACTGTTTAAATGGCCAAATATTATACTTTAAACAACAGTGTAAAAATAATACCATTGTGTAGCGAGACGCATTTGAAACAAGCACGTTTAATAATAGGCATTTATTAATTTGAGTTAAACGAAGCAAACCTTAAAAGCAACCAACTAATATTTTAATTTAATGGAGGCGAGTTATGATGCAGGAATACTAAGCTCCTACTCTTTCTTGTAACACTGTTCCTTTTTTCCTCATAGATATTACCAGCTTCATAAAACGATTTGTCCCCGTATACTGTGCTTGCAGCTGAACATAAGAAACTCATATATTCAATAGTTTGTTTGATATCTTGCCCTCCACTCATATTGGTCCAATTCTAGGACAATAACACGTTTAGGATCTTTGCGCTCCGGTGGCTCATTCCTCGCAACAACTCCATAAAGCTACATGAATTTCTTTTAACACATTCGCAGAATTTTGTTAAGATCTTAATCTGTTAGAATCCGATTCATTTTCATTACTGCTTCTTGCACTCTCTGTATTGTCGCTTGTTAGAGTGGCTTCTAAAACCAGCACCATTGTTAGTGGTTCACATTTTTCTAGAGCAAAAAATTTCATACCAAAGTCAAGGGTCCAGCAAAGTAGTCAAAAGGTAAAACAAGTATTTGTAATCCTTGAAAACATTCTCATGTCTATTTTGTTTGAGCACATTTTAAAGACTTACCCAACTGACCAGATTTTGATAAATATTTTGAAATCATATTAATGTGGGGTATTTTTTCTGAAATTAATGAGAATGTTGAGCTCTGACCTTCTTCAAAGAGTTTAAGTAATGTTACCGACTCTCTGATAAAGTGCCAAAGATGTTCCGTTAACTGTGTGGTGTGTTTGAATTATCTGATATGTAAAGATAAATTGCTCTTTTGCTCCACACACTGTTCCATCTGGTTGGGAAGTTGTGCATCAGTTTTTGGCAATATAGCTTCAGCTCCTCCAGAAGAATTTCCAGAATTATCACCTATTCTCTTACAGCTTTCTGGAATGGTTAAAGTAACTTACAATTTTTCTAGGAAATGTAACAACATCGGCCACGTCTTATACTAGTAGATAAGCTTAGACTACCAATTGTAGTGTGTGTATATAGCATCCTCTGCCAACAAAAGGATATCCGCTTATAGCTTTCACTACATTTGACCAATCCTCTCTCAGAATTGCACTAATAAAGGGATCAATGTCCCAGTTTGCAGACAAATCTGATAATTATGATCTAATATTATCGGCTGCAAAACAATGACCTCATCGGGCCACTGAGCAGTGTAGCTTAGATAACTGATCAAGTTGTTCATGCAGGTCAATCAGTCGTTATTGATATAGCTTTATTTTTTTTTTAACTCTAACTATATTTTCCACTTTTTCATAAACTTACAGTATTACAACTTCACTTATGTCTTTCTTCCTGGCACCTGACATAGACCAGGGGTTTCAAGACTTGCATTAGTCTTCCATACCCCCTCTATTTTGATATGGTTACGTTGGTTGTGTTAGTATGGTTAGGTTGGTTTATAGGGCCTTAGGCCGGGCCTAACTAGGCTGTGGTTGGGCGGGCGGACTCGGTGCCGCCCGTTGGGCCAAGTGAGGGTCTGGGTTTTTGCCGCCTCTTCGCTGGCTGACGACATGAATGGGCGGATTTTTCCGAGACTGGGTTAAATCGTCAGATCTGAAGGTCAAATACCCGTTTATAGTGCTGTACACGGGCATTTTTTTTTTTTGGTTAGGTTGGTTAGGTTGGTTTAGTTTGGTTAGGTTGATTATCAATTGCAATAATTTCTGGGTTTCCTTAGCATGTAACAAGAAATGGTTCCTAAAGGGTTTGGCACCTTTGTTATTGTTTGGGTGTGTTGCGCAATTGAATTCGACGAAATTTGTGATTTAATGACCCACTCATTTTAGTCTTACCAGTAAATTGCAGGTTTTTACAATATAAAATAATTAATTAAACAAATTAAAGTGTTTCATGTTTACTTTATATCTAAATGACAAGTGACTAACGGGGATTTCCATAGAAAGAATCATATATAGTCGAATTACTTGGTTCAGCTTGCACAGGTTTTCTTGAGGAAATTTGTGGATCATGTATACACAAATTTCCTCAAGAAAACCTGCGCAAGCTAAACCAAGTAATTCGACTGTAACCGGTTCGGCAAATATAAAACCGAGTAATACTTGATACTCGGTTATTAAATATAACTTGTACTTGGCAAATCTTTACTAAAAATGCAGACACGAATAAAAAAATACTGTAAACACTACAATCTGCTCAAAACAGTTTATAGCAATTTACCTCCGAGGTTATCTTCCTTTGAATTATAGCAAACACTCAGGTGATATGGTGTGATATTCTGTTGAATTTAAAAAAATATTTGGCATAAATAAAGCAATGTATCATATAAATTTTCTACTACGAATAATTAAATATGGTATTATATAGTTTGATTTCCGGTAGAAATAGAGAACCTTTTTAAAATATGTTAATTACACAAAGTGCATACCTATACCTTTTACATAATTTGATAAGATAATTTACTAAGGAGAGAAATTTAAATGGAATGAACATTCATTAAATATTTTAGATTTTCTACAACAAAGTAATGAAGATTATTTAGATTAACCATATACTGTTACTTGTGATAACATTTTAAAAGCATAGGTAACATAACTTACAGAAAGTATACGTAACATAACTTATAGAAAGTATGCATAACATAATTAATAGAAAACCCTGCCTACCAGTCAATTCGTTTATTCTTGATGAAATCCTTAAGACAGATGGCTAATTGCATAAGATTTACGTAAGAAAATTAAAAATGGAGTAATCTACATAATAACATTCTATAATTATGAACAATCAATCATCACTGAATCAAATAACAACATACAATAAATAAGTATTCTTATACATCAATACTTTGAAACAAATGACAATGTGGCAATATACTTTTGTCCTTAAAATTAATACTCAATTTGAATCATAATATTTGAAAAGGTAAACAAATTAAATATTTATACATCTGTTATTCTCCTCATGACAAATATGTGAGGCAAACAGATCCAATCAATTATATTCACGTTATTTTCTTTATTCCATTATTTTATACCCCTTTCTCTTATATGTTGTTTTCTCTTTTAGTTTCTTATCGGTCATTCTTTTAATTTCTTACGTTATCATTATTACTTTTGATATGCAGTATTGACATTATTGAGCGCTGTGTAGAGACAAATAAAATGCTATGATATGAATGCAGTTTGCACAATCAGTGTCACTTATAATAAGTGATGTAATAATAATTTATGTTATAAATCTTTGCAAATTGAAAACCATTTAAAAATGTTCACTTAACACAAAATATAATTCATATTTTTCTTAAACTCTCACTTCACTACTTTATCGTTTTATCACCTCAATAAATAAAATTATTTAGAAATGGAAAACCGCCCTAGAAAAAAGTCACCTCATTTTATGAAATACAAATTTCATTTTTATTTCCCACATGTTCAGAGCACGCTTACTAAATTTGCATGAAAACGCAGCTTTCTACGTCAAATAGTTCGGAAGTTATTACAAGAAGACTAACAAACAGACGGAGCATGAGATCTTTTTTTCTTATTTCAATATGGCACATTAAAAACTATGATTTTTATTATTTTACTTTAGACATAAGTACAAAATGTGAAAAGATCAGAAAACTACGAAGATACTACGAACTATGTTCTCAACTGAATCTGACGTTACTTACATCCGCTTCTTTACAAAAATGACGTTTCATAAATCCCATTCTATTCTACTAATGTACTTATATCTTTCATACAATAAAACCTACTGGGAAAAAAAGTACAGCGACACTGCTATAGTGGTCATCAACAAACTTAGACACTGTACAAAACATGTTAGGCCTTTTTAAAAAAAATTCTCACCAAAGAGTTTGGTTTATAACAAAAAATGATAATCCCCAAAAGATTAATTATAAAATATATGTGAATTGAATTATCGAAAAATCGACTATGGTTTACTATCGCTGAGAGTTTGCTTAAATTTAACTTTAATAGTGACTTTACATCAAGCAATATACTAAAATTGGTCAACGTTATTTAATTTTTTTTCTCTACACATGAAATATAGCAAAAGCAAAAAATATAGCAAAAGCTAATAAATGTATAATAAAAATAAAACCTTTATCTTAAAAAACCTATACAATAAGCTATGTTCAATAGCAAAGATATCAGATATTGTAATAATAATAAGATATTGTAATCACATATTTCTTCCACATAATCAAGAAATTAGATATTATTGCAAGAAAGTTCTTTCCATAAATTTTCATAATTTTATAACTGTTTATTAGCAATCATAAATAATTAAACGTAAGGCTGTGTTCAAATTAAAAGATCAATGCACAATACACAGGTGACTAAACCTTGAATCACTAAAGATAGTCTTATCAGCAACCCAAATATATAGAAAAAAATCATGATTCATTATGGTCCACTAATAAAACTTTTACAAGACAATCTGATAACACTATAAAGAATGCGACTCATCGTTGTTACATCACCAAATAACTATCTGATATAATATTTTTTGTGTTCTAAAACTGAACGACAACTATTGTGAGGATAAAAAAATCTCGTTTATTATATTACTTTTTTTTGCCATAAATAAAAGACGTAGTCATTTAAATTAAAGCAATAATGACGGATTACATCATACTTAGATGCTCAAGAGGACCCAATATGATAAATCCATCACCTTGTACATATAGCACATAGCACAACACAACACTCCACTCCACCTCCACTGCCGCTGTGTAAGCTTCGAAATTTATACCGTAAACTACAGGAAATGGTAGGTTAATAATTTTTGACATTTCTTTTTAACATAAAAATAATAAACAGTTAACACTACTGAAAAGGCTTTAGATTAGTATACCAAGTATTTTGTAGGCTCGATAACATTTTTCTTCATAACAGGATTAGAATTTCTTCAAAGGATACTATATTATTTATTTATTTATATGCTTTTATGTTTCTAATTGACATATATGGCGGACTTATTGCTACGAGAGACTAAAGATAAAAAAAGGCCCAAATTCAAGTCAATTATAATATATTCTACTACATAATTTCTTATTCCAATTTAGCATTTCCAAGAATCATTTCTATCTCCGTTCAAAATAGCTGCACCCAAAGTAATTTTCACTATATCGCCACGCCATACATCTCAATAAATCTGTCTCACTCAATACATCTGTCCATACAATTTCCAGCTTATACAATGTCCCAATTTTCAGCTGTACAATCGTAAAAATCATAAACAAAGTGCTATAGTACACTTTTGTGCTAATATAGCTCATAATATCACAAAAGCCTGGTATGTTTGTATCACATTATGTAAGTGTGGCCAACTACTTTGCTATACTTGGCGGAACACTCATAATATAGTGTTCATTTGTAGCTAGTTAAGAAAAATAAATTCTAACTTTCAATTGGTATAGGCAATGTGAGAAGTATGTCAAACCCATTTGAAGCAATTTAATGAATGTCCAAGTCATTTGAGCGCACCTTTATGAAGCCATTATGGTGGTATAAATATATGTCAAATTAGCCAAAAAGCAATTTGGATAAAAAGTTTACGAGTCTGGCTTTTTTTGAAACTTAAATTGCCAAAACTAAATTATTCAGTGATTCCCAAGTTACTAGTACTTCATTCAAAATACTACAAATAGTACTGTAGAAAAATAACTGCTTTTTTTGCTCAAACTGTTGCTGAATTAATTAAAAAAAATATTTTGTTATTAATAAACTGATATAATCATTAAGTTTGAACTCACTAGTCACATAGTTATCGTATTTTTATTGTTTTAAATCCATGCTATTAAGATTAAGATGAATGCTGTTTGTTCTGGCATTTGAATTACACATGTGTTACAACTTGTTTGTCCGTGTACATCGTCTGAAGTATAAAAAATATGTTTTTAATTATCACGAATTCTTCGCATGTTATACTGACATGTGAATAAATATTTACTAAGAGAGATATTATTACTGAGTACAAAAATTTGGCAGTTCTCATACATTTAGTATAAAATTTTAATAAATTTTACCCACCTTATAAATAATAAAGATTAATCATAATAATAATTTAACTTAAAGAATAATAACAGTATATAATGATGTACTAAAAAAATAACACCAAAAATATGCAGTAAAATTTAAAAACTTAATAATGGACCTATACGTAAGAACTGTTTAGAGAGATCATTTGTCGTCTCGGTCAATGGAAGTATATTCAAGAACTGTATAGAGGGAATGAATTTTTAAAAATACCAGCTTAAAGAATTTTATCGTATAAACATGTCAACAGTTAAACTTACAATTTTAAGCAAAAGCGAGGTTCATATAAATTATTATTAGTGTTAGATTTTGATCTATAAAAATTAAATACACAACGCAATATGGCAAATCATCCCATTATCCATAAAGTATGAACAGTTTTTCTACTATCACTGTGTTTGCTTTCAAATATACATTGTAAACAAAATATACATTGTAAAGTTTAAATATACATTGTAAAGTTTAAATATACATTGTAAAGTTTTAAATAAACTTTCTATTATGAAGAAAATTATGAAAATTTAATAGAAGGGTTTTATTTGTTTTTGTGTATTTTGTTTATTTTAGTCTGTATCTTTTTTATTAAGTTTCATTTAGTTTACAATATACGTAAACTAAATGAAATGTAAACAAGTCTGAATTATACACATATATTACATGCAACTTCTCTAAACTCGGGATCACAACAAAGATTCAAGCTTCACTGGCAATGTTCCAATTCCATGGTGAAACGTTTACAATTTACAGTTCATCTTTTAACAGAAAACATATTTCGACACATTGCACAAGACTTAGCCACACCTTGAAATAAAAACAAACTAAACACATACCCAATTTTAGAGAACATGTAGACAAGCATAGGCACCACAGGCGAGTCGGCGTGACCATGTGCTATCACTCCCATCTGGTGCAGTCGCCGCCTAAAGTAGCGCGTGTTGCGGGCAAGTGCCTCTACTCGCTTCGCACCTTCGTCGCCTCCTTCCAAACCCATAATGATACGCATGCTGGTAAGCACCTGCTGTGCTACTGGTGGTGCCATACTGTGGGCATATGTATGAGCATGGCCGTAGGCACGGATATAATCGACTAGTTTCTGTGGAAAAAGGACAGAAAAAAAAAATGTTTTTAAAACTTAAACATTGTATTACCATTCTCTGTTAAATCAATCACGATTATATTTTTATGCTTTGTAAATATATTTGCTCATACTCTAATACGGCAGTGGACTCATTCTAAATTTTGATATTTTTCGTACAATATTGTGAAATATAACTTAATTAAAAACCAATCTTGAAAAAAATTCAAAAATTGATTGAAAAGTAAGCCAGTTGTAGGCTTCTAAATTTGAAGATGCGGATAGAGTTGGGTATATCCCTGTCTCTTTTCCTATCGTAGAATATAATGTGCAATATTAAAAATGACCTCACAACACAATATTGCTGTCCTTCTCTAAACTTTTATAACTCGGTCAATTTTTAAGATTATTAAAAAAAATTTTCACTCTTCATCAGCTTGTACCTTGAAATTGTGATTAATGAAATAAACAAAATTTAGTCAAATACCCAATTAAACAAATTAAATCAGTTTATTAGTAGTCTAGGTATAAGTAAAGAGACTTTTTAAGGAGTCTTTAAAAGCAGAATGTATTATTTACTAATAGATATCGACTTTCATTATGTTGATCTCATTATATTTTATACTGTTACGACATAAACATTATTGTGATATTACAGTTAATTGTGAAGATGCGGAATTTTGTTGCTGCAACAGAACTGAATATTATGTATGTGTGTTTCTTTATTTGATATAATCGTATTTGTCTTGTGTTTATTTGATATAATCGTGTTTGTTATTTGATAATATCGTTATTGTCTATTAGAAAATAAGATCAATGGACCAGAGGAAAATTAATGTTACTTTAGAAGCTGATTTATGGGTAAATACATAAATTTTTAAAACAATGAAGACTCTATTAAACAATAAAGACTCTATTAAACAATGAAGAGTCTATTAAACAATGGATCTATTAAATAATGAAGGCAAGATGTCCAAAATGGTGTTACAGTTCAAAAATTATTTTCTTAATTTTCAAATGGAACATAAAAAATGTTGCGAAACATACACATATTGCTCAAAAAAATGGCCAATAACAGATCGATGTAACAAATTAAATAAGTAGGTCTCATTACAGTACTAATGATGCTGAATCTAAATATCCGAATATGAAAAAATAGCTGGTAAGAGGAGATCTCATCCTTATAAAATACATCGGATGCAACATGTCTTTAAAGCTATATTTTCTGCACTCTCATTTGTTTTTTTCACAGATAATCTTGGTCCATATCTGATGAGCCAGTAAAATATGGCCCACATGGAAAATGATGCAACAGCAAATGGACTCCAGCAATGTCAGTCGACTTTTAAGTGGAAATCAATTGTTTAACAACACCCAAAAAATCCAAAATGAAACTACCTATTAAATAATTTAATTTTTTTTTAATTTAAGCAGTTAAATTCCAAGATACGTTAAATTTGTATTACAAATATAATTATTTAAGTGTTATTTTGATATTACATAACAAATTTATATTTAACCGTTTGAGTGCCGACGAGTGCAATCGCGCTCGTGTGCATACTAACAAAATTTGCCATGAGCGCGATGGCGCTCGCGAAATCAGTTGCTGTTTAGTGCGCGGTAGGGGAGGTCACTCGCACACATCGCTACTTTTTTATCTTTATACGTGTTACATAAAGTTCAAATTATAATATTATTCACAATTAAATGAAACTACGTGATGTAGTATTATTTCTACTTTCTTTAATTTCTTTACCACGACCTAAGTTTCGTTGTATTACAACATCTTCAGGTGGGATATTTATATAGAATAATGAATTTCTACAAAATTAACGCCAAATATATTCAATATAATATTATTAGTAAATACAATATAAAAAGGATCCAGGAAAAGAAAATTTTTAACCCATAATGTCGGAATACGAAAATAATTTGAATGAAAATCATAATTTTTCCAGTTGTGAAGAAAGTGATAGTGGGAGTGACATTGTGGTCACAATTTGGCGTAATGCAAATTTTGAGTGATAGTGATAATAGTGACGATAACAATTATTTTGCTGATACGGAGGATGTATTGGACTGCGAAAATACGATGTGACCTTGATTTCAGTTTTTGTTATAATTTTTGTTCACAATATATATTTCCATAATTTTATTTGTATTTTATTATCCTTGTACAAGTTTTTATTAAGAAAACACTGAAAAAATTATTAAAATTGCATAATTTTGGAAGAGATACAGTTTTATTTCGAGACAATGGTAAATGACATCTAAAACAAAAGATTTCTTTGGCATTTTTAAGTATATATGAGTAAAAAACCATGGCACTAAAACGGTTAATATGATAGGAGTGTTATTATAAAAATACCTATGTCTCAAAATCTAGATGAGTGCTAAAGTAAATTTGTGAATAGCTTTGGATTCATAACACCAAAATAAACATGACCCACATGATCACTCTTGCTGCCATTTTTTTTAATTATGACGACCAGTGTTATCGACACACTTTTAAAAAATAAATCATTTAAAGTAAACTAGTATATTTATTATATTTTTGCAAATTACAAATACGAGTATTTCATATTAGTTTATATATTTAAACACATATCCAGCTTCTTTAAAAGTTTTTCTATAAACTAGGTTTTTCTATTTTTTATGATATCATGAAAACATTTAGTAAACAAAAATTGGGATAAAAAGTGTTTGCATCTTCATAATTGAGTGACATTACAAACCAAATATTAGCACTTTTTTTATATCGCAAGATTAACACATAAGTGTTAATCTTGCGACAATGATAAGACCGAATACCTTGTATTATGAGTTAGTTCTTATTAAATCAAGTTTCTTACCTCACAATTTTTTGAGCACATACTCATCAAAACTATACTATACAAAGTTGCTGCATAATGTTATGTAACTTGCATCTTCGCACAGTTTAATTCAATTTTGTAGGTATGTTTTAGGTTTTCACTATTTAACAAGGACATTAACATAATTAAACAAATTAAATTCAAAGGCAACTTACTGACCTCTCAGTGTTAATAGCATTCTAACGATTCATCTAGCAAATTATTTAATTCTTAGTAGCCTTTTGCACATTTTTAGCATATTATCACCAATAAAAAAACAGTTTTCATCATCTAAATGCCATTACAATGGCATTTGGACAGATTTCAATTTTACATGGAAAATTTTGATAACATGTTAAAAATAAAAACATTAGCCTTATCATTTATATCAATTAATAAATAAAAAGCCAATCAACATGTTTCATTTATCAAAAATATTATAATAATAAAGTGTAAAAAACCATCCTGCAGTTTCTCTCATTTACTATTAAACAGAGCAAATTTATGAAGCCAAAATTACAACCAATTTATAGAAATAAGCCTTAAAACTAACCTTACAAATAGAGCAGAGTAAAGCATAATCCTTATTTATATTTTATGAAACTTTTTTTTTAAATAATCTCAAAAATTGGCCCATCTAAAATGTAAATTCAGTATCAGCAGTTTTATTAAAAACTTTAATTCAAAATTAACAAAAATAACAGATAAAATGAATTGAAATAATTCTCTAAGTTAATTGAAAAATCCTTACCTTCGTACCAGCAATGTATCCTCCAGCACTTCCAAAACTCTTCGTAAAGGTACCCATTAAGACATCAATCTCTTTTGGATCAATACCAAAGTAATCGACGATGCCTCTACCATGAGGACCCATCGCACCGACACTGTGAGCCTCATCTAGATACACATAACATCCGTATCGCCTCTTGATAGCCAATAACCCCGGTAAATGCACTACTGATCCCTCCATACTGTAGACTCCCTCTACTATAATGATGATTTTAGTCCACGGCTGGCCGTTAGGCTGACCTTTAGCTATCGCTTCCCGAACTAACTGTTCCAAATGTTGCATTTTGTTGTGTCTGAACACCCTAACAGTAACATGAGATAATCTCAAGCCCAATATGAGTGAGGCATGGTTCTTTTCATCACTCAGAACTAGCGCACCCGGTCCAATGAGAGCCGGTAAGTTTAAGGCATTTGTCCCGAATCCCATTCCAAAGACTATGGACGATTCCACTCCCAGAAACTGTGCAGTCGTCCTCTCCAACTCGTGATGTAGCTCACAAGTGCCAAGTTCGGAACGAGGACTACTGAGAGTAAGGCCATATTTGTGGATGGATTCAATTGATTGGTCAGCACATATGCCATCACCTTGTGCAAATCCTAAGTAGTTGTATGAACTTAAGTTGATACATCGTGTTGTTGTTCCTGTGAATCTGAAAGATTTACTATCATCAGACATAAAGTAGTAAGACAATTTACTTAAAAAAAGACGCGTCAATATAAAAACTGTTTGAAAACTTATCGGCTTAACCTATCTTATTTTTCTCTGATGTTTGTATAAACTTGTGTTGAGGCTTACGTCCTAATAAACTTTCCAAATTGGCACAGTATAAAATTTACGCTAAATACAGCTTCTTTGCGAAAACTTTAAAACAAAATATCTTGTGAGTTGTTAATATCTTGACAAAAATGAGTAAGCAGCAACTTTTTTGTGAACATTAAATTGTCTATAATTTTTTTAATGAAGCCATTATCTTACAATTATTAGTGATGCATTTAATTTAAACGATATAATTTATGGTCCTTAGAGCTTTAAAACAAAATATCTTGTGAGTTGTTAATATCTTGAAAAAATGAGTAAACAGCAACTTTTTTGTGAACATTAAATTGTCTATAATTTTTTTAATGAAGCCATTATCTTACAATTATTAGTGATGCATTTAATTTAAAAGATATAATTTATGGTCCTTAGAGCTTGTTATCATTCTTTAATTATTTGTGATTATAATGCAGACTCATTAAATTTAAATTAAGATTATATTGCAGACTCATTAATCAAAATAGCGTGAGCAAATGTGTCACATTTAACTAGAAGATCCTAAAGTTTCGAAATAAAATGTTTTCTAAATTCCGCTTGTTAAGACCACCAAACAACACAATATAACGATATACAGACAATATACAGTTTGTATCAGCAATTTATTTCTTTATATTTAATGACCCTAACCATCACCTTGCATAGTTAATAAACATAAATTTAGAAGATTTCCCATCAACACTGCCTCTTTGCATCTATCTAGTGAGGGTGAGTCAGTTACTCTTGAGTTAGTTTATTTAACTATATTTTAAAGGTTGCATTTAGATACTAAAAAAGGTACTGAAGATATGTGACGCTAATCTGATATTTTCCCTTTTCAACATTTTATTAAAAATAAAGTAACACAAGCTGAGAACATATATTGCATTGCATATTTTTAAAATAAAATATAAAAACAAAATCAGACATTGAAATCAAGCAACGGCAGTTCCTAAAAACTTTATCATTTTGTAGACGTTTCAAACTATAAATTAATTACATCTATCTCAAATCTATGTCAAACACGCCATTTTAAGTAAAGTAACATTAATATTCAAGACCAACTGTTAAATAAACATAAATGGATGTACTATTTGTCAGTCGTACTAATTTACATTGTCAGACTAATTCATACATTTTGTTTCCATTACAATAATTCATAACCAATATTAACAAATCTATTAACATACTTAAATGTCCAACCATAATCTTCGGTAATTCTGTCCTTCAAAGTGACTTCTGCACCTGGCGCCGAACAAATGGGACGGTTCCAACAATCTCTTACTCGTCTATAGACATAGCGAGAATAAAACTGATCGAATGAATTGTATAGAGGTGCATATCCCTGAAAAATCATTAATAACGCGTCGATTTAAAAAA
The DNA here is from genome assembly GCA_039881145.1 of Druceiella hillmani. Lineage (NCBI taxonomy): Eukaryota > Metazoa > Arthropoda > Insecta > Lepidoptera > Hepialidae > Druceiella > Druceiella hillmani. Next base: position 28,378,934 of record JAYKKI010000014.1, read on the forward strand.
AGGTTATTTCTTAAAAGAAATATATTCCACATTAAAGGGTCAGATAAGCATAGACAATCTAACCCCAGTATAAAGCCTTTCAATAGCTATATTGCCATTTAAGTTAGACATTATATATAATATCCTACACCAAAGGATATTGTGCGGAACATATTCCAAATAACTACAGTTTTGTTTACAAAAAGATTTTGCTTCTAATTTCAATTTCAGCGTTACTTTTACACATCTGATTTGAAACTGATACTGCTTGTAATAATTGGTTGGCAAAAGAATAAATGATTAAATCACATCTCATCAATTCAAGAAAATTAGATATATCACTCAGTACAGGATATAACCAACTTCTTCACTCAGTGCTGGGTAAAGGGTTCTTATCAGAATACAATCATTGCCAAAACCAACTATTTTGCAAAGTAACTAAAAATTTAGAAGGGTTTTTTATGCATAGGGTGGTGTACAAACTATATTTTTTAGCTATTGCACCATGAGCTACACAGCTCTTCGTATTTTTGTAACATTTCTGAAAGCATTTGCTTCCTCAATAGTCAGTTAAAGGCCTTTAAAACTGACATTAACGGAATAAACCTTGCATTAGTGATATCACATGCTACATCTCTATACGCTCGATTGATGATGAAGGTTGCAATAATGTTTTGAAATCAGATTTAGCCAGTGCAATTAATAAAATTGCTTAATTTTGTTGTGCGCAAAAAGATGAAACAAAATGGACAATAAACAATCTATTGCGTATATGGAAAAAGTTTACACAGTTGGCTTTTTTAGCTAGCTCATGATTTATACGAATAATATAAGTGCTATCAAAAATAAACATTAGTTGTTTATTTTTCGTGTAAAACATTGTCTTTGTGATGTAATACATGTGTTTTTCAAACAAATCTTTTCAAGAAACTCTCCGAAGCCAGTTTCTTGGCTTTAATGTTCCAAAATTTAATAGTAAAATATCTTTTACATTTTACTAGATATCAATTTTCTTTCAAAATTGAATCATTTTTAGGTATAAAACTTTATTTTGTGTATCTATACATGGTGTCCGGGAATAAATGTCAGACAAAGAACGACGTTATTCCTTGACTGAAAAACAATTGTCGTTAAAATAAAATTTAAAAGATGACTTTTTTTCAGAAAATTGAAAATAATACTCATAATTATTTGTCATCTTTATCGTACACACGATACTTGCGCACATTATTCAGCACTGCTCAGGAGGAATAACATGCGAACAGCTGCAAATACATCGCCCCTGCTGGTAAACACCGCACTCCGGGCAAATATTGGTTGTAGTAAAAAGAGGTAACACTTTTTTTTGCATTCAATTAAAAAAAGGGCATGTTTTACATTTTATTTCAAAGAAAATTTACTCCTTTATAGCCAACGAATAGCATCTTTCTTTGTCCTATGAAATCATCTTTTGACCACATAATACAATATTTATGGGTAAAGAACTTTTGGCCAAGGTATCACAATGCTACTGTACCATTGTTTCTTTCAAAATTAATCTCATTTTTCTCTTAGGTGCTTTTTTTACTTTCGATAGATTTTTATGACATCTAATCTTTTCTTGACGCTTTTCTGTTTCTACCAACTGTATAGAAAAACAATAGCTTCAATAAGGAATCTATTGATATTTATCACCCAAAAAATCAAGCAATGATAATTTTATCATCGTCGACTTTAACATAAAAAGGAATTGCGACATTAAAACCTAAATATATTAGACGTTTTTAATAACCATAATGCGGAAATGGAAAATAAAAACTTATAGCAGTTCAAATTTAGTATACAGTAAATACAACACCATGTCACAACTATGTGATTTGTGTTTATTAGTAAATAAAATACTTTGAAATTGAAATTTGTTCCATACAGTAGACAAATTTAACATTGTTTAACTCGTCGACGAGTGAAGTATTAACACTGTCTTGTATAAACTGTAAAAACAGTCAAGTGAGCACCGAGGGTTCTTTACCATAGATAATGAATCAAACACTTAATTCTTCTGTATTGGCTGGGTATATAACATAGACGCCACCTAGCGCCAACAACTTTAAAGACATCAAATGTGACTTATATTACGTGCATTTTTTCTTTATTTTGTGTTCCTAACTACGTATCAATTGTTATTTTTGTCGAAGAGTAGAAGTAAGTACCTACTATTCGTGTTTTCAATAAAACGATATTAAGTTATATTAGATGGTTTACTTGGTTATTTATTGTAAACTAATACATGATTTTAGTTAGTTAATAACATAATTTTAGTTGGCCATACCTAAAATTTATAATATACTTTTGTTTTTAGCTCAACAAAATGAGGAGAATAATCAATGTATTACACATATTATAACCTTCCAACCAGAAACTATGACAGAAGGAATGCATTTTACAGCAGCTATCCATTTATTACCTTTTATCTAATTTTCAATTCGATATTGGAAATCTATCAAATTTGAATTTGGTATTTCTTGAAGTATTTTTATAATTTACTACACAATAACTATTGTGTCACATTTCGAAAATTTTATTTTAATGCATAAAAAGTAGGTATAAGTTCAGTACGGCAAAAATGCTAATTCAAGTGTTTTTTTTAAGTTACAGAATGTACATAAAAATGACATATTTAAAAAATAAGACTCAGTCATGATTATTTTACTGCAAAAATTTATTTTAAAAATAGTTGCTCACAATCTTTATTTTTTTTTGCTAAAGTATTTATAATTTTGTCCTACACACTCAACAAATATCTAAATAGAAATGTTAATAATAAAAATTAAGCAAGAGAAAAATAAAACTGTACAAGGTAAATAATAATGGTGTTTAAATATTTAGTTTATTATATATAAATTTGTTTAATTATGATTTTATGGTATGATATATATTTTTGTTAGTATTAAAAATTGCAACATGAAAAACGAAGATATTTCAGAGGATCTTTGATATTTTGACAGTACTAGATGTGGGCGATCAATATATACAGTTATTTCAATTATCAAACCAATAAATTGTAATTTTTGAAGAACCAAGAATAGCTGAGACCTGAATTCGCTGAAAAGAATAGTCTGTAGAAAAGTAAGTATCACTTTTCGTCATTTGGTATGGAACTCTAAAAATGACACTTCAATTTCAATAATTGATTTAATAGGTAACTGCTAACTAAAACTTGAATAAAAAAAGAACTCTTATTATAACAATTAACTAAAACTTTTATATTTATTTATAATTTATTCAAGGTTTTATCTAAAAGGCAATATACTAGGAGCAGCACTCCAATGCCATATTTGTTGCCCTTATTTTAACTTTAATTCAATGATATTGTAATTATAAAAATATCATATATTTGCGCACAAGACAAAGACACAATGCAAGTTCGAAAGTTTTTCTAAATATAAATCATCAAGCAAAATTTTTTTTTAAAATATTTACCTCTCTGTTCTTCTCTGTTGCCACATTTGGTACAAAAAATAATTTATTTATGAATCCTAAAATCATCAGGATATAAAATCCTAAATGGGTCATAAAGGCCGTGATAAAGTTGCATTCTTCAAAGGATTCTTTGGATGTATCAAACTGAGTCCAATCAATGCATGGGATTTCAGCTTTCTTTTTCTCCTGCAATACAAGTTACACTTAACACACGCATATTTTATACTCTATATTTACAAATATTCTACACTCAGATGATAAATACGCAAATATTTTTTAAAACAAAATCATTAGAAAATTACATTCACCACTAGTCTTTAGAGCATTAACAAGTTGCTGGAAATTAATCATTTGTTAAATAACAATTTGACAAAAAAATAATAATAATCAATTAAGTCTAACAGTATTTGAAATTCAGTAATTATCATAAACTCTTTAATGCACATATTCAATACCTCCATTATATATTAAGTACTATAACAAAAAACAAGCTAACCTTCTTAAATCCACTTGCATCTTCAATATACAATTTGCTATACACCATTGTGAATATAAAATACTTTCTTTGAATGAGTCAATTCATTATTTCAGATCTAAGACAGATTCTCAAAGATATATAAGAAAACAATTTTCGTAATTGTATAAAATCACTTGAAATCTTGCAAATCTTCGCATATGAAAGAAAAAATTAATTTTAAGTTTCAAAACTACAAAACTTTGAACATATCTTATCCTTAAGTTGTTAATTGAAATATATGTTACTAGAATGTGAGGTCGTATGACACAGGACTCAGATAGTGATAAAATTGCTGGTGATAAGGTTTTATGAATAATTTGATAAGCATTACTGATTATGGTACAAGCAAGATAAACATTGGTCATACTTCTTTCAATTTGGTGCATGTCATTCTTTAAAATTCGGTCAAATTAACGTATGACCTGTCATATGAAGTTAGATTATCCACTACCTAAAGTAATATTAAAAAATTGGTGCAAGTCGTATTTATTGGAAACTTTGAATTTTGCTCAAAACTAATGGCTATAAATTTTAAACACACCCAAAAAATATTCGTAAATTTAAATTAAATACACAGTATCTGTACATTATACAATCATAATTAACTCGGGAGTAGAGATGAACACATACCGTTTCGTATATAGGACATATCAATCAATTACTCGAGATCAATTCTTTAATTGGTTCATTTAAATACATTTCGAGCATATACACAGCTAGAGGCGTTATTTTAATAGTGAATTATGATGATGGTTCTATTTAAATTTTTCGACGTTAATCGTTCTAGCCTTGAACCATAGAAATATGTATCTAACATACCAATATTCACTAACACAGAAATGTCATAACATGAACATTATAGTGGAGTAAAATAATTAATAAAATATTTTATTTACGATAAAGGATTATTTGAGATATAATATAGAAATAGGGGCGTGACCTACTCGATATCTGCAATTTGAGAAAGCACGAGCCAAAGAGCGATACTATTGAATACCAAACTATTAGGTTATAAATAATCAGTTTTACTAACCTTTGCGCTATCCCCCGAAATTTTATGTTCGTATCCATTTTTAATACATCCGTTCAAACCATTTGGGGTTTTGTGTAAATTGCCATTGGGTTCATACAATTTTTCAGAATTATTAAATTTCACAAATTCGGCACCGCAACCGTCACGTCTCCGAACCGCCATATTTGCTCAACGCGCCGCGAACGACTATACCGATAGGGATTTGACGTTTGACTGCGGTATTCTGTTGCTTTACCATGCGAGCAATATCGGTCGATAAGACCAAAACAATTCAATAACTCGCACTGGATTTACGTCAGGTATCGCCGTTCGTCGAACGTTTAGTGCAACGCACGAAGTTTGTAATGAAATAATATATCAGAATTTCGATGACCAATTAAATATTCACTCGACGTTATCATTTCGGATGTAAATAATATACTCTTTCCTCTCGCGTAAAGCGTATGGTGGGGATACCTCCTCCAATCAGAAGGCGGCGTAAGGGATGTGCAGATGACTAATAGCGAGACGGTTTCGTGTGCACATTGAGTCGAGTCGCCGGTAAGCAGCTTCGTATTTCGTACCGTCAAAACGAGTGCGACACCCGGCGCGCCTGCACTCTTACTTGCATCTGTGATAAATACGTCAAACGACAATGGAGAACGCGGAGCACGCATTTAAGGTGTCCGACGGAAGGGCTAGCCCAGCAGACGCACCCCTCGCTGATTTTCATGGCGACACAACGAAGGCTATCCGGAGAGAGCAGGACTCCGTCGACGACTTCGAACACCTCGACCGCGACAACGGACCTGCTAAGGATTTCGATCATAAGGGCGAAGTAGATTTGATGGATCAGCTGATGAGGCATTCGCCCCCGCCCGCGGAGCCCCTCCTCGCACCCAAGTCGACGCCTGCGCCCGCCGCTGCTCGCGACACGCAGTCATTCCTCGACACGGAACGTGACGAGCTCTTTGGCGAGCCACACCACAAAATAGCGCCCGAGCATCTCGCTGACAAATTCACCGACAGCGAATCCGAACCTGAGGCCGGCGAGTCACCGCGCCGCATGCCACCGCGCCCCGTCGAAACGCCACCTCTGCCGGTGGTTACCCCCGCGCCCGTTCTCATCCCCACACCCGCCCCCGCTCCCGCTCCACCTGCAACTCCAGCCCCGGCTCCAGTTCCGACTCCAGCTCCGACTCCAGCTCCGACTCCCGCTCCGCCACCCACCGTGGCGCCCGCTCCAGTCCAGGCGCCAACCCCGATCGTCACTCCGCCAGCGGCCACACCGGCCCCGGCGCCCGTAGTGACTCCGCCCGCGCCAGTACCGGTCCAGCAACCACCGGCCCGAGTTATAGAAGCCGAGGTCATATTCTGCCAAATGGGTCTAGGTAAGTCATACACGCCCTTTTCAAATACGCTTCACTAACACCACACGCTTCTTTCTGTAAATAAATATCTTTAAACTAAAGTTTCGCATTGTGTGGGGGCACGCGAAACGGCGAGACGGCCAGAGCCGGTGCACGCGGCAGCGCAGCGGAGCGGCGCGGACGATGACCGTTCGTGCCCGATCTCGCGGGACCCGGCTACCGCACGCCAAATCTCTCCATTTATACGTATCAGAATAGTAAGATTCTTCGCTGCACAAACATTTTACGTCCATTAAAAAGTCCTCGGAACTGAATATCACGTTTACTAGACGGTACTGAATTTTCTTAAAGTTTTTCACGTGAATCTTGCAATGCTAGTCTGTTAGAGATATAAAATGCCTACCGATGAAACAAACAAGATAATCTATAAACGCATATTCTTTAGCACAGAGATAGCGGCGATAACTAAAGCAGATGTAGATACAAGGTACGTCTCATTACGTAAATGCTGCATGTAGCGGCTTCGCTCAAATATAAAACAGAACAACAATAAATCAGCGTGCTCCTTAACCTTATTTATAGAAACCGACATAAACTCCCTTGAAAAATGTAAGCGACTTCAATGATAAATTACTTTATCAACAAAACTCTCAAGTTCCAGACGGTATCTACCTATATGAAACCCATTTTATTTGTTCTTGGAGTTTTAAATAAATTCCCTTAGAACTGCATCCGTTATGAGCATGTAAGATTTTAAATTAAATAACAATATACCGATTTTCATGTGGTTACGTTGTGCGAAACAATAACAAGGATTATGGTGTTTTGTTGCAAATAATATTTATTCAAATGGACGTATACAAGAAATTATTAATACTATGCATGACTTTATATAAGTCAAGACTATGTATATTTAAAACTTACGTACGTAAAGGAATTCCGACTGAAATTAAATTACAACTAAGTGTGTATAAATCAAACGAAGCCAAAACATTACTATAGACAAAATAATGGTCCCAAAGTTACTGTAAAGATTGTCTTATGTACCATTCCAAAGGCTTCTAGAAGCCTGTGTGACAGGGATAGAGACGACCATAGCGCGACTAGTATTTTTGTGAAAATCAATATTTCTGACAAGAACGAAAAAACTTAATAACTAGGTGTATTCATTATAGTGGAAATATTAATATAACCTTCGGTCATTAATTCTACACTTTCATGAAACAAAGGAAAAAAGCTTATCCAAAATACATACAATCATTGCACCAAATTATCCAATAAAATACAATGATCAAGTGAATAAATGACGTTTGTTGCGAACGTTGAACAAATTTTCTAAAGATGCTCCGAGCATAATGACTTTGTCTCGAAATGTTCACACAAAGGTGTCTCACGCTGATGTTATCGGGCCAGATACGCTCCACTTTAGTCATCGTTTACGGCTATTCCACAGCCGGCATCCAGTCACGACTTGCTTTACGACAACGTCGAGTGCACGTTTATTACTAATTGAAGCGCAATATCCTAGGTAAAACGAAGGCGGAGGCGTAGTACAATCGACATTGCGATTATTTATAGCTGCTCTTAAAACTTATCAAAAATTATTATTTCTTATGCTGTACTTCGTAAATAATGACTGAAATTAATCAGTATCAGATTCCTAATAATAACTGGAATTAATCTGCACCAGATTCTTAATATTCTTAGAAATTTTTAAGATATTATTAAACAAAATAAAAGTTAAGAAACACAAATATTTCATAAATTAATATACGTACATACAGGTATTCTGTTTGTCATTACTCATCACGCAAGCACCTATAAAAAGTTATGAATATTACAACGCGCAGCAGAATAAAGCGTCGATCCATTAACAAATACAACAGTGGCACTGCTTGACAAGTCACTCGGAACAAATAGGCTATGAGCACCAGCGGAATTTAATCGTGCAAAACGCACAAATCCAAACTATATTATAAGTTCGAAAGTTTGGATGGATGGATGAATGGATATTCGTTATTCTATAACTATCTCTGAACGAAACTATACTTATATTCTGAACGAATCTATAATTTTTTTCTGAACGAATCTATAATTTTATGGAATAGCATAGAAAGTTTTCTCTGTTTTATACTCGCGTCACAATGTTATACGTGAACGGATTTTGAAAAAAATTAAACAGAGCTAAATTATAACATAAATAGACACAATTTTACAGTAAAGGTAAGTTGATAAGAGAAAATAAAACTGGATACATGTTCCGATATTTTCAGATTAACTTTCGCTGATAAACCGAAGACGAAAGAGAGGTGGTGGCAAACCCGATTTTCGATTTGAAAAGAAATGTTGTGTTTCACCTGATTAGCTCCTTAATTTTTTTTAAATTGCCATGTTTGTAGTTTGGATCGTATTTCAAAATATATATAGTTAATTGAAACTTTTTAACTTCAGCAATTTACAGATTTCGCTATCACAGACGACTAAGTGAAACACTGAGATTCTTTGGTCGACATTTTGGAATCTAAAAGAAGGATTACATGACGCGATATTATATTTAAAAACATTATACATTAGCTTTTAGCGTAATAAAACAAATTTGAAATTATCAAAAACTACCTCATCTTTTTCTTGTGTTCCCATTCTACGTTTACGTACATAGTTCTGTCTACACTACAAAATTTCATTTTCTATTTAAATATAAATGTCATTATGTTACCTGAAACAAACAAAATTTAACAAATATTATTTTGCCCAATATTGAACAACAAAAATTATATTCGGCCAACCGGAACCGATACGCCGCTTTTTTTCTCTTTACAAAAAGACCATGACACACTTCTCAGGTTATAAGTAATTTAAGTCAAGAGATATTTAGATTTGTTCTAACCAAATTACGGTTGAAACTTTAATGTAACAAGTTTTGTGTCAAACTTTAATGTAACATTTTGTGAGAAATTAAATTTTCCTATCGAAAACAATTACGGAACCAACACGTTAATTGTTATGTTATGTTTGGGAAAATGCTGTTGAAGTTGAAAAACTGTTGAAATAAAAACGAAGATTCCCGAAGAAGTAGCAGGTGTTGGATATCTTTATCTATGATGATCATTCTTGATATATGATGATCAGCATATTGTAGCAAAAATTTTATTTTCGCTACTCCAATTCTAAAAATTATTTTTTCCACGAACCATCTAGTTTAACCCTATGAAGCATCATGGTTTCTCTGTGCGTCCATAATAAGATTCTTCGCTGCACAAAAATTTTACATCCATTAAAAAGTCCTCGGAACCGATTATCACGTTTACTAGACGGTACTGAATTTTCTTAAAGCTTATCACGTGAATCTTGCACTGCTAGTCTGTTATAGATAGATTTTGCAATTAATTGGCTCTGGAACAGTATCATTCTTAAAAATTACAAGGTTCTTTTTAATAATACTTCAATAAGCTTTGATGCGATATATTCATCTTCCGAATATTAAAAATTGATTAAGGCTCAAGCAATATTTTATCTCTTTCATTCACACGTTTAAAGGGTTAAACAAATTTGAACATAGCAGAGGACAATGGTATATTTCTTCAGTAATACAAGCTTTTCGTCAAAAGTTACTTTAGTGGGTATTTTAATACGCAGTGACGTGGTGTAAGTTAATCTCATCGAACTAATCTCAAAATTTCCCCAAAAGATATTTAAATTTTAGAAAAAGAAGTATTTTAAACGGAGACAAGGGTGATGCGTGCATTGAAGCGTATAATAATATGTCACATAACTAAACAGAAACATGAGTGTTGGCTCAAATTGTAACGTACTTGTGACCTTTACAGAAATAAGTCTCGCTTATATATACAGAAAGAGCTCACTTTTTTTAAGTTTTTCAGGTATTTAACCAAGATCGGATTCGAAACGTCGTACTTTCAAAGTAAATTTAAATTTTGAAAGTAGTGTTATTATCTATATCATAGATGACAATTTTAGAACTATGTAATTCGTTATGCATACTATGGAACAACTGTTATCCACTTGTTGTCAAGGTGAAACGTCGTTAAACATTAAACATTACGGAAAGCCAAGCATTTTGGAAAAAAATTAAGATGAACAATATATTTGGGTTGATCGTCATCCTGGATGCCTTAAAAAATCTGATTACGTTTAATACACTTCGTCACATGCATGAGAATGCATTCACGTTTTGGTGTAACCCAGTCCTTATTATAATGTATTTTATTAAAGTATTTTAAGTGTTTTTGTTAAATGATTGTTTACCTTTTTATCGCTAAGGATCGATAAATATATCTTAAAAAATTTCCAAATACCTTTAAATTTTCCACAAATCTCTTGTTTGCGGAAAATTTTATTTTATTTTAAACCAAACTAATAATCGTCCACGATGTCGGATACGTGTTTGACAAACACATTGTTAAAGGATTAAAGAAAATATCGCAAACTGTTTTCACTAGATTGTTCACTTGATGAGATTGAGAGATGTCTAAATTAGAATAAAGAGCATCTTTTATTATATATTTTCCCGGAAATATATGCAAATATTCAAGAAAAATTATTCCGTTCTCCATACGCAGTGGAATTGTTTTGTCCTTACGCTTTTGTGCAATACGAATGTGCCATATTTTCAGACGTGGACTCACACGGTTCCGCGAATGACATTGTACAGTCAGTTAGCAATGAAAACGTCACGTGTTATTTTTGCTTTAGTCACACCTGTTTATAAATACGCTGCTAACCGTTTTCCCAAAGCGGTCTTTATTCAAATTCACATTTCGTCACTAAATTCATTTCCGTACAATTACATTTAAGGAGTCATTTCAAAATACTGATCTAAATATATGTTTAAGCTATAAAGCCAAGAGAACTCTCTCTCTTATAATGTGAAAAAGAATCCGTTGTCCTTTTGAATCCATTGACCAGGTCTCATAGTGAAACAGAACGTAGATCTTGTATTTTCAATGTAGTAATAAAATAGAAAACGACGTATTTTATGACGATTTCTTGTTAGTATCCAACACGTTAAGTATGTTTTAGAAATATCTTTCTCATAATGTGATAAATGAACGCTTTGTTCTCAGGTCTTGAATCCATTGACTGGGTCCCTCGTCAAAGTAGAACGCAAATCTTGTATTTTCAATGTGGTAAACACACGTGGAACAGAATCTTATTTCATGATGATTATATTTTAGAATTCTCTTCCTCATAATATGAAAAATGAACTTGTTGTTCGCAGGTCTTTTGAATCTATTGACGCAGGTCTCATGTCGAAGTAGAACGTAGATCTTGTATTTTCAATGTGGTAAACAAATGTGGAACAGGATCTTATTTCATGATGATTATATTTTAGAATTCTCTTCCTCATAATAGGAAAAATGAACTTGTTGTTCTCAGGTCTTTTGAATCTATTGACGCAGGTCTCATGTCGAAGTAGAACGCGGATCTTGTATTTTCAATGTGGTAAACAAATGTGGAACAGAATCTTATTTCATGATGGTTATGTTTTAAAATTCTCTTCCTCATAATATGAAAAATGAACTTGTTGTTCTCAGGTCTTTTGAATCTATTGACGCAGTTTTCATGTCGAAGTAGAACGCAGATCTTGTATTTTCAATGTGGTAAACAAATGTGGAACAGGATCTTATTTCATGATGATTATATTTTAGAATTCTCTTCCTCGCAATATGAAAAATGAACTTGTTGTTCTCAGTTCTTTTGAATCTATTGACGCAGATCTCATGTCAAAGTAGAACGCGGATAGTAAGTAAATGTGGAACACGGACGTATTTTATAATTATATATTATTAATTTTTTATCTAACACGTAAAATAAAGTTTTTGTCTATTTTCCGCTGCACCTATGATGATCGTGATGATGCTATGCGTGGGGACTGCGTGGTCCGCGTAAAAATTATTTACGACCAAATTTGATATTCCGTAGGTGGTATTATGTAATTATTGGAATCGTATAGTCATAATTAATATATTGTAAGTTGTTAGAACGAAATTAACAATTGAAAATTCAGCATAGCGGAAATACTCAGAAGGCGCACGCGTCCCTTAAAGACTTGCCGTCATGGCCACACTATTTAAAGGATCAGAGTTTACGATCTGTACTACTCGCCGCAATCCCTTTTAACCCATGTCAAGAGATGTATAAAATAATACAAAAATAATAAGTATACTGGATAAACTGATGTATACAATAATAACTAAGAGATTGCATAATCAATTTCTATCAAAATTATACGGTAGCAACGTGGCATCTCGCTTGATGCAACCGTTCTGGAACAATCAATTTATACACATAAAAACATTTGTAAGTGATAATATAATACAAAAATAATAAGCATACCGGATAAACTGATGGATTTAATAGTAACTAAGAGATTGCATAATAGATTTCTATCAAAATTATACGGTAGCAACGTGGCATCTCGCTTGATGCAACCGTTCTGGAACAATCAATTTATGCACATAAAAACATTTGTAAGTGATAATATAATACAAAAATAATAAGCATACCGGATAAACTGATGGATTTAATAGTAACTAAGAGATTGCATAATAGATTTCTATCAAAATTATACGGTAGCAACGTGACATCTCGCTTGATGCAACCGTTCTGGAACAATCAATTTATGCACATAAAAACATTTGTAAGTGATGATATAATACAAAAATAATAAGCATACCGGATAAACTGATGGATTTAATAATAACTAAGATATTGCATAATATATTTCTATCAAAATTATACGGTAGCACCGTGGCATCTCGCTTGATGCAACCGTTCTGGAACAATCAATTTATGCACATAAAAACATTTGTAAGTGATGATATAATACAAAAATAATAAGCATACCAGATAAACTGATGGATATACTAATAACTAAGAGATTGCATAATAGATTTCTATCAAAATTATACGGTAGCACCGTGGCATCTCGCTTGATGCAACCGTTCTGGAACAATCAATTTATGCACATAAAAACATTTGTAAGTGATGATATAATACAAAAATAATAAGCATACCAGATAAACTGATGGATATACTAATAACTAAGAGATTGCATAATAGATTTCTATCAAAATTATACGGTAGCACCGTGGCATCTCGCTTGATGCAACCGTTCTGGAACAATCAATTTATGCACATAAAAACATTTGTAAGTTGTAATAAAGATTTCCTCCACTGTTTCAAAATCGATTATTCGTCATTTCTACAGAAGTTGATGAGCCGTTTTACCGCAATTTTTCCTCTTGCAGTATTTATTTTAGCTCAATATTTTAAGGCATTTTTTCATCAAGTCGATTCGTTGTAAATTTTTGTCTGCCTGTCTGTTAATTTCTTCTTCAATCACGCGAAATCTACTAAAGGAATTTTGATCGAGTTTAATATGATAATAATTTATATCATCGGGCAAGATATTATTGACTTGGTATTGTATATTTAAAAAAGGAATCTGACTTGGTGAATATTACTATATTGGTACTGCCAACGCCATCTATTAGCGTTTTAGTAAACTTTATACTCATAAATATTAGCGTTTTAGTAAACTTTATACTCATAAATATTTAAAAAATAAACAAACAAAAAAACAGAAATTATAATGACCATTATTCCTAATAACTTTCTTTATACCAAATATCGCACGAACGAAATCGCAAGTACAGCTAGTGAGTGTAATACAAGCTGTGCTCTGCATAGAATTAAAATAGACAATTTAAAGATACTATATTAAATCAAGAGTCAGAAATTAAGATTTAGACACGTCCGTTATGTAAGGAGCCGACTGCACGAGTGAATGGTAAATAATTGAACTCTATTTTCTTAAAAAGAGGAAAAAGATTCGTAGGAAATTAATGTCATCAATAGTTGCGTAGTTTACGTTGAAAGTTACGGCACTGTTGCTACTATTTCGATTTTATTTTATTTACCGATTAGTTCTACCGGGTAATGAAGTTTACAAAGCGTTTATACAGTACGAATAATAATACCCTTTAAGAGTAATATGCATTTTATATCTTTATTAAGGGCTTTGTGTTTTACGTTCCTGTCTATTTTATATAGCTATATATATTCAATTGCATTATATTTATTTAATAACCAATTTCGTAAATATTACAACTGACATGACAAAAGTCTGCTTAATAGGCTTATTTCATTCTTAATAATGGACGTGAGCCATAGCTCTTCGCGGCTATGCTATTGAAAAGCGAAAAAATAATTTCCTTTGAACAAATCTACCAATAATCCAACGCAACCTTGGTCAGCCATTCGCCACGGTCATATCGTGAACAATCGCGTCGCGCCGGTATAGTTACAGCGAACGAGACGCGGTATTGCCTTCGCGTGTCACAGTGGATGGCGCTCGCCGAGAACAGAGCTCATTCCCCGTTACGCATCGTGCTGCGACGCTCTCTGTCATGCTTCCGATAAATATTACGTGCCGATGGTTTATAGGTGGTGCAGTGGTGGGTTTGCTACCATTCTATTTTTAGATTGTCGTTTGTCATCGTCATGCCTGTAGTGCGTCTGGTTTTTGCGGCTTTTCGTTTTTATAACCAATCTGGCCACACGTACTGTCGGGACTAGAACGTCCTAGTTTAACCAAAGAAAACGAGTGTGCTTTAGACCACACGACGGAAGTAAAACTTCAAAGTCACAAAATATGAACTATAAAATGAATTTACAATTATATTCACTTTAAACGTAGAATATTTAATGTATTAAACAAAATAATAATTTATAAAATTGTTTAAGAACGAAATTAAATTACAAAATAATCAAAAAATCACCGTTCGCGTAACGCTAGCAAACTTGTATATATGCATACACATATATATATATATATATATATATATATATATATATATATATATATAAATATATATATTTCATGCACTGGCTGTGAGAGGAAGAGAGAAAATGTGCGCGCGCACTGCTCTCTCTTACTCCTACAGTGTGATACAGGCAATAGGCTTGCACTGTGTCTTAGATATACGAAACATAACTGGCTATGAGAGAAAGAGAGAAAGAAAATGTGTGCTCGCCATCTCTCTCTTGTCCCTACAGTAATATACGAAACGTAACTCTCTCTTTCTGTCTTCACTAACTTATATCTCCCTCTCAACTTCCGTTCGCCTCGCCCGATCACACTTTTCGTTATGCTCTCGTCACGCATTCACCAGCTTACTCCCCAAGTCAAGCGTGCGTAAAGAAGTTTTACTTCAAAAACATTTTTTTTTTTGATAGGGATTAAAAACGTCACATGTGCTTATTCGTCACTTCTTCAGAAATGACTGAGCTGTTTCATCATAAAATTTTATAATTAAAAAAGTGAAACATTGTACGGAATCCTTCGTGCGTGATTCAGTCTCGTACACGTTCCATTTTATACTTATACGTTGGCAACAAATCACGAGACCACAAATTAATAAAGGAAATGTGTAGTAATATTCAAACGATTGTGTGACTGTATGTACGATTGTGTGATTATATGATATAGAGATCATATATGTGCGCATATAACTCAAACACGACTGAACATATTTAAATGAACCTTTGATTTATACCTTAGAGATTTATTCGACATTTGCGAGATTGTTACTCAACTCGACTACTTTTTAATTAATTAATGGCGACATGTGTTTCCTTTATAAGCAAATGACATAATTAATAGTTATATTTTTTATTTTTAATAATTGTTTTTTTTTGTAATTAAATAACATATTTATATTTATAAATTAATAACTGCAGTATCATCACTATCTGCCTTGAAACTTTTTCCTGCGTCCCGAAGGGAAAAATTTGAAGGTAAAAATGTATAATATAGGAAATTGTTTTTCCAAGGGAAGAGCGAGTGAAATTTCAATTCTTCAATAATATATACTTTAATTTTCTTGGCCGTTGATTATTCTCATAAACGATTAATTTACAAGTTAAAATGACTCTTATCAACACTCGAATGCTGAGATGATGTTCTTCTATTATATTTTCTTGATGTGTGTATTCTTAATGGGAGAAAAACTTACTCTCCTATCTAGTGGCGTTCCTAAGATTAAGCTAGCTTATATATATTTTAGAAGAAACCAGATCAAAAATCGGGTGTTTCAGTATTTTGTAAATATTTTTCCTAAAATAAAATTGAATAGAGATAATAAAGAGACAGGTATGTATGCTGTTTAGCGATAATAAAATAATTTTTTGTTTTAAATTTAGAGAAAACTCAACAAAGAACGTTTTGATTAATTATAAATTAATTTTATTTAGTAAACAATTTTAAAACCGTCTTACAACAAGCAAATACGGCCAACAAATGTCAAACTTCACTTCATAAATAAACGTCATAACAAAACTAAACCGCCCATGCTTTCATTAGTCCTAAGTACCATAACTCGCACAGTAGATAACCGGACTTTTTATTTCAAACCTTTTTATCGCTTGAAAATAAGATAATTTATTATCCAAAGAGTTTCGAAATAATAATGATTAAAAGACCAAAATATATTTTCACACTTATGAACTCTGTAACTGACAACATAAGTGAAACGTCAACATGTTTGTTTAGATCCTTACGTACTGCATGGCCTCCCTATCAGCCTCACCAAGAGGCCCTGAAGCCAAATATTACTTATATATTTGTCATTTTACAACCATCAGCCTAAGTGTGAAAAAGGTCGCCGGAAGCCCGATATATAGCCAATGTGTAAGTTGAAATTGCAAATATACATTATGCGACTTAGATCACGGTAATGTTCTTTTATCGTAAATGTGGAAGAGAGGGAAATCCAATGTGTGTTATTTATATCTCTTTTTTACGTGTAATATTTAATATACGTACTTGTATGTGTAGATACACATGTTTTGTTGCATAAAATCTTGTTTTATGTGTAGATACACACGTTTTGTTGCATACAATCGGCGCTAATGATTTTTATCGAGTAATCTAACAAAATACATTATGCTTGCATTGTTTATTTTTTAGGGCTTATGCAGGCAAGCCTGGCTTTTCATTTCTTTATAAGAGGTATACCCGACAGTACCAAATAATGTTTACGTGCACATCAATACCACATTGTCTCGCATAAGTTTACTTTCGTGGGACATTTAACAAAACAAATAAATCACATGTTTTGTTGCATAAAATCGGCGCTGATGATTTTTATCGAGTAATCTTACAGAATACGTTATGCTTGCATTATTTATTTTTAGGGCTTATGCAGGCAAGCCTGGCTTTTCATCTCTTTACAAGAGGTATAACCGACAGTACCAAAGAATATTTACATGCATATCGATACGATATTGTCTCGCATAAATTTACTTTTGTGGGACATTTAACAAAACAAATAAATCATTTGAAATGTTCATATAAATCATTCACATTTTTCACTACGGTGTATATAAAAACCGATGTAATTTATAATTTTGACGTTATATTAATAGCTTGACGCAGTAATTATGTAATGTGCTCACAAGGCTAGAATTTCAATATTGGTAAAATTTGATTAATAATGATTATCGTCTAATAAATGACCAGTATTTTATACGTAGCTGCCCCTCGTCGTTTTGCGATATAAATACATTTAATTTTAGAATTTTCCTCGTGAACCATTACGTCACAAGTCATGTAGAGGTTAAATGTGCTACGAATTTCGTTCGGTCACGTTAACTTAAGTTGGCTTCTACGTAAATGTAATAATGGAAAATACTTTTTAATTCATTGTTGACATACGAAATGATTGTTTGCCCTTTATGACAAAGTAATGACGACCTAACTAATCTTAATTTTGAAATGAATTTAATTTTCTTAGAGAAAAAAACAAACACAAACTTTTCCTTTCTTATGTGCCATATTGTTGTGGCAACACTTCAAAAAATCATTTGAAATTTATACATTATATGTAATTCCTTAACCCAGAAGCGAAAATAATATTTACTATTTGTGCCTACAACTTCGTTCGCGTGTAATTACGTAAAAAATTGTGTTTTTTTTTTCTCATATGTATATAATATTCTATATCTTATATGTATATAATATTCTATTCTCTATTATCCTGGGTATATACTATTACCATACCAAATTTCATCAAAATTATTCCAATAGATTTTGCGTGATACTCGTTCAAATTAACATGCACATAGACAGACGAAAATTTTAAAAAAGTTTTTCTGGCTTCTATTATCATTTTACACGCTAAATTAATCATGTTTTGTTATATGTTTTCAATGTGCAGAATTTACTCTGTTACAATTTTACACAATTATACATAACAATAAATATAAACAATAAATATATATATATATATATATATATATATATATATATATATATATATATATATAAATTTTATATATATATATATATATATATATATATATATTTTATATATATATATATATATATTATATACAATTTTATTGCAAGTAGGCGCTACTTGTACGCTTAGGAGAAAAAGCCTCCTTGAGCAGAGTACAAACATTTTTTTTATTAAATTTAACACGAGAAAGAGTCGAAGATTCAATGACTAGCGCGATAGCTTCCTGTTTTGACCGTAGAAGTAATTATAACATTGTGTAATTGTACAAGTAATCAACTTATAATATAGCCGTTTGGAAAGAGGAGATCTTCCTGTAAAAAATGTGACCATTTTTGTGTATTACCGTATCAGGATACGCTACAGGTCGCTATTCCTAACCAATTGTGGTCATTAATTTTCTAACGTTTGGTTAACCATCGGAATAGAAGCCTCTCAAATAGTCTTATAAATAATTTTCTACAAAATTAGAAAAATCTCATAAACAATTTTCACAAAATTAGAAAAATCTTATAAACAATTTTCTACAAAATTAGAAAAATCTTATAAACAATTTTCTAGAAAAACATCCTTTTTTCGTGCTCCTGTTCTCGTTACTCTTCTCCTAGTTACTGTTATCAGATTCCGTTTTGTGCGAGTATATTGTCCCTTCCTCTCTGCTCTCTGCTGTAAACTTTTTATTTTTAACTTTTTCTTACAATTAAAAAATGCGACATGTGCATGATTAGTTTTACTAACGATTCTAGACCTATTTAATCATAAACCCTATCTTGATAACCTAAGCACCTGAAATGCCTAGTCAATATTACAAATATCCAATATTTCAACAGGAAATACTAAAGTAATATTAATAGTAGCTATCCTATAATAAATAATTATGAGTTATGTATTTTATTGTCACTACTCTTTATGTTATAGTTTTGTAACTAGAAAATCTTTCAACCACGTGACGCTCTTTCAATTAAAAAATTGTACAATTATATATATTATACCAAAGTGTAAGCGGTGTCCGTCCTCGGCTTGCACTTGATCGGTTTTTTAAGCTTCAGTAACTCAAAAGAAAAAACGAAAGCCTTATAAGATCACTCGCATGTCTGTCTGTCTGCCTGTCTGTCTTCCTGCCTGGATTTCCAGGTTGTCTGCCTGTCTGTGGTCCTGCTGGACAGCTGATTTTCTCAGAAACTATGCGACGTAGACTTAAAATTTAACACAGTAATACATTTCATTAACCAATATAATTTGGACTAGCTTACTTTTTAAAAATATTCTTATGAATATATCTAATATAATCTATATATAAGTATTAAAGTACTCAATAAAACGAAAATCATTTGGAGGGAGTTGTTGAGGGATGCAAAAATGTTCATTTAAATAATGCAACTATCAATGACGCAAATCAGTGTCCGCTTTGAACAATCGACTCGGTTATGTAGTTTAAGCAATCACATACACGTAAGGTTACAGTTTTATAATAAAAAAATATATTCAATTAGCAGGTAGTTGATGAAATCGATAACTCGAAAATTCCATGCGATAATCTTAGTAACGCATAGCAGTTTGATTGAATGCGATTTCGAATATTTTTAATTTAATTTAACTACACTCACTGTTACGCTTTACGAGTAATTATCAAATTACTCCAACGATCGACAATACAAAACAGTATCGCACGCACTGTTCGTTTACTTACTCACCGTAAACAGGCTAGTAGAGTTAACCAAGAGAAATATATATACCCAAATAGTATACATTTGATAAAATTGATATTACTATCTAATTAAAGTACATTCATTGTTAAACTTTACGAGTAATTATCAAATTACTTCAACGATCGACAAAACAAAACAGCATTGCACTCACTTTTCATTCACCTACTCACCGTAAACAGAGTAGTAGTGTCAATCAAATGCATGAGGTTACGGTTATAAAGACGAGAAATACATATACCCAAATAGTAAGCATTTGATAAAATTGATATTACTATCTAATTTAACTAGATCTGTTATTAAACTTTACGAGTAATTATCAAATTACTTCAACGATCGATAATACAAAATAGTATCGCACGCACTTTTCGTCTACTAGCTCACCGTAAATAAGGTAGTAGGGTCAATCAAGTTAATGAGGTTACAGTTTTAAAGGTGAGAAATATATATACCCAAACAGTATGCATTTGATGAAATTGATATTAATATCTAATTTAAGTACATTCATTGTTAAGCTTTACGAGTAATTATCAATTTACTTCAACGACCGACAATATAAAACAGCATCGCACTCACTGTTCGTTTACTAATCATAAACAGGATAGTAGAGTCAATTAAGTGCATGAGGTTACAGTTTTAAAAACGATAAGTACATATGCCTAAATAGTAGACAATTGATATTGCTATCTAATTTAATTAAACTCATTGTTAAGCTTTACGAGTAATTATCAAATTACTCCAACTATCGGCGGCGATACGTAACAGCATCACAAATCGGTTAGTCAAGTCAGTCAAATATAGAGAGGGAGCAAGAATATCCGCACATATGAAAGTATAGAAAATTGTTTATAAAAATTAAACTGTTAACTAATAATTTTGGAAACCGATAAGCTTATATTCTGATAACCAATCGATAAAAAAAAGCTAAAGTCCGTCAAGGATTGCAATCTGGACTGTCATTTTTCAAGGCAAATTAAGATCGTAATAAATATTTAAAAAAAATTTAAATGTGGTATCATTTTTAGAGGAAGATCCCTTCTTTCCGATCGGCTATATTAAAAGTTGATTACTTGTAAAATTACCCGAGGTATAATTACCTGTCGAAGTTGGCGCGCTAGTCGATAGTAAAGCACAAACCTACAAGTGTGCAATAACAAGTTCATAAGAAATGTCTCGAAAGTTTCATACGACATACTTAGAGCTTTTACGTCCGTACATGTTACCCACATTGTTTTATCTAGCGCCTATATGTCTCGCGTAGTTGATAACGAAGAGCACACTCGCAGGGTTATTATCGACAGGTAGTTTATAATAAACATGTCTCGAAAGTTCTACAAGTTAGTCCTACAACTTTGACGTATGTGTTACCAAGATTGTTTTATCTGGCGCCTTTAGGTCTCGCGTAGTCGACAACAAAACACACATCCCGCAGTCTCCTATAGCAGGTAGTTGATATTATAGATGTTTCGAAAATTCCATACGACAGTCCTATTAGTCCTATTAGTTTTAGTCTTAAAACTTTGACATCTGTACGTGTTACCAAGATTCTTTTATATGACACCGGTCTCACATAGATCATACCGTAAATTATGGTAAAATAATCTTATCTAGCGACGGTATGTCTAGCGTAGTCGTTAACAAAATAAACATCCCGGTATTTCCTATAACAGGTAGTTGATAACATAGATGTTTCGAAATTTCCATACGGCAGATCTATTAGTATTAGTCGTAAAACTTTGACATCTGCACGTGTTACCAAGATTCTTTTATCTGCGACGGTATGTCTCGCGTAGCTGTTGACAAAACAAACATCCCGATACCTCCTATAGCAGGTAGTTGATAATATGGATGTTTCGAAATTTCCACACGACACTTCTATTAGTATTAGTCTTGAAACTTTAACATATGTACGTATTACCAAGATTATTTTATCTAGCGACGGTATGTCTAGCGTAGTCATTACCAAACATACATCCCGGTGTCTCCTATAGCAGGTAGTTGATAATATATATGTTTCGAAAATTCCATACGACATTCCTATTAGTCCTATTAGTTAGTATTAGTCTTAAAACTTTAACATCTGTACGTGTTACCAAGATTATTTTATCGGCGACGGTATGTCTAGCGTAGTCCCGATGTCTTTTACAGCGGGTTGTTGATAATATAGATGTTTCCAAAGTTCCATACGACAGTCTTATTAATATTAGTCTTAAAATTTCGTACGTGTTACCAAGTTTTTTTTATATGCCACTGGTCTTACGTAGATCATACCGTAATATTATGGTAATACATGATCACAATGATGAATCAAATATCCAATTCTCCTTTTTTTTAATCCTTTCTCCCATTTTTCGAGGATAGTGTAAATAAATGTAAAATAGTTAATTATTATATGCTGTCTCTGTCTCTGTCATATTTATTATACATATTCGTTCCTACGTATATTAAGAAAACAAGTACGGGTATAATCTTTACATATTCGTTTCTACGTATATTAAGAAAACAAGTACGTGTATAATCTTTACATATTCGTTTCTACGTATATTAAGAAAACAAGTACGTATATAATCTTTACATATTCGTTTCTACGTATATTAAGAAAACAAGTACGTGTATAATCTTTACATATTCGTTTCTACGTATATTAAGAAAACAAGTACGTATATAATCTTTAACTACCGCAACTAAAAAGAAGCCCGATATTCTCCACAACGTATTCAGATATTAGCATATTGTTTTTATATCGTTCGTTCGTTCCATGCATAAACGTTCGAATGAGTTTAAAAGAAAGATCGTGTATATGATACTTATTATAAATATAATAAGAAACGTCTATACGATTTGCACACACCTCTAGGTAGATTGCCTACGAGCGAGTATTGCGCATAAATTTAGCGCTCAGTTATATCCAGAAAGTTTCGTCATAAAAGTTCTATCAAACTTCGCATGAGCTGAGCTCGATGAAAGATTGCCCATTACTCATTACTACAGTGTTCTGTCACATATATATTTAAATATGTTGTTAGTTATTTCGCATCAGTTTTATAGGCAAGTTCACCTTCTCCCTTATGCGCAACGCAGACGACCAATAATAATCGGAGGAAATAGAATTTACGATATTAATACGTTAAAGCATACGTCTTACAAAAATCGGTTCTGCGAAAAAAATCGGAGCGAATTTGGCCGACTCTCACCGACTCGAAAGAAGTGAAAATGCGCTTGCAGAGAAAAGGATAGAACATATGAATGAACATGCGCTGACGGAGATGGAAGATATTTTTTAATCTGTGGCATGCGCCTACGATATGCTCTATACCTATATGTATCATTTATTAGTATTTATTTTTCTTTTCCAATATATTCACCTGCTACCCTAATACATTTTTCAGATCTTTCAATTAGCTTATGTATACCTTCATAAAAAAATGTTTCGTCTTTGCCCGAAAAATAAAGCTAAAACTGCGTACTTCACTTCTTCATCGCTTGAAAACTTCTTTCCACGAAGTTCTTTTTTAAGGTTTGGTTGTGACTACTTATTAGGCGACCTTATACCTCAGAAATATCACCTCAGTGCAGTATATTATGTACACGACTGTTAATGAATAGGTCTTTTGGTGCCGCACCATAAGCTACTGAAGGAGTTTAAATCCTAATAGCGCCAAATAGATCAACGTACGCGATCACATCTGTGTTTGTGTGTGTACATGTTTGTTCTATAATATGTTTTAAACAAATTTTTTTATATATTTGTATACGTTTAATACTAGTATTTTTATGCTAATTTGATCCATGCCTAACTTCCCTTCCCTCAGGTGATGTTTTCACCTGGTTACGTAACAAATTCTTGTCATTCGATGATTGTATTTTTTTCTTTAAGATAATCTGTACTCCTTTTAAAGAGACTGAATTCGTTTCAATATCTTCGAATAGTAACCATTATCTACATATAACATTCTCGTTCAACCGTGTCACGGACATAATCAAATTTTAAGATAGGCTCTATCTTGCTGTCTCTATCCTGTTGTTTGTATTAAGTCTATAACACTACGCCATCTTCCGTGAATAAATCTAGGTAACAACGTTGAGACTGTAAGTTAATCTAGGTAACAAAAGTGAACATCTAGATTCATCTAGGTAACAATCGATCCAGGTAACGATAATGATACTCTAAGTCTATCTAGATTTACAGTACCATTATTGTTACCTAGATCGACATAGAGTCTCATCATTGTTACCTAGATGAATCTAAGTAACAATCATAAAACTATGTCGAACTAAGCAAGAATAATGAACCTCTAGGTAGATCTCCCGCCGTCCCGTCCCGTCGTCGCTGTGGTGTTTGGGTTGATCACAAGGCATACGGCCTGTGACGACGCGGCGCACCGCGGAGACCCGGGTTCGATTCCCGGCCGTACGTCGATCGGGGCTGGACGGGTGTTATGGTTGGCTGCAAGAGATTGCTCACGTAGCAATAAGTCCGCCATTTTGTATCAATTAGATACATTAAAGTAGATAAATAGATCTAGGTCGCGATAGTGGCACCCTTCTACCTCTTTTTCATCAATTTTTTGTATCATCTTTTGCATT
Organism: Druceiella hillmani; assembly: GCA_039881145.1. NCBI lineage: Eukaryota > Metazoa > Arthropoda > Insecta > Lepidoptera > Hepialidae > Druceiella > Druceiella hillmani. Next base: position 28,403,887 of record JAYKKI010000014.1, read on the forward strand.
ATTCTCGTATCTTAATGATCTCTACTATATTTTGTCCTATTAATAAGCGTATCTGCTTTAACCATTAAATTGTAGATCCGGCCGCATTATATTTTTAAGAAATATTAGTATTCTGTTAAACATGGGAATCCAATTAACAAACCAAATTTTTCCGCCACCACTTGTCTCCAAAATTATCGAAGCAATCGACCTGAAAGTAATGTGTTTAAAATTTATTTCTATATATAGGAGAAAATATATTAATATTTAGTATGCATAAAAATATCATGTCCCCGAAATTGGCGTAATTCTGAACAAAGTTCAGAAATATTTCAACTTTCCACCCACTTTGTGAAACTCTGAATCTGTCAGAAAGGTAAAACTTGTGGGATATTTATCAATAATACCTTTTAAGAAACATTCTCCCAATATAATCTTATTTCATTCTTACCTTATACAATTTTATTTCTATTCACTCCTTATCCTATACCCTTTTTAAAACTTAAGTGTAACAAGTCCTTCACCGATCACGCTATTCCTAGACTATCTAATGGCGAAACCCGCATGCTTGCGTATTATATATATTTGATTACCATTTTTAATTTAATTTATATCAAACCAACTACGCTACTTGTCATAATGACAACCAGTCCTTCATCGGTCACGCTGTTCCTAGACTGTATAATGGCGAAACCCGCACGCTTGCGTATTATATATATTTGATTACCATTTTTAATTTAATTTATATCAAACCAACTACGCTACTTGTCATAATGACAACCAGTCATTCATCGGTCACGCTGTTCCTAGACTGTATAATGACGAAACCCGCACGCTTGCGTATTATATATATTTGATTACCATTTTTAATTTAATTTATATCAAACCAGCTACGCTACTTGTCATAATGACAACCAGTCATTCATCGGTCACGCTGTTCCTAGACTGTATAATGACGAAACCCGCACGCTTGCGTATTATATATATTTGATTACCATTTTTAATTTAATTTATATCAAACCAACTACGCTACTTGTCATAATGATACGTAAAAATATACAACAGACAACAAAATCGACATATTAAAGTAACACACGTGCCAGCCGCAATGACATTCTGAACATAGGACAGAGTAAGGCGCGCCCAACCACCATGTGCCTACCGCCGGTTAACTAAAATCAATATATCCGCTTCGCAACCGCCCGCTCTACTGGTACCTATAAAACGCGAGTAACCAGCTGCTTTCCACTTGGCCCGTGTTATATAGAGCCGCCTAGCTAGATATACTGCAGACTTCTTAAATATACATTACTGGACCTCTCTGCGACCGTAGCTACGTTTGGATATACTTACGGCTGCGAAATGTACGAGTGGTATAGCTTAATATAGTTACTTCGTGCGGCGGGAGAAAGCTAATCTTGAAATATGGGTATTCTGGTTTTCTTGCAGCACGTCGGACTTATATAAATACAATAAATAATGCCTTATAAGTAAAATGGAGTTCGGTGAATTACTGAATAACTTTTAAACGTCCATTAACTCTTTAGCTTTATAAATAACTTTCATATATAATTTTTTTAGTGTTTCGTACCGTAAGTGGAAAATAGAAAATTTATGAATCACCTTAATGTGTGTCTGTCACTTTTTTTTTCGAAGGCCTTTTGACATAAGACAGTTAAAAGAAGACTAGGGAAAACCGTATGAAAATTGGTAGTAAATTTTGTCGAGACATGCGGTTTCGCACAATAAAACGAAAAAAATCATTAATTAAAAATATGTTCGTTGCACAACTATGCATGTAGGGATAAGAAAATAGTGGGTACACCCACTATTTTTTAGAATGACCTCCTTTGGCAATCGGGTAAGTCATGTTACGTTGATTCAAAGTTATAACATTAAGTAAATTAAATGTACCATGAAAGCAAACTTAAAAAAAATATTAAATTTAATAATTTAATGACACAAAGTTTTACAGGTAAATCTAATTGTAAAACAATTTTCATTCCCGCATTTTCACTGCAAAATTGTCTTTATTGGCACTTTTCGCCAACCTCTGTATATCTTGGTCGCAGTTATGCTAGATTGATCAATGGAAAAACCATAATCGGATGTTGCAAATATAATCAAGGCGTAATTTCAAATTCGAATAAATCGCGAAGAATCTTTCTCCAGAATTTACCAATCGCTATTAAATAACCCCGAAGGCAATAAATTAATTAAAATAACTTAATCAAAACATAAACATAAACTAAATATTGCCATTATCGAACTACGAAAGTTAAGTTCCTAATTGCAATTAGATAAGATTAATTATGGAAAGAAAATTAAATCTTTAAAATGTTCTTTTACCAAATATTAGTATTGTATTTTAATAATTTGACTAGATGTGGTTAAAGTAACTATGGTTTTGCATTAATTATGAATATGTAATGAATCAATAATTTTTGTTAAAAATTTTACTTTATATTTTAGCAATAAAAGAAATTTTTATTGAATGTTTTGTTGGGTTCGAAAAAACCTTTTGTTAGGTCACACTAATTTTTATCTTTTTAGTATGGTGATTCTTACACTATAGTGTAAACAAAAAGGAAAAAATAATACTTGATTGAGGTTTTATTTTTACTTTTATCTTAAATTCCACTTCTGCAGTAGAAATGTCCCAGAAAAAGCGATTCTACTACATATGACAACCCTAGTTGTAACGCTGGATAATTGACACTGGACGTATAAAAAAATGAATTTCCATTTTCAGGGGAAACCATTTTTCCAAATATTTTTTGTTGGATACAACTTATTGTAATACAAGTTTTAAAATGAATACTTTTTCATGTAATGTTATTTGCCTTAATAAATTTCCTAAAAATTTAGGAATAAACGCGTATTTTTATTATGATAATAATCATAATAAAAATACACGGTGTCCGAAAATAAATGTCGGACAAAGTAAGATACTATTCGTTGGCTATAAAAGAATAAATTGTCGTTGAAATAAAACATAAAACACGCCCTTTTTCTAATTGGTGCGTGATGCTTACCTGCAGTGGCAATGTCTTCGTAGCTGTTCGCGGGTTGTTCCCCCAAGCGTTGCTGGACAATGTGCGTAAGTATCGTATATATGAAAAAGATGACAAATAATTATGAATATTATTTTCAATTGTCTGAAAAAGTCATCTTTTAAATTTTATTTTAACGACAAACGTCTTTCTTTGTACGACACTTATTCCCGGACTATATATATATATATATATATATATATATATATATATATATATATATAATATATATATATATATAAATATATATATATATATAATGGAGTATAGATGACGAGATCTATATTTAATAATATATTTAAGAAAAATCATTAGCATTAAATTACCTTTAATAGTTTTTTATTTAACCAAATTTAATTATTTAAGTTAAAATTACAATCAATACATTCTTATATTCAAATGCGTGATAAAATGTAATAAATTATTCATTATTTATCATATCATTATACATAAACATAATACAATATGGACGAAAGCTGTAGACGAAAGGTTGCGCGCGCATTAAACTCGAGTAGTCAAGATTTCACATCAATGCCTGTACATATCACCACAACGGAACAGAACATTAATTCAACTTGAGCTTAGCTAGGTTCTTTTTAAATTATTGAAAACAATCTACAAGAAACATTGCTGATATCACGTATTTTATAGGGTTTTTACACATCCATATTTTTTGTTCTGAATAATTTTAATTTGTTTATTTATTTTAATCACTGTTACCAAAATTGAACCGGACTTTTACGGTCAACAATAAAAGTTGTGCTAGAACAAATATTCTAACCGCGAACAAAATTTATAGATTAACATTATAACAGCCATACAAAAAATACACTTAAGTCAATAAAGAATGTTAAATGAAACCACAGACAAATCATACCGTAGACAATCGCCCAAAGATAAACTTTATCGACGACGTCACAAAACGTTATTTGTAAATAGTAATTGATTTTGTGCCATCTTGTTGGTAATATACCAATGGTTTCCAATCGTGTTCCATATTCACATGGTGTTTAGTTCAGCTCAGCAATTTAGCAATATGTTCCACTAGTCGTTATCCAAGTCATGCACACGCATAAATCGTATTGCAAACAAAAAATATGGAATATTTATTTTTTGCATATCGCAATTTATTCTCAATGTCCAACAAATGCAAAGACTTTTTCTCGATCAATATTTCCTAAAGGCTCAATTTAAATATTAATCGCATACATACATCGTGCGACTGAAATATATGGTTTCTTTTCAATTTCTAATTACTTTATAACTGCGGGTATCAATTAGTGGTGGTGGGAAATGGCGAATTTATATCGATAGCTGCAACCCCACCTCGATTGGTGGTAGCAAATATCTACATATAAATAAATAGCGACCCGCCCCGGCTTTGCAGATACTAATGTGGTGTAATACGGTAGTTGACTCATTCTAAATTTTGATATTTTTCGTACAATATTGTAAAATATGAAATAATTAAAAACCAGTCTTGAAAGAAATTCAAAAATGTTTTGAAAAATAAAGCTTCTAAATTTGAAGATACGGATAGAGTAGGGTATATCCCTGTCTCTTTTCCTCTCGTAGAATATAATTTGCAGTATTAAAAATGACCTCACAACACAGTATTGCCGTCCTTCTCTGAAGGTTAAATTTAAACTTTTATAACTCGGTCAATTTTTAAGATTATTAAAAAAAATTTTCACTCTACATCAGCTTGTGCCTTGAAATTATGATTAATAGAATAAAAAATATTTAGTCGAATACCCAATTGTGGAGCGATTAATAATATTACTGGCATTATTAGAATATACTACAGGATGTCTATGTATACAATGTTTACAGCTGTTTTTGTGGTTTATAGTGTCGCAAAGAAAAGCACATTTTTATTTTACTTGCTTGAGAGCTTCGATAAACGCGTGCGATCGCTACAAATCATATAATGCCATAGGGCGGCGCGCGGCCTACGTCGCACTATAGGCACGCGCCGCCGCCGTCCGTACACGGCTTCGGCATCGCGAATACTGATTTTTGGTAATTTTAAATCTGTGATATCTGTCAAGTATATTTTTAAAAAATCCAGCATCTGTCTCTCTATATGTGTGTATTTTGACGGACGGATTTAGATAAATTTGGCACGAATTATTAACAAGTTACTTAATTAATAAACAGCGTCTTCTATCTATTTTATAAGCAACAATCGTATCTCAATAGGTACATTAAAATTTAATTTTTTTTTAAATTTCCGCTATAAGGCGGTATTTATTTTAATTTAATAACGTAATAAAGGAGACCGGTAAAAATGGGCCCAAGCGTTAGCGAGATAAAACATAATTTTTAAAAAAGCTGGTATTTTTTAGAATAAAAAAACAAACAAGTCGGTAATTGACAATTAGGGAAGAGGAAAAAATAGAAATACAATTTGTAACCATAGTACGAAACAAAAAGAAGCTATCTTCATAAATGCGCATATATTATATTTTGAAAATATAATGAATCGTTAATTAGAAATAAAAGTAATAAAAAAAAATTAAACATAATACATAATAACTTTTTAGAAACGATTACAAAAAATAATCAATGCCTCTTGCTTTTTTTAACGTGTAGCCATTGCCTAAATTAATTAAAAATAAACTGTTAACAAGCATTGACTCTGGTTCTATTGCTGTCAAAATGAATGACCATTTCTCTCTTATCGAGGTTTACGTAACTCTTTTCGACGATCCTGTCGAGCCTGTCAGCATCATGGATTAATATGGTTCATCTGTGCATGGAGGATATAACGAGACATAATCTGTAGTTGCTTGTTTTATCTCACTAGTTGAAAGAATTCCGTAATAATTACATTTAGAATCTATTATGAAAAACAACCTAACTTTTCATAAAGAATCCAATATTTTATCTGATTGACGATTTTGATAAAACTTTGAAGGAGTTTATTTTTTTTATTTTCTGTACATAACTCTTTCGTTTTTATTCTTGTAACACTTGTATGGATGTGTTTTTTCTTTCATTAGTAGAAAGTACCTTTTTTCAAGAATATATATATATATATATATATATATATATATATATATATACATATATACATTTTTTATCTTTTAATGTTTCATGTAAGTGCAAATTGCATTTCAACATAAACGTATACAAACTAGCACATCGTTATAAAGGAATAAATTTTCCGTCCCCAATGAAGCCCACGTGGCACCCCCATAACCTTTACCCGTTTGGGCAGTGAACGAAGATGACCCTAATGTGCTTTAAATAACGATTAACCTTTGAAAGGTTTACACACGAATATCGATCCAATACTTACGTACCTTGTTTTTAAATATAATCTGACATGACGTAGTTTTTACAGTTACGGTCACGATGCGGGTCAATTAACGTTTTTAAATAAATGGGTCATTTAACCTAAGTAATGAATAAGTATCGTCTAATATGTGAAAATAATAAAAAATGTTTTTTTTAAGATATAATGCCAAGAAAAGCGTCACAAATATACGGGAAATATTTATTTTATTGTCTTAATGGAAAGGCGATTTATTTTTATTTTAACGCTTAGTTGGGTGTATCATAAATAAAAAAATTATTTGAAATAACGCAGAATACGAAGTAACAAAATTTGTACCACGTAATTTTGACTATCATTAAATAAATCACAAAAATATATGGCTCTAGGTATTTTTGTAAACACTAATTAAACGGAAAACAATCTCGCGAATACAAAAATTAAGAAAATAGTGTAAAATTACAAGAATCTACCAATTGATACTCATTATTGTAGATAGACCTTTACTACTAATACTTGAATTTGATTAATTTGTATATACCATAACTATCAGATAATCTTTTTTTTTTTAACGTGTTTAACCAGCAATTAAAAACAAAATTACAATCAATTTGATTTGAACAACAGTGATTTGGAAACTTTTAACGAATGAGAGCAGTGCGCAATCCAAAATAGAATGATATGAAGAATAATGTTGCCAAATGTTAAATTTCGAATTGTTGGTAGCGTTAAAAAATAGTAAGTATTTGACATTCCGTGTAAGGCTTGCGCAGAACAAGTAATGGCAACCCTAAAAACACGTAAAAAGTATTAGTGTTGTCAACATCTTGGTTTTTACGTGTGTTCCTTACAATCCAAGATGTCGACAACAGTAATCAAGATCTTACAAAACGAGAAAGCTAGACAACAGAAACTAGTTAGTAAACTCTGATTAAGAAAGCTCGACTTAATAACGAAAGCTCGGATTGCTGTGTGTACATAGTGCACTAGTCGTATAAATCTACTGACTAGATTCACACTAGAACGCGAACGCAACTGTCAAGTAGACGGTATTGAAATTCGGAAAAAACGTAAGGAATCTCAGTCAAGAAAAAACTTAAAAGATACCCACCCAACCTTTATCAAGAAATTACATACAATTTCAAAGCGCCTTTTGATAGCATAAATTTACTTAAAATAAGATAAAGAAATAGATATATAATATATCATACAATGGTTAAGAAATAGCTATGACAATTTTCGCAACGAAGTAATGCCAGCAATTGCTCTATATAACACATATTCTTTTGCTTCCAACCTTGCTCTGTTCCATAAATACGTCAGGTATATTGTTACGCGCACCTGCTGACGCTACTTGCCGTCGAGCGCAATGGACCGAAAACTCCATTGTAGTCGAATGCGGTCTTGATGACCTTACGCGCGGATCCCATCACAAGGGCTATAAGCGTAGCTCCCATATGGCTACACACACACAGACATATATATATATATATATATATATATATATATATATATATATATATATATATAATGTACTTCGAGGCAGAGCAAAGTAGTAGTGAGGATTGTTGATTGTATAATAATTATATAAGCAAAACGTTTAATCTGTATAAATTCCAGCGAAAGTTAATCTTGGAAACGTAATAAACCTAGTTAACAGTATGCTTTGATCCTTGGTATTGCAATTTGGCAAAGCTTAAACATATTTAATTTTAGATATTAAACATAAACATGAAGCTATTACTAATCATACAGGTGGTCCAAAAAAACATCGTAACGAATCGTTTAAAAACAACATGGGTCCGCGAAAATCAATAATTTAGAAGTTATGATTTTTTTTAGTTTTTTTTTTTTGTAAATACCCCGATTTAGTCACATAAACCACTCTAGTGGTACTCACAGTAGCACACGACCTCATATCATTTTTTTCTATGGATAAATGGTCTACATCTTCCGCATTAGAGAATTTATATGTAATCGTGTAATTACGATGTGCTAAAAAGGAATTGAGCAATGAACCGAAATGTTAACCAAAAATTAATAAGTTAACAATAAAAACGTTATAATTAGCTACATATTCTCAAATCCTAGAGAACAAAAATAGTATATTATATAACTTTGGAAAGGGCAGATAGTGTATGGAAATTAATTGTATAATATAATCTGTGCTATCATTTTTGTATATCGGACGAATGATGATGACCAATAAACGTTTTGTTATGAAAGTAACACTAAGTTTTTTTAAAACTTAGTAATACTAAGTTTTAAAAAAATTATAGGAGCTTTGTCATTTTTTTAATAAAAATAGAACTAGTTAGGTGTATAGAATTTCTCACCGAGTGCTTTCAACACATTTTGTTGCATACAAAATAACATATAGTGCTTCTGGCAGTTATAACTGCATTTCTATCGTTAAAGTAAATCATGGTAATTTGTTTTCATAATTTTTCAGAAAAATCATTAGATAATAAAAAAAAAATTCGTGTAGTTTAGGCGCTATCTTTAATCAATAACACAAGAGTATATTCTTACGAAGTTCGCAATTCAACTATTTACACGTGTAATTTATGTGCTATCTTTAATCAGTAACACAAGAGTATATTCTTACAAAGTTCTCAATTCTACTATTGATACGTGTAGTTTACGTGCTATCTTTAATCAATAACACAAGAGTATATTCTTACGGAGTTCTCAATTCAACTATTTATACGTGTAATTTACGTGTTATCTTTAATCAATAACGCAAGAGTACATTCTCGCGAAGTTCTCAATTCAACTATTTATACATGTAATTTACGTGCTATCTTTTATCAGTAACACAAAAGTATATTCTTACAAAGTTCTCAATTCAACTATTTATACGTGTAGTTTACGTGCTATCTTTAAGCAATAACACAATAGTGTATTCTTACACAGTTCTCAGTTCAACTATTTATAAATTAAGAATGCAAAACATACAGCCTCAAACATACAGTATACTTACATACATACAGTCTCAAAATTTGGAAGATTTTCTCAAAAATAAATTTAAAGTTCACACCGAAATCCACTTTAACATCAGTGGTGAGATCATCAGTGGTGTCAGATCTCCGATTATCAGTGGATCTGGTCAACAATTATGGTATTTTCAGTACTAAATCGGCATATTTAGTTAAAATTATACTTCATTCATTTTTTATATTTCTAAGTATAGCAAATTCACTGAAAATACCAATAACTCTACTTATAAATTAGGTAATTTTCAAGGTTAAACATATCCAGAATAATTATGATTATTTGACTGAAATTAAATTTATGTTAAGAAGATTACTCATAGTCATTGTGCGATGAATGAAGATGTGCCAAAACCTTGTACTGACGTGATGTAAAATTACGCAAACGCCATTAATATCCAGTTGACGCATTACTATCCACTAATTGTTGCGCTCGCCATGTGTAAACTGAAATTGATTACAACCATCATTCGTTCATATTGAATGTGAATAAAATAAATATCCGGCGCATAAATAAAACGCCCCTATTCTTCGGGTAATTTTATTAGCCACTCTGGATTGTACTGACTTGATGTAAAATTACGCAAACGACATTAATATCCAGATGACGCATTACTATCCACTAATTGTTGCGCTCGCCATGTGTAAACCGAAATTGGTTACAACCATCATTCGTTCATATTGAATGTGAATAAAATAAATATCCGGCGCATAAATAAAACGCTCCTTCTATTCGCCGGGTAATTTTATTAGCCACTCTTGATTGTACTGACTTGATGTAAAATTACGCAAACGCCGTTAATATACAGTTGACGCCATACTATCCATGTATTGTTGCACTCCTGATGTGCGAGTCGAAATTGAATTCAACCGTCTTCGTTCATATTAAGTTTTTACGAGAAAACAATCCAAAAAACTGGATAAGTACTTGTCAGAACAGGCATGATGTAGGGTTCCATACTTGTCCATATCGCTTGAAGTTGTGGATGCAAGTTAAGCGTAATAAATTTAATTGAAAATTCTAATCGAACGCTGGTACCTAGAATTTTTCGCATATTTCAAAGCTATTGTTGAAAAATCAAAGTGGATACATTGTAAATTAATTTAAAACGTAATGTTTCCTAAAGATTCCATACTTAGTAGGGTCGAAAAAAATTTCGACCCTGCTATGTACAGAAAGACATATTACAGCTATTTTAATATTTTTCTATATATCAATTGAAAACTCTACCTAAAGGATGCATTTACAAACCCCAAGGCTGTGTGTATAGACAGACAGTCATGACGAATTTGTAATAGGTAGTTTCAATACGGAACACCAAAAACGTGATTTAAAGCTCGTCAAAATCTTATCGTTTATCTATTCTGCATTTATATCCTTCAAGAAGCTCTTTAAATTTTTAAGCTCAATTAATAAGCTTATACTTGTTGATTAATAAGCTTATACTAGCATTGATTAATATTATTGATTATAATAATTTGTTGATTAATAAGCTTATATTAGCTTGCTCGATTAATAAGTTTATACTAGCATTTACTTATTTAAATTTAATTTAGAACAAAATTATTGATTATAGCGAACAAATAATTATTACCATAATACATGAAAAGTTTTTTTTTCCATATTTTATTTATCGAGTTATTACGATGTTAACATAATACTTACATTTTTGCGAATTTTGTACTTTCAAAGGTTACCCGCCACTGATACGGCTTCTTCTGTGCATACAAGTTTGCTTATGAAAGTTGAGTTGTGACACACAAGTTCATTAAGGATAAAATATCTTCCTCATTACCCATAAGGTACATTCCATGGTGCCGTTATCATAAATATGTATGATAAGCTCAGTTCATACAGTTGCAAAGGGAAGCAGGTGCGGGGCAACGCGAGTTGTTTACACGATATCCGACTAACAATAACAACAGGTGGCCAAGTCTGCTAGTTCAGCGTGTGTTGATGTTGATACTTGGCCGTATTTAAATTTAACGGTCCACATTCCAATAGTACGTATTTCTCCTTCCTGTGTAACCTTGGTAAGAAGCCCCAATTTCCAGCATCTAAATTCCACTTGTCTTATATTGCCAAAATTAAAATCGATGTTCGATAAATCTAAACATATCTCACACAGAGCCTATAACGATTAAGACCAATAATCGAGTTAGCACTTACCCGCCCTTCATCTGGGCAAAGTCGCACTATATCACATATGCATTTATAGATATTTAAATTTGCATCCTCCAGAGTGCATCCAGATATGATAGCAAGTGATACTATTGTAGTTACCAATAAAAGCTCTTAATAAAAAGGCTCTTTTACATAATAAAAAAATATTAAAAAGAAAATAAATATCGCCACCTGGTGGAAAATTTTAAAAAGTACACTTTATAATTGTTGCTTATAAAAGAATAAGATGTCGCTGTTAATTAATTAAAGAGTAATAGAATTAAGTAATCATTTTGAAAATTTATATTGCATATGTTGACCAAGCCTCTAAGAAATAAACTACAGTTTCGTTAAAATCTATTCAGTGTTTTTGCGTCATACGCAAACAGATAGGATCTTGTTATCATTTTAATATATGTGTAAAGAAAGTGGTTCGAAACTAGGATATTAATTGATCTCTTGAATGGACTACAAAGCTTATGTTCAAAGGTTTAATAAAAGCTTTTACTTTCTAATATATCAACATTTTAATGAAAATGTAACAATACAATGTACTGTTATATCGACTTTTCATAAAAATCACTATTTTCCAAAGTTACAGAGATTGTCATACTTTTTATTTAAATTTCCCTTACATTTTCGATCTAAAAAATAGCATAGAGCTTAGTCTATTTTACTATTGGCCTCCACTGAATGAATACTTACAACTTTCCGCAACAAAAATTAATTTCAAATAAAGTTTTTTTTACCTATTTCTCAAATTATGTTGGCAACAACAAATATTTTTTTATATTGATAAGCTATCGATTTATTAAAAACATAGATCTAACATGAATTCACGGTATAATCGCCAAGCACTCGTAGCTATTGACGGACACTGACCGCTGTTGTTTGCTGCTGAAAAAGTTATGACTGCTGTCGTGTTTTTACTGAGATTTAAATGACTCTTAATGTATGCTTCTTTATTTCAGTCGAATGTCATCGAACTACATACAAATAAAGCACTTTATCAATGTTAAAACGAGGTAATGAATAATGTTAAAATGAATGACCATAAAATTTGCTTAGAGTCGTATTGCCAGCCAAAAGTATTAATTACTAGCTGTGGCCGCGACTTCGTTCACGTGGCATTCGGAGTATGAAAAATTACTAAGAATTTTTTGTCTTTTTTTTCTTTTTTTTCGTGGAACTCTATGATCATAAAATTTACTAAAAACACTAATAGATGGCGTTGGCAACCATCTCGCCGCTTCTGATATTCGCATGCACGACGAACGTAAACTAAAGATCAACGTATATTTTTGTTATTTGTGAACCGGTTTAAACGATCCCAAAATATTAGCACAAGCCAATCTAAATACACCACTGAAAACCGTATCCAAATCGGTTCAACCGTTGCTGAGATTAGCGTGCACAACGAAGGTGCTCACATATAAACAGGTACACAAACCGACAAACGGAAAAATTGTAATAACTGTTCTTTTGGGTTTAGTAGCGTCTTTAGTAAGTAGCACTTTTCTAGCACTTTCGTAGCACTTTTCTACTCTTGCTTTTTACTTAAAAATATTCAATGTACAGACTTAGTCTTTTTAAGATTTTATTATATGTATAAATGAGGCGTACATGATCGATCTTATACAAAGTCATGCAAAATGGTATATACATTTTGTTATCAATTATTATATACATAAATTATACTCTAAATAGTGATATATTTCACAGTAAAACAGTATTTATTATTCACAGTTATCGGAAAAGAAAAAGTAACTTCTAACTTTCAAAAACAGCGATATCTGTGTGATTAACGAAGTATTATTTTATTTAGTACAACTTTTTAGTAAATTGTTATTAGTATATTGATCTTTAATAATTAAATTTAAACCTTTAATATGTAAAATCCAAAATAATCTCGCTTAACAAGTCATTACGTGTAATAATGTTAAATTAAACATTATCGCAGTTAAATACAGTCGTCGGCACGCAATTGAATAAATTAATTAATATTGAATATATTTGGCGTTAATTTTGTGGAAATTCATTATTCACAATTAAATGAAACTACCTGATCTAGTATTATTTCTACTTTCTTTAAGTTCTTTACACGACCTAGGTTTCGTTGTATTACAACATCGTCAGGTGGGATATTAGCAAAGATATCTTTGCTAATAGCATAACTAAAATAAGAACTTAAAGAAAGTAGAAATAATACTACATCACGTAGTTTCATTTAATTGTAAATTAATTAATATAAAGTTAATAACAAATCCCGAAATGCATACAAATTGTTTATAGAAACATTTTGGTGGTCTTAAACATATTTGGATCACCCAAGTTGTTTATAAACAATTCATATAAAGATGATATCATATTTCTTCGAAATGTCTATCTTAATTCAGTCATTTATCTCGCTAATTGAGTTATGACTTCCCCGACGCAATGAACTCCCGATCGTTGATGGATTTTACAAATCGACTTCATTACAAACATGTTTTCAATTTATCCTTCTTATGGAGACTATTTTATTCGTGTTTCTTTTTTTACTTCGGTTAAAAGAAAAATAGAAAATTAAATAAGAAAAAGTTAATAAAGACAATTTTGAATGAGGACAACAATATCTTGTGTTAACACACGACATTGACTGTGTATGTACCAACTTTACACTAATCGGTTCTTCGGTTACGGAGTTATTAAGTAAAAAACATACAAACAAACATTTGGGCTTGAAAACATTTATCCTCCTATGGAGACTATTTTTTCGTGTTTCTTTTTTTACTTCGGTTAAAAAGAAAATAGAAAATTAAATAAGAAGAAGTTAATAAAGACAATTTTGAATGATGACAACAATATCTTGTGTCAACCCAGGACATCGACTGTGTATGTACCAACTTTATACTAATCGGTTCTTCGGTTACGGAGTTATTAAGTAAAAAACATACAAACAAACATTTGGGCTTGAAAACATTTATCCTTCCTATGGAGACTATTTTTTCGTGTTTCTTTTTTACTTCTGTTAAAAGAAAAATAGAAAATTAAATAAGAAGAAGTTAATAAAGACAATTTTGAACGAGGACAACAATATCTTGTGTTAACCTAGGACATTGACTGTGTATGTACCAACTTTAACCTAATCGGTTCTTCGGTTACGGAGTGATTAAGTAAAAAACATACAAACATTTAGGCTTTCTAATTTATAGTATTAGTTAGGATCAATTTTATTTTCTTAAATTACTTGACAAAGTCAAAATATTTTTGAAAAGTCCTTACCGGATGATCCGTTCGTTACCGATATTCTGGTAAAGTATTTTGATGAAGTACTCTGGTAAAGTATTGAAACACTAAACATGTTTATAACGCCACTACACATAGCCCACATCGTAGTAGCACTGATTAAGTCTGGCTGAAAGCAATTAAAGCTCTTTGATTATCAAAATAATGTAATTAGTTTAAACTGAGACAATTAAACAGATCTCCGCGCATTAGATTTTCGTCCCTAATTGCTCCAATTAAGTCGCGTGCTTGCCACGTTAAATGCACGTAATTAGCGACAAGTGCCGGACACAAAACTTCGTTGCCGGTCACTTATATATGTACAGATGTTAGTTAATTGTACTTTTTTCGGATTCCTCTCGAATATATAATAGAAATTATTTATTTTTCAATTACAAAATATTTGTTATTTTTAACATTTGCTCTATCTATCATATTTAGAGTGAAACTTTTCATTGTTATAAATACGAAATATCACTTGTATCGCTCACTATTGAAACCCAAATTCGATGCGTAGCGTATATGGCTTTAATAATGAGTGAGAGACACTCGGTGTTCATGCCCTGTAAGATACTTAACCCATGCATAAACGCTGAAATAGTGTATCTCGAGAACGAGATAAAATACGTAAAAGTTTCTTTCATTATAATCCTATTATTTTGTTCTCAGGAATCTATATTAAACAGCTTGTTATACCTATTTTCCACGTGTATAAACGGTGCAGTGGATAGAGGTAATGTATATACTTATACGTCCATACATAATACTTAATCTACTTATTCCGTAAGTACAGGCAACATTTAATATTGGTTTAATCTAAAAGTTAACATCCGATCTAACCTATACACAGTTGTGCACGAATGCTTGGCTTTTATTAGTCTCAAATCATCTTAGAATTGCATTCTATGCGTAGGTTATTATAACGTATAGCCAAGGTCAAATTAAAATTTTAATAATGTTTGCCTGTCATTCTGAACTGTACTAATAAAATAATTTAAATAAAAATGAGTCCAATTATATTTTATGTTAAATAAAAATGAGTACAATTATAGTTAACGTTAATTAAAAATGAGTGCAATTATAGTTTATGTTAAATAAAAATGAGTGCAATTATAGTTTATGTTAAATAAAAATTAGTGCGATTATAGTTTATGTTAAATAAAAATGAGTGCAATTATAGTTTATGTTAAATAAAAATGAGTACAATTATAGTTTATGTCATTTAAGACACAATTCATCGCGCTGTCTCTTAGGAACTGGACAGAAAAATTCGCCTCAAAAACACACGGTACGATAAAATTTTCAAACCGGTTTGTTTGACTGTATTATCTGTATGAACAGATTGCTCTGTGCATCAAACTGAGTGGAAAATGGTAAGGAACTATGTAACAATTTTCAAGGAAACTACTTGATGCATTATGATGTAGTATTATATATCTTCTATTAAGTGCTATTAATTCTGAAGGTCCTTTCTAAATATTGGTGAAAGAATTTTTGAAATCGGATGATCTAGCATCGGAGATTACCTCCTACATGCAAACTTACAAACTGTTACACTTTTTTTAACGCTTTGAATTTCTGATTTTGCTCCTCATAAAACTCGTACCGGGCTCTATATATGAAAATCGATTCTAAGTAGTAAACTCCAATAAACTACAAAAATATTTTTTTACAGAAACACTCTCCAAATATACTCGACTATCTTCTTCAATTAACGATTTTAATCTGTCGCTATCCAATTCCACTGGTCGAAAAGAGCTTGGTTGAGCACTCAGGGAATAATCGCCAGTGTGAAACCGCTGCAACCATCGTTTTGCAGCTTCAGATATTGTTTTAGGTCTACGCGTTGACATATATTACGCGCTGTTTCGACAACAGAGGAACAGATAGGTACTAGTTGAGTAACAGATAGGTACTAGTTGAGTAAACAGTGTCTCATATGCGTCTTAATGTCTTCCAAATTTTATGCGTGTTAACAGTGCAGCTCCTTAATTACTACTGAATCAGTGAGAGCGTGCCACACCCTTATATATCTTTGATCATGGAAATTTCTAAAACGTTCCCATATTTTCTAGATAATTTTCGACAAAACTCTGTCATTACTTTTTAGCCAACCCAATATAAGCAACCGTCATAATCTCAATACATTAAAACGTAATATTATAATTCTCTACTAGATAGCAATATTTATTTTATTTGATACCTAATTTTACAATTCCTCACTAGATGACGGTATTCGCATATTTTATTTTTAGTAAATGTTTTTAATTCAATAATGCATTCATATTTACATATAAAAAATGACAGTATCATCACTATCTTTCAGACTCCTAGGGTGGTACCACAGTGAGTACACCAAACAGGGAAAAAGTTTTGAATATCTAGCAATGTGAAATATAACAGAAGTTTGCATCATCCCAATGAGCTGAAAAATAGCGTAAACACAGACGTCGCAATATCTCAAACAGGAAAGAGGTATTGAATAATATTTTATATACGAGTATCTTATAACGGAGAGCTGTTGACTGACCGCAAAAAAGACAAGATCGCTCAAAAACTAACATTTTCTTTCTACGAATTATAAATCATCTTTAAATAATACACCTTAGGGCAATGTTAACGCTTTTCATAAACAGCTTTCCACGGCGATTGTGGAACGGGTGACATAAAAATATGCAGTTTGCTCTGAAGCATTCTAACGCTGCATTGACGTTTGCCGTTACATAACCTGATTAGCGTCGAGGAAATAAGTAGGCGCACGTAGCCACTTCCTGCCGACATTGTAAGCCAATGAGCTGCCGCCCTGTCAGTCAGTCGCACTCCGTTATCGAATATCCATTACCGTCCAGTTAATCGATACCGCCCGCTTGTTCGTGATGTCAACTGATACTACTCGGCTGGATAGGGGACAATTATTTTTTTTAATATCAATCGAAACGGACGAGTGGGTTATATCCAACAACTGATGAGTAATGATATTGTTTTCTTTATTTCGTAGATCGTCGACAGTTTGCTCCGTTTGGGGGGTTTTTTATGATTGTTGTAAACTGGTTATGAACTTTCCGTTTCGATCCTTTTTAAACCCCGTATCAAAATCAAATGATTACTTTTTATGGTTACCTAATGACTTTATGTTAAATAGACACGTTATAATTTAAATCTAAAATGAATAAAAATTGCTCCAGATGACGGAAAATATAAAGGAAAAAATAAAGAGTCCAAAAAGCTCGTTCATAAAAAAGCTAAATGTATTGAAGACAAGACAGTGCAGCCATCGGTAATAAGTGGTTAAATATTAACCCACAAAGCTGTTTTATTATCTTCACAAAATAATAAAAATCATACAATTTTCAAAGCTCCAATGTAATCGATAACGCGTAGTTCACAATACTGGCGAAACAGTTGCTCCAAACCGTTGCTATGTATTAACAACATTTTACACCTTCAGAACTAAACTGATTCAACGCAAAAAACATAACTTTTGGAAGCGCTGTTAAAAATTTTAACATTTAGCTTTCTTATAAATAATTAGCACCATTAGAGATGATTAGCATGTGAAACAAAGATATGTACCCAAATATTTACTATCTTATTGTCTATAGCAGGGTTTCCCAACCTTTTTTTTGTTGAGGCTCCCCGGACTATAAATTATATTTTCATAACCCCCTTTACTTTTTCATGCCACACCCCCCCCCCCTCCCTTTGATTTCGTAAATTAAATAAAAATGGTAACTGAAGTTTGTAAATACACAAACTTACCTTTTAACAGTGAGACACAATAATTTTACACACTCGAACTGATTTCTCAACAAAAAATGTACACCAAAACATCAAATGTTTCGCAAGTTTGTGGTAATAATAGTGAATATTATATTTAATTTCATTAATTTTATGCATGTAAATTAAACATTACATTGTAATGTTATTTGTTAATGTTGTTTGTATATTTTTTTGTTTTTCCTTTCTAAAATGCAAACGCCTTCCGCCCCCCTTGACATCTCTTTATGCCCCTCTTGGGAGGCGCGCCCCCCCGGTTGGGAACTCCTGGTCTATAGTTTGCGTTGCATGTTCTCTCTGGTCTTTTCTCAGTGTCTGTTTTCTGTGTCCAATTTTTTGAGTTAAACCTGTTTGACAATGGAAGCGCGTTTTTTCTGTTATTTATAGTCTCGACCTTTGCCGAAGAATTCGATTTGCCTCAGTATGATAACGATCGCAAAATTTCTAACTAGATCACTGTAGCTAAAAGACAACATACTTGCTACTAATTTTCAATAACTTTGCAATAAAAAATTAGATGATTTTACATAAATCAAAACATTGATAGACGTTAATCGTTCGAAAATGACAGATAGCAAAGTTACTAACTGTCGATAACCTAACTTAATGAAGACCACTGTCAAAAAGTTATTGGGAAGTCACATCTGTCATTTATGTACAAATAGATAGCCAGCGAGTGATTCGTTCTCCCATTGGTAAATAGTGTATGATAGTAATTCCTATATGTTTACATGTTATTTATATGCAAAAACTAAAAAGTCAGTTAGAATTTCTGTCCCAGTCATACAAAGGTATGGATAGACAGAATATTAGTTTTGGGCATTAGACTCCTTCACTGAATTCCTTGTTGCTCATTAAACCCACATCTTCCAAAGAATTATCGCATATGCCTATCTCGTTACCATAAGCTGTACGTAAGAGTTTTAAGTCAATAAGATAAGCAGTTTCTGTACCAATTCTTGTTTACAACATAAAGATCAGATGACCAGTGAGAGTCCACGTACCGACATACAATTTCAATGTTATTTTTTTGTTATACAAAAACCATACTGCAATAGGGCATATACTTTGACTTGAGCCTGATTCAAACCGACATTGTTATAAATACCACATATAATCTATATAATAACAAAGGACATACCCTTAACAGGACAAAAACCGACTGCTATAAGAAAAGAAGATTAAAAAGCAAATTCGAAATCAATTGTTGTTACCTAATTATATAAGTTATATAGATGATTTAGATAAAATGTATAATTTATTATTTATTTCTGTTTAATTTTTCTTTTATTGTGACATACCAGTAATGGCATTTTCAATTCTACCATGTTTGAAGGTGTTGCGCCAGAATCATGGACCAGGGGTGTGACGGTACTGGTCTTAAAAAACGGCGATAAAACCCTTCTGAGAGGTTAAAAACCGTTCACTCTCTTGAGTCACGTTTATAAGTTGTTTTAGAGAATCATGACACTCCGAACAAGCCGGTATCCTGGAAAGCTATAGTACTATAAACCACCACAAAATACGCTACACCAGATTATACGAACATCCGAAAAGTATAATCAACTGATATATCTAACATTTTTAGGCTATGAGAAAGCTTTCGATTCCTGGATCGTGAGTTTAATCTCTTCGGTGATGCCATATTGACTACCTGTCCAGATGCTGAAACGTGGAAAACGAAAAGAATTAATCTCTCCGAAACTCTTCACCATAGCGTTGGAAGATGTCTTCAAGATTTTGAATTGGAATGGAAATCGTCCCAATATTAATACTCAGAGACCTAATAGTTTCCCAATAGACAAGTCTTAAAATGAACATGGACAAGATAAAGATCATATCTAATATTGTTAACGCATCTTTACCGGTACATGCTGGGAATCCTATCCTCGAAATCGCTAATCATTATGCTAAACTCTCCAATCAGGGAACTCCAACTTTGAGAAAACGGCTTATCAGAGAAACCAACTCGGCTGGGCAGCGTTCGGGGAATTTCACTATATATTCATTTCCAAAATACCACCCTCCCCCCCCCCACCCTCCAGTATTTTAAGAAAAATTCTTCAACCAGTGTGTTGCCAGTGTAGGCATACTGAAGTGAGACGTGACCCCTTTCTATTGACCTCTCCAGAGGGCTTGTTAAGCAGTGGACGTATTTCGGCTGCTGATGAATTTTGTGGCAGGAATTATGCGAGTACATACGGCCCATATCCATGTAATAGGTATCATTGTAATCTTCTCATTTGACCCTTTAATTTTACACCCATTTCGTTGTATTCTAATTTTTTTTATATTATCTGAGACAATGTGAGAGCCACCATTTTATATATTTATATAGCCTATGACGTTCTCTTAAGAAAAATCTATAGTCAAAATCGATATTTTTGTTCCTAGACTGGAACATCTAACCCACATATCCCACCACATACATGCTAAAATCATAACCTTTCTTTTCAGCCTTGCAGTAGTCAGGTAAAAATAGTAAACAAATAAATCTACATTTTTCACAAATTCACATCAAAAAATGAGCCTTTTTTAAATTTCTGACTGGAATTCCATATTTAAAATAATGTAACCTTTAATAAAACGATATGTCAAATTGACAGGTCTCTTTTTCGTTTTTTAATCGTGGGAGATTTGGACATTTCGCATTTTATTCATACCAGCTATAGGAACAATAACCCGTTGAACTATTTTGACGGAGCCTTACGATATGTGTTTAACTCGGTTTAGGGCGTACCTATTTAATTAAAAACTTAAATTAGGTGCGCATTGTGCGCCAAGTCAAACACGTACCTTGTCTACAGACGCTGAGTACTTGTGGAATAAAATTATATGTCAATACCTATATTCTTTTATGAAAGTCTGTACGAGTTTATTTACAGCTGTGTAACTCTTGCATTGAATGTTTGTATGTCTACAAAATACCTGTTTTCGAACCGCATCCAAGTAGGCGCAAACGGTTCGTAGCTGTGTCGTGACTGCACGTCTCGTTGCCATGTCACATACTGTTTATATATGTATATATTTTTTAATGAAAGTACCAATATATTCGTTGATCTTTTATAGAAAAGCAGTAGATCATTTGGAAGATTTTAACTCCAAAAAGTAACTTAAAAAAACTTTTAAAAAGTTCAATAATGTTTTCCTACATAGGTTTGTAAAACCCCTATTTTTTCATGACCTTAATTCAGTAATTTTGAAAATAAAGGAGGGAACACTTTATTGCATATATTTCTGAAGATATGCTAGTTATAAGGGCCCAAAAAAATATTATTGAATTCTTATAACTAGCCCTTTCACAAACATATTGAATTTGTCTTAACACTACATCCATTCCTTCAATATTCATACCTAAAGTTAATTTTCTGTATCGTGTCTATCAAACATCGAATGTATCGATTTAAAATGAAATATCTTTATTTCTTTTGCAAAAAGGTTTCTTGTACTTTTCTCTACAAAGTTAATGGCCTAATCAATTTCAATAAAAAATCGCCGTTGGATTGTTTTTGCAAAAGATCTCCCTAAAGACTGGACTATGCATACGAACACGGCCGGTAATATTGTCAAGGTTATGTATATTTACATATACAGACTGTTGGTTTATTGGTATAGCAAAATGTTTTTTCGTATTCATCTCAAAAATGTATAACAAATATAATCTATAACATTTTTTTTAATTTTGGTTTTTATAACTAAGAAGTAATTGATTTTCGCATGACAAAATATTTTTATTTATAATATTTTCTTAATCATAATTACGTATAAGCGTTTCATTATCTTAAACAGAACATGCACGAAATAAAGACTTAAGGGAAATACTTAATTACCAGTATAATCAGTTAATTGTTCACCGAGTCACTTCCCTTTGATGACACTTTGATGACTCGGCATGCGTATCCTGCTGGACGCTTAAATAATATAAATCAATAATGGAATATAATAAATGAACCTCCATAAAAAAAATTAAAGTAAACACTTAAATACCAGTATAACTAATTAATCTTTCTGCAAAATAATAATCCTATCACTAAATATTCTAGCCCAATAAAGTGTCACCGCGACACTTCACTTTGATGATACCGCGTGACACTCGGCGTGCATACACTGCTGGACGCTTACATAGTATATAAAATCCTCCATAAAAAAAATTAAGGGACACTCTTAATTACCAGTATAATCAAATTAATATTTCTGCAAAATTATAATCATATCGTTAAATATTCTAGCCGAACAAGGTTTTCACCCCATTATTTACCTTTGATGACACCGCGTGACACTCGGTGTGCGTACGCTGCTGGACGCTTAAACAGTATATCTCAAGGAAGGAATATAATAAACGAGCTATGATCATTTTATTTTGTACTCCAAAACCCATAGAAAACAGTTGGCCATGCCAATTTAAGAACACCTATGTACATATAAATGATAAAGTCTTTCGCTGCCAATACTTATATGGTTGTTGCAAATTCAAGTGCTGGCACATAGTATTTCTTTTAAACTATTTCCAAATATTAATTTTCCACAACGTAAATATATTGCCTACCATAATTTTCACGGGTATAAAAACATGGTGCCTATTCCAGAAATCATAATATCTAAAACAATCGCGATGGTTTTCTTATATCTACTATATAAGAAAACCATAGCGATCGCGTCAGACTTTACCAACTTTGTTTTTATTTTTTCATGTTTATATTGGTTAGTTTCGAAAGTAAGTGAAACGAATGATCTATTTTGGAATATTTTTAAAAATGCAATTTAAAATTATGAAAAAAATTTTATTGTATTTCTCATAATAATTCCTTTCAAGTAATATCCCACATAAGTCAAACTTCACCTATGCCAAATTTTATGTTACTACGTCCCATAGTTTCTGAGAAAAACAGCTGTAACAGACGGACGAACAGACATGTGAGTGATCTTATAAGGGTGCTTTTGAGGTACGGCACCCTAAAAATATGAACGTAGTCTTAATCTACATATCCTCATTCTTATGCAGAGCTGCTAATCACGTAATCAATCCTGTTCCGTAAAACATTCATATAAATAACACACTGCTATCACGAAGCTGACTAATGGCGAAAAATACAGACATGGACTAAGAGGTCGGGCGACGGAGTCTCGAACTTGACTAATTTCTACTTAAATAAAAGATAATTCCGTAGAACTTTCTCAACGCGGAACAAACCATAGATAGTGAAAAAATAAGATTGCGTAATCAAGGCCAGTCGACGATCGACCACCTTTAAGAGTCATTAATACAATGTTGTGTTTTGTATAATTTCACTATTTACAAACATAAACGTGAAATACTTATTTACTTGCCATAATCTAAATTTATGCAAGAAGTAATACGTGCAATATTGAGCTGTGTTCGTCTATGTAATTAAAACAATTGATAAAAGCCTAACAGTTTTTAATCACCTCAAGTTCGACAGACGCGTAATAATTAAAGACACCGGGTGTTTATTTTATTAATAAGTACTTGAAAAAACTTATTAATAAAATAAACACCCAAAAAAGTAAAGTCCAACACTGGTAAAACAATCCGCTCAATAAAATCGACATACAAGCTTTTATTTGTGTTCTGTATTACTATTACAAGTTGGTAACTGACCTTAAATTGCTGTTAATATATTTGTATTTTAATATTTAGTAATTGAACTGTATACCGTACTCCAAAAAAATTACTAATAAAATAAACAGCCAAAAAAGTAAAATCCGATACTGGTAAAACAATCCGCTCAATAAAATCGACATACAAGCTTTTATTTGTGTTCTGTATTACTATTACAATTTGGTAACTGACCTTAAATTGCTGTTAATATATTTGTATTTTAATATTTAGTAATTGAACTGTATACCGTACTCCAAAAATATTACTAATAAAATAAACAACCAAAAAAGTAAAATCCGATACGGTAAAACTATCTGCTCAATAAAATCTACATACAAGCTTTTATTTGTATTCTTTATTACTATTACAATTTGGTAACTGACTTTAAGTTGCTATTAATATATTTGTATTTTAATATTTAGTAATTGAACTGTATACCGTACTCCAAAAATATTACTAATAAAATAAACAGCCAAAAAAAACTAAAACCCGGCACGTGTAAAACCATGCGCTCACTAAAATCGACATACAAGCATCTATTTGTGGTCTTTATTACTATTACAGTTTGGTAACTGACCTTAAGTTACTATCGACATATTCGAATTTTAATATTTAATAATTGAACTGCATAGTCGTTGACATGACAATTTGATTCACACTTAGTTCTTTGTATTCTTCAGACCTACGACTAAGCAGTTCAATTAGTGAATATTAAAATTCAAACATGTTTATAGTACCTAAGCGTTAGCTACCAAATTGTTAAATAAACAGTTTATATTAATAATTAAAAACAATAGATACAGAATAGAAACAAATGCACATTGGTAGATTTGTAATCAACCGATTGTTTTAGCCGTAGTGGGGTTTAGTTTTTTAAACAATATATTTGGTTTAAAAATATACCTTTTCACTTGATGCGAAACACGATATATTTATCACAAATTTAAATTGTTAGTTGTTTTAAATTTCCTCTTCAAGCCATGTGTATTTCAGCGTGACGTCATATAAACTAGACACCCGACTTATCAAGAGAAATCGATAACAGATAATTTATCAAAATCTGTGCAACGGTTTGAACACTAAAATGGAACTAGGACAAATACATACATATATACATAGATGCGAAATTAGCTACCTTCCCCTTTCTTCGACATGGTCGGGTAAAAGAAAAATACCAAAAGGGAAGAGTAAAATAAGGTCCTTTCAAATACAATAATGTAAATCTTATGTCAATCGAAACTTTTTTTCCGTACAAATTTACACATTGTCGTTTCCTACCTCCACCTCACTGATAAAGGTAAATAATAGAATGAAAAAAAACCATTAAACTTTGATATTCCTTATTAATTTTAATATTACAGCAACACGATGATAAATATCGTAGACCATTCTCAAAAAATTTATTCATATTTAAAGAAACAAACAAAAAAAACGAACAACATATATCATTCCATATGAATCTACCCTCTTCACTATTCTTATACCAAGGCTCTTGATATGTACAACATCACGGTAATTTTACGTCATACATCTAGGTTTGAAAGGCAATTTTTTGGAAGCACCATTTTGCAACTTTTCAGGAGAACGATTTTAAAATTTGAAATATAAAAAAAATTCATTATAAAAGCTGGTGTAGAAATCACAAACTGCTTTTATAAAAATATATAAATAGGTTTTAATAAAAATTTCTCCAAAATTATATTGCATTGCTTTAAAACTTCACTGGAGAAGTTCGCAATACGTCACTTAAACCAATTTACCTTTCAAATCTAGATAGATAGTGTTGATAAAAAAATTGGAATTTAAAGAAAAAAAATAAATGAAATATCATGTTACTATCAGTAAAATTTATTATTTCTTTACCTGACATGATTGATTGCACAATATAAATTTAAATACCACATACTTTGTCCTCTTGATAGCACACCGTCCGCAGATGAAGTGCACCAAAAAAATACTGCAAATCATACACAAGTCCATTTTCATAGAACTGCCTAAAGATGGATTCATTTGCATTTCTGATTAGATAAAATGTCGAGAGCGATGTATTTACAGAATCCATAAAAATATGTAAACAAATATAAGAAACAGATGTACAGACGTAGAAACAGACGTACAATAAATCAAAATGCTTATCGATATACGCAAATATTAATTTATGTTTGGTACGCTCTCTTTACTTAGCAACGTTATTAAATAAATCAGATAAAATTTAGACAGATGTACATCTAATTTATTATTCAAGTCTTGTATAATACATATTTTCAATAGACTTCAATATTTTTGTTCTATTGTTCCCAAACTCATAAAATAACCGTCACTAACTAAATATGTTGATTTTTCTATAGAAGCCCCTGCCTTCTATAGATTTATTTGACATCAAATATACGTCATTCACTGTGTGATTATATTTGACGTCGTTTCTGATTTATTAGATGTATATTAAGTTCTCCAAATAATCATATTCAAGATCGCGTTACTTAAAAAACAGAAAATAACTGGAAAACGAATATGGTTCAGGCATTATATATGAGAACCATATTTATTTCTGATTCTCGTATAGATTTTTTAACAAACTGTTTCTGACATTTACTTCATAAAGAGTAAATGAAATGACTTTTTTATTAAGGTCTTTTTAATGTTCTGCGGCAAAATAACCAAAACTAAACACTTGTGAAATCACTCATATGGAAAATTAAGCACAGATAGAATATGGTGGCCCAATTATAGGTGTGGTGAAGTATAAAAAATTCAATTTGGAATTGTATTTCAGTTTGATATATTTTTACCTTCGCTTTTAGAAGGTAAAAAGATATCAATAGTATCTTGTGATATATCAAATAAAAACTGTTTGAAGTACGAATTCGGCAATACGTATATTGTTTTATGAATTCTTTTAAACATTTTTTGGGGAAAAAATGCTGTTTTCCGCCCTTATCGCCCAAAAGGTCGTCCAGAAAAATCTGGAAAATCATGAACATTGAGAATTAGGTATAGATTGAACCAAAATCATCGGAATTAGAAATTTTTGGCGCAATTAATTGTAAAAACTTACTTTTTTATTTCTTCCATCGCCTTTGGATGCTGATTTTTATTTTTCCTGGCATCCAAAGTGGCGAGCAGGGCTCCGCATAGTTGGCTGCATTACCATTAATATTTTAAATAGAAGGTTGGTAGCATAGAACACTAATTGGGCAAGTATAGTTTTAAAGTTGACCAATTTTTTTTATTAAGAACGCGGCAGCTTTTTGAGCACCATTCAGATAACAAAGGTGTTATCGCTTTTTGTTATCCGAATAGACAACGCTGCCAATGCTTGATGTAGAAGCGCACCACAGTGTAATTATGTGGGTCTGAACTAGACATTTATATTATTTTTCGTCGTACAAAATATTTATTTAAATTATAAACGCATTTACTACCACATAATAATAAATAATCCGTATCGCAATAACAGAGCGGTGAGGCTAACCTACATGCCGTAGTATAAAGCGCGCAATATAATGATATGATGGCGGTTATCCGGATACAGGATGTACGTTTATAATAAAATGTCAGTTCAGGGAATAGCTTCTATAAAAACCGATCATATTAGTAATAAATAAAAATACTTTAAACGTATATCATGTTTAGATATGAATCGTGTTACGGATCTGAAAATGCGCCTTTTTGTTTTAAGTAAATTATGTTAATTTCAATATAATAAATGCAAAAATATGTTCGTTTGTTTATTGCTTCATAACTTAGTAATTAATTAGTACCAAACGTTGCACACGTACACATAGTCCGTGTAACAGAATAATATTTAGCTTTTTATCCCGGAAAATTGAGTATTTCTTAGAAAGCGACCAAAAATGTTTATCTTGCAATGTCGTCTATATATTTCATTATGTATTCCCAGTTCTCAGTGTTTAACAGTTGCAACGATTTTAATATTGTTTATGTGCCCTAAAACCTTACCTGAAACAACACGACCGAAATTTCAAAGAGAAATATAGAACCTTTTTGTGTTATTTTATCGAATAAACCTATGATACAAATCGATTTTCTTGTGAAATATTCTTGAAATTTTGCGCAGAATGTTACAAATATTCTGCAAAAAAAATATTAATTTAGCCATAGTTTATTGTAAAATTCTATAGATGGCGTCGAGCTATTTTAAAACGCGCCAGGTTTGTGTTCGCTACAAAAACTATGTTCGGCTACTTATTACACCCTATGATACCTTTGTGTTGGTCTGTGACATTTGAAACCGCCTCATGTTTTAACCTTCGTATTTAGTTAGTTGGATCTTGTGTATAGGCGAACATACAAGATCAGCAACACAGAATAAGCAAGACAATATTTAGAAAGTGCAGCGGAAAAGCAAGTCGCAAAAAACAGAACTGCACGCTATGTCGGTCAATGTGAAGAGAAAGGGATGGCCTTTGTCATAGTACTGGTCCTGGCTGACTCAGTTATGCTGTCTAGCAGTAAATGCTCGAGCCACAAACGGGATATATGTAAATTAATTACATGTAAATCAGAATTTCACAAACTGTGAATATTTATATATTTCGTTAAACGATCTCAATAAATAATTCATTTGCACAATTATATATGACGTCATCGTCTACATGTTACGATAGAGTACGTCGTCTTATATGAATATTCTGGGTGCATTTAAATTATTTAATATAGTGAAAATTCGTATAATTTTCTCTTTCTATATAAACACTTATCTAAATTTTGCCTCCTATTAAATTAAATTTTATATTTATCCTAGTGTTTTTTTCCTAGAAATTTTCCTGTTTGATTACTGGGCATATCATTATGTCGTCAAAATTACTTCAAATTTGTAGCACATTACGATATATGAATGCGATCGAAAGGAAAATAAAATGTAATCAATATAATTACTTTTAACAAAATTTGTTTTGGTTTTTTTTTATTAAATGTCTCCTAAATAAAATAATGAATCCAAACGTAGCCTAGCGTAGCCTTTTACAGAACTCCCACTACCCTAAACGTGTATTATGAAAATACCCTTACGATAAAGGAGACAGGCGAAAATGGGCCTGGGGGTAGAGAAATCGAATACACATAATTTTTAAAAAAGCTGTGTTCATAAACATGTATATATTAAAATATCAAAAATAATTAATAACAAATAAAAATAACAATAAAAATATAACAGAGTACATAATGACTTTTTGGACACGATTGCAAACATTATCAATGGCGATTTTTATTATTGGTAGCCATTGCCTACATTAGTTAAAAATAAAATGTTAATTGAGATTGACATTAATTCTGTTGCCAAAATGGATATCTTTTTCGGTTTCGAGTTTTACGTGACTTTTCGACGACCTTTCAGATTTGCGATTTTCATGAATTACAGGATACAACGAGACACAATGTACACTTTGTTTCATGTTGCCGGTTCAAAGAGTTCCGTAGAAATAGCATTTGCGAACTAATAACAATCCTAAAAATACAAGATTTCTCATTTGTCTGATTTACGATTTAAATAAAACTTCACAATTTTTACGTGACTTTTAGACACCTTTCAGGCTTGCGAGTTTCATGAATTACAGGATACAACGAGACATAATCTGCATTTCATTTCATCTTACCGATTCAAAGACTTTCGTTGAAATAGCATTTACAAACTAATATGAATTGTAAAAAAAATACAATTTGTCTGATATAGGATTTAAATAAAACTTAACGAGTTTATTTCGTTCTCATTTTTTTCTCTAAGAGTGTGATTTTTGTTCTTGTAACACTTCGGCCCAATACTTTACAGATTTTTGCCGGTCTCCATTGTTTAGTTTTCTTTTTATTGCCATTCAACCTGTTGCCATACTGACTACAGTTTGTTCGTCACTGACGTCTGCTAACTCGTTGTCTACATCTACAACCTACTTTCGATTTATAAACGACTGGCGCATAATGCCATGACTTATACCGTTTGTCCCACCTTTCCAATGAGAAGAGAGAAAGATTCTAACAGCATTACTAGACAATGTATGCATCTGTATAAACTCGTCGTTAACAATGAAAGTCCCAGTTAGGTTGGCGGCCACGTATTGTTCTCTATAATGACGTTCTGCGTTACTTATGAGGCTATTCTCGTCGGTTTCAATGTGATTAGAACATGCTCGCAACACTTGAACGTGTTATTTCTTAGAGGAGATCGTTACTTAATTATGGCGTTGATAGGAGTTACCGGCGTTTTATATTTTACTAGCTGCGCCTGCAACTTCGTTCGCGTGAAATTCATTGATGATTATTTTTTAGAATAACCAAAAAATATTGGAAATGGACGATAGATGGAGACAACATAGATTTTTTTTAAAATCAACACATGGACCTAATTTTCTATGAACGTACTTACAAATACCACTAATAGATGGCATTAGCTGTACATTTATTTTGATAATGTTATAAGTTATAAACGGGTTTTAAAAAGTTTAATATTTAAAAATAGCATCAGTGTAGTAATCACTATTGTAAACCAAACGAAGAAAAAGTCGATCGGCCGGTTGAAATTGTAGCCATGTTTTCGGTGTACCGTGCCAAAGCGCGATTACACCACGGCTGATACAAGTGAACTGTCGAAACTATTATTAATATTATTATAATCGTCACTATTATTCTGTTTTTTTTTGTTTTTTATTTATTTTTGCAATATCCATGAGCATACATTTTACTAAAAAACGTTAATAGATGGCGTTGGCAGTACCTATATCGTAATGTCCAAGTCAGAATGTTTTTAAAATTTTTAATATCCAGATAAAAAGTATCCTATATGTTACTCGAGTGTATAAACTACCATACCAAATTTCATCAAAATGCGTCCAGGAGATATCTGATTGAAAAACAAAATCACAAACCGACAGATATATAGACAGACAAAAATCTAAAATACGTTTTCTGGCTACTGTTATCATTCCGTACGCTAAACCAATCAATGTATTTAAAATATTTTCCATGTACAGAATTCACTCTGTTACAGTTTCATTATATTTATAGATAATTACATAATACTCAGTTTTTTTTAGGAAAAACAGAAAAAATAAATAAGAAAATAATTTATCAGAATTATTTTTAATAAAATCATCATTTTAACCCTCAATTATTACAGAAGGGCAGATATTTCTTTTAGAAATTTAAGTAATTCGTGAATATATGGGTATAATTTGAAAAATATAAATGACAAAAAGTTTTCCATACTTGCGTCATAAAATGCGTTATTGTTCCCCGCTTAAACTCAATGGCGTTATGTTCTAACATGTCATTAACACTCTAAAATGGCACTCAAAAATCGAAAAATTGGCTCGCTTTCAATACAACGAACCCTTTCATAAACATGCTTTCTTTGATTCTCTATTTCTTTCATCGTGGTTCACGCGTAGCGAGCGCCGTATTTGGGGCCGTATTTTTAAGGCTCTCTAAAACGCCCCTCAAAAGACGAGATAATTGGATCGTCTTAAATACGACTAATTCTTTGACTCTATCCCTTTCATCTTAGCACGTGGTTCGACCGTCTATCTCTTTCGTACTTTGGATCATATTTTTTGTTCACATTATATGATGTGTCTACTGAATACAACGTCATTGCTTGATTTATTAGGAAAAAAAATTAAAACTATGCAAATTTTAAAATAACCGAAAAGACTTTCGGTTATTTTGACAGTTGTTATGTTGTATTAAAGGCGATCCAATTATCTCGATTTTCGAGTGTCATTTTAGAGCGTTAATGACTAATTGATAGAACATAACGCCATTGAGTTTCACAAAGACACACACTTTTAAGACCCGAAAAGTATAAATCTTGAAATTTAAACACATTTATAAATTTTCATAATCATGTTGCCACATTTACCTTAAAACAACGTACGATAGGAAAACCTATATCGTTTTGTTTTTTTTTTTAATTGTCCTATACCTACTGTTAATGGTTCTATTTGTAAGAAATTTCCGATTTAAATTCAAACAAACTTACCCGCACACAACTATATTGTTAAACGCCCTCTAAACTACTCGCGAAGTTACCTCGATAAAGTGCTCGTCGAAGTTGATCGCAGTCTGAAATAGGTGACTACACACTTGTGCAACCTAGCGAGGAGCTCAGTCCCCGCGAGTCTTCCGTACACTAACCTCGCGAAGTCCTTTGACTCGAGCGCAAAAAACCGACAGCGATCGGAAGTTGCCCGAAGCGAGGCGGGGTTGCACAAAGCGAATCGAAGTACCTCTCTACACTATACTCTTCGCCTAACTTCGATCAACTTCGCGAGTAGTATAGCGCAGGTATTAAACATAATGCAGGCGGGAATTATCACTGTTAGGGTGAGTAATAATATAATCTAATAACTGCGAGGTGTGGACACACAGACACGTCATTTTCACAGACCAAGAGCTTCAAGTCAAGAATGAGTTTGCCTTTTTTGTAACGTGTTTTACACATTTATCGAATATCTACAAGTCAGTACCTGTTAAATCGCATGGATTCGTATTGTGAACTCGGGCAACATCGCACAGTTTAAACATTTGCGCTTAAATAACAGTTCCTTATCTTTATTCATATGCAGATCTTATCGCTATATTCTAGTGCTAAAAGCAAAGAAACCGTTATAAAAAAACACGTAGGTTTAAACCTCACGTATCAGAAAATATTATGATTTGTATGCTGTAATAATATAATAAATTCTGATTTCAATTACCATTGCAAATTGTGGAATTAAAGTCTTAGTCACTTGGAATCGATGTGATGACTAAGTGGGCCCCGCAAATCTGCGTAGGCATCTCAAACAGCAGCTCGGGCGCCGTCGCCAACAGGACCAATCAAAATTTCACCAAGTGGCCAATAATATAAATAATAATCATATCAATAATAACATCTATTTCTACTGAATTAATGGATTGAGTATTGGCGTATCATAGTTTATAGGTCATTGTTAGGGACTACCCAGTACTTGTCGATCATTTGTCATTGATATATACACATAAAAACATGTTACTCACAAGTAGAAGTCGCACTTTTACACCCACATTATTGTACACACTCAGGTATACATAAATGTCAAAACGTTCTAGAGTATATAGTATTTCTATGAAACTGTTTATAAATATATACTAAAATTATTTTTCACCATGTAAATATAGCCTAATATATATTTCATGGGCGTAAAATACTCAAAAACGTTTAGACCTGGCATCATCTATATCGCTTGTTTCTCCATACTTTAGCAATTTAGACAATAGGATATGGTTTTTTGGGCAATTTCAGTAATACGTCTAAAACTCTATATAATATTCTGAAAAAAAAAACAGTTTTTCAATCCTTCTAACTCGTCCTTTCAATAATCCGAAAGCAATTTGATTAATTCCAATTTACTCTTCCCCAAGCTCTCAGATAAATATCTTTTTAGGTTTATACAATTGCGAAATATGTGGGTCAGTAAACTTCATTACTAAGCTAAATTTCTGCATCAAACGTTTGCTGAGAAAACCTCCTGCGACATATGAACACCAAGTGTTCCTATGATTGGTCGCGTATACTTTTTTGCTTTACTATACGGAACTTTTAAAAGAGATGTACACAGTTGTAATTATCACATTGATCCTCTTTAATAAACAAGCAGGGATACTGCCCTTCGAAAAATAATTTTATTATATCGAGTTTGCCGCAACTGGTCCTATGATTGTTCCCTTATCTTTTTTCCTTCTGATATACGGAACTTTAAAAGTGATGTACATAGTTGTAATTATCACATTTATCCTCTTTAATACACAAGCAGGGATACTGCCCTTCGAAAAATAATTTTATCATATCGAGCTTGCCGCAATCTTTTTTTTATAATTTACCGCTCGAAAGCGCAGACACATTTCCAAAATACTGACGTAGCGACCCGCCTGCGTAATAAAACACCGAGTTCCAATCCTCAACACGCAACATTCCTTTGTGTGCCCATTTGGGAGAGACCTGCCCAATATAAACATGCGGGTAGGCAGATAGCTATACACGCTTGACCTACAAAGTGAAGTGAGGTCAAAACTGGCGGCCACGCCTCCTAGTTTTCCCTCGGCACATGCGTGAATGGCGTGAGACGCCGTCATTAGTACATCTGACTTGCGCCATCTAGAACTTGCGAGAACTCATCTCGCGGGGTAATTTCTGGAGTCTCACATTTAAAGGAAGTGACTCGAGGAGGTCTTCAAAACGGAAATAGTGCTGATGTAGTTTTCTTTAATATTAGAAAACGAATGAGCGGTTAAGGGGAATGATATCATCGTTGCGTAGGATACAGACGATCTATTTAAGTCACGAACATGATTATTGACTGGCGGTGCCCACGCAACGGCCAGCAACATACCATTTTAGTTTTGGCTGTTTTATGGCATGGGCTCAATTAAATATTCGTAATTCATACGCATTTCAACTTTCAAATGCTTCATTTTAATTATACGTGTAAATATTGCAGTGTGAAGAAAGTTGTCATACGTTATATTTATAAAATTTGTATTGTACGCTACGGTACGTATTTTAGGAAATCATTTTGGAGCTTAAAATGAAAATGTATATAGGTGCTTTAATTTTTTATTAAACCTATTTTTAATCGCTTTTGGA
This sequence comes from Druceiella hillmani, assembly GCA_039881145.1. Taxonomy (NCBI): domain Eukaryota; kingdom Metazoa; phylum Arthropoda; class Insecta; order Lepidoptera; family Hepialidae; genus Druceiella; species Druceiella hillmani. Next base: position 28,438,635 of record JAYKKI010000014.1, read on the forward strand.
AACAGATCTTTCGTAACTAAATAATTAATTAAATTAAGTATTAAAACCGTTGGCCATCTTATCGAATATATGCAGATAAGATGGCCAATCGATTAAGAAAAAGTCGTCAGTAGCGTTGGTACTTGTTTAGCTCTTTTTTTAACTGTTCTGTACTGTTGTGACACTAGACACTTATGAGTTAAGGAGCTAGAACCTCATATTTCTTTGGGTTTTTTTGTTATAGTTTCTTTCTAACGTTTGTATACGAAAATATTTATCGTTTGGATTCTTTGCTTGCTTATATTTCCTCTCCAACTTATGCCAACAGTGATGGATGTGCGATGAATGGCCAAGTTTTCAGTCCGTGAAGACTTATTAATTTGTCATGTTTATGTGAAAATACGCACAGAACTCTTGGAGGCATATAGTTCTATCACCTTAATAAAAAAAATGGCGATCTTATCCAATCATACTGGCCGCATATTCACATTTGGCGTAACTTACTAACTTACGATTCCTTTTGGGATTAAGTTACCGATAGGCCATTAATGTTTAATAACAAAACCAAACAAATATAATTCTCAATACTAACAACACTACAAGGTGATTACAATGAATAGGAATTGGTTCAAATTTTAAGTTAAAAATATAAGCGAATGAATCGTGAATTATATCTATACCAAGTTTGATATAAATGTATCCTGCCCTTTAAGGGTGATATATTATTGCCATACAGGGTTGCCATATGTAAAATCGCTTGATCGTATGGGACATTTCTACTACTATATCTATAACTACCAGGGATTTAAGAAAAAAAAATTAGTTGTTGGGTTACAACAAAAGTTTTTTTTGAACCCAAAAAACATTCAGATTAATGAAAATAAATAAAAAAGTTGTTTTCTTTTGCCAAAATACAAAGTGAACTTTTTAATAAAGTATATTGACTTATTAAATAATTATAAGTAGTTTAATATAAAAAGAGTCGTTATGTTAATCACATTTATTCAAATTACTAAAAGCTTATACTAATATTTGGCAAAAGAAATTTGTCCTGCAATAATTAATCTTATCTAATTTCAACTCGAAGCTTAACTTTCGTAGATTGACAATGACAATAATATTAATTCATAAAGTTCCTGTTTTGATTTAGTTATTTTAATAAATTGAAGTTGAATTCTAACTCTTCGCAATTTATTCGAATTTAAATTTATGCCTTGATTTGATCCGTAATCATGCGATTCCGGTCTTTCCATTGATCAATCTGGCAATATGTAATGCAGCTATGGTATGTGTAGGTTCACGAAAAATGCCAATAAAGACAATTTTAAAGAATTACCATAATTTTTCACATTCCCGGGACAAATTTATTACATTCCTGGACACGGGACAATGTCACAAATTCCGGGACAATTCCGGACATCTGGCAACCCTAATGCCATATTTGATAGCGATTGTTTGCTTGGTTGCACAATTATTAGGTTACTAGGAAGCGACAAAAATCCAACTTTCGGATTTATAATATGGGTATCTTCGTTATTGCAATGTGTCTACCTTCAACATTATCCGATCTTATTCACGACATAAAAAGTATACACAAACCACAAACACAGAGGGGCCCTCGCCAATTGACAGGCGAGATGTAGTACAGTATGACGCAGACCAATATGGCACTGTGATTTGACAACCTTCATACGAGTTGGCGTGAAAGTATAGATGTAGATAGAGGTTAACACTTGGTCGTTATATAATACGTCAAAGAGTTGAGAGTTAACAGTATTTACAAACCTATTTTTAGCGATCAGTTACTTACCTTATTGATTATCACTTTGTTACCGGTTCAGGATTCCATATTTAGAAACGAAAAAAATAAAGCCTTGTAGAAATATTCATACGACCTGTATGCCCGTCTGTCTTACGCCCAATGCACCACATATGCTCAAGACTGTCAGTCAACTTACTGATAGTTAAAAACGTATTTCTGTTTCTCATTAACTGTCAGTCGAGTCGGAACAAGAGTCTCCTTTACCGATTTATTGCACCTATTGCACGGTCCAATTGGTAAAGTATCCAGACAAAATATGTTTTCAACTGTCAGTAAATCCGACTGAGAGTCCTGACCGTGTGTGGTGCATACGGGCGTTAGCCATTCTGATCAAAAACGTTTTGGCCTAATATGTGATGTATCGATCCGAGTTTGACATATTTTGCAGATAATTGTGGAGAGACCATGTTTGTTAAAAAATAAATACTTTGCTGTATGTTTGTTCTTTTTACTACGCTGTTGTTTCTTTTTACTACGTTTTTGATTGTTTTCTGATTGTACGAAGTTCAGAGCGTTAAAAAATTGCAACCGTTAGGTGGTCTCTGCGCATCTTTAGAGCGAAATATCAATATATTTATTTGGCATTTTCTTATGGCGTAATTGCAGTGACGGAGTGTGACACACGTAGTTTACTATCGTTCGCTTATATCAAGATTTAATCATTAAATGTCATTATGTGTGAATATTTGGTATATTCTATCATAATAAACTCTCTTTTAATTTTAACTTCTTAGTCTGACGTTACTAAATGTTTTTAATTTAGTTGTAGAAATTTGATCTTGTTCATTTGTGTTTTACTTGCAAATAATTGTATTGTCAGCATTTTTTTATTAAAGAATCTTCCATTTACATTTAATGATATTGATATTTATATTTATATACAGTGTTACCGATTGTATACATTGGAAGGCTCTCCTACTTGAGAAGTAAACTCCAGTCGCGCATCGGAACTAACACGCAGATTTTTCTTTAATTATTTAAAAGACGTTTAAAATCCATACAATAAACAAAATGTTCAAAGTCTCCTTTAGATATTGTCATAGTGAAGTATAACATAGTTCTGTCTAATATGACGTATAACATTGCAAATTTGTTTGCCGGGAAAATAATACATTATTGTAAATCATTAAAAAACATTTGCCCGACAACTAATAAATATTATGCAGTCCCTGTTTACAGAATAAACTCTACGCTATTTAAAATACTCGTATTTAACTTGGAACTGAACAAATACTCTTATGGAGAATTGGCCTTGATTTCACTAACGCTTGTGTCATTTCTCGCAAATAAACGTGACAGAAGTCGTATTGCGCGGCGCTCTTTATCGATCACAGCCTGCCACCAATAGAGAACTATTGGTGGTTTCTTTCCAGTGTCCGGTCGTTTCCGTGCGACCAGCACCATCTTTTATAAACTAATATAATTAAATCGTGCCATCTAACGGTAGAGGCATGAACCCTCTTAACTATATTAAAATTTAGGATTTTATGAGCGCCATCTATGTTTCGTGCGTATGAACTACATTGCGTATTCTATCATGTACTTCGTAAGTTCCACCCATGCAAATTCGTAAAAGGTTTATTCGGTCTTAGCTTTGTACATAGTTACGCTGGATCCGCAAATGGCCGCCGTTTTCATTAGGATTAAATTTTTTAGTTAGCCCAGTCAAAGTAAAAAATTAGAGATGATTCCATGTCTAAAATTAGAGATGTTTTTTTTGTCGATTAAGAATTGAGTGTTTTGTTAGCGTTCTTATACTAAACATTAAAAACGAAACACTATAAAATCATCTGGTGTCTATCACAAACATTTTTGTCGGAAATTATTTAACGTAAAAATATGGTACAATAGATAGTCGACTACTTATAATTTGCTGTTTTCAATCAAATATAAAAATATCAGTTGGTTAAAAATCAGTAGTCAAAAATTTAATAAAACTTATTAAAAAATTAGGGAGCGCATCACAGGCGAGTGACGAAATAGTTGCTGGATTTTACACGAAACAAACTATGTATATCTAATAGCATCTCTGATTCTGGAGAATACCGATTGAACAGTAATTGACTATAAGAAATCAAAAAGCAGGGGAAACTAGAAAGGAATCTCTGAGGTACAATTTGCATTATTAAATTTAAACAAAAAAAACAAGGTTACTTTCATTTCCGTCATGCTCCCTTATATGAAATATTTTTATTCAGCGTAAATAAAGTTAATCCAATGTGAAAAGATCAATCTAATAATGATTTCTAAATTTGTCAATTACTTGTTTTGTTCGTTGCACTTATTTTTTTTTACTTAAGTTCTTTTCTTCTTTGACGGACGAAAGAGTATTCCATTTACTCAAACTTCTTACCTGAATAAAAAGTCTGGTTGCGCACGATCGGAATTAATATTTACTCGATATCTGCAATTATAGTAGAATATACTAATACATTCTTGTTATAATATTTTATAATCTTAATCAAGTCTTAGGAAAGAAAGGCAATGTATAGATTAATAGTTCGTTTTTATTGTATTGTACTAACTTAATTACACGTAGTGGTATGAATTTTCGGGTCTTGCCTTTTTATATATTATAATATTAACCTTTTTGCTATGTTGTCTAGAGATGTGTGAACAATGATTTAACAAACACGTTGCGCCATCTGTTAACGTGTTATAATACTCGACTTTTATTATTGAGTAAAAAACGGCCAATTTTATCTTACAGGAATTATGCTAGAAATACGTGGGTACACTTAAATGTTTAGAACTGTCTAACCCGAGAAGGGTTAAAAAGTCGTCAATGTGTTAATAAAAAGTCATAAACTATGCCTTCGTGAAAATATGTCCCGTCGTTTATGCGTGATTGGCAGCGTAATAACAGCCAAAATTTTGCATTTATAATATTAGTGCGACGTTTTACAGTGTTTTCCCGAGATACGTGCCTAAGCGCTAGACTTAAAATACACGTTGCGCCATCTATAAACATTTTGTAGTAATTTTAATTAAAAATCACTGACCTCTATTATGCGATAGAGGTCAGTGCTAAAAATATCGATTTATATTATTTCTATATACCTAGCGGAAACTATATTATTTTTCGGATAAAAAAAATGATTAAATATAAATATACGAACTTTTATATTCGTAATATTAGTGACATAAGTAAAACTGTCAAATGTACAAAAAACATTTTAGGGTTCCTTACCTCAAAAAAAAATATAAGAACCTTTACAAGATCATTTACGTGTCTATTGTCAGTCACAGTCGGTTTTCTCAGAAACCGCTTGACGTAGAAAATTGAAATTTGACAAGAATAAAACACATTAACCCACACATTTCTTAATGGCTAATACTCAGAAATATTTAAGCATAAATGTTATGGGGGGGGGGGTGTTAAATATGAAAAATACAAACTGATATATTTGTAATATTAGTGACATAAGTGAAACTATGACAATGTACAAAACACATTTTTAGGCTTCCTTACCTCAGAAACAAAAATATAAAAACCCTTACAAGATCATTCACGTGTATATTGTCAATTGCGGCCATTTTTCTTAGAAACGGCTTGACGTAGAAAATTGAAATTTGGCATAATAATAAAACACATTAACCGAGACATTTCTTAACAGCTAATACTCAGAAATATTTCAGGATAAATTTTGAGTTTCAAATTAAGTACTCGATTGATTTCTTATTTTTCATAATTTGAGGTAGTATATTTTCCGAGAAAAACCTAAAAATAGACAAAATTATTGCCCTTCAACCCCTCCCACTCCCTATTTCTGTGATTACTGAAATTAAAGGCTTTTTAGAAGCCTACGCAAGGGTTGCAGGAAAACTATAGCGATGATTCTATATGCTATAACTTTATAAATATACACCATGTTTTTAACCCTATAAAAGATAGGTTGGCAATCACTTTACGTTGTGAAAAATTAACACTTGTAATGTACACTTAAATATTTAGAACTGCCTAAACGGCGTACGCAACCCTCGTGGGGCGAGTTCTACTCGTACTTGATAGGTTTTTACAGTATTTAAGTTAAACCCAAAATCGCACTATTATTTTGAAATTGTTCGGGAAGCAGGAATAGTACGTCTTTTCTAACTGAAATTCGATTATTAATACTCACACAGTAAGAACCGGATGCGCATGTTTAATGACTGATGATTAGAAATTGTCGACACTGTAACACCGATTATGCCGAAAGTTCAAGCCGAGATATACTTCACTTTTATCCATCGATGTCTTTTATCCCTGTCAAGTGTTACTTTTGAGAAGCAAATAATATTGCTGGGGAAAAACCGAGAGCCGAAGGTAATATTCACGAAAATATTAGTCGTTTTTATGCCAATAGACTTCACTGTGACATCAATTATAGTCAAAGTTCAGGCACATATATTTCACGTTTACCCATCGATGTATTTTATCCATGTCAAGTGTTATTTTTGAGAAACAAACATTGTTACTACGGAAAAATCGCAAGCAAAAGATAATATTTCAGAAAATATTAGTCGTTTTTGTACCAATAGACTCCACTATGAGCGACTATAGTCAAAGTTCAAGCAAAAATACTTCATGTTTATCCATCAATGTCTTTTATTCCTGTCAAATGCTACTTTTAAGAGGCAATATTGTTACTACTGAAAAACCGCGAGCAAAAGATAATTTTCAAGAAAATATTAGACATTTTTGTACCAATAGACTCCACTGTCAGCGATTATAGTCAAAGTTCAAACAAAGTTATACTTCACGTTTATCTATCGATGTCTGGTATCCTTGTCAAGTGTTACTTTTGAAAAGTTAACTTTATTACTGAGGAAAAACTGCGAGCAAGAGATAGTATTCCAGAAAATATTAGTCGTTTTTTGTACCAACAAACTTTCAACTGTCACAAAAGATATTTTTTGAATGCCTAAAATAGCATTTAAACCTTTTATGTTCTCCCCCTTTTATACCCCGTCATTCAAATTTCCTACGCAGGGCATTATTTTACAGGTGCAACAAACAATCGATATTTACGCAGTTGCCATAGCAACTGAAAAAAACGAAACAAGCAAATGACTCATAGCTGTCAAAATTAAAAAGCTCCGTTGTCAAACAGGTATTCCTTTTAAGGGAGGGTTGATTGACAAGTTTGCGTTCGATAAATTAATTATTTGCCGCTAAACCATCGTCTGGTTTCGCCCCTTTTACGCGATTAATTGCTCAGGTGTGGGTGGATTATTGAATTTGTTTCGTGACGTTAAATTCGATTCGATCGTATTGATGGTCGGACCTAATTAAATGCTGTCGTCCGTTCGAATAGCAAGCTTTTCAATTTCGCACAACTCAAGAAAAGTTTCACTCATTTTGACGTATGGAAATAAATTTTATAATTTTCAGCTACTGCAAAGTTTTTTTTAAATACAGTAGGCAATGCATTTAGAGCGTAAATATATTTTAAATACAGTAAGCAATATATTTATAGCGTAAATATATTTTAAATACAGTAGGCAATATATTTAGAGCGTAAATATATTTTAAATACAGTAGGCAATATATTTAGGGCGTAAATATATTTTAAATACAGTAGGCAATATATTTAGAGCGTAAATATATTGTCTGCTATATCTTCCACGCGCTTTGAAACATGGTGAATATTTCAAAAATGTTAAGATCTCTGATAATCGCTATAAGTTTCCTACAACCATCCTAAACCATATTTTTTTCATAATTTTAAGTTGAGTATTTTCGAAAATAATGGGGCGGGGCGGGCCATATTTTTTTGTGTATTTCAATATATCTCTGAAGATATACAAGCTAAAAGGGTGAAAAAAAAATTTGAAGCTCCTTTTTATTAGCCGTTTCTAACGACACCCCAAACTGTATATACAATTTTTTCGAGTTAATAATTTGCACGAAACTTCCCTCCGCCCCCTAAGTTTCCCTATGAATAATTTTGAGTACTAGTGAGTGAACCGGTTAATATGTTTTATTACTGTACTAAATTTCAAGTTTCTACTTAAAGTTTCCGAGAAAAACGGATGTGGCAGACGCGTGAGTTACATTGTGTCTGTCACATCCGTTTTATTGGGTTCTGGTTTTTCCTTTTGAGGTACAGAACCTTAAAAAAAGACGTAAGTAATATAAGCAGTGTTTTTGAAAAATTTAAGATGTGTTTACATATCTAAATGGCATGTTAGGCAATATATTTTAATAGTAAAAATAGCATTAATATTTACAAATAATTTAATGGAAACGTATCTACATATGCAGCCTTAAATGTTTAAATTGTTATATACGTACCTACGTACGTACGTTTAACAAACAATAGCGATTCTACTAACACTTCTTGTCATGTATAACAACGTCAAAATCAAATTTTATTTTGTAACCGTTTTTTCCCTTTTACCGCATTTACTCGTATCCTCAAACTCATTTTTTATTTTGACGACTATGTTCTTTAATATACTATTCAATACTATGTTAAATGGTATGTTTTCTTACTCTTTTTGCTCTTACAAATAGTATGTTAAATGCTCATGTTTTCTTGCTCTTTCATATTTAACTTTTGTTTATGAGAAACATCTAATGGCGCGTTTACATGGGAGTTAAAACGTTCTTATGGCACGTCACGATGCACCATTCAGCCAACTTCACGTCTTGTCGGCTCTTTCCGATTTAACTCGACCAGCTTCACGTCTTGTCGGGTCTTTCCGACTTAATTCGGCCATCTTCGCATCTTGTCGGCTCTTTCCGACTTAATTCGGCCACCTTGACGTCTTGTCGGCTCTTTCCGACTTAATTCGACGAGTTTCGCGTCTTGTCGGATCTTTCCGACTTAATTCGGCCACCTTCGCGTCTTGTCGACTCTTTCCGACTTAATAAGGCCAGCTTCGCCACTTGTCGGCTCTTTCCGACTTAACTCGACCAGCTTCACGTCTTGTCGGCTAACAGTATTACAAATTTAAAAACATATTTTCAATAGATTGTTAAAAAATATTTCTGTGATAAATAATTTCATAAAAATTAAATAATAAAATTAGAGTAATATTATATTATTAACAACTGTCTGAATATTTATTATTTTCGTTTTCAGTTCGTTCAAATAAAAACATTTCAATATAAAAAAAATTTAGATGTTTCACATCTGCCAGGCGTCCCAAAACGGCTCACAATTTTGTTTTTTTTTATAAAAACCGTTAAAATTTCATCTATCACACGTCCGACGCGGTCAAACCCTCGCTTCTTCCCGTCTTCGTAATGAAGCTCTCTTCGAGATGGCATTCTCATTGAGCATCCACATTTAGAATCCTATCACGTAGTCTACCGCAAACGTTCCGTAAAGATCTCATTTCGACAGCGTTCAATTTGTTTTTATCTTTCATTCCCGTTTATTCTTTCGTTTACATCCTATAATATGAACAATGTGGAATGAAAACGATCGAGTAAAAGCAATGAAGATTATTTAGCCCATACATCATAATGTTATGAAAAGAAACGGTTTGTTTGTTTGCTTATTACGTTTTCATGCAAAAGTCTATTTACCTAAAATTGTAACTAAAACATTGCGCTTAATGTCCTAATGTACGCAGAGTATATAACATATTTCTAGATTTTGTGGGTTAGAAACGATAAAAATTTAAATAGAGGTATTTGCAATGAACCGGACGCATTTTCACCAGACTACGGCAGGGGAAGGGTTATGAATTTTGCAGGCTATATATGTATGTATGTGTGTGAGTAAGTTTGTTCCCTCGTACAGACTAAACTACTAAAGTGATTTCAACAAATGAGGTATCTTTAGATTCGTCTTGACTCAGAGAGTGTCCTAGGGTATATAACGTTATGCATTTCAGAGGCTATGCATGTGTGTGAGTAAGTTTGTTCCCCCGTACAGACTAAACTACTAAAGTGATTTCAACAAATGAGGTGGCTTTAGATTCGTCTTGACTCAGAGAGTTTCCTGGGGTATATAACGTTATGCATTTCAGAGGCTGTGCACGTATGTGAGTAAGTTTGTTCCCTCGTACAGACGAAACTACTAAAGTGATTTCAACAAGTGCGGTGTTCGTCCTAACTCAGAGAGTGTCCTAGGGCAAATAACGTTATGAATTTCAGAGGGTATGTTTGTATGTATGCGAGTAAGTTTGTTCTCTCGTAAAGACTGATCTACTAAAATTATTTCAATAAATTACGTGTCCTTGGATTCGTCATGATCCAGGGATTGTCCTAGGGTACATAGATATGAATTTCACAGGCAGTATACGTATGTATTTCATGCTTTTCAGTTATTTTTTTCCGTAGTCGGGTTTTAGTTTTTTGTCTTGTTGACCTATGATCTTTAAACCGTTATATGTTAACGACATGAAAACAAATTTACAAAAAATAATCTAAACCATTACAGTTATATCAAAATACTGTTTAAAATGTTGTAGACTTCGTTAAAATCTACGAAACTTTCAAGATGCACATGGCTAGTTATAAAACACTGTTAAATTTAAGAGGTTTTATATTATAAAAAAAACCTGTCAAGCGCGAGTAAAACGCGCACTATGGGGGTTCAGTACATACCTAGCACTTACACTTTTTAAAAGGTAGGTAAATATATTACCGAACATATCTTTCACCTAAAAGTATTAACCGAAAAATATTACCGAACATATCCATAACCATAAAAATATTACCGACATATCTTTCACGTAAAAATATTACCGAACATATCTTTCACGTAAAAATATTAACCGAAAAATATTACCGAACATATCCATAACCATAAAAATATTACCGACATATCTTTCACGTAAAAATATTACCGAACATATCTTTCACGTAAAAATATTAACCGAAAAATATTACCGAACATATCCATAACCATAAAAATATCACCGAACTTATGTTTCACGTAAAAATATTACACACATTAAATTGTTTCAAAGGTAGGTAAATATATTACCGAACATATCTTTCACGTAAAAATATGGTGCACATTTTAAAAATTATAACTATATATAGAAAATGCGACTAATTAATTTACATTACCTAAAATTTTCATATAAATATATTTGAGCATTAGCTTTGTGCGTACTTCAGACTGCGATCAACTTCGACGAGCACTTCGTCGAGGTAACTTCGCGAGTAGTATAGAGGTGTTTAAGAAACTATTCGTTTTCAAAAGTTTATCGTTCAAAGAACTATATTGAATATAATCAACCTTGATACAATTAATTGAACTAAAGAATACTGTTGTGTAGGACACGTAACTCTTACAAAAATTACCACTTTAAAGTTTAATATTTCGTAAACGGATCTCTGTATCGAAATAGTATTCATGACGTACCCCCAATATTTTGAAAGACATATTCAACAATACTCCACAGAATAGGGTGTATGAAAAAAAAATTACCATCACCTTGCATACAAGGGAGACGTAAAATTTGTTTTTTAAATATTCGCAACTTTATAAGCATTATGAATACTCATAGCAATATCGAATTTCAGCTTTATAGCACTAATAGTCGGCGATTAAAACGGTTGTGACATACGACAGACAAACAGACACACGGACATGGTGAAACTATAAGTTTGGCTATGGAACCCTAAAAATAAAGGAAGCATCAAAGGAACAAGCTACCAATGGAAATTAGAAAATGTATGATATTAAGATGTCAGAAGTTAATTGAACTTACTTATGTATAAAAGTATTGGAGAGCACATTAAAACAATATTTAATTAAACAACATATGACTCCTAAACAATACTTACTAGTTGTGCCCAAAAGATATCAAAATAACAGCAAACAGATCGACAATACGAGTACTATGGCGTATTGATTTAGAGGATACAGCTGGTTAAACTGGAACGGATCGGCAAAAAAATCTGGCAAAATATGGGGACCATTGCTTTGCCTTGTAATGTACCATATATTGCAGTATATCGATAATAAATATCTACGGGAACATATATCTAACAAACGTAATCTAATTTAATCATCTTTTCCTTTCCCATTTGCGTATACAGCAGGGTAGTTTGGACACGGAATTCTACGTATACAGCAGGGTAGTTTGGACACGGAATTCTACGTATACAGCAGGGTAGTTTGGACACGGAATTCTACGTATACAGCAGGGTAGTTTGGACACGGAATTCTACGTATACAGCAGGGTAGTTTGGACACGGAATTCTACGTATACAGCAGGGTAGTTTGGACACGGAATTCTACGTATACAGCAGGGTAGTTTGGACACGGAATTCTACGTATACAGCAGGGTAGTTTGGACACGGAATTCTACGTATACAGCAGGGTAGTTTGGACACGGAATTCTACGTATACAGCAGGGTAGTTTGGACACGGAATTCTACGTATACAGCAGGGTAGTTTGGACTGAATTCTACGATTCATACATGTTTTGCGACTGTACGAAAAAGTCATTTTGAAGGTGGCTAACCAGCTGCAGTTAACACCGCAGCAACTCGTAAGACACATTGTATACGATATGCATTACACCGTACGCCATTTGGCGGTTACGGAGAGGCTGTCCCGCCTTCACGCCCTCGGAAAGACTCTAGATGGGTATCAGTACGTCAGTACCACGTAAAACTCTTATCACTGCTAGATTAGCACTAAATTAATAATCGATTTGGTATTTGAATATCTCAATGAAATTTATTCAACAGCTAATTAAATAGTAAACAGCTACCTAAATGAAGTGATTTATTATTGTGGAATAAGGAGAATATAGGTACTTTTTTTAAGGCACTCTAAATAATAATTGTATTCGGTTCTATTTACTGCGTAAGCACTTACGATTATTTTGTTAAGAAAGTAGAATCCATTTTCAAAATCTACTTGAAACGGAAAAAACAGTTAAAAACATTTTTAATGTCAATAAAACAATAGTTGTAAAATATACATGATATACGGTCCAAAACTTTCAATAGAATAATTGGTCACGAATGAAAAATATGAATAACGTAAAAATACATATCCCAGTTTGTTTTTTTTTCTTAGAATTGTGATGGAGAATAAGCTTTTTCAAAAATTTATACCTTCGTGTGTTTTTCATACATAACCTACTACCATGTTTCTAATACCGGCCTTACGATCGATACCCGAGGTAAGACATAGTTTTTTTTACAAAATTTTGAATATACGTGCCAAATTTTAACTCAGCCAGTATATTTATCAAAAATCTTAAAACACTCGCTTCGGCTATAGAGTTTCCAATATCGACAAAAATCTAAATATAAATTAGACATATACATAGGACATACCTATATGTAATAAATTAAGCTACACCCACAATGTTGGGTGATGATTAATCACACGTGCCATTTGTCATAAACTCCACTTTCCATCATAATTCTAACTCTAGACGAATGTAGAAGTACAGACATAAATCTTGATGTCTGAAGTTTATTAGTTCACAGTTCAAAGGAAAAAGAATATTAAGCGTATTCGCTAGGCAAATCTGCTGTCTCTTTATTTTAGTTTCCATTCAATATTATGTGTCGTATCGTCTAGTCATGACGTACATCACCGATAAATAATTATCCAAGCACACACGTTTATCTTTAAAATTCGTTTTTTTTTACGTTTTGACGTAGAAATATGTATTTTCCTGCATTAAACTGGAGTCATTCCGAAAATGCGATGTACGAAAAGTATGCTATATTTAGGGCGTTTATATATCCAAAACTACTAATCGTAGACTATATTGTTAAGTACAATTTATACCCCAATCTATATTTACGTAAATTTCTCTCCACCTTTTGAATTCTTGAATACATTAGTATTTTATTATAAACGATACATTAGTATTGTAATTCGACATTAAAAGTTGCGGCACAGTTGCTATTGAGGTCCTTCCTATTTTATTTCATTCTATTTAAAGCATGTCTTAACAATCATAGTATCTCCACAGTGAGATCCTTTCGATTTTATTTCTGTCTATTCGAAGCATATTATAGCGTAGGTGGTCTATGTACCATACAATTTATAATGCAATTTTCCACTTAACCAAACCTCCAAAAGTTGTAATCATAGACTGTGCCGTTAAGTACAATTTATAGCCTAATCTATAATAAAATAAGTGTCTATCCACCTTTTTAATTCTTGAATACATTAACAATAAAACATCTGTTTAATTTCAGACGATTTTGCCACGTAGTAAACAAAGTATGTTGTTAGGAACTAGCACCATCTGTGAGATATTGTTCACACTTTGTTCTTTTGAAAAAGCTAATATATTCGCGCCTTCTTTTCCTAACTTGAATAATTTTATTAAATAAGGTAAAGTAGGGGCGTAATTCGTCATTAAAAGTTGCGGCACAGTTGCTACTGAGGTCCTTTCGATTTTATTTCACACTATTCGAAGCGTGTCGTAGCAATCGTAGAACCTCCAGAGTGAGGCCCTTTTGATTTTATTTCTCTCTAGTCGAAGCATGTCATAGAAATTGTAGGTGGTATATGTACCACACAGTTTATAACGCATTTTTCCACTTAATTAAACCTCCAAAACTTGTAATGATAGATTGTATCATTAAGTACAATTTATATACCAATCTATAATAAAATCAGTTTCTCTCCACCTTTTTAATTCTTCAATACATTTTCATTAAAAAAATAATTTAATTTGAGACGATTTTGCCTTGTTCTGAACAAAACGAGTTGTTAGGAACTAACACCATCTGTCAGATATTATTTACACTGTGTTTTAGCGCCCTCTCTTCCTAACTTGAAAAAAATTATTATAAACGATACAGTAGCGTCGTAATTCGTCATTAAAAGTTGCAGCACAGTTGCTACTGAGATCTTTTCAATTTTATTTCACTTTATTCAAAGCAGTCGTAGCAATCGTAAGACCTCCAGAGTGAGGTCCTTTCTATTTTATTTCTCTCTAGTTGAAGCATGTCATAGAAATTGTAGGAGGTATATGTACCACACAGTTTCTAACACAATTTTCACTTAACCAAACCTCCGAAACTTGTAATCATGGACCTTAATACAATTTATAGCCCAATCTGTAATAAAATAAATTTCTCTCAACCTTTTTTAATTGTTGAATACGTTAGCAATAAAAAATCTATTTAATTTCAGACGATTTTTCCACGTTCTAAACAAAGCGTTAGGAACTAGCACCATCTGTGAGATATTGGTCACACTTTGTTTTGCAAAAGTGAAAATGTTGGTAAGAAATTAGCGCCCTCTATTCCTAACTTGAATAATTTTATTAAAAACGGTAAAGTAGCGGCCTAATTCGTCATTAAAAGTTGCGGTGTAGTGGCTGCTGAGGTCCTTTAGATTTTATTTCACACTATTCGAAGCGTGTCGTAGCAATCCTAGGTGGCTATCTACGACACAGTTTGTCACGCAATTTTTCACTTCGTGGTTCGTTTTCTAGATTCGTGATATCTTTGACAACGAAATATTTTGTTAAGTACTGTAAAATTGTTTAAACGCGTAATTTTTACTCAAATCTGATAAAAATATGCGAAAAAATTAATTTAATGCTATGGTAGAAAGAAAAATAATTTTTATTTATTAGATGCCCAAGCCTAGCTTCTCAAAGAAAAACAAAATATAATAAACTGAGTCATTGCGTTTTCTTATTTTTATCCAAAAAAGTACTAAAATGTATATCAATCTTCCATTAGTCATTAAATGTTGGATAACAAATCTAGGGTTCGTACCTCAAAATCAGAAATCGGAAGCCCCACTCACGTGACTGTCTGACCGTCGGTCACAGTCGATTTTCTCAGTAACCGTTTGACGTAGAAGCTTGAAATTTCACATAATAATATAACATAATAAGCGACGTATTTAACATTTTAAAATATTTTTACGATTAATTCAAAGGGAGGCGAATTAAGTACTGGTACATTATTTTTGGCAGCTTTATATCGTGTAATATTTTTTTCATAATTTTCAATAACATGGTGCACCTAGAGTAGATGCACGATAAATTTGCAAAAGAGATGCCGGCCTTCCTGTCCCTTCCCGGCTCTACGTCATATTAAAAAAAACATTAAAAACTGGGATAGTATTATCTGTGTAGATTATTATAGGAATACTATAACGATAGGGTCTTATTTTTAAGCATACCATAGATATTAACACGTCGAAAAATAATACGTATTAAAAACATTTATAAATAGTTTAAAAGAAACACGTTATAACCTTTAATTTGTATTTTATACGTACCCAAATAGGTTGGGTAGAGTTACACCCGCACTTACAAGTTTTTTATTTAAATTAAAACAATGTGTGGGAAACATTTTGTAATGAATAATTTTTAAAAAATAATACAAAATAATTAAAAGAGTTGTTATTCAAATATTATTCAGTAAATATGCTTGCTAAGTAAAACGTTACATTTCAATATCTGTAATAGTTTCGACTGAAAAAAAAAATAATACAAATAATCAATAATCAATAATAAGAACAAACAAATAATCATAGGTATCGACCTCGTCACCTTTGCTCATTCTTATCGAGATGGATCTAAAATTGAAAGCGTCATTTTAATTTAAAGAAAGTTTGGAAGTAAAACTGGTGCGGCTTCGAAAATCAGTGTAGAAAAAAAACCTTTTTCCGTATTATTGAATAATTTCAATAATTGCTTCTTTTCCGTAATATTTAAATTATGCTTCTTTAGGGGCGTTATGAAAAAATAATGAGAGTGGAAATTTACGACGCGCATATGCGCACGCACGATGCAACAAAAATCGACAGGATGAAGTTGCTCACTAAATAAATATTATATTAATAATACACAAGAGTGTAATGACTTATACTGTATTCATGATAGTTTTAGAGGTATTTTTAAAATACACAACACGTGATTTATATTAGTACAAATCCAAATTACATCGGTGCTTTTAAATCATATTTTTTAGTAATTGAAATTTAATAGTGGTCCAAATAATAAAAAAAAACATTTATTTATTGTGACTATTCTTGATATAAATAGTGCTATAAGCACTATTTATATCAAGAATATTAGCTTTTTAAAATATATTTTAGTGTATTTCTCTAAGTGAGGTTATGTTTCGGTATGTATTTATCGATGGATACAAATTTTATCGATTTACAAACCGAAGACACGTTTATCTGACGGTTTCTCATCTTAGCCGTATATATATATTTTTGTTATCTGTGAGGAAACCTTTTTTCCTGAATCGGTGAAAATAATGCAGTTCCAGTACTCCAGTTAACGTAACCATAATAATAAACACACGTAGGTGTTACATGCGTGCGTGAACAGCAAAAGCATTCGTTCCAATAGTGGTAGTGTGACGTAGTCTATCCCTAGAAGATAGCGTTATCAGCGCCAGACACGACGGAGTCATGTTGCCGCATTACGTCCATATGCGTAGGATGTGTTTTTATTTGGTTTTTATAATAGGTTCCAAGGTTGCTGGAACTTAGCATTTCGTGAACTGGAATCGTGGACACACGGTCAATGAAACTTTTGTATATACTTAAAATATAGATTTGCAAATATAGTATTTGACAAATCTAGAAACGTTTTCAAATACTTACGCTGGCAGAAATGTGCAACAAGCGAGAATACGCCTATCCTTATTCAAGTTCTCTCACATTGTTACGATCGTTATGACCTATTGATCATAAACTATTTAATTAATATTGAATATATTTGGCGTTAATTTTGTAGAAATTCATTATTCACAATTAAATGAAACTACGTGATGTAGTATTATTTCTACTTTCTTTAATTTCTTTACCACGACCTAGGTTTCGTTGTATTACAATATCTTCAGGTGGGATATTAGCAAAGATTAACTCTTAGGAACAACCAACAGCATTTATATGTTTCAAACAAAATAGCGGAAACCTGGTTTGTGCGGATTTAGTGAGTTTATTGCAGGGGCGCAGAGTAGGTTTTATTATATTACCGAGAGTTATACAATATACCAGTATTTTAGTGAGGGTAATAAATTCAATTGTTGTTATTATGTGAGGTTATACAATGCAAACTTATTTTCAAATACCCTTGCTTTTCTGTAAATATATTACCGATAATAACTTCCATTTAATTTTATTACATACACCGTAAAGTTTGCATTGTATAACCTCACATAATAACAACAATTGAATTTATTACCCTCACTAAAATACTGGTATATTGTATAACTCTCGGTAATATAATAAATCCTACTCTGCGCCCCTGCAATAAACTCACTAACATAAACAATGGAAAAATCCGCACAAACCAGGCTTCCGCTATTGTGTTTTAAACATGTAAATGCTGTTGGTTGTTCCTAAGAGTTAATCTTTGCTAATATCCCACCTGAAGATGTTGTAATACAACGAAACCTAGGTCGTGGTAAAGAAATTAAAGAAAGTGGAAATAATACTACATCACGTAGTTTCATTTAATTGTATATTTAATTAATAGCAATTGTCCATTAAATGACTAGCTTTTTGAGTTTCATGAAAATCCTTCCAATCGTTTAGAAATTGCGTCCGTTCAAACATACAAACAGGCTTGTGGTATTAGCTCATTCAAACATACAAACATACTTGTGGTATTAGTAATATTAGGACGCAAACCGCGGGTAATAGTCTACAGTCTATGTGGTACACACGAACAATACGCATGCTAAATTTGGTATAGATTCGTTGCTTGATTGCAGAGTTATTAAGATAACAAACAAACCAAACAATCTTATAATATTAGTAGGAATTTACACACGAGAAATAAAATATTTATGCGTCGTGATATTCTTGCCATTTAAATAAAGACACTCTAATTTTATGAAAATGTCAATGTTTTCATTTTATAACACAGTAACATTTATAACGTAAAACAATGACACAATTTAACAAATTTATTTTCTGTCGCTGTAAATTGTCTGACAACTGTACTCAAGTAATTATTCAGCTGGCTACCTTGCAAGTAATTTATCCTATATGCCCATTTCAAAATTATGCATTCTAGTTCAAAATATACGTTATCAGAACAATATTTTAATGAGTTTATTTCATACGGAACTTTATGTGTTACCATCCTAATTAAAGCGAGCCTCTATTTTTTGAGTATGCAACAATCTGTACACATGATTATTCGCTATTCGAGAACAGATACGAATGTTTGTGGTGCTTTATAATATTCGCGATAGTGACATTTGGAACATAGAACGCGTAGAATGAATAGGCATCGTTATATGCAGAGTCACGACTGATTGCACATTTAACGAGACGCAATATAAGTGTGAAGGTCCTCTAACGTGAAACATGACTTTTAAATTGTGTCTCGCATACTGAACCGTGGCTGACATAAGTATGAAAAATCTAGAAGCCAAGCGAGTGTTACAGCTTCGCTCAGAGGTCAACAAGGTTTTCATTGTCGGCGTGAAGGCCGCGAAAAGCTGAGCTATGTTTGTGTTTAAATTGTATATTCATATACATTAAATTATCAGTTGAAACGTCGAGATTAGAGAATATTGCTGACAATTATTTACCTATTTTCCGTCACTCATCTCTCTACAGTAAATCTAAGCAACGATCACATTATGTCGTCATGTCGCTCGGTCATTGCATATTTGCATCCTCATTGATATCATCTTAAAACAAATTTGGAAATCTTATCTAATCGGGCGTTTTTTCGGGCGGTTTTGCGTAAAATAGCTTAAATTCTTAGGAATCGTGATGTTTTCCACGTCGCCTTCTTGTTTTACGTGCTATATTTTAAATATATTCTAGCAACGTTTAAATTAGTATATTTAAGTAATTCTGCAATTCAATTTTTTATTTTGTATTATTTTGGATTGCCAATATGCAACACATTCTTTTATTTGCGCGTAAAATAGCTTTAATTCTTAGGACCAAAGTGTTGTCCATCACGTATTTCTGTTTTACGTGCTCTAATTTAAATATATTCTAGCAATTTTAAGTAACTATGCAATTCAATTTTTTGTGTGATTCTGGATTGCCAAAAAGTAGGAAACGTTTATGTGACGTTTTGAGTTCAACAGACAAAATTTTGTTGGGACACGAATAAGATAGCCATAGTGTCTGATCTCTATGGTTAGCGATTTGCGAATATTAGTCGCCTTTAGGTAGGGTTACGATAATGTAATAACTTTTTAAAAAACTAGAAAATATGAACTGAAAACCGGACATTTTGTTCGTACCCCGGGCACTTGCATATTAGCACATACTTAAAAGCTCGTATTATATTATAATGAAACAGTACTAGTAATATAATACTAATCAAATATTATTTTGTCTTAATCAAGTCTTATTTGTCTTGCTGAACACAAACAAAAAATATACCTATCATTACATATCAAACAATAATAAAGTTTTATATATTGCATAAACAATTTAAAAAAATCAATTCCAATCTACAGCCTGAATTTAAACTCTGAAATATAATTCAACAGGTAAGACTTTTAGAAACTAACTTTAAAAATGAAATCAATAGTAATATAAATTTCAAAACTCCTACGAGTTTTAAAATTGCTGGCAAGTCATTATAAATTTATATTTAGTCTTCACAATATAAGATGAAACTGTATCTCTTTGTTTTCTTTCATTAGTCCATGAATTAAATTAACGTCTTAATAATAGAAAACTGCTTTCTTGAAAACCCCAGACACTTTAAAAAATCCCATAGACGACTCTTTTAAATAGGACAGTTTCAGGGGTAAAGAAGACGTATGACAACCTTACCTTTAGGCAAGGCCGTACCCCGGACGCTAAAAAATCATGTAGACGGCTCTTTTGAATAGGAAAGTTTCCGGGGTAAAGAGGACGTATGACAACTCTCCCTTTAGGCAAGACCCTCCCCGGACACTTTAAAAAATCTCGTAGATGGCTCTTTTAAATAGAACAGTTTCCAGAGTAAGGAGGGCTAAGACAACCCTATATTTAAACAAGGCCCTACCCCGGACACTTAAAAAAATCGCGTAGACAGATCTTATAAATTTCGAGTTTCCGGGGTAAAGAGGACGGATGGCGACCCTACATTAGGCAAGGCGATGGAAAGTGAACAAAACTATGAAAGTGCGTAACTCGGATATATAGTGACTACGGCGTATTGCGGCAAATTCATATTTTAATTTTACATATAAGAACTATATTGAAAAGATCTTGTTACAATCTCTATCATATGATGGGTGTCGACATTTTTATTACTATATGCGTCGAATTCTTTACGGTTATTTCGTTCTGCTAATAAGGTTTATTACATTTTGAAAAGTCGTTTTTATCTATCGGAGCCTTTAAAACGTTCATTGTGGTAATTACCAACTCGAGACTATCATTGCAAGATTGAATTTTGTCTCTAATAGTACAATTCTTTGAAAAATTGTCGCATTCGGTTTAAACGCCCATTTCCACTGCCGTAATATTATACTATGAAAGAAAATTAAAAGAGAAGTTTTTACGTATCTAGTTGGTACTGCCCCAAGTATAGTTTAATGGTAGCCAGCCGCCTATTTCTGAGGGTTAAGCACAGTTAGGGAGGGCGACGGAAGTTCACCTGCGGCAGGTCCGCTTTAGTCACCGTCGGGTCAGCGAAGTTCACTTCCGTCGATATCGATCGGCCGCGTGCAGGCGGCGTGCAGCGTGCCGGCGGTGCCGGCTGAATGAGGAGCGCGACGGGCGCGCACGTTGTCGCGAGGCGCGCGTTAATAATTGAGCGGCGGCGCGGCGGCGGCGCATGCGCGGGCGCGCGCGCGCGGCCGCGGTTCGCGCCCGGCGCCAGTATCGACGCGACGCTCGGACTGGAAGCGCGGCGCGACACCCACCGCGTTACGTAAGCACACCATGGCCGACTCCGGGGCGCCCTCGC
This sequence comes from Druceiella hillmani, assembly GCA_039881145.1. Classification (NCBI taxonomy): domain Eukaryota; kingdom Metazoa; phylum Arthropoda; class Insecta; order Lepidoptera; family Hepialidae; genus Druceiella; species Druceiella hillmani. Next base: position 28,460,230 of record JAYKKI010000014.1, read on the forward strand.
TCTGCTGCGTGCTCTCACCATGTAAGCGGCGCCGCCCCACACACTAATGCATTACCTCACTTTCCACCTCTCGCTGACTAACCCGCACTAACCGAGAACGCATTCTCTTGCAGATGCATGGTTCAACCCGGACAGACTGCATCCGAAAGGTGAGTCGCTCGCTCTCGTTATCTGTCCGTGTACCGTTGTAGGTCGCCCAGGCGAGCGCGCGCAGGGCTGTGCCGCTTCGGAAATAGCGCGAAGGCCGGTGCGCGCCGCGTGCGGTATATCGGGCGCGAGCACCAGTAAACAAAGCCCTGGCGCCCGCTCCCTTACCACGTCGGCGAAGCCTCCTGTCGCAGTACGTCACTGCCGCTGCTCCGGTCGAACCATTTTGCTCTAAACTTTGCTACGCAAGCTTTTAGGTTACATTTCTTTTCTTCTCAATATTCTCTATGCTTTCTTATGTTGAGTAGTTAAGGTCTCTTCTTATAGATACTATCTTAACACTTAGAATAAGTTATATTTTGTTGCAGTGTTTGTTTATATTTTAATGTATGCATGTGATTAAGATATACATAATTTATTATCAATATTTACTAAATGTCTGTATTATCTACTATTTTATTGAGATATGAACACCTTTATTTTGAATTTAATTATCCACTGCGGCTTACATACATAATCGTTCTTGTAATCGGTCACGTTAATGTTGCCAAAGATCAGTGCTGGTGCCAATTTGTCAATAATTTTATTATCTACTTAATTGATTATACCCACTTTTATATCGCAGGTAGTTCGGATCTTGTCTCTGATCCATTTAGCTACATTTAGTTGATAATTGTTTTAGCCTTGAATTAACCGTCTAGAAAACAATTGTATTACCTGTATAAACAGAGTGTGTCGCAATAGATGACGATCTATCGAAAACGTATCTCAAATTTACGCTATGTTTGTTGTAGATAAACCATCTTCGTTTCACATCTAAAATGCCTCATTTAATTCGTTTTCTATGAATAGCCTCAATTTATAAGCCCTTATCTAGTTTTCTGTCAATCATTCGCCGCTTCTCTGGTTATCTTAAGTGATGTCTATAGTAATGATTCCGTTCCGTTTGTTGTTTTGGGTCCTGCCCTTGGAGCACTGTCTTCTTAAAGAAAAATACCATTGATAGCGACAATGATAGCGCAGATGCTGATACAAATTATGATACCTACGGCGTAATGCGGCAAAATGTCAAAGTGAACATTGACTTTTATGTGCAAGACATCAATAGAAGAACGACCATCGCAATCCTTCATAAAGTTTTATCGATTCTGCCGATGGGAAATACTGAGTGCTCTGGCTGAAGCAAGAGTTTTCTATAAACATTACAATTTAGAGATTCAGTTATTTCACATCTATCTATCTTTGCACGTTATACCGATTGGAAATAATTAATAAATTATACCTCTCAGTATAAAGAGACTTATTCATAAATTCTCTGAAGTTAAGCTTTTCTGTCAAAGCGTCAAACAAACTTTTAACTAAAATGTTTAAAAGCTTTCGCAAGCTATATGTGGTGTTGAGTAATAAATTCCGAAGTGTCAACCTCCTCCTCATACATATACGAATATGATTTAAATAAGATCGAGCTTTGATAGATTTCCGGTGTTCTGGCACTGTCTCTCAAAACTTATCTCAACAGTCGTCGGCAGTGAATATTCTAATATTAGAAACTAATATAAAATACATCAGATTATAGTCGCCGGCGTCTAGGCTGCCAAATGCTTCTGGACGGTTGTGTTTTTTAACGATATAGTCCTCTGCTATGCGGAAAATCGTTACATATTTCATTGTTTGACGGTAAGATACGAAATTTAGACAATGTTTTAGTTATAGACTGTTTTGGAACCTCTTTTCGTAATCAATTCTGTTCCCCATTGTAATGTCAAACCGTCGTGCGAAAGTATTGATTATCCATATCAATATATTACTGAACAAAACTGGTGAAACAATTGAATTAACCTAAGTAACTTATCAGGTAAACAGACGTAGTTTTGATATTCAGTAAAATTCGCGAACTTTCTGTTAATCGTGTCTTTTAGACGATCCTCTTTTAGAATACCGTAACACGTTTGCTCGTCACTTTACATTGTTCTGTCTTCTTTCTCGTTTGTTCGAGACATAAGATCTGTGTTCCATTGTTCAACGTTACATTTCTCTCGGGTATTCGCAGGACAGAGCCGGTGTCGTCTTACAGACCGTTATTTAGTGCACTCATTTGTTGTGGTCGTGTTATGTGTTTGGCCCAATTTACGTGGAGCGTATGAAAGTAGATGTTAATGAAATTAATTTTGACTTGATTAATTGTAATTATGTATACGATCTATTTTATATATAAAATAGACCGCATACATAATTCGTCTTCAAGTTTATATAGAATCTTTTGAAACAATACATAATAAACACTTCTTACACATTTTTTCATGGGCTAATGAGTTTTACTAATGTACAATAATGGTTCAAACCCAGATGAATTATTTTTATTTGACATATCTCTTTTTTTCGACATATCTCTTTTTTTCGACAGTATCGATTATCCAACAATGATGCAAGTAATATTTTTTTCATATCATATTGCGTTACAATGACGAAATAAGAAGCAATTTATCTTTCTTGTCAGATTTACAATTTCAACTGCCTTTTTGTCATTGCGAATCTTATTCGTAGTTTTAATGGAAAATCTGTATAAACGTAATATTTAGTTACTATTCAGTTAATACTTAACGAAATAGAACAGAGCAAAACACATTTTTGATTTATTGCGTTAGCCTTTTACGAAGATGTAAGATTTAAACTCTCCATGACGTATGTTATAGCCGAGAATCTTTTAAAAAATAAAATTTTAAAAAATAAAAAATCTTTTGGTATTAATAAGGTCATACGTAGTAATTTCTATTACTTACCATTTCTATCAATCAGTGGAAACCTTATTAATAACCCTTATTAATATGAAATAGAAAGTTGAGCTCAAATTAACCATTACTTGTCCTAAAGCCTTTTTAGTAGATTGTTATCCTGGAAACTTAGATGATGGACTGAAAATTTTGTAGTACAAACACAAAAGTATGACGAGGAGCAGAGTAGTGGAATTTAGTTATTAACGTGACCCAATTTTGTGTTTCCATTTCATAAAAATCAATAAAAGATTAATTTTCATATAACAAATAAAGGTTGTTATACCAGTGTACATATTTTTATATGACTAGTGAGAATTTTCTCGTTCATTTAATTATTCAGAAAAAATATATATAGGATACGTTTATATAATTCTCAATAGACATAAGTGGAAATTTTCCCATTATGCTGTTGAAATATCCACACATAAACCCATTGTCAATAAAACATGTAAATTCGTAACCAAGTGAATGCGTGCGAAGCCAGCAATTAAGGGAAAGCAAAGGTTGTTTTTCGAAACTTCATTCTATGTATATTTTCTTCATATACTCGATACCTACATATTTCAGCACTTAAGTTAATGAAGACAGTTTTCATTTGTATTATTTGACGAAACATCAGCGTTCAGGTGTCATCCTAAATACCTCTTGATGTTGTGGCGTTCTTTATTAAAGGGGCGGACTGGCTATCTAGTTGCTTCATTCTATTTTGAAGTACCTATGCCCATTGTGTCTTTTATATACTTTTACTTTATTGATTGAAAATAAGGGTTCAGTGTCATTAATTTAGGTCATTTTTTCACCATCGTCTATTTGGAGTAATCAATCAAGTAAGTCGTGTTTTGTGCCAACAAATCAGTTCACTTCGTTACATAATGTTTGCTTAGGGGAGAATAGGCACCACGTATCTTGGAGCAATTTCATTGCCCAATCCCGGGAGGCTACCCTTGTCGATGTCCTGCATATTTTATCGATGTCCGTCTTTTTCACGTTGTTTATCCTCGTTTTTAAATCAATATAAGTAGAGATGATGAAACATCATAGGTGTGTGTGTCTGGCATATTTTTTTGTATATATCTTTTAATATTATCCCTAATCTTTATCTTTTTGGGCTTCGCATTTTTATCTCGTTTTATCAGATTGTCTTAACACATACTTTAATACGTTCATAGTGGAGCCGATTTGGCTATTCATTCGTTGTGACGGAGGATTTTTCAATTGTAAATTATTTTTAGTATTTATTATAACTTGGTAAGCAAACGACCCGCTAAGCACAGTCACAGTCAAAGCGGCTAAATTAAAGTGTTAAAATTTGGTAACAGCAGCATTAAGTATGGTTTTTTTTATAGAAGGAAAGCATAAATGGAGGCGATAAGCTCCTCTATCTTACTGGATTTAACAATATATCACAGCGAACGGTTTAAACTTGCTGATCTCCGCTAACATGTTGAAGAACTAAAGTATTTATCTCAATTCACCTTTATTTTACGACTACATCTCTTTCTAGTCTCACAGTCGCGATATATTTTCTAGTTTTCCACAACAAAAATTACACAAGAGTTTCAGAAATATTAGTTTAGGCATACTATTATATGTACATACATCACGGCGTTTACACGCTTCATTTGTGATATCGGCTTCTAAGTCCACTATGACGTCATATATCGGATGTACGTATTTGTCTTCGTTTTTTAAGTCAAAAGAGGAAACCATTTTGCATCTTTTTTTAATAACATCGTCTCATTATATCCATAGACAAGATGCTTTTACCTTTTTTATATAACAGTGTCACTCAATTTTTTTAGTCATCGTATGTCTATGCCAACTATAGAATCTATTCCATCTATATATTACGCATTCTTTTGGGTAATACATTTAGTAGTGGGTTATCATTGTCTACCTTTGTCTTTATGTCATATTATCCATTGGTTTCGCGTATGCATCTTTTGAAATATCAATTTCTACCATTATATTCTTCCAATATTTCTACTGCGTTAATTGGTATATTAGTAACATAATTTTATTGAGAAGCTAACGAAACTAGTATCAGATGTTTTGATACTACTTCACCATTTATGTAATAAAGACCGAAATTACTGATGCATTAGTTAGTAGGAAAAATACTGGATGGATTAGTTAGTTATCGCGTAATATACAAACTCGTATATTTGATGGCATCGACATATTCTTCCCTAAACATGATGTACAAGAATATCAACATCATTACGGAACTGAATTAATGGATTTCGCTTTGTTCATGGTTGGGCTTAATGAAAGTATAATTAGTTATTTAATAATAATTGTTGAAATTATAATTAGCTATTTTACAATTAGCCTAATAGTCGATTAGTTTATAATTTTTGGTTATCATTGTTGCGTTTACTGACACTATGGACGAGATAATATGTTTATAAAAATATCAACAATAATTAATTTCCATAAACGTATAGATAACGAGGTCCAAATAAATTTGACCTCGGCGATGGAGGTCGTTCGTACAATGAACCTTATCTAGAACTGTTCCCTTTCTTTTGCTTTTGTTTATTTTGTCGATTCATTTCTTAAATTATTTGTGTATTCTTTGTTATCAGTGCACCGCTAAATAATATTAGTCTCATCGTTCTTATTTTATTTTACCTTTAGATGTATGTCCCGACTTTGTCGGCGCATTTAACAATCCGACAACTCCCTTCAGCACCTTCACTCACATCGTTTATTTTACCATTAGCTGTATGTCCCGACTTTGTCAGCGCATTTAACAATCCGACAACTCACTTCAGCACCTTAACTCCAATCGTTTATTTTACCTTTAGCTGTATGTCCCGACTTTGTCAGCGCACTTAACAATCCGACAACTCACTTCAGCACCTTCACTCAAATCGTTTATTTTACCTTTAGCTGTATGTCCCGACTTTGTCGGCGCATTTAACAATCCGACAACTCCCTTCAGCACCTTCACTCAAATCGTTTATTTTACCATTAGCTGTATGTCCCGACTTTGTCAGCGCATTTAACAATCCGACAACTGACTTCAGCACCTTAACTCCAATCGTTTATTTTACCTTTAGCTGTATGTCCCGACTTTGTTGGCACATTTAACAATCCGACAACTCACTTCAGCACCTTCACTCAAATCGTTTATTTTACCTTTAGCTGTATGTCCCTAGTTTGTCGGCACATTTAACAATCCGACAACTCACTTCAGCACCTTCACTCAAATCGTTTATTTTACCTTTAGCTGTATGTCCCGCCTTTGTCGGCACATTTAACAATCCGACAATTCACTTCAGAACTTTCACTCAAATCGTTTATTTTACCTTTAGCTGTATGTCCCGACTTTGTCGGCACATTTAACAATCCGACAACTCACTTCAGCACCTTCACTCAAATCGTTTATTTTACCTTTAGCTGTATGTCCTGACTTTGTCGGCGCATTTAACAATCCCACAACTCACTTCAGCACCTTCACTCAAATCGTTTATTTTACCTTTAGCTGTATGTCCTGACTTTGTCGGCGCATTTAACAATCCCACAACTCACTTCAGCACCTTCACTCAAATCGTTGTTGCTCATTATCCACATGTCCTAAAATATATTACATACCCTAAATTAGATACTGGACACAACAAGATGTACAGTGGTAAAGATTATTTTGATGTGCAGGTGATTCAGTACCAATCAGATAAAACGTTATTGTGGCAAATTGAAACAAACAAAATTTTCCTATTTGTAAAATTACCGTGACTTTCTACTTGAAGTATTATTTAATTGTTATACTTGAAATAGATGTAAATACCGTGCAACGGCCGTATTTCGATAAAAATGGTCGTTTGTAAATTTATAAAATTTACAGGGTAGTAAATGTAAGTAAGAAATTCTGAATTAACGTTGATTAATAAGGTATAGTTTATGAGCTCGTATATTGTGCTTCAACATTTTACGGCCTGTCGTGTAAAACTGTCGTACTCGCCCAATTAAGCCCCGGGTCTTTCGCTTTGACCTCAGGTCAGAAGGGCCATATATCCTTTGATGACATCGTGGGTGTGTAAATTAATCTTTCACAGTTTACACACTGCTTATTTTGGTGTAAAAACTTTTCTATGCGTTTAAGTTTAGGTGTTAGTAGTATACTTTGTCACAACGTCTATTTTTAGTTTCATGTCCAGACAATGATAAGACGTAAATTAGTATATTTTTTGAAGATATCAAAGATTGTAAATTTCTACCATGTAATGAATGGAATGCGGATTCAAATATTGCTCGGAACAAAATTTTATTAAGTGTAGTTACATATCCCGCAGTGAGTATTTTATTTAGTGACTGGCGCGCCAATCTTAAGTTTTAATGGTAGAAGTAATTGTAATTGAGGCTGGTAATATTACCAGTAATCAAATTTTAATATAGGATTTTTGGAAAGAGGGGATCTCCCCCATAATAATGATACCATTTTAAATTTTTTTAAATATTTATTTTGATCTAAATTTGCCTTTGAAAAATGACATGAGTCTTCGTCCGTTTGTCTGCACGTATATAATACATACGTACCTATGAGGATACGCTACAATGTCGCAGTTCTTTACCAATTTTGGTGATTCTTTTTTCTATCTATTGTTTGAATATACTAGAAACTTTTTTTTTTGTTTGACTAAACTAGAAGATTTTCACAATTGTTTTTATCAAATAATTTAATTTTTGTAAAAATATTCTACGGAAACTTCCTTTTTTCGTACTCGGCGATTTATCACTACTACCGTTATTTGCTGATCGGTTTGCACCTTCGCTTTGTTTTTAACTTTTTTTTATTTTTATCATTTTCTTCCAATTATTTATGTCATAAACATTAAAAAACGCGGCATGTGCACTTTTTGATTTACCAACTAGATTTCTGCTACGGTAAATGAACTTTTATCTGCAGTTAATATTGCCAAGTACTGCCAAGGTTCCAGTGTACCTACCTCTAGTGTGTTGTCATAAAGATAATTAACACGGGTCACTACTGTATAGGTCCAGGTCTGAATATTGATAACACTCATATTCCACGATCAAATTATAAATACAAATTCATAAATCTACTCAGCACCAAACTATCTTCCAAACTATGTCTTAGAAAATACACTTTTCAGAAAATTGCACTTTTCACATTCTTTTAAATTCGTAAATAAGAAAGATATTTTAAAAGAAAAAAAGTTGAGCAAATCGCTCTTCTTTTACAATGTCTTTCTGTATTATTTTGTATTGAATTCTTACAATATGCGATTAATAGAAGAAAACACTTTCCCATATAATAACAACAGTTCATTGTTCATATATTCATAGATTTTAATAATGTTTAAAATAATCCTATTTACTCAAAAATCAAATAGTCCGATCAGAAAACTAAGTTAAAAAATAAAGCGTGGATATATATATATATATATATATATATATATATATATATATATATATATATATATATATATTCCTTGACATAAAAAAGTGTCTACATGAAATTGGAAGAAATATATATATATATATATATATATATATATATATATATATATATATATATATATATATATATATATATATATAATTTCTTCCAATTTCATGTAGACACCTTTTGTGTCAAGGAAGAAGACGTCTTTGATCCGGACGATTCGTCTTTTCGTCTTTGACTGTCACGTAAGTAGTCACAAATCAATCTCGCCGAGGCAGTACCCGAAAGTAATTGAGACTATCTTCTCGTCACTTTAATGTCCTCCTAAACGTTTGATTCAAAATCCACTTACGTCGCACCGTTTGCTAGTGAATTATTGTTTTCCGGCTTCGGTACAGTAAGCAACACGAAATTCTATATTATATAGCGACACGTTATATTGTAATGCCGAAAAATTTGAAAAGAAAAAACTAAGGCTGCGTTAACTTATAAAGACCGGTTATGTTTAATTAGGATAGTACAATCGCACAAGGCATAAAATCGTTTTCGCTCCGTTTTTATACATGTAAAACTGTGTCATAATGCAGATTTATGTGAAGACATATTTCTAGTCTGTATTTAAAGTAACTAAATGAATATATATTCAAATGTCAAATTAGAAACTCATTAAAATGTTCTGAAAGTAATAAATGTTGTAGTGACTTAAAAAATTACCCGTTTGGGGGACCAAACAATGTTTTACTCGTGGAGCTACAAAGCCCCTCTAAGAAGAAGTCAAAGCAACTTTCACGGCGGGTAGCGAAAATTATCATTGTTGTCATTTCTTAATACGAAATTCAAATAATTCTTGTCAGTTTTTGTCTTGCTCACGCATTATAATGGAATATTCAAGAGCGAAACAGATGATTATCTTTTCTTCTCCCCGCTGACTTCACTTCCCCTTGAAGCTGCCCTCATAGTAGTGGTATAAATATGACTACTATTGAGCACGCCGTTCGCTGACGAAACTGTCTTGATTCCATGGTTTTATTAAATTATGATCTAAATATTAACATATATAACGTGAGATCCATCTTTTAAAAAAATTATATTATACAAAGGAATGGTTTTAAAGATACTAATCAAAGTAGTTCAGATTATATTTTATGCGCATAAATGGTGTGAGGATAAGTAAAAATCGATATACAAATTTTCCTGAGATTTCTAATTTATATGTGTTTTTTAATATTTCAAGTTTTAAATTGTTGTCTAATAAAATGTAAAATCCAATTGTTTAGCAACGTATTCTGACGTGTAAATAAATATAATTTATATTGCGACCCGCCATAGAAACATATTATTGATACAATACGTATGCACTTGGTCGCATACGTATTGTGTGAACCCTTAATTAACTCAACAAACCCTTTGTACGTCGCAGTCCCCACTTTGAGAACCGACGCCGTAGTAAGGTTTCGCACTCTTCTGTAGAAACCTAAAAACTACAAATCCCACCCGCGCGCTATTAAATCCGCTATGATTCGGTTACGTCTGCTGAAATGAAGGGAAGAGAAAGTGCTGCAGAAAATGATAAATCCTTCACAAATTCGACTCTATAAAGTTTAATTTAATGTGAATTTATTTTCAGTTCATTTTATATATTTCTGTTACGAATATATTTTATAGGCTGTCATTATTTGATATTATTGAACAATTATGAAATAATTTTTATTTCCTAGTACACGGTATTTAATTATCATAATATAATTTATAATGAACAATAAGCAAATACTCATTTAGATTAACTGTGGTGGACATAATACTTATCTAGTCTGACGATTTAGCAGGAAACGAGACGAGCAGCTGCGTCGGACGTAGAGTATCCATTTCCTAAGCCTTGGTTCTCTCTGTATCTCGTCCAAGTATACACCCACGCCGCTTTTGTCTTTTCATTGTAAAAATATATCGAAATTTAAAAAAATGTTTGCGAGAATTTTTATATCGCCTAATTATATTTGTCTCTTATCGTGAACGATTCTACTATCACCGACGCTGTCGCTTATGTAGCAAAACACTTTTGAAAAGGGTTAACATTTTAACCACCACGACTGATACCGTGGTTTCCGGGGGGATCTTATCACCCGTGATGACTGACAAGACCGAATTTTACAAGTTTTGTTGAGAACGACTGACGGTTCCTGTATTTTGACACTAACTGACTTCATATTTAAATGAAACTACGTGATGTAGTATTATTTCTACTTAATTTAAGTTCTTTGCCACGACCTAGGTTTCGTTGTATTACATCTTCAGGTGGATTATTAGCAAAGATGGAAGAAGAAAGAAAGAGAGAAGAAGAATTAACGCCAAATATATTCCATACTAACTAACTTGTTGTAACTGAGTAGCATGATAGAAAATTACAGCTATTGACTATTTTAAAGCATTTAATGAGCTCACAAAAAGCTTTCTAGAAAAAATGGAGGTGCTAAATGGCTCATTGAGCAGGACCAGTCTATAACTCTGTTGGGTGGAAGCGCTTGACAGTGGGTACGGGATACTTTAGAGATCTTCGAAGGTCCCTAAACGCTTGTGTGACATGAGGCGGGACGTTACGGGTCCCTGGAGTGGCCCTAAGACAACCCGGGTGGTGGCTTGGGAATAGCTGTTGACTATTTGTATGTGGCTGACACGTTACTTAATTTATATGTCAGTGACACTAATCGACATATGAAAATATTTTCAGTATTTTCCCTGTATCACATACATGAATGAAATCATTGATTCAATTTTCATACTTTAGAGATCTTCGAAGGTCCCTAAACGCTTGTGTGACATGAGGCGGGACGTTACGGGTCCCTGGAGTGGCCCTAAGACAACCCGGGTGGTGGCTTGGGAATAGCTGTTGACTATTTGTATGTGGCTGACACGTTACTTAATTTATATGTCAGTGACACTAATCGACATATGAAAATATTTTCAGTATTTTCCCTGTATTACATACATGAATGAAATCATTAATTCAATTTTCCGCCGTAGCTCTCAAATTATTAAAATAACTATTTTGGACAAGTCCCCAAAAATATCGAAATTGACAGCTAACTTAAAATGCCTGGATATAATTAAACTTCTTTTAAGCGATATAACTTAATATAATTGCTAACCACAAACAGCGAAATTGTGAAATCCATCCATTCTTGGCTGTCGTTAGCCAGTAAAGTTAAACTGATCAGGAATTTAATTATTAATGACACCCATTGGTACTTAAAGTATAATCTTCAATAGAAACAATATTACTCTGCTGAAATCCATATACGATCCACACGTTGACAATACGCAAGATACAAGTAAATATGATATCTCAACACTTGCCGTCGAACCGTCTTGAAGCGTTGGTTATGGTCGACAAAGCCCCGGAAAACGTCCAAGGTTATATCTTAAGGCCATTTCAAGTCACATACGCAGTTCCAACCTCCGGTATAATTTTATTAATTGCTTGAAACTTGGTCTCCTTTGACAAGTTTCATGCAAAAATTCATTTCCTTCCACTCGTTAAATTCAAATATGCAATTATATTCAAATGATGATTATGGAATCAAAACTTTAAGTATATTATTAAAGAGATATTATAAAATCAAATAATAACTTGTCTTGCGGTATATAATCTGGTCCAGATAATTGATTTGAGACAATTGATTGAACTCATAGGATTACGTAATACGCATACAGTTTTCCCATTAATATTTTAATGTTCGAATGAGAGAAGTAGTATCTTCTGATATACTGCCTGTAATATAATCGGGAAAAGTTTATTGTACTTTTTCTTTTTGCTAAGTATATTGATTTCCATCTATTATGCGTTCGGCTATTTTTTCTTCGAGCATCATATTGACGTTTGCCTGTCACCTCCTGTCCTGTCCTGTCTTGCGGTATATAATCTGGTCCTGATAATTGATTTGAGACAATTGATTGAACTCATATGATTACGTAATACGCATACAGTTTTCCCATTAATATTTTAATGTTCGAATGAGAGAAGTAGTATCTTCTGATATACTGCCTGTAATATAATCGGGAAAAGTTTATTGTACTTTTTCTTTTTGCTAAGTATATTGATTTCCATCTATTATGCGTTCGGCTATTTTTTCTTCGAGCATCATATTGACGTTTGCCTGTCACCTCCTGTCCTGTCCTGTCTTGCGGTATATAATCTGGTCCTGATAATTGATTTGAGACAATTGATTGAACTCATATGATTACGTAATACGCATACAGTTTTCCCATTAATATTTTAATGCTCGCATGAGAGAAGTAGTATCTTCTGATATACCGCCTGTAATATAATCGGGAAGAGTTTATTGTACTTTTTCTTTTTGTTAAGTATATTGATTTCCATCTATTATACGTTCGGCTATTTTTCTTTCGAGCATCATATTGACGTTTGCCTGTCACACGCAAAACACCTGGCTTTCATAGGTGATGTTCGTCCGTTGGCGTGCGTTGCGGTATTGTTAGATTGGCCGGCGCGTTGGCTGCGTCACTCGAGTCACGTGTGTGGCCCAGTTAGATCTCAAATAATTATATGCTGCCACGGAGACATCCCTGACCTTGGTGTCGTTTTTAGCGGCTGTCGATATTAGTTTCGCCAATGTCGCGAACGAGATCTGTTCACACTGTCAGAACACAGTGATAGTCAAACTGCAACTTAGTTCTGCGGTCAGCCTTTTATTCTTTTGTTGTTTCGTAAATGATCTTGGGCGGCTTATTTAAATTACTTATCTGGTATTGAAAGTATTTGTAAACGGATCGAAATAGTTGCTATAAATAAAATAATGTAGTATAAAAATAAACTATAGTTTTAACATTTGTTAAAACTGTACCGTACACTATCAACGTATCTCCAACCGGGGTAATAAATGGAAATAATATATATATATATATATATATATATATATATATATATATATGTATATGTGTATATGTATATATGTATATATATATATATTTTTATATATATATATATATATATATATATATATATATATATATATATATATACAGTCCTTGGATTGTCCTCGTTGCTATTAACTGTGTTTATTTATTTATGGACTATAATGTATCTTATTGATACATATGATGGACTGATATGAGACGGGTCCCCGCGGTGTGCCGCGCAGTCAAAGGCCGTATACTTTGTGATCAACACAACAAACCACGGTGACGACAGTGTTGCTTTCTGTTAAAATATTTGATATTATTTTACCCAAGATCTTTAATGTTGAAGATCATCTTTATATTAAAGAATATTTAACGAAAGGGAAAAATAAAGACCTATTTTCCTTATTATTGTTTCCATGGAAACAATATTGCTTCTTAGTCTTCAATCTTATTGCGTTTATTTATAGGACAAAGCGGTTACTGCTCGCAAACCAATCAATATTTTATGTACGTTTATTTTATTAACATTTCTAGTCTCGTCTTAAAGATAAACTTTCTCTAAATCTAGCTTCGGCATTCTTAGCTTAAAGTCAATAAAAAGCTTTCATTTATTAACGTAGCTTGAAATTAAAAAAAATATGCTTTATATTGTATTGTTTTCACAGTCATTATAAACTCGCGAAAGAAGTCAAAGTGCTGGTTTATGAACCACAACAACCCATGTATTTATATGTCCTAATTTTTTAACATGATTTTTCCTGGGTCATAAACGAATCAAGTGGGTATACCAATAGATCAAAGCTTAGATATAAAAACTATTATATTTATTTTAGAAAAGATAGGAATTTGTGGTATTGTTAGTGCGTGGTGTCATGTAGTAAAATCCTCGCAGCCTCTGAAAAGGTTTGAAACAAGGTTTCATGATTGCAAATACGTTTGAAATATGACGAAGGCGAGATATGCGTCGTTTATTTTGACCCAACTCTGTTACTTGAAAAGCTTATTTTAAATACATAGACAGAATCTATTATTTTAAACATTCTGGGAATTTTGGAAAGCAGATTATTAAATAAGTGTTACTTAAACAGTAAGTGTGGTAATCAAACCGATAAACATGCTGTAAACGCGATGGACCGCTTCATATTTAGTTGAAGTAAAATTGCCCGCTTAGGTTATCCAATCGTAACATAATAAATGTTAGTAATGGCCTATTATGATTGCCAGTGTTATTTTTTCAATTTTTATGTCTCAATTTCGAAAGGTATCAAGTTTCTACAGATGGCATTTTAATAAAAATATGTACAGAAATATTTGCTTTTCCTTAATTTAACTTGATTTTAATACAAAAAAGTACGCAGCATTTCGCTACACGTCGAACAGAAGACATTTTATTTGGACCAAAAGTTAAGTGAAAGGAAGTGGATAAGAGCCTTGGGTCTCGATTTCGAAACTCGCCGCGAGCGAGATCGACTATCTCTGTTCTTTCAAGTAGTTTAGCAACAAATAAAAGAGAGACGCCCCGCGACAGAGTGCCCTGCGCGTATTGTTCGGGCAGTTTGTGCGGTGCGGCGCTGCGGCCGGCGCATTCCTCGGCGGGCCTATATATAGCGAGGCGGCGGCGGCGCTCCCAACCACACGGCCATTGCCACCGCACTCCTGTCGCCCGCTCGATGATGGACTCGAGGACAGCCGGCCAATTGATCGCACGGTGGTTGATGGATCCGATCTTAACGTCGGATAATGGTTTTGCGGAGAAGTGAATCACCCGAAAAGATTAATGATAAAATGTTAACCATTATTTGCCGATATCGAGTTGCGTTGAGTCTACTAAGCGAAGCCTTAACGTGTTGCAATCTTCAAGCCTTAGCTTTTTCATGAAAAATATAAGTTTTTTAAATGGGTGGTTTTTTTTCGTGAAAGTCTGATTCGGAATATGATTATTTTATTTTTTTATTGCATTATTTATAATAGAATCGTCCGTTTGTTCGTTTGCCCATTGCTCATGTGTCCATCACAGCATAAACAGAATTTTTAAAAATTCGATTACTTAATTTGCCCTCCTAAAATGTTGAGCACTTTCGGAGAAAAAACGACCGTGACGGACACACGGAGATATATATATACAAGTAAATGATCTTCTAAGGATTTTCTTTTCCTTTTGAGATACGGATCACTAAAAATATGATAAAATGAAAGAAAAATTGAGGAAATGTCCCCTTGTTTTTAATAAAAATACCTAACCATACATTGGTTACAGAAAACTATAACATTCGCTAATGTATTAGGATTTCAAATGTAACATGTACTATTCAATAATCTATTGGCTATAATCGTAATCTTGCAAGAGTTTCTTCTTTGTTTTAAAAGAGAGTGAGAACGTTATATCTTAAACAAACTAAAGTCTCTTCACATTACTAGCAATTTTAAATACCGGACAATACGGTACACAATTGTTTTTTTTTTATAAAAAAAGAAACAATTCGAATTTCAAAGTATTAAAAATTACCTGTTTAGCTATGTATTCGTAATTTTGCAAGCGCTACTTCTTCATTTTAAAAGAAGGGAGTGAGAACATTATATCTTCAAGACATTGAAGTCTCTTCTTTTTACTATAGATTTAAATACCGAGAAATACGTTAACCATTTGTTTTTTTGTAAAAAATAAACTGATTCTAATTTAAAGTATTAAAAATGACTTGTTTGCCATATAACCATAGTTTTGCAAGAGCTATTTCTTCATTTTGAAAGAAGGGAGTGAGAACGTTATATCTTCAACAAATTGAAGTCTCTTCTCATTACTACAGGTTTTAATACCAAGAAATACGTTGCACAGTTGTTTTTTTGTAAAAAAATAAACTAATTCGAATTTCAAGGTATTAAAAATAACCTGTTTTGCGCTTTTGCTTTGGCGACATGCTGTACAACAAATCGGTTGGCAAACGCCGTTATCACCACACATACACGTTAAACACTTGCACGCGATGCGGTGTGCCCGGCGCACGAATCCTTACGTAAATATAACGTGCAGTTTAGGGTTGTCGACAAATTATTTTGGTTGTCGCTTTTCAGATCTGCGGGATTTGTTCCTGCACAACGAAACTATCGCAATACATACCTATTAATGATGTTAACTTTTTTTTGTCGTATTCAACAAAAACGTTCAGAGTTTTCAATTGGTAACTTGCTTCTTTGGGGCGTATTTCTTCTTGATGTATGTATTTCTTTTTTTTTTTTGAATTACGCACAAAGCATTCCCTAACTGTAAGTTAGATAAGGATGTTTTAGAAAATAATAATGCAATGCACAGGGGCGTACTCCTTATTGAGTTTCGAATATTGAGCGATACGAATGATATTTCAAGGAAACAAAAATCGATTTTACTGGTAATTCAGTATTTTTTGGTTTTTCTTTTCATGAAAGGTGTTTTATGATAACAAAATCTTTAAATGTATGGTTGATAACATAATTATGATTGATAACATATTAAAAGTGTTAAAAATAAAAAATATTTTCCTATTAAAAAATAAATTATTTCTTTTTAATAAAGGCCCAAATCAAAAAATATGTATATATACAAACATATATATATATATATATATATATATATATATATATATATATATATATATATATATATATAGAAAAGAAGTTAACGTTACTTCAGTTAGGTACATTGTAAAGTTCCCAAGTTAATTTCTTGTAATCATATTAAAAATAAAAAATATATGTAATTTAAAAAAACAGTTTTGATTTTAGCAACTCTGACGTCAAATTAAATGATTTAAAAGGGAAAGAACACCAGAAAGTGTTGATAACAAAATAAGGTGTGTCTTACGTCTTTCGTGTAACTACGCCGAATTCTTTAAGCCGAGGTTATTGCTACAGGGGCAGTATTTTGCAGTCATTATACAACATAGTGCAAAGTTGTATATAATTGAGAAGCACAAAGACAAACCATACTAAAATTAAAAACCGAATATCAATTCTGACAACCGACGTGTATCAATAAATATCTGTAGCCCAATTTCAGTCACATATTCAGAATATCTGATACAACATAGTACAATTTTGTATATAATTGGGAAGTACAAAGACGAACAATACTAAAATTAAAAACCGGATACCAATTTTGGCAACCGACGTGTATCAATAAGTATCTGTAGCCCAATTTCAGTCACATATCCAGAATATCTGATACACCATAGTAGACATTTGTATATAATTAGGAAGTACAAAGACGAACAATACTAAAATTAAAAACCGGATACCAATTTTGTCAACCGATGTGTATCAATAAGTATCTGTAGCTCAATTTCAGTCACATATTCAGAATATATAATATAACATTGTACAAGTGTGTATATAATTAGGAAGTACAAAGACAAACAATACTAAAATTAAAAACCGAATATCAATTCTGACAACCGACGTGTATCAATAAGTATCTGTAGGCCAATTTCAGTCACATATTCAGAATATCTGATACAACATAGTACAAATTTGTATATAATTAGGAAGTACAAAGACAAACAATACTAAAATTAAAAACCGAATATCAATTCTGACAACCGACGTGTATCAATAAGTATCTGTAGGCCAATTTCAGTCACATATTCAGAATATCTGATACAATAGTACAAATTTGTATATAATTGGGAAGTACAAAGACGAACAATACCAAAATTAAAAACCGGATACCTATTTTGGCAACCGACGTGTATCAAGAAGTATCTGTAGCCCAATTTCAGTACATATTCAGAATATCTGATACAATATAGTACAAATTTATATATAATTGGGAAGTACAAATACAAACAATACTAAAATTAAAAACCGAATATGAATTTTGACAACCGATGTGAATCAATAAATATCTGTAGCCCAATTTCAGTCACATATTCAGAATATCTGATACAACATAGTACAAATTTGTATATAATTAGGAAGTACAAAGACAAACGATTCTAAAATTAAAAACCGAATATCAATTTTGATAACCGACGTGTATCAATAAGTATCTGTAGCCTGATTTCAGTCACATATACAGAATATCTGATAAAACAGTACAAATTTGTATATAATTGGGAAGTACAAAGACAAACAATACTAAAATTAAAAACCGAATATCAATTCTGACAACCGACGAGTATCAATAAATATCTGTAGCCCAATTTCAGTCACATATCCAGAATATCTGATACAATAGTACAAATTTGTATACAATTGGGAAGTACAAAGACAAACAATAGTAAAATTAAAAACCGGATACCAATTTTGACAACCGACGTGTATCAATAAGTATCTGTAACCCAATTTCAGTACATATTCAGAATATCTGATACAATATAGTACAAATTTATATATAATTTGGAAGTACAAATACAAACAACACTAAAATTGAAAACCGAATATCAATTTTGACAACCGATGTGAATCAATAAGTATCTGTAGCCCAATTTCAGTCACATATTCAGAATATCTGATACAACATAGTACAAATTTGTATATAATTAGGAAGTACAAAGACAAACGATTCTAAAATTAAAAACCGAATATCAATTTTGATAACCGACGTGTATCAATAAGTATCTGTAGCCTGATTTCAGTCACATATACAGAATATCTGATACAATAGTACAAATTTGTATATAATTGGGAAGTACAAAGACAAACAATAGTAAAATTAAAAACCGGATACCAATTTTGACAACCGACGTGTATCAATAAGTATCTGTAACCCAATTTCAGTACATATTCAGAATATCTGATACAATATAGTACAAATTTATATATAATTTGGAAGTACAAATACAAACAACACTAAAATTGAAAACCGAATATCAATTTTGACAACCGATGTGAATCAATAAATATCTGTAGCCCAATTTCAGTCACATATTCAGAATATCTGATACAACATAGTACAAATTTGTATATAATTAGGAAGTACAAAGACAAACGATTCTAAAATTAAAAACCGAATATCAATTTTGATAACCGACGTGTATCAATAAGTATCTGTAGCCTGATTTCAGTCACAAATACAGAATATCTGATGATAATGTCAAATCCTTTCTTTCAATCTATTGAATATAGCTACATATAGCCGACTTCATAACATTAAAACTAAATTACTAGCAATACACATTGGAGATTTCTCACTACAAGAAATATTCTTTCGACGATACTATCATAATATATTTTTACTGGACAGCCGGTACAGCAGCGCCAAAAATTTGTCCGCCGTTGCCTGACGAAATATTTTAATGTTTAATTATAGAACCACGTCTTTCCCACAATCCCGTTTCTTTCCATTCATAAAATACTCGTCAGCGACTGATTCACCGTTTGGCTGTTTCATACTCGCGAAGATATTTACGTGTACTTTAAGTCCGTTTTTGTGGTGGATGTCAATTCCTTTCGTTGATATATCTGCTGAGTGAAGTTGGAGCTTTTTACTCCCTTATGAGTATAATTTGAAGTCAACAACCTATGGGCTACTCGGGTCACAACCAGCAGCGCAACTATTTATATTTAACATCGAAATAGATAATTATAGACACACAGTGAAAGGACATGCGACCGTTTGTTCGCTGGATGGCGGAGAATTTCTTGGCCGTGGCTTTTAAACAATAAAGGAACGCAACGAATTGGTTTTTGCCACAATTAGGAAATAGAATGAGAAACTACGTGGAAATTTCTGAGAGGTGAAATATTTTTGGTCAACCAACGTTATTTTCCTATTTAAGTTAAAACGAAATCTTTGATTTTTTACTTTTGCTTACACCATAACTCTTCATCATACATCAAAACAAGAACATTTGAATGAAATTAAGTTTCACTCTTCATATCGTGCCCAGTTAACGGATTAACTCAAAACGTTGTTTACGTGTAATCACACTACAAAAAAAAGTAGAAAAGTAGCGAATAATATAAAATATATAGACCCTAAATAATTATTGTTCGTGAATCTCAATCAATCAATAGTAATAAAACATGAATTTGTACTCTTGCGTACCTGAAAGCACAAAAATTCACAAAACTTAAGAATAAGAGGTTATCAAGAAACATAATTTTTTTAAAAATGTTTAAATCGAAAGCAACTTCCATCGGGATTGAAGGGTATCTGCCTTTCAACCATATCTGATGCCATGCAAGATCTGAAGTATGCAAATAAAAATAATAACCATAAAAATATTGAACTTTCTGACTTAAAAGTACCTCTTTCAAGACATTAGACCGGTCAATTCAGGAGGGCTGCAAGAAAATTTGTCACTCTTTGAGCGCTTATACCTTCAAAACTGAAAATAAAAATATAGCATTAAAAATATAGTACAGTCCAATATATAGTGCAACTACTACTTAATGGTGTAAGCAGGCAAAAACTTCAACTCTTTTTAAAAGGTTTGCAGTAACGGCATAGTTCTATGTTAAAAGTTGCGGCACAATTGCTATATATACAAGTATATACAAGTGCCCCTTTTCCATTTTTCTTTTTAATATTCTCTTTAACACAATGACATAAGGGCGTCATACGGAGCCCATATGACTGTTTTCGTTTCGATTATACTGTTGACTAGAATGCATCAAATTAAAAAGATACCCTTGATGTCATCATCGTAACAGAAGCAATATCGCATGACAATTTCCAGTACCATCTGTCTTTAACAGGTTTCAATGATATCGAAATATGAGACAGTCATGGATGAGTAATCGTTTAACCCTTAACAGTGCATAGAGGAAATATCATCGCGCTTTCATGAATCAAATTAAACGTATGATATAATAGATTTAGCATGAAATATTAGATAATCACGAGAGTAACTTTATTTAAATATTTCTCTTCGTGCATATGTTACCACAACATAAAAGCATAGTTAGTTTAAAGTAGTTTCTCTATATCCATAATGTTTGATTCTGAAATATTTTTAAGTATGTAAAAGGATAACTTTAATATAGCCACTTGGAGGAAGTTACAAGCAACATAAAATTAGCATTCGCTCCTGGTGTTAGATTCCTTCGCCCTCCTCGGTTTTACGACATGTAATGGGTCTTTGAAAACGAGTATCACGATTTACGGTTATGCGAGTTGCGTGTCCTAAGATTAATGGTTACGGTTTCGAGTAGATTTTAATTAGTCACACGAACTTAAATCGGCATTAACGCATTACGAATTTTGTTTTTAGTCTTTTGAATAGACAAGAGTTTTTGAATGTTATCTTTAATTATGTAGTATTAACAATTATTATTAACTTCTATCTAAAAGGATTTAAGAAATTTAATTTTCCAATTTGGAAAAAATCACAGTAGGGAAATAGAATCAATTATTTGTTCCAATTACGTTGACTTAAAAGAAAGCCTATGTCGCACTGTATTTTTATATTATCGGCTATTGTATTGACTCCGCGTGTCGCTAACGAAGTATTTCATAAAAAAACTTAAATGATACGTACAATGTATGTTTGAACGGATGAACGTACGTTATTATGACAAATTTGAAAATTCCAAAAAAATAAAGTAAGAAAACAAATCTGAGAAGCCGTGCCTTATCCAAGTTGTAACCGTGTTAATTTTTAACGGGTATTATGTTATCATTAATACGTTAATGAGGACTACATTTACCTAATTCGCTGTAAACTGTTCTAATGTTCTTTTTATTTAATGAAGCATTATATTGAAAGAATTAAATAAAACATTAATTTAAACGATTCTGCCAACCATTGCATTAATTAACTTAATTTAAAAGATCTGAAAGCAGAAAGGCGTCTAACACAAACGGACGCTTGAGCGTAAATAAACACAAACCTTTGTTAGAATCCACTTCTGGCTC
Organism: Druceiella hillmani; assembly: GCA_039881145.1. Taxonomy (NCBI): domain Eukaryota; kingdom Metazoa; phylum Arthropoda; class Insecta; order Lepidoptera; family Hepialidae; genus Druceiella; species Druceiella hillmani. Next base: position 28,482,311 of record JAYKKI010000014.1, read on the forward strand.
AGTATAGAATAAATATTCGGATCTTCCTCTAAAATATTCGGATATATTAATTCAAGATACTCGATAAAATGAGTTCTGAAATTCTATAAAATACTATACAGAATAGCAGAACGTTTTGAATATCCAATTTGTAATATTGACTTTTTTTCGAATGTCAAGCAGAATTCTGGTATTCTCTAGAGAATATTTGAAGAAAATGTACCCTTGTTAAAAAGCTCACTTCTTGCTGAATGTAGAGAAAATAATATTTTATTTTCTCGATTGTTCGAATATGCTCAAAAAAGACACTCGATGAAGTAAGTTTTTAAATTCTGTATTGCTGTGTATGTAGAATGGTGGAACATTCTGATTATTACAATTTATAATATTGAATTTTCCGGAATGTCAACGCTATAGAATTCTAGCATATATTTCTAGAAAATATTTGACAGAAAATGAGTTTACAAGAATCAGATACATAACTCATGCTGACAGGTCAGCGACCCACGGTTTATATTTGCTGAACGCGAGGCCAAACACACCCGATACAACTGTGGCGCAGCACGCCATGCGTTTGGGTGTTTTATATTTGAAATATTATCATTTAAAGTTGGTGTGGCAAATTTTATGTGGACAAAACATTATAACTATTAACTAGCTAATTAAAAAGTCGACTGTTTCCTCAATTTTAGTTGCGAGTTTTCAGAAACTTCTTTTCTAAAAAACCTTCATTCCGAATTGAATTAAAAATTTTCTTCTGGAATAACAATTCAAATAGCTGAAGTCTCTTACGTTTTGCCAAAATAAAATAGATGTGTTACAAACACATAGAAATCAAACGAGATAAAACAAAAAATACATAGAAATCAAACGATGTACTCTCGTGATTTTAGCGTGTAAACAGTAATTAACAGAATACGAGTTACAGTAATATCCAGATCACCGAAATTTATTCATAAAATAAGGAATTTTAATATAACTGTTAAGTTATATTAAAATTTCTTATTTAATTAATATTGTACATACAATTGTATGTACTACTGTTTACTACTGTCATTTATGTTAAAAGATATCTTGAACTTTTGTTATGCGAATTTTACTCGTTTTCTTAATTAATATAATTAAAGGTACATAGTATTTTTATTGAACCTTTTATAAATATTGAGATTATTTTTCATTATGTATATACGTAGTAAAAGTAAAAAGTAATCTTTCAAAGACAGATAATTTGTTTGCATTATCCCTTTAATTTATTACTGCAAATTGATCGAAATTAATTTTACATTGAAGTATTCCCTAGATATCGATATTCTAATTATTATCAGATTATAGAAGTGCTTTGGGGACGCGTAGTTCGCAAAATGAACTCCGTTGTAAATAATGACATTTCGAATGTGTTTAAAAAACCTTTCTAATGTCATCAGGTTCTAAAGGTCCGCAAGAAAGAAAGGTGGCTTAGATCAGTTATCATTAACGTGTTTTAAATTGTTTTCCACAACCGAATCCTGTGATGAATCATCCACTAAACTTTTTTGATTTACAATATTACTTTAGATTTCGTAACCAAAATAAAACTTACATAATTTTATTTTTCATAGAAAATATTAAATATATACAAAAAATTTTAATTAGAGTACTTTTATCGAAGCAATATTTTCTCAAATTTACCTTACAAATACACCATAAAAATATTAGAAGAAAACATGGATACATTTTATCTATTTTTTTTGTTTTTACAAATACACATTTTTTAAACTTTACATGAAAAAATGTTTTATTATATTTTATTGTTTTCTTACAAAGATAATAAATGACTTCCTCAACAATTAAAAGAAACGTTCAAAATTGAAGAAAATCTTATATTTATACGTACTATTTCCAATCCGCGACTTGGTCCAAGTAAAAATGTTATATTTACTATTCTATAGGTGGTCACAATTATTAGAATCGTTTAATGAAAATACAATAGTACCAATCGGAAATTGGGCGCGGCGGAAATGCTCACTAAGTAAAGATATCCGCCAAAGACGTATGCCCTCACGTGTGTGCCATATTAAAAAGTTTTATTTTTGGCTGTGGTTAGAAAAGGTAGATATTTTTGTATTCTATTCGCCAATGCGTTGATACCCATATTAAGGGGAATAAAAAAATAATCCCGAAAAAAAAAAATAATTTTGGAGCGTTTTACTAAAATCAGTTGGCAGTTTACTTAAAATCAGTTTAGCGTCACGTTTTATTAAAATCAGTTTGGTTGTTTACCTGTGAAGACGACATGTATATATATATATATATATATATATATATATATATATATATATATATATATATATATATATATAATGTGTGTGTGGCTTGGGGAGATTATAACCTAACAAGCAATAACTTCTCTGTGTGCCAAGTATGTAAGTAATAAAATCAACTACCTCCCTTGTCTCACTCGTCTCTCGTAATGAACTCTTTATTGTTCTACTCTAGTAGGAATATGTTTTGCAGCCAAAAACGAACCACAATCATATTAGGATTAAAACGGGAAAGATTACTTGTTTGTACGCACTAATCTCTGGACCATATGTCCGTTTTCAAACTGTCTGTATTTGAAAGCCCATAATTTGAGGAGAATTATAGGCTATATGTCATCACGCTACGATTCATATGGGTAAAGCAGTGATAAGAAAATATAATAGAAGTCGAGGAACACTGCTTAAGCGGTACGAAGTTGATTGAGACTAACTTATTTATTGACTCATGACCCCGAGGATTTCCGCTGATATACCACAGACCCAGACGACCTATATAGTTTGGCGAACGAAACGGAGCCATTAATGGTTAGCATGTTGGCACGGTACGACAGAGACGCAGATTCAATTCCCATTGGCCGATCGATTTTTTGTGTGGTCTACAATAGTGGTTATAGTGATGTTATTTTTAAAAAATAGTGGGCGAAATCACGGACGTTGATAGTAAATTATAAGATGAATAATATATTAGTTAAAGAAAGTAAATAATTTGATTTCATAATGAAGGTGAGTAAATCAAATAACCCGATAGGACACATTTGTATACTTCCCTGTGTGCAAGTATACAAATGTGTCCTATCGAGTAGAACACGAACGCAAGGGAGGGTGGGGGAGATTGTACACTAGCGTTTTCTACATTTAGATAAATACAAAAGATACATACAAAGAGTGCTAAACACTTCCACAAATAGCATTGTGTAATAAAATTTTGGTTATTTTTTTCTTGAAAATGGCAAAGCAGATCTACGTAATCTGAAGATTTTAGAAAACCGTAAAGGTTCTTTTTGGTTAATGCATGTAACAATGTTAATATAAACAATATATTAATTAAAACGAATGTCATTATCGTAAAATGTATTTTACCTTTAGCCGAATAGTTGAAGGTAATATTTACTTCCACTGAATTCACGAAGGCATTAAAGGAAAGTTTAATTAAATTTAACCAGCCCCTACGAATGCTTTCAAAAACGTTGAGCGAGAATTTCTTAATAAATTCCTAATTACTTAATTTCATTTTAATGTTATTACAATGCGTCTGTGTATAAAAAACACATTACTTTTTATTGTAATGAATTATACTAATTTTATACAGCGGGTACTTTTGTTGGTTTTTGAGCTTTTCCCACGGATAGCGGCTTATCCAATTCACACGAAACTTTTACCATCTTAGAGTTTATAGTGTCGAGATGAACATTGCGTATATAATATCTTAAAATGAGTGGGTGGTGCAATAGTAATTTAAGTAACGGGAGCTGAAATGCACTTAAATGCATGTTTATGTTAAACTATTGAACCGTTATAACTACATTAAACTAAAGTATGAGGATATTGCAGACAGTTTGGAAAACTATGAAATGGTCCAGGTTATGTATGGCTAATTATAATTATAGATTATTCTTTATATTAACGTTTTATGTTATCAGATTTCACCGTTACCTACTCTGCAGAACAAATAACTAAACCATCGAATGTGCTATTTCAATGGTTACATCACTAGGTAGCCCCCCAATGTATAATTTTAAAGCATTTTAATATTTAGTTTTGGGCCAAGGAACCACATATAATGTGTGAATTTCAAGTCTCTATCTTATATGTTTAAAAGGTAGAAACTTCTTACAGACAGTCACAAAGCAGACAGCCGTATTTGCCACAACAGGTTTAGATTCTTCCGATGCAGAATCCTAAAAATTGTATTTCTTCCCAATCCGTATCTATACGTACATTTCTGTTATCATGCACCACTACATTCAAGGCTTATTCGATATAGTCGTGTGCTTTTGATCTGTTTTTAGGATATACGTATTGAAATTTCAAGTCATTGAAGCGTTCGTTTTCGACAAAAAGTCACGTTTCCGCCTGTTAGTCGAATCATGTACGTGACTCCGCGCGGACGTTAAATTTGCACTTAATACACTTTAATTAGACTTTGTAAATTAAAATATTTTGTTATCGTCCTCAATTTGTTTTGAGCAAGTGAAGTGGCTCATACAGTAAATTACTTTTCTTCAATAATATCCAAAATAAACATAAGTGCGTATATTTTGGAATTGAAACGAGAAAGACGTCAGTAATGGCGAATTTAGTAATGTTTTATATATTTATAAACATACACTACAGTTTTATGTTATTATCCACGCTCCATGTCATGTCGAAAATAATGCGATCATTAATCAATCTAAACAACAATTTAACAACTTACACAAGTCAAATTAAATTCTAAAACTTTCCGTACCGCGGTTTAGAAACTAGATCTAATCTAGGTATTATTATATAGCATTTAAACCTAGTTTAATGAGCATATTTATTTAAGTCATTTAGAATTTAACTTAACTTAAAGCAAAGCTATCAGTAGACTTGTTTTATGGTATTGAAGCCGAGAAATATAATGTTGGTAAATAATATTTAATTTAATTCTGGTTCCATCGACCACGAGCAACTCATACATTCCATCAGACATGTATATAACACTAATAAGCGGGTTTGTCTGTAAACTTGAGTTTTGATATGTTTTTCCTTCCTTTTAAGATTATAATGTAAAGATGGCGTCTTCCGTCTCCTTGACGTGCTCCTTTTTAAATGTTTATCGGGAAATTAAACATCTCGGTGTTTTCCATTGTAATATTGTTGTGCGTCAAACATCTCTACCACAGCTATTTGACTGCTTAATGTGAACTTTAACATTTGACTTGACATTCATTTATATAAAAAATGAAAGGGCAGCAGTGATGTTGGAAAAGTTTGTCGGTATATTACCATTTATCTCCCACTGCTTGCTGCCATAGAAATACAGTTTGTTTTTTTTAACTTGTCGCAATTTGCGACGAAACTCTCTTCGAATAACTCTCCCATTTAGTCAATGATATATTACTCTACCAACCAATTTATACCAACCTCCCTTGCACATCTCATACCTCAATGACATATGTATTTTAGGACGTGTATTTTAGGAGAATTACACTATTTGAAAAGAAATACTAACTTTCGACCGCGGCTTCACCTGCTTGGTATTAGGAAAATATAATTTTTTGAAGTTATATTCCTTTAGGCGCGTTATGAAAAATTGATAAGAGTGAAATATCACGATGCGCACATACGCACCCACGTTGCAACAAACATCGACAGGGTGAATTTGCTCACTTGACATATATTTACATGCGTGTAGTGACTGATACTATATTCATGATAGTCCTTAGTAATTTAAATTTAATAGTAATTCATTTATTTATTATATATATTTGTGGTAGAAATAGTGCTTAATAAGCTTTTTAAAATATGTTTTAAGTGTATTTCTCTAAGTGACGTTTAGTTAGGGTATGTATTTATTTATATTATAAATTATTATTTTATTATTTACTAAATACTTAAAAATAATAAATTACAATAAATTTTCGGTATATTCATTTATTTTTATTATTAATCAAACTTTATTTATATTGTTTTTGTAAATTTAATAAAATAATTTGAAACAATTTTAAAATTAATTTGATTAATTTATTAAAAAAATTTAAATAAAATAAAACAATATTAATAATATAATAATAATGTTTAATTAATATTTTATTATCATTAATTATTTGCTTGCTAAATAAAATTATTTTTGCATTATGCCCAAGAAGTGTTAGTTCTAACGCACGTACATAGGCAGACACAACTTTTTTTTTCAAAATAACTAGTTAATATTATTATTTACCAATAGTGAAATTTTTCAACATAAGGATTCATATGTTTTCAGACTAAACATTCACGAATACGATGCGCAGAATTAATACTATATACAGCAATAATACTTTTATTTATACTATATACAGCAATAACACTTTCATTTATACTATATACAGCATTAACACGTTTATTTATACTATGTACAGCAATAATACTTTTTCATTGAATCGTTTATCGTGTGTTACCTATTGACGAAAGGTTGTATAAAGTCGTCACGAACTTGTAGTTTTTGTAGGGCATTCAGTGTTCGTGCGCTAGTTATTTATCTAGCATTTATATTCACTGCTGTGAACCTGTAAACTATACCAGAATTACATATCCTATCTTTTAATCCAGGATGTAAGGAAAATTTCATTGAAATCCGTTGGACCATAAAAGCGTGAAAAAAGCATTGACAATAGCAACTTTTCCAAACATTCGAAGCTCAACTCCTTTCTGCCTATTTCTGTATACCGATACTTAAAAAAACAAGCCTTTATAAATCTAGAATTAAATCGAAAATTAATATTTATAAATACATATAATATATATTCTACCCTAGTCAGTGGTTTAAAAGTTTATATGACAAACATTTAACAGCTTGGCTTCAGGTCCTGAGCCAAAATCGTTTAATTAACGTCTACATACAAGCAATAGGAAACCTTGTCATCAAATACCCATTAACGTCTTATAAATATATATATATATATTTATTTATTTTCACTCTCAAAAAGCATTCGAAACTCGAACATGGTCAAACAGAATGTGGAAAAAAATTACTTATGAATAGGTTATTAAAATTATATTATCATTTGGGTGATGTCAGCTTTATTGTGTACTTAACAATTACAACCTACATTCATTATGAACCGCCCAGTATTTACTATCGATTAACTAATTGGGCCTTGCACGATGTTGGTAAGCCTCAACAAAAGGCGAAGTAAAGCGACGTGATGTCCGATCAACTGATCGAAGCCTTGAATGGTGTCCCCGTTGTAATTAGATATTGTAATAAGTTCACATAGGCCTCGTTGAGAATCGACATACGTCGTCGTATGCTGGATCGGATTACTAAAGCCTTATTCCGTAATAGTGCTGTGTGGAACAGTGGTATGGATGGCGATGAAACATGTGAGCCATGTACACGTGAACCAACAAATAATTATATTAATATGTTGAAATAATAATTATATACCTACAGGTTTATATACAGTATTTTGTCAAATATGGTAGTCCCACGAATATTCTATTTGAATAAAAGATTTAAATAAACAGTATGAAAGTAAAAAAGAGAGATGGAAATAATAATTATGTACCTACAGGTTTATATACAGTCTTTTCCCAAATATGGTAGCCTAACTACTATTTTATTTGAGCAAAAAAATTAAATAAACAGTATGAAAGTAAAAAAAAGATAGATGCAAAGTTTTCCTGCCATTTTTTGGAACATGAAAAAGTGTTTCGCCGTTTGGAAACTCGTTTATTGCCAGCACCGTAGTCACTGATGTTATGAAAATTCTTAACGGAATCCTGATTTTCATATTACGATCACTTTAATTGTAATCGTTTTAAACCTCTCGGAGGATGCGAAGCACGGTATGCTTTCGATTTTTTGCATCAGCCGCACAAGCTATTTGTCGTAAAAAAATGGCTTCAAAATACGGTGCGATATAATTTCAAATAAAACCAGATGAAAATTTATAAATTGCTTGAATCGAGATGATTCGACGTATCTGCTGTTTAAAGTTTAAAGTCCTCATATGTTGTTTACCTTTTGCATCCTTGCATTTTTCAGGCCGGAAATGTCTGTTTTTATAGAAGCGATTTAAATTTGTTAAATTACGTGCTTTGACAATGATTGCTTTGATGTTTTCAATTATGACTTGGTTTCCTTTATATTTTATTAGGAAACAGAATGACATATTTTACAGTAAATAGTTTAAGACTCTTTTCGGAGTTTGTTGGAGTTGGTAATTGAAAGCCCTAAAACATTTAATTTCGAGACTACATGTGGCTATGTGGAACGTTATCAACGGTACGACTGAGCTAATTCTGTTTTAGGTAAATAAAGTCTACCAGAGTGATAAGATTATTTTGCATATCGAAAGAAATATTCCTCATCATCGCTATTGCGTTGTTAATTCAGGTCTTCTCTCTGTTATTATAAGAAATAGCATTAAACGTCAAAACAACCTATAAACATAAAGGACAAATTTATTCGCAATTAAATTAAACTGCATGATGTAGTATCTTTCTTTAAGTTCTTTACCACGACCTAGGTTTCCTTGTACGAGTCTCGTATTACAACATCTTCAGGTGGGCTGTTAGCAAAGATCTTTGCTAACAGCCCACCATTAATTGTAAATAAAGCTATCATTAATTATACCAAACACCATTAATTAATCTACCATTAATTGTAATAAACTTAACGTCAAATATATTCAGTAGACAAATTTATTGTTGCGTGGACGAGCTATGAAAAGAAGATTAATGCAGAGAAGATAACTTTATAGCGGAATGTGGTTACGTAAATGGATTAATATAGCTTTAGAATAGAAGTTTCAATAAAAGCGCAATCTTGTGTATGTTTATTGATGATTTGCTCATCTGCGGCCAATGAGAAATTGATGAAGGTAAAATAATATACGGTAATTGAATAACGTGTAATATATGTACGATATAACAAGAATAAAAACAACGTAAGTAATCTCATTATTGATGGTATTAAATGATTGGGAGAGGCTGTTTATATTACCTGTTAGTTAACTTATTATACATGATGTTTATAGTTCACTAGCAATTTTACCTGCTCTTCAGGTAGAAGAAGCTGTGCTCTGTTACACATTTTTGATCTTCAAATCTCTCCCTCTGGGCTGCACTCAAGAGCGCGTCCTGTAGTCTGGTAGATAGACAATATTGTATTTACTAATATACATTTTAATTAAAAATATTTGTGACACTACCATTATAAAGGTGAAAGATTGGATTTTTGTTATTCAATTACTCCTAAACGGCTGGAGGCATGTAATGAACACAGTATAGGCATATTTCATGATTCGAATTAACATATAGGTCTCTAAAATAGCATAATTTCCGTATGATGTAACTTGGTGTTTTTTACCCAATAATAAGAAAATATGATTTAACATATCAATAAGTGGCGTCAACGTGTATATTAAATCGGCAAAAAGCGTGTAACATTTCTTACAGAGAGAACAATCTTATTGACTAAATAATAATTCCTCGCGTCTTCTTCAAAAATCCACGGTAGTACAGCTACAGGCGAAAGTAAATTATAAATAAAATAAATACCGCCATCTAGTGGAGAATTATAAAACTACACATTGGTGATGGTTACTATAAATGAAACAGATGTCACCGTGAATTAAGTAGTAATACGTTAATCGAATATTAGTAGAGTTGAATAATAACGTTGATGATTTCTATTGCCAATGCTGATCTAGTCTCTGTGATATTGATATTTCAAAGTTTCATTCGAATCCTTCCAGTGATTTTTACGTGATGTGTGCGCAGACCCGGCCTCGTTGTCATTTAATCATTATTATTTATATAGATATTTCTTACTTTTAAAAAGAGAAGAAAAATTGTCATGGAAGTTCTGCCACCACCAAAACACAGTTGATGTTTGCATCAAGACGATGGTAAAAAGTATCGGCAAATAAAAGAAGTATAACGCACCGTCAACCTTACCTCATTGAAGACATAAGTAAGTAATCACGTTCCCTAATTACATAATTTTGGGATCATTCGAAGCCTTAAATCGCAACGTTATGTCAGTGATGCATCATCACTTGTTTAAGGCTAGAGCTACCTATTGGACGGCAACGTGATCAGAATCAGTACGGACTCCGGAGCGACCAGTGACGCCATCGAGATGCGAAGGTCGTCGGACGATGACATCAGCTCTGCACTGCGTGATTCGGCGGGCACGTTAGTTAAACGCGCAGTTTTATGAGCCGCCGGCAACCTGACTTTAGCGCTCGTTACAACTGTCGGCGTTTAGGTGTTTCAGCTGTCACTGTGGGTGAGGCTATTTATGATTTACGGGATAATGTCGCCTTTAATATCCGTATGATCCTCTGAATATACGTAGTGATGTCTTCGCATTGATAAAGATTTAATATACGGTTCCGATAAATTGTAAGATGGTTTCTAAAATAGTTTAAACATATCGACAGACGGCGAGCCGTATTAATCGCGATTCGTATTATAACGATGAATGATCCACTTTAGTCTGAAATATAATACACATTTACGATTATTGCGATATGAAAGTATTAATTTTTAAATTGCATAATATCAAGTGCTGTGAGCAAACAAGTTCATTCTCATTATCTAATCGTTTTTATTTCCGATTAATTGCGATAAAAAGAGTAAATTTAAAGTTCAATTATATAAAGTTTAAATTGTGATTGCAGTATTTTTTCATCAAATGCAAATAAAAAAATCCTTTAAAATCCTGTTTACCACGTACTAGTCCAACAATTACTCGAACGTCGATAATGTGATAGACACTTTCACTTCGGGTTTTGAACTGAACCGCAATTACAATGCGTCTTGTTCTTTGCGATCAGTTTGTTTACATTGATTATTTATGAAATTAAGTTTAAAACATAGTATAAAAAAGTGTTCTATTTCTTAGGATACAGAGCCGATAGGAAAGATCTCATTCCCAGATCCAATAATTGTTTACTTCTGTAGCTATTATATTGATCGTCTAGTAATTGGTTAGTTGTCTAGTCTTGTTCTTCGCGATCAGTTTGTTTGTATTAATTCTTTATAAACACGAAGTTTAAAACATAGTATCAAAAAGTGTTCTATCGCTTAGCACACAGACCCGATAGGAAAGATCTCATTATGAGAGCCAATAATTTTGTTTCCTTCTGTAGTTATTATATTGATCGTCTAGTAATTGGTGAGTTATCTAGTCTTGTTCTTCGCGATCAGTTTGTTTGCATTAATTCTTTATAAAGACGAAGTTTAAAACGTAGTATCAAAAAGTGTTCTATCACTTAGGACACAGACCCGATAGGAAAGATCTATTGCCAGATCCAATAATTTGTTTACTTCTATAGTTATTATATTGATCGTCTAGTAATTGGTGAGTTATCTAGTCTTGTTCTTCGCGATCAGTTTGTTTGCATTAATTCTTTATAAAGGCAAAGTTTAAAACGTAGTATCAAAAAGTGTTCTATCACTTAGGACACAGACCCGATAGGAAAGATCTATTGCCAGATACAATATTTTTTTTTACTTCTGTAATTATTATATTGATTATGTAATAATTGGTTAGTTGTCTAATCCGCTGACGTGCCTCTAAAACCGTCCCCTACAGGTAGGAGACAAAACAAAAAAAGGTCAACTTTTCACAATATGAAATCAATTACAAGATATTTAATACCGCTCTTAAGATATATGTCATATACATAAATCACAGAAACGGGATCTATTATAAAGAATATATTGAAAAATAATCTTTCGATACCTTTATTATAAAGAAACTCTTTTGTAGTGATTTCACTTTTAATCATAGTTTTGTGCAAGTAAGAGTTTTCAATAATTCGGTTAGGTTATTTGGGATTCGATCGGCTACAAACTATATTTACCCATCTCAATACTTTTTGAAACAATATAACGACACTGACAGTATAAATCTACATATGTAAATCTAATTGTTCTCGTGCTTCAAGGTGAAAGACAATTGGAGTAAATAGCTATTCGCTTTTACCATACCTAACGTAACGTATAAATGTGCGCTAAACGTTAACTGGTAACAGCTTTATTGATTATTTTTTAATTTGAAATTATTTTCTAATTACAAAACAGGAAATCTAATATATTTGACCATTAAGATTTACACGTGTTGCAACTAACGCAGGGAAAGCCTCATTTATAGGGTTTCATCCTTTTTAGGGTTCCATGTCTCAAAAGGAAGAAAGGAACCCTTATAGGATCGCTTCGTTGGCCGTCTATCTTTCTTTCAGTCAAGGCCATGAAATAATTACCAAATACTTAGGTCTACGGTCCTTTGGGGATGTAAAACAAGCTTCTAAGTAAACGCAATAAAAAAATTTAAAATACGGCCATTTATGTCGCATATTTCACACTCGCAAATTAATCGAAAACTATAGGGCATTTCCCGTTAACTTAGAAACAAGATGTCACAGCACAAGTAAAGAAAAAAATTCGAAAATGGTTAAGTTGTAGTTATATCACATAAAAAAATATTACTTTTAAATATGTACCTTCTAGAGATATAGTAGACAATATATTTTCGTTGTAAAAAATTAAAATGTTGTAAATGGTTTAATAGGACTATTATGTATCATTAAATGTTTATAAATGCTTAAATATGTACGGAATCCTCGTAGTGCGAGACAGGTTTTTTTTCAAGCAGCGTTTAAATAAAGGTAAATTGTAGTTATATCACATAAAAAAATATTTCTTTTAAATATGTGCCTTCGAGAAACATAGTTGGGAATATATTTTCGTTCTAAAAAACAAAAATTTTATTAATTACCTATTAATTTACAAAATGTTATAATTAATATTACGTAATCTAATAAATATTATGTATGTATATTGATTAATATTACGTAATCCAATATAATATAGTATAGGGCTAAATAGGACAATTTTGTGTCATGGTAGCGTGGATTTTTGTAAAATATAAAAATACCATTTAATTTCCGCCAAAATAAATTAATGTTATGGTAGGAGTGTGAGTAAATAATGCGACCACTTTTTTCTACCTTTTACTTTGCGCAAGCGCGATTCTGGAGATATTACTTAGTGCGGTATAGAGACCTGCTTATAAGTGTGTCATTGTGGTCGCTACATTTTGGAGAGAAGCTGCTAGGAGGTACGGGAAAGATATAGTTGATGTATCTGTATCGTCGTCATATTATTTCCGATTACGTCATTCACATTATATCGATGAGTAGTCAAAAGCTACATTTTTGGAATTTACTCCTTAAGAATCGATTTTCATATATAGCGCCCGGTATGAAGTTTTATGAGGAGTAAAATCAGAAGTTCAGAGTGTACGAAGTTTAGAGCGTTAAAAAAGTGTAACCATTAGATTCTGATCGTACGAAGTTCAGAGTAAAAAGTGTAACCGTTAGGTGGCCTCTCTGCGCATCTTTAGAGTAATATATCAATAAATTTATTTGGTATTTTCTTATGGCGTAATCGCAATAACAGAGTGTGACACACATACGAGTAGCTTACCTTCGTTTGCTTATATCAAGATGTAATCATTAATTGTCATTATTTGTGAATATTTTGTGTCTTCTGATCTTAGAATTAAAAAGTCTCGTTTAATTTTAACTTCTTAGTCTGACGTTACTAAATGTTTTTAATTTTGTTTTATAAATTTGATTTCGCTCATTTGTGTTTTACATGAAAACAATAATATTATCAGAATTTCTTATTAAAGAATTTGCCATTTACATTTAACGATATTGATATATATATACACATATATATACATATATATATATATATATATATATATATATATATATATATATATATATATATATATATATCTTACCTATTTTACACATTCCAACACAATCGTACTTAAGAAGTAAACTCACTAAGGAGCAGACTGACACGCACAATTTTTTTTCTTAATGTTGCTTACATTACTTTGGCACTTCCTTAACCCACTTACTCCGACCATGTCTGATACGTATATGGAAAGATAATTCTGTCTATTATATGTATATTCTTTAAGTATTATTTTCGTAATAGCTAATTTCTTCTAGCTGCTCTCAGTGACAAAAATCGCATGCTTCCAATTATTATCTTTCACGAAACTAACTTTCTTACCAGCGCACGCAGGCGCAGAACCAATATAAGTGAGGCAAAATTGCGGCGAGTAGATGCGATGTCCCTCGCGAGTTTTGGTTCTGGTATAGCTCCTCCCCCAATCTCCCTTCTCCTTCCCTTGGTCCTGCGCTGTCTGCTCCCTTAAAGACGCAATCCCGGTACCCTCTTATTTATATTTACTTGGCTAGACAGAGTTATATCTGCTTCAGAACGTTATATTGCTCGCGGAGAGTCGACCTAGTTAGCTTTATCGATTTATCTCGGTACCGCGCCTCTTGGAAACAGCTGATTAAATGTAACTTAGACTTACAAAGATCTAGTTCGTTCAATCCAATTCATTTCAAAGAGAGGAGCTTTCAGGTTCACACTTCTATTGCGATAAGTTTTATAGCCTAAGTTATAGCACTTTTAACCTTTGGTTATTACTATAATGTCATTACTCTTACATATATATGCTAATATATTGGAATTTGTAAGAATTACTCGTATCTTCGAAGTCATGGGTGTATATTGGTTAAATGAACCAAGTCATTGGAAAGTTGATCATCAATGTACTCCAGCTCAATGGATGATAGTATGATGTTATAAATGGATAGATACGATGAAAACATATTTAAACGACAAAGAAGAAGTTGATCCAACTAACCAATAAGATTGTAAGGAACCGATATATATGAATTTGTAAGAAATGCAAATGCAAAGTTTGTCATCAATGTACTCCAGCTCAATGGATGATAGTATGATGTTATAAATGGATAGATACGATAAATACATATTTAAACGATAAAGAAGAAATTGATCCAACTAACCAATAAGATTGTAAGGAACCGTATATAAGAGCAATTTTGGATCACTGTCTTACTCGGTGGTATAACAAAATTGCTCGTCTAAATAAATAGGCAGAATAATTTTGCATTCTCTGCATTCGTAGTATTTACTACGCAATCGAATACAATAGCGCCTGAATCAATTAATAATTATTCTATACCTACTATAAATACTAGTCCTCCCACGTTTGCACTCTATACTTGGGCAATGTGCGTTCAAATCGGGTCTGAGTCATCAACGTCTGGCTTGTCAACGAGGCGACACGACATTCCTCGTAGTGCCGCAGTGGACTCGCTGGAGACGCTCGCCGGTAGCTGATTCACGGTAGCCTTCCGAAAAGAAAAAAGTTCGTATTTTGATTTTTTTTTACTTAAAATCTGTGAAACCAGTAGCGTGATTTCGAATTGGTACTGTGCGGGTGTGTGCCAAAACTGTTACTGAATTTTTAGATGGTTGGTTATTTGACAAATTTATTTTCACAAAAGTAGGCAGGTTTATTACAATCTACATTTTAGATGTAATTTTTTGTTAAGGCAACTGTGAAGAAAACGTTGAAAGTTAATTATTTTCTTAATTCATTATTCTGTCAGCAATGAGTAAATTCTAAAATACACAAAGTCATAAACGATATTCGTTCATGTCTTTATCGCATGAGTACATCAAATTAATAGTGTTCTTTGAACTTGAAGTTAAAATAAACTTAAGTTTATGTACACTTAGTCATTTAATTTCCTCACGTGTGTTGTGATATGAGTATCATAAAAATCATTAATATTCACAGATCGTGAAATTGAAGCCTGCACATAAATAAATAATGCTAAACAGTTTTGGAAACGTGTGGCTTCACGAAACTATGTTCACCGAATAACTGAAATTTCTTTAAAATTTGGCTCTTCCAGCTTTCGCACTGAATAATATTATGAAGGAAGCATAATCGTCATATAAAGCTATTCAGACATCCGAAACGACATCCCATTCGTGAAACTGGATGGAAACAAGCTTAAAAATCGATTGAATTAATTTCAGTAAGTGCGTTGTCGGTTGTCGTCCATTACGTTATTGAAGAATGATTACGATATTTTACTGAGTACACGTGGATAGAAAATGTAGATTCATAACAAAGCAACCACTTCTTAACTGGATGTACTGAATGCATATATTTCTCAACAATTCTTAGACGTTGGATAGTCCAATTTCTTTATTAAATTATCAGTTTATGTCCAGATAAAACAATTTAATCTTGTATTTGATTGGATTTAATTTTTAACGATTTATTCAAAATGTAATAATTTGTTCGTTTGCAACATTTATTTACTTTACTGTACTTATTTTTTATTTACTAACAAACAAATCTGTGACGTAGCAAATCTTCAAAGCAATCGAGACTGCGCATATTTAGAAGTAAACATTTAACTAATAACTTAAAATAATAAGGTAGGGAAAAATGAAGACAATAATGGAAATTAATTAAAATATGACAAATTTTTGTCATGGGACTTTTAAAAGTCTCAATTAACAATGAACTTCGAATGTTAGAATTGACTTTGTCAATAATGTTAGTAGAATATTAATGAAGACGAATTCATAGACTGCGCAGCCGTATTCATCGTGGTTAAGAATGGTACCTACAATTATGAAATAACAAACAAAATAGTGCACCTTCAAAATTAAAACCATTGTTTTATTTTGAGAGTCCTCAACTTAGTCTAATCCTATCTTCTATACTTTAATTGTAGTTGGTATAAGTCCTCGAAGACAGATTATACCGAATTTTGACGATTCAGTAGTTTATAATGGCAATGTAAATTTTGCATATTATCATATAATTTAAAAAAATAAAACGACATGGCTGTTTGTTAGACATATGGTGACTTCCGATAATCAAAATCAGGAATTTAATTGTGTTGAATAATATACCTATTATGTGAGCCAGCTTACAAGTTAGACAGGATCTACATTAATATCACAGACGGCTCTCGAGAGCAAATGGCAACTGATCAAATTACAATATACATATTTAGATTATTTTTGAAAACGAGATAAGATATAGTTGGTTCAGTATAAATTAAACTTTAGAAATTTGATAAGATAAATATTAAGTGTTGTTTAGTTAGATGGCGCTAAGCTCCATTTTTTTTGTCAGATCAGTCGACACAGCGAACAGCTCAAATTTTCTGAATTAATCTAATGGGAAAAACGGCATTTTTTAAATTATCATGACGTTCATTTATAGCAAATAGATATAATAAAGTGTTACAATAACATGCCTATAGTCATAAACCGATACTGATGTACTTGCGATATAGGAGTTACAAAGATAACTGCTTGTACACAAATGATTTATCCGTTTACTTACATTTAGGTCAATAGTGGAATGAATTACATTTTGTAACAATTTACTTCACGAATACAAAATTGTTTTTATAAATAATATTACAATAAGCTACGGTTGGAATCATTTCTAGTTCAGCGGTTGATCGAGTGAAGAGAAAGTAAGTTAAGACGCGGCGTCTATTACGTTCCTCGTGCTAATTAACATAATATTTTAATACCATACTAGTAATATTTTGTGAACATCCTAATCATACAATCGATTCGTATAGCATATCTTGTTATGATAAAATAATAATCTAAAGTATTCTTAAGTTATTTGTCAATATAAAATTAAATTAAATAATAGTATTTGATTGGTTATTCAAATACTATTATCTAATTTAATTAACTTTTGGTTATTAAGCTTAGCATGTATGACACGGGACAAATATTCCATAAATCAAAATGGCGTCTTATTTTGATATTTTAATTATGCCGCTCAAAACAAGAGCATCCCCTTCGAAATTCAAAAGTCCATTGAGAGAAAGTTAAGTTTCCTACGAGAATGGCGCTCGGGACGTACAATGGCTATAGTATGCGCGTCGTATAATGCTTAGCAAGCTACGTGAAGTGACGTGCGCGCCGTGTGGACCGGTCTTGCCACGAGTCGCGCGCGGCTCGGCGCGTTGACAGCTCGCGATCCGCCACTCCGTCCCCGTGCGCCGACACGTCGCCATCGCCATGGTGCGCAAACCCTCGCCACGACACGCCTTCCAGAGCAATAATCTGCCACCCAAGGGTCCAGGTGTTTATAACAATTATCTAATTGATTCTGCCTTGAAATTATCACAAAAAAATTAGAAATTAAGTCACCATTTTATACATGTTTCGATTTGAGAAGGTGTAGGAAGTTCTAGGGGAAATTAATTTCAAAGTTGACTGGATGCAGTTAAGCATTTTTAAGATTAGGTAGTTCAAATGTATTTCGTAACATCTAAATGTTTTCTATATAACTATGTAAAGTGAAAAAAGCCCTAGTTTATGTCATTACAAATGAGACATATGTTTCATTTGTATATGAATTAAATACATAAATAATCTATTTACGCTTCTAATTTTAACTTCAACCTTTCATCCATTATGTTATGCTGAAATTGATTACAACCTACCATTATAGCAATCTGTTAATAAATAGAATCGCCTTATGGGTATTCAGTACACACTCAGGTACATATAAACATTTCAATGTACGTAGCGTTTCCTCTAAATTATATACAAATATTAATATTATAATTTAGCATGTAAACATATTGGCTAGTATATCTTCCATAGGCTTAAAAATATTGTGCATTCTCAAAAACCACGAGATTTAGAATCATTACTATAATTCTCCTGTAAACTTTAAGTAAACCTGTAGTAATGCTGTTTTTTCCATAATTTTAACTTTTAAGTTTGATATTTTTTATGGATATTTTTCGCAATATGTCTGAAACTATCTCATAAAATTCTAAAAAAAAAATTGTTTCGAAATCCTTGTAAAGCATCCTTTAAATCAAATACCTCACACCACACAGGAAATGGAAAAAAATTTAAACTTGGTTTGACCATTTCAGTATTTTTGAATGTTAACTGTTAACCATACTCAGGATTACATACTCAGGACACATATTCAGGATACGTACTAGGATCAATATACTTTATAACGCTACCTAATTTTATGTTTCTATGTTAAGAATGTTTCTAGTAAAATGAATGTAATAGACAGACAAATGGACATGTAGGTGACCCAATAAAGATTTTGTATTTTCCTTTTGCAATATAAATAGATTGATTTTAATTACGCAAATTGAGGTATGAACTTACATGAGACAAAATGCATTACAATATTAGGCACAATTAAAATTTAGTATTCTTTATAAACCCAGTTTTAAATAGTAGCCATTTTATGTACTTCAAAAAAATAAGTATTCCTATTTATATGTATGCATTGAAATTTATAAAATGAACCAAACGTTTTTAACTTTAAAAACAATCCAATAATTTGTATCTGGCTCTACAACCTGTAAGTGAATGATCAGTCTGGCCTCAATGAAATAATTTTGAAAAGCATCCTTGAAACTGACTTCAGAATTATAATTTTTAATCAATGATTTTCATATCCATGCCATGTGCTGTTTTGATACGTTAGTTTAATACAATTTGTGCTATTGTGCTTGATATCGGTGAGGATACTTATATAATCTTGGCAGAAAGCCAAATTGCTCATCGTTGCGGTTAGTACAAATAATATGCGACGTAGTTAACATTATTCATAATAGAACTCAATCTATCCAGCGTAAGTAAACCTTGTTGATTGATAATTTACAATATAATATTTATTAATTGGTTTTATGTTATACCAATATTTTCATTTTTTATTTATAAACATATTAAAAACATATTGCTACACTTCGTTTTAATTTAATTTTGCAAGAAATTTTAACACATTCACCATAGCAGCCATATTGCCTAGACATTACTAATTTATTAAAAATTTAAATTTGCACGGCGCACCATTTAAATCAGTAATACTCTTACTACCGCGAATCTTAGTCCTAAACGATATGGGTGCCTCCCCATTTCCTCTTTTGACCTCACCAAATAACAATATAAAGAAGTGGGACCATATCGGATAAACCCATCATATAGCAACATACAGAGGTTATGAAAAGAAAACCCGTTACACGGGCTAAATGTTTTAATCTAGTCTTTAGGTTGTCTGTCAATAAGCCACAAACTGAACTGTCCATAGTCATGCATTTTCTAGTTTTACTTTCAAGAGTTACTAAAAAAATTTGTCAATTTAATCAAATTTAAAGTAACTTTATTCGAAAGTGGACAGGCAACATCATAAATTACAAGTCTAATGCAGTAAGACAAAAATATATTTTATATGAAAAAATTATATACCAAGACGAATGGAAATGCTAGCCACATAAATATGGAAGGATATGAATAGACCGATATAGATTGTGACATCCTTATATTTCGAATTAATCATGATAAAGCAGTATGTTACATACTGTTTATACAGCTGCTTCCACGGAGTTATAATCTCTTGAGCAAAATATTGAAATCTTATAATTGTTGTTATAATTGGCTTTTCTGTAATACTTCTAAATCTTCATATTTTCATTTCGCTACTATTTTATACTTATTTAATTCTTAAATATCACCACTTCACTTTATAATATATAAAAAAATATACTTAAATCAATATTGAAACACTTTCTTTGTTTTGTCGTGTTTAGAAAAAAAAAATTATCATTTAAGACAATTCTTTTAAGTCTAGTATTTTTATTGTCATGCAGTCTATTAAAAAATAAAATGTATGACCAGGTGTGAATTGTTTGCCATTGCCAAGTTGCGTGAACTGTCTGCCATTATAAACATACAATTATAGTTTGTTTCTGTATGGGAAATCTTGGGAATAATTCCGAAACATTTACTAGTTTGTAATAAAACGGTCTTGTCATGTTTATTTTTAATTAAAGTGATTAATTAAAGGAAGATAATCTTTTAACATTATTTAACTGTTAAATGTAAAACACATACCTGCATTCAGTAGTGCAGTGACCTTTTATGATTCCCATATATATATATCTTTCTTAATACGCAAGTTCCTCTTCACTTTGTGTGAGTTAAGATTTTACATACGAAAACTGGTTTCACTTGTGACTTTCTGTTAGTACAAAAACATTAAACAATGGTGTTCTGGGAATATTTAGTTCAACTTACGGAATTTTAGATAATATTTCGATGGTAATTTGCCTTATCCATTTTAAACATTTTAATGACTCTAGTTTCGAATAATTATAATAAACTAAGTTTGTATAGTACCACATAATCATTTAAAAGACCACATTGTGGCTAAATTGACACTTTAGTTGGTAAATTTGTGTTAGGCATAAAATGGGTATTAGACATAAAAGAAATTTGACCCGTTCTTGTAATCTAAGAAACATTTAAAATATGTATGTAAATAATGTTATTGAATAATCCACCTGAAAAGTCCGCTACCTATTATAACTTTTCAAGTGTATGACATTTCAGTTGATTAAATATTTTTATTATAACTTAATAGGGCTAACTATATTTAAACGCATTATGTTATTTCACAGTTAGCCATGGATTATTGACAAATTGCATCTAGCATGTGACTTAGTGGTCAAAAGCGATTTTTAGAAATAATTCTACTTATTTGCATAATCTAAAATTATTGTTTGTCCTTACAGTGGAATCTCTGATCTACTGGCGCGACCCAGTGAAATCAGGCATTGCACTCGGTGCTGGACTGGCATTGCTAATCGCATTAGCCAGTTGCTCACTCATCAGTGTCTTTGCGTATGTTTCCCTGCTCGTACTCACGGGCACTGTCGCCTTCCGCGTCTATAAGACTGTGCTGCAAGCTGTACAGAAGACAAATGAGGGACATCCTTTCAAGTAAGTTAAAAAGTTTTGTTTGAAATATGTATACTATTACCTTTCTTTCAAAATAATAATATCTATATCTGTGACAGCAATGAAAAATTTTTCCACATATAGAATTATAGAATATACATACATAATAAGAAGTCAGTTACCCAAATTTTTTCAGAGAAAGCCGTTTAAAAGAAAGATTTGTTTAGATAAATAAATTGATACTTTTTTATCTATTGTACAAATCTAAGTCTATCCATCTTAAATACATGGCCTATTTAACAGCTTATATTTCATTTAATATAGCGTCTAGTAATTAGATAAGAAAATTTTGCCTTATGCTCTGAAATTATTGTGCGCAAAGAACATAGAATAAGAAACTATGTGTAGCTTAATGATTTATTAAAGTTGATAATTGCAATTAGTGCCATCATTAATTTTATTATAAATATAGCCGTTTTGGGCTAGCAATGGGATGTGAAATAAAATATATACAGAATTTACACAATCTTACTAATATTATAAAAAAGAGTTTTGTCTATTTTTTTAAAGATTCATACCAAAAATTACTATTCTGATTAGTATACAAATTTTGCATTATAATAATTTGTATTTCCAAACTGCCATAGGCTATATAGTATGTGAATATGATATATAATTATTAAGTTATTGTTATTAATTGAAGAAAAATTTGTTGGTGTGGGTGCCTTCTTGACGAATCCTAGCAAAACTAATGCTACGCACAGAGCAAATGTAAGTCTTAAAAATGTCCATAGAAAAGTTCATGACAGTATACATATATATTTTATGGACGAGCCATAGTAACCGTTTTGGATTAAAAAATGTGATGTGTGTTGATTTTGCATCACACAACTTATCACACAGCGCCATATGAGAAATTTTACTTCAAAGATTTAAAAAAATTTGTATGAAGTTTAAGTCAATTTATTAATAAATGTTGTGTAATTTTATTTTCTGTAAATAAAAATTTCCCTTATCATTTTATAATTTGGATCAGTAAAAATTAAGAAATTTTTTTAAATCAAAGTAGAAATGTGCATTTTGATGTTGATCAGTATAATTTATTCCTACGTTATTGCGATAGACCAGACAAATTAATTACAAGAAATATATATAGGTACTTTAAAATTCACAGAAACACTTCAGATTTCATTTGGATGTACGGTATATTACTGATGTTTTTACATAATTTTATTTTTGATAATTAAGGATTTTTGATAATGCAGGACTACATTAAAAGAATTCAAAGAAAAATTACATATCAAGAAACATTATTTTACCCCTACGAGGTCAGGACACAAATTTGGTGTAAAAGTTACTGATGGTCCAACTAAAGTCATGCACTATTCCGATTGCAGTGGCATTCTGTTGGGGCTGCCTCGTTAGGCTTAATATTATTTGTGGTCAGAGAGTCATAGGTCTTAGAGAGTCCGGTGGTATTAATACTTTATATTTGATGTAATTTTTACGATATTACTCAAAATGACATACTATAAAATAAAACTGTGCTGACCTTTTATCAGAAGATAAGCAAGAAACATTCACATGTAGTAGCACCCCTTTCCCTTTCAGACAGTAACTGATATCTTAAATTTAGAAATAAGAAACACTACACTACTTTAACACAGCACAACTTCCTGCAAAAAGAAGGGCCAGAATTGCTATAGTTTTTCCATAAATTTGCATCATAAAACCTTTGAATATCATAGATCATAGATATCATAGATATACATATTTTTGGGGCATTTCATGGTAATCAAAATCAAAAATTACATTTCTTCCAACAACATTTTTTCATTTGAAATCAGCGGCAAACTTTAGATTGCTGACATAAGTGTTCACAATAATATTGTTACAATGATAAGCGTGTACGAGCAAAAAAGCAGTAAAACTCAACTACTCTAACTGATGAAATTCAGATTTGAGTATTTACATTTCACAGCCTGATAATCTTAGTCCTGGTATTTGTCAAGAGGGCTTGTTAGGCATCACTTGAAATTCAAAATTTGTTGAGAAATATTTTTATATAATAATAGTTTCATTACACTAAAAAGATAATTAATGAAATTCCTAGATTTAAATGGTTAAATTATTTGAGTTAGGATATAAATTAATAAAGACAGCCGCTATAAGAAAGTATAAAATAAATGCATAGATTAAGTCATAAATATAGTTAAACATCATAATTAAAATTGGGAAAAAATGTCAAAACAAAAAGAAAGAAAAAAGGGAATTTTTAGTCCCTTGGCTTTTAATTTATTATGTAAATTACAGAGAATGGTAACAATTTTCAGATGGCTTCTGGAGCAGGAGTTGGCGTTACCAGCTGAGCGTGCTCAAGCAATAGCAGCAGCGGGTACGGCACATGCAAATGCTGCCGTTCACGAACTTCGCAGGTTATTATAAAGTCTTCATATTATAACATGAACTATCAATCTTGAAAGTAAATAGGACTCATAATAAAATTGTGAAAATACAGACTTCTGCAACATAAACTACGCTAAAAATTTCAGTATTTTATAAAAATAATATACTGTTCACGTTAAAAATCTATCCATTATCCCTGTAGTAGGAAATTATTTTTTTGATACTTTACGAGTACATGTTTGGCAACTCTTATAGCATATTCTACTAAAGATAGGCCCTCAATCAATAAAATTGTATTTTTATACTTAATCATTATACAAAATATCAGAGCTATAGAATCATTCAATAGCAAAATAAAAACCAAAGATTTATTGCCATATACTTCAAAATAAATTTAAAAATATAATTAAAATACAGCCTGTTTATTGTAATTAGTATAGATTTTGAAATACCATTTTATGATTCATTGTATTAAGTAAATGTTTGCTATTGTATTCAAATTTGAATACATTCAATTAAAGAGAAAACTATTTTAAAATTGTGACGTGACATATACTAACCTCTTTTTCAATATAATATCCGGTAAAACTTTGGTACATCGGTAGCGACTTTAGTCACCTTAATAACATTTATTTCCTTAATACAAGCTTTATTAAGTTTGTAATATACACACTGTCATTGAAACTAATTTAAAATTTCTCCTAACATTTCATTTAATGCTGAATTACAAAATTGTTTCATCTTTTTTCTAGACTGTTCCTTGTTGAAGATTTGGTAGACTCGATGAAGTTTGGTGTTTTGCTGTGGTGTCTCACTTATGTCGGTGCCTGTTTCAATGGCATCACGCTTATTATTCTTGGTAAGGGATTTTCAAAGATTATCTATTCGGACTCTTGGAAAAAGAGCATGTTGTTAAGTTTTCCATTTCATTTGTTAGCATTGGTGGGTATTTTAAGGACTATACATTATATTAGACATTATGTTCTTTCTTATAAAACTAGACCACTCGTAGTAAAGGAACTATATTTTGGGACTTAAAGAAAACTGTGATTACCTTTGTAAAAAGGTGTCTTTAACATTAAACAATTGTTTCATGATTTTTTCGTTTTTATACAAGTTGGAATCAAAAAATTTTTCAAACAAATGGAAAATTATGGAATATACATACATCATAAGAAGTCAGTTACCCAAACTTTTTTTCAGAGAAAGCCGTTTTGAACTTAGCAGCAGATTTGTTTATATAAATAAATTGATACTTATTTATCTGTTGTACAAATCAAAGTCTTTCCATCTTAAAATGTTTTTCAGAGAAATTATATACAAAAAAAGTTGAGTTTGAACATTTTGTACAAGTATACGCCTATATGTCAATAACAAATAAAACAATAATATTAAAAACCCTGTGATCATATCCCATATTATATGTTGATATTTTCCCCCCAAACAATATATGCAAAACGTAAAAATATTGCAATAATTATATTATTGGATTTATAATTGAATATTAACCTAAATTTCCTTTATTCTGCAGGATATGTTGCTTTGTTCACTTTGCCTAAGGCTTATGAAGCCAACAAAGCGCAAGTCGACGCTAACTTAGAGTTGGCGCGGGCGAAGATCCATGAGATTACCTCAAAGTAAGTATTTTATACAGTTTAACCTTGTTATGGCCTACATTCTATAAATTAGAAAATACCTATCTATCCGGCTCGTACAGAAGGTGGTAAGTAGTTTTGTAAACAGTAATTTGCTGGTAAAAACTAATCAACACTCCTGTGCCCACCGACATAAAAATACCATGCTATAAATTAGGAAGAACTAAGGAAGAAACCAAAGATTTCATATTTATTTATAGGGGAATTTTTAAAAAAAACTATTCACTACAAACTTCTATTCTTTTTTTTATTCAGTTATGAAGTTTCAGAATCATGGTGTTACACTAATTGTAATATACTTCATTTGCAAAATATATTTACATTTTCTTTAGTAGATTATAATTTTCGCTTTTAAATAAACATGGGCTGTTTTAGAATATTTTAATATCTACATATCCTAGTCAAAACTTGTCACAAAATAAGTCAATTAAACTAGATACAAATATAAACTACTTATAATACAAATTTGAGGCATTGAGACAATTTTAAGGTCTATGTTTTATTTGATTAGTATTAGGCCAGTCTATTATTTTTGTATTAATCAAAAAGAGGTCAAAGAAAAAAATATACTGCCAAGTTACTTGTATCTAGGATTGGTTGTGAACTAATTTTATTTAATTAATTCTTAATCCACGTCGGTTGTTATCTAATTTAAGCTTTTATTAAGTTTAAAATATAATAATAGTTAAGATATTTTACGGCAATGAACTCCAGATAAGCTGAATTGTGCAGAGGAATTTCACAAAATTGGCCACAAAAATTATAAACAATGAAGCTCCCCTCATATATCAATTATTAAAATAACGATATCTCTTTGCAGGGTGAGAGCCGCAGTACCGCTGGGTAAAAAAGCTGAGAGTGAAAAAGACAAGTAGAGCCGTGAGGCTGAGTAATTCGTTGTCACCTGTTCATAATAATAATTTATGTTATGTGTTTCTAAATTTATCACCACATTTCCATTTGGTCCCCCTCCGACGACAGCCGACGGGACGAGTGCAACGGTAGCGGTACGGTGCTTGAATGCTTCAACATATTGCATATTATAAGATTATTTATTAGCGGTCAGAAAACTGACGTTTATCTCTTGACAAGTTACACGTTTAATTATTACTTAAAGCTTTATGAATACGACCACAGAGTCTTTAAGATATATTGTATTTGCTTTATAAAATTTTAAATTAAAAAATATAATAATTGTCGAATATCTGCAGTGTTTTATTTGTAAAATATGCATTGGTCGCTACAAAAATTCTGTTGTAAACAGTAATGTTATAAAATATAATTGAATTGAGGGTAGGTAGATAAAAGTACAACTCGTTACATTAACCGCAGTATAAATTTTTGTGCGTGATGATTATTGCTCGTCATGTGTTATGTGAATTCACATCTGATGAAACTTGTCACACTGGCAAATAGAACGGGAAAAAATCTATATAGTGTGGACTTAACTTCACGCTATTTGGTATTTGTCCCATTGGTTAAAAAATATCTAAAAGATTGATGTTTCTTAAGTGATGCCGATTTTATTGCAGATCCTGGATAGATTTTGAAGACATTTTTTGTACTTCGTTTAGAAATGTGCAATACTGCCTATCATGCAATGGGAGTCACTTCAAAAAAGAAAATAGCAAGCGAGTATTGCAGAACTTATGTAGCAACCTACGTATAGCTCAAAATACAATGCCATATAATTTCTTTAGACATTTTCATGTATTTAAAAGTTGAATCTTGAAGGCTGTCTATGTTAACGTTTCCCTAAATACTAAAGCTATGATTCTAACTAGACAGATGTCGGTATTCCATCAAGCAAATAAACGTATCTGAGCAAATGTGTAGCAGCCAACTGTAAAACAGCGCAAGTGATTCATGAACGCTGTCAGTTTGTCTATATCGGTCTGCCAAATAATACAATTAAACAGTATGGACACTTGGCAAGCATTCAAATGTAATTAATGTCAGTAGATTGTGGACTATTTTACTGTGAGGAGCATTGTGTTTGTATTATTTTTGTAAATGTTCAATATAGTCAAAGTTTAACAAATCAATTTGGGAAGGAGTATAGATTTATCTATGGAATTAATAAAAATGGAAAACACTCCATTTCCTTTAAAGATAATTTTCTTACTAAAAATCAAAATTTTATGTTGATAATAAATTATGAGTGATCTAATTTATATAGATACACTTTAATATATGAAATAACAAAATTGAATCTTCATACATAATGCCAAGTAATATTAAATGAACACTTAGGCTGACATTCGTAGGACAGTAATTTAAATACCATTAAAAAAGGATCCCATATCACAGAACATTGTATGTCACTCAGTGTCCAATATATTCAATAGATAAGAGAACTTTGAAAATGTTACATGTTATAACGTTTTCTTTAATGTTACAACAAAAAATTTAATATACCCAAAAAAAGAGTACATTAAATAGTTTTCAGAAAAAAAATCAATTATGAAAGAAAAAGCCATGGTTTTTTGGAAATCTCTGTCTTTTCGACTATACGTCATGTAAAAGCAACAAACGGATTTAGATTAGTTTCACTGTTATATATCTTAAAGCTTGTAGAAGAATATAAGGTACTGAAAGATTTTGAAATCTTTGTCAGTCAAATTACTTAGGACAGGCATCACAGTGTTTTTTTTAACTTGGACATTATAGCGAGATTTGAAACCATAAGAGCTAGAAGAAAAGGTACTGTTTGTTTTTTTTTTATGGAAATAATTTTGGCAGTAAATTTTTGATCAAGTGTGAGTTTTCCACGAAAATTTAAATAAGTGACAAAATTTTTTTTATGTAAATCAACCGAGTCTCTTGATAGTATCATTTCACTCTACGGAAGGAAAAAAGTTTTTGTATAAAAGTTCGTCAAATTTTATACAAAAACTTTTCCATACAGTTTGCGTAAAGTTACCACCTAAATAAAACTATTGCTTCATTAAATATTCAATTTAGCCTCCATTTTGCTGTATGCAGGTACGGACACATTTCAAAACACTTCTAGTAGCTTTTAACATGTGGTGAATGTTGTACAAATAATAATAAAAAACACTTTATAATTCCTGTACGGTGTTATATCGGGACTTATAAACTTGAAACTTAAGGTAACCCCGTATGAAAAAATCCAATGACATTATATCAGGTGAAAGTGGGGGCCATTTTATGGGACCACATATGCCCATGCAACGGAAAATGTTCATTGAAAAACCGTTTACTTATACTTTTGTGAGGAGGTGCACCATTTCGCTGGAAAATTGTGTTATTTACTCCACTTCAGGCAATAAACTCATCCATTTGCTCCAAGACCAAATTCAAAATTTCTTGGTATTTTTGGCCATTTAATGTTCCACAATAAATCTTTATTGCGAAGATTTTACCATGTAATATCGGACACCAGAGTTTCTGTAGTTTTAAGCGGATTAGTACGTGAGAAGTTATGATTATGTCTCCTGTTGTACATGCCATTATTAAAGAAATTAAGTTCATCAGTCCAAATAATACAATTTGTAAAAAAACAATTTCTTACAGCCCTGCGCCAAACCAACGATAAAATTCTGATCTGCAGTCTTCATCTCCAGGAAGTAATGCTTGTATAGGTCTGCCTTCTATGTGATACTTGTACTTGTATTTCTTCAGTATTTTTCTTACAGTTCGACTCTCGCAGTGAATCTTTTGGGAAAGCTTCAAAGAATCCTAATACAGGGATGGTTGTAAATTCATTTATGACTGTTGTTGACCACTTGCGTTTAAGTTTAAAATAACCTTCTTGAATTTTTAATCAAAGTATGAAATATGTTACGATAGGTAAGTCACGGTCAGAATACTGATCTCTATACGACTTTAACGCAGTATCTGGTTGTCGTTAGTTACAAAAATATGCTTCAATTAAATCAACTTTATCCCTATTAGATAATGCCATGATGAAACACAGGCAGTAAACTGAGTATGAGAAATGGAAATAATAATTAAAACAATATAAATTCTATAATTGAATTTTATTTTTATTCAGAGTTCATGATTAGCCTGGAAATCATAAATATACTGCAAATAAATTTCCAACATTACAAAAAAATGTTGGCTATTTGAATTTCGTATAGTATCGCCAAATGATATTATTTTCTGTCGATACTTTATACTTGAAATTTAACATCAGACTCAAGTAACGAACTAACCACTACACAATAAAATATGTACCTCGACTAAATTTACAATACAAAAATAGAATACCTATATTCTATGAACATTGTTTATAAAATTTCACCAACTTCTGCTGTTCCGATTTTTGGTTCCCATAAAATGAAACTAGATCGATTCACATAAAAAGAAAATGTTTGACAATTTATTTCTTTTTATGGAAAACTCACGCTTGACCAAAAATTTGACTATGCCAAATTTGTTTCCTTAAAAAAAGAAAAAATTTTAACTTAGATACTTTCCCTATTTTCTATGGTTTCAGATTTCCTCATACTCTCCCAGTTAAAAGAAACAACTGTATATTTAATGGTGGGAAAAATATGACAAAAATGTTTTATTAATACAATTATTTATCTCTATTTCAACATATAAAAGTAATCAATTTTATAAGAGTCAAATATTTTTGAAGGAGTTTGAGTAGGGGCTAAATACCACCCACTTTTGTATACTGAAAAAAATATAGAAAAAGTTAAGCATAAATATCATTCATTTTAGAAAAACTGTTTAGTCAAATACATATTAGAGTTAAAAAACATAAAATAAAGATTTCAACGTTATAAAATTGAATGCTGATATGTGAAACAATTTCTTTTAGACATAAAAGTGGATGTTGAGCATGTTTTATTGGTCTGATTTGCAACATGTGATTTGGCGTGGACCACAACACTTTCTGATATTTGTGTTCACAATAAGTTGAAAAAAAGTACACCACATTTTGAAATATAACTTATACACATATTCATGAGGACAGTAGTTGGCAAAGCACTTAGTTATGACAAGAAATCATCTACGTACCGAAATTACAGGCACGTAAGCAGGGTTTCTTCAATATGTTTGTTTCATGCAATTTGCAGTAATAAACATAAGTATTATTCAATACAATATATATCAAAGAATAATCGGAAATACTATTTCATTTTCTCTTTCATACATGCTACTTCATGCATATTTTCCTGTGATACACGAAATCTACTCCTACTTTATTTTAGCTGTATTTCACAACAATTTCAAAATTTGTCAATTTGTTTTTTAGCCAATTCCGTGAACTCTGATATTGACAATGGTAATGGGGATTGGTAACATATACATTTTAAAAATTAAGTTCCTTTTGAGGTAATGAAATATCTATATGCCATAGATATATTTCCTCTTTGAAAATCTTTGCCAGATGTCATATTTTTAGACTGTTTTTTCTGTTAGGGTGAAATGTTCCATTAGCCTTCATGTTCATATTTGCTAATTTACACTGTAATTTTGTGAATTATAAAAATGTCAAAATAAAGTTTATAATCTAGGCATGGTAAATCATCTACAATTGCAACACGACACACTCTCCTAAATATGTTCCTGTGTTACCATTTTTTTTCATTACAAACAAATAAAATTTAAACAAACACTATTTTAATCTTAGTCGCACTACATTTTAAATTGTCACTTTGCCCTTTATATGTGTATATGCTCATACCTTTATATGTGTGTATACTCATTCATCTTTTGACTGGTTTTATTGTGTTAGGTATCGCCTTTTGAAAACTGGTGATTGAAATGATCCAATAGTGACTATATTTTGTATACCCTGTCGTAGCAAAATTCAGCGCTTTGGGTTGGGTTTCATTTTTATTGTTGGAAAAGTACCAGTTTCTTTTGAAAGAATTAAGTAGATTTACATTTGCAATGAAAGAAACTCAGAGGCAATGTTCATTCCCAGAAAATCCTTGGCTTTTGTGTTAATGGTAAAAGATCAACCATTTGTTCAGCACAATGTAGAAGTTTGCAGCGGTCCTATTTGCATATTGAATCTTCCCGATCGCTCACAACTAATAATGTAAACAGAAATACTGCAAATAATAGGTAAATTATTACTACTATAACAACTTATTATACCAATTATTATTATAACAATATTTATTACTGTAACAATTATTATTTCTATAACAACAAAACATTTCCATAGACAGACAGGGACACCTATGTTCCGTTAGGTATTTTTGGTAAAAAATATAATTTTCTGACAAAAACATACCATAATTAAATAAAATGATAATTGTTTGCACCAAAAAAATAATGAAATGCAGTAATAACCATAAAAAACTAGTATTTAGTACAAAAGTAAATTCAAATAGACTTCAAAAATATTTTGAACAATTTCGCGCCACTAACTTTTTCACAAATGACAACAGCATAAAGAAGCTTGTACTTGAAGGGATTTTGCATAAAATTTTATATTTGCATGGGGGCAAATGCGTGCCATATATGCGAAAGTGTTGAAGTTTAAAAAAATTGAGATTAATAGGTAAAGGTCGGAAGGTCAATAATTACAGAAAAAACTACAGTCAGTACTAACAGCCATAATGTAATTAACCATTGGGTATATATCCAACATCTATTACTACACCACCAGTAGGTGTTGATATATCTCAGTGCCACTAATAAATGGGTGAATGAGATAGTTTGCGCAAGCAAAGTTATAGGTAAAAAGATAGTAAATATTAAATGTAAGACTCATGTAACAAAGCAAGTGAAACATGCCAAGTAACAGAGAGCAGGGGTTGAATCATTTATAACAAATTATGCTTTTAATTGTGTAATAAGTGGTTAGTGACAAAAGAATAAGTGAAATAACTGGAAAAAATGGTTTACTTGACGATTTTGTTTGTGTTCCATCACAAACTAAATCGTCAGGTACAAAATTTTTTAAATTGTTTTTTTTTAATAAATAACATCAGCTGCAGAATTTCTTACTACAAAATAACTGAGTTCTTAATATGTATACTTTCATATAATATCAAAAAAAATATCGAAATGTTCCTGGTTCTAAAGTGCATTTATATCATAAAATGAATTCTGTCGTAGACATGAACTTTATACATAGAGAAAGGTAGAGAATTGTTATTGTATTTTCATATGACAGAACCCTTGCAACAGATATGAAACAAATTATTTCTCATTGAACATTTCAGGTTTCCTAAATATAATGATAAAGAGAGATTGTCTGGATATCACTGATCAAGAAAATTTGAATCCTGGAATAAAAGAAACTTTTGTGTGTTCTTTGCATATTGAAGACGCCTGATTCAACTGAACTCTTCATATAATTAGACTACGTGATAATTCAGTACCAATATGCTTTGCACTGATTTTTTTATATGTACTTCAAATCTAATTTTTTTATTATTGATTTTGCTGTTTAGTATAAGAAAATGGTTAATACTTAATTGTAATATTGTCACATTTTATTATAACTATAGGTAGGTCCTAAGTAAACGAGGCCTACCCTATCTACGATAATATATATTAATCAGCCGCAGCGGAATTATTAATTACCTACCTTGTAATTAATACAAATATTTCAATTGTAAATTAAAGTTTAAATTAATATTTATCTTCTTAACCAAGTTGGCTTTCCTGCTTCAACTCCTCCACTTTATTCGACCGTGCACATCCTCTGTATGTTATGCATACATTTATCTATGTATTTTTTGATGACGGACTTTATTGTAAAAATATTATTTATGGCTAATATACCTACATAGGGTTTTTTTTCTTTCCTTTTTGAACCTGTAATTTTTGTTGTTTATCACGTATGTTATTATTTATGTTATTGAATTATATTTAGCCTAAAATAGTAACTTGGTCTGCAGGGAAACAAAATGTGGATTGTTCTGCATCAATATCTGAATATATTTCAATGTAACCTCAGCCGGAGATTTCATTTTTATCGGTATTAGATTTTTATTTATCTAAATAACTTTCATTTTATTTTTAATATAGAAACAAATAATTAGAACTGCCAACGTCGAAAAAAATCTTGTCGGCTTTTGAGTAAGTTTACAGCCATCTTAGCTTAAAAGAGCTCCACATTATCATATATTACTATAAGTTCATTATAAATTTTATGGTTATAAATGTATAATAACAACTATGTAAATTTTAAGGTAGTTTTGTACTTGATTACAACAATCATATATAGTATTTCGTCTATGTTTGAGCGAAATCATTTTAATATTTTTTGTTTTTTATTCTCAGGTTAAATTAAAAGCTAAATCAACTAGGAAATTAATAGAGAAATCCAATAAGCAGCAGAAAAAAATCAAAAGATTAAATGCAAAATGTGGAAGACAAACTAATAAGATAGCCAATACCACTTCCGTAATTCAGGATTTAAGAAATGAGAAATTTATTAATGCTGAATCTTCGATTTTGTTATAAGAATATGTAGATCCAAAAGATTTTTTAAAACGACAAATTTTTAAATTAAAAGTTTTGCCTTTAGACAGACAATTTTCTGAAGAAGTTCGCAAATTTACTCTCACGCTAAATTTGTTTTCATCGAAAGCATACAATTTTGTACGACGAACATACAATACAAAATAAATAAGAATGTTTTTTAATATATTATTTAATAAATTACAATTCAATGTTTTATCACAATGCCATCTATGAGTGATAATTCTACCTAGACAGCGCCATCTCTTAGTCTTGGTAATAATTGAAGCACCATCTGGTGGGTCGGCTTCCAATTATCCATATAAAAGTAAGACCACTTTTTTGGTATGGATTATGGGTGTCTGTTCTGTTCTCTATACTGTGGTATAAAAAAATCTTTCCACAAATGAGTTTAATGACGGGTTTTATGGGATTGTGATGTGTAACTTAATTTTTTCTATAGCTAAGAGCTCTTTTACAAGTGATGTATCTATGTCATCACCATCTGCCCCTATTTGACTCGGTATTCCTACTATTGGCATAACCATTATATAATTAAAGCTCCTGCAATGAGTATCGAAATTATTCTGTTCAGAGGTATTATCTTGAGAAAATTTGGAAATTTGTAATAATTAAAAATGTCTCATAGTTAGTTTTATATACATTTACATGCCAACGCTTCATGTTTTATTGGGCATGTCTCATATATGACAATCGATAGTCTGCTGATAACCAGAATAATTACACCCGAATCCTAGCAACTATTACAACTAGAAATTTCAAGTGTGAGCTCAAATATTTAGTTTTACTAGACAGTTCTCATATCCACTAATTTAAGGACTTGATAATGACCAGAATAACAATGCCTGGCTCTGAGCATTACTACAGCTAGAAGCTTTCGAATTTGGGCTCGCATATTCAGTTTTATTGGACAGTTCTTAAACGTGCAAACTCGAGCTGAAAAATAAATTAATATCTGAAACTTAGCCAATATTACAGCTAGAGACTTTGAATTTGAGCCTAAATTTTCAGTTTCCACGTTGACTTTTCGCACCCGCAAGTTTGAGGGTCTGATGATGAGCAGGATGACAACACCTTGATCTAAGCCCTTATGATAGTTAGAAACTTTGAGTTTAAGCTCAGCTATTAAGCCTCGATGTACCTTTATCACGCTCTCAATCTGAAGGTTTTGATAATAATTGACATATATTTATGTTTTTATTTATTTTTAAACTTTATGTGCATAGTTGATACATATAGCCAACTCTTAAAGCCAATCAGAATATCGATCCAGCCCTACTCAACGAACGACCGGGAACCGAAGTACCACGCGGTGCGCTGCACCATCAAAGCCTTAAGCCTGTGATCAATCCAATATACAACCGCAATGACGACAGTGATAATATTATCAAATATTAGCCTCTATTTCAATTAGAAATTTCAAGTTAAAGTTCAAATTTTGCTAGGTTCTAAAGTAACAAAAATGTCTGTAGATACTCTTACAAACATTTTGCAAAAATTGGGCATTCTAGGAAAGAGTGCCTTATTACCAAAAATATTTGATTTTCAAAAATATTATTATAATCCTGACTGAATGCAAAAGTGGGTTTGTTTGTCCTTCTTTATCATCGCAATGAAGCAACAGTTCGATATGATTTTATACACAGAAATAGTTGGCGGGCCAGAAAATAAAATAGGCTACTTTCTAACCGGGAAATCTCATTAATCTACTTAAAACAACAACCCCAAATAATTTTAAAAATTCGAAGGTGTTTGTCCTTCACGTCGTAAAGAAGCAACAGTCATGGAATTTTTGGAATATCTAAAATAAATAAATAGAAGAAATATTTGATAATTAAGTCCATTATACTATAGATTCATGGATTATATATATATATATATATATATATATATGTATATATATATATATATATATATATATATATAAATGTATATATGTATATATATATATATATATATATATATATATATATATATATATATATACATACCTATATCATTTCGTCGATCTGTTTCTCCATTGCTATGTGAAAGATAAACAAACACTTTTGAATTTTTAATATTAATCGGGATTTTTGTTTTAGGAAGGAAAATACTTTCCGGGTTGGAAAGCAGCCTATGTTATTTCCTGGCCCACCTACCATCTCTGTGTTAATATGTTGAGTGTGAAAAGAAGGACAAATACATTTTCCAATTTTTAACATTGGTTATGTTTGTAACATTAGTTAGGAAGAAATTTCTCGGGTCGATAATTAGTATGTCATTTCCTGGTCCGCCAACTATTTCTGTGCCGAAAGTCACGAAGATTTGTTGCTCCGTTGCGATGTGAAAGAAGGACAAACAAACATACTCCGAATTCTTAATCTTATTTGGGATTGTAATATTAGGTGAGATGAGATTTCCCGGGTGGGCAATTAGCCTATTTCATTTTCTGCTCCGCCTTCTCATTCTGTGCAGAAAATCATGTCGATCTGTTGCTCCATTGCGACGCGAAAGAAGGACAATCATACACACTTTCGCATTATTAATATTACTCATAATTAAATGAAACTACGTGATGTATTATTTCTACTTTCTTTAAGTTCTTTACCACGACTACGACCAATACAACGAAACCTATCGTTGTATTACAACATCTTCAGGTGGGCTATTAGCAAAGATTCTGACTTCATAATTTTTCTTAGAGACTTCATAATCTATCAATTTTTAATATTAGTTAATGTCATTTCCCGGTCCGGTCAGTAATAGTCTGTGTCATTTCCCGGTCCGATAACTATTCAAAAATATTATTTAATATTATTTCAGATTGTCATATTAGTAAGGATGAGATTTCCCCGGATAGTATTTTATCTATGTTATTTCCTGTTCCCCCAACTATCTCTATGTAGTAAGTCACGCAGATCTACTGCTCCGTTGCGACGTGAAAGAAGGACAAAAAACCCTTTCGAATTTTTAATATTAATTGGGATTTTTGTTTTAGTTAGGAAAAAATTTCCCAAATTGGAAAGTAATCTATGTTAGTTCCTGTCTCGCTAACCATCTCAATCATACAGAAAGTTACGCTGATATGTTACTCCATTGCAACGTTAAAGAAAGATAAACAAACAGACTTTCCAATTTTAAATATGTTATTATTGTTGTTTTAGTAAAAGTGAAATAACCCAGGTTGGAAAGTACCCTATGTAATTTCCTGGCCCGCCAATTATCTCTGTGCAGAAAGCCACATCGATCTTTCGCTCCATTGTGACGTGAAAGAAGAATAAACAAACACACTTTCCAATTTTTAATATTGGTCCGATTTGTTGTTTTAGTTATGATGAGATTTCCCGAATCGGAAAAATGCCTATGTTATTTCCTGGCCCGCCATTTATCTCTGTGCTGAAAATGTGAAAGCGGGACAAATAAATACATATTTGAATTTTTAACATTACTTGGAATTGTCATATTAGGAAGGATGAGATTTCCCGCGTTTACAAGTATTTTCTGGCCCCCCAACTATCTCTGTGCAGAAAGTCACATTGATCTTTTGCTCCTTTATGACTTATACAAAGCACAAATATGCACACTTTTATATTCATGATATTAGTTAGGATTAGAATATTACTTATAAATGATACATTTCGGAACGAAATGTAGGCTAGACCTTTTTCCGGTACGCCAACTACCTCCGTGTAAAGTTTGTAAATACAAACACGAATTGATGTAAAAAAACAAATCAAACTGTAAAAAAAATAATAAGGAAAAGGGGTCGCATAGAAAGCTTATAGATACAAAACCGAATAGGTAATTAAAAAAAGACAAACTCAAAACATTCAAAATTTAAATGTAAAATATAAATGTAAAGGTAAAAAATATGAATTGATATACAAAAAACAAACCAAAACATCCATAAATTTAACAAGCAAAAAGAGTGGTGTAAAGAAAATTTGTAAATAAAAACACGAATGGTTAATTTAAAAAAAACAAAACTCAAGATATCCAAATTTAAGGGACCAAAAAATATTACGTAAATAAAATATAAATACAAACAAAATATCTAAAAATTTAATAGGCAAAAAGGATCGCGTAAAGAAAGTTTATACATACAAACACTAATTGATATAACCCTTTCGGACCAGCGTGGTAACTTGTGCACCTAATCATGTTTTCTGGGTAATTTTGGACCACAGATTACGAATCTGGCATTAGTTTCTATATTCCAAGCGCCATCTTGAAAAATCGAGTACCAACAACTGTATTATAGCCGGCCTTTTATTTCCTATGTCAAATTGTGTGTACCTCAATTGTATGATACGCGGCCAATACTAACGTACGTACAATTGACATGATCACAGTTACGGGCCTTACTTTCCGTTATAATTAATTTTAACTGGATGTAAATAAAACAACGGACTTACAGAAACACATTTTAATCAATTATTGAGATGAATAGTAGTTATTCATTATTTATATTATGTTATTGCTTAATAATCAGTCTACTCATTAATAATTATGAATTACTAGTGAGTAGACTGATTACTTTTATTTATTCTTTGTTATGAAAATCGAAAAAACAGTTGCGGTCTTTTGTAAGGCACAGGTAAATGTCGCACTTCGTGCAGCGACAACAACTTCGGCTTGTACAATCAGTCAATATTAGTAATTAATTATTTATATTATGTTATTGCTTAATAATCAGTCTATTATATAGACATTTAATATTAATTATGAATTATTAGCGAGTAGACTGATTACTTTTATTTATTCTTTGTTACGAAAATCGAAAAAACAGTTGCGGTCTTTTGTGAAGCACAGGTAAATGTCATACTTCGTGCAGCGACAACAACTTCGGCTTGTACAGTCAATAGTAGTAATTAATTATTTATATTATGTTATTGCTTAATAATCAGTCTATTATATAGACATTTAATATTAATTATGAATTATTAGTGAGTAGACTTTTTACTTTTATTTACTCTTTGTTATGAAAATCGAAAAAACAGTTGCGGTCTTTTGTGAGGCACAGGTAAATGTCACACTTCGTGCAGCGACAACAACTTCGGCTTGTATAATCAGTCAATATTAGTAATTAATTATTTATATTATGTTATTGCTTAATAATCAGTCTATTATATAGACATTTAATATTAATTATGAATTATTAGTGAGTAGACTGATTACTTTTATTTATTCTTTGTTATGAAAATCGAAAAAACAGTTGCGGTCTTTTGTGAGGCACAGGTAAATGTCGCACTTCGTGCAGCGACAACAACTTCGGCTTGTACAGTCAGGAGCATGGCAAAATCGAGGCTACTTTAGGTTGTCGAACACCGGCCAATGATTAAAATCGTCATACTGCCCGTCCATGGTAGGAAGGGGCTTAACACGGTACTTTGAAGTACTTGGTAGAGCAGCGAATTCCAAATCTTCCCTGCTCCTCTTTCTTGGAGGACCATTCATTAGATGGTCCCCAATAGACATCCGAAATGACAATAAATCCATGACGTCTTTGGATTTTATATTATCGGCTATACACGCCGCTCTGTATTCAAACCAAGAATTTACTATCGCCAGATCAAACATGTGGAGCATTACTTTCAGAGTTCACTTTTTGGTTTCACGCCATGTTCCATAACTTTCCCTCATTTGGTCAAAGACGTCCACGCCTCCCATGAACTTATTGTAATTTTGTACTATTGCGGACATGAAACATCAATATACTCCCTCTTTTTCTTATCCCATCTTGACACTTTAGTTCTTGGCTCCACTCTGAAAGCTGTTGAGACCACGAGCACTCCTTTATTATCTTTCAATTTAACAATGCGAACGTTGTTGTCACTATACACTCTGCTTCTCCTCTAGTCACCCTTTGATATTTTTTTTAATTCATACCTGGTATTCTTTTTGGTGTTGAATCGATTGGCCTGTAAATAGCTGTATCCTCCAGTTTTCGGGTGACTACTCAGTCATCAGAAGAAATGATGAGAAATAACAATCAAAATAGAGAAAATTTCCTTCTGGAAGCGATCTAGCCAGGCGTAACACTACCGCTGCTCAAGCGCCAAAATTTTCCAAATCAGGTAAATATGTAGTATTCCCTCAAAATTAAGGACTTTTTCTTTGTAATTCGTCAGGACAAAGCTTAAGCCGGAGCTTATTTTTCAATACAAACATAATTCCTGTGCATCGGCCGTCAAATGGAATCATTTGCTCATCGATGAAATAGTTCCCTGCATCTCGAGGCAACTGTAGGCATCCTTTTTGCACGGCTATCTATAACTGGCCGCACCCTCCACATCTTGTTTTTTGTTTGTTCTACGGCCTGATTCACTGCAGTAACATCTAGAACATGAAGGTTTGTTCTCAATAGAAAAAAATATCTGTCTAGTCATAGCACTTGATATAGGTTCATATTTCTATCTGTCACTCCAGTACAACTTGAGTTTAGGGAATTTCATACAACCAATTATGGCATGGATTCCAAAAAACATTTTTATATCCATTAGAGTATAGGGAGGTATCATTTGTAAGCCAGTTTTGGCCATATAATACTGGCTATTTGCTAAAGCTAAGAGCTAAGAGTTCTAAAGTAAAATACCGTTCAAAGTATTCTGTGGGGCTAAGAACGTCACTTGGTATACGACCAAGTTCTTATGGAACGGCTTTGCTAGTAAAACATTTTTTCTGCCATTTTAGCTGACTTAGAGGTACCTGATTACTATCGCTACCATCGTCTTCGGATGACAAGGACACCGTGTTGTCAGGCTCATCGTCAGCAGGTTGAAGGTATAACTCGTCGTCCTCTTCATGGCTGGCGTCGTCTCTAGACTCATTCAGCATATTTATGATTGCGGCATCCTTCAAAATTTTAAACATCGTGCAGTATACCTGATTAATCACTTATTATATGTCAGAGGTTATGTAGGGCTCCGGTTGACACAATCGTTACACAAAAGTTTGATGAACTGTTACTATCGATTATTTTATTTGCACGGCGTCATTCGTTATCGGAAAACGTCAAATATTTATGTATTTTACCATGGAACAACAGGTAATTCACGGCATTTATGAAATAGAACAATTATAAAACTTACTTTCATCAAATCCGTCGAATGAATTTACCCCAATTAAACGTGTCGGAGCTGGTCCGCTGACCAACCGATTCGCACGAACTTCAAGCTTAATATGAAAATACGGTTCTCGCGCAATTGTATCGATACATTCTCTTCCCCTACAGACGTAAAATTTATGAACGAGAAGCAGTTTTATAACCCGCACAATTATATGGCAGGGTTCCGAAAGTGGTAAAAAAACAAACTCAAAAGGTCCAAAAATTTAATAAGCGAAAAGTATCGCACGAAAAAGTTTATAAATACAAACACGAATTAACATAAAAAAGATAAATCCAAAATATTCAAAAGTGAGTAAGCAAAAAGGATTGAAAAAAGGTGAATTACGGGTAAGAAAAAAGGTTCAAACATTTTCCCGTGCAAACAAATATATGAAAAGTTTCAAATCGATTTTTTTATAATAAATAATCGCGAGCTACAATATGTGTTCTGAAATACACGACGTATTTCAAAATATATATTGCATTCAATATATAATGCATATTCTTTCATGTCCTATGAAAAAAACGTGAAAATTTCATTGGCGCTATACTTAACACCTTTGGTATTAAAACATAGGTTGAAACCTAAGATTGAAATTAATTTAATTATATCGCTTTTTATTTTTATTACTTTTTTATCGGGTGGGAAAACAAGCGTTGTCAACATAAACTAGCCCGCGCCTCACCGTAAACTGTAGGTTTGGATACGAGTAAAAGAGAGCAGTAAGCATCGCCAAAGCGCGTCTTAGTATTCGAAAGAAATAATGTGTCTTATTTTTTTATTGGAATCCTATTTAATTTATTGAAAATAAAAAAACAACCAAGATTTTAAATAAGAAGTGAACAGTTAAACTTTTTAATTATATTCATAAACAATTTATTAAATCTATAAACTGATTAGAATTATTTCACACCTATTTTTCAAAACTCAACATTTACATTCGAATATTTTTAATAGTATCATAGTTCTAAAGTGTATCATAGTTCTATTTTTCATAGTTATATTTTTAATAGTATCATAGTTCTATTTTTCAAAACTCAACATTTACATTCGAATATTTTTTATAGTATCATAGTTATCATAGTTTCTAAATTGTCTAATATATTTATTTCATTCGACAAATTTGTATACAAAAAAATGTGTATACAAAAAAAATTATAGCTACTAAGATAAAGCAGAAAAGAAACTAGAAGAAACTTACACAGGTAAGTTTCTTCTATTTTATTTCTGTTTTAGTAGCTATAGATCATTACTTCTCATTTTGTCTCATTACTTCCCATTTTGTCTTCTTAGGTTTGTTACATTTCACATATCGACTTTCATTGATGTGGAATTAGTTTTTTTTAAGTTACAAAAATTAATACGAAATTAACTATAAAATAACAAAAAAAAACGAGTGCTCTTTAGACCACACGACTGAAGTAAAACTTCAAATTCACAAAGTATGAACTTTAAAATGAAGTTACAATTTTATTCACTTTAAACGTAGAATATTTAATGTATTGAACAAAATAATAATTTATAAAATTGTTCAAGAACGAAATGAAATTACAAAATAATAAAAAAATCACCGTTCGCGTAACGCTCAACCAATCCTCTATACATTCCAGGATTCAGGGATTCCGTGGACTCGTCATGCTCTTGTAAAGCGACTTTAAATGCTCCACAAAACACTACACAATATATTAAGCGTTTTAAAATGTATCGATTTTGATCAACACGTTACAACTCTCGAACAGATTTTCGGTACCAGAATCGAGCGATTTGCGAATGTCTATGCGACCAATCGATGCCAACTGAAGATTATTTAACATGTGAAGTTGTGATTGTGAATATTTTTTACTTTTATAGAGATGCTCTAAATCATCGATACCTGTATTGGTCCATGCAGAATCAACTCCGGCGCCTGCAAACAAAAGGTATAGAAAACAAAACAACATATTAATTTCTTCACAACCACATAACTACGGTGTCTTATCGTACTGTTAATTTTTTAAAAACACGAGTATACGCTTTTGTTGTAGAATCACATTTTTGAGATAAATCAATTTGATGTTATGGTGCCCCCTTTGATTTTATATCCAGTCTTAAGTCTTTCATGTTTTTTATATAATTCATATTATATTGTTCAATTTTAAACATATAAGAATGCTAAAAACACAGCAAATCTACTAAAGATTAATTAGAGGTAATAATTACAAAT
The DNA here is from genome assembly GCA_039881145.1 of Druceiella hillmani. Classification (NCBI taxonomy): domain Eukaryota; kingdom Metazoa; phylum Arthropoda; class Insecta; order Lepidoptera; family Hepialidae; genus Druceiella; species Druceiella hillmani. Next base: position 28,525,731 of record JAYKKI010000014.1, read on the forward strand.
TGCAATAATTATTAACATCGACACGCTCGCAGAAATGTATTTGTTTTGTTTACATGACACCGGCAAAATTTGAGTAAAACAAGAAGATACACGACTAATATAATCGGGTAATATAGTCGAGCATTCGCAGTGTGACATAAGTCATAAGAACGCTGCTCCGAATTCGCTAATTTATCACACAAATTTTTTGTCTCACGCGCCAGGCAGTAACAAACTCTCCCTCTCTTTCACTCTCATTGAATTGAGTACCGAACGTTGTACTACACTTTCGGGTATAGGAGCGTCTTTTGATGTGAAACATCTATAGGCGCAGGTATAAACCGGATCGTTGGCGTGGCGACGGGTCGCCACGCTATACTAAGGTATATATATATAGTCTATATGTTGTAGAGTGTACGGTACGGAAACGTGTCGCCATGCGCAACCGACTACGCGACCCCCTCCTCACTCAGTTCGGCGCTGTTGTTTACTACGGTATACATAACCTGTGCTTTATTATTGATGTGAAACATCTATAGGCGCAGGTATAAACTGGATCGTTAGCGAGGCGACGCTTACCGTGGCGACGGGTCGCCACGCTATACTAAGGTATATAATGTTTTTATTGGATTCTGTTTCGAACTTGTTGAAATAAAGACGTAATTGCGTTTCTGTGGATAAAAGATTTATTTACTTGTAAAACGTTCCTTCTACAATTTGGTAGTAACATTATCTTATAAACTAAACATTTACTCACCTGTGGATAAAAGAAACAACATTTAAAGCCCTTATTTCGGGTTTATCATCTGAATTCGACAGGTAAGCTTTTTACAATAAAATACTGAATCAAAAACAAATCTAACCTCTCAAAATCTTTTGACGTTTGATACGAAAGCTAACAGCAACCTCTATGGAACTTATCATAGATAACGCGGCAAAGTTTAAATGAAAGGATACCTATAGGTTTTCTTTACATCTCCCCTCCGAGAGAAGAACAATTACAAGTGTGATTGCACGTAATTGTTCTTTTCTCAATCGACAATGGAGTAATTTTTGTAACATGAAACAAATTTGATTCTTCCTTCTTGTTACCGGCATCTACTTGATATATTGTATTAGATATTTTTTTCAAGATCTCGTAGGGTCCAATTCTCAGTTCATCTGTTTACTTCCTATTTAGTCGATTACCGTTTTCCACATAGACTCTATCTCCTTTTTTAAAGTCATATTCCCTCCTTGATAGGTCTCTTCTTATTATACTCATGAGATTTAATTGCATTTATATATGCTAATTTTCTATCTCTTCTCAGATCTTCATTTAAACATCTTGTTTTTAGTTCTGATGGAAGAATATTTACATTCTCTCCTTCCAATAGGTATTTTGGTGCAAATTTGGTAACAGTGTGTTCTGTTTCATTATATTTCTTTACACAATTCTGTGCTATTGTTGTCCATGCAATCTTTTTTTCGCTTTCATTTATTTGGCATCTTATTTTATTAACTAAAGTTTGGTTCAATCTTTCGTTAAGCCCATTTGAAAAAGGAGTGTCCACCGCAGTAAAAATTATTCTTATACTGTTATCTTTTAGAAATCCCTTAAATTCTTTAGAGTTTATACCAGGATATTGGTCCGTTAATATCATATCAATTTTATGACTTTGTGTCACTTGTTGAATAAGTTTAATAAAATCGTTAGAGCTTTGGTTTTTTGACGTCAAGCATACCTAGTAAAATGATCAACTAAAAGATGCAGGTACTTTTTTGTTGACCGAGATCCCCCAAAACCACCAATTGTATCAATTGATACAATTTCAAATGGGTGTCTTGCTGGTCCTAAATGTGACAATAATCCATATTTCGGCTTTCTCCTTGTTTTATTTTTAATGCATATTTCACATTCTTCGCAAGTCTGTTTAATTTTTGCTATGATATTCTTCGCTGAATAGTATGGTGTTAATTTATTTATCATTTGTGTTGTTCCTAGGTGGCAATAAGTAATGTGTACTTTTTTTTATCAATGTTTTGCTTAATCCTTCTGATAGTATAATTTTGTTTCTTCCTTTATTTTTCTTGTAGTATATTTCATCTCTTAGTATAAGTCCATTTTTATCTTTTTGTATTTCTTGATTTGAATTTTGATCTATTTTTATTTCTTCTATAGTTATTAAATTTACCACTTTCAAAGCATCATCATCATTATTTTCACTGGGATCTAGGACTGGATTTCTGCTCAAACAATCTGCTTCTATATTTGTTTTTTCCAGGATTATATTTAATTTTGAAATTGTATTGGGATAAATAATATGTTAGGTCTCCGGGCTCCTCATCAGTTTTTGCTTTAATATTCAAGTTTTCTAGTGGTTTATGTTCAGAATACACCGTAAACTCCTTTCCCATAAGCAAATGCTGCCAGTATTTTATAGCTTCTTTTATTGCTAAACATTCTAGGTATATTGCCTTCTTCTTTTTTTGTGTATCTGTTAATTTTTTTGAAAAATAAACAACTGGTTTATTGTCTCCATTTTTATCAGGTTGTTTTAACACTGCGCCTGTTCCTTTTGCACTTGCGTCTGTATAAATGTTTATTGGTAATTCTGGATCATAAATTTTCAGAATTGGTACAGAGCACAGTAGTGTTTTCATTTTATCAAATGATTTTTGACATTCTGCAGTCCACACGAATTTCACATCTTTCTTTAACAAATTGTGTAACGGGTCCAAGATGATAGCACTGTGTGGCACAAACTTGTGATGAAAATTTACTTTTCCTAGGAATTGTCGTACATTTTTCCTTGTTTCTGGTATTGGAAAGTCTTTTACTGCTACCAAATAATCTTTTAGAGGCCTCACTGAATTGTTTTCTATTATGTGGCCTAAATACTTGGCATAACTACTTGCAAATATGCACTTGGTAAGTTTTAGTCTAAACCCTTCCGTTTTTATTGCCTCCAGTAACCGTGATATATGTGATATATGTTCTTCAAAGGTTTTTGAATAAATGAGTATATCATCTATGAAACTTACTGCAAAATCAGAGAGCTTATTCTTTCTTATGATGTTAGTCATTATCCTTTGAAAAATGGCTGGAGCAGTTTTTAGTCCAAATGGTAAGCATGTCCATTGAAAATGACCTTTCTGAGTAACAAAGGCCGTTTTGTACCTATCCTGTACTTTCAATGGAATTGACCAAAACGCTGAATTAATATCAAACGTTGAGAAATACTTACAGTTTACTGTTTTTGTCATTAGATCTTCAATCAATGGAAATGGCTGTGATTGTGGGACGATTATCTTGTTCAATTCCCTGAAATCTATACAAAGTCTTGTTTTTCGTTCATCTCCCTTTTTATAAGCCAGAGTTACTGGGGCAGCAAACGGGCTATTTGATTCCTCAATCAAATTTTTCTCTAATAATTTTGATATTTGTTTTTCTATCTCTCTTCTATCTTCAGCTATACATCTGTATGGACGTTTGCAGCAGTATTTATCCACCATCAGGTCTATATGAGCTTCATAATCTCGTACAGTGCCGACATCATATTTATCCTTAGCAAAGACAGTCTTAAATTTGTCTATGAGCTCGTCAATCTCTAATTGTTGTTGTTTGTCTAGATGATTAACGATCTTTTCAAATTTATCAGTTTTAATATGTTCATTGAAGTTTATTTCGTTTTTCACCTTCTCCATTCTAGGGCTTCCTAATCTTGGTTCAGTTTTGTCTCCTAGTACATCAGGAATGTTGACATTTGTATCGTTTTTTATATTAAGCTCTTCTTTCTGACCCTTTTGTGTTATTTTTAAGTCTTCATTTTGAATAAGCTTGAATTTTCTTATACAATCTAAACCAATTAGGAAATCATATTTAAAATTTTCTTTGTCTATGACAAAAATATCCATGTTTTGTTCTACATTATATATTTTAATTTTTAATGTAACCATACCTTTTGTTTTTTTCTCGCCATTAATAGTCTTTAAATTTACTATTTGTGTATTATCTGTACTTTTTCCTTCATTCCGTATATTTATGATAGAAAAGTTCACAAGTAAGCATTAATGTAAGTTTAGCATTAATTAATGACACATTTGAACCTGAATCATAAATTCCAGTTACTTTCACAGTGTCATTCAATAGTAAATTTATTTTTATTAATGGTGGCACCTCTAGTTTTTTGGATCTTTGTTATTCAGTTCTGTTTCTATTTCGGAGTTATTTACTGTTCTCACTATTGATTTCTGAGTTTTTTCTTTAAACCAGCAATTCTCCTCTGGGTGATAGCGTTTCCCTTTTTTTTCATTGGCACAAATTTGGCATGGTTTTCTTTCTTCAATTTTTTTTTGTTTAAGGTCAGAATTTGTAAATCCTTTTTTTTCATACTTAGTTTTCCCAACGAGGTGCCTCTAGTTTTCCTATTTCATTATACAAATCTTCTGTTTGTTGCAAAGTTTCTCTGTCGATTTTATCGGCAACAAAATTAGGCAAGCCGAATGCTATGAGATCAATAAGAGTCCCAGTATCAATGTTCTTCCTAACTTCCAGTAGTAATTTCTCTTTCTTTAGAGCGTACTCGAGTAACGGACCTGCTTGGTATTTAAAACCTAGAGCATATCTCATGGATGACCAACCTTTATTTGCAAATGTCTCACAGAAGCATTTCTCCCATTTGTTCCATTCTGATTCTACTGTGTATTTTATTAGCGTACAGTCGTACCAATGTACACTTGACGACTCCATAAAATTTTTCAAAATCTCTATTTTCTTTTTGTCTTCGTTGACTTTGAAACGTTCACATTCTTTATTAAAATTATTAATCCACTGGTGGGCATTAGTGGTTTCACTTGTGAACTTTTCTATCATAAAATTCTTCGCTATCTTGCCTAGATTTTGAGTTTCTGATTTTTGTTCTTTTTCTTCGAGTAATTTTTCTAACAGTTTTTCCAAAGAGTTGTTTGAGCCACTAGATTTAGACTCTGGATCACATTCAGTTTCTATTATTTCTTCTAGATAAACATCATTAAACTGCAAGTTTTGAGCCTCATCCACATATGCTTCTGATATCTCATCTGTCAAAGTTATCCAAATTTTCCTTGTTTGGTGTCTTCTTTGCAATGTTTTTTTTATTTTGGCATAGTTTGTAGTACTCATAATTGCTTTGTGTTGATTCACTGGTTGATATTCCGGTGGTATTCCATAGATCTGACCACTAGTTGTGGCAATTGAGGTTATGCATAAAATGTTGGTTTTTCCCTCGGATGCTGTCTTCACAGCAAAATCAAATCTTAACTTATCCATTATTCTCTCGAAATATATGCAGAAAAAGTTGTTTTATAATGTTTTTATTGGATTCTGTTTCGAACTTGTTGAAATAAAGACGTCATTGCGTTTCTGTGGATAAAAGATTTATTTACTTGTAAAACGTTCCTTCTACACGTACACATAACCTGTGCTTTATTATTTTTGTATTAATTGTAAATAAATGTTTATTAAATAAAATCACCATTTTCTGTAAGAAATTCGTAATACTTTATTTTTTGATTATGCTATATTTAGTTCCTGTAATTTTGTCTTTTATGCATATTGTACGAACACGATGTTTACACCTGCCAGGCGTCCCGTGACGGCTCTGTTTTTTTTGTGCGCTCCACTCACTGAGGATATTAAGTTTTGCTCGCAGCGAAGTTAATAACGATTGAAAAAAATTACGCTTATCTTTTAAAAGTAAAAATAATAAGTACTAGTATACGTAAGTGGTTCATAGATCATATTTTTCTCTATTTTTGTGGGAATTCACTACACCAGCGCTCTTTAGAATAGGCCGCCTCTGCATAAGAGTTTAGTATGTAATTTTAGATGATTTTAATTCGTGTTTATGGATTAAATATAAAAGGTATTGAGATTTTACAACCCAACTTTAAAGTTAACCATAATCTTGATGTACTGAATATAATTTATTATTATAAATTAGCGTAATATTTGGGATTAGTCATCCCAAAATACGTCCATTTCACGATACTTCTCAACTGTGTTGACTCATAATTATAGTCATAGACTTTTTGTTTCTTAAATCTTGTCTCATTTTTAAAGACAATATTTCTAATGTAATTCTTTATAATTTAAGCACATGTGTTGCGTATTTCTATAGATTCATCATATCTAGTAACGCCTGTAACGGCATAGTTCGCATGATGACCCGGCTAGTGCGAAAATCGCTTATAAAACGAATTTTTATTAAATTATGTAAATCCTTTATAGTCGTTATAAATATGCAAAATGTTATTTAAGATAAAACGGAAAAAATCACTATTCGTGAAGTGCTCGATATCTTTCAAACGATATCTTTTAAATCGATATCTTTCAAAATTCTTTTTCACGGACTTTTTTACTGTTTTAAATATATTACTATTTTTATGTAAGGTATGTATCGCATTTTTTGCGTTAAATGTTCAGTGACGGAACATGTAAAGTTGTTTTGTATAAACTTTTTACACAATGATAGTGTTTTGCTAATATTAAATACTATAGAAACCACATACAGTTCGTAAAGGAACTTGACAACATATAACACGTGATATCAGTTGATATTATTTTTGGCAGACAAAATGTTCATAAGACGTGAAATGATATTTGTCATTCCTGGTTTAATTTTGTGAAAAATATCTTGTAAAATTAATTCTTTAAATGCAGTTTATGGGTGTACTGATTATAAACAACGAGTTTTAACGCGATAAACGTTAATGCCATTTTTATAAATGGTTGACCATCTAATAAATATTGCAGCTTCAAAGTTGCTGTCAAATGTTCTTAAATATAATTACAGTTTTAAATTTTTATTCATCCGCAGATTCACAAAAGACTTTAATGAAAATCTTTTCGTCATTCTTTATTTTGCTTATAATTCCACTTTGACATACACCAATCGTAATAAAAACGCGATGGAGGGCCACATTTTCATACCGTGAAGTGTAATTAAATTATATTACAATTTTTATTTAAAAGTACGCATAGCACATTCGCATAAATATGTTTATATCAGTTTAATAACAAAATTGGCATCTTAATAATAGTACTGATGATATGGCCACATTCAAATTTGGAGCTTCCTATTTGCGATTAGTTTTAAGTAAACTTGGGCGATAGGAGTATTTTGAGATACTGAGTAGGACGAGAATGAGTATTATAAAATATATGTAACAAATATCAGTGACAAAATATTCAACGAGTATGGGCGGCGTAATTCTGTTGTGAGAGGATTATATTACAAATTCCTATATGCCTACGATCGTAGAAGATGTGCAATAAATCTTAATTGCTACTTATTAAGAAAAGTTTAATGTTCATATCCTTTATTTTATACAACTAAAATTGGCGGGAATTCCTATAATTTCTAAGTGACGCCTTTTTGAACAAAATAATGTTTCATATTTCCTTCATACTGTTATATTTATGGATCCAGGCTTAGGACTGGTAACAAAATGATGCACTTGGCATACTCATTTAGATGGCGTATTTAAAAAAATTAATAAAGTTGTTTAAAATAATTACCTTTAATTTTGAAAAAAATGAATCACGTTATTAAAAACATTTTTTTTTGTTTTTTCATCTTCATTTTAGCTTACTTGCTTTTGTAATAATATAGTAAGATATTCGGAACAAACGACTTGTTCCGTATTAATTATTTTCACAGTTAGATTTTTTTATTCATATGTTTCCTTAAATTAGAAGTAGCTGTTTTGAATGGCAATTTAGTTTTATAAATATTGCAAGAAGCAAAATAATGACGCAAGTCTGTAAAATAATTCCACTGGACTTCCTTTTGGACATAATAGCGATGTTAGAATTTAACCTACATAACAGTTATTTTTTATATACACTATTTGCACTAAAAAGTAATAACACTCAACTGTTCCAATAGAAAAACGGAGAATCATTAGACGAAAAGAGAACCGTACTTAAAATTTAAAATACTCTTACTTATTATATTGAGTAAATATTTGTCCGCGAACTGCGAAGTGTGAAGCAATACTTATCGTATGAGTAAAACGAGTATACGCGTATTTTTAACATACTCGTACTACATATTTTAAAAGTATTACGACTTACTAGTATTTAAATATTCAGTTTGTCCCTTATTTCATATACGTTTTAAATATGAAAGAATGAAAAAACCTGAGTACGATATGCGTGAGTGAAACAGCTGGAGCTAGCTAGACAAAGAAGAGTAGGGTTATGCCGCAGCCCGACCATAAAGTAACCATTATACGAACGTCCGGTCAGCCATATTATACGATACAAGTATTTACAATACCAAGTATTTTGTATTTTAACCGGTGACAATAAATACGCCTCACCTCTAGGGTTAAGGTTATATTACTGATACGTTATTACTTTTTATGATATAAAATCTAGGTCAGTTCAAACTATAGAAATAATAATATTTACTTTGTTACTTTTTTGGGAAAAAGGACGTTTGTAGCAGCTAGTATGCACTAGTAGCCATCGTTTATTGCTATTAACTAAAGCTATAAAGTTTATCTTTGATTATATAGCATTCGTTCTATAAAGTTAAATGACACTGAAATTTATTTTGATTAGCCATATTACCCTGAATTACCTTATTAGTATCTTTGGTACCTATATGATATATATCAATGTCTAAGTATTCACTGAGATAAATAATAAAAATAGTTCCAAAAATCAATATAAATCAATGAAAAAATTTACAAATTAAAATAAATTGTGTCGTATTTTATGTGATCGACAGGAACATGCCATTTACACAAAGAATAGATACGGTACGTTTATACGGTATCATCCCACTGGCTATATAGCTTTCGGGAATGAAAGAATTTATAATGTAAATAAACTGAAAATACATTCCTCAATAATAATTTTAAGTAAAGGTATTGGATTAATACATCTGTAAATGGATGATTACTTATTACAAAAATCGGTTGAAGCTTAATTTTCGAATTTATTAAAAATAACAATATAAAAACAGAAGAGATTTTATTTTGTCTACTTTATTGTCAAGTTATTACTTAACTGGTAAATTACTGTCCAGACGATGATAAGGATTTAACTCGTTACTTAACTAAACAAAGTGTAAATTAGCCTACAGTGTTATAATAAAAATAGTCGCAGGAAGTTCGACAATTTTAAAAATAGTAGATGCCACTTCTCAAACAAAAAAGACGATACTAATTATTCTTATGTCCATAAACCGATATTTTTGGATATTTTTTCATTATTTTTAGTTTTAAATTAGATTAAACCTTATTAAAGAAATTCCCTCATGAAAACCATTATCTAGAGCAATAAAGAGAAACTGCGCTTAGCTCTGCCATGCTTGTTATGTTGTTTTGAATATGTCAGCTGATTGTCAAAAATATCTTTAAATATATTTTTCTTCTATTATCTACTATTTAATTATGATTATTTAATTTAATATTGTTTTGAAATATATCCTTTTGTAGATACAACAGATTGAGTTAAGAAAAGAAACACAGACACCTAAATTTATCTATAGAATGTTAATCTACCGACAGACAGCAAACTTGTATATTTGACCTTGCCACAAGGTGACCGAAATAGACCTACCGCAGTCGGAGTAACAATTTCGAACCGACCGGCATTCATGTGTCGGACGCTTCGAGTGTAAGGTTTTACAGTAACATTCTAATGTGTAATTAATAAAACTGCATTTGATAAAACTTATTTTATTCAAGTATTGATTTATCAGTGTTCATAAATAACGAAACAGATTTTAGAACGTCATTCAAAATGAGCGTTCAAACCGACTCGGAAAAGCGCAAGCAAATTAGTGTTCGCGGCATCGTTGCTGTTGAGAACGTAGCTGAAGTGAAGAAAACTTTCAACCGTCACGTCCATTATACTTTGGTGAAGGATAGAAATGTGGCTACCCCTAGGGATTATTACTTTGCCTTGGCGCATACTGTACGAGATCACTTGGTATCCAGATGGATAAGAACCCAGCAATATTATTACGAAAAAGATCCAAAAGTGAGTTTAAAAAATTATTGGATTTGTTTTTAATGGGTGGGGGGGGGGGGGGTAATAAAGTTAATTTTATACCTACGTTAAATCGTGTAAATTGTTAAGAATAATTTTTTTAATGAAATAATCGCATGATAATAAATAAAGTTACAAAAGTTAAAATAAGAATTAACAATATTATGAGAGGAAACACGCATGTTAATAAAAAAGTACAGTTTCATAAGATCCATTTAATCCGACTGTCTTAATGCTAAACATAAATAAAACCTTGTCAATTTGGCTGTATATTGTGCAGGTATGATAGGTTTCTAAAATTGTATGAAAGCAACCACTGTAACATTATCTTGCTGCAGAATGGTGAAATAATAAAGGATGCATACTGATTCAAACAGTTTTAATTTTGCAGAACTGTATAAATTAATTATCAATTTGAATCTTTTTATTCATCTATCAATTTAGTAATTGAAATTCGTCTTGACAAAAGGAATAATCACTCACCTTTTGGCTTAGTATAAATGTATAAATATAAGTCAACTTAATATGTTACATTTTCCAATTTTCGAAACAAGAAGTTATATTACTTTCTTTTTTTTTAGCGTGTATACTATCTCTCCCTCGAATATTATATGGGCCGGTCTCTTCAAAACACTATGATAAATTTGGGTATCCAGGGGGCCGTGGATGAGGCCCTCTATCAACTTGGATTAGACATGGAAGAGTTAGAAGAGCTAGAAGAAGATGCAGGTTTAGGAAATGGTGGACTTGGAAGATTGGCTGCTTGTTTCTTGGATTCCATGGCTACTCTTGGGCTGGCAGCTTATGGATATGGTATGTTCATTTCCTGAACAATTTGTTATCATTGTTTACTATAAAAACTTGTTGACATTTGTTTTACTTAAAAATAGCAAGCTATAAATAAATCTTGGCAATCAAGGATTCTTTGTTTTGAGACCTTAAATGTATCGAGTTTTGTTATGTATGTTTTTAGAAGCATGATGTCGGGACTATTTAAATATCGTGCATTTATCTTTATTAAAATTAATTGCTTGCAATCATTTACAGCATCACATAACACGACCAAACACACACATACTACTAATGATACTACATTAAATTTGGTTACATTATTAGGTTTAGTTGATCAAATTTCATGATGTGACCTTTATTTGCCCTTACAACATTATCGCCCTTCTAACTCATAACTACACATTATTTAACATAGAAATAAATTCTTATTTACAAATACTATCAACTTTCATTTGTTTTCAATGAACAAACCATTTTATTAAAAAAATGCATATGCAGTTGTAATTTAGGCTACTAAATTTCTTTTATTAACAATTTGTTAGTGTTCTTGAAGGTTAAGAAAGGTTGAACTAGTTGACTGTATAAAACTAGATTAAGAATAGTATAAGTTATGAATAAATGGATCTGTTAGATTATTTTTATTGAGGTCAATGGGATGATTGCAGCAATTCCTCTTTGACATTAGGATCATTGTCACAAGATGCCCGTCGTTTACACTCATACAGTTTAATAAAGAAGTTGAGAAGTTCATTGACATGATATTTTTAGATTAATGTTATGCAGCGCATGTGTTTAATTTTTTCTCACTTCATATAAAATGGAGTGCAATAAAAAATATAATTTATGCCGCACGTTAGCATTGATGCATTTATTTTGGAAAACCCAGTAATTTATGTGCATTTATAATAGTTTGAAAATATTTTCACACTACTCAAAAAGTGTTAAAATAGTAAATTAGGAAAGAAGAAAACATTTAAGAAATTGAATTTAAAACAGACGGCAAATATGCAATGTTCAAATTTTCTTTTCTATATATATGACTTTAATTTTTAAAGTTTTTGGAATATATAACATCAAGACAGATATCCACATAATCCTTTGCAACTAAATCTGTCCCATTACTGAGTATTGCTTTAATTTTAGACCCATCTTGGACATTGTCCAGATAAAAAGAATATTATATTGGAACGTGTATGAATTTTCTTCAGCATTATTTAAGATAACATTAATGCTATTTAATGATTTCTAACATAAATTTGGACTTGCTTGAATATTTATTTACTTATCTGTTTATTAACCCATGACATTATCAAAAGAAGCTTGTTATCTTTAGAATGACTTGATAATATATATTTAGTGTATGTCAGAATTGAGGTGTGGTATCACCTTTTTAAAAAAACATACATTATTTTGTTAAATAACAAAGTATTTTTTTAGTAGCAAAGTTCAATGAACGTTACTTTAATGAATTTTAATTTTAAGTTAATAAACAAATTTCTGATAGGAATATCATTGCAGTGATAATAGTAATTTATATATGCTATATTCTGATTACAGAAAATATATCTAAAAATTGATTTTAATCAAATTTTAATAAATTATTTTTTGCGTTAATATCATAAGTAAACCTAAATATTAGGTTTTTCATCTACTCACTTACGCAAAGTGTTGCCATTTGTATATTCATTTACATTTTTCTTGAATACTTAAGCAGAATTTACATCTTCATAATAACAACAATTTTGTCTCTGTATAAAATTGTTATGTCACGGATATACCTATTCTGCCATCCGTAAATTGTGTCTTCCAAGTGACAAAGAATGGTGTAACAGATACTTATGTGAAATTTCAATTTGTAATTCATCAAAGAAAATTATTTTTGATGAGAGATTTTAATGTGTGTATGACAAGGGTATAGTAATGGTTAATGAATATTAACTGTAATGTAATAAGCATTCTTGTTTTTTTCAAATCTATTCACCATCAATGTGTACCAAAACCCTTAACATTTTCGTCATTAACATTTTCTTAATTTTCCTCAAATATTTTAGGCACAAACATATTTCAAGTGTTTATCCATATATCTATAAATGTGCTTTGCATTGCTGTACAAAGTAAGGAAAAGCTTATATCAGTTTTCTTATTGTTTTATAAAATATTTTAATACATTTTAGGCACACCGTTCACTAGTATCAACGAAAAACTTACATTTTGTTTAATCTAAGCATGTTTTAATATTCAGGTAACTGTTAAGATTCAATGTCCATATGTCATGTTCATAAAAGCTACATTGAATGCTATATTGAGTTGAAGTTAACAATTACTGTGAACTATATTAGTACGGGTAGAAAAATTAATTTAAACCAAATTTTTTGACATTCATAATAAAGACATAATCTTTACGTCATACCTCATAGAGGTACATTTTTTACAAGTTCTTTTTAGTAATCCATGTATTATAAATTTTGATCGAGTTTGGTGATATTCCTGTTTTTATAAATACCCAAAATATCCTGTTCTACTTAAGTTAGTGGGATGTAGTCGTACTGAGCGTACAACATCTTTATCAGATGTAATAAATTCAAGATTTACTCGGTGACTTTTTTTAGTAGTATTAATCATTTACACTATTTGTTCCTTCTATAAATAACACCAGAAATATATATACCAGAATTGTCAATTTATACTATTTGTTCCTTCTATAAATAACACCAGAAATATATATACCAGAATTGTCAATTTATACTATTTGTTCCTTCTATAAATAACACCAGAAATATATATACCAGAATTGTCAATTTGTACTATTTGTTCCTTCTATAAATAACACCAGAAATATATATACCAGAATTGTCAATTTATACTATTTGTTCCTTCTATAAATAACACCAGAAATATATATATATATATATATATATACCAGAATTGTCAATTTATACTATTTGGTCCTTCTATAAATAATACACACTTCTGTACTTGTTGAAATTCTGTACTTGTCTGCATTTTATTAAAATTATTGTAATCGTTACATCTCATTATGTCCAGCAGTCGAAATCATTAGGACTGCTGATTGTGTGTTATATGTATTAAAATTATTGTATTCATTACATCTAATGAGATGTAATGAATACAATAGTTTTAATCCAGCAGTCGAAATCATTAGGACTGCTGAAGTGTGTTAATTAATTAAAAAAAGTGCAATTTTTCTTAAGTACTTGATTAAGAAGATCAATATAAAATAAAGAGTACAGTCAAGCTACACTTGTTTTGTTGTGAAACACAAATCTGTATATGCCTTTTGTGATATCAGAATAAAATTGTATTGTTGGTATTATGAAGTAATTGGATTGTTAAGCCCATGAACCACTAATGGTGTGTTGTAATAGTGATGCTCACCATTAGCCCTACCTCCCCACGTTGTGCTCTTTATAGGAATGTGTGTAATTTGCTTCAGTTTTGCGTGAAATATGTCTTGGGGAAACGAACTATGGCATATTGTTTGACTTATTAAGCGCTAACAATAGGAAAGTTGAAAGAATATTGGTTTAGCCATTTTGCACGGCAGGTACCCGAAATTTTGAAGTTAGAACAGAAAAATCTTTCGATATTTATGAAAATTTGCAAATACCAGAATTTCATAAAAAATAGTGCAGCACTTAAGCACTAGACTGGTCAACATAAATGCCCAGACATTTTTTATTTTCATATTTTTTTATACCTGTTCTTTAGAAGCGATGTTAATTAAATTCTCTTCTCATTTTATTCATGAAATACAAAAGTGGGATAGAGAATTCTAAGTGTCACAATTTTTTCTTCATTATTATGAATGACACTCAAAAGCCAAAATTGTAATCGCAGTACTTATACGATACCAGTGAATTGTTCGTAAAATAATTGTTTATCAGTCGAAATATATTTATTATTCGGATGTCAGAACAAAAAACTTTAAAATTTATTGTAAATCTTAATGTCTTATGTCTAGTAAAAATAGAGAAGTTACACACCTACAGAAAGTAAAATTTTCTCTAAGATTTTATTAATGAAACGTTTTTAACCATTATAAATGGGCATAGTGGGAAGTTTTGTTTTTCAACATGATCAATGTCAGCTATTTGACAATGGCACTTGCCATTGTACATTGTTATTTTCAATTTAAATCAAATAATTAATTCTCTGTTATTTTAAATAATTACTGCCTTGTGACGTTACTTAAAATGTATGGAAAACTAGAATAATTAGATTGCTACTAATGAGGATCTTATAATATACTTAAGATATGTTTAAATTGTATAGCTTGCTGTAAAGTTTTACATCAAGTTCTTATACATGAAATCTTAGCAATTGACTATATAGTTCTAATTAATTGCAAAGCTTTTAAAGGAACTCTTTTATAGAAATATTATATATCATCCAAGTTTTACTTGATAGTCTTATATCGAGCTATTTCATTTATTAAAGCAAGCCTATTTATTTAAGCAAGTATTTTTGAGAAATCGACTCTTTTATTGCGAAAGACTTTAATTTGAACTCGGCAACATTCCAATAATTTTGAAACACTTCAGCACAAAAATGAAAAAATGAGGAAAGACAATTATATTTATCATATATTATGTTTGCTTTTTAACTATATTACTACTGACCTCAAAAGAAAGTAGCAAATTTATCGTAAGCACCCGGGCAAAAAAGTTTGTGACAAACATTATGGAATCTTACAGTAGTTTTTATTTATTTCATCAGTAAAGTTACAACTTAAATTATGTGTTGCATTATTTAATTTTATTTTGATCATATATCGTAGATGTAGCAAATGCCACTTTAATTTTCTTCGCCATTTAAATTGACAATCAAATATCATAACCGCCAAAATGATGTATTTATACCTATAAAACTATAAAGAAGATAATTATAGTAATAACACGTGGTATATATACTATGTATTTTGCACTAAATAACATTTACTTACTAAATATTAATCTTTTAAGAAAAATGACAGAAAATTCAAGTAAAAAAACTTCCAGTTTTGTCGCTTGCAAAAATTTGACAGGAACAGTTTGATATCATAAGTACTAGGAAACACGATAAAAGTAAACAAATATACGCATTGTTACTGTGATAAACGATAATACCCTTTTATCAAACATTTGGTTCAACAAACTTTGCAATATATAAATTTAATTACAGGGGTTCATGTGATATTTTAGATTGTCTTAAAATGTTTACCACCTTGTACATAGGCACAGATACCAAAAGAAGCATTTTTTTATAGATTGAAACATGGTCTTATCTGTATTGTTTAGCAAAATAGCAGTTTTTTACTCTTAGACTTTATAGCATTAAGATAGTATCTAGTTTCAATCGTTAGACTAACATGTTTTTAAGTTATACATTTACTAATAAACATTGGTTAGGTACACAGATTAATAAGTAGTGTCACACACAGCTCAGTTTGTATTTTTTCTTTTAAGTTCAACTTAAGTATGTATTCTCATTTGAGCATATTTAATATTATAGAAGTATTTATTTCTTTGTATTCCTAAATAAACAATATCTGTTGAATAACTTTAATTAAACAGATTAAAGTAATAGTATTGTGATATGTTATAAACAATTGTGATATCAAAACGATAATTATATTCAAAAATTGATTGTAAAATTGCTTTCATTTTTTACACATGTTGACATAGAAAAAAGAATATAATGCAGCAGGAAAGCTGTTATTTTTCAAGATTTTTGATCAATATTACAAAACTTAATGACAGTTAGTTTATATAATTAGCAATTAAGTGCCCTTAACTCCAGAACTATGCGACAATAAGTTTTGTGTAGTTTGCATTGTTTCATGTATAATTCAGATTAACTATTAATCTATATAACAATCTTGTACAAACATAGACACAAAAAACTAGACAATCTAAAATCGGATGATTCTTTTAATTCTTGATTGAATGAACAACTTTTAATTCTTTTCTGTGGTAAGGTTATAACTAACAGTATAGATATTATCACTCACAGGTATCAGGTATGAATATGGAATATTCGCACAGAAGATAGACAATGGTGAACAGCACGAGGAACCTGATGACTGGCTTCGTTATGGTAATCCATGGGAGAAGGCCAGACCCGAGTTCATGCTGCCAGTTAATTTCTATGGACGTGTGGTTGATACTGCAGATGGGCCAAAGTGGGTTGATACTCAGGTAAAGAACTGTAGTTTACGTGAAATGCTTCTTATATTTTATCAATAATATGAAGAAATTAGAATGGGCAATCAAATTTCTTATGATTGGATTTGATTTCTAGCGATTTTTCAAAAATAATTTGAATAATTGGTATTACTGGGTTTTACGTTTATTTCACAGCAGAATTCAAGGGCAATATTCAACACTTGTATGAAAGTTAGGTTTTTGATTTTTATAACGGAATCAATGGATTTTAAGTTATAAAAATAAAAAACCCAACATTCAGATAACTTAAAATAAATTGAATTACATACTCATATATTGACTTTCTTGTTTGAAATCAGTATTTACTTTGTCACAAAAGAAAGTTGCTAGGCAATAACATAATAGCACTTCGTATACTAGTAAAAATAGGTAGGCGGCGATGACAGTGTCGCAATGCGTACATTCACTTTCTATTAAGATTGATGACGTCATCTCCTTTCAGTAAATATTGGAGCTGATCCAACTGCTCTGTTTATTTGCTGTCTATCTTATTGTCTAAAAAGAGATTTAAGCAACGTATTACCGCTCCAATCGGTAGTCAATTCCCTTGTTTGTCAGCGATCGGTAGCTCAAAAGGAAAAAACGGATCCTTTATAGGATAGTTCATACATCCATATGTCCATCTGCCATAGACATTTTGTTTAAAAATTGTTTGATATGCAAAATTTAAAGCAGACTGGTAAAATTGGTACATGAATTTTTAGGATTATGAAATTTTAATGAATTATATTTATGACATTAGATGACACCTTATATTTGACACGATACTTGACAGGTAACCAATAGATTTCTATTGTTAAATTGTTTTTGCACATTTATGTTATACATTGGGTAAATTTAAAATTAGTCATTTTAGTTGGGTGAATTGAATAATTTCTATATAGTTTATTCACTAAATATAGTTATGTGATAAACTTTATCAATTAACCTAATACTAAAAAATTCAATAGATTTTACTTATAAGTGGCTAAAATATGATTAGTCTTGTTGGTATAATTAGTATGGTAGAAAAATATAGTATTGCCAATACGAAAAAATGACAGGGATTTTGTATTAGACATTTTCATTTTATTTTCTAATTTGAAATAATCCTAGCAAAAATGATATGGTAGTTGACTCATTCTAAATTTTGATATTTTTCGTACGATATTGTGAAATATAAGTTAATTAAAAACCAGTCTTGAAAAAAATTCAAAAATTGATTGAAAAATAAGCCAGTTATAGGCTTCTAAATTTGAAGATATGGATAGGGTTGGGTATATCCCTGTCTCTTTTCCTCTTTTAGAATATAATGTGCAATATTAAAAATGACCTCACAACACGGTATTCCTGTACTTGTCTAAAGATTAAATTTAAATTTTTATAACTCGGCCAATTTTTAAAATTATTAAAAAAAATTTTCACTCTTCATCAGCTTGTACCTTGAAATTATAATTAATGAAATAAAAAAAAATTTAGTCAAATACCTAATTATGAAACCTAGGTAACTGTAATTAGCTATTTTTTCTCTTTTGTTGCGATATTTTTGGACCCCACAAAATTCAATACAAATTGTCTATAAGCTATTTTTTCGTCACATAGTAATGGCTCATATTGACTCTCCATAGGAGTAGCGCCATCTCTCCTGTGCATATATTTTTCATTTTGTTTATATGTTGGCTCCTTTAGTACCTGCATAATTGCTGGCAATAAGACCGACGCCCAATATGTTAAAGGGCGAGTTTGGTACAAAAAAAAGTTTTTGTTTTCAGTTTTGTTTCAGTTCAATTTTATGTGAAAGATCTAAATTTTGTATGAGATGGTTCTAGAAATATTACTGAAAAAGTCACCAAAAAACATATTTGAGAGAAATATGTTTTTGAGAGAACTGTATTTCCAAAATTGCAAAATTAAAGTTACGGAAAAAGAGTGTAACTAGAAATTTACCCAAAGTTTACAAGCGATTCTTGGTCCCATAGTTTATGAGTAATATGGATAATTCCCGATATTCTTTTCTTGCACATAATATTTATTACCTTAAACACTTACATTTATTGTTATGCGCCAAACTGAAAATTATATGATTATGAAAATTCTTTACCTGTGCAAATTTTATAAATTCTAACACTGTTGTCTCTCGATCAAATATTTTTAAAGAAAAGAATAAAGATATTATCCTTATCTATAATGTGTATCTCTCAACGGACTGTAAAAACATGACATGAATGCTCAGTTATTGTTATTATGATGGGCTAATCAAATAATTTTATTGATCAATTGACCTTTGCGTAAAGTGAGTAACTACCCAACTTAGGAAATGTATTTGGCAATGCTACGAACATGTCATGAACATGCAATGTACACATTTTGCAATATATTTAGTAATACTGCAGATATATTTTGCAGCCACTGAAGCGTTTTAGCATTGATAAATGTTTTCCCTAAATTTGTTTATGATTTTGGTGTGCAAAGGTCCATTAACTAATAAATAAAAACAAAACAAGCAAGTGGGACTCTCCATCTGTACTTTCAATATTGGTACTGCTGATGGAAAGTTTTATTCAATTCTAGAATGTTTACTGTTTGCAAATAAAATTATTCATCATTTTGGTGCACAACATGTTTGTAATATAGCTGAACATATACCTCAAGTTGTGCCATGGGTCATATGCAAAGGTTAATTGCTCACTACATTAAAAATAACATGATCTAACATCACAATAACAAGTTGTAGGATTCATTTCTTTTTTTTGATCATAAATATGACACATGACGACAGCAGTGGGGTTATAAGTTAATAAGATTTTTACTTTCGATTTTAGCTCTTTTTGTTGTAATAAGATTAGTTATTAATTTTAAAAAGATAAATAAAATTTCATTTAATTAAACCATTGCTAAGAAGGTTATCTCTAGTTTAAAAAAATAGACTCTAGCCTTGCTTTATACTTTAATAAAAATTTATATTAGGTTTTTTGAGAACTAACTGATTGAAATGAGATACTTTGTTAACTGTAGGTATGGAATTAATTTTGAAATTTGTATTATATATAAATTTTCAAGCTACGATTTCATTCTAAATTTTAAGCAAGACTTGTAAACAAGGAGTAACAAATATATGATGATTTTTGATGTCGGAAGACTTAAAACTAATATAGATGATGACAGTAATGTATAAATATGGCAAACAAAACAAGCATTTGTTTTAAATCTAAGCCCCATACTTTTTATTTGGACCGAGTCTCTGATGTTATCTGGGGCATACAACCTGTTTGGCAATTTAGAAAATAATTGGAATCATTTAACAAATAAATCATTCAAACTGCTTTCATATTATTCTGGTCATTGTAGTCTGTTGATATAAACAAGTGAACGGAACCAAGACGTTGCTAACTCAGGTTAGTACAACTGACACTGATTGTACGATAGAAAAAATGGGATGTTTAATCTTGATTAGCGGCTGTTGCTAAATGAAGTTGGGATTTGGATTCGTACTTATACTATTTTAATGGAAATCTAAATAATGGTGTAAAGTCATATTCTATACAAGCAGTTGATTTTAAGAATAATTGGTTTAAGTTAGTATGGTGAAGTGACTTTTTGAATAATACACATTCTCAATTGAATTTCATGAAAATATTTCTTGGAACAGTGCTCTATAAACTCTAAAAACCTCTAAGGATTAAAATAATAAAAAATGGAACAAATTCCAATCTGTTATGACCTACAAAAGATGATAGAAATTGAGTAGAAATAAAAAATATTTTACTACAGTTTAAAAAGAATCTAAATAAATTTATGTTTTAAAAGTAATAAAAACTGTAATGTCATTTTTAATATGTTATATAGACTGTATCACAAAATATTTAAAATTCAGTAAACATCCCTTAATATAAGTTCTATATACTGTATTGGATTGGACAGTACAACACAACAAACATTTCTCTATACGAGTGCTATATATTGTATTGGACATTATTAGATTGATTTATTGCGATACATAACTTTGGGAAGCCAAGTATTTATTAAACATTTGCTCCTATTTTTAACTCCTAATTTTAAGTATCAAATATGGTAAAAATTTCAATACCTAATAATGTCTACTTACACTAGTCATTGGTTGCAGAATTTGCAATGAGTGTTTTTTTGTCATTGATTATTCTGCATAACTACATTCTATATAAGTTGGTAATGTTCTTTGAAATTAATTATCGGTATCTTATTGACTGAGCACATTACGTTATCAGTAAGAATGGGTTTTACTTTATCTAAAAAAGAAATTAACTACCAATGAGTAAGTTGTTAGTCACTAAATTTACTGTTTATTAATAAAAATGTGTTTCATCTTCAATAGGTGGTATTTGCAATGCCCTATGATAGTCCTGTCCCCGGATACAGGAATAATGTTGTCAATACTCTGCGTCTTTGGTCAGCAAAGAGTCCTGTTGATTTCAATCTTAAATTCTGTGAGTATATTCATAGGTTTTGAATTCTATATAATTTGTATCTTCACAACTATAACTTTATTACAGATTTTGTACTAAAATTATATTCATAATGACAAAGAGCAATTTTATACAATGCCATGAATTTAAGGACAATGACTGCAAATTTATTTATAAATATATATATATATATATATATATATATATATATATATATATATATATATATATATATATGTCTGTACATATATGTATATATACATATAGTTTTCTTTTACCTTAACTTTATTGTATAAGTGCAAATTCTGTTGTGTTTAGAAAATCAATTCGTTAAGATTGTATTGAACTGTATTATTTTAACTTTTCATTATCATAAACAGAATCTTCATGAAAAAGAAAATATTGAAGAAAAACACTGAATCAACCATAATAATACATTTTTCTTTCTACCAAATAATACTTGTATTGTTCAATATTCATAGTGAAATAATGTGTTCATCGTGTCGCATGGATGATGTAATCTTTCGATGTGTCAGACGCTCATCGTGCAACGCTGTTATTTAACCCTTGTGTTAACATTAAACTAGTGTATCATGAGAACAGAATACAAAATTAAATGATTATATTGATTATAATGCTATTATTTTGTATTCAAGAAGCCATGAGAGCCCGTTTGTTATATCAATTTAACAGCATTGTATAGACTACTTAAGTTTTAAAAAAGAAAATTATAAAAGATATATGTACATTAAATAGAACATTTATTGAGGTTAATTACCAGCTATTTCCGTAAGCCTGGATTTGATAAATTAAATTTCTGTTATTCGCCTTATTCTCATTCTGAACTTCTGATTACTATGTAATATAAAGGTACTAAAAGAACTATATTTTTTAGTTCATTGCCCCACTATCAGTACAACGAAAGAATGCCAGCTCAAGTTACCTTGATTGTATTTTGATGTGTTTTAGTGTGCCAATTTTTTAATGCATTTGGCACACCCATGCCAATTTTTAGCTCAAGCATTTTTTGACAGTGTTTCCGATGAAGCATTTCAAAGTTATCTTAAAAATGTTATTGTTATATTTAGCAAGATCTATTTATTGACTGATATAAGAGTAATAAAATCTTTTAGAATGAAATTATTATTCAAGCATCTATAATACCATCTTCCTTTCAATCATAACACCTGTTAGACACTTCCATGCCAGTTTCTATCAAAGTGAATGGTATTGACAGAGGACCATGTTACATATATGTGTATGTTGCTTTTTACTTTACCCACATGTAGTTTACATTGAATGTGCCCCACATGATAAAATTATTCACAAATAAATGAAACTACGTGATGTAGTATTATTTCTACTTTCTTTAATTTCTTTACCACGACCTAGGTTTCGTTGTATTACAACATCTTCAGGTGGGATATTAGCAAAGATTAACTCTTAGGAACAACCAACAGCATTTATATGTTTCAAACACAATAGCGCAAGCCTGGTTTGTGCGGATTTTTCCATTGCTTATGTTAGTGAGTTTATTGCAGGGGCGCAGTGTAGGTTTTATTATATTACCGAGAGTTATACAATATACCAGTATTTTAGTGAGGGTAATAAATTCAATTGTTTTTATTATGTGAGGTTATACAATGCAAACTTTACGGTGTATGTAATGAAATTAAATGGAAATTATTATCGGTAATATATTTATACAAAAGCAAGGGTATTTGAAAGTAACGACAAGGTAATACACTAATTCTATATATCTTCGGTTTTGTGTATTCATATATTTATTTATTTCTTTTAATTTTCTTTTTTTTTTATTATTATATGTACTTATATTTATATGTGTATTTGTGCTGAAACAATTTCCAGGGTACTGTAGTATCAATGTTGTATATTTATATTATATCTAGAAGATATTGAGAATGGGTGATATTATATTTAGTTGTTCATTCAATATATTAACCTTGGTATCTTTTTTATGTCTGTTTATTTCTAATGTTTCTAGGATATTAAGTTTATTACCTTTTGTATTTATTTGTAATATATTGGGGGCATTATCAGTATGGGGGTGATGGTTATTTTCAATGAGATGTTTAGTGAAGTGAGATGTGTCTGGTTTATTATTTTGCCAGCTGGCAATGTGTTCGATATATCTTGTATTAAAATCTCTTCCTGTTTGACCTACGTATACACTATTACAGTCGTTACATTTAAGTTTATAGATACCACTCTTTTTATGTTTATCTATTTTTTCTTTATTATTAATAAGGGTTTTACCCAAGTTATTTAAAGTACTATGGGTACATGTTATATTATTTATATTTTTATTATTAGTTAAGAGTTTTCCTAATTTGAGTGATACATTACCTATGTATGGGATAGATTTATAGTAAATATTATTATTTGGTACGACCGGGTATATTCCTTGTATTAGTATTTTCCTTAATTGATTATGGTACAGTTTTGTGACAATTGATGGGTCATAATTATTATTTATTGCGATTTGTTTTATAGTTTTTATTTCTTTACGTAGATTAGGTTTTTCTAGAGGGATGGTTAAAGCTCTGTGAATCATGGAATGGAAGGCTGCTAACTTATGGGACCAAGGGTGTTGAGATTGACCATTAATTGTGTAGTCTGTAAATGTGTCTTTTCTAAATATACTAAATTTATGTTTATTATTTTTGCGTTCTATTGTTATGTCTAAAAAGTTAAGTTTATTATCGGATTCTACTTCTAAAGTGAATTTGATATTATTGTGGAGGGAGTTAGTAAAGTTAACAAAGTGGTCTAACTGTCGCTATGTACCTTTCCAGCAGATATGGATGTCATCAACGTATCTATAATAGTATAATATATATGTCGCTAATTTACTGTTTAAGAGGCTGGTTTCTAGATGGTTCATAAATAACTCGGCTAAAAGGGGACTAAGGGGGGAGCCCATTGCAAGGCCATTGACTTGTTGATAAAAATTTTTATCGAATAGGAAATAATTTTGGTCCATGCATAATTTAAAGAGATCTCTAATTTCAATTCTTCAATGGGGTTTAACTTTTTCTTTTCTAGGATATCTGAAATGATATTTAGGCAATCTTTTGGTGGTATATTAGAAAATAAGTTTACTACGTCGAGTGATACTAATTTACAATTGGGTGTTAAACGTATATTTTTAATTTTATTACAGAGATCAACAGTTTTTAATGGTATATTTACAGCGCGAAACAGCAACTGATTCAAACGGTTAAATAACTGTGCCTTTGACATTGTAATGTTTCTCAAAATTATATTACTATAAAATTATAAGATCAGTGATTATAATTTATAAATAAACGAAAAGCAATTGATACTCCCTAATTTTTAGTGTGCTTAGAAAATAGTTCCATAGACTAGAAAAATGTTATAATGTTATAAATATAATTAAAAATGTTTTTTGATAAGTTGTTACTTTTTCTTTTCAGTCAATTCTGGAGATTATATTCAAGCTGTATTGGATAGAAACATCGCTGAAAATATATCTAGAGTTTTGTATCCAAATGACAACTTCTTTGAGGGTAAAGAGTTACGTTTACGTCAAGAATATTTCATGTGTGCTGCTACACTCCAGGTAACAATTTGATATAATGTTTAATAGTATCTTTCTACTAAGCAGATTTTTTCTTTTGACTTCATAAGCCTTAAGCCTCTATTTTATTAATTATTTTTACCTTACAAAAAATACATCAATACAATGTATAAGTCTAGTCTTTTCACAATTCGACTTAATCAGTACTGACCTTTAATTTTTTTTAGGACATATTGCGTAGATTTAAGGCATCCAAGTTTGGTTCGCGTGAAGCTGTCAGGACATCATTTGAAGCATTGCCTGAGAAAGTAGCTATACAGCTAAATGATACGCATCCAGCCCTCGCCATTCCAGAGCTCCTACGTATTCTTTTAGACATAGAACGACTGCAGTGGGATGAAGCTTGGCCTCTAGTTGTAAAGTGCTGTGCATACACCAACCACACCGTGCTGCCAGAAGCCTTGGAGCGCTGGCCAGTCTCAATGTTGGAGTCTGTTCTTCCAAGACACATGCAGCTCATCTACCATATCAACTTTCTTCATTTGCAAGAAGTTGGTGCACGTTGGCCAGGTGATGTAGATCGTTTACGCCGCATGTCTCTCATAGAGGAAGACGGTGAGAAGAGGGTCAACATGGCTAATCTTTGTGTTGTTGGCTCACATGCTGTTAATGGCGTAGCACGACTTCATTCTGATATACTCAAACAGACTGTCTTCCGGGATTTCTATGAAATGTGGCCTGACAAATTCCAGAACAAGACGAATGGTATTACACCGCGACGCTGGTTGTTGCTGTGCAATCCAGGTTTAGCAGATCTTATTTGTGATAAGATTGGTGAAGAGTGGACTGTGCACTTGGAGCGCCTTCAAGAACTCAAGGAATGGGCGAAAGATCCAGTCTTCCAGCGGCAAGTCATGAAAGTCAAGCAAGAGAACAAACTGCGGCTTGCAACACTCTTAGAGCGAGACACTGGTGTGCGTGTTAACCCAGCTTCTATGTTTGATGTGCAGGTAAAACGTATTCACGAGTACAAGCGGCAACTGCTCAATGTGCTGTACATTATCACACTTTACAATCGCATTAAACGTGATCCGAGTTCTGCTATTGCGCCCCGTACCATCATGATTGGTGGCAAGGCAGCCCCTGGCTACTATATTGCGAAACAAATCATTGCTCTTACTTGTGCAGTCGCACGTACAGTCAACAATGATCCAGATGTTGGGGATTTGCTTAAAGTGATATATTTGGAGAACTACCGTGTGACCCTCGCTGAGCGTGTCATTCCTGCAGCTGATCTAAGTCAACAAATTTCAACAGCCGGAACGGAAGCATCAGGCACTGGCAATATGAAGTTCATGTTGAATGGTGCACTTACGATCGGTACCTTGGATGGTGCCAACGTGGAAATGGTTGAGGAGGCTGGTGACGACAACATGTTCATATTTGGTATGACGGTCGAGGACGTGGAAGCCCTAAAAGCACGTGGGTATAGTGCACATGAATACTATGAGCGCAATGCAGAACTGCGTCAATGTATCGAACAGATTAGATCTGGGTTCTTTAGCCCTGGTGAGCCGGGCAAATTTGGCCACGTATCTGACATGCTGCTGCACCATGATCGATTCCTGCATCTTGCTGATTACGAATCCTACTTAGCCATGCAGGACAAGGTTTCTGCTCTTTACTTGGTGAGTCTTTTTCCTTTTCTATCCTTGCTGGTGTTATTTGATTCACTCGTTTTTACTTTAACTACTACAAAGTATCTTACTTTAACTAGTGGCACTTATTCTCTATTTCTTAATCTATCATAGAAAAAATTATTTATTTTAAAAACAAAAATCTGACTGCACACAAAAGTGGAAAAACCTGTATTACTAAACTGTCAAAATTTCTTTGAGCAATGATTTAAAGGCGCATCACATTATAAGTAAATAATCGATGATAATTTTTACACATTTTAAGCAAACTTTTTCAGTTTTAAGTGTACGAAAATATCTTTAACGGTGTAAATAAAATAGTTGCTAACTAATCTGAAAAACAAGAGTTTAAGGACAAAGGAGATTTAGATTTCTATATAAGAAGTAGTATTGTGAAAAATATTCTTTATCTAGAGTATAGAATATTTTATGTAATTTGAGAATAAACAAATGGAATTAATAAACAGCTTTTTTAAAACCACCTCTAGTACTAGTTTCTAAGTAGTCTAGAATGTATCATAAATTGAACACACAAACTTCTCTTTTACAGGACCAAAGTAAATGGGCCGAAATGGTGGTAATGAATATAGCATCATCTGGTAAGTTCTCGAGTGACCGTACCATTGCAGAGTACGCTCGCGAGATCTGGGGAGTGGAACCTTCATGGGAAAAACTTCCTGCACCACATGAAACAGCTTCATAAATTAAGTCGTATATTTTCTGGTCATTTTTCCAAATGTTTTTTTTTATTTTGGCAGCGTGTGAACGATTGACACATTTAATAAGATTTTTTCTGCTGGTGTTTGTAGCGAAGAAAGATAAATTACATAGTAATGTTGTACTTGCTAATTCATTCATTAAAATTACATATTTTAAGATTGAATAATTGAAATTCTTATATGTCAAAATTGTGCCATAGATTCAGATACATCTATTTATAATCATTACAAAGTATTTACTATAACTTACCTGAATTTTTAGGGGGGAGACCCAGTCTTAGTATTTAATAATTCTGTGTAAAATTTATGAATATTAACATTTTAATAATCTCTGCGCCACTTTCAATGAATTGTGTGCCATCATATGTAGATTTACAATGTTGTTATTAATGTGTAGATTAAAATATTCATAATTTAAATGAACTTTAAAATAAACGAATAATGGTGAAAGTTTAACGAAAACGCCAATTAAATTTGTTTAAGTATATTTATTTTTTAAGCATAATGTGTTATTTCTTAAAATATATTCGATATATACACATAACATCAAATCTTTGTTTCATTTACTAGTTGGAAAAGTGTTAGCTTTCGATGACAGTAAGCAATTGAGGTTATAATTTATTATTGTCTTTTACTTATTATATATTTTTAAACATTCAATACTGCAAACATAACAATACTTAAAGCTAATAACATTATCAACAAATTTTAGTCTTAATTTTATTGTAGAGCAAGCAGTCCCTACTTTTTTATTTAAAACAAGCTTTCTTTACAATGTTATAGTGCTTTTTGAATACATTTAAAGTGCATTTAAAAAAGGTTTAGTTATATTTTTCATCTAGCTTTAAAACTCGTGTTTAAAGGGAAAAGCTCAAGATATTACTGTATTATATCATTTGTGCTTACAAGCTTTTATTAAATTTTCAAAACGCCAATCATTTTATATACGAAGAAGTGATTTAGGCTAATTTAGACTTTATATTTAAGTAAATGAGGTTATATTTTATTTGAAATAGATTTTTTTAGCTTTCTACCTACTTATTATGCTTTTAACAAAACAAAGTTTTTTGAAAGTCTTAAGTGTAAAATGTTTTAATGCACAGTTATGTTTTTTGGCCATTATTGAATTAATGTTACACAGTTAACAATAATTAAGCAAAATACGAACTATAAATTAGAAATACTCAATAATTATATTCAATACAAACAAAGTTTTTGGGGTTTTCATAATGTTCAATATAATTGACATAGGAATTTTTGTTACAATCGGAAGAGCTTATAAATTTATACTTCGAACGGAAAATGGTAACTTTTTTATAATATATATTTAATTATAATAATTATATTTGAGAATTTCAAAATTTATAAAAAACAACTCATCCATTATTCATTCGGTCTTTTACTGATAGACTGCTATTAACAATTTGGTTAAGACCAGTTCTCAGTCCGAGTGAAGTATTTATTCATAAGAAATTTTTTTACATAAAAAATATTTTTACTATGAAGTAGAAAATTAGCAAATTCCATTATTCGTTTTCTCAATACATTACTTTATGCCTTCCTACAAACTGTTGGTCACAAAATTTTTCTAGCATCATATATTAAAAGAATTGAGAAAATGACCATAGGCGTAAATGTACACTTAAAAATCTTATATTCATAATTTATTTCTTTCAATCTTCTATAAATAAATATTTTATTAGCTTAACTTTTGCAAATAAATAGTAGGTTAATGAAGATTTTTTTCGTCTTCATCAGTCTTAAATCAATGTTAACTTATTGCAATTTAAGATTGCTTTACAAGAACATTTTAACTGCATTAGCACACAGGTCAACACTTTAAAAACACCTTTAAAATCATATTAATTGACTACATATAAAGTTAATAATATGAACATTTGCATTTGTATAATTTGTTTTATAGAAAATTTAAATATAAAATATATAAATATACATGTATAATTTCAATAGCTGTGTATAAGCAGACTAAATAAATATAACATAATAACAATTAACTTAATTTCAGCATCAGTTAATAGAACTAAAAAGAGTTCTTTGACTCAAATGAATATAAGATTTTGTGATTTCGTGCAACACGAGGAGTTAAGAATTTTAAGGCTGGAATTATAAATGCGTAAATTGAAAATTAGTTAATCTTTCAAATGCTGAACATTTACAAATAAAAACGTGTTTATACAAATGACCGTTGTGAAATTTGTTTGAATAATCTTATATTTTTTAAAATACATTTAGAACAGGAAGCTAGCAAAACGAAAAATAAATTGTTAATGTGCGTAGAGGCGCACAAAATTCTGTTAACTAATTTATTACGTATATTTATTGGCACGGACGATTCGATATAACTTAATTTCATGATTTATTTCAACTAAGTACAGTATAAAATTCCCTACTTTTCGCAGGTAATTAGAAAATTACTTAAAAGCAAGTTAAGTTGTACATTTTACATTTAGTAAATCTTTATTTGTATAAAACTGGATAAAACTAATAAAATTGTAGTATATTATTTTGCTTACATTGTAATTAAAAATTAATTTCAGAAATGTTTCTAGAATCCCGTTATATTAACTATTTTATAATGTAAAGCAAAATTATATAATGAAATGTAAAGTTAATACAAAAAATAGAGCTTGCTGCTCAAAAATAATAAACACAAAAATATTGTTATTCCGATAAAAAACAAGTATATACATACATAAATAAGATTTTACACTTTTTCTAATTTATTAATTATAGATGCAATTTTCATTTAAGTGTATTTATTATGGCCTTATGGAAAGTCAATTATTTCTCAGTACTGCATAAGGGTTGGAGGATATAAAGAATAGGTTTCGAGATATAATTTTAATAGTTGTTATCATATTTTAAATTAGCTTAGTTGAAATAGATACAAGGAGGCACATTAACAGACAATTTTGTAACCAAAATTTTACCATACCTTTTTTTTGCAACATGTTTGTGTCTAATGCTAATCTTTATAGTTAAAATTTTAGCATACAAAGGTTTTATTGAATATTCCATTCGAATATATCAGTACTTTTTAAACCTCAAAGTAATTATCAATTTCTTTCAGCTTATAAATGTAATAATGACTTATTCCACCCAATCAAAAAAATATGGCCCAATTTGCACTATATTGTAAATTGAATAAATACTTGTCTGTACTCAAATTTTAACCGCCTATGCCCTTTTGTGTTAACCGCAATGAGTATTTTTATATAACTCCTTCAGATATAATCATTACTTCAACAAATTCTCATGAAAAACTCAAAAATATGGCAGGCATATTAAGTCGGCTACCTACAAACAACACTGATAAAAACGGACGGTCACTTTCTGAAATCAATCAGCACATGTAGCAACAACCGCCCGCAGCACTCCGCTACATACCGACACCATCTTCTGATCGCCATTCCAAAGCAGCGTCGCAGCATTCTTCAATGCCACCACCTGCGATTGCCTCTGACATGTACATGGAGTACAATTGAATGTCGCCTCGCACGACAAGGGCACGGACACAGGAGGGGTCAGCTCGGGCATTGAAAGCACCCAGGAGCTGAGAGCAGACCCACACGAGATAGACATTGTCTTCACGCACTATGCGCATTTCAACTTGGGCGCCAGGCGCAAGACGTGCGGAACGTTGGCGTTGCTCTTTTCCCCAAGTGCCTGTATAGAAACAACACTAGTTTGATTAAACATGAAACATTGTAATTTCCAGTGTTAATAGGGATTTTTCACAAAAGATGACAAAAGTCTACAAATTTATACATATAAAGTATTTGTAATCGCTTATTAATCATCACACCAGTAAAATATAGAATTAAATGCGAGTTTAGTGAAAACTGTACTTTGCCATCCTAATATGGTTGCAGAGCTAATTCCTCTGACGATTTTGAATATAAAATATTTTTGAATGAGAAAGACCCCAACCATTTCCAAGATAACTGCTTTAAAAGTTCAAAATCAAAAAACAATTTTGAATAATTTTCTTTATTACAGAATTACCTGTAATACATTAATTACATCAAATTCTACTATACTTGAAAAATAAAATTTTAAAGCTAATATAAAACAATAAATATTATATTAAATATTACTAATACGAACAGTTGACGATTTGTGATGTTAACAAACATTTTTCTATAATTATCAATATGTGCCGTGATCCGTCACATTACTGTGAACAGAAAAAAGTAAAAAAGTGTGTTTACTAAAATATTTTTCTTAAATATTTATATTTTTATTACTTGGTATAAAGGGCCGTCTTACCCCTGAGAAGGGATGTCGTATGTATATATTTATCAGTTTTGATTAAATTTCATACCACAAAATTTTATTAAAATTCTATACTTCAATTCTTTCTGTACATGTTCTGTTAATGAGAGTCATTAATGTATCATTAATTGTGCCATTATATAATAATATTTTTGGCAGCGATGGAGAAACATAAAACATTTGTACATCATTTTGATGGCTGTTTGGCAATGTGTAAGTAATTAGTAACTATCATAAATATGATAGTTGACTCATTCTAAATGTTGATATTTTTCGTACGATATTGTGAAATATAAGTTAATTAAAAACCAGTCTTGAAAAAAATTCAAAAATTGATTGAAAAATAAGCCAGTTGTAGGCTTCTAAATTTGAAGATAAGGATAGAGTTGAAATGTCCCTGTCTCTTTTCCTCTCGTAGAATATAATGTGCAATATTAAAAATGACCTCACAACACAGTATTGCCGTCCTTTTCTAAAGGTTGAATTTAAACTTTTATAATTCGGTCAATTTTTAAGATTATTAAAAAATTTTCACTCTTCATCAGCTTGTACTTTGAAATTATGATTAATGAAATAAAAAAAAATTAGTCAAATACCCGATTATAGCATCAATTTATGTAAACACTAACAAATACAACCTATCAACGTAGATAAATATATATATATATACTTTTCAGAATGGATGTAATAGATTGCAGCAATAAAGCTGGTTCAACAAATAAACTTAAACATTATTTTTAAACACACCGATCACAAATTGGCTAGTGTTTTTATGCCTTGTATGTTGTCGACCAGTTACAAGTTAACTTATGTTTTTATGCCCAAATGTTCTGCAAAGATTCTTTGTCTAATAGCCCACCTGAAGATGTTCTAATATAACGAAACCTAGGTTGTGGTAAAGAACTTAAAGAAAATTCTCAATCTCATTTATCACTCGGCCAATCAGATTAAGCATATTGAAAAGTTATGATCCGTGGTGGTTGAAATATTTATATTATTAAAATTGTGATATAAACCTAAATGTCATGAATGTAATTGTTTTTATAATAATGTGAACACGATAAAGAAATATTTTATAATACCCTATATTGCTATGAGTTTTAACAACTGAAATAACTAATGTGAGTATTGAATATATTTGGCATTAATTTTGTAGAAATTCATTATTCACAATTCAATGAAACTACGTGATGTAGTATTATTTCTATTTTCTTTAAGTTCTTTACCACAACCTAGGTTTTGTTGACAACATTTCAGGTGGGCCTATTAGCAAAGATCTTTGCTGTAATACAACGAAACCTAGTTGTTGTAATACAACGAAACCTAGGTCGTGGTAAAGAACTTAAAGAAAGTAGATATAACACTACATCACGTAGTTTCACTTAATTGTGACTAATTATATTGGTAAATAATCAGAATTGGATAAGTGGTCCCAAAGATATATAACCTTGTTATTGATTTTAGACTAAAATTTAATTTCTTTTATTTGACCTTTTGACTGTGAACAAAAGTTTTAAGTGCCCAATGTAAGATCATGATGTGTAGCAAACCGTGCTTATTAGATGCAAGAACATCATCTTTAGCACAGTTATGAATTGCGCCCACCGACGTTATTCATTATTTTAAATAATTGCCCGTATTTATGCACAATAACATGTTTACTATTTGTGTGATGACATCATAAACATTTTCCACCAAAATCTAATATCCCATAAGTTGTGTATCCATCATGGACAAATACAACTGCACGATTGTGCACGTTTTTGTTCCCGTATAAATTTTTACGAAAAATAAAATTGAAGGATAGTGTCCACGGAATATGTATTAGTTATATAATATTGGCTTTGCTTAACTCACCCCAAAATAGATAATGTAATAACAGAGAGTGAGACAGATTCCTGATAGATAAGACCAAACCTCACCTTTCAAATATGACAAATCTATTACTCAATACTCCAAGTAATACTTGATAAATAAGTTAGTAAGCATACAGATTTTGTGTGTATGTGAATAAGTACAGTAAATTATCTGTGACTCACTTTCTTTAAAATTATTTTCGTTTAAAATTATCTAAACTGTTACCCCATTGATAGGTTATCATTTGCACATTTTTGATAAAATAGCTGACCATTAAATATTTGCGTAATTTATACCTGCTTGAAAAAATTCAAGTGCACATGTGCTTGTTTATTTGTAAACCTATTGAAATTTGCTTAACTTTTGAGAAAAATAGTAAAGAGTAAATAAAAAATTGTTTGCATAATGTATATTGTGTTCATTACTTCATTCACAAAATCTTAATTAGGCTGTGCTCACAGCAAAGTAGATTTGTTCATGTAGCCAGAGTATAGCAACCCAATACTAGACTAGTGATATATTGCAGTTATGTACTTTAGCACTGAAAAGTCTTATTGCAAGCTTTATAATTGTAATTTTTAGAAAAATAGAGTACAATGATATCACTATAAACATATTTACGACTGAGAGCTTTAGATTCCTTTGTGTGTATATATGTGCACATACATACGTAAATATGCGCGTGCGCGCCCACACACACACGCACGCAAGCGCACGCACACACGCACACACACATAGGATTTCATAACCATTACATGTAGTATTTAGGATGGTTAATATTGTGGAAAATTAAGGAATATTTGCCCCTGCAAGACTGAATCTGCCTTGCTGTCTGTGTTGAATTCGGCAGCAGGCTAGCAAAGCAAAGAATAAATATAGCCACAAGTTTAAACACTACAATTTTCTTATTTCCTTTTCTAGGAATTCAGATAAAAAAATTTAAATTAAGTTTCATAAAAAATGTCAAAAACGTGCATATTTATTTCAAACGGAACAAAATAAAAAGTCTGCAATGTTAAATATTCTTTATAATGACAAAAAAATTGCAATTTAATAAAGGCAAAAAAATTACAATTTAAAATAGAAAGATTTTATTTTTTTATTATATTAATCTGTAAATTCAGTCTGAATTTTTGAGGGCATTTAATTAAACAGCATTTAAATGTCGTGTGAATAAAAGACATTTACCTGCAATTTTAATATTTTTCAAAACACTATATCAATATACTTACAATACATACATTTTCACATTAGTATTTAGTATCAACTAACCATTGACCCAATCGTTGAAGACGACATTCTGCCTGCAGTGGTGTGCGTGAGCATCAAACCTAGGGTTAACGTGCAGTAAGATGTTTGCTTGGGGATATTGGTGAGGTGAATCGGCCAGATTGATGTGGAATGAATGTGGTAAGAGGCGAATGCGGCCACGAATGACCAGTTGATGACCTGATTTCAGTCCATTCGGTAGCATTGCTACTGCTGGATTGCTCTGTGAAATTAGTCCATAAAAAAATAAATGTTTTGTTTATGAAAACAAGAGCGGGGGTCACCTTTACAGGATATCATAAAGTTTTCTTAAAACTAAATACATCAGGTAGTTGGGAGTATATATAAATATGTGGATCATAAATAAATTAATTGTAACAAAGTTTAAAATATTAGTTTATTCATCCCCATATATTTCTATTATCGCCCTAGTGTTTCCATTCATTTCCAATCACCTATACAAATTAATTGCACATAACTCAATTTTTTCACATCCATAGTGATTGGTTTAATTCATAAAATATAATTTTTGTTCATTAACCACATTTAGAGACAATACAGGTAGATTTTGAAAATTGTATCTGGAATTAAACTATGTATTGATAAGTGGTACGCACGGTATGGACTAAACAACGGACAATTTGTTTCATGACATTTAGGTTTATATCACAAATTTAATGTTATAAAAATTGAGGGATCAAAACTTTTCAGGAGGGATGCAATGATTACTAGCTAAATCAATGATTACTAGTTAGAACAATAATTACTAGTTAGATCAATGATTACTAGTTAGATTAATAATTACTAGTTAGATCAAAATAGAATAAAGAAGGAAGATGGACTTACTTAATCCCGCCTTCGCCTATTTGAGAAGTGTCAAATATTTGAATCATAGGCATTGCAATTTTTTACTTTTACTGGTGTCTAAGATAGTGCAAGATTATTATAATTCAGACCATGTCATAAATAACACATAAGATTTATATTCTTATGTATCGATTTACATGTTTTTCAAGAACTTATTGTCAGCAGTAGATATAAGATGGAAAATTGTAGATGTAGAAAGGAATTTTAAGAACAATTTTTGTGTTTGTTACAAAATTTTAATGTGGGTCCAGCTTTAGTATGGTACAGTCTTTTAATTGTTTTAATATATGTAAGTTTTAATCCGCATTGCTTACCACTTAAGAAAATGCAATGTGTTTATACAATGATATTGTTTATATATTTACTGTTTCAGTGAGAATTGTAACACTTCCAATCACATGTTCGAAATCTTATTTCTTATAACTTATGTTAAAGTATTTTTTAAAATTTGATTAATAATTTAACAGTTATTAATTATTATTATAGATTTTAATTTCTACATAATATTTTTGAAACATATTTTGTGTCAATAAATCACTGGACAAATACTTTAGATGACTAATGGCTCCGTTATTAATTTATTGCTTTTAGCAGAGGAGGTAGTTAGCAGGCAAATCGTTCAAATCTGTGTAGAATTCAAAATGTTCAATGAAATTTGTTTTTAAATATGTCTCAAATATAACACTTACCCATTTCTGTTCTGGGTACGAGGGATGCTCCAACTGACTTAACTCGGGCAGTGGTGGAGCATCAGGCAATGGTATAGGGTATGTAGGAGCACTGTGTACTCGTACATCTAGCACCGAAACTGCTCCACCCCCTACCGACATCCAAGTTGCGCTCGCACATGGCACACGATGCTGGAACATGCAGTAGTGCGTGCCATCCACAGAGATGAGGTAATTCTCTTCGGTCACGTAAATATCAACTCGGAATGGTTGTCCGCACTCGAATGGGAACCCCCTGTAATACTATGCGAGTGCTTATGTAGGGGATTTGTATCTTGGATTGATTTGTAATTGAAGATAATGAGATCGTAAACTGTTATATTTTGATATAGATAAAATAGCTACTACTAAGGACGTTTATTACATAAAAATTTACAACATAGTTTTTACAAGTATTTACAACGTAGTGTCATACATATACGATATGGCACCAATTCAAAATATAGGAAGAAAGAAATAATACATTTTTATTCTCAAAGTAAACCTTAATCATATAAAAATAATAATCTTTATTCTCGGTGACTATAAAATTTACTTGAAAAGTGTTGTCTTGATTTTACCAAAATTATAAAATGTTAAGTACCAGTATAGATATGACAATCAATATCATGTTGATGAGGTGTCAAACGTTTTAAAGATAGGAGTTGTTTTGTTTATTTTATCTTAATTGTTAGTGCTAATCCACTTCTGTGATAAAATTGAAAGATAGTGGGTAGGCTAAAAATTTAAATATCCATTCCTTATGATCATTGTCCATACTGAACAATACATATAGTATATCTACATATATATAATACATAAAGAGAAAACTTTGTACACCTTTTTAAATACATTTCGCATACGAAGGAGTATGAGATTTGGCATAGTAAAGTTTATATGGAGAAGGAGTCCAGAAACCTAAAATTTATATATGTGTTACAAATATTTTAAATAATATTCGTTTACGTTCGTACTGTTAATGTCAAACACATAAAAGTCTATAGTCAAACAGTCGCACAGAGTAGAGATTGTCGCCAAAGAATTTTAAAATGTAAGATTGACTGAATGAATTTCGAGATGTGAATTTCGTGTGATTTCAAATACTCCTTTTTCAATAGTCCGTGGAGTGTATGCTAAGGCAAAAAAGCATTTA
Organism: Druceiella hillmani; assembly: GCA_039881145.1. NCBI lineage: Eukaryota > Metazoa > Arthropoda > Insecta > Lepidoptera > Hepialidae > Druceiella > Druceiella hillmani. Next base: position 28,563,301 of record JAYKKI010000014.1, read on the forward strand.
TTTTACATGAAACTGTAAGGAAAAGAACACACGTTAATGACTTATTTGTACATGTACATGTAATAGACCAAAATTCAAAAAATTATATAAGATGATTACAGAGGTATACTCTTAGACAAAAGAACTTCAATAACATTCAAATTTAAAAAGTTTAATGAATTACGATTGAATTTCGACCACTGGGCGATCACTAGTGCTAATAAACATGTGAAAAAAAGAGTCTCAAATATTAGCTACACAACAATATTTTTGGCACTATTTAATCTAATTCAAAAAATTAAAAGAATTAACACAATGTGACATAAATATAATAGTGAGAGATGTACATTTTTTCAGTATTTTTTTAATTCTTTGACATTTCTGTAATGAAAAAATATTGTACATTTCTGTTTCCAGTACTGTTCTAGTACTGGTTCCATAAATTATAGAGAATATTCTTATTTCATGTTTAATGATATTAATATTTTTTAGCTCAGGAATGTTTTATATTTGACATCGAGAAGCACCTCAAGGAAATGATGATAAAATGAAATTACAAACATTCGAACACAATCTTACAGAGACGTATTTTTCATTCATGCCCATTTGAATAAATATTTATTTAAATAATCCATGAGGTAAAGGGGAGTCTAGTGGAGTATTTTCCATTTTATAAAATTATTTTTAGTAACTCCTATCTACATGACCGAATTGGTTTGATATTCTGAACCCCATCATCAACCGTGCAACAGTTCCTTTTTCCGGGTATTATCATTGAGTATCTTTCATAATTCTAGAAAAACCCACAGGTTTTAATTAATAAAGAAGTTTTTGTGCTGTATATTATGACAGAGCAGAAATTAGATATGTTAATTAAATTTTTAGCCATTGAAATAAGCTATTAAACCTTTGTGCTCGTCGTACCTAAGCACTGAGATTCATGAAGTGACCTTCAGGTTGTCAGCCTTGCTTGCAAACCAGGTCATGGCCCATTTCAAGCGTGAGCGTCATAAAGTGTTCCTAAGATCATCTGCCATTGCTGACTTGCATGCCTCCCAGGTCACACTTCATCTTAGAGCTGAGATGTATTACATTTACATACCACAGATGATTTCATTTATTTTTAATTGTTAGCAAAATATGATGCCATTGTTTTAATATATAATAAAACACTGCTCGTTTGGAACAACAGCAGTAAATTTTTAATCTCAAACTAGACACCCAACCAGATCGCAGTTCTAATTTTTCACTGCATCATGAGCTTAAAATAATTTAAAATGTCTATTTCTACTGAATTTTGTTTTCATTTATGTATGTGTGTGTATATATATATATATATATATATGTATATATATATGTGTATATATATATATATGTATATATATATATGTATATATATATATATATATATATACACATATCCACATACACACACACACACTTAACATGACTGAAGTTAAAAGGTATTTTATTGAGTTTTCCTACCCCAAAAAAAGATGAAAGGTTTTGAAAAATGCAATATTTAAAAAAAAATGGGAAGCCTGGCAGATGTGAAACATCTAAATTTTTTAAAATTTTTATATTGAAATATTTTTATTTGAACAAATTGAACATAAAAAAACAAATATACAGATAGTTGTTGATCATAAGATATTTTTTTATATCATTGCTTTATTTTCATGAAATAATTTATCACAGAAATATTTCTTAACAATCTATTGAAAATATATTTTTAATTTTATAATACAAACTGTTGTGTTGTGTGTTTTTAATTTTATAACACCAGCTGACAAAACGTGAAGTTGGCCAAATTAAGTCAAAAAGAGCCAACAAGACGCGAAGCTGGCAGAATGGCACGTTACGACGTGCCATCAGAACGTTTTAACTCCCATTAGACGTTTCACATGAAATGCTTTATTTTTCCCGAGTATTAAAAATTCTTAACATATATTGGTCTGGTTTTGATGATTGAACCTACATCGCTATAATTAAGTCTTACTAATTGCAGTTTGATATACTTAGGAATAATGCAAAATTAACTATCCAAAAAACATATGGCTACTTTAAAAAAAGATATTCATTTAGAAAAGAGTGAATAAAACTTGGCAGCTGGGACACTTGGAGATAATAAAAAGAACAGGGAATAATAAAAAGGACAGGGAAAAGAACTTGGTTTAAAGATGAAGTACATTTGAGATAAACGTTAAAACGTGGGCAAAACGTGGCAAATGTACGTGGGCAAATGTCGCAAGTGTAAAGGGTCAATGTGCAGTTATTAAGTCATTAGCTGATAAGTGTAGAAAATGCTGTGGTGTTATCACTTGGCCCTCAAAACAGTACATACCTGAAGCTAGTGGTTTCCTCAGTGCCCCAGACACCACGGCGCCGTGAGTTACGCACCACGTAACGCTGCGCCATGCGAGGGTTGAAGTGAAAGAGCAGATCACCATTGCCTGCCGCATCCATACCCAAGTTTATACTAAACCTGGCGAGTGAGGGGGGAAAATTTTCGAACATTATTTAAATGTTTTCACTGGTGTCATTGTTTGATGACAGGACTTGAATTTAGAAGTCCTTTTTTCTATTTTTCTTCAATAAAACATTTCTTATCATTATTATATTCTGTTTTCTATCTTTGTCAATATGTATGTGGGAAATTTTTCTTTAGTATTTTTACACATAAAAATTATTAAACAAATCAGTACAAAATTACTTTATATCAGGGGTGCAAATTATTAACTTTCAACCCTTGTTAAAATGGGACTAAAAACTAAATATTTTTTATTTTTTTCAGTTCTTAATAGATTATAGGAATACATCACGTTTGGGTTTATTTTGTCAATATTATGTAGTACAATTGAAAGCATCTCCAAATACTTTGCAAAATTTTCAATTTTGGAAATTATACTTTGCATATTGTTTGAAAAATTCCTTGTCAAATGAATTGTATAGTTTACATATAAAAATATAAGTCAATGGAAAACTGCAATATAACTGAACAAAATTAATTTCCGCCCAACATGTTGTAACGCCATTAGTTACTATAATAATTTTAACTACTATTATAATTTTAATATCAAAATTGTGGATATCATTTTATAGCAAGTCTTCTGTTTGACAAAATGATTAAAAAATACCAAAAATTTCAAAATTTACATTGAATATCTAATTGCAAGGTACAATTAATATAATAGCTTACGTTATACAAATTTATATTTTCCTTTTGACTATTTTGATTTATCTTTTAAGTTATTGAATGTATTTGGCGTTAATTTTGTATTTTTTTATTCACAATTAAATGAAACTACGTGATGTAGTATTATTTCTACTTTCTTTAAGGTTTCATTGTATTACATCTTCAGTTGGGGTATTCTCTCTAATCTTTGCTAATAGCCCACCTGAAGATGTTGTAATACAACGAAACTACATAATATATGATAATACTACATCACATAGTTTCATTTAATTGTGGATAGCTCTAAACCCTATAGAAGCCATCTGGCTTTAAAAGCTTTCAGTATCATGTTATTTTTATCATACTATAAAATACAGGAACTGTTTATGAACAGTAATAGTGTTGTGAACAAACCAAAGAGTGTAATAAAATTTACTATACTGTTTCTCAATCACTAAATCTACTGTCACTGTAAATACTTTCGGTCAGTATTATCAGCAATTAGGCAAAACTAAAAAATTAAATTGAAATTAGAATAGTTTAGGTCATTTCCATTAGAACATATCAAAGACCATGTTTGCTTCGTTCATTGATAAAAAATTACTCATTCACGGGAGGTTTTTATAAAATCTTTTTACTATATTTAATCAAAATCAAACTCTACCAAATTCTTTTCTCTTATCTTCTTTTTTTCTCTACATATATTCTCAGGATGTTTAACTCTATGATTTGATTGTATTTTTACATCTAAAATAATTTAAATTTATGTTTTGAATGGGCTATGTTATAAACTGTAATTCAGGTTTAATATTTCTCATACCCAGTATTTAAAGGGAAACACTAAAAAGAGCTAAATATAACAATATTTACATCTGTTGTTATTTTACACCTGTGAAATTTTAAATACTAAAAAGAACTAAATATAACATTTAAAAAAAGTTATGACCAATAAAACTGAGGAATCTTTGGGAAATTGCCAATATCTTTACACCTGTGAAATTTTAAATACAAAAAAGAACTAAATATAACATTCAATTTCACACCTGTTAAAATTTTACACTTGTGAAATTTTATTTACTAAAAAGACAAATATACCATTTATAAAAAGTAAAGACCGATAAAACCGAGTAATCTTTGGGAAATTAACAATATCTTTACACCTGCGAAAAACATGCTAGGGATTACATTTTCATGCTAAACATCAATATTTGCAAATACTTCAATAGAAACACTGTGAACCCTTAATTATTTAAATGTTTATACGTACGTAAATGTATATGGAACCTTTTAGTACGAAATTTACTTGTACTTGACAATTTATTTGAGGGTTCTTTACCTTAAAGTTTCAAAACTATCCAATAAAATTCACTATCGGCATATCAGTTATAGCACATTTTGGACTGTATGTCATATATTAAAGATGGGTTTAACAAAACGCGACCAAAGACGGACAATATGGGTCCATTATCTGTAAATACTAAGTACAAAAAAATGATTGAGAAAGTATGTACGAGGGTGTGTTTTTAAGTTTGCGGAATTGGTAATTAGGTCATTAATGAGAATACTTTAATGAGCCGTAACAAGTTCAGTGATTCATTGTTACTATAAATAGCAAGTTTTATCTGAATCGGGTCATTTATCTTCGAACTATCATTAACCAAGCAACTCACTTGAGAAGCGAGTGAGAAAATCGAGTACCGCGCTGTTATAAAGTTCCTTACCAAGCAAGCAAAGTCAGTTCAAACTATACTGGAGAGATGGCATCCTTTTACGGGGACTCTTGCCCGCATCAAACCATGATTTATAAGTAACACAGTATCGTTAATATAAGGAACCCACTTGAAGCCGACTCAGACTCGGACGGCTGATTGAAGTGACTACTACTCCTGAAACCATTCAAAAAGTCGATTAACATTGAAATATTGGAATATGGGAGACTAAAGAAAAAACAGCTCGCAGAAATGGTTGGAGTGTCGGATATAACAATTTTTAAAAATCTTAATGATCATCTTGGGATTAGTAAGGTCGAGCCTGGTGGGTGTCGAGAATGCTTACTCCTTCTTCAAAAACAATATTGCGTGGAGTGTTGTCGTACCTTTTTTGGACCTCTGTGGTGAAGACAAGGATGAACTATTGAGTTGAATTGTTACTGAGAACGAAATTTGGGTTCATTATTATGAACCTAAGTCCAAACAGGACTCTATGCAGAGGTGGAAAAAAGGCCCATCGTACCCAAGAAGTGTAAGTTGTCATAGTCGACTGGAAAAATCATGGCGACAGTCTTTTGGTACTCAGAAGGGATCCTGTTGATAGATTATAAAGATAAAGGCACTTCCATAACCGGAAAATACTACGCTTCAATCCTAGAACAGTTGAAAGAATCCATTAAAGAAAAAAGAACGGGAAAATTAACCAAATATGTCCTCAATCTGAACAGCAATGCGCATCTGCACAAGAGTCATGCTGTGTTGGCTGCCCTGCGTAAAAAGAGCTTCGATGTTTTGGATCACCTCTATTTCCAAAGTGAAAAAAAGAACTTCATGGGAAGAAATTGTCAAGCGCTGATGAAGTGAAGGATGCAGTTTCAGCTTACTTTTCAGACAGATGAAACATTTTTTTATGAAGGTGTACGTAAGCTAATTGAAAGATAGGAAAAATGTATTAGCGTATCAGGTGAATATCTTGAAAAAGAAAAATAAATTTGTATTTTTATTCTCACTTCTTACCCCCCATTCCGCAAACTTAAAAACCCACCCCTCGTAATATGTCCATTGTATGTTATAAGAAATACATTATTTATTATAGGAAGTACAGTAGAAAATCAAGAAGTACTCTAAGGAAATTTATTTTAACAACCATTTGATTGTTGAAATTTTAGCTTAAAACATGCACATTTTCAGTGAACATACACAGAAATGTGCATTAGAATTCCTTTTTATTCATTAAGTCATAAGATTAATGTCATAAGATTTAAATAAATGACAATATTTATAAGTCCAATTTTGTACAAACTGTCGCCTTTGTAAATTTATGAAATAAGTAATTATAATTCCAATTTCCGACAAAATGTCGCCTTTATAAATTTTTGGAATAAGTAGTAAAAAATGGCCTGATTGCTAGACTACACTGTTACTAAATTGTACTATTTAGCATATTTAAGCCTTATTATGAAAACGCTGTTTTTTTCAGAATGCACCCGCACTTTTTACAGCTGTTTTTTTCGGAATGTGTTTGACATAGATCCTTGAAATTTGGCATAGTGATACAGTATATTTGTTTGCATATATATCAAAAGACAACACTTAAAAATAGTGAGGTTCAAATGAAATTTTAATGCATTCTAATCTATATTTTACAGAATTTTATGTACGTAACTCCTAGAAATATTGCCAAAAATACTGATTAAAACTTGTTCCCCATCTGGGAAACGCTAAACTTAAAATTATTAAAAAGTTGCATTACTAGAAATTTACCTAAAGTTTATATAGCGAGAAATAATATCAATTTTCTTAAATAGCTTAATGAAAATAGTATATACGCTTAAATGTTTATATGTATCTAAGAAGAATTAGGTTTATTTTATTCTTAACAAGTTTTATTTTTTATAGTATATCGCATTAAAAAGATAATTTAAATACTGGTTTATGCTGAGTATTTCACTGAATAAATTGACTCTTTGAGCAGTTCTATATAAAAATATTAATTATGATAATTCATTATTCATTATATGATAAAAGCAGATTATGTTGTACTTTGAAGTTGATAAGTATGCTACTCCAACAATTAATTGTGCGTGAGGTGTGAGTAAGCATTAAATTAGTAGAATATGTCAAATTAGTGTAATATTTTTGATAAATGTTTATAAACAGTAATTCTTTGATTAATCCATCTCTAAATAAACTGTAAGAATGTAGTATATTGTACATTTTAACCGTAATATTGTAAAGATTTTTATTTCTAATTGAGAGAATGTAACTCACCTCTGACAATTTCCTTCAGGGCAGCCATTTATGGTGATGAGTGATCCTGGCGCCAGGGTCGTTTCTAAGATGGCCACATACCCCTTTTCTGGCGACTCCTTTGACAGAAGATACAAGTAATATATATAATAATGATTTTACACTTTTTTTGTAATTCTATAGCCATGAATAATAACCTTTATTAATTATAATCTTAGAATGCAGAGTTCCAACAAAAATGTTGTGAAATAAGAATCACTTATAAATTAATAAACAAAAAACAAAATCTGTTTCATATTTTGTATTATAGTCATTGTACTCTTAAAATTTTCCATTTAAAAAACAATTATTCTATATATTCTGACAATTATTTCTGGTGTTAGACAAGAGTGATTTACATATGGATGAAGTATATTTTGTAATATACTGTACACGGTGTCCGGGAATAAGTGTCAGACAAAGAAAGACGCTATTCGTTGGCCACAAAGGAATCAATTGTCATTGAAATAAAACGTAAAACATGCCCTTTTTCTAATTTGATGCAAAAAAAATATTACATTTAACTCTTTTTAACACACCCAATACCTGCCTGGAGCATGGTGCTTACCTGAGCAGCTAGACGTCTTCACAGATGTTCGTATATTATTCCCGAGTGGCGCTGAATAATATGTGCAAGTATTGTGCGTACGAAAAAGATGAGAAATAATTATGAATAATATTTTTAATTTTTTGAAAAAAGTTACCTTTTAAATTTTATTTTAACGACAATCAACTATTTTTCAATCAAGGAATAACATCTTTTTTTGTCTGACAGTTATTCCCGGATACCGTGTGTGAAGATAAAAATAAAGATAAAAAATGTGTATATCTGATACACATTTTTAATCTTTTAGCAAGGAAATTAGAGAATAACGTAACGTACGTTATTGAAATTTTATTATTTAGATACAAATTAATCGGGGCCCATTTGCAATTACAATATTTAACACTTCTATACATATTTTTAAAATGTTAAAAACGAAATTACCACACACATTATTGTATTTGAATTGTGGTATCCATTTAAAAGTTAGGGCTACATGAAATTAAAAAAAAAAACAATCCATAAATAGATCAAATTAAAATGTTTTTCTTGATTTTAGAATGGAATAGCATGGACACCAGCGATCGCATAGTGTACCAGATTAGACAGATTCTCTTCATCATCTTTTAAATTTTATTTTAACGACAGACTATTTTTCAGTCAACCAATAATGTCATTTTTGTCCGACATTTATGCCCGGACGCCGTTTATATTGTACCATTTTATTTGCACTAATTGGAAGTTTAGTTGCTATTATGTAAATTAATTCATCAACATATTATACTATAATCAACAAACCTATATCTTACAATATACATCATCTAAAACAGTGATTCCCAAAATGGTCCAGGTGGACCCCCAGGCATTCACGGGGGACTCGACGGGGACATGAAAAAAAGTTTGGATTTGGGAATCTGGTAGAAATGTAGCAGCAGGGGGTCCACTGAAACCAGTAAAATTTTGAAAATGATCTAAGAGAAGAAAAGTTTAGTAGCCTCTAATCTAAAACGTGAGCTGTAAGCAAAAAACTCAAGCATTGTTGGCAGAAAGTTGCGTACTATTGATAAAGGAAAACATGATAAGTTAATAATAAACTGTTATTAAAGCATATTTATCAACACAGTAACTGGCTGAATGGTTTTCACATTATAACAAACTTCCCCAGCCAAAGCATGACGTCAGACTTGCTTGTGCATTGATTGATTGTTATTGCAAGAAAGCAAATAGAGGACAATATTCGAATCCGGCATAGACAGCAACAGTAGAGAATCTATTCTTAATATACCTCATTTTTTTTTTTACAAATATGCACGTTTGCCTGTAATAGTAAATTATACCCTTTTCTTTTTGTATTTTAATTTATTATTTTTAAATTCCAGATTCTTATTTTCTTTTACAATCTTTCAAGTTGATCTCTGATACCAGAACCCGAGAAGTTATTTATAGTAGAAAAATGTGTAATAATATTTACAATAGGGTATCTTTGGTAGTAAAAAATAGATAATATTCCTCATTTGTTTCTTTTACAAATATGCATGTTTGCCTGTAATAATAAATTATACCCTTTTCTTTTTGTAATCTGACATTACGACATTTTATAAAGTCTGGATTTAAAATTATCTTTCAAGTTGATCTCTGATACCAGAACAGTTATTATAAAAGTAAAATGTGTAATAATATTTACAATAGGGTATCTTTGGTAGTAAAATTTCGTTATCAACATTCTTTGATTAAAGTTGATTGCTGTGCAATTTTAAAATTCATACTGTTAAGTCATAAAGTTAATGACAATGTTATCGATCAAAGTTAATAGTTAGTGTTATCGTATAAATGTAATAAAATTAAACAACTTTTCATGGCTCTCCTACTTAAATAGGTTAAGACCTTTGCTAGCAATATATTTTAAAAGTATATGTTGCTCTATAAAGATTATTTTGAGAAAGAAATAACTTTATGTAAACTTCAAAAGTAGCATTGATTACACCGGATAGTATACTTAGTACTTCATAGTACTTCTCATAAGAGCAGTAATCACGACAGTAAGCAATAATCATAAGAATATTCAAATGGATCGAATTCTTAAGGTATATGTTTATAAATTCCAATAGATTTTAAAAGTTTAACAATATTAATTTATAAGAAATCATTTATTAAATAAAGTTCACAAACCACAACATCGCAATATAAATTTATATAGCGCCATCTCGTAGAAAATTACGATATTTCTCAAACATTTTTTACTAACTATATTTTCTCCAACATAGTCACATATTTGGTCTAAGAATATAAAAAATAATATCTCTTTTTTCAGAAATTTCTTTCTTATGATATGTCATGTTTATAAATGTCTTGTGTCATGTGTATGTTAATATAAATATATTGCGTCGAATTTGAAAGAAACTTGTAGCTACTCATTGTTGTCTATCCATCTAATAATTATTAGAGTCTTCTAACGGTGTATGTAGCCAATTTGCCGAACTCGGCATGTTTGGGGCTTTCGCTGTGTCGAACTTGCTGAATCCTGCAAAAAAGTGGAGCTCAACACCATATATGTTTTTCTTCTCTAACTAAAAAATATGTCATCTTTCTTTTACCAAACTTCTCCACTTCGAGTAATTGGTTTGACATAACGCAAAGTTCCTTGAATATTGAATATATTTGGCGTTAATTTTGTAGAAATTCATTATTCACAATTAAATTAAATTTTTATTCACAATTAAATTAAATTTTTATTCACAATTAAAACCATTTTTCTCTTTTCTTATACAACGAAACCTAGGTCATGGTAAAGAACTTAAAAAAAGTAGAAATAATACTACATCACGTAGTTTCATTTAATAGTGGGTAAAGTCCCTTGTTAAAGAAGTCCTAATAATTGTTTAAATTAAACAGCGCTGTATCTAGCCTGATTTGCAACCGATGGCTATCTCTATTACACCTGATTACGCCCTTCGATGACTATTTCTGCATTCCCTCAAATCTGCTCTCTATGCCACGACACCATTCTCTGCTCTTGTTACGGCATTCAAAACAAGTGACAATAAAAAACCCTTTTCTACAGGGAACGAACAGCCAAATAGGTTCCTCTAAGAATGTATTGAAAAGCCGAAATTTGGCATAATTGCAGAATTTGATGGACCAAACCAATTTCGAAAAAGACAGTTTGATATTAAGTGTTTAAATGAATGTGTAATAGTAACTAAACAAATTTAATACCGGCTTGCGACAAATATGAAAAAGTAATAATAAAAATCATTGTTTAACAAAAGCTTAAAAAAATTGTACAATTTGTTGGTCCACCATTATATTCTAAAGCAGGATTTCCCAACCTTTTTTTTGTTGAGGCTCCCCAGACTATAAATTATATTTTCATGCCCCCCCCTTTGATTTTGTAAATTAAATAAAAATGGTAACTGAAGTTTGTAAATACACAAACTTACCTTTTAACAGTGAGACACAATTTTACACACTCAAACTGATTTCTCAACAAAAAATGTACACCAAAACGTAAAATTTTTCGCAAGTTTGTGGTAATAATAGTGAATATGATATTTAATTTCATTAATTTTATGCATGTAAATTAAACATTACATTGTAATGTTATTAGATAATGTTGTTTGTATATTTTTTTGTTTTTTCTTTCTAAAATGCAAACGCTTTCCGCCCCCCTTGACATCTCTCTATGCCCCCCTTGGGAGGCGCGCCCCCCTAGTTGGGAACTCCTGTTCTAAAGTATAATATGATGAACATCGAAATAAAAATATATATTCCAAAATTCAATAAATGTATATTGAATACAAACAAATTTCATTATTTAAAACGAAATTACAAATATTGATGATAGTGAAAAAATAATGATCGAATTTCGATCAAAATGAAAATTGTTTTTTTCATATTTTAATTAAATATTGAGTACTGTTAACCATAGAACACAAAATAAGATTGAATCGGTTTTTCAGGGAACGCTATAAAAACACACGTTGCCAATTTGAAACAAATGAATTTTAAACACGCCACTTCACCAAAGCGACGTAATTTAATTTTAATTAAGAAAATTAAATTACAAACTGGTACATTCACGGGTACAAAAATATTTGGTCCTAAAAAAGAAATAAATAATAGAAGATGAAGGAATAAAGTTTATGTAAAAAAAACATTTAATTCAGTACGACACCCAAAAATTTTCAGTTTTCAAGGCACTAGATTTTCAAACAAGTTAAGGGTCGTCTTGACCAAAATAATTTTAGTTTTAATTGCTCACAATGAGACATACTCACCACCCACCGTTTTCATTAAATGGTTACACTTGAAGGAAAATCCATAATGATTAGAAATCAGTCCAATCAAACATCTTCGTAGATATAACACGATTTAAAAGCCTTGATTATAAGTTTTTTTTATCAAATTTCGAGTTTGAGTTCCAGATTAAGATAATAGCCGTAATTAGAAATAGAAGAACTTGTTTACCTTCTGCCAGATGTCCAATGACTGACTACTTAAGCCAATGCCTAAGTCCACGTAGCCATAAACATGTTCTCCGTTTCGATCAACGCAAAGACTTTTCATCAATGACATGGCTGGCAAAAATGTGGTAATGTTTTTGGCTACAAATTGGAACTGTTTTTGGGTACAAATATCATCAGATTAATTTACATCAAAAACATATTCAAAAAAGTACGGGGCAAACAGTATCTTTCTATGTACGAAACCAATTCTTCCGTCCAACAAAGACAATCCGTTCAATTCAAGATAATTCTTTCTCGAATTGCCATGAGTCGTAACGCAAAAGTTGTTCATCTAGATGTACGCATGTGTAGTCACTTTTTTAAATACAACTTTTTCATTTGTCGTTTATATTATTATAAAAACGTATACTTTAGACGTTTATCATTAATTTATTTATATCTTTAATCTATTGTACGAAATGAAAGAAAAACATATCAGTTGTGTACTTTCATACCATTATTATGTTGTAGAATTATTATGTAAATTCGATTGCTTTAAAGTTTGATACTTTTATCACATTAAGATGGCAGTCTCCAAACATATTCACGTTATCGATACTTATACGATAATGACATCAAGTGTCGGCACTAGTGACGCGCCCCTGTGCAATGACATCGCCAATATTTTCATTTCAAATCCAAAAAAATATATTCAAATTAACTCAGATAATTCCGCAATTGGTTACGATCTCTTGTTACTTGTTATTTTTGGATGTAATTATGGCACAAAAGTGTATTTCTGGACTCTAATGAACAATGAACGACTGAGCTTTCCCACTTATCCCGTTCGATCTGCGACTGAAATTTACATTATCGTATAAAGAATAACATATGATACGCGGATCATATCGTTGGCGCGCGTGCCATGTCAATTTACAATTCCTATTACATTCTAAGGTTGCGCGTACCATTCGCACTACTTACAAGTTTGTTTAATAAAGTTTCACACAATTTCGGTAATGTTAAAAATCTATAATCGCGTACTTTGACGCGACACCGTATTAGTACACGGGCTGACTTTCGCTTAACAGGTTATTTTCTATTTTTGGATTAGTCCACCCATCGAATTAAACTTGCTATAAATATTTGTATTTCATGATTGAAATAAAAATGCGTTTTAAAATAAATTGCGTCGCTAAACACCGAACCAAAAATTATCTGCCAATCAGAACGTGTGATATCGAAATGCATCACAGTTATCAAATTATTTGTCATAGATGGCTAACTTTGAGTAATTGTGTGAGCAAGATAGCGCACTCCCATGAATTCGATTATTTTTTAATTTCTTTTAAGTGTGTAAAAGAGATCGTATCAATTTAATTATTTATGTGAAGCATCGTGTACATCGTGAATTTAAATATTAAGTGACAAGTGATTTGGCGCGAAACTTTGTACCGTTTTGTAACGTTTTTGGGGGGAAATATCACAATTGTAGCTTTATCGACAGATTTCGAATAATTTTAAACACTCAAAAATTTTAAATATCCTGTTGAACCCTAGCGATACTGACACATACGCTGAAAGCCCGCACCTTTATCCTGTCTACCAAATGTATGTATTTCCCAAAAGCGAGGTCCACGCAAATTCATTTCCTACCCCATCTAAAAAGGCGTGAAGGTATAGATCTCCACGTGAGGTGATCAACCTTCACGTTTTTCGACGATATCCCATACTCATCGAACGTCCTCATTTTTAATCCAATCACGCACAATACTCCGCAACTGTTCTGTATTCTCATTGCTCATACACCATTATGTACAGCCATTCCTTGTTTTTTAGCTCGTCTTTCTGCTTTTTCATTATTTGAAAACATTTTTCTATATAAATAGATTCAACAGAATGCCAATATTACAAAATGTTTACTGATGCGCACGTACCGTATAATTCGTTCATAACACTTTGTAAACATTATTCGCAATTTTTAAAAGTTATTTCTGTTTGTAATTGCAGTGAAATTTCGTATGAGCAAAATTAAATTAAGAACCCTTGTTATATTCCACCGTTCTTATTTCGACATTCAATTCGATTAGTATGACATATGTCATAATAGGGTATTTGACTACGTTTTCTTTATTACTAAAATTGAATAAGTAACAACATTAAAAACGGTTAAAATTAATATATCACATCTAGGACTTTTCATTACAAAGTTATAACGATTTACTGACTGACGAACTACGATTCCCGCCAAAACGCCCCATACGAAACACAACTAACTGGCTTATAACGTCACTGGCCTGTTATTTAGCATTCATTATAAGGGAGTTTACTAAATATTTTTGGTAACTCGTTAAATATTGCGTTTTCGTGAAAACTGTTTCGTGATTGCGTGAAAACTAAATTTAAAATAACTTTCAATACAATGAACAAAAAAATTTACACTTTTTCCTGTTTACAAGTTTTGATTAATTGCTTGTTATATGCATTGTTTTTTTATCATAAGATGTTTTAAACCTAGTCTGCTGTTTTAAAACCTTTTTACAAAAAATATCGATATCAGTCAAATACCCTATTGTACGGGTATCTATGGGACAAACCTTTTATGCAGACGTTATATGGACGAATTATGTAAATTGTTTAAAATTGCAAATGGTATTCTTTTATAATACAAAATATGGTTAATTTATTAATTATTAATCAGATTGGGCCATTTCGCGTCCTACAGTTAACATAAAAAGTGTGCTTCAACTTTGTTCATTTTGATCCCGCGCAAAATTTCACATGGAATTTTGAAAATGTTTACAACTTTAGTAAAATTTTAAAAAAAGTTATAAAGTTGATCTAAATACCAAATAATTCCTTTTCAATTACAATAGTTGCAGATCTATTTACTATTACTTACGTATATAAGTAATAGTAAAGAGATCTGCAACTATTGTAATCGAATTTTCCCAATGGAAAGTATTTTCCATTGGGAAAATTCGGGAAAATCATACAACATTTTACTTTTCGACATCCCTAAAGCACATTTAACAGGCATATTGGTAATTTCGCAGGAAAGTGTGGCAAAAGTTCAAAACACGATGTCTTTCTTTAGCGATGTATTTTCGTGCATTGACTCGGTAAAAAACGTTATTATTGTAATGAAAATGTTCATTTTCTTTTAAAAAAAAGAAATGAGATATCTGTGCAGTATAAGCTAACCTTCATTAAATCAAGCACTATCAAAAGATTGATCAAACTGGTGGTAATGACTATCTGTCTTTGATAAATTCGATTGTAATGAATACCCCATTTAACTGTTTTAGTGCCATGGTTTTTTACTCATATATACTTAAAAATGCCAGAGAAATCTTTTGTTTTTGATGTCATTTACCCTTGTCTCGAAAAAAACTGTGTCTTGTTCAAAAATTATCCAATTTTAATAATTTTTTCGGGTTTTTTCTTAATAAAAACTTGTATAAGGATAATAAAATACAATGAAAATTATGGAAATATATATTGAAAACAAAAATTATAACAAAAACTGAAATCAAGGTCACATCGTATTTTCGCAGTCCGGCACATCCTCCTTATCAGCAAAATAATTGTTATCGTCACTATTGTCACTATCACTCAATATTTGCATTACGCCAAATTGTGAGCGCACCACAATGTCACTCCCACTATCACTTTCTTCACAACTTGAAAAACCATCATTTTCACTCGAATTATTTTCGTATTCCGACATTATGGGTTAAAAATGTTCTTTTCCTGGATCCTTTTTATATTGTAATTACTAATAATATTATAATTTGAACTTTATGTAACACGTAGAAAGATAAAAAATTAGCGATGCGTGCGAGCGACCTCCCCTACCGCGCACTAAAAAGCAACTGATTTCACGAACGCCATGGCGCTCGTCGGCACTCTAACGCGGTTAGTGGACATTACTTCGTTCATGCCTTTTTAATATTATGTATCACAATGACTGTTATTGGTAATGTTTCGGAATTAACGGTCCAAAAGAATATATGTTATTGCCTTTCACGAATTGTCAGCTCTCTCGTGTCACGATCTTACATCGTGCTAATTTACTTATGTCAACACGGGCAGCAAATGAGCCGAGCAGATAAATAACGTAACCAGAAATAACGAAAGTAATGGCCAGAATGTCATTTCTTAGATTTTACTTAACGGATTATCTTCAAATAAATATCAGTTTATTTCTCGTAGTTTTATTAACGTTACGTTTATTTCTTATAGTTTGTGTCATGCTATAAGTGCTTGTTATATGCTATAAGTTTGATTTATGATACTCAAATAAACCTTTCGCCCTTACTCTACGTATAAGTTAATAAAGGCGATGCGAATCGTGAAACAAAACAAACGAGTGTGCTTTAGACCACACGACTGAAGTAAAACTTCAAATTGACAACATATGAACTTTAAAATGAATTTACAATTTTATTCACTTTAAACGTAGAATATTTAATGTATTGAACAAAATAATAATTTATAAAATTGTTCAAGAACGAAATGAAATTACAAAATGATCAAAAAATCACCGTTCGCGTAACGCTAGCAAACTCGCATATATATATATATATATATATATATATATATATATATATATATATATATATATATATATCATGCACTGGCTATGAGAGGAAGAGAGAAAGAAAATGTGCGCGATCACTGCACTCTCTTGCTCCTACAGTGTGATACAGACAATAGGCTTGCACTGTGTCTTAGATATACGAAACATAACTGGCTATGAGAAAGAGAGAAACTAAATTTGCGCTCGCACCTCTCTCTCTTGTCCCTACAGTAATATATGAAACGTAACTCTCTCTCCCTTTCTGTCTTCACTAACTTATATCTCCCCCTCAACTTCCGTTCGCCTCGCCCGATCACACTTTTCGTAACGCTCTCGTCACGCATTCACCAAATTACTCCCCAAGTCAAGCGTGCGTAAATAAGTTTTACTTCAAAAAACATCTGTAAACTTTTCTCAAACATAATGGAACGTATACTTTATAATAAAATTCAACAGTCAAGATACATTACAATTTAAATTACAACAAAACTTGTTTTTTCCAAGAATATTTAATTTATGGTAATTATAAAATATTACTTGGTTTTATTTGTACATATTGATGAGTGACGTACATCATATTTATACAATGTCCACTGTTACCTATATGCGCAACGAAATTGTTTCCCAACTGCTGGTTTATACGACAGACGCAATATATGTAAGTATTTCCCAATAAATTACGAATAACAAAAGGAAGGAAAATAATGGATCGCAGTCGCTAATGTCGAGAAGTAAAATAATATGGAAATAAGATTCATGCAAAAATAACAAAAGGAAGAAAAATAATGTATCGCAAAGTCGCTAATGTCGAGAATTAAAATAATGTGGAAATAAGATTATTGCAAAAATAACAAAAGGACGAAAAATAATATATCGCAAAGTCGCTAATGTCGAGAATTAAAATAATATGGAAATAAGATTAATGGAAAAGAATTCTATTAACTTTCTGAACAGGTCATGCCATCTGTTCGATACACCATAACTCTGCAGGTATCGTATGACAACCCTTCTCTTTGAACCGTAGTACGATGATAGTCTTTTAAATTCTGTCAATTCTTTACAGATGTCAATATTTCAAAATTTTGAAATTGAATTATAAAAATAGCGCCTGTGATATGTTCTTCTTCAAGAAACATCTAAAAACGCAACCATGGTATATTTTTATTCGAGACAATTATAAAAATAGCAACTGTGCTGTACTCTTATAACCGTCTAATTAATGAATTTCATATGGTATGGCACAGACGTATCGTTATTGAGGAGGATTCAAAATCGATAAAAGTTGCCATAACAATATTTAAACGATGCTGCCCGATTAGTTTGGACCATAGACAACTTGCTAAAAGTTTCCGTGCAGAAAATATGTAGACCGATACGCACTACACATTTAACAAAAAAAGAATATAAAGTGAGTGCAGAGAATTTACAAAAAAAAACTGAAAATAACACAAAATAAAGAACAATCTTAAGAACGATAGGAGTAAGTTAGAAACTTATGTTAGTGTCGATAACGTTGGCAATAAGTAAACAAAGTTACATTTCGACGAAGTGCGTCGCTTGTAAATGTGCAGGTGTATGACTCCTCACGACATGTTTTCACAAATATTCGAACCACCCTCAGTTATAAATAGAATGAAAAAATTTAATATTTTGAAATGAAAAAGGTGTTACGCAGTTCTTAACGATTTTATTTCCTGGCAGTAGTAGGATTTAATGTTTTAAAATTTTATGGAAAATATTTTTTTTAAATTTCGAACTTTGAAGGCTATTATCTCGGCAACGTTTGGCGTTTTCACGTCCACCAAAACGTACCTTTAGAGTAATGAAAAGAATCGGCCCTGTGAAAATACGGCTTAAGGGAACACCTGATACACCTGTATAATAGGAAACAAAATTGGCCTTTTATTTAAAAAGTTAAAATTTTGAATAAATTTCTAGTTCTGCGTATGTATATTATTATTTTGTAACAGGGCAGTAGAGGTCGAAATTAAAAAAAAGAAGTGAGAGGTGTCGTAGGACACTCAGTTGGAACGAAGTTCCTTTCGCTATATGTTACGTATTAAATAACAGGCACAATATATAATATATATTTATATATGTAAATATATATATAAGACAATTTCTTCGAATTTATTAGGAATTGCAAAATTCAATTAAACAATTGCGTTGCTCTGACAAAGTTTGTTTATTTTAGTACTAATAGTACACGTAAGAATAATCCGGTAGTTGAGTCATTCTAAATTTTGATATTTTTCGTACAATATTGTGAAATATAAGTTAATTAAACACCAGTCTTGAAAAAAAATCAAAAATTTATTGAAAGATAAGCCAGTCGTAGGTTTCTAAATTTGAAGATACGGATAGAGTTGGGTATATCCCTGTCTCTTTTCCTCTTGTAGAATATAATGTGTAATATTAAAAATGACCTCACAACACAGTATTGCCGTCCTTGTCTAAAGGTTAAATTTAATTTTTTATAACTCAGTCAATTTTTAATATTATCTAAAAAAAATTTCACTCTCCATCAGCTTGTACCTTGAAATTATGATTAATGAAATAAAAAAAATTTAGTCAAATACCCAATTACACAGTTTAACTTATTATTATTTTATTGTCAATTATTATTATATTGTCAATTCCTTTTTTATACAATTCTTTTAATAAAACCAAACAGTCTGAATAACAATGCGAGTTCTGTCAACCAATAAAAATCTACTTTGCTGACTGAGTTAGCCGCCAATACTCACAGCGCCATCTATGGAGTACATCACTGCTTACCGACATACGGTCACTGCTTACCGACATAAGAGCGCTGTACCAATTAAAGAAATATAGTTTCTTTGTATATATTTTTAATATATTATCTACAGGAATAAAATTATTTCAGCATTATAAATAATAATGTTAATATGAATTAAAATAAAAATGGCACTGAAGCGATCCGAGCAACATCTTTTAATTAAAAAAACTACTTGCATAATACGTGAATAATAACTGCATGACTTAATTTTGGTATTACTTGATGTATGCATAAACTTTTTCCGATGAAAATAAAAGATAATACCAAAATTTAAGTTTCAAATAAATCATCCACTTATTGTCACTTTAACACTGATACTTACCTGACTTCGTCATCACCATCCTCAACTTCCACGGAATAACTTTCACAATTCAATCTTTATTGATAACAATAACACGAGTTTGAAAATAGTGAAAAGGGGTTATGAGTATTACGGCGCGCACGTATTGCTAAACATACACGCTTAAACGAATACAGCTGATGCGCACGTCGCACGTCTATACTTCAGTAACATACCTCTACATTGACATACGCTTGTAAACACGCAAACGCTTACTGTAGCAAAGGTGTCAGTGGAAATCTTACACTATACATTGACATACGCTTGTAAACACGTGAACGCTTACTGTAGCAAAGGTGTTACTCGAAATCTTACACTTTTATACTGTAGCAAGTGTCGTTCGAAATTACACTTTTTTCGGGCTAACTCTAAGTGTAACGTGCGATAAGGAACGTCATTCTGCAGATTCCGTTTTAAAAAATATTTCAAATCAGATTTATTATTATTACAAAGTTTAACACGAAACTTGCCGAAATAGTCGACTGATATAGTAGTAACAAACTAATTTTAAAATAAAAAAAAAAGTTAAAAGTAGCCTAGATTAAAAATACATAAACGTGAAATTTTCATTCTATGTTAAACGCATTACAGATCATTGAAAATAACATTTAGATCTTAAAGCATTCTGTTTAAAAAGAGCTACGACATTATATCATTGAAACAGTTTTTCAAGAGGTATATTCCAAAGCAGCATTGAAATTAATGCAATAAAACTTGAAAAGCGCAAATAAATATATATAAAAAAAATAGATAATCTTCTGTCTGAAAAATAAATACTATCTCAATTACATTACAATTCCAACTACCCAATGTGAAGGAAAATATATGTATAAATATACTGCTTATGTCTAAGCGTGGAAAACACCACACGCTAATGTTGTGAAAAACACCACAAGCTATTGTTATAAGTAAAGGTCACAAGAAAAATACTTTGTTAATATAAAACCTACCTCAACCGGAGTCTCCGTTTCCTTTTCCTCACTTTCAACACTGATGGTTCGCGGTCGACAGGAAAATCTGACGCATGCCATTTTAAGCAACGAGCACAAAACAGACACCAAAACAATTCACTTTTAATACATCGCGTTCTCGTCACAAAACGAACTCGCAAACACACCTTCTATTCAGATGACCGCGAGCTATTGGGCAGTTCGAAACGTCGCTAATTTTGAACAGTGTTGTTCGAGGGTCGACCTCATCTGCGCGTCATCTTCACAATGCCGCTTTCTGGCGATTTACCAAGATTTAAATCTCCTCAGAGATTGCTTTAATAAAATTTGCTGATTTCGAAGGCAATTAATAAAACCAGTTATATTTATGCGTTTGTAATTAGTTATGTAAAAAAGTTTCTTTTCACATAATTACAATCTCATAAATACATATAATTATGTGACAGGTTATGTGACCTTGATATTTGATAAAATTTCACTACTTTTGACATGCATATTGTATAAATACAGGTTACTGTAGCGAGTTTATACTGCGTGCTGTATCTAATTCAGTTTCTTGACATTTCGACTGGAATCACTGACCTCTATTACACTAGTACGCCAGCATGATTAGAAGTCATTGACTCTAATACGTGCAGCATTCGAGAAGGATAAAGAGTTAAAGGGTTTTTCTATAAAAGTTACTTTAAATATGTGTTCAAACAAAGAATGCTCAAATAAATTAAGACAGAAAGGAAAAGTGTTCAAATGCATATTAAACTGTTCAAAAAAATGCTTTGACCACGACAGAATTTCGTTTATTTTATTTTCAGCGGGCTATTTTGTGCAAATTTGGAATTATTTTGGAATTTTAGATCGAATATATGATGGATTTATGATGGAATTAAGCAAACTTTTTATAGTTTTGAAAGCGTGCGTCACCGTGCCTCTTTTTTGAAATCAAAATAAATACTTTTGTTTGTGCTTGCTTTCAACTTGATCTTAAAATCTGGAAAGATTTTAAAATGGCTAAAGATTTCGAACATGAAGAAGTTGCGAAACACCAATGGGTGAGCAGGCAAAACCTAAGATAAATGACAAATTAGCCATGGTTTTCGTACCAATTTACGGATATTTTCGGGCATTGCATATTTGTTGTGGACCTTGCATCTATATAAGTAAATTTATATCTTAAATTTTGAGCCATGCATTACTTTTCCGCGTAGATAAGATACATTCCTGGTCAAAATATCATCAGTCTACACGTATTCATTTTAAAGACATAAAGTCACGACAGACAGCTTTATCTGTGACATACGATTTAAGCACCATATACTTGACATTTACACTCGGAAGTTTCCGATTCAGGAGCGGCATTGTTATCCATATACATAGCAAATGCGCTGCATTTTTTCATAAAAAGATATAGCGGCATATTCTGATGATTTCGGCATATTCTGATTCAATGCTCGAAGCTGGCCAGCATAAATATACTACTGACACAGAGACATTTTCTGGGACAGACACACGTATACCAGGTTTAACACAAACATTGGCATGGCTAATTGCTCATGAACAAATAGCGCGTGAAAGAAAAATGTGGAAAAACCACAAGATTGCGCGACGCATGATATCGCTAACTCTAACATTTGAAAGTCGCTAAGAAAAACTCACCGAAGAGCGCGCCGTGTTGAGAAAACTTGGCATGAAAAAACTGGGTTGTATACAATAAGAGATGATCCGAAATCTTGACCGATAAACTATGACTGATAAGAAATAGTTTTTCATCATAAAGATTTCACTTTTACCTTAAAACTGTACAGACGAATATGATGAAACCCTAAAGTACGGATAATACTAAATATTCCGAGCTTAAGTCTTTAGACTATATGCGGGTATCTAGGTTGAATTTAGCATAATATTTCAAGTTTACAGTTTGGTCGATAGCACAACCTTCAGAGTTTCTGTTTAATCGTTCGTTATTAAAATGTTCTTTGCGTAACAACCCGCTTTATTTGTTGTATATAAACATAATATAGTAATCACGCACCACAGCTACGTAAGAACATTAGTGTAACAGCCAGAAGAAAATCATTTGACAGTTGGAAAAAAACGTCATACCATTAAAGAATGAATGATCGATGGTTCTGCGAAACGTTTACCGATGATAAGAGTGCTTGTATCTTATCGATGGGTCACAGTATGTCATTATTACAATATGTGACAAAAATTTGTTAAGTGTGTGTTAAAGTACAAAAAACTGAAGTGCCCCTTGGACCACGCATGTAGAGTCCCAGTGTTAAACACGGAATAAAATGCTTATCAAGTGCAAATCGCACCTGTGTTTTTTCAAATGTTTATTGTTAACCTAATTACTGTATTAGGAACAATATATAAAATAACACCGCTTCGGAATGTGTTAATATGAGGTCATTTTTTTATTTACTATTAATATTTTTTTTAAAACACGACTGTAAATTAATTAAGAGAAATCCAGTAAGAGTAAACTAGACTTCGCCTATTTATTATTTTGAAAATAAGCGCAGTATATTATTAATTTTCACAAAAAAAATCGCACCTGTGTTTTTTCAAATGTTTATTGTTAACCTAAGTACTGTATTAGGAACAATATATAAAATAACACCGCTTCGGAATGTGTTAATACGAGGTAATTTTTTTATTTACTATTAATATTTTTTTTAAAACACGACTGTAAATTAATTAAGAGAAACCCAGTAAGAGTAAACTAGACTTCGCCTATTTAGTATTTTGAAAATACGCGCAGTATATTATTAAATTTCACAAAAAAAATCGCAGCTGTGTTTTTTCAAATGTTTATTGTTAACCTAAGTACTGTATTAGGAACAATATATAAAATAATACCGCTTCGGAATGTGTTAATGTGAGGTAATATTTTATTTACTATTAATATTTTTTTTTAAACACGACTGTAAATTAATTAAGAGAAATCCAGTAAGAGTAAACTAGACTTCGCCTATTTATTATTTTGAAAATACGCGCAGTATATTATTAATTTTCACAAAAAAAATCGCACCTGTGTTTTTTCAAATGTTTATTGTTAACTTAATTACTGTATTAGGAACAATATATAAAATAACACCGCTTCGAAATGTGTTAACATAAGGTAATTTTTTTATTTACTATTAATATTTTTTTTAAAACACGACTGTAAATTAATTAAGAGAAATCCAGTAAGAGTAAACTAGACTTCGCCTATTTATTATTTTGAAAATACGCGCAGTATATTATTAAATTTCACAAAAAAAATCGCAGCTGTGTTTTTTCAAATGTTTATTGTTAACATAAGTACTGTATCGGGAACAATATATAAAACAACACCGCATCGGAATGTATTAATATGAGGTAATTTTTTTATTTACTATTAATATTTTTTTTAAAACACGACTGTAAATTAATTAAGAGAAATCCAGTAAGAGTAAACTAGACTTCGCCTATTTGAAAATACACGCAGTATATTATTAATTTTCACAAAAAACATATCGTAGCTGTGTTGTTTCAAATGTTTATTTTTATTAGTAATATCCTAAAGTGATAAGAAAACTTTTTTATAATATTGCCAATGTTGCGAGACGAAGTTTCTCAAAAGGTATATTGTCTAAGCTTATTTTACAAAGGTAGAAACAAACCTATAATACTTCAACCAAACAAGTGCTTATAACCTTTACTTCTTATCGATTTTAATTTCGTCTCTTGAGAGACATAGACCTGGTATTAAGTATTATGCTTTATCAAAAGAGGACTAATCAGATCGGAGAAAGACTGCAATGAAGAACATGTTATTATCATGTATTGTAAGTATAATATGTATAGGTATATACAAATCAGATCGGAGAAAAACTGCAATGAAGAACATGTTGTTATCATGTATTGTAAGTATAATATGTATAGGTGTATATAATGACATTATTTTATACAGCATGCCATTAGCACTGAAAGGAGACCTCAGAAATTGAGTAATTTACCTCATATTCAATGAAACTATCTCTTTTATATGCATGATCTCTACCTCTTTGATTATAGTTCGTGTGTGGCACTAGTTCGTATCACATTTTTGTTCATTTCATATAGGTATAGCATGACTATTGAGTATAACATCATTGCATATACCATACATTAAAATTACTGTGATTATGATATAAACCTTAGGAATTACGTATTAATTATTGGTTTATTTTTTTTTCTTTATTTATACACAGGTGATTTTTTTGAAACTAATATACTCACCTATGTAGTACAGTCATAGAAATTAACGCGTAAAGTAATCCGGAAAACCCCAAAAGATATTCGACATTTTAAACGAACGAAGCCGTACAATTAGTTATTTAATTTGTTCAATTCAAATTGTAATTTTCATTTGATACCTTACTTGAAAATGTTTCTGATTCAATATTTCTGAAAAATTGTCACAAATATTTTTTTAAAGACGGTTTAACGCTGTCCGTTTAATTTAACAATGTACTAGGCGAGCGTGTCAAAATAAACAAAAATAAACTGTTAATACGGGTAAACTGGTACTGTAAAGTTTTCATATTTACTTCGGTACATTTAAAAATTTAAACATTTAAGATACGTAATATTTCTATTACATTATTTATAAATATACATTATTATGTAAATATAGGTATATTCCATAGATTAACTTGGTTACCTTTATCTGTTTAATTTATTGACACAAATTGACCGAAACAACTTTACATCAAAGTACTTACGAAATTCTGTTAATCTAACCTTTCCATATTTTCCACATATGTATTTAAAAAATTTGGGAAGGGAGAGAGAGTGACCCATTCCATTTTAGAGACTTATATCTCCCGAAACAGAAAAATTATTACTAAATATTTTACATTACATTTTAAAAGACCTCTTCAAACACAACCGATGGGGTGAGAAAAAAAGAATTTTATCCCAAAGTTCATAGATCGAATTTAAAATTTTTTATATTTATTTCTTTGTGTTCACGTAATTCAAATACGTCTTTTCATTATAATCAGTCATAAACTAAAAAATCTATTAATTTGTGACAGGAAATTACAATATGAAGAAATTATAAGGATATAATATAATATTTATCCGTTCGTTACGGGATCCTAAAAATAATTATTAGAAATATACTAATTTATTTTTCTTATGCAATTTAAAAATGGAATTTTCCCTACAAGTATTTAATACGAGTATATACTTATGTAATACGAATATATACACAGTATGTAATACGAGTATATACATAAATATTACTCGATAGCAACAATGACACATCATGCGTTTTAGGCGTATCGAGTACTTAGTAATCGGAATTCGAATGTCGGGGGAGCGTCCAATGCCAATTACACTAAAAGGTGATAAAGTCCCTAAAGGAAAATTGTCACGCTCTTCGCATAGGTATATCACATCGATATATGCACACACAGAATATCCGCCGAATAGCGACTCGATAGTCCGACGCAGCAAGAAGACGCGTTCAGCACAATAAATATTTCAAGTTAACATGCATATAAATAATGATTACCATTGTCACGCTTCTCGCATAGGTACATCACATCGATATATGCACACACAGAATATCTGTCGAATAGCGACTCGATAGTCCGACGCAGCAAGAAGACGCGTTCAACATAATTAATATTTCAAGTTAACATGCATATAAACAATGATTACCATTGTCACGCTTCTCGTATAGGTACATCACATCGATATATGTACACACAGAATATCCGCCGAATAGCGACTCGATAGTTCAACGCAGAAAGAAGACGCGTTCAGCATAATAAAATATTTCAAGTTAACATGCATATAAATAATTATTACCTCATCGTTGTCGTTTCGGGGTGTGAGCGCTATTTTCCACAACATCTGGCGCGCAACCAATTCCCAGATGAAAGACGGCGTTTGTAAAAAAATTATGTATTGCTTGGCAATGGCGGGGAAAACTGGAACATATTACGGTGCGCATATCGGGGGCGTGATTTTTTATTGCGTTTTAACGGTTAATAAATTATTGACGGTGAGTATATCAACATTATTATTATGCCTATGGGTTAGTAAACCGTAGTAAGATTCGTATGTTTTACAATTGATATATAAACCGGTCAAGGATGTGTTACAATACTCAAAAATAAGATCCCTAATCATTTACTTAAACAATGCCGAAACCATTTTAAACTAATTTTCTTAAGAACTGCTATTTTGAAGAGCCCTTTCTAATTTTTCGGGTTCCATACTTGCAAAGAAAAAAAAAATGGAACCAAAAATCTCTTTCTAAATTTATTCAGTACTCGAAGAACCAGGATTTTTTTTCGGAACCGGTATTATCAAAATTATTAATTTCGAGCTAAACCATTGTGCCAAATCGTTTAGTGTTCAGAGTGAAATGCGCAGATGCTTATAAGAAGAGAAGACGTTTGCGAGAGGGAAACGCTGAATAGAGAGGAGACATAATATGCATAATTTTTTAAATATTTATATCCCTTGATGACGCGCTTGCTGTATTGCAATGATTGGTAGCGCAATCTGTCACAAATCATTGCAATACAGCAAGCACAGGTTAACTGATTAAAAAGTTACGAGAACAATAATATAGTTCGATAAAAATATCGAAAATACCGGAAACCCCGGTTCTTCTTGAAAATTAGTACCGAAACTATCGGCTCTTAAATAGCTGTCGGTACTGCATGCCCTAGTCCACTGCGTCTCATAGTCGTTTATCTTAGAAGTCGTTCCATATAGAAACTTCAAATTTGACATAGTTATAAGTTATATTGGCCCTCATGTAACTTACTAGCTAATACTTAAAAATATTTATACATACATTTTAGAGGGGGCAAGTGAAGTAACGGTATTTTTTCATTAAGGACTTTTTTCATTACGGATTTTTTCCATTAAGGACTTTTCATTATGGATTTTTGTTGTGTGGGGAATCAAATGAAAGAATAAGTTATAAGGATTTCGAAACTACTTTCTTCAAGATTTTAGCGTAAGCAGTTCTAGGAACATTGTGGAAAAGTCGCCGAAAATATTCCCTCATCTCCAAAACTGTTAAAGCAAAATTATGCTGTATTCTAAATTTCATAGTTTTTTTGGGAAATGCACGATATTTTTGGACCTGAGAAAGGTACAATACTAGGAATATATGTGCATGATACAAAATAATATTGATATTTGTAAATAGGATAATAGAAAATGTTGTGTATATTTAAATGTTTATATGTATCTTAATGTATGTGAAATCCTCTAGTGCGTGTTTTAATTGTACTTAACTGGTTTAATTTTGTCCAAGTTCAGTAACTCGAAGCAGGCGGACCATTGACAATCACTATATCTCACTATACAGAGACTACGTAACAAAAATATTTTAAACTAAACCTTAACTTAAATTTCTTTTCCTCCTTTACATGTTTCGAGAGAAACACCCAATCCTCCTTTACATGTTTCGAGAGAAACACCCAACCCTCCTTTACATGTTTGGGGAGAAACACCCAACCCTCCTTTACATGTTTCGAGAGAAACACTCAATCCTCCTTTATATGTTTGGGGAGAAATACCCAATCCTTTACATGTTTGGGGAGAAACACCCAATCCTCCTTTACATGTTTCGGGAGAAACACCCAATCCTCCTTTACATGTTTCGGAAGAAATACCCAATCCTCCTTTACATGTTTGGGGAGAAACACCCAATTCTCCTTTACATGTTTCGGGAGAAACACTCAATCCTCCTTTACATGTTTCGGGAGAAACATAAAATAATACTTTCCTAGTCGTTTTGCTGCACCCGAAAAATTTCATTCGATGTGTCTACAATTACAGAAATTATAAGACTGCAACAGACAGATAAAGAGTATGAAATTATGTCCGTGTGAAGCTTCACTATGAAAACTTGAAACCCAAACCCATTTTTAAGTTGAAGGTAAATATTGCATAAAAAGGAGTATTTGCTGTTCATCGGTCTTATTGTGTCACACAATCTTTTTCGGAAACCATTAGAGGTAAAGATCTGACAGTGTCTATAATCATAGAACTTATAAGGCTGTGACAAGATAGACAGATAAATTATGCCCGTGTGAAGTTTGACTACGGCCCCTTAAAATCCAAGTCCAGATAAATATTGGATAAAAAGGAATATTTTTAGTTCATCGATCTGTTTGTATCTCACAATCTTTCTCTGAGGTCTTAACTTACTGAGTTACACTGCAAATTCGTTTGCCGCCGTATTGTTGTTTTGTGACGTTTGTTTATGAGATCAGTGACATTTGTGACTGTTTCAGCGTAAACTTATTTCCAAAATCATGTTGTCAGCCAGCTCAAAAAAAAGAGCCAATTACAATAATATGTTAAAGCAAAATTTGGGTGAGAAGGGGGTAATTACTGAATGAACATTTTGAAATTATATAGTCTGAGAAATGATATCGTTTTCCTATATATATAGACCAAAGTAGTGATATGTTGCTAAACTATGGAAGTAATTGGACTGTGATATCCGGAAGGCATCTACAATTTTAACTTTCAAAAATAATCTACAAAATGTTTTCCTTCATTTCTTACTGTTATTACTTTTCTTAGATTCTTTTAGTATACTAAATATTCTTTTTTGAAAAAAAATTACCTAATAAAAATTGTTTTTATTAGTTTATCCTCATGGTTTCGTTCTCATCAACGTATGTCGGATTTCGTATTAGGAAGCATATTCTCCATCCCTAACCCGACAGGCAAGTCGAGTGAGGAACAATATGATTAGATATAAGGAAAATATAGCTGAAATCACATTTCCATAAGTATAATTAAAGGTGAACGCATTACGGGTGGGTTTAGGTTCGTTTCAGTGAGTGTATATTGTAAACTTGAAAGTTTTTGCGCAAACCCTTTTCAAATAGTAATTTAATTTTGTCTCCTATATCCTTATGTTACTCAATATGTTGTCAGCTAAGGCGGTAAGCTTGGTTCACTTCTGTTTCTCTTTATTATAAACGACTTGGCTACAGTCACTAACACTACTCGTTGCCTTCTGTTTGCCAATGATTTAAAACTCTTCTTAAATATCAATAACCAATCTGGTAGGGAGCTGTTCCAAAGTGATATCGATTCAGTATTCTAATGGAGTTTCTTGCTCAATAAGCTACATTTTAGTGACATATTCCCGCTTGCGTGCCCCCCTAGTGCATAGTTGATGCATAGTCACCCATATGCTGGGTGGAACTACCTTCGCAAGGGTTTCGCCTGTGCGGGATCTCAGTGTAATTATAGATAATCATCTCACATTTCACAGTCATCGAAACTGTCAGGAAACCTGTTAGGTACTAGGATTTGTCATATGGCGTTCTCATGATTTTCATAATATCGAATGGATCATTGCTTTATTTTAGTCTTTGGTCTGTAGTATTCTTGAAAACCATGTAATCATCTGGTGTCAGTACGAAGCTATTTATATCCTCATGATGGAGAAATTAACTTATTTAGAAAGTTCAATCGGTTTTTGTATTACAAAATGTATGGATATTATCCTTATTTATTCCTTCCAAATTAATGATGGAAGTGGACGGATGTGATTTCCTTTAACTCGGGCGGAAATCGCTTTTGAGCATGCATTTATTAAATTATTAAATCATAACGGTGATAACCCTTGATTTTGAGTTTAGTAGCGCTAAATGTTCCTGATCTACATAAGAGGACGATATCATAGTTTATCTTACATGCCTAGATCACGCACGAATATCCTACAGCATTCACCTGTTTTTCGTGCACTCACATTGTTAAATCCAGTATTGTGAGATGCCTACATCTTTTTTGACTGCTTTAGGAGTGCGGTTACGAAGTTGCTTAGTGGTTCGTGATTGATCACTAGTTAGAATATTTATTCCAGTTGCTTAGTGTTCCTGTTTTATTTGTTATTATTACAGCTTTTGTAACTTATTAATTGTTGTTCTTGTATGCTTATATTGAATCATTACATATTATATTCTTCCACACGCCCAACGCTTTGGATAAATATGTAGTTGGGCATGAAGCTTACAATAAATAAAAAAAATGAAATAGTTCCTTCCCAAATTAAGAGAAGTGACATATGCTCATCTATAGAGATTATTAAATTTAAACGTATACATGATGGACATATTTTATACAGCTCATTGCATTCGCGTCATTTTCATTCGCACATTACATTCACGTCATGTTCACAAGCTAAAAATTATGGTGCCGTAAAACGGAAAGCATCTACATAAAGACACTTCACACGATTGCTTCATATACAAAGTTATTTGTAAGATAATTACAGTTATTCTACTGTCATTTGGAGAAATCCTTGAAGATAGATATTTTAACTGCTCGAAATTATTCCGTACGCATAGAAGTAATCTTACATGAAATATTTGATGTTTTAGTTTCAAAATCATTTTTGAATGTTTATTGAAAATTTACTTATTGTGTTTTCTACAGTGAACGTACTTGCTACTTCACATAAACCACAGCACTTGGTTGGATAAAACTCAGGATACATTAGTTTTCAAGAATTTCAACGGTAAACTAATTACGATTTTATAAAATATACGTTTTTAAATATATTTCAAAAGGAAAAAAGGTAGTCTGCTAATGTTAGAGGTAACTTTATCCGTCCATTTACTAAAATGAATTAAACGTTATATTTCATATTCATAAAATAGTACCCTTAAACATAAAGGAGAGATGTAACCTGAATATATTTTAATCTCATTGCTCAAATCAAGTAGCAAGGTCACGGTTTAAAAGCAGAGAAACAAATCGATTTGTTTTGCCGACATTCGTCGAACATAATATTACACTGGCTACTACGATGTTATGAGTACAATATTACACTGGCGACGACGATTTTATGAGTACAATATTACACTGACTACGATGATTTTATGAGCACAATATTACACTGGCGACGACGATTTTATGAGCACAATATTACACTGGCTACGACGATTTTATACGCACAATATTACACTGGCTACGACGTTTAATAAAATATATCATATCATGTCATCGTACATTGGAAGTTATAATGGTGAGTTTTAATGCTCATGTCGGACATTTGATCTGCTGTTTACGTTTTCTAGACAGGACAGTAACTAGTTTAAAGGAAAATATTTTTACGCGTTCCACCAGTCGCAGCACTATTTTCTAATTTACTAGTCTATAAATAATATGCTGATTTGCACTTTGTCTATGGTATTTATATAATGATATACGGACTAGTTTTCATCTGTAACTGCCAGCCACATTAGAAGTTATAATGGTGAGTTTCTAATAACCTGGTGTAAGGCCGTCAGCTGTGAAGCTTTAATACTCATGTCGGACATTTGATCTGCTGTTTACGTTTTCTAGACAGGACAGTGACTAGTTTAATGGAAAATATTTTTACGCGTTATTTTCGCTGCTGAAAATATTTTCTAATTTACTAGTCTATAAATAATATACTGATTTGCACGTTGTCTATGGTATTTACATAATGCTAGACGGACTAGTTTTCATCTATAACTACCAGCCGTCAAAATTATGGCCAGCAGAAACAGACGCGAGTAATGCATTAATTGGCACCGTGTTCCCATAACGTAATAAATGAAATGTGTTTAATACACCAGCGTAGCACAAACAACGTCTCAAATACCAGTAGAGTAATAGAAAGAATAGGTGTCGTTAAACGCTAAATAAAACAATTTACAAATACAAGACGTAACATTTTAAATACTGACATTATGAATTAAATGGAAACGTTACCTGCGAGATGAGCATGAATAGATTCAAATAAAATTATTTCCAATGGGACCAATTTTTACAAAGAATAATTTAAAATAATAGGATTTTATGATATTTTTCCAGTTATAAATAGTAGTTCTAAATAGCACAAATGGGAACGTTGTTTCAATAGAAAATCGAACACCGGGTTCTCATCAACCAAACCTTGGTACGCTCGTTTACGACAAACAACGAACGAGTTGTTCAGGGAGTAGTAATTAAATTTTAACAAGCTTTTATAAAGCTCATGTTAAAAACATGGATAAATTGTTATAATAAAACATTATATACATATATCAAATGCTTATGTATTAACCATTTACTTGGTGTGGTGTCAAATATGGCATCAATTCTGTTCAACCTAGGTAAGATAAGGTAAGGTAAGGTCTGATAAGAATCAGTATAAATTTTGACACTGTATCACCAGCTTATCCAAAAGGTGAGCCTTTTTAGTATGAACATAACACTTTTTAGTTTCTAACGGAAAAGTCCCAACAAGAAAACAATTAAATATACAACTTAATAGGAAGAATGTTTCCATATAGTTAATCATTTTAGACAATTCACTCACATTATATACTTTACTTTCGTAAAATTTTAATTTCTATGTAATGATCATCTTTTCATAAACATTTTTAAAATGTTTTAAATTCGTTGCAGACAACTGATTAAAACAATCGTTATCTTGCTACGCATACTTCATTAAAAATGGTAAAGTAAAGAATATAAAGATAATCCGAACAAGTTGCATAATAACACAATTATAATTTTATGTGATAACTAATTGACCCGTGCGAATAATTCGCAAGTCATCGAATGGTAATATAATGTAAAAACAAGTAGGCGAAAGGGAATAAAAGTGTCATTGTAAAAAAAACTCTATTATTAATATGTAAAACATCAAAAAGCAGATATTGGCTTTTTATCTCAATTGATGGCGCTATTTTAAGTAATTACTGTTTCTACAATTGATATTAATTAAACAGATTGTCAATAGATGGCGCTATTTACAATATAAACACCTTTGAGAAATAATATACAGAGAAATCAAAAAATAATTTTCAATTGTTTGTTTATATTTCGTCATTGAAGGTAATTTTCAAAATGATAGGTCAATTATTGGTTTTGTTTAAACATTAAGGGAGGTATGGTATATCGACAAAAAACAACTTTGAGAAATAATATATAGATAATAACAATAAATCGTTGGTGACGAATCTTACATAAATATTATAATTTTAATTTTAAATTGTCATATTAGTTAGATGAGATATCTCGTATTGGAAACTAGCCTTAACTCATTTCCTTGCCCGCCAACTATCTTTGTGCAGAAAATCACGTCGATCTGTTACTCCATTGCGACGTGAAGGAACGACAAACTAACACACTTTGGAATTTGTATTATTTGTTGGGTTTGTTATACTAGTTAGAATGTGATTACCTGCTATATAACTTTTGAATGCAGTGTAAAATTACTAACTCGCAAGAAAGTAAATTATGACGAAATGTAAGCAAACAATTGAAAATTAATTGTTTAATTCTCTGTATATTATTTCTCAAAGGTGTTTATATTGTAAATAGCGCCATCTATTGACAATCTGTTTAATTAATATCAGTTGTAGAAACAGTAATTACTTAAAATAGCGCCATCAATTGAGATTTCAAAAAATCGGAGAAAGCCAATATCTGCTCTTTAATGTTTTACATATTAATAATAGTTTTTTTTACAATGACACTTTTATTCCCTTTCGCCTACTTGTTTTTACATTATATTACCATTCGATGACTTGCGAATTATTCGCACGGGTCAATTAGTTATATCACATAAAATTATAATTGTGTTATTATGCAACTTGTTCGGATTTTCTTTATATTCTTTACTTTACCATTTTTAATGAAGTATGCATACATTTTTTTATCAATTGTCTGCAACGAATTTGAAACATTTTAAACGCACACACGTACGCATGTACGCACGCACGCACGCGCACATATCCACGCACGCAGGCACGCACGCGCACACACACACACACACACACACATTATTTTTATTAACACCATACTTAAACTGTTCAATTCAAAACTGAAAAGAAAAAAACACCACAAAATTATTTATTTCACTTATTTAAAAATATAAAAACAATAAAAAGTAATCTACCTGAATTATAAATGCAGGTTTGATCTATTTCTTCGTGTTAATAATTATACTAAATATTCCTAGAGTTTCTAATAAACTTTCCAAAATAGGCGTGTTTCGTCAAAGGTGTAAATACGCTTTCAAGTAACATTTAAAAACCATATTAACATTTCAAAGAGTCACAAATTATCATCCGTGCGGCTAGCGAGTTACCGGCGCGGTTAATTTACTTTGTTAATATACCGAGCGCCTGGCATGGCGCTACTATATCGGAACGAGACAGATGCGGAGCTTGGAAATCCAATTCTTTAAGGTCGTCAGAAGATCTCTTCGCCTTAAATCGTCAAAACGTACTCCGTTTTAACCTTTAAAGTTTACTCCGTCCTTAGTCCGTTCTTGTCATAGTGGGTTATTACTAAAATGGATAAATTTATCGAGATCAAAATACATCCAAAATTCGCAAATATTCAGTCAATAATTTTAAAATAAAGTATATATGGGACTATCTGAGACTCCACGAAAAGTATAGAGAAAGGGCCTTTTCATAATTTTAAGACTAAAATAGAAATTATTTACATCCGACTACTTATTCATTAACTTTATAATTCCACAATAATATCGAGGTTTGATCAGATATAGCTTTTGTTGATTGAAGTCTCAGGTTAAACTCGCTCTTAGTCGCTTTCATTTATATTTGTTGCAGAAATCGATGAATATTAATATACCCCACATTTGCATAGACGCATCTATCGTAAGAATACGCGTTGTATGAAAGACGTGATTATATTTACTGATGACGTCACTGAGCAATGCATTAACGGGCGTGGCTGTGGTCGAGCATAGGAAGGTGACGGGCACTCGTCTGCTACGCATCGTTGGCTTTATTCATTGTCAAGTTGATTTTGTTTCAACATTAATTTTATAAATAAACATTTACCAATTTAACCGTGCCAGTATTTCTGACTATGTGCACAAGCACATATCTGTATAAGCGCACAGACATTGAGCAGTTAAACTAATTTTAGTTATTTCTAAATATTATGAACTAGCTTTCGCTCATGGCTTCACACACGTAGATTTTCGGTTAAGAAAACGGCAATCATTCCTTACACAATGAAGTTATTGCAGTATCTCTCTAAATACAAATTTAAACGTTTAGCTGATTTTATATGCACGTTACGCCATCTATTGGCATGTTACTGTAGTAATATTCTATTATTGAATAACAAATCTCGAGATTTTTTATACCAGAGTTACAATGTAGTCTATGTTAATTTGAATCATGAACTAATTCTGTATCATCAATGTGTGATTGAATAACAAATATCCAAACGTTCACATTTATAATATTAGTTTGATAATTTTTGTATGTGATATTTTTTTTATACAACCAACTCATCTTTTCAACATTTCATCATATTTTTCAACACGTACTTCAGCAAACTATTAAGCTCGCCATTACTGACTCTTGAGCTGGTCAATCTCACTATTATCTCTGTTCGTGATGAAGGACATTTATCTTACATAATAAATAACAAAGAAATATTGTTCTATATACCATAATCGTGATGACAGCTTCAACCCATAAGTTCTCTTTCAGTTTATAAAAATGATTTATATTTGTTTTTCCACACCTTTTCTTAGCCTAAGTAATACTCTTAAACTGACTAGATATTTTTATCATAAAATATCGTTATGACTCCTTGTTTATTTGCCGAAATATTTAATAGCACACCTGTTACGGACGGTTTCTTATAAACAATTTTGCTTATATCCCAAACAATCGACTGTATACGCAGATTTCTCTTTGATCTCACTCGTGGAGTGTGAGTACGAAAATACAAAACGGAAACATTACGTATTGAATATACAAATAATATCCGCCGCTTCAGTTTACATACATTAACACGAATAAAACCAAATTCAGCTAAACGCGTACTTGATCCGTTTTAATATACGGAAACTAGCAATTTCCTCCGCTCTTTGCACGGAAAAAGTTTATTTATTAATTTCTTAAAAATCCCAGCCCCATTCATGAAGCTTGACACATCTGGAAATATCGCAATGAACATTGTGAGTGCACGAAAGACTGGTGAACGCTACAGGATATTTGTGCGCGCTCTAGGCAGGTGAAATAATCTATAACATCTTTCTCTCATGTAACAGTTATAAGCAAGAAGCGCTACTAAACTAAACATCGAGAGCTTATTGACATAACAATTTAATAATTTAAAAAACCTGATCAACGGAAATTCTAGTCAGATTTTAAGGGAATTACATCCGATCAGGCCCATTATAAATTCTGAAGGGACTAAATAAAAAAATGCTCATAATTTTTTTACTGAAGTGACTAAATAAGGATAATGCTCATATTTTTTTTTACTGAAGGGACTAAATAAGGATAATGCTCATAATTTTTTTACTGAAGGGACTAAATAAGGATAGTGCTCATAAATTTTTTACTGAAGTGACTAAATAAGTATAATGCTCATAATTTTTTTACTGAAGGGACTAAATAAGGATAATGCTCATAAATTTTTTACTGAAGTGACTAAATAAGGATAATGCTCATAATTTTTTTACTGAAGGGACTAAATAAGGATAATACTCATAATTTTTTTACTGAAGGGACTAAATAAGGATAATGCTCATAAATTTTTTACTGAAGTGACTAAATAAGTATAATGCTCATAATTTTTTTTACTGAAGGGACTAAATAAGGATAATGCTAATAATATTCATAAATTGTTTAATACAAAAACCTATTAAGCTTTTTTAATATTTTCTCCAGTATGAGGTTATAAGTAGCTTTATACAGAGCCCATATGACTGCATTCGTTTTAAGAATACTGCGGACTAAAGAACAAATTCATGATACATTCAATGTAATAAAAAGTCGTCGAAATGCAGTATGACAAAATCCTAGTACCCTGTAGAATTTCCGAAAGCTTTTGATGACATGGCTGTGAAATATGAGATGATTAGCTGTAATTACACCGCGGTCCCGCATAGATGAATTCTTTTCAAGCGTAGGTCGCCTAGCTCATAACTATGTATAAGGGGGACAGTAAACGAGATACGTCTACATAGCACATTTACTCACATTAAATGTATGTGGCTTATTGGGCCAGAGACTTCTTTAGAATACTGAGTCGACATCAAGTTGGAATAGTTCAAAGTTTTTGAATATTTTTTTTTTTCAGATTGGCTATAGACACATCAAAAGTGTTCCAAATCATTGACAAACAGAAAACAACAGTGGACCTAAATTACTCCATATTGAGTAACAAGGCTGGAATTCTTAATTTCCAAACTTGATGTACTGTTTATGAAAATAATAGCGAAAAATGTTCCCTCAAAGATAAAATATTGGAAGTTTAATTAAAATCTATGCAGTGGCTTCCTCGTTAACATTTTATTTACTAATTTACATTTATAAAAAAACCCACGTCCAACTTATTGGCCAAAGCGCTGCACATGTGCAAGCACTAAAATCCAACAGTTTACTGTACACATAATAATTAATAAAACAGAAGAAAATAGACATTAATTCAAATTAAACATAACACTAACTAATTATTAAACGTGAACTACGAAGAACTAAATATCCATAAACGCATTCCTAAGGCGGAAACAATATTAAGATTGAGCGCCTCTTGCGCTATCGCGCTGATCATCATAACAATCTGGTGAGTGCTGCTGGATGTTTGTGCAGATAAAATAAACTATAACTACTTCCTCTGACGTAAAAGTCAGGACCATAAAGCGTTCCAAACCCAAGACCAAGAAGTTATAAACATAATTAAAGAATTTAAAAAAAATGCACGTACAAAAGAAATTCCCATTAGAGTTGAATGAATTACATCCAACCATGCCTATTATAAAATCTAAAGGAAACATACGAGGATAATACCCGTACATTTTCAGATAAAAATCTATAAAAGTTTTTGAATATTTTTTTTTTTCAAAATGAGTGCATAAGTTACATTAAGCAAAGCCCAAATGCTGCCTTGGTTCCAAATAGGCATATTGTATAAATGAATAGATAACTTAATATAAAATAAAGACTGACAGAAAATATAACTATGGTAACGTAGCTTACTCATTCGTATTTCGTAGCTTACTCTTTCGTATTTTGTAGATTACTCTTTCGTATTTTGTAGCTTACTCTTTCGTATTTCGTAGCTTACTCTTTCGTATTTCGTAGCTTACACTTTCGTATTTCGTAATTTACTCTTTCGTATTTCGTTACTTACTCTTTCGTATTTCGTAGCTTACACTTTCGTATTTCGTAATGTACTCTTTCGTATTTCGTTACTTACTCTTTCGTATTTCGTAGCTTACACTTTCGTATTTCGTAATTTACTCTTTCGTATTTCGTAGCTTACTCTTAATCTTTTACCTCTATTTTTTTGTCATAATGAACAACTTTAGAGTGTGGGAGACAGGGATCAATTAAGCAACTTTATGTGACAGGAAATCAACATTTTGTTTAAGTGCTTTTTGAAGTATTCTATGGGGGACTATTTTTTCACAATTTCCCCATAAGTCTTTCACTTATGGTCAAATTGTGAACTCACACACTAAGGGGCGAAAAAAGCTGACAGTACCTAAATTTCGAAGTATCTGCGTATAAAGGTACTCAGTAACTTTATTAGTGTATGTACACTGGCTTAAGCTAGCCATAGTTACAAAATCGCAGAACTAATTTCTGCAGTTCTTTTGAACAAAACGTTTAAAGGTGTTCCATATACACGCGATATTCGGGTTTAAAGATGTTCCATATACACGCGTTATTCACGATATTCGCATGCATACCCGATAATTCCTTCGTTCAGATAAAGGCGATATTCGCTAACCGCTTCCGGTATCAATATACAATACATATCGTGTATACCGCGCAAAACCCTCTGACTTGATACAAAATAACCAGCGAGATATAGCAATTATATATCGCTAATATGAATATCTGTATCAGAACATGAGGAAACATTGCGAGTATCATTTGAAGACTGTAAATGCCGAACTCCATTGAATGTGTCTCTCCAACTATATAGCTCTACTGACCGGTTGGCATTTGGCTTTAAATGAGCGTCATAGTGTTTACTTACATCAATTCTTCTTCGCTCTAGATTCGCTACTGAGTGTTTGTGTCGAAGCAATGGCTTATTTAATCACGAATTACCATTTTATCTATTACTATCTAATTTCAATTTTTCTCTGTTATAAGTATAATACAACATTTGATTAATAATCAAAGTAATAAATACTTACGTATGTAAATTATAAAAAGGTTAAAATGGAATTAGATAGGTAATGACTATTGTTGCAAAAGTAACGCTGACAAATATTTCCAGGGTCAGGCGTGTAGTACCACTTGCACTCTGTGACATTAGTCCTATTATATAAATTACGCATAATTTGGAGGTGCACACCGTATACAGGCTATTAATTCATAGTATATAGATATTTTTTCGGATTCTACTCGCCAAAATATGTAATTTTTTTTAAATTAAGCCTTTACCACGAAGAAATAATTTATTTTATAATAAATTAATATTTTTTATTTTCAACATTTTCTCAGCCACAGTTGGATTTAAATTTGTCATTATCATAAAAGGAACCCCCATAATAACCTTAGGAAAAAACAGCAGAGTTGCCAATATAATAGATTTTTAGTTCTGTGAAATAACACTTAATATTATATACATGATATTCAAAGTACAATAAAGGTTCCCCCGCGTCGCGTCGTATGGCTTTCATGATGCCGTATGTCGTTACCTGTGCGATGCACTGTACGACGTTTAATATATGCGTTAACGTTGAAATAGAAATGTGAAAAAAAATGTATTGACTATACTAGTCTTATTTTGTTCTCAATATCCATAGAAAACAGCTTGCCATAACAATTTAAAAACACCTGAAACCCAAAAAGTCGTTTAATATTTGAAATATTCTGATGTGTTTATAATACGCACGCCGTTTACATCGTTTAATACCTATGGCTATGAAAACTTCTACCGCATCGTACGTTTAATTGTAAATTATTAACCTCTTTCAATTCCGTGATTTCTCTTAATTTTCTTCAAATGTTATGAACCTGAATCCATTTATTTGAATACTATGCCATATAATATTTCAAAATGTATTATGTGTGAAAAATTATATTTACTATGATTTTTTTAAAGGTTCGATAGATTCGAATTAAATTTGTTGTTAGTGACATAGTGAATTTTGAAAAATGCTAATCAGTATATTTTCTTTAAGCTGGTTATACGAACCAAGTAACATTTTTTACTGGTCGTAATCTCCTATTTTTAATACATAGCCATAGATTCAACAAAAATAAAAAAAATTGCTTCTAATGCCACAATAGTTTTGACAGAAATCGAATTTCCCCAAAGCTGGAAGTAATAAAAGTATTTTTATACTATTTTCAACTTTTGATACGCTCCACCGTTAATACGTTATCATATATTAATTAGCTGATCTGTGCGAATAATTCGCAAGTCACAGAATGGTGATATAATGTAAAAATAAGTGAGCAAAAGGTATTTTATTTTGAAAAATAATAATAAGTCTCACTGTAAAAAATTGTACTATTACATATTATATAAACAACATGTTTTATTGTAAACCATTAAAAAATAGATATTGGCTTTCTCAGATATGTTTTTATTAACTTTACAGTTTACAAAACTTCTTTGAAAACAATATTAATAACCGATCATTGTTTACTGTTTAGCTATATGTATCTTTAAACATAAACATGAATATCATTGAATCTACGAACTCACGAAAAAGCCACGTTCAACTGCCCATACGAAAAGCATGTTCTGGTAAATACAACCCTGCTCTTTTGAGAGTCTGACCTTGTGCTTTATTAATGGTCATAACTAAGGCTACCTTTATGGGGAATTGCTTTCTTGTAATTTGGAAAGGCATAGTTGGATTCGAAGATGTGAGGTTAATGTTAGTTAAACAGATAGCCAATAGATGGCGCTGTTTACAATATAAACAGCTTTGAGAAATAATATATAGAGAATTAAAAACAAAAAAATTAATTAAAAAATTAAGTTGAATTCGTTGTTTACTTTTCGTCATTAGCGGTGAAGGTAATTTTCAAAATTATAACTCAGTCATTGGTTTTGATGAAGTATTATGATGTACCGACAAAAAATGCCGTTAAGAAATAATATATAGAGATATATAATTATTCCGAATAATTACGAAAGGGATAATTATAAAAGCCGTTTCATTCGAACATATTCATTTCGTTCATATTCATAGTCGAAATGTTAAATTATTGCAATTTATTCTTCTAGTAGATCCTTTTGCAATTTATATCGATAATTCACATTTATTTGTAAAGTAACAGTAACCGTGTAAGAGCTTGGATTTAGAATCTATCGGGTTTTATACCTTTTGCTGGTTTTTTATCTAGGCACTAGTTTCAGCCCAATTACTTTGTGCCTGCATTAACGACTAAAACAATTGTTAGAAAATTCTAAAATTAAGAAAATTTTTTTCCACATGTGTGCAGTTTTTTTTTGAGGTTAGTGTGAGCCTTAACTTTTAAATGGATGCCCCTCAAAGCAAGTTATCTGTGGATAACGTTGGATAAAATTTATTGTTCAATTACTAAAAAGGTAAAAAAATATTTATGTTTTTAAAGATTCCAGGTATTTTTTAATTTTTTGTTTTTTTATCAAATATAATAAAAATACAAGCCCAATCGAACTTCATTTTCAGTTCTCGTTTTTTTGTTATTAAATGGTTTTTTTTTTCAAAAACATGACCTAGGACCAATTCTTTTTTTGTCTTTACTATAGTAAATCTTTACAATTTCAGATGAGCTAAGATATTACTCATAACATAAGAATGTAAGCCAACAAGTCAAGAGTATTAAATAAACGCACTTAAACCGTCGATCTACCGGCGCTGCACAAACATAGCAGTGAAGTTTTCATTGGCATTGAGACACACCTGAGTAAGCATTATTAATTCAATAGCAACGGCTGCTTCAAACACCATTTTAAAAAGGCTATAAAGAAGTAGCAATATTCTTTTTTAGCTGGTTTTGAAACCTTGGAACTATTGCTCGATTGCACGTGCGGAAACGTAGCGTACACAACAAATGAAAAACTTATCCTTATCGCTCAGCGTTCTGGACTTAAGTTCGATAATTATAGTTCTGTATAATATATCACTACCAGTAAAAATTAGATAAAATTGGGAAACGACTTTTAATGGCAAACAGATGTTACTATGGTCTAAAAAGACAATAAGAAATAGTGGTTCATCCATTTGCTTAATTAGATCTAGAATTATTTTTTAAGTATAGCAATGACGTTTATTAGTTTTAGAATACAAAAAAGCAAAGCTTTCAGTCATTGACAATCGGGAAAGAGTGAAACATAAAATACAATTGGTGATCACAAAAAAAAACAAAAAAAAGCTATCTTCACAAAAACGCGCATATACAATGATATTTTTAATATATTGAGAATCATTAACAAGATATAAAAATAACAATAAAAATCTGAAGTACATAATCACTTAAAAACGATTACAATACTGATTACTTCTGTTAATGTGCCATTGCATAAATTAATTAAAACTAAAGTCTTTTGTCAAAATTAACGTCTTTTCGGTCTTTTGGAGTTTTATGTGGCTTTTTTCGAAAACCCTGTAAGTTCTGCGAGTTTCATTGCTTAGTATATTGCATCTGACTATATATTCATAGGATACGATGGGGTACAATCTGTTGCATTTTAACAGTTCAAAGAATTCTGTATATATAGCAGTATTAAGAAAAAAAACCAGACAAAAACGAATACAACATTTCTCATTTATCTGCTTAACGATTTGAATAAAGGTTTTAAGGATTTATTCTTTTATTTCTCTCTACTTAAAGGGTGTTATTTTTATTGTTGTAACACCTTTCGCTAGTCTCCTTTATGGTGAACAAGACTGAAATAATTTTAACGAAATGGAGAACTAAAAGAGGCTTATGTAAAACGGAGTAATAATAACCGACCAACCAATGGGGAGTTTATAACCACGTAACGTA
This sequence comes from Druceiella hillmani, assembly GCA_039881145.1. Lineage (NCBI taxonomy): Eukaryota > Metazoa > Arthropoda > Insecta > Lepidoptera > Hepialidae > Druceiella > Druceiella hillmani. The sequence goes on from JAYKKI010000014.1 coordinate 28,607,090, forward strand.
CGTACCAAAAATTTTTTTTATGACATGGGAGTTTAAAAATGTTATCTTGGATATGAAAACCACAACCGCGTGTGTCATATAAATTGATGCTTTCATCCGAAAAAAAAAAAGTAACAACCAAATTTTGGTTTTTAGAATTTTTCTTCCTGTAGTCCCCCATAAATAAGATAGAGTTTCCACACATGGTTTTTTAATTTTATGTTTAAGAAATCAATTTAAAAAACCTGTCAAATACTGGCAGAACTCGCGCCACAAGAGTTCCGCATACACTTAGGCATGTTTAACAAATACTAATTTATCACAACGTTAATGTACTATCTACTGTATCCTTCACAGGTATAAAATCAAATTAATTTATAATACACATAGAATTAGAAATCATAAATTTTTTAGATTTTCTTTTTACTTATACTATAAAATTATGCGACTTTCAATCTACTGTATCCTTCACAGGTGTAAAATCAAATTAATTTATAATACACATAGAATTAGAAATCATAGATTTTTTAGATTTTCTTTTTACTTATACTATAAAATTATGCGACTTTCAATCTACTGTATCCTTCACAGGTGTAAAATCAAATTAATTTATAATACACATAGAATTAGAAATCATAGATTTTTTAGATTTTCTTTTTACTTATACTATAAAATTATGCGACTTTCAATCTACTGTATCCTTCACAGGTGTAAAATCAAATTAATTTATAATACACATAGAATTAGAAATCATAGATTTTTTAGATTTTCTTTTTACTTATACTATAAAATTATGCGACTTTCAAGAGAGTAGATTGACCAGAAGTAATATATAGGTTTTGATGATCAGACCAATATATACTGAGTACGACCAATGCATAAATAAAAGAAAATACGCTTTAAAGGTTCATATCTTTTTGTTGCGTCAACCTAAAAACTTGGAGTTTTTACAGCAATGTGAAACCTGCACTACACTACTCGCGAAGTTGATCGAAGTTAGGCGAAGAGAATAGTGTAAAGAGGTACTTCGATTCGCTTTGTGCGTACTTTAGACTGCAATCAACTTCGACGAGCACTTCGTCGAGGTAACTTCGCGAATAGTGTAGAGGGCGTTTAAGACTATAGGCGTTGGTATACGCCATTAATTCCAACTTAATATTTCAAACTGTTTCTGATAAAAAGAACTTTGATAGGCAAACGGATAGACAACGAATTGATCCTATAAATGTTTCTTTTTTTAATTTTGATGGACGAATTCCTAAAAAAAACTTAAGTACCCATAATTTCTTATGTTTTTGAAATATTCCATAGACGAGCTTTCACGTGAAACGTACTGCAATACAATTTAAAACAAAAACAATATTTTCGACACTAATAAAAGTCAACACTAAATTTTCAAATTTACGATAGTTTCATAGATGAACAACATTTTTCTTTGATTTTTTTACATTACAAATTTATTTCAGAAGCCGTGATTTTTTTACAATAAAAGAATTAGGTCTCTCCAGACTTCTCCAGATAATTATTTTAGGGTACTTATTAAAATAACCATAAGTAAAAGAAAATATAAACGTTTTAATATTTGAGGGTACATAATATATAATATTTCCCATTTTTATAGTAACCCTGTTTCTTTATTATTTTATCTTTTAACAATTTCGGAAACAGGTGTCGGCATGTTTTTCCGTGAAAATTTTCAGCAATATCCCCAGAGACTATATCACATAAAAATGTGAAAAAAGAAATTATTTTGGAATAATTCTAATTTCGAATTTTCACCCTTTTAATTGGTATCCTTACAGAATCGAAACCAAAAACTTTTTTGTACCAAATTTGGTGTTACCGTTGTGAAATATAACACCAAGTTTGGTTTAAAAAAATTAATAATTGGATTCAAACAGCTTAAAGCATTTTTGTTTTGTTTTTAGTAAGGAAATTGGAAAATACTGTACGTTATTAGGATATTAGATTATTTAGATACGAACTAATTGGGGACCATATGCTATTATAATTACTTAACGCCTTTATACATATTTTTGAAATGTTAAAAGAAGAAATTACCACCGAAAAGTGTATTTACATTATGGCATCCATTTAAAAGTTAGGGCCGCATGAAATTCCAAAAAACTATCCATAAATATATAAAATTAAATTTTTTTCTAAATTTTAGAAAGAATGCTGTCGAAACCAGCAATCAGACAGTGTACCAGATCGGATAGATCCGAAATCGAAAGTTAGTACGCGGTTACCTTAACTTTGCAAATAAATATGAATTTTCAATATTAATTGCAACAGGATTTACTAAAAGAATAAATTACAATAATTTACTATTTCATTAACGAATATCATCTATTTCATTGTGGATTAAACCTCTTTGGTATTTATTTAGTATAAAGATGGTATTTATTTAGTATAATGATATATACTCATAGAAGTATTAAGGTTGTCAGAATCGTGTTATAGTATGTTATTTGACATATTTAAAGTGCGCGGCACAGGTGAACATTTTGAAAGCTGAAAAAAGTAGAAAAAATTATATTAATATAGTTTTAAAGAAACTTTAAAATAACTCTTATTTTCGGACCTACGTACCAGTGATTAATCTTATAAGTGCTCCGTTTTCTAGGGTTCCGTACCTCAAAAGCAAAATTCTTGTAATATCACTTCATTGTCTTTCTGTCTGCCTATCTATCAAAAGCCTTTTTCTTAGGAATGCGTGAGGGTATCAAGTTAAAATTAATATCAAATACTTAGGTTTACAGTCGAAGCTTCTAAGTAAATGCATTAAAAAACATGTAAAAATACGGCCATTCTGCATAATTTGACACTCGCAAATAAATCAAAACCTATATCTACTTCCCGTTGACCTAGAATCATGAAATTTGGAAAGAAGTAAAGTCTTAGAGCACAAGTAAAGCAAAAAAACGAAAATCGTTAATTTGTAGTTATATCATGTAAGAAAAATATATTTTTTTGACAATATATTTTCGTTTTAATAAATAACATTTTTGGAAATATTTTAATAGGCATATTATGCACCATTAAATGTTTTAAATGCTTAAATGTGTACGGAACCCTCGTAGTGCGAGTTTCACTCGTGCTTGACAGGTTTTTTTTTATTTTGAGGTACATAACCCTGAAAATAACTTTTTTTTATTTATAGCTGCATATTCACATCTACTCAAGGTAGGTTTTAACAAATAAGAATTATCAAAAGTAATGGAATAGCTTCAGAAGTCGCTCTATGAATCGACAGAAGACGTATATTATGGTATGACCAATGAACAAAAAAAAAACAAATTTCAAATATTTTAATTCTAGTGGCAACCCTGGACAGTATAACTCCGACCCAATATAGTTTGTTCAATACTAATGAGTTGGTCCATGCGTCATCGTATGAGTCAATTTGGTCGCCCGCGATGCTTCGCAAACATGGGCAATATTCACTTAATGTCACCTTTATTGGGTGTAATTTCGTTACATGAGTTAGTTTTTTTAATTATTTGGAAAGGTCCGATATTCTTAGGTGGGTATGGAATAAATTTACGTGTATTATATGCTAGAAGATAGAACTGTATAGCTCACATCTGCATATATCTAACAGCATTTTTAAAGAATGTAATACGCTATTTGACAACATCGAAAATATACCACAATTCGGTGACATTCTTTTAGATTATACATAGTAAATAAGCATATTGCTCTTCATTTTCGGAAGAATAAGTGTGTATTTTATAAAAAAAAGTAAAGAAATTACAATATTTTTTGAAATTCAATCAGCGTCGCAAACGCCCTGTTATTGGTTAAAAGTCAGATGACGTCACAGGCGAGTAAAACGCATTCATGCCAAAATTTAATGTTTCTAATTCTTTTGGTTTATATGCATTGATATCGATAATAATATTTAAAACACAAATATTACTTACATCGAAATGAGCTTCACACATAAAAACATTCGAGAGAGCTAAAACGCTCTTTGGAGTGAGCTAAAACGCTCTTCGGGCTAATTACAGCCACTTTTTTCGTCTTTTAGGATTCGTTGACACTAAAACGAACAATTTGTGTGAACTTTTTATAGACGTATTTGTACAGTGGCACTATACACCATTTATACACGATTTTAATATGAAAATAAATAATAATCCCCTTCAGCGGCCGTTTACATATATATGGGTTACAATAAACTGTACACATAGCTATAAAATAAGATGTAGGCATTACCTGGATGTTACTCAACATAGTTTTTTCAGTACTCTTCAAATGAAACATAATCACATATACGTGGGTTACAATAAACTGTACACATAGCTATAAAATAAGATGTAGGCATTACGTGAATGTTACTCAACATAATTTTTTTTCAGTACTCATCAAATGAAACATAATCACATATACATGAGTTACAATAAACTGTACACAATGTTATAAAATAAGATGTAGGCATTACGTGAATGTTACTCAACATAGTTTTTTCAGTACTCTTCAAATGAAACATAATCACATATACGTGGGTTACAATAAACTGTACACAAAGTTATAAAATAAGATGTAGGCATTACGTTAATGTTACTCAACATAGTTTTTTCAGTATTTTTCAAATGAAACATAATCACATATACGTGGGTTACAATAAACTGTACACATAGCTATAAAATAAGATGTAGGCATTACGTTAATGTTACTCAACATAGTTTTTTCAGTATTTTTCAAATGAAACATAATCACGTATACGTGGGTTACAATAAATTGTACACATAGCTATAAAATAAGATGTAAGCATTACGTCAATGTTACTCGACATAGTTTTTTCAGTATTTTTCAAATGAAACTTAACCACATATTCGTGAGTTACAATAAACTGTACACATAACTATAAAATAAGATATAGGCATTACGTGAATGTTACTGGGCATAGTTTTTTCAGTACTTATCGAATGAAACATAATTTATTTTTACAGTGAAACCTTCAGGGGTCGTGATGTATTTTGCATATCGCAAATTAGATGGTCTAATATATTATTTCCAACATAGTTTAGATGGTGAAATGTTACAATTATTTGAAAAATTCTAATTTCTAATTAATATTCGTGTTCTCTATACTAAATATCACTAGTCTTTCCTGAATATATCAAATGTCCTTCCTGAATATATCAAATATTGCTGTAGATAAATAAATATATATTTGCGTTTTCCAGTTTATTATAGTATCACAAAGACAATTACACGACAATTGCTGGTACTGCTGTATGCATGACCATTCCATTAATAGGGTATTTGACTGATGTCGATATTTTTTGGAAAAATATTTTTAAACTGCAGTAGTTTAAAAAAAAACCTTGTTATGAAAAAATAATGCATGTCGTAAACAATTAATCGAAACGTCTAAATAAGAAAAAGTGTAAATTTGTTTGTTCATTAAATTGAAAAAGTTATTATGAATTTAGTTTACACACAAAAACATTTTTAACGAGTTACTATAAATAATTAATAAACTGCCTTATAATGAATGTTAAATACTAGCCACTGACGTCATAAGCCAGTTGTGTTTTGTATGGGGCGTTTTCGCGCGAATCGTAGTTTTTAAGTCGTTATAACTTGGTATTAAAAAGTCCTAGGTACGATATATTTCTTTTAACCGTTTTTAATGTTATTACTTATCCTATTTTAGTAATAAAAAAATTAGTCAAATGTTCTATTGCAACCATTCAAATATTTTCGTAAATATGTCAAATATTTTACAACCTTAGCTTATTAAATTTTCTGGTAAATGGTCTTAGTATATTAGAAACATTAAGTACCTCTAATTACAACGAACTCTAAGTAGATGATGAGAGTCTATTCTTTGTCTGCGAATGATGTTTCAATTTAACAGATATCTTATCACAAGTATATTGATAATCGAAAAGTGATTTAATTAAATACTTGGAGTATTAAATTTCTTTATAAAAGCCGACAATGGGCTTTTACAAATTCTTTTGTAAAAGCCGACAACGGGCTTTTACAATTTCACAGATATCACAATTTCGTGAGTATACTGTTAATCGAAAAGTGATTTAATTAAATACTCGGAGTATTAAATTCCTTTGTAAAAGCCGTCAATGGACTCAGTGAGAAAATTCGATACGCATTTATGCAATCATCTAGTGATTAGCAGTGACCTCAAAGCTTACGTTTAAAATTTATTCATTGACAAGTAATCTTTAAGTATCAGATTGTTTTAGCTCCTGCACATCACTAGCCCACTTATTCTGTACTCTTGGAAATTGTCAGTCATTTATCACGGTTCTGAGATAGGAGCACCGGTGACGAGGTTAGATGACACGTATTATCTCAACATTTCATAATCATTTTATTTAACCCACAGACGTGACTGCAATAAGTAACGGCTACCAGTAATTATGGTTCGCCTTTTATAATTAAGAGACATTGAAAGGATATCGCGGACTATGAAGCAAACTGTGTCCATATTAGAAGAGTACGCGGGAACCTCGCGACACCAATACGAGCACAAGGTGAAGTTGATCGTTGACAGATGACGTGACACGGTTTTACCGTCAAAACAATCGCGAGAACGTTTTCCTTTTGCGTTGATAGTTTTTATTTCGCTTACGTAATTGGGTGTTATAACGTGTTGCATGCCACGACTTAATTTTACGTAGGTACCTAACTAGCTTGCGTGTCAATATTTAATAATGGAGTTTTGGTATGCTATCTTCTCGACTCCATTTATAATAAATAGTTACTTAGCTCTTAAAATAATAGGACTTGATAAAAAAATTTAGTTAGACTTTACAAGTGTTTAATTAATATTGTCTAAGATCTACAAGACTGACGGAACCCTGATAACTTGAAACTAACAAAAAATGAAATAACTTGTAAGAAATATATGTATGTATATAAAAAACGAGTGTGCTTTAGACCACACGACTGAAGTAAAAGTTCAAATTCACAAAATATGAACTTTAAAATTAATTTACAATTTTATTCACTTTAAAACGTAGAATATTTAATGTATTGAACAAAATAATAATTTAAAAAAATTGTTCAAGAACGAAATTAGATTACAAAATAATCAAAAAATCACCGTTCGCCTAACGCTAGCAAGCTCGCATATATATATTTCATGCACTGGCTATGAGAGGAAGAGAGAAAGAAAATGTGCGAGCGCACTGCTCTCTCTTGCTCCTACAGTGTGATACAGACAATAGGGTTGCACTGTGTCTTAGATATACGAAACATAAGTGGTTAAGAGAAAGAGAGAGAGTCCCTACACTAATATACGAAACGTAACTCTCTTTCTGTCTTCACTAACCTATATCTCCCTCTCAACTTCCGTTCGCTTAGCCCGATCACACGTTCGCTTAGCCCGAGCACTAACGCTCTCGTCACGCATTCACCAGCTTACTCCCCAAGTCAAGCGTGCGTAAAGAAGTTTTGCTTCAAAACTTTTAATAACAAGTATTTTCACCATAATTACCATAGTTTAATGTTGTCATATAGTATAATATTGAATTCGTGTTTGCGTACGTGTAAACGATTGGACGTGCAAGTGTGCATGCGCGCGTGCTGGGCAGGTTCTTTTTATGAGCGAAATATGCGTGCGCGTACATACGTATACGCGCACGCATATTTCGCTCATAAAGAGAATATACGTATATACGATACTGGTTAATTGGCATAAAATAATTTCTTTTCGGATTCTTCGCGGAAACATAAGACGAAAATTACTTAATATTTGAGCCTTTATTACGGAGAAATAATTTATTTTTCAACGATAAAATATATTTCATTTTATCATTTAAACACACATTAAACGTTTCATTTAAACGTTTCATAAGTAGAACCTCAATAAAAATTAAATTGGAAAAACTGTGATATACCAGTATCTTTAATAGGTTTTTCTTCCTGCGAAATAATACTTGTATCGCATAATGTTCAAAGCCGAATAAGGAAATTGCCGTGTCGCGTCTTATCACTTCGATGACGCCGCGCAAAGTCCGGCGTGTGTGCACTGTAACACGTTTGTCCCTTGCATTAACGTTGAAATAGTGTATCTCGAAAATGGTATGGGACACGAAAAAAATATTGATTGTAATAATCTTATTTTATACTCAGGAACCCTTAGAAACTGGTTTAATATACCTATTAATAACGTACATACAACATACAATGTATTACCATAATATATAAGTCGGACATGCACTCTTGTTCTCTGATTAAACGATTAACAACGAAAACTAGAACTTAGAACACTTACGGTGTTATAGATACCCGTACTCGTATAAGTACCTACTCGTATATATAATGTATTACCATAATATATAAGTCGGACATGCACTCTTGTTCTCTGATTAAACGATTAACAACGAAAACGAGTACTTATAACACTTACAGTGTTATAGATATCCGTAATCGTATAAGTACCTACTCGTATATACAATGTATTACCATAATATAAAAGTCGGACATGCACTCTTGTTCTCTGATTAAACGATTAATCCCGAAAACGAGTACTTAAAACACTGTACAGTGTTACAGATACCCGTACTCGTATAAGTACCTACTCGTATATACAATGTATTACCATAATATAAAAGTCGGACATGCACTCTTGTTCTCTGATTAAACGATTAATCCCGAAAACGAGTACTTAAAATACTGTACAGTGTTACAGATACCCGTACTCGTATAAGTACCTACTCGTATATACAATGTATTACCATAATATAAAAGTCGGACATGCACTCTTGTTCTCTGATTAAACGATTAACTCCGAAAACAAGTACTTATAACATAGTGTTATAGATACCCATACTCGTATGTACAAGTACCTACTCATATGTACAAAATATTAATTTATTACCATATATAAGTCGGACATGCACTCTTGTTCCCTGATTAAGCAATTAACCCCGTATAATTTAAATACAAAATGACAAATTTCAGCCAATTTTATAAAAAATTGTATTAAAAACATTATAAGTAATCTATTTCCACCTTTTGGAAGAAATAAAGATATTAGTCGAAGGTGCTGTTATCTTATCTACGATTTATTTATTAAGTATCTTCCACATTAATATCAACTGAATCTTGTTCACATTCTTGTTTACGAAAAAATATATAATTCCCCCATCAGCCGTAATAATAATGTATTTCCCAAAATTCGTTAAACGTGTCTAAAATGTCACCCGACTGACATTTAAGTAAATTGTTTTCGCAACCCAGTGGGGGATACGAATGAACATAATAAGTACGTATAGGTATGTACATTGCCAATATGGGACACCATTAAATAATATTTTGTTAGACTAATTTTGTCTACCGACATTTGACTGTTGCATAATGTTACCCTATCAAAACTCACGGTCAATAATTGTAAAAAATATTTCTTAGTCTATGGATAAATTAGGAAGTAGTAAAATTTATTTATAACGCTCCTTTTTATATCTCACAATATAACAATATAAAAAATGTACTTACCTTTTCGTTTAAATAAAACATTTAATATGATCACTTGTATAAATGGTTGATAAAAAAAATCTACGACAAAAGAGCCATACACTGAACCACCGCTACACCAAACGTCAGATGTAATTGTTTGCGCTGCGTATCACGTTACTTTTGCCACGCGTGTGTCATCTATCAGAAGCAAAATTACAAAGCGCAGGTGTCTATGGTTTTCAATTGTTCAACTATCTATCACAGAGGTGTGAAAAATATCCTGACGTATGCAGATTTTTCAAGATACAGTAATATTAAATGATAAGTGCTAGTGTTTAGTTTATCGTACCGATAATAACAATCGACTGGCAATGAAGCGACGTTATTTTACTCCAATAACAACGGTACACTAGTAGGGCTACGATAAAAAGTAAAGAGTACTTAAACAAGACGTTGATAAAGCAAATCGTTAAAATTAGTGTTGCTTTATATATGTACACACACAAACGCGCGCGCATGCGTGTATATATATATATATATATATATATATATATATATATATATATATATATACATATATATATATATATATATATAAATATATATATACATATTTATATAGAAGATTTTTTAATAGCAGAAAATATTTCGTCTATTTTATTTATTGATCATATTTTACAGACATATGACTTACACATATTTAGTGAAGGAACAGTAATAAGAGAAGAGAAATAAATAAAACATATATTAAAATATTTTATTTAACCTTACTTTTCATTTCGTTGTTGCTACTAACGTCACGCCAAACAACATTATGATAATTTCAGAATTTGATCTTCAAATCCTGATGCTGCGTGAGTGCTACCTGTCAAAACCGTGAGATTCGAAGATCTGCTGGTTTTAAATTAGTATTGTAGCCATGGAACAGTGGAGTGGAGAGCATCGCGCTTTTGCCGTCGAAGCGTACATTTCGAGTGGATTTTCGCTGTCTGTAACACGCCTTCGATTTAATAATCGTTACAGTATTCGTCGATTACGAGATGGACCATCGATCAACCTCATTCAGTCAAGGGTAGCAAGGTTCAGAGCTACAGGATCAACATTAAGTAGGCCCAGGCCAGGAGCTCCACCATTGGTAGCCACGGATGAAAATGTCGAGCGTGTTATGGTTTTGGTACTTTACAGGTAATAATGCGAAAAAAGCTCAAGTTCCATCCATATAAAATTCAAATTGTTCAAGATTTACACGATTCTAACTTTGAATTAAGAAAAACTTACGCGGAGGTGATGTTGTTGAGATTCCGTACTGCTACTCGGATGGGCAACATATTCTTTAGTGACGAAGCTCACTTTCACATTGGAGGATATGTGAATAAGCAGAACTTTCGTTACTGGGATGTCCACAACCCAAGACAAATGCATCAAGAGCCTTTACATAAGCCGAAAGTAACAGTCTGGTGTGCCATGTCTGCATCTGCAATCATAAGGCCTTATTTCTTTGAAAATCAACGTGGCCAAACTGTAACTGTGAATTCGGAGAGATATGCCCAGATGTTAAATTACTTTTTCAGAGTAGAACTACAGAATAGTCCATCCTTCAACCAAAACACATGGTTCCAGCAGGACGGGGCCACAGCTCACACTGATAATGTGTCCATGAATGCAGTGCGGCAGTTATTTCCAGAAAAAAACATACCCCGAAACGGTACCGTACCGTGGCCACCTAGGTCACCCGATTTAAGCCCATGTAACTCTTTCTTATGGGGATACTTAAAATCCGTTGTTTACAAAACAAATCCGAGCACTGTGACACAACTTAAAGAAAATATTCGAGCCGAAGTCAGTAGGATTCCCCAGTCGCTCTGCAAACGCGTTTTTGAAAACATGCGTGCTAGACTCGAAGAGTGTGTCAGACTCGATGGCCACCATTTGGAAAACGTGGTTTTTAAAAAATGAAATCCGCATTTGTTGTTATAAAGTTAAAATAAACATACTTTGTATTAGAGGTGTGGTTTTTTTTTACAATTTTCCAAACATTGAAATCTGCCACTAAAAATTGTACGAGACAATATAATCTACAAAAGTTTCAGGACATATATAGTTAATTATAATTAGATATTGTTTCTTAACAGCATTTTTATGTTACAACGATTGGCCGTACTCTTCTATATTTGACTAAATACTGAACAAATGTCTAAAGTGTCGAGAATGCTGAGTTGAAATGCTTGAGAATACTCGTAAATATTTATAGCAGAAAAAAACAGTTAAAACAAAATGCGGTCGTACTCCCCTTTTTGCCCGGGCAAAGGCGTGATGCGTAGCTAGTAATACACAAAGAATAAAGTACACTTGAAACCTCTACACACAGGTTACATTTAACATAAAATTATCTCTTCTGCTCGCCCTGATGGATTATTCAGATATTTAATAAAGAACTGACAACATGTTTGTTAAAACCTGTGTTAGATAATCCACATTTGAGGGTAGGTGTTTTACATTTTTTTGTAGCTTTCTCGAAATAATATTTGTCTATCAAATTATGTACTTTGCTTATATTTTGCAATACAAGTATCCACATAAAATACATATATACAAATGAATGGAAGTTAAATGTCACTGCTCATTCCTTACGCTACTTATCGCTATCCAGATGATATCATTGTAATTATCCAGAGAAACTTAGTTCGAGTGTTTATTTGTAAGTGAATATACGGATAAATAGTTTTAGGGTTCTTTACCTTAAAAGGGAAAAATATTGGAATTCTTGTAAGATCATTCGCGGGTCCGTCTGTCTGTCTGCCACAGCGGTTGTTTCCATAACTTGAAAGTTGGAATTCGTCGTAGTGATAAAGCATATGAATTCTCATATACTCAAAAATATTTTCATAGAATTTTAGTGTGGGAAATGAAGAACTCGAAAATTTTTTTTAACTTCATCTGTCGTTTGGGGTATTAACTAAAATACCGAGATAGGAGGATTCCAAAACTGCTTTTTCAAAAAATTACATAAATTAAATTATATTACTAAAATGTCCGTAAAATAAACGCAGCTATCCCTCTTTTCCCTATTTCCGAAACTACTAAAGTCAAAATTATGAAAAAAACGTTGTTACTAATACAAAAAGTAATCTTTAAATAAATTTTCATCCAAAAATTACGGGAAAACCATGGCGACCATTTTATTCCTAAAACGGGTAACTTTTATCTGCAGCTTCTTCGGCCTTCATTTTAATTTCATTTTAAGTTTAATATCATTTTTATTATTACACTTACCCACCTTAACTTTAAAGGCCCTTTGGAGCTTTCGAACAGGGAAAAAGTCATAAAATTAGGTTAGAAGCTTTTGCGCGGTATTCAATGTTTTAATGCTTTATATCAATTTTATTCCACCGTTCCGCCCCTAACAGACATAGCATAATGTTATAAAAAACAGTTTTTAACTTGGATCCATCTAATAGTTTTTCGTACGCCGAAATCAAAGACAGACAAACAACAATAAGCTATTTGAATTGATTTTTTTAAATTGTTTTATTTTGCATTACAACCACACTTCATTTACATTTCCAGGATATATGTCGTATTTTTTATATAAATCACTTTTAAAGTTTGAATTTTCGAACTCGCGCTAAAAACACAATTTCTGTAATGGCGGACGCGTGACGTCACACACAATGTAAATATAAACAGTCCTGCCCACTGAAGGGGATTATTATATATTTTCATATTAAAATCGTGTATAAATGGTGTATAGTGCCACAATGTACAAATACGTCTATAAAAAGTCCACACAAAGTATTCGTTTCAGTGTCAACGAATCCTAAAAGACGAAAAAAGTGGTTGCTCTAATAGATCCAAGTTTTAGCTCAACAAATTTTTGGCTCACTCAAATGTTTTTGTGAGTGAAGATTATTTCGATATAAGTAATATTTGTGTTTTAAATATTATTATCGATATCAATGCCTATAAACCAAAAGAATAGGAACATTAAATTTTGGTATGAATGCGTTTTACTCGCCTGTGGCGTCATCTGACTTTTGACCAATAATAGAGCGTTATTGAATGTAAAAAAATAATGTGATTTCTTTACTTTTTTTTTTATAAAATATAAACTTATTTTTCCGAAAATGAAAAGCAATACGCTTATTTATATTATAATCTAATAGGATGTCACCGAATTGTGGTATATTTTCGATGTTGTCAAATTGCCTATTCTAAAAAAAGTTGTTTTGGTATTGTATCAAAGATATCCGCATTACCTTCGATATAACTCTGTTGTCATATGTATATTTGATGACAAACATTTTGAGAAGGGCATGTATTTAAATGTGAGTTCTAATTCAAACTACAACCGCAAGTAATGAATGGGTGTCCGTATAAAACAACACAGGTATTAAAAAAAAAAATTCATTACAATTTTATATTTTTACTTAATATTACCCTCATTTATATTAACGGGTAATTATTCTTCTTATTCCCCCTCCCCCTCCCTCCACTTGAAAGTTATTTTTTAATATCACAAAAAATAAGACCGCTTTAACTATTGAATATCTGAAATAATTGAAATATAAAAAAGAAAATTGCTCATGTCCATATATCGAAACTGCATGCATTTGCATGTAGGTACACTGAAAGTATTTCCAAAAATAAAATAATTGGTGGGATAAAGGATAAATGAGATGCATTAAGAACATTTTTGGAAATTTTGTCTGTTTTTTGCTTCTGTGCTTCCTGTAAAAACTACTGACTCAACTCGGATGGCGTTTCTAGAAAAACATAGATTCTATAAAAACTATAGATACCTATATATACTAAACATAGATAACTATATATACTAAACATTGTTCTATGTATAGGTTCTATAAAAACTTGAAGTAACATATAGTTTTTATTTTGTCACATAAATTTAAATATTCATTTACATTGCTTTAGTAAACAACGACAATGGAGTGCCTAGCTACTCGACACGTAGTAATTACCCAAAAGTAAAGGTACCTATTTTAAAAAATAGAGGGCGCTACGTGTATTTTAAAACGCGCAATGAAGTTTTCCATTGCTTTTAAAAAACAGCATTAATGTATTTTGAGGGGTTTATGCGTACTAAGTTGCGGGCATAGCAAATTGCTCATATTAGTTAATTAGAGTAAGACTACACACTAACAAACTACGTCAGATTCTCTGACTCAACTATTTTCCTGGGTAATACTTCGCACGCGAATTCCTAAAGATAAAATATATTGTACGCGTTATATCAAACATTCTCGATTATATAGAGTGCTATCTATATTCTTTGAATGAATGATTATATAAATGTTTATGTTGTTCTTTATCTGACTTACTGAATTTATTCACCACTTATATGGACAGCTTATTGAATTTATTACACACCAGAATTTACATAAATTTTTTATTTCAATAGATAAGTACTACGTAAAAGTAGGTATCTCGGGACAGCACACGTGGTTCAAATCACATCTGGTCATGTTAAATAACTGTATTTAAGATAATATGGAGTTTCCTATTTTCGTGTGTACCAATTTAAGGATGACATAACGTATCCTTAGTAAGTTCGAAGGAATAAAAAATCACCGTGTAGACTAAACTTCCTATTTCTTAGTATAATAAAAAGCCGAAGTAATAGTCTAAACATTAAGTCATCAGTTAACTTAAGTATAGTTAATTTAAGTCCGTATAGAAACGACAATATCTATTAACGTCTTCAAGGCAAAACAAAATGAAATCGTTAGAAACTTCCATGCTTCTTTAATTAATACAATACGTATTTAAATATTAATAAATATTATATGTATTTAAATATTAAATATGTAAATACTTTTGATTTCGCATTCCAATTTTATTAATAACAAATTGGATTTCGAGAAAATATATCGTATTTAAATATTAATAAATATGATACGTATTTAAATATTGAATATTCGTTAATAATAAATCGGTCTTCGAAAGGGCACAACATTTCTAATTATTCAATGCTATTACATTCGAGGGATGTTCGTGCAGGCATGTTTGTTACACACTGATATCACAAAGCAACATTGGAATATCGAAAATAGTACAGGGATGAGCTATGGATGACGTCTCAATGTACAACGTTGAGACGTCATCCATATATACCATCCATTGAAAATGTTTTAAATTGTTCATCTATGTAATACTGAGTTAATATTCCTGTAGCGAATTAAGAAAATATACTTAGAAACCACCGTTTCACTGATTAAAGCGTATTGCTACATTTTTAAGTAGGACTTGAAATGTCCTAAATATATATATATATATATATATATATATATATATATATATATATATATATATATAAATATATATATATATATATATATATATATATATATATATATATAGCATATATATCATATATATACTAGAACAAGAAGACAAAATTACTTCTTATGTAGACTGACAAAAAAATCATTTTGGAAGTCACCTTTACTCTAACAGACATTGGATTAGCTTAGCAAAAATGTGATTCCGGAATTCACAACGAATCCACATCGGAATCTTGAGATAAGATATGAAAACAATCGATGAAACAACGATTGTGATATGTAAAGATAAAAAAAGTCTGATATTTCTCTTTTACAAAGATATGTAGTCTGAAATATTCATCGAGTTAATCGCAAACAATTTGTTTCCGTAGAGCCCGGCAGTGAATATACGAACGCTGGAGTAGGATATCACGCTACTGAAATTTCGGATTTCCCACGAAATTAATTTTGATTATTCCGTACCCTGAAATTTATAAAAAAATCTGCCTCTTTCAATCAAAGCATTATGCTACATATGCGGAATGACACTACGCCCCTAAAAGTAAAAGGTTGACGAACATTCTCAAAACTTTTCGGTTACCTTCTTTTAAACAGCTGTAACCTGAGAATATAGAATAATCTAGAAGGCCTATACGCACAAATATCTTCGAGGCCGCCTGAAGCCAAAAACCTTCTCCCCCTCCACCACCCTCCTTCTGCTAGCGCCTCGTTCTACGCACACAGTGTTACCAGCAGAATAATTTTACCCACCGGCTCCGGGAAATCGACGCATATAAATATATCTACTTTCGGCAGTACGATACACATTTGTATCGAGTCATGTGGTGCATTATTAAGTTTATACGAAGTATTATTATGGTCGCCACGTTAAATTTGTAAAATTTTTATTCCAATCACAACAACTAGACAAAGGATTTAGGAAATTAAAATAATGTTTTTTTAAACTTTACGTCTCATTTTACTATGTTTTAATTATAATACATTATCATTAAATATATGCGTGGGTGTATGTGTCCGTGTGCGTGCGCGTGTGTGGGTGTGTGTACGTGTGCATGCGTAGGAGTGTGTGTATACACTCCTACGCATGCACACGTACACTCCTACGCATATGTTATTTTGGTAATTTCGCCAATAAATTTAGTGTCTTAAAGTAAAAAGAGAGGTTATAAAGCCCGCTATAAAAACTTGAAAGTAATCGGTCCTGTGATTCAAAAAGGGGAGACAAAATTATTTATATTAATTAGCGTTCGATGTCGTGATAAAATCTCTACTTATTTTAAATAATATCGGCTCGCATTTTCAGGAAATTAAAGACGACGAAAATGAATGAATGTAACATTTGTTTCTTTCGCGCGTCGTCGTAATCTTACATCCAATGATTATATATGTAATAGGTAAAATATTCTAAAATTGAATATGTCAACGGGAATTTCAAAGGCTACACCAAATTATCTAACGACATCTCCCAAATCCCGAATTTTTAACAAATTAAATTTTACTTTTTTCAGTATCAAGCAATTAAGAAGTTTTAATTTGGGTAAACAATTTTTAAGAGATGACAACACCAACGAAAATGGTGCGTTTCTGTTAATAATAATTCCATTCCATATTTTAAAATTACATACTCGTAGTTAATAGAAAATTAAATTATGTACTATTTACGTATAAAAAGTCATGTCCTATTGCTTATTTTGCAGTCCAGTGACCCTTTTGCAGGCGAGAATAGCATTTTAAACGATGTTGTCACATACAAACCACACGACCATTTATAACTGTGTCTTAGATTGCACTGACAGCCGCGTTTTGATACTATGCATTTTATGCGTAGTTTTTGTGGACACACCGTCGCACGTATTCTTGCCTTCTGAAGTACTCATTATTTTAAGGTGTAAAAAATCATCCGATTTAGTTTCAAAAAAGTATTTTAAAGGAAAACTCGTAAGTTGAAAGAATTATAAAGAAAAAACTGGAATTTTTTTTCAACTTTAAAAACACGCGCATTGTTTAATAATACCTTTTATAGAACCCGTTAATTGCGTCTTCAAGTACAAGCAATTTCCTTTAATTTTTTTACAAACCTTTTTACGACCATCATTTTTAATAGTGTTATTTACTATCAAGTAAACAAACTAATTTTTAAGATTAACCACTTCATAACTCGTGAATATATGATGAACTAATTTAAAGAACAGTCTTAGAAAGCTAAAGCTGACCTCTGTAAGATGGTTACTCATTGTTTTTCTAAAATTTATTTTGTCGCAATATTAATTATTTAGTATATATGACGTCACTTTTTAAAACATGATTTAATTGGCAGACTTTACGGTGTTTTTAGCTTCATAGTACTCGTATCCTTAATTATTGTGTCAAAACGGTCCATAGTTCTGATTTTTAGAGTTCCGTGGCAAAATTGCCAAAACGAATCGCGCTGGTGCCCGCCCATCTGTCACAGGTGATTTTCACGAAAACTATTCGACGTAAAATTAGCACAGAGATGGTAGCCCAATAACCGACGTGAAGTATAAAAAGTTATTTTGATCCTGAGGTTAATTTAAGGGGATAATTTTGGAAGTAAAACAATTCTTGCAAGGTTATCTTGTAGGGCAGTGATTCTCAAAGTGGTCTAGGTGAACCCCCAGGAGTCCACGGGGGACTCGACGGGGTCTACGTAGGCGTGAAAAAAGTTTGGGTTTGGATATGATAGAAATGTAGCAACAGAGGGTCCGCTGAAATTAGTAAAATTTTGAAAATGATCTACGAGAAAAAAAAGTTTGAGAACCTATATGTCACGGTCAAAGTTGCAGTAATTAATAAAAAATGTTAAAGGAACAGCATTGTTCTGCCAAAAATATTAAAAATCGCATAACATTAAAATTTAGCATTCCATTAATTTAAAATTCATCCCATTACTTTTTTTACTAAAATAATGAATGAGACCAAAGGGCTAAACATTTTTTTTTATTTTTTCACAAAAAAAAATATCAATTCGTAAATTTCGCAAAAAAGTAATATAAATAGACGATTTTTCGCGAAGTCACAGTTATTTAAAAATACCCCAACATTTTTCATAATATTCGATGCTCCTTTAATATTGGTGCGTAGTGTATTATTAGAGCCAAAATTATTCACTGTATATTTAATCTTTAAGTTGTTTTATTTTTAGTAATTGAAAAGAAAGTTTCTTATTAAAGTCATTTTTTATTAGAAGGATTATATTTATATATTTTTTTATTATTTTGTAAGTGTTGATTTTATGTTTAGGTCGATTTTTTTCTCAATAATAAAAATAACATATCCCTTGTTCAAGGTTACTTTCCAAGCCAGATTATATCTTTTTATATATTGGCATCTTTACATGCGACGTATAGTAACACGTGTAGAACCTTAATACAGGTACATATATATAAAATTCAAATTATAGATATCAGGCCCCAAATGACATGTATGTATTCCATCGATCTGCTGCGGCGGAACTACTATATTCCATAAAAGTGGCTGCTACAAATCCGCCCACTGGTTAATAAATTTTGATCGAACGATAATACGGTTAAAAGTTCCAAAGCGACTATGAGATTCATAGCTGTTATAAAAGGAAATAGTCTACGGTGGCGCTATCGCAGCTTTGTATGAATTTTATCACGCCAAAGGTCAACCGCGGTTCACAAGGTCTTATATATTTAGTTTTGTAAGTAATTTCTAGCTTATGATTTATTAACCGTTTTACGAGATATTTTGTATGATTTCTTGGACGTTGTATACATAAAATCAATTTTCCATAATTTTGATTGCCAACATTAGACACACTGAAGACAAGTAAATAAGAATGTAAACTCTGACACGAGCAATGATTACATTTGGTAGAGGAGAAATGGTCGATGATTTAGTCGTAAAATATTTTCGTTATAAAATATCTCGAATCTTCTTACCAACCATCCCTATAACATGCGTAACGACAGTTGTAACAGTTGCCGAACGATAGTACTGCTTCTTTTATCGACAGTTTGTATACGTCCCTAAAGCATTTCGAGCAATTAATAATCTATGGTTCACTGTCAGTTGGATTCTTACCGCGTTTTATATTCGTTTTATTTCTTTGATTTATAGAATCTATGGTTAACTGCAAGTAGGATTTTCACGGCGTTTTATATTCTTTTGATTTTTTTTCGTTTCACATTGAAATGATTATTTTTGATAGTTTCATAATTTTGGTCCCTTTTTATTTTTTGACTTAACAAATTCATTGCGGAAAATGATCTTGGACTTTGCTACTCCACACCGGCAATGATGGAAAAAGCTTCAGGATTGAACGAAAGAGGAAAATGTGTTGACATTAACCACACTGTTCAGATTACTTTTTGACATTCGCACTAAATGTGTATGTACCTCAATTACACATTCGAATTAGCTGAATCTAATGTACGAAATATTGTATCGCCTGAGTTTATTGCTAATTATGTTTGTTTTTAATAATATTACTTTATGGTCAACACATTGATGAGCAAATTGTAATTTGGCAATTAAGCTATAAAATTAATGTAAATAATTAATTGCTCGAACGTAGGTGAATCTAAACCCCTGATCTAATATAATAAGAATGTGTTGCAAGGTTAAGTGGAGTAAACAAGTGAAGTCGGCTCGTTTACGGATGACACACGACATACCTCAAAAATAAAGGTGACACCATTACGATTGCATTTTCGATGTTACGAAGAGATAGGTGATCGACTTGTAAAATGCAGATTCCGCGGTAGACCATCGATATGTGTATAAGGTTATGCTGATAAGAAATCCAATTTCTGAAGAATTATTTCACTTTTTACTGATTGTTATCAATCGCGTGGATTTAAAAATTCCGCGAAATTGTTTCAACAAAGATTTTTTAGTAGATATTTTTTAAGAGTTGTAGAAAATTAACCATATAATTTTACATGTTGCGGGTGTATCGTTACTTTAGTAACAGAGATACGTGTATAAGGTTATGGTGACAGTAAATTTAATTTCTGAAGAATTATTTCGCTTTTAATTTATTGTTATCAATCGCGTGGATTTAAAGATTCTGCAAAATTGTTTCAACAAAGATTATTTTAGTAGATATTTAATTAAAGTTTTAGAAAATTAGCTACATAATTTTACATATTGCGGGTGTATCGTTACTTTAGTAATAGCGATGCGTGTATAAGGTTATGCTGATACTATATCTAATTTCTGAAGAATTATTTCGCTTTTAATTTATTGTTATCAATCGCGTGGATTTAAAGATTCTGCAAAATTGTTTCAACAAAGATTATTTTAGTAGATATTTAATTAAAGTTTTAGAAAATTAGCTACATAATTTTACATATTGCGGGTGTATCGTTACTTTAGTAATAGCGATGCGTGTATAAGGTTATGCTGATACTATATCTAATTTCTGAAGAATTATTTCGCTTTTAATTTATTGTTATCAATCGCGTGGATTTAAAGATTCTGCAAAATTGTTTCAACAAAGATTATTTTAGTAGATATTTAATTAAAGTTTTAGAAAATTAGCTACATAATTTTACATATTGCGGGTGTATCGTTACTTTAGTAATAGCGATGCGTGTATAAGGTTATGCTGATACTATATCTAATTTCTGAAGAATTATTTCGCTTTTAATTTATTGTTATCAATCGCGTGGATTTAAAGATTCTGCAAAATTGTTTCAACAAAGATTATTTTAGTAGATATTTAATTAAAGTTTTAGAAAATTAGCTACATCATTTTACATATTGCGGGTGTATCGTTACTTTAGTAATAGCGATGCGTGTATAAGGTTATGCTGATACCATATCTAATTTCTGAAGAATTATTTCACTTTTTATTGATTGTTATCAATCGCATGGATTTCAAGATTCCGCGAAATTGTTTCAACAAAGATTTTTTAGTAGATATTTTTTAAGAGTTGTAGAAAATTAGCTAGATAATTTTACATATCGCGGGTGTATCGTTACTTTAGTAACAGCGATACGTATATAAGGTTAGGCTGATACCATATCTAATTTCTGAAGAATTATCTCACTTTTTATTAATTGTTATCAATCGCATGGATTTCAAGATTCCGCGAAATTGTTTTAACAAAAATTTTTTTTGTAGATATTTTTTAAGAGTTGTAGAAAATTAGCTACATAATTTTACATATTTCGGATGTATCGTTACTTTAGTAACAGCGATAAGTGAAATGACATTATATCTAATTTTTGAACAATTATTTCACTTTTTATTGATTGTTATCAATCGCATGGATTTCAAAATTTCGCGAAATTATTTTAACAAAGATTTTTATAGTAGATATTTTTTAAGAGTTGTAGAAAATTAGCTACATAATTTTACATATTGCGGGTGTATTGTTACTTTAGTAACATAATTCGTTTGGGGTATGTACACAAAAGATACATAGAGATAATTTTTCATAGCGAACATTCCTGAGTTGTGTACAATAAGCCACGTAATTTTGTACATTGCGGGTGTACCTATAGTTGATTTGGTAACGCAATTCATTTGATGTATGCTCACTGAAGATAAATAATATAGAATATTGAAGTTACGATCATTTTCAATAGCAAATATTTCTGAATTCCAGAAAATTAGCCACGTAGTTTTATATATTGCGAGTGTTTTGTTGCTTTGGTAACACAATTCCATTAGTTAGCGTTCACAAAAGATAGCTCATAGGGATCATTTTCCATAGCGAACAATCGTGAGTTGTGTACAATAAGCCACGTAATTTTCTATATTGCAAATGTATCGTTCGTTTAGTAACGCAATTCGTTTGGTGTATGCTCACTAAAGATAGCTGTTACGATCACTTTCAACAGCAAATATTTCTGAATTCCAGAAAATTTACCACGTAGTTTTATATATTGCGAGTGTTTTGTTGCTTTGGTAACATAATTCCATTACTTTACGTTCACTAATAGTATATATAGACTCACTAAAGGTATATAAAGGTTTATAAGGTTCAATATACATGTATTGTATTTATACATGTATATTGAACCTTATGTTGTATGTATTGTATGTGTTGTATGTACTATGCTTATGTTGTATGTATTGTATGTGTTGTATGAACCTTATGTTGTATGTGTTGTATGTATTGTATTTAATAATATAGGTTTATAAGGTTAAAGATATATAAATTTTCACCCTAAGGTATATAGGATATAGCATCACTTTTTATAGCGAATGTTTTTGAATTGCGGAAAATTAGCCACCTAATTTTACAAATTGCGAGTGTATCATTCCTTTGGTAACAAATTCGCTTAGTCTATGCTCACTAAAAAAAGCACATACTAATGACTGTTTAAAAAAAACAATTCAGTTTACAAACACAGTTTCGCTACTATTTTAGTACAGGTAAATTCGACTTAACATCAGTAAATTAATTTATGTTAAAAACTGGAATTAAAAATGATAAGGCCACGTAAAAATACCGATACCTTAGCGTTAGAACTCGTTCAATTTGACGTATTGTTCATTGACCTATTTAAAATCAATTAATGTTTAATTATTTTAAGTGACTTTACTTTAAGATGCCGACCTATTAATAGGGTTGAATTTTTGGCTGTATGTGAGACGATATTAATTCCCTAGCACAGTTTTCAATCTCCCTAAATTACCTACCATATCAGTATCAATAGACTAGGCTTCATTAAAGAATGTGCGGTATGCTTCCATTCATTTTTTTCTTCACAAAGTAATTTCGTCTTGCATATAATAACAGGATACACCCAATATCTGCAAAAAGAAAGCGCTGGACTCTTCATGTCATAATCCATTACACGTGCAAAAATGACGCAGATTCGTGTACATGTACCGCAAACAAATAATTGTGTATCTTATTCCTTTAAGCACTTGGCAATTAATCATTGCAACATACCGATTATCGATATTGCGAAATGTGACTTGCTATTTATAAATTATAATTATACGATGTCTTGAAAGCAAATTATAATATCAGCGCGCCTTTCTTGATGCCGTCGATATACACTTTATAAATACACTAGCATTTCAGTGATGGGAAATGAACAAATCATTTAACATTTATAAAAATGATTTGTTCATATCCCATCACTGAAATGTAAAGGTAATACATTTTAAAACAAGAAATCATACTATGATTAAACCGCGATCAATGTGGTTGAACAATTGAATGGATGGAAAAGCGGTGTGTTCCAAATTAATGCAGTTTTAGAGAAGAATTTCGTAATAACAGAGCGAAGGCATTAAGTTATTCGGTATGCAAAGCATGATGGGAAATGAACAGATCATATAACATTTATAAAAAATGATTTGTTCATTTCCCATCGCTGAAATGTAAAGGTGACACATTTTAAAACAAGAAATCATACTATGATTAGACCGTGACCAATGTGGTTGAACAATTGAATGTATGGAAAAGCGGTGTGTTCCAAATTAATGCAGTTTTAGAGAACAATTTTGTAATAGTAGAGCGAAGGTGTTAAGTTATTTGGTATGCAAAGCAATTTTTTTCAGAGCTTTTTCTTTTATTTATCGGAAAATAAATTTCTTCCGAGCGTTATTTTTCTTGAATCTCAGAGTGACTACGCTGCCGATGCTAGGTTAGTTATTTAGCCAAATAAATATAACATATTTACAATGATTTTAGCATAGATGAATAAAATATTGAATTATCGTTCAATAAGTTTTAAAAAGAAACAGAGTGGAAGTAAGAAGGAATAGGCTCGGCCAGATAAAATATTTTGGGATACCATTTTTGCTTGTTTCATACTGGCGTCTTTGCGATATTCCACTTAGACTCCAATATCACAAATATTCCACTTAGACTCCAATATCACAAATATTCCACTTAGACAGTTAGTGTGACTTATCTAAAATATTTTTATACAAAAGCTGAACATGTATAGACGTGGCTACAGGCCTAAAATAAGAACGAACGCGAATCAATATTGAAACGGGGATGTTTGTCGCAAGGAAAATTTTGTTTTAAAAAGGCTTACTAAAGCATATGGTATTCCTCCATATTGGTTACTTAAATTTTATCTAAGTGACCTAATTAAATTTTAAGAAATTGTATTTCGTTAGTTGCTTAATGTTGTGATTGCAATAAAAATTGGATATGACCAAAAAGGATAAAATGTCTATTTCGCAACTGTTTACATAACATGCATTGTGACGTTGATATTTTCCTTCAATTTACAAACAGCGCAAGAATCATAGTCCAAACGAACGTAGAGTTAGTTGAACCCGTGAGAAAACGGTTTTTCCCAATGTTTTATATTCATACCGCCTACACACCTATACAGTAGATTTGCCTTATGTAAAATCGCTTTTTATGGGACATTGCCATATGTAAAATCGGTTTTTCCGGGACATTTCTACTACAGGGCACAGATGTGAACTTTAAGGCAGAGTTAAATATAAAACCTCATTCACGTATCATTATTTATTCCTTTTTGTTTACAAATATACTGTAAACGTCATCATACTATAACCACTAGCGGTTTAAGCGAAAAGAAATTAGATTGACCCAACAAAAGGTTCGTTGAACCCAAGAAAACCTTCAGACCGATAAAATCAAATAAAAATTTCCTTCTAGTACCAAATATTAAGTCAAATTTTTCATAAAAGTGATTGATTCATTAAATAATAATAATTTAACACAAACACAACAGTTACGTAACGTAACTGTTGTTTGTGAAAAAAACTAGTATTTGTGAATTCCGGGACAGCAAAGTGAAATTACTGGACACGGGACAACACGCAAAATTCCGGAACAATCCCGGATTTCCCGGCCATCTGGCAACCCTAATATACAGTGAGTCAAATAACGCTACAATCTTAAAACGTCGAGATTATTTCTGGGAACGGCATTGATATCGATAACATTCTTAAGCTTACATAGAATTAAATAGAGAATACTCGGTTGCATTTCTTTTTATAAAACTGGGGACTGTATTGTTGTGTTATGAAACCGGACAAACTGAAACAAACAGGGAAGTTACTCAGCAGTGACGAACAATGACATCTACTTAACATACACTGCAATTGTGATTCAAAGTTATTCTCTTGCCGTAAAGAATTCTCGTTTCCGATAATCGTACACTCCGATGACGCAATGCAGCGGAAATCGCTGATAAAGGCATATAGATAAGTAACAAAGTATACATGCTGTTTCAAAATCAGCCGTAGCGCTCGTAACCTAGTTAATTCGCTTTTATTGACGTGTACTAGACTTTATATAGGTTAACACGTACATTACACACCGCCCAAGCCGGTCAGCTTTAACGCCCAATTTCTAATTAAAGTGTTGCCATTACTTTGTTTCCAAATCGGAACTCCCTTAGGTTATGTCCGGAATAATATTATTTTTTTTTAATTAGACTACTTTTGTTTTCATAAATGGAACGCCGTAGAGGGATCCAAGGAGTGATCCTCCTGTTATCTACCACTCAATTTGTATAAACATTAAAAAATTGCTATGGCAGCGATTTCGTAGTAGACCACTGAAAAACGTGCCGATGCTCATTTTTATAAGTACACTTTCAAACACCATCGGCCACTCTCATTTCGCCAATATATGTTTGGACGAAAAACTTCATTGCACTATATAAAATGTACGTAGCGACATCTATTGATGTACACTATATAATTATATAATCACTCGATGCCTAGTTCTTTTCTTTATTGTACTAATGCATTGGAAATTAATTTTGGAAAATAATACATCGCATTTCTTCTCATTGAGTGGGCCGTTGGCGGCGAAATACAAACTATACATTATTTTAAATTTAACCCTATTTTTTATGAACATAAGTAACACCGTCAGAGTTGGATCAAGAGGTGATGCGTGTATACAAACAGACAACAAATAAAAAAATGATCTTAATATTAGAAATAGTCAAAATTTACATTTTTATTACATGTACGAATAATATTCGGAAAGAACGATTATCGTACATGACAAAATTTGAAGGTTGTAATTTCCTGTACACTGTACTGCACAGTTTCCTGTGTACTTGATAAAATATGTACAATCAAATTTGTATAAATGCAGAAATAAAATATGTACAATTAAAACACTAATATTTATATAATTATGTATAATTAATCGAATGAAGTTTACTTTTATTACAGTTTAACTCTAATTAAGGTGATAAACTTGTAAATACTGCAATAATGATAATTTTAATTATATAATAAAGATAAAGCTATCGATATCTTTGCATGTACAACTTCTTTTATTACATGTAATGATTTTTTTAATTGTATTTAAGCAACAATAATAAAACATTATACATAATTAAATATTCATAGAAAAATTAATTCTTTTTGTGTTCCACGCAGGACTTCCTAGAAACACACGCAAACACTTCTTAGCTTTGTATTGTTAGGCATTTAATTCTTTGTACTGTTAGGCAACTATATTCTTATCGTACCAAAGTGATTCAGATTTCAGAACCAGAATGCATGTACAAGTAATTAAAAAGTATAAAAAGTTATGTTTTCATTTACAAAAAGACTTCAGCGAAAATCAAATCTGATTCCTTTAGATAGATGTGAAGGCAGATAAATTCCACACCGGTAATTGGTAAAACGCCATCACCTATTATGGGCCTGCTGATAATTCTATACGTCATATGTATATATCCTAAAAAACCTTATAAAATGCATGTTATAACTTACGTTCATAATTATATATATGTAACTTAACGTTCACTTCAATACAAAAGAAAATTACTGCCGCTAAGGGTGACCAGTAATTTTCGTGGAAGCCAACGTTTCAATTTAAAAATCGAATTCTACCTTCGTAGTCGAATTCTGTCCGTCTATGTATACGGTACGCATGTGAGCATGGAAACAATTGATAAGTAACGTTTATCGTTTGATTCAACAGTTTATTATTCTCTTAACCTGGTATTGAAATAGAAAATTAATTAAATTTTATTATTATGCTACCAGCATTGCTATTTAATCGTAATTTGCATTTATCAAAAACAACTTGCATTCAACGTACTTTTAGCAATGTGCGTTAATGTGTAACATTATTGTTCGTTGTTTTGCGTTAGTGCTGACATGATATAGTAAATAATTTTAAATATATGTATGACAATGTTTTGCATTTTGTAGCAGTTTTGAAGCAACTGACTTCTAAATCATAAACAAACTTCTTTAACCTATATAAAATAAAAAAGTATAATAAAAAAACTGGATATTATTCATATCACAAATTAGGGTTTTTCCATATTTTTTTATTTATAGGTAGTTATATCTATCATGTTATTATTGTGAAAAATTGAATATATACAAAAAACATATCAAGTACGAGTGGAACTCGCAGTACGGGTACTCCGTACATATTTTAAACACGTTAACATTTGAGGGTACAGAGTATCTCTAATTAAGCTATTTGCAAATATCTCTCAGAGGTTAAAAATTAACTGATTATAAATATGTTTAATTCCACATAGAATTAGAAATTATTAATTTTTAGATTTGTTCTATAAGACCTCTCATTACGCCGATTTTCAAGATTTTAGGTCGACTGGAAGTACCCACAGGTTTGATGAGGCCATAACTTTTTTGCGTGAATTATAACATTTTTACAGCAATGTTAGGCTAAAGACCTCAGTATAATATATTAATTTCATCTTAACATTTTAAACCGTTCCTGAGAAAAAGGGCTTTGACAGAAGGACGACCAAGTGATCGTATAGGGGTTTTATTTTTTTTTAATTTTGAGGCACGGAACCCTAAAAAATAAAACGAATAGTGTTACGCTTATTTATTACTTTGACATCACATTTGTCATACAAACTGAATTATTAAGAAGATTAGTAAAAAGCAAAGTTTGGATAGTTATCATCGTAATGAAAGTTCTTTCATATTTTAAGATATATTTAATTAGTTTCTCGTTGGCGGTGAAACCTGTCAGCCAACGTCAATATGATTGTCTGCTCTAACGAAAGGAAATGTAGCTTTACGTAGCTTTGATTCGGAGGGAACTCGCGCTATTAGAAACTTGACGTCAATTATTACTTTAGATTTACCGTCATTACAGTGCACGGATGTCCAATATTTCTCAAGCGTTTGACTATTAAAAACAATTTTTAACAAAATATTTTTTCTAAAATTAATTTTAAAATTAAAAAAAGTTTTTCTTCAACCTTCTAATTTGATTGAAATAGTTATAATAGAGAGTTTTAGAGAAACAACATGTAGCTATATAGGTTCCTTATAAGTATTTGTAATGCTAATGTTTATAACTAAGCAGATGAAACATCCTGTAACTAACATGGCGCCAAAAACATGCAAAGTTTTGCATACGTCGAATGGAAATATTAGTGTATCCAACTCATTATAATAAAAACATGGCACATGATATAATTACTTACCGGTTTGATAAGAACCGAAGGTAATTGCCCATAGGGGGTGAAATCGCGTTGAACATTACACAGACGATCGCTTAATCTTTCTGCCTTAACGCAGCAGCAACTACGGTCTTCAACTGGTACCGCGTCAGCCGGTTCCAGATATATTCTTCGTAAGTTCGTCATTATATCAAGTTATAAATATATATTTTCACGCCATTTTCAAACACAGTCTAATATCGAAATTTAAATTAATTTAAACACGACATTTTAGAACACGACACCCACAAAAACAAGACTCTTTAGTTATTGATGAACAAACACAAAAGGCAATTTGAAACTAAAAAAGTAAACACTCATCAACCTTTATTTCAAAATAGCATGGTAACACTGACTGACGTCTATAACGGCGGGAAAATGTCACATCAAATGAAAGGTCAGTTTTGGAACGAACGACGATACACTTTCAACTTCGTGTGCAAATCTTTGAAAAATATATATGTTAAAATTTATTAATTATGACAAAAGCATAATCATATTAAAAAAAAATATGTTTCATAACTGCTTGCTATATATTTTTGTCGATTCCCTTAATTTTGGTTAGATTTAAACTATTTTAAACAAATGGTTTTTTTCTAAAAAGATGTCACTAAAAACATAACAGACCGACGACAAGCTAAGTTTTAGTTGTACGAATTATTGTAACACATGAGGAAATGTTCACACAGGTTTAGTATTTGATAAAAAACAAGGTGGATTGCAGGTAAGTGTAAGTTATACGCATGTATTATTGGTAAATATTACCGCTGGGAACAAAGACTGTAATTCTCTGTAAAATATTAAATAAAAACGGAAACGATGTAACATGTATCGGATGTAAATCTAGTATTTATTTACTTAGTGGGTTATTAGTGTTAATGTTGACAAATTTCAATCGGGCTATAAAATTTTTTGTATCATAAAATCTCAATTAAAACAAGAAACAATATATGCACAAATAACATATTTTATCGAGTATTATGCACAATAATCAAACACAACACGCACAACCTACACAATTTGCTGTTAGGCATCTTTTATTTGTTCTACCTGTCGCGCACATTGTTACTGATGAAATGGAAATATATGAAATATACGACTTTGATAATATATTAACACTTTTACAACCGATTATCTATAAGCGAAGAAAACGTCATTTTCATCGATACTTTACTGCTGAACTGCCCGATACGACTAACATTTTCTTCAGATCGTGCAGTTATTCATTAGCATGTTTCATTTCAAAATATTAACATTTTTCTTGTCAGATGGGAAGCGCCATCTATCATTTATTTAACGAATGAAGCTGCCCAAACAAACTATAGTTTACCATTTAAGAGATAGATGGTGCTTCAAAATATTGTACATCATAATACTTCATTAATATTAGGTTACAGTTAATCCTTGCATTAAAAACTTCATTTCCAGCTTAAATTTATACTAAATGTTTAATTTTTCACAAAATTCATTTCAAAACAGGAAATTAGGATAGAAAACATTCAATTCTGTGCAAAACATGATCGCCTATGTCACAACAACATATAGAATTTACCTGAACTTCTAGTGCATCTTCAGCAAAATCGAAGTCTTCTAAGCCTTCTTCTATATCGTCACACATGATTTAATGATCTTCTTATTTCACATTACACTTAATAAAAATAATTAAATTAATATTTCATCTGACACCATTGCGGTGACAATACTCTTATCTGTCTAGAGAAACAGTAGTGAGATAAGAAAAAAACATCAGTTGTAACACTTTTGGGTATTTTTATTTTTATTTAGTCACGATAGATGGCAAAATATGTGTGTCAAAATGTTTTAAATATTTACACAAAGATGGCTCTTCATTATAAGTTATTGTATTCAATTTAAAATTTTAAAATCTACACAAATATTATTCCAATAAATTAAAACAGACGAAATTAAATTTGGGCAGATACAGATGTTACAATTTACTAATATTGTTGAATAATTGCCACGATATATGGTGACATCTGTAGTGGCTTTTACACTTAATTTTCCCTTTCTTTCCCTAATATTCGTAATGTTTCATTCCAACTAGGTATATGTTTAGATAATGATGCTTTCTAATAAGATGAAGTATCCTTTTCAAATGTATTAATACAAAAAAAACAGCTCGTGTTTCTTCTTACTTCGAAGATTGTACCGTGTATTCACAGTTTATGAAAATAATATTTGTAAAATGTTTTCGGTCGACAGATATTATTAAACTTTGAAAAAATGTATTTATTATGTTAACAATAATAAAACGCATGATAGTCAACTAAGTCTTATATCCCATCAGCGATTCTGTTCGATTTGTCTCTAGAATGTTGTGATATTATTACATTTCTAAGTTTAAACTTTTTCATTCCACCAAAAGAGTGCCTTAGAGGCTAATAGATAGTGATGCGTAGTTACAATTATATTGACAGTAAAGGAGTTATTAAATTAATAATTTTTAATAAAAAGATAATAAATACAGTCACATGATAAAGAATAATAAAACTTTACTATGTGACTGTATTTATTGCTTTCGTTAAAATAAAATATCGCCATCTAAATGAGAATTAGAAGACTACTTTTTAGTGCTTTTTAATTCGAGATTACTAGATTAGACTACGACGGTTGTTTGTAAGAAACACAAATATCGATTTTAAATTATTATTAGCGTTTTAATAGAGAACAGCGCAATGAAATAATGTCTATTTAGTATTTTTCTATGACGCGCGCTCGGCAGTGAGAATGAACAAAGTCAAAATCGTCTTTATCGTTCTGAATATTGAGGAGTTTTTCTTTTTAGTCCTTGTGTGACGTAGCATGATAATAGTCAGAGAGTTCGTGAGTTTGTAGTAAAATAATCTTGTAAAATCCAATATTTAAATGTATATTTTTTTATATTCCAATAATTTATTTAAATTTATACACACACACATACACATATATATATATATATATATATATATATATATATATATATATATATATATATATGTATATATATGTATATATATATATATATGTATATATATATATATATATATATATATATATATTTATACATATATATATATATATATATATATATACATATACATATATCCGTTTTACTGCCATTGTTTTTTACTCATATACTTAAAAATGCCAAAGAAATTTTTTTGATGTCATTTATCCTTGTCTCGAAAAAAGCTGTATCTCTTCCAAAAATTATCCAATTTTAATAATTTCTTTTGTGTTTTCTTAATAAAAACTTGTACAAGGATAATAACATACAAAGAAAATTATGGAAATATGTATTGTGAACAAAAATGATCACAAAACCTGAAATCAAGGTCACATCGTCATTTTCGCCGTCCGGTACATCTTCCGTTTCAGTAAAATAATTGTTATCGTCACTATTATCACTATCACTCACAATTAAATGAAACTACGTGATGTAGTATTATTTCTACTATCTTTAATTTCTTTACCACTACCTAGGTTTCGTTGTATTACAACATCTTCAGGTGGGATATTAGCAAAGATGCGATCTTTGCTAATATCCCACCTGAAGATATTGTAATACAACGAAACCTAGGTCGTGGTAAAGAAATTAAAGATAGTAGAAATAATACTACATCACGTAGTTTCATTTAATTGTGAATAATGAATTTCTACAAAATTAACGCCAAATATATTCAATATCACTATCACTCAAAATTTGCATCACGTCAAATTGTGAGCGCACCACAATGTTACTTTCACTCGATTTATTGTCGTATTCCGACATTATGGGTTAAAAATGTTCTTTTCCTGGATCCTTTTAATATTGTAATTACTAATAATATTATAATTTGAACTTTATGTAACATGTAGAAAGATAAAAAATTAGCGATGTGTGCGAGCGACCTCCCCTACAGCACGCTAATCAGTAACGCGTACCCGCACGAGCGCGACGGCGCTCGGATATATATATATATATATATATATATATATATATATATATATGTATGTATGTATGTGTGTATATGTAATATATACGTATATATAAAGGGGAGAATTTTTGAACTTTGAATTTAAATTAAAAGCAAACAAATAATTTTATTTCTTTTTTTAAATTATGGCCTCGAAATATCTTCCACTTCCTGCAATACACTCCTTGAAGCGAATTTTTATATTGCAAAGTACGCGCGAACAAAGCGCTGGTTCGATGGCGGCAATTTCATATCGGACAATTTTGTTGGGTTTGTATGGTCCGTGGGTTATTGCACTATACTTTAGATTTGAGGTACCCTCACAAAAAAATCGCAAGGCGTTAAATCTGGCGATCAATGTGTTCAGGATATGTCCTTGTCAGGATAGTTTTACTCTAACAGGGTTTGTAGTTGCTCCATCTTGTTAAAACTGCGTCCTGTTTTTTTAATCCGGGAAATACTTGCAATTCCGGTACTAAAAAGTTATCAATCATGCAACAGTAAACCTTTCTGAGGTTTACTGTGACAGTTTCTCCCTGGCTAAAAAATAAGGACCAGTTATTCCTTGACTAGAAATTGTACACTAAACTGTGGTTTTGGGGTAATGTAAACTCTTGATGGTTTCTTTTTGATTCCGATATGAAAATGTCCTCATGACTAAATTTTCTTCTCATGAAAGTATTTTCTTGAATGTTCTCGGGATCCAAAAACTTTCCAACATCGTTTTTGCGTACGTGTCTCTCAAAAAATAATCGGCGTCGTTCAGTTTTTGTATGATTTGCAATTTTAATAATGAAGTTTAAATTTATCTCCAAAAATCAAATACAATGTTGACTTTTTAATGCATGTAGAGGCTGCAATATTTCTGACAGACTTCCTTACAGATGCACGGGTTTCGGCTTCGTTACTGATGTTGATGGTCCTGAAGGTCCTGAAGGCCTTTTCGACTGTTTTTCGACTTTTAACTGTTGTCCCATGTGGTTTAAACTTCTGTACTCATAACAGGATTAGTTGTATGCTCGGACGACGAAAATGGAACTGACCCTGATGTTACTACCGTACGGAATGAACGAGAAAACGAGAAGAGTTTTTGAATGTGATTTGCCCACCATTTACTAGAACATTCGCTTCGATGAAAGCAACACAAATGGTCAAGCATGAGTAGAACCCGCATTACGACCTTTAGACATTTATAAATAATTAATGGTATATATAACATTCATATTAAACTATTTACAACATTTTAAAGTTTTAAAACGAAAGTTTAAAAGTTTAAAATGTTGTAGATTATTACCTCAAATTATTATAATATATTTAATATTATATATATTATTACATACATAATATTATATATATATATATATATATATATATATATATATATATATATATATATATATATATATATATATATACATATATTTAATAACTAGAAATTAACAATTTTTGAATTTTTTTTATTTACTTGTACTGCGAGATCTTGTTTCTTGCCAAATTTCATGTTTCTAGGTCAACGGAAATTATTTTACAGGTTTTGATTTATTTGCGAGTGTCAAAATGAGAAAAAGGTTGACAGGTCAGACAAAAAACAATGTGCAATAACTGTTATATATTATGACATCAAATTTAAAATCAAAACTGCGTTTGTACATATTGTTGAACCAAACTCAAATATATTTATTACAAAAAGATTCCTCTGAGTAAACTTGAATTTTCTCTCCAACTCAATGGCTGGTGAACGTAATTCCGTATTTTCTGATTTAAAAAATGAATTTAGACACATTGTTTGCCTGAATATTCTTGCCATAGTATCCATATCGTAACTTCTAAAGCTTGCTCACATCCGCCAAGGACGCATTGCGAAATATTGGCTCGAGCGTTTCTCATGTAAATCAAAAACATATATTGGAAATGCATGAATTTTTCAGTGTCAAAATTCATAAAATTTTAGTGCTGCCACTACTAGGTGGTTTGATTAAAGCAATGCGGTAGAATATTGGAACTGTTACCTGTAGTTAGTCCATATTTCACCTCTGAAATCTTCAAAGACCCTTCAAAAACAATAGAAGAAAATTTAATTGTGCCGAGAAATAATTTGATGATGGTTAATGTAAACTTTATGTTATATGCTAATTATATTGAAATTGATGTTATATACTAGTTATGTTATATGCTAGTTATAGGAATTTATGTTATATGCACTAGAGTCGCTCAGAAATGTTAAGTTCAATATATAATATAATAAAGGTGAGTGAGAAAACTTCGAACTGATTTAGAGGTTCTAAATTCGAATTTCGAAATGTTTCTGATTTTCAAAATGGCGGCATCTGTCATTCGCAATAAATAGCCACAATATCAGTTTTCCGGCAATTTTAGTCTCCTAATTTCGAATTTCACAGTGTTTCGACATTCCAGATTCGGTCTCTATCATTCGCAATAAATCGTTACTATATTCGTTTTCAAGTAATTTTCGGTTACTTAATTCGAAATTTTCAATGTCATTGGGATTTAAGATGGCGGCATCTGCCATTCGTAATAAATCGCAACTATATTCGTTTTCAATTAATTTTACGGTACTGGATTCCAATTTTACAAGAGCTGTTAGATTTAAGATGGCGGTTTTATCAATATCAATGAATGCCACTACATTCATCTTCGACTAATTTTGCTGTTTCGAATTTCACAATGGTAGTGAGTTTAAGGCTCTGTCATTCTTAATAAATTGCCACTATATTCATTTCTGACCAATTTTGAGGTGTTGAATTCGAATTTCAGGATGGTTGTGAGATTCAAGATGGCGGTATCTACCATTCGCAATAAATCCAAATTGTATTCGATTTTAACTAATTTTATAGCGTTGAAATCCAATTTCATGATATGTGTCGCCGCTATATTCGTTTTCGACTAATTTTAGGGTGCGGAATTGAATTCCTGAATGGATGTGAGATTCAAGATGGCGGCATCTGTTATTCACAACAAATGCCACCTATATTTGTTTTTGACTAAAAGGAGTTGAATTCGAATTTAACAATAACTATTAGATTCAAGATAAAATCAAACATAGTGACAATTTTTTTACAACAGAGACAAATTCCGCCATCTTCGATTTAAATTTAGCCGAAAGTGAATATAGTGAAGATTTTTTCGAAACAAATTCCATCATTTCAGATATCAAAAACATTGTGAAATTCGAATTTAGCACCCTGAATTTAGTCGAAATCGAATATAGTGGCTATTGTTTAAGAACAGACGCCGCCATTTTTTTGTAAAAATATTGTGAACTCGAATTCAGCACAGTACACATTTGGCACAATTGCGAACAGAGGTTTATATTTATTTAAACGCATTTTATAAATGATCTTAGTGGCAACAACATTTTTGTTTGAAACTGGGCAAATGTTACTATTTATAAGTTTTAGTTATTCCTTTTAATATACTTATTTTTTCATATTTTTTTATTGATCTTTCGTTCATTTTTTTAATTTAGCTAACCTATTTGCGCTTAGTTCTGTAGTTCTGTTCTTTTTAACTTTTTTTAATAGTTCTTTTCTGGGTGTACATGATACTATTCTAAATCTGTTGATGACACGTTGGTAATTAGAGTGAGTGATCTATTAACAATGTGGCTAAATGTGTGGCGGTCGTGTATCCTGACGTGGTTTGCGGA
The DNA here is from genome assembly GCA_039881145.1 of Druceiella hillmani. NCBI lineage: Eukaryota > Metazoa > Arthropoda > Insecta > Lepidoptera > Hepialidae > Druceiella > Druceiella hillmani. The sequence continues at coordinate 28,643,842 of JAYKKI010000014.1, forward strand.
GTTCTCATGTGGGGCTAAATTTATAGGCGGTCGTGTATCCCGAAGTGGTTTGTGGAGTTCCTATGTCTAGCTAAGCTAGTAAAGTCCCGATAAAGCTAAGCTAGTAAGCTAGTATAGTTGTATATCCTAAAGTGCTGTATCCTAAAACATTCTGTAATTTTTATAATGACTAAAGATCAAACTAATTGGTCAAAAAATAAATATTACTGATAGTATTACTGATAGTAGTCATACTTTAGAAAAATCTTGCTAATTTTGGAATATTTTTTTCTTGTTGTGTAAAAATCTTCTTTGAAATGTAAAGAACACAAAACGGAAAATTTGGAAGCCGCCAATTATTTTTTGTGTTGTGTGAAATTATATTTACCCATTTTCTATTTGTTTTGTGATTGTGAGAAATTCTGCAGATTTTATTAGAAAAATAAAATTTCATACCTCGTAATCATTAAAGTTTATGAATTAAATTTTACTTTTATTATATATATATATATATATATATATATATATATATATATATATATATATATATATGTGTGTGTGTCTGTGTGTGTATATAAAATAATTTATAAAATAAATAAAAGTGCGTAATTATTCTGTAAAACATATTGCTCCAGTACGTATTTTACCTTTAACCGTTTCAGTGCCATGGTTTTTTTTACTCATATATACTTATCTTTTGTTTTTGATGTCATTTACCCTTGCCTCGAAAAAAAACTGTATCTCTTTCAAAAAATATTAAATTTTAATAATTTTTTCGGTGTTTTCTTAATAAAAACTTGTACAAGGATAATCAAATACAAAGAAAATTATGGAAATATATATTGTGAACAAAAATTATAACAAAAACTGAGATCAAGGTCACATCGTATTTTCGCAGTCCGGTACATCCTCCGTATCAGCAAAATAATTGTTATCGTCATAATTATCACTATCACTCAGAATTTGCATTACGCCAAATTGTGAGCGCACCACAATGTCACTCCCAATATCACTTTCTTCACAACTTGAAAAACGATCATTTTCACTCGAATTATTTTCTTATTTCGACATTATGGGTTAAAAATTGTTTTTTCCTGGATCCTTTTTATATTGTAATTAATAATAATATTAAGTTTGAAGTTTATGTAACACGTAGAAAGATAAAAAATTAGCGATGCGTGCGAGTTTCCGCAGAGCTACAATACGAGTATTAACAACTTATTGGGTTGTTAATAGTCACACTTCAGGTTATTTAACAAATAAATTAGATTAAATATTTAACTACATATTGGTGTATATAAGTAATACAGTCAATGTGTGCTTTTCTTGTGTTCGTACGTGTACGGAGCGTGTTGTGAAAATAGCTAATTATAGTGCGGATAATAATAATAACATTGGTCGCTTTTACTCAATCGGGTGGAAGTATTTGTGTGTTTGAAAAAGGGTCGCCTATAATATTTTGTTTTTATTACAAAAAGGATATCTTTTAAATTTTATTTCTTTGCACCCAACGAATAGGGTCTTTCTTTGTCCGACATCTATTCAGACACCGTGTAAAATATTAACACCGTGAATAATGTAAGGAGGGAATTTGGAATTTCTGGGCATATAGTTTAATTTGGAATTTCTAGGCGTATTGTTTACGAGTCCGAAAGTAATTGGTGAAAATAATAGATGACCTGCGTTAAATAATTTTGCTAGGAAAATATCCTTGACGGCTCGATCAAAGGCTTTTTTAAAATCAAAGTAAGCCACGTCTACTTGTACACTTATCGTCTGCAACATCTGCAATTTTTTATCATTTCAATTTATAAATATTCTAGTTGCACCTGAGTTTAGAGAATATTAGCCGAAATTAGGTATTGTGACGATTCTCGCAATAATAATCTTACCTAATCGTGTAAAAACTGAAGAAGAGTTTTTTGTTAGTCAAAATTACAAAACTTGTGGTAGCAGAAGACAAAGGAAGAGATTCATCTATCCAAACCTTACCTTACCTTCTTTTAGGTTGAAGTCTGATATTAAATGTTCTTTTTATGTTCTATATAACAATGTCCACTTTTAATATTGTGATAAATTCACGAATCTTTGTTTTATTAATGCAACTATGAAAAATATACACTGTCATATTGCAGTTAAACTGTAACAAACATATATCTAGAAATAAAAGACTAGATTAAAAATAGTTAAACAAAGCACTTTATTCCATAAATATATAGTTTAAACGTATATAACAACTATTAAAATGATTTCTCCACGCCTCCATTTTTTTTACTCGGTCCAGATCTAACCACACCGTAATCACCGTAGCGAGGAGCCAAAATTTAAAAAAATCTTAAAAGCATAATTACTTTATTATCTAAATCGATATCCACGATGTAAAACTTCATCCGAGACTCAAACTATTCAACAAATTACAATACACTTATTATCCTAAATGAAATGCTGGTTACTATAATGTTACTTACTCATGTTCACCATATTAAATTTACGTTATAAATATAAATAATCAAAGATATTGAATATATTTGGCGTTAATTTTGTAGAAATTCATTATTCACAATTAAATGAAACTACATGTAATAACACTACATTACGTAGTTTCACTTAATTGTGAATCAAGGATATTTTCATTATTTAACTAGCTTTCACGCTCATAAAATTATTTATTACCTTTCATTAAGTCCTTAGGTTAGTCTTCAAAATAAAAGTTGCAAAAAAATAAGGCACATTGAAGTGTTATTTAATAAGTCCTTCATGTTAAATAATTCTAATGAGATTTCATTTAAGTTGATTTGAACCGCACTACACACAAATTAATTATTATTATAATGAACGTTTCTTTAGAACCTTCTTCGCCATTTTAATTGACACCCGAACAGTTTAAATCGCGTTGAACAAAAAATATGGCCCCATCAAATCTACAATTATCTCCTTGAAAGATGTTTTACTTGAAAGTCGTTCCAAATTAAAAACTTGAGAGTTGTAAGTTCATTGCTACTGTAGTGCCATCTATGAAACGGTGTAGCACTTCAAATTTCGTACTATCGTATACTAATGTGCTATCATATGCCTAGAGATGGCGTCAATTTTTATTATAAAACAAACTAAGTTTACTGAATAAAATTAGTTTTTCCGCCCACACAATCTACGAATACTTACTATTTTTTTCCCTTCTTTTATGATCACGAGCTAATATCTATATTTTATCGTCTATTTAAAAAAAATCTGACATATGTACACTTAGGAATTGTTAATATATAAATATATCATGCTTAGCAACCTTAAATCGCACTTGCCACGGATAATACATAAGTTATTTGTAAAGTATTTAAATGATAAATTTAAATAAACCACTGTCAAATTTAACAGAAATAGTTCATAAGGTCATGGAAAAACGATCATAACATGACAATAATGTATTTCATTTTCACACCGATGAGTGTTGGAAGCGATGTAATAGGACATTGGCACACGGTCTCGATACGGTGTTGGATGGAACAGGATAGGACAGCAGTATACTATCTCGCTACGGTGTTGGATGCGATGCGACGGCTGGCCTTATTTGGTGAGTATGATGACAACGATGAAGGCGGCGGTGCCTATAAACAGTAGAGCGCGGTCGAGTAGGATGGCGAGACGGGGCCACTCGCGAGGACACGGAGGCTCTTCCACGGGCAGGCGTTCTGTCTTTTCAGTGCCATCTCCAACACGCACGCTGACCTTTTGAAAGAATTCATAACTTTGAGCGGTTTGAATGGTTTTGATAAAGTTAATATATGTTATAGGTATATCTGGGACATATTTTAATAATTTCTTGTGTGGGCATAGAATTTGCCGATTGAACAAAAAAATAACTTTTTATCCTGTTCTACATGCAATACATAAACGAAATTTGGACCACACATAACTTTTAATTTTTTGTAATGTCCTATTATGTCGATATCTTATTAATATGTTATTACACACAATTTATTTTTCAGAGTATTTAGACACCGTTTTACAATTTTACGGAATTTTTGAAATGTGGTAGGGCAAACAAAACTAAAAAAATAAATGGTTAATTTTTAAACATACGTAATCTTTGTTTGGAATTTGTTAAATAAGTAGAAAATACCAGAAAGCATTATAACTTCTTCAACTGATTTTAATACTATCAATTATTAAATTATTTTCAATTATTTCTTTTTAGTTATTTCTCTAAATATTTAGGCGACAGTATAGCTGCAGCAATGAATACCAAAGAAAGTTTCAAATTAAAAATGCTTATTTTTGAAAACAATCGTCACAAATAATGGATCTGTAGCCTATTAGATGATCGGCCTTTGGATAATAATAATAATGTATCTTAATTTAGCTAGATGTGTTTTTCCTGAATCATGACTTTAGTGTTATGAAAAACTACTTAAAGGAAAAACTTTCAAGTATTCGTGTCTGTCTGTGGTGAACAGCTCTATGTAGTATACCAGTTACATAGTATATTCATATGAAATAAAATTAATTCAATCAGTCGCAATTTTATACATGCTGTATTGAAGAATAAAAGTTTACAATACGGTAAGACACAATACTTTAATCTGTTGTGGTTTTAAATCCGTTGATATCAGAAAATACTCTAATTTTAAATTACTTTGCTTTTTTATTTTTATAAGTTTTCTATATGTAAAAAGTTAATGAAAAACATTGGAAAACTTAATCTTCTCAAACAATCTTATATAGAAATGTAAATTCATAGAAATGTTTGTCAGATATATATCCAACATATATTTATTTCAGTGAAAGCGTTTGACGATCAAAAGTTATAAATCTTTTTCAAAACTTGTATTATTCAGTCCTGCAACCAAAGAATACGACATTAAAGATTAAAATTGGGGGAAGTTAAAAGTGTCATAGGTAGCTATTAAAAAAATATTCGAAGCCTATCCAAGTGGGGCTGGATTCGCCCTTCTCATGCGATTATGACCTTCTAAAAACTTATACGTCTGATAAGCATCTGATCCAAATATCTGGGACACGCGTTAATCACATCTCAAGGAGTGATTAACGCGTGTCACGGATATTTAACGGAGCTGGATATTTGTTTCGAGAGGGCATTCTGAACATTTTTGTTTAAAATACTTTTCGTCCGTATATCTGTCTGTTCAGGGACAATAATTTGTAATACTGATTGACGTAGATTCATGAATTTTTTGTAATTTTGTCGCAGTGAATCTTATAATAATTGGAAAAATACATTTTATAACGCCCGAATATATAAAAATGGGGTATGGCTGTGTCATAGACACGGCCGTGTGTTGTACGTGAATACGTCTATGTAACGGGTCATATTTTTTTAAATAAAATATTTTTATTAATACGTATAGGCCGATATTATATATTTTTGATAATATTTTTTTATCTAACACCTTATTATATTCACTGTCACTACTTTAAACTAATGTTTTATATACAATCAATAGATTCTGACGACAGCTGACGATTAAAACTTAAACGAATATCGCAGCTTTTCCGAATCAAAAGTTATACTAATTGCAAATCTCGATACGCAGCAAAATAACCTCAAAATGGCGGCGCTTCCCCCTCCACCGCGTGCGATGCGTGGTATAATTTATTTTTTGATGTAGAGGATATATTCGAAACTGCAACGCCAAATTTTATCCTCCGATTTTGTTATCATTAGGTTTTTTTGGATTACCGTATGGTAGCAAATTCAAAGATGTATTCACGTCAAAATGAAAATGCAATGTATACGTATTTACATAATGTAGGTGTTAAATGAAAATTTTTAAAGTGCTAATTGTAAAAATATCATACTCCCTAAAACATATATTCTACCACAAATAATGATTTTTAAATTGAAAATCCTGAAAGATCTGGAAATTTTATTAGAATGAATAGTCAACTAAAGTTTTTTTTTTATATATTGAAGTTTTATACGTTTGTGTTTATAACGAATATGTTGAATTAAATAGATTTTACTCAATGTAACGTTGACTCTACATGAAATTGTAAGAGGAAAATCTATGATTGTTTTTCGTTATGAAGAATAGGAGATTAGGTAAGGTTGACGCACGAGCTTAACTGCTTGATCGTTTTATTGTCCTTTTCATTATTATTTATATTTGAAATTTCTATATCTAACGTGAGCTCTTACCCCGTCCTCCTCGAACGATGCAAACAATCTCGTGGACGGCTTCAACGGCGGCACTAGTCTGCTCAAGAATTTGGGCGCGGGGTCCGCGCGCGCTGCCAGCCGCGTCACCAGCGCCGCGCCGGCCAACCACGCGCAGGATACCAGCAACCCACTGCAGTACAGCGTCAGCAGACGCGGTGGTCGGTTTGCCAGTGCCGGCATTTGCGACGGCAGGTAGAGGAGATAAAGAGCAGAGAGGAAGGCGGCGACTGCCAGTGGCGTAAATCTGAGGATGGGAAACGCATGGTCGTTTGAATTTTTGTGACTGAAAGTAGTTGATATTTTTTGATATTGGCCATTGTGTCTATTTCATAAATAAACATTTCAGGGTACAAGCTGACAAGGAGTGAATGTGGACATTTCTTGGAGAATCTTAAAAATTAATCGCGTTGTAAAGGTTAAAATTCAGTTAAACGTTTAGACGAGGACAAGACTAAGAAAGAAGGCAATACTAAATTGTGATGCCATTTTTACTAAGGTTTTCCACAAGAGAGAATGAGACATGTTCTTATTTTAACCGTATCAATAAATTTAGTAGCTCGCTTATTTTTAATATTTTTTTCATTAATTAATATTATCTTTTAATTAATCTCTATTTTTCCAATATTTTACTAAAACCAGGAAATTTAAGCGTAGTCAACTACCCTATCATAATGGGCTCTATTAGAGTTCGCATTTCATTCCAGCTCTGCTCTTAGATCATTTATGCTCTAGATATAAATATATATATATATATATATATATATATATATATACATATATATATATATATATATATATATATATATGTTTTTTTTTACTTTGCTGTTTTTGGTTCACGCAACAAAAATATATGACCCTTTATGCGTATTTTTCCTTTATTTATACCATAGTTTACTTATTGACTATAAAAACCTATAGAGTACTTCCGGCTGAATTACAATCCTGAAAGTCGCGTAGTGGAGGTCTTGTAGCACAAGTAGAGGGAAAACTCCAAAAATAAAACGTTTTTTATTCTATGTGGAATTATACTTTTTTAAATATACGCCTGTGAAAGATATAGTACGCAATATTTCTTTATTTATACCATAGTCTGACTCACTGATCATCAACATTTCTAGAATATTTCCAACCGTCCTACAATATTGAAAATCAACATAATAGAAGGTCTTATAACACAAGTAAAGGACTAAATAAAAACATCAATCATTTCTAATTTTATGTGGAATAATATTCTCTTTAAATATAGCATGTGAAAGGTTGTCCTTCGGACTGTCAATCAAAGTCCTTTTTTCCAGAAAGCAATCTGTGAAAAAGCGCTTGTATAGACAAGAAAGACATTTGAAGAAAGGGTTTGAGATATTAAGTTGAAATTAATATCATATATCAAGACCATATTTTTTCTTTATTTTTACCATAATTCATTCACGATCGAATTGATGAAAACCTATAGAGTACTTCCGGCCGACCTACAATCTTGAAAGTCGCATAATGGAGATCTTGTAGCACAAAAAAATGGGAACAATTCAAAAATTAAGGATTTCTAATTTTATGTGGAATTATAATATACGCCCTGATAATATTTTTTTTATTTATACCATAGTCTGAGTCATTGATCATCAATATCTCTAGGGTATTTCCGGCCTACGTACAATATTGAAAGGCGGCATAATGGGTGGTCTTATAGCGCAAGTAAAAGGAAATATACAAAAATCTATTATTTCTAATTTTATGTGGAATAATGGTTTTTTTTAAAATGTATGTCTGTGGAAGATAGAGTACGCAATATTTCTTTATTTATATCATAGTATAACTCACTGATCATCAATATCTACAGGGTAATTCCGATCGATCTACATTTTTCAAAGTTGACATAACGAGAAGTCTTATAGTACAAGTAAATGCAAAAGTATAAAAATCAATTATTTTTAATTCTAGGCGTAATTATAATTTTTTTTCATATATGAGACCGTGAAAGATATAATAGGCAATATTTCTTTATGTATAGTCTTACGCACTGGTCATCAAAATCTATAGCGTACTTTCAGCTGACAAACAATATCGAAATTAGGCATGATGGGGCGTCTTATAATACAAGTAAAAGAAAAATCCAAAAATCTGTAATTTATAATTCTGTGTGGAAGTAGGGGGAAAGTTCTTTGGCAGCCACAGGTTTAGAATGGGACAAGTTAAATTTACGGCCTTAGGAACTAAGTAGTAGATTTTTGTTTTTTTACATTATGGCCACACTGACCCATAGACAATATTAACATAAATGTCACTTGGTTTTCAAAACAAACAAAATGGCGAACCATGATTAAATTACTTCGTGTTTAAAAGTATTTACTTCATTTTTTAGATTGTTTTAATAATATTTAACAGTTATTGTAGTGCAAATTGAACTCTGGGATTACTACCTAAAAGGTGAGTGTACAATTATATGAAATTTATTCGAAAATATTTTCGCTGTGAGGTTATTTTTAAAAGAGCATAAAAGTCCTTTTTAGGTCAACTAAATAGATTTTGAAAAGGACATGCCTTTCATGGCTGTCCCATTCATAATTCCGATATTTATAAAAACGTATCGTGATGGTATTTGCTTCTTGTTGCATTTTAAATGGATAATTTGTTGCAGGTTAAATTACTAAAGTGTTACATTTAAAATACCTCCTAAGAAAAGAGACAGAGTTCAACCTAAAAAAATAGAAGAAGACGTGAAGGAAGTAAAAGAAAAAAAAATGCCTTTACCATCTGTAGCAAGTCCATACAATATTAGCAAATCTCACTTAGGTAAATAGGGATAAAACTAAGGCAGTCAAAGAAGACTTTCAGTATTGTTCCAATATCGAAAATCGTAGAATACTTAATGTGGAATAGAAAAATATGATATCGGAGTATTTGAAGACACTTACACTTACAGAACTTAATGAAGTTAATGTGATCAATTTCTTTGAATAATTTAAAAAAGTGTTACAACAAATTAAATTACCACCAAACATGATTTAGAACACCGATGAAACAAGATGTACTACAGTTGTCAATGCAACAAAAATAGTCGCTGAGGCAGGACTTAATGTTTAGGCTAGATTAGTCCTGCAGAGTGTGGCGCTTTCGTCACTATGTTGGCATTTGCAAATGCTGCAGGGGGTAGTATTCCTTCAGGTTTCATATTTCCGAGGGTACATTTTAAATATCATATGCTACAAAATTTACTTAATTGAGCCTTATTGGATAAGCGAGGATTGTTTCTTCCCCTGGTTGGATAAGCGAGGATTGTTTTTTGGAAGCTTTAAAGCATTTTGTACAACATGTTAAGCCTTCAAAGGACGAAGCTGTATTAATAGCACTTGACAATCACGAAACAAATATATCCATAAATGTTATATTATTGGCGCAATAAAATAATTTGATTTCATTGACTTTTTCATCTCATTGTAGCCATCGTCTATAACCGCTGGTCACAGTTTTTGGCCCGTTCAAGTCACGTTACAGAACTTCAATGAATGACTGTATGACATTCAACTCTGGTAAGGCAGTTACCGTTTATAATGTTTGCTGAATTTGCAAAAAAATGCATGTCACTCCGCTTTCAACATGCAAAACATAACGTCAGGTTTCAAAAGTACAGGAATTTATCCATTAAATACAAATATTTTTACCGATGATGAGTTTTTGCCATCTGAAAGAAGTAGTGAGTCAGAAACCGCACAAAGCAGTGATATCATACAACCAATAACAAAGCAGTGATATCATACACCAAGAAATCAATGAATACAAACTTAGGGCCTGATACAACTGCATTATCAATATCTGTTATGAAATTGGTGTATAATAATTATGTGCCATCGACGTCAATGAATACCAACTTAAGGCCTGCTACAATCGCATTATCAACGTCTGTTACAGAATCGGTGTATAATAATCCTGTGCCATCGACGTCAATGAATACCAACTTAAGGCCTGCTACAATCGCATTATCAACGTCTGTTACAGAATCGGTGTATAATAATCCTGTGCCATCGACCGCAATGAATATCAACTTAAGGCTTCCTACAATCGCATTATCAACGTCTGTTACAGAATCGGTGTATAATAATCCTGTGCCATCGACGTCAGCTGTTTTGTGTCCTAAAGTAGTGCGCCCATTTCCTAAGGCACCGCCCCGTAAACAGAAATATTTCAAGAGAAGAATCGCAACTAAAATCATTACTTCAACTCCAGAAAAAGACAGGCTACTAGCAGAATCCTTAACAACCTTGCTAAATCACAGACGTGTCACACGTAAAAGATATTTTTAAAAACTTATTATCTGACAAAAAAAGTCTAAGGAAAAACAAAATAACAAAAAAGAAAGCTGCAAAAGAGGAGTACAGAAAAAAAATTAACAAAACTGTACAAAGCAAGGTACGACGGAATCATCCAGTGACACTGACAAATACTAAAGAAGATGCATGCTGTGACTGTAAACAAAAAAAATCTACCAGTAAGGAAGACTGGTTCCAATGTAATTTTTTTAAAAAATGAGCAAATGAAAAATGTGGCGTCAAGTACTTTTAATTTTTTTTGTAATCTGTGTCATTAGACTTAAATTAAAATAAGTAAACAAACCTTAATAAAACTAATTGTTGATCTCGTAAATCCTGTATGTGATTAAAATATTCCAAAAAATGATTAAATATGTAGGTAACACAAGAATTTCTATAACAATTGTTAGGAATTTGTTAATTTTATGTTTTATTTTAATATATTCCTTTTACCATTATGAATGTCCCATTGAAGGCCAGCCCGTCATCAATGGAACATATCTTAAGATTGTTTAATTTGACTTTAATGCATAAATGTTTTGAGAAGATACTCTTTTTCGTTTATATTCTCAAAGATGATTAAATATAGTTACGGTATAAATAAACACTTTTTTGTTATGCCTCATTTATTGCTCAAAATATTTCACTTCACCTTTCCCTTATCCGTCTTACAATATTGAACATCGACATAATGGGAGGTCTTATAGCACAAGTACAGGGAAAAATATAAAAATCAATTATTTCTAATTATGCGTGGAAATATACTTTCTTTTTAAATACGGCCCTGTGGAAGTACAGTAGGTATTATTTATTTATTTATACCATAGTATTAGTCACTAATCATAAAAATCTATGGCGTACTTCCTGCTGGCAAACAATCTTGAAATTAGGCATAATGGGAGATCCCAGAACACAAGTAAAAGGAAAAATCCAAAAATCAATGATGTCTAATTCTATATGGAATCATGTTTTATTTTTTTAAATACGCCCCTGTGAAAGATATAGCAGGCATTATTTAGCATAGCTTTACTCACTGATCATCAACGTCTCTAAGGTATTTCCGATGAAAGATATAGTAGGCAATATTTCTTTATTTATACCACAGCATTACTCATTGATCATCAATATCTCCAGGGTATTACCGAGCGTCCTATAATATTGAAAGTCAGCATAATGGCGGGTGTTATAGAACAAGTAAAGGGAAAAAACAAAAATCAGTTATTTATAGCTTTACTCACTGATCATCAACATTTCTAAAGTATTCTCGGCCGGCCTACAATACAAGCAAAGAGAAAAATACAAAAATCCATTATCTCTAATTCTATGTGGAATTATACATTTTTTTTAAATATGCGCCTGTAATAGATATAGTAGGCAATAGAGATGGGTCGTACTAGGTCATTTTGATACTAAATACGCCTAGTGTGGTTTTGCACACCTGGTACACCTAGCCTATGGTTTCCCGTTTCCAAATGCCTTTTCTTGAAGTGCCCCCTAATATGTATGCATGAGCGTGCTACGTAGTACAGATGCGTGGTACTTATAAAATTAAGCTCTAAATCTTTCAAGTATTGATTACGAAAAAATACCATGGTCAAAACCAGGTTTCAAAATAGTTGCAAGTATTTTGAAAATTTCAAGTTTAACGTAGAGTAATCGAGGCGCATTTACTTCTATGCATGTATGAATCTGCTTTGGACTTATTGCTTAAGATGTGTACACCGCCGTCATTCTGTTCCATTTATTAACACGAGTTATAATTTTTTTATCTGAAAACTTTCCTTCATAACGTCGCGAATGAATTATATCTTACGCATAAGTAATAAAGGTGAAAATGGGTTGTTTGACAAATGAGAGAGAGAGAGATATTATGTTGCCACTAGGGAATTCAATCCCGGCCGTTGTTTGCAATATCGGGATTTCGGGACTGTACAAAGATAATCTCGGGATCCCGGGGCTATCCCGGGATTTCGATGAAAAACACGTCAAACAAATCAAAATTATAATTTTTATTCTAAATCATATATGATTAAATGTGAAGAATATTCAGACTTCAACTGTCATAAACCCAAAATAAACTGCTAAAAATAAACGGAAATAACTTTAACTTCAAATCAACTTGCTTAGGAACTTTAAAAATAACAAGTTGGTTAAACATTTTATTAATCTACTTAACAAAATTTATATTAATCTAAATGAAAAAAATTAGGAACTTTGTGTAAGTCACATCACGTTTTTTAAATCAATTTTCAATCTTTAATTGTTGCGAAAATATGACCTTGAAAACAACAATGTGTCTAAAGTTTCGTCGCCAAGCCGGGTTCTCAATTGATTGCACATATACGAAGCTACGTTTTCACTTTGAGGATTTTGGAGATAGCATAAAACGCCAGACAGCTCATTTCAACGACGACCTTTAATACGCTCATCTAAAACCATTTTTAATTTAGATCCAGTGCATACGAGATGGCTATTCGATAACTGGACAGCATGCTGAAGGTGTACAAGCATGTCAAGTTTCAGCACGTGTTGAAGAACAAGTTTTGGAATACTTGAGGCGTGATACGGAACACTTCAGGCGTGATACACTTTTGCATTAAACACAGCACTGTCTATAAAGTATTAAATAAAAATTGCCAGCATCTGTATAAATACAGAAAAGTTCTTGCACTATTACCTCCTGATTACAATGTTAGAATAAGTTATTGTCAATGGATACTGAAACAGAGCCGTCGCGACTATCAATTTATTCATAAAGTTTTATGGTTGGATGAAAGCACATTCTAAAGGAATGAAATGTGGAACCAGAAAAATAATGACGTTTGGACACGCTTAAATCCAAGTGCTACACGTGAACGTGGAATCAACCAAGTAGCTGAACCCTTCTTCATCGATGGTACGCTATATCGAAATAAATATTTACATGTCCTAAATACTGAAATTTCCGACTTTTTTGATGACATTCCTCTGCAGCAGTTGAATTTTGTCTGATTTCAACACGATGGAGCATCACCGCACTCCGTTGTCCAAGTTCGTGACAGGCTAAACGAATGTTTGGCGTCCAGAGTATAGGTCGAATTGGACTTATGTGCTGGCTTCAACGTTGACCAGACATCACCTTATTGGACTTCTTCGTGTGGGGATTTATTAAAGACTTAGTGTTTGAGAAAGATTGTGACAGTAATTTTTTTGCGCGCATTATCGTTTTTTTGACAAACTTAAAGATACCGTTAACCAAGTTAGTCTTTATTTAATATAATCCACGAACAAACACCACGAAAACCACGAGAAATGTGTGTAAAAATGTGTCAAAAATAGGAGGCGACATGTTGAAAGTCCTTATGTTATTTGATTTGTTCTTTAACTTTCATTAACTTGTGATTTTACAATTTATTTTTACTTCAATCGATTGAAAAATCAGTGCAATCATAATTTGATCTATCATCCTTGCACGCCCGTGGCAATCATCATAGGTGAGTGATTACTGATTTTATTCTTAGGTAACTACATACTTGGGGGGCGAAAATACTTTCAACGTATAAAGTATTTTACCCGAGCGGCCGACTGGCGCGAGCACCGAGTATAATAAACTATGTATACTCGTACGTACGTACACGTCCCACACAGGGAAAAATGTATGAACGAATGGGGCGTAAAAAATAAAAAAACTACGTTGTAACTCGCCTTACTTGATGCCCATGGGCACTTTACGACTATCTACTCGTACATTAGTCTCAGCGCGGGGGGGGCGGATGCCTGCCCTGTGCCGTTCAAAACTTATACGCCTCACAGGCTGCAAGCTGTCGATACGCTAAATTTGTTTATTATTGTTATGGTTTCGACTATTTTATTATTACTACTACAGATCCGGCGATCATTGCAGTTATGGAGAAGTTAGCTTCAGATATGTACTTGTTTATAATATTTTGAATTTACCAAATATTGCCCGCCACTAATGTAGTCAAAAATGTAATTGATCCGATTTCCAATAAAAATTTTTTAAATCCACATATTAAACCTAACTTTTAGTTATGTACCAGGCACTGCCCGAATGATCTTTTGGTGTTAAAATGTACACTTGTTCTTCTATTTTAACAATATGAAAAAACTTTGCGCATATTTGCGCAATTTTCTGTTATTGTTGTTTTTTTATCTTATCTATATGGAAATACTTGATTTTAAATAAAGCTAATTAGGTTTTATTTCACTTGAGGATTGGAAACTATTCCGACAAAACGACATCTTTAGGACATAATGATGAATTCAAATAAAGAAAAGGTAGAGGATCGTAAACATTTTTTAAGAGATCATGTGAGACGTATCATTGGATGCTGAAAAAATACGATCTCAGAATTGAATATATGAATATTACAGTTTAAATCAGAATAAGGCTAGATGGCTAAGGTCATGCAGAAAAGAGGAGCGGTCATTTGAAACAAATCGAGTATGGCAGCTAATTTCAATAGTCATTGTCCCAGAACTATGACGAAAATGGGTAGACAAGAAAAAGATTTTGGAGATTTGAGTGAAAGATTGAAACTTGCAGAAATGCAGCTACTAAGAACTACACATTTTTCTAAAGAACTTTCTTATGCAGCCCAGATATGCCTTCATTCTTCTGGTTTATCAGATACAGCGCAAGTCATCAAAAATGCAACTATGAGTAGTCTAAAACGTGCGACAAAATATATACGGTATTTTGCCTTTAAACAAATACCAATAAAAAAGTTTTTAGTGCAGAAGCTTTATCATTATTTATAGATGCAAATCTAAATAGAGAAGAGTATAATAAAGTAAAGAGAAAAGATTTTACACCCTTCCTATCATACAAAAAAATTCAACGATCTAAAAAGATTATTATTCAGAAAAAGCATCCATTATTGTCAATGAAACTTCTGCTGAAGTTAAACCGCAAGCTCTTGTGGACCACACAATACAATGTATTGCAAAATTTTAAACTGAAGTAATACAAAATTCAGGAGATTTATGTAACCTTTGTTTGATTTCAAAATGGGGGTTTGATGGATCCAAGCAAGTTAAATATAAACAGTAATTTTCTAACGCTAAAATTTTAGATGAAAGTATTTGCATAGTGTATTTAGTTCCTTTGCATTTTGAAGCGAATAAAAAAGCATGAGAATTTAGTGCTATAGCAAAATACAAGATCTTCATCGACTCGATTCTGCAGACCCACAAAATTTCTGCTCGAGAGACGAACGAGCTTTTAAAAAACATTAAATATATTAAATAACATTAAATATATTAAGGAGATAATGGTAGCCTGGAAATAGACCATAAACTTCTGTTTACCATGGTAAACGGTAAGGTTTGTTATATTTATATTTGAAATAACTTCGACTAGCTATTGATATGCCAAAACAAGAGTTCGAAAAACTAATGACGGAGACGTGGCTAGAAGGGTTTTTGGTCACCCAGAAAAAACATGAGGAATTACTGTCGTAAATTTGGAGTTGTTGTAAAGGTTTAAAACCATATTAGAAACGTTAGCAGGTGGATATTTAATAGACACTATCAAATACAAAGAATGCACAATGACTACCGCCAAAATGTATGTAAGGTTGTACGGTTGATTTTCAATGCCATCAACCGTACAATAGATCTTAATACACGGTGCTGATGTTATGTCAAGCTTCTTGTTACCCATTGGGCAAATAAGTGAAGACACTCAAGAAGCTAATAACAAAGTGTTTAAAATATTGCAAAATTTCTTAAGAAAAATGAGCAGAGAAAAAAATGAATCGAAACGTATTTAATAGGTTGCTTATAGCATAAGATCCTCTAATATCAAGCATGAAAACTCCTCCCCGGCCAAGAAAACCTTTTAGTAAAAAATTTCTGGAAATGCTGATTGCTCCTTATACTGAAAAGATTTCAGATGATAGCTTTCAAGAAAGCAGTAGTTCTGTTTCTGAATGTGTTTTATATAACATATTATAACACCAGTACTAATCGTTTTTTATATGTTAATACTTTTAAAAATCATTTATTCAAGGTTCATTGCATTGTTTTTTCGTTTTATCATCGATAGACAGCATAAATAATTTTCGCCAACTTTTACGAACTTTGACCCCACTGTGCGTCGCAGCTCTGCCGCCAGAGTAAAATATATATACCTTGAAAGTATATTCGCCTCGTTCTAGGAATATATACCTTGAAAGTATATATACCTCGAAAGTATATTCGCCTCGTTCTAAGACCGCATACTTTTATGCCACTGACCTGCGCGTATGGTACGACGCGTCGCTTAGGTCGGGCGCTTTGGAAAAGCATGAAGCTAACTAGTATGTGGCAATACCCAGTAGCATTAAGTATTATAAAGTGTTAAGTATTTTGGCGTATGAATTTGGTGCTGACTTTAGCGTTGTTCGACTGTTTTGTTTCGAGCGGCGTTTGCGACGCGTCTATAATATATGGAACATATACGTTTTCTTTCTAGTTGGCGTTTTCAATATCATTTCTAATGTAGGTACGTAGAAAGTACATGTTAAATTCGGGAGACTAACGTTTTAGAATATGATTTATGTCTGTTGGTATTGTCTCGAGTGTGAAGTAGTAATTGTAGTTGTACTTTTTAGAGCGCTGTACCTTAAAACGAAAAAATTGGAACCCTTGTAAAATCGCGTCTTTCCGTCTGTCGCTCACAAAGTTTTTCTCGGAAAGGGTTAAGATGAAACTGAAAAGTTTGCATAGTATAGGATATTGGTGACCCGCATATATTCCAATAGTTTAAATTTATGATATATGTATTTTAAGATTGTTTTTAATATAGATGACACGAGCCTTAAATATTTTTTTCTTATGTTGTGTGGGGTATAGTTAGAAAAGGCTATTTTACAAATTTCGAATGAAACGGTTTTAGAGCTACAGATCAATATTTGTGAAAAACAGCGACCCCATCTTCTTGCTTCACAAAACTGTGGGCTTCACAAAACTTTCCTAAGAACTAAACAGTTTTTATGTATTTAGACGATACATTGCAATAGTTTTAGAACTGAGGGCGACCGCGGATGTGCTTCATCGTCTTCCTTTAATTAAAATTTACTTTTTTATTGAAATAGTTTAAAACTTATTAAGCGAAGTATCTTATTATCATAATTTTTCGAACAAGTAAAATATGCAACGTCTCGTGAATGAATGAGGAGGGGAATCTTTCTCGCCCTTTCTCACCAGCCGAGTACCCGCACGGTCATACTTAGTGTACTAGGTACGTAATTTTATTGTACTAGGTATTACCTAGTATGTAAAAATACTAGGTCCATATACCTGTTCCAGTAAATACGCCTCAACTCTAGTAGGCAATATATTTATTTCTGAAACATTTAAATATCGTAAATAGATTAACTGTAATACTACGTAACATTAAATGTTAATAAAGCCTAAGTGTATATGGAACTCTCGTTGCACTGCTTCTACTCGTGTTTGACAGGTATTTTTATACTAGGTGACCCTATTACGAATACGTAAAAATAATAGGTAGGTTGCAAAATACTGGCGGTACGCGGTACACCAATTTGCTTGTCGGTATTGTAAATAGTTTAACTGAAATACTATGTACCATTAAATGTTAATAAAGCCTAATTTATACGGAACTCTCGTTGTGCGCTTCTACTCGTGTTTCACAAGTATTTTTATACTAGGTGACCCTATTACGAATACGTAAAAATAATAGGTAGGTACGTATATCTGTTATAAAATACTAGGCGGTACGCGGTACACCTGTTTGCTGGTCGGGTGTTCGGCTGGAACTTACGTAACATTGTACATTCTTAACATATGATATTCAATATTTTTTACTTATTACCTGCCGGGATTTCCAGTAATATATGTCTGTACAAAATAATGCTATATTAGATATTGAAAATTTTTCTTCAACTTTATAAAAGTCCGCAATTTTATGCCTTGAACTTTATATTCCTGTCTGATATAGAAAATATAATTTCCAGGTAATCAACATGGAGGTGGAAATATAAGTGAGCAATACATTGATTGCATAATATTTTTACAGCTGGCGCATTTCAAAATTTTGACTTGCGATATATACTCGTAAGTTAATTAGCTAATATCTATAGTTTCTTTTAAAAGACTTTATAGCTATTTACACGTTTTTTGGTCTTTCTTTCACATATTTGAATTAAACTAAGTATAAAGTTCAAAAAAATATCTAATGGATTCTATGTATGATACACAGATGGAAAATTTAAAACCGCTACAACACATGAACACATTTTTATCAATGTTAATTTAATTTTTATATTAAACTTTTAATATTTAGAGTTCTGATAACATTTTTGATAATTTTCTACATATATTTATCATTTTTGTTATAATAATACCTTTTGTTACGAACCTTCAGAGCCTGCGAATGAACATATGCACGCCAAATATCGATACGCAATGGAGTTTAGACGGACTGGATAATATCTAATGAGGCAAGCACATAATAGGATTACATGGAATATAGTTCCTCTTATAGTTGTTGAGTAATTATTACAAAAAGATACAGGTATCTGCGGACTGTCATATGCTAGTTCGTTCCACGCAAATACATGTACTCGTACGGATTACATTTGAACGCCCCAACTCAAATCCATTTTCTTACTCGCACGACGTTTAACTTTTATATGTCTAGTCATGTCAGTGTCATACATGACTGAACCTATTAACAATTCCCGGCAAATTAATAAAGGCTATTAACTGCTGTAGTAGACCTTTTGCTTCATTTCGATGCTACAACGAATTCCCGGAAAATCTTATGAAAATACTCAGGAAATAGATCTAATTTCTTATTTTGTAAGATAAATTTTAACTTCTTCGTATATTCCAATGAATGTATATTGAATATCTACAAAATAAAGACAAATTGCAATAAAACATTTCCGGTCGGACATGTATAAGTGTAGCCATAAAATATTCTGATAATTTCATTAACACAAATAAACGAAATATTTTACAATTTTCAAAATTTATACAATTTTATTTATACAATTTTACTTTTTTACATGGAATATAGTTCCTCTTATAGTTGTTGAGTAATTATTACAAAAAGATACAGGTATCTGCGGACTGTCATATGCTAGTTCGTTCCACGCAAATACATGTACTCGTACGGATTACATTTGAACGCCCCAACTTAAGTCCATTTTCTTACTCGCACGACGTTTAACTTTTATATGTCTAGTCATGTCAGTGTCATACATGACTGAACCTATTAACAATTCCCGGCAAATTAATAAAGGCTATTAACTGCTGTAGTAGACCTTTTGCTTCATTTCGATGCTACAACGAATTCCCGGAAAATCTTATGAAAATACTCAGGAAATAGATCTAATTTCTTATTTTGTAAGATAAATTTTAACTTCTTCGTATATTCCAATGAATGTATATTGAATATCTACAAAATAAAGACAAATTGCAATAAAACATTTCCGGTCGGACATGTATAAGTGTAGCCATAAAATATTCTGATAATTTCATTAACACAAATAAACGAAATATTTTACAATTTTCAAAATTTATACAATTTTATTTTTAAATATTTAACTCCGCCATAGTTTGCTTGTTTCAATTTACAATAAAATTTGATTTTACAGATATCGGAATATTCATTAGGTACGTACGAAATTAACATTTTGAATGGCGCCAAATTTGGAATAAATTAAAAAGTTTTCAATCAATATAATCTCATAATTTGTTGAAATTCTTTTTATGGAAGAGAAGTATTATAGTGTGTACATATTTCAGTGCAAACACGTTTTAGAATGTTTAGCTCTAAAAATGACATTTTCTTATACAAGTATATACAAATCCTTCAGACTAAATTTTTTATAACATTTCCTTATATACAAAATATGTAATAAAATGAAAAGAATTAAGGTTATTAATAACGTTTACTCTTTTTCATTTTGTCGCTTATTTTTTCATCATAAGAAATTTTGAAAATTTGTTGGTCAAATAATCATATTCACGTGTTCTTAATTGTCATTATCTATCTAGAATGGCGCGTTGTACGTTTGAAATAAAGATTATTACGAAAAAAAGAGCTGCAGAACCGATTGAAACTTGGGGTATATATGGTCTTAGCATCGAAAGTTTTAAAATTTTTGACTAATTTTCAAAATTCAATTCGAAATTTAAAATTTTTACTAATTTTAGAAACCCGACATGGTCATACGAAATTGGCATGGAACTAATAATCAGTTTTTTTTAGTTTAAAAATGAGAATACAAATTTTAATTGAACCATATTTTATTATATTAATTGAAGTTAAATTATTGATTAGGAAATTAAATTAAAATAAAAAAAGACATGTGGCCAGGTCTTGTGCTAATTTTGCGAATTTAGGTTCTTGCTTTCTAATTCAACTTTTTAAGAATTCATATTGTAATCAACGCACCAAATACTTTGGTACACAGAGTGGGGTTTATCTTCAGGCTTCTGAAAATTTTCGCGCAGTGTAAATTTTGACTCGGTGCGACTACAACGCTCCTTTGAGTCTCAATCCACACCTCTCACCAAGATCGGTCGATATCATGAAAATGGTTATAGCAAAATTAGGAGAGTTTAAATGGAAAATAAAGAAACATCACCATAATGTCGATCTGTAATCATTTGCAACCAATTCGAATAGAGAAATCCTACACTATAATTTGTAATAGTTTATAATTTCAGAAATGTTTACATCTCATCAAAAATTATATTTTTGTCCGTTACTTTTTAATTTTCCACCGTCTCCATCCTTCTTCATCAAAAATAACATTTTTATAAATTATTTTGAAAATGTTCACTGACTCCACCCCATTTCATTAGTCTATTATATTTAAATTTTCACCGATTCCACTTCACTCCATCGAAAATAACATTTTTGTCTATTATTTTTAAATTTACCACCGACTCCACTCTACTACATACAAAATTACATTTTAGTATATCGTTCTTCAATTTTCTACCGGCTTCACTCCATTTCGTTAAAAATTACATTTTAATCTATTATTTTAAAATTTTTCACCGACATCTTTCCACTTTAATTCGTCCAGTAAAAATAACATTTTTGTTGATTATTATTGATAAATTTTCCATCGACTTCAACAAAAATTTCATTTTCCTAAATTAATTCAAAATTTTCCATCGGACCTATTCCACTCAGCCTTGACCTTCTAAATAGAAAATTTCGTAAAACGGTAGGAACCAAAGTTAGCACGTAGGTAAATGACAATGAGGAAACACTACGGCTTCACCCTTGTAACTACCACCCTTACATTCCTTGTCGTAAAGATAAAACAAGATAAACGTTTCGAGACAATGTAAGAGTAAGTTCAAATTTTACACCATTTTGCATTTACTTGATCCATGTATTATTTGATGTATAAAATAAGATTGCAATTAATAATCAAATGTTGCTTATATTTTATTGTTTTTTTTTAAATAAACAAAAGTTAAAGAAAGCATTTGCACCTTTAACAGAGGTTTTAACAGCAATCTAGTTATATGCATGAAACTAAATGATGGTGATCAAATTGAACGGTGCACTCTGAAGTATCATGCCATTCCTAGTTATTTGCTTTCTTTCCCTAGGATTTAGTTAGTATCCCTTTTGGTTTATTTACTACCATTTCCTTTTGACTTAGCTTTTGCAGTGAGGCTAGTGTAGCAAGATGACGAACAAACCGGTTGGCCGCCGGCTTGAGAGCTGCCGCCAGCAGCAGCAGCGCAATGGCCAGCACCGGTAGCTCGGCCGCGATGAGCTGGGCACGACCGCGTCTCGCCACGCGCACCGCGTACCGGATCTCGACGTAGGGCTCCGTGCAGCAGGCGTAGTGCGTGACGTTGCGCGATGAGCTGACTGTTACGATGCTCCAAGCGCCACCGTTTCGTGCGCCCCGAGCCCGCGGCGCCAGCCCGTCCACTGCCTCGTCGTGGTCGATCTAGAGTCAGGTATCGATTGTCATTACTTACAATATTGTCTTTTCCTTCATGAGATATAGTAGCTATATAGGTGTTTCGATAAATAGCAACTACGTATAATTATGAAGTAATTTAATTGTTTAATAATTTTCAATCCCTTCCAGGGCTGTCTACCCTTAGAAAAAGAATGATCTTAAAAATGCCCGTTTGGTGGAACAATTTTTTTTACATTAACTTGTGGTTTAAACTTATGGTTTAAAATTAACGATATTAACTAAAAAAAAATAAAATGGGACAGTGTATTGTCCAAGTTAGATATAACTAAACATAATATAAATCGTATGTGGGTAAATAAAATTTTTCGTACTAATACACATAGTGTTTTTAATATCTAATTTTAAAACGTTTTTTGAGTATTTCAAGTTTACAAAATTTAAAATTTTGTCAACTTTTAAATCCTGTACTAATGAGTTTTCTATAAATGCTCTTGAATCGTATTTTATAATATTAATTGTTAATTATAAGGTAATATTTAGATTGCAATTCAATATTTGCACTCCGCACGTATGAATGGAGATATACGGAATAAGTACATTCATCATTATTCACAATTTTAAACTTGAGATAATGAGAAAATTTTACCAAAAATCTTCGTTTCTTTTATATTTTCTTTTTATACTTCAAATGAAGCAAATTTGTTTTTCCGATCGAAAATTGAATATAACGATATTCCGAAAAGCTACACTAACGTTATTCATAAATCGAGCACTACTCTCCTAATTTACGCTGTTACAAATTTGTCTCAGAAAATGTCAATACCTTTTAACATTTCAAAATGAAGATAAGAATGTTCCTCCATACATTTCAGACAATTTTATACAGACCGATATATTTTAATAATCTGCTAGAATTTTTGTTCGCCGTTGCTTACTTTTTTAAAAATTAATAAAAACCTAATTTACTGAGGAGCGTCAATAATAAATTGCAGTTATCTCTATAATTCATACGTCGACTTATCCTTACACTACCATTCATTTCCACCAAGCCAACCATTTTACATGCGATATATTAAAAAAAAAAATATGTAAATTGTTCTTTTTTAATTTTCCGTAGCCAAATGTCAACAATGGAATCCTTACAGTGTCGTCATGTTCATTCATCTGTTTTCTCACGCCCTTGTAGTTTCTACAGTGTTAGATTTAAATGCCAAAAATTTTGCGACCGATGCCTCATTTGAAAATCTCAATTAATATGTAGTAAAATCCTGAAAGAAAATGTTTTTAATGTACCTCTTCACACCTATAAAATGCACATTCCATCAAGTGAGGTACTATTAGAAAGGTTTCTTTAAAACGATATTTAAATTCTTCTATAAAACGCACACCCATTAAGTGTTTTTTAAAATGAAATTGAAGTTCTATTCAGTTTCAAAATTACGTACAATGTTCCGCCCCTCTATAATTTCTCAATGTTGAGCTTGAAAAATCTGAAGAAGTTCTAAATGACATCACTTTATTAAATCTTTCTAATAAAATTATTTTCATTGATTTACATTAACAACTTTAAGACTTATAGGTTAAACAAAACCTTACTTGGTGCGCATTTTGACGCGTGTTATGCCAATTTCTTTCTCGTTTCTTTGAATTAAGTTTCGATTGTTAATTTCAAAGGAACATTACTTCATTTCATTTTAAAGTATTGCACGGAAAGAATATCACATCCGGCACAATTTGGATTCAGTTGTAACTGATTGTTGATACATACACCTTCATTTAATTTTTCTGTTTCGTTATCAAACGCAAAATATTAACACACATAAAAAACTGCCTTGAAGATTTCATGGTGTTAAACAAGTAGTATTTTCTATTTTTGGTATTTTTTGTCCAAATATTTTTGTGCTAAAAATAACGAAAACGTTACATTGGAAATGCATCATTATTTGAATAGTGTAGTGTAACAGCCATTAACTAAAAAACAATATTTCTACTCTAATGTTAACAAATGATTAAGTAAAAATTTATCTATTCCTTATAATATTATGAGAGAACAAACGAGAATAAACTTTCCATTTCCATCAAGGATAACAAATTAACCCCTTTTATAATTAGAAATACAAAAAAAGTACATAATCACTTACCCCATCAGGAGCTTCTAGTTGCAAATCAATCTGATCTCCATTATAGGTCCAAGAGCCCAGCACGAACAAGCAGTCATGCTCGTCCCACGGCCACTTCGTTAAGTCGAGCTCGCAGAAGGCGACCAGTTCGACCGGCGGCTCCCAGATAACCAAGCCGGAGCTCCAGACAACGGGATTCGTGGAACCGAAGTGATCGACGCTGGAGCCCGACGCGCTATTGTAGAGCGTCACGTCGGGCTGCCAGATCTCGTGATCGGCGAGTCGTAGCGTGTCCAGGCCGTCGTACTCTGATGAGTTCCATTTGAGCTTGTCGTCCTGCCATTTCTGGAAAATGCAAAGGGAATTGGTAAAATTGAAAAGTTCTTCTTTTATCTTCTTCAGGATTCCGTATAAATGTGATATGGATGTCAAATTACTATTGATGTCAAGACACTGAATGTTTTGTACATTTAATCTAAAAATAGTTTTACAGTTTCGGAACTTGATTCATGTGTTTTTGGGTATTTTCAGAAGTATCTATCAAACCATCTTTCAAAAAATTCTGAAAAAAAAAATATTTTCTAATTATTGTAGCATAATCTTTTAAATGGTACCCCATACGACACGTGAACTATTAGGACTACAGATATATATAAAAGTTAATATACCTTTAACAAGGCCAAATACCATCCCAGACAGACTGACACGTGAGCGATCTTGACTTGAATGTGAAGTTTTATGCGATTTTGACGGACGATTAAAATAATAGTTCAGTGTTGGAACCATTTCATTTTCTCATTTTCTTTTCATAATGATAATTATTTTGAAAATTATTATGATGCATAAAACAGTACTGATAGGTGGAGCTGGGTTTGATCCCGCACCCGTCTTGGTTCAAGCATTTATATCTATCTCCAGAGCGACTACACTGAATGGAACACAATAATGAACGGTTTGATGGATCTCGTCTTATTTCACAATTCTTTAAAAACATTTGAAATTTGATGATATAAAATTAGTTAGTTTCAAAGTTGAAAGAATGAAGCATGAAAATGGTTTTGCACTGAATTCTTTGAACTGAATACGTTTGAAGAAGAATTGTTAAATTAATTTCAATTCCACATCTGTACATAGATTCACAAAACACATTGACCTACAAAAAAATTATTACATTTTAAAACTTTGTAAGCTCCGGAAGGCGGCCATATTTGAACATACTGATAAACGCATAATTTCCGTTCGGACGGTTGATATATAATTAAAAAAACGAACAAATTGTAAATAATGTTTTTTTACCTTATATACTTTATTCAGTATGTTAACCGCAAAAACTCTGGTTATCATTCGGGTTTGTTGGGATGTATAAATGTAAACGTATATCAATATGCTATTGAAATGAATACTTATTTATAATATCGCATACCAACTTTCACTGTGATTAATTAAATGACTTAATTAATGGTAATTAAATAATTTACTTCTTGTGATAAACATACTACGTATCCCTATACCACAAGACAATATTAATCTCTAGCTCTGCTTAAACGAGAACGACCTCTCCATTTTCGGTGGGTTAAATTAAGTTATAAAGGATTCAACGAGAAAACGATTCAGTTACAATAAGATTGAATATTTCTATTTTACGCGCGGAATTAAAACAAACCGACACATTGTCAGTTGAAAATTGCGGAATATCCTTTCTAAGTTAAATGTCCATTCATCACAAAGTTAGATAACACTAATAATAAAATTAAATTGTAGATAAATGTGGTATTTTTCATTTATAAATATTGCTTTAAGTCTATATACAATATGCGAATTTTTCTTTTTTCTTAATTTTGCTAATTATCAGTTACACGTCCTTGTTAGTAGATATGTTCATTATTGGGTACGCTATTCTTCTTTGAAGATACTGATTTATTTTATATGCTCTATATTTGGGGCAAATGTA
The DNA here is from genome assembly GCA_039881145.1 of Druceiella hillmani. Classification (NCBI taxonomy): domain Eukaryota; kingdom Metazoa; phylum Arthropoda; class Insecta; order Lepidoptera; family Hepialidae; genus Druceiella; species Druceiella hillmani. The sequence goes on from JAYKKI010000014.1 coordinate 28,670,286, forward strand.
TAACTGTTATAGCCGATAAAGAAATACACATAATTTTTTTTGTAATTCTTACGAATTAATAATAAACGATTAAATTTTTGTTTTTCAGTTTCTTAACTTGATTAAAAACCCAATGTTTAATTTTTCAACTCAATGTTTAATTTTTCTTTCAGACTGTTGGCAACTTTTATTTAAGATAATTATAAAAAAGCTTATGCCTAAGGGGAAGTGTAATAAAAGCAAACGAATGATGGATGAAATCGGTTATTGTCAATTTACCGGTTTATCTTTCTCGTATTTTAAGATTTCAACTCTGTGGACGTTCTTGTATCCCTTTGTAAATAACAATATTAGGCCTTTCAGAGAATGACTTATAATGGTAACTATATTTCAATTGCACGTTTTAAGATTTATTACTTCTGATATCAAGTTACCACTTACCCTATAGTCAAGAGTACCTATTAACGGAACGTATTTAGTGTTGGTGAATTTCGGTTTTTGTGACTTCATTTTTCAAAAGCTTGGTTCGTAGCACCAATGAGGTTTTGACTGTTTTTTTATTTGATATATATTAAAAACGAAGAATTAAAAGATAATTGAGGGTTGCGATTATTTTTTATAAAGGAAATTGATTTGAAAAAAAATTACGAGAAGAGTCTTTAATTTTTTGTGTACTTTTTCACAATTTTTGAAATGACTTTATCATTAGTCATTATTCATATATTTATACCCTTTAGTGTATACACATGATTCACATGGCATGCTTACTGTTACGAGAGTAATCTCTTATAACCAACCAGAACACCAGTGCAGCCCCGCTGGACGAGCGGCTAGAAATCGAAGCCCGTGGTACGCCGTGCCGTCAAAAGGCCTATGCCTTGTAATCAATCCAATGCACCACGGCGACGACTAATTCATTTTATTAATCCGATAATTTAAAAAAAGTAAAGTTACGTTTTTTTTGTTAATGTATATATATATATATATATATATATATATATATATATATATATATATATATATATACATATATATATATATATATATATATATATATATTTTTATATATATATATATATATATATATATATATATATATATATATATATGTTTGATGTAATTATTTTAATTACGATTAAGATGTAAAATAAGATTAATGTGTAAACACGTCTGGTATAAAATGAGGCTCCCATATAAAAATGGGTGTAAAAGCGAGTGTACATTTTGCGGTGTTTCAACTTTAAATTTGAAGTTGACAAAAAAGTTTTTTGGTCATATATAAAAAATATGTAAATATAACATAAACTAGATTTATAGAATATTTTGTAAACATAGCGTTAATCATATAAAATTACATTTTTATGATTCTGACTATTCATCATTGACTCCAATGCGACGTGATAACATTTTCAATAGTTGAAGATATATATAAATTTATTCATAACAGAAATTTAATAAGAGAATTAAAAGTTATATCAAGTTTAATTATTTTTTATTTAAATTTGTAAAAGTAACCAAAGTAAACATTACGAATGTTTAGGACATAGCTAATAAACATTACGAGTGTTTAGGACATAGCTAATAAACATTACGAGTGTTTAGGATATAGCTAATAAGTGATCAAGAAAATTATTTATTCCATAAACAATGCATAAACTATTTGGCTAAATCGGGACGACTAAAATATTTTATGACTGTGTCGATCTTTCAATAATAGGACGACTAATTTATTTTATTGCACAGATAATCGTACGATTATATATATATATATATATATATATATATATATATATATATATATATATATATATATATACATATCTATACATATAATTTAATGTATTTTTATTTACAATACACATGTCAAATTTGATTCTGAACGGTGTAAACACTCTTGGTATCAAATTCATTTTACTTTTAAAATGTGTGTAAACATTTTAAAACATAGTGTAAGTTTAACAGTTTTTCAATTTTACATTTGAAGTTAGCAAAATAATAAAGTAAGTATTGAATATAAGTGAATAAACTAATCTGGCATTTTTTTCCATTTTTATGACAATACGCAATTTTTTTCTATTTCATACCTCTTTTTTTAGTTCTTCAAACATTTAAACTATCATTAATTTTTCAAATATTAAATAAAAACAATTTGTTATTTTAAAATTATCGGATGAATAAAATTAACTTAGTCGTCCGGTTATTATACGAACAAAATAAATTTAATCGATTATTGGACGACTGGCAACAGCCAAAAATATTAAAAATGATTTTCGTTAAATACATATTTTTTAATATATATTCTTTCATTAATATACTATAAATTATACACTCATATCGAAAAAATAAATTACTATGAAAAGCATACTTGTAAATTTACGATAAAACAAATAGTGACAGTTATGAATTTCCAATAATAAAAAAGCGCCATAAATTGAAGAACTTAAAAGTAGTGAAAGATTTTTTAAGTTGGTGTAATTGATTATTTTTAATAATTGATTTAAAATACACCGTAATTTGATATATTTGTAAATTTCTGTTTTTACCTTATTTAATTTTTATGTTACTTTATTTTCTTTTAAGTGTTTTAATTGTTTAGTGTCTAATAATAAATTCATTGGGAAATTAGTGAAAAAAGTTAGGAACAAACAAATTTGAAGGCATTACCCGTGAGTAACTTTTTAATTCACTTTTTTTCAATAAATAATCACAAGCCACAATTTTTTCCTTTGAATACCTCATTTTTATTGTATGTTCTTTCATGTCATCCCAAAGACAAAATTTCAGTTTCATTAGTAGTGAACTGTATTTGTTCAGTTTGGGTGAATAGTTGATTGGTCATGCTTTTTATTCATGGTAACCATGTATAAATAGCTGTATGTGCGTAATTCACGTCTCCGGAATGAAATAAACCTTTGTTAAAAAGAGGAAAGTGAGAAAAAGGTAATGAAATTGAAAGGCAACAAAGCATTGTTATCATTAGATTATATAATAATAATAGCATATATGTTTGTATATATACATTTTAGAAACAAATGGGGTTCAGTACCAGGAACATTTTGACAATTTTGAAATCATACGAAAGAACATACATTAAAAACAACATATTTGAAAAAAATTCTGCACTTGACGATTATTTATAATAAAAAAACCAATTAGAAAAAAATTTCACCAGAAATATCTTGATATTTGTATATTACTAGCCTGTTTTTCACTAAATTCACAATGAATTTATCGTTAGACATTACACATTTAACACATACAAAGGAATAAAAGTAAATTAATAAAATTAATAAATAGAAAATAAACAATGAATATATTTGGCGCTAATTTTGTAGAACTTCATTATTGCAAGGGTTGGTTTTTTCCAAGGGTTGGTTGCATTACAACATCAATAGCAAAGAAATCTTTGCTAATAGCCCATCTGAAGATGTTGTAATAAAACGAAACCTTGGTCGTGGTAAAGAACATAAAGAAAGTAGAAATAATACTACATCACAATGAAACTATCATTTAATTGTATATAAAATAAACATTTAGATTACATTTAAAAAATATAGTTCCTATCAATTCCTAAACGTAAAAAAATATTTAAAAAACAACTACATTAAAGAGTGTATTTTTAGAAAAAAAAATGTTTGTTATAAATATCTCGAATGAATAAGTAAAAACCTAGCTCAGCTCCACAATAAATATAATCAATATTACAATTTTTATTGTTAATTAAATAAATAATAAAATGATAATAATAAAAAAATGATATAAGAATTTAAAATATATTTACAAAATTAGGCAATTACAAAATGAAATTAATTTCATAAATATACAAAAAAAATATAAGACACAATACAAATAAACTTTATTGTTTCCTGAAGGTTGGTACTATATAAGCAAAATATAATTGTTGAAATTAACAGGTTAAAAAAATATTCAAAATTGATAATTAAATTTACTTATCTTTTTATTACAAATACTTAATAAATTATTAAGTATTAAAAATTATACTTTTGATTGTGTACTAAGTGCTTAGTGATAAAAGAAAAAGTGAAATAACTGGAGAAAAAAGGTTAAAACATATTCCATCGCAAACAACAGCATCAGGCAGCAGTTGCACAATTATTTATTATAAAAAAATCAATTTTTCAAATTGATTTTTATCTCCGTATTCCAATTATTTCTTTCTCGTTTATTGGATTTTCTATGATGTTTTTCTTCATATCGCATTTCCTTCATTGCGTTATGTTTATTTAACCCAAATATTCAAGCCACTTGCAAATAAATATAAAATCTCACATATTTTCCCGAAGACTTTCATTTATTATATTTAAAATCCAGCAATTTCTCTTTATTTTTGCTCCGCTTATTTATTTTTGATTTATTTTCGCTTTAATTCTGAAATTCACGAAATGAACTTCTTGCTAAATAAGCTATGACTTCCAGCCAAGTACTTACCAGGAAACTTATATATAATTAATTATTATTTAAGGAGCCCTTGCACCGTTACATTCGGTAAAGTATAAACTGTTATACTTTACTCACCATTACGGTGCAATCTCTCCTTAAATATTAATTTTATGTATATTGTAATACAGCTTTGCAATTTGCAATCAATTATTTTCTGTCTGCTTGTACGTCTTTCTTCTTACTGTATAAATCTTCTTATCCTTCTTGATGATGCAATTTTGTGAATGAAGTTTTCGTCGGGTATTATCATGATAATGTCCCAGTGCACCTGCGTCAATGTCAATCCAGTGAGTCCCGTTTTACCTATTCTGTTCCTCAAGTAGTGTTATAGAAATCTCGTTTCGGAGAAACTCCTTTCGATGGAGGCTGTCTATACAGGTATAACGGCTTAGACTGTAAGCAGGGTTTGTATGTAAGGGCTATTTCTTTATCATATTGGGGCAAAGCATCGATTGCTATGGCAAGTTCCTCTTTTTCACATTTCCGCTGTGTTAATATTGTTAAGTTTTAATGCCAATCTTTATTGTGCATGTTGCCAACCTGCATTGGTCATTTTTTTTCAAGACGTCCAAAATATGTTTACGTTTTGCGTTTACGTTTAGAACAGCATTTGGCGTTTTGCGTTTAGAACTTGATATAAGTTAGATATATATAGATTCAAACAGTGAGACATGCATTGGGTGTATCACAGCTTGAACTCCGTGGAATTGGTCGCTCATAGTTGAAGTATCATCTATCCTTGTTCTCCTAAGTTCTCTAGTTACAGTCCAAATGCAGGCATTTTTTCTTCAATTACTCTTACTGGTGAAGTGTTAACCAGATACAAACCACAATACCATTTTCGAATGGTACAAAGAGAGAAAGTGTTTTTATTACAGTCCTCTTCGACCTCTCAAAAGAGTACTTAGCATTCCACACACATTATTTATTTATGAAAAAGCGTTCACTTTCAAATGAACTCTCTACTTGTTTTCCTGTACTCCTTCTTTTGTATTAAATTGGGATTTGACACTATCCTATCCGTTTCCTGCTGTAATTGGTTTTTAATGAAAATACCGTAATAGCGATCATAAATTGTTTCCAAAGCCTTTCTTGCCTTTCTTATTTAATTTTTTCAATTTCATTTCAATTAGTATTATTTTTGTGAAGAGGTGATTTTAGTCCATATATTTTAAAAATTGTATTTAAATATTATAATTCATTGGCTATAGATCTTCTACCTGCTAATTAAGAGTGGAACGTTCTATTATGACAATTTAAATTAAAACGTAAAATGTTTTAATAATACTAAGTCTATCAAGATAGTGCATCTGATAAAATACATATTGCTTTTACTGTTTTTTTATGACGTAAATAATTATTTACCTGTTGTTTGCTCATTATCGTAAATGAAAAAGAAATTATCATATATATTTATATATATATATATATATATATGTATATATATATATATATATATATATATATATATGTATATATATATATATATATATATATATATATATATATATATATATATATATATATCGAGAGAATGCGGTTCCTATACGCTACTTTCAAGTCAGAACATTACTTAAAAATAGCTCAAACTTGGCTTTTTTGTTGTATATTTTTTTCTAATATCAATTTCTAATGAATTTACTACAATTTATTTTCACATATTGTTTTTATTTTTCCAAAAAAACTCGTTTTTAGAAACGATAAAAATTAATGTATAAAACAATCAATAATTTTAAAGAAAGCCTGCGATCAGATGGATAATATACAAGTGATGAATACGATTGTGTAAACACTATTAGGAATAAAATCTCTCCGGTAATCTACATCCAGGGCGACCTTTTAAATTAAACTGAGCGTGACGACTCATTTTTGTTCACTACTCAGAAAATTTTTATATGACCATGAGAAATTTTCACTTCATTTTTTACTTCAAGACTTTTTCACTTCAAAAATATTTTGTTATTGAAAAAAAAATTGTTTCTTAATAAAAAGGCCTACATGAAAAAATATTGTATATTATTTTTGTGTTATATTTTCGAAGACAATCTGTAAAATAATCTTACTATACCGATTAACCAATGGCTGTATAGCGCTTGCGTTTCGACAGAAAGTAAGTGCAGTTTGGCTGGAACGTTTATATATTTCTAAGCATCAAACATTTCGGATTTTCCAAATAACGAATGTATATTAATGCTATATAACACTCACCATCCTGAACAAACCCTGCAGCGTGATAGTGGACTTCTTCTCGTCGACATTGGCATGTCTAACGCGTAAGACGACGGTGACTGTGGTGCGCGCAGCGGGCGCGGCCGGTCTCGCAGACCGGTCGTAACCCGGCAACAAGGCCTGCCGCAGCTGATCCGTCGACGTGCTGTTCCACGCGCCCGTCGGCATGTCGTCGGCACCGCCTGCAGTGTTTGTTAAATTATTTCAATATCGAAGTATTTAGTCGAATCAATTTTTGAATATAGCTGGAGTTTTCTGTATATTTGGATATTATACTTTATAACGCCATACCTAATTACATAGAGCATCTATTAATTTATATATTTATAAATATTTATTATTATTTTTACCAAAGATTCTGTACCTTTCCTTGTTAGACTAAAATGGACTAATTATATGGATTTTTTTAGACTTCAATTACGTGTACATATTTTAGAAGAGAGGGGGGAAGACATTCCATTTTTAAATGTTTTTGATGCCATGAACTCGAACTACGATTGAAAAATAGTATAAAAGTCTATTTTACAATTCTAATTAAAATATTCGTTCTAACGATTATTGCATGTCGGAATATATTGAAAATATTTTGACACCACTTTTGCAATGTCCTTTTTCAAATTCGCAATTTTTGAAGTAAATCTTCTTTACGCACGCTTGACTTGGAGAGTAAGCTGGTGAATGCGTGATGAGAGCATTACGAAAAGTGTGATCGGGCGAGGCGAACGGAAGTTGAGAGGGAGATATAAGTTAGTGAAGACAGAAAGAGAGAGAGTTACGTTTCTTATATTACTGTAGGGACAAGAGAGAGAGGTGCGAGTACACATTTTCTTTCTCTCTTTTTCTCATAGCCAGTTATATTTCGTATATCTAAGACACAGTGCAAGCCTATTGTCTGTATCACACTGTAGGAGCAAGAGAGAGCAGTGCGCGCGCACATTTTCTTTCTCTCTTCCTCTCTTAGCCAGTGCATGAAATATATATATATATATATATATATATATATATATATATATATATATATATATATATGCGAGTTTGCTAGCGTTACGTGATTTTTTGATTATTTTGTAATTTCATTTCGTTCTTGAACAATTTTGTAAATTATTATTTTGTTCAATACATTAAATATTCTACGTTCAAAGTGAATAAAATTGTAAATTTATTTTAAAGTTCATATTTTTTGTCGCTTTGACTTTGGATTTTGATTTTACACAATCTGGAAAAATGATATATTTATATAGCATTTAAAATATAGAAACCGGCAGACGGTGAAAGGCAGACGGAAAAACAACTGAGAAAAAGTAAGAGACAATCAGAAGACTAAAAATCAATCATGTATTGAAATAATTTTAAAAGATTTAATGAAATACTAGTACTTACAATATTTTGAAATATTGCGAAAGGGAAATACATAGCCTATCCCTTAATACTTCGCAAACGGGGCTTAAAATAAAAATAAAATGGTACACGAAACATAAATTTCGATTTAAAATCGACAGATGTCTGAAAAACAATGTTGCAACTAGCATGTACGAAAATATACATTAAAATAATTTGTGTTTAATATTTGATTCATATTAATTGTTACATAAATCATAATCAATTTTAAGCATCTGCTTGTAAAATTTCATGAACTCAGATATTGTAAGGTTAGACAGAAGAGAAGGGTGAATATTACGAAGTTCCTGGTTTCATTATGGAACTCTAAAACGAATGACCTGAATTTTTTTTATTAATCATTAACCTTTTTTAAAACTTTGTTCAGAAGAGACCCAATTTAATAATTTTCTTACAAAATATATTTATATACTACTTGAGTCATACTTGCAACCATTAATTTATAGCTTTTTAATTTGAATTTTAACACAAGAAACGGTTTGAGACGGTTTGAGATGGGAAATGTAAACTAAATATGATAGTTAAAAATATATTTATATGCTACTTGACTCATATTTGCAACGATTAATTTATAGGTTTTTAATTTGAAGTTTAACACAAGAAACTTGCAACGGTTTGAGACGGGAAATGTAAATTAAATATGATAATCAATCGTGTGGAGTGTTATTATTAATTTAATCGGTTCCGTTCTAAAACTTCTAGTAAATTGGACGTCCACTAAGGTCGAAAATGCTAAACTGAAAGCCATAACGCTAGCCGAACAAGTTTTGATGTCAGCATCAAAGCAATATGGAATAAATCAGCGAAATAAGAAGGGGAAAAACTAATACTTATAAAGTTAAATAAAAGCCAGAGAGTTGAACACATTGAAGCTAGAATAGCTCCGTTAAAGTTCCACGCAAATAGAGGGTTTCTAAATGGAATTTTTAAGTCACAATGTATGAGCGGATAATGTACAATGATTATGCACTTCTTCGCAATACTTGGATTCAGGATTCGAAGCAAAACAGTACCTAAAACAGAAGATCGACATGATACAGCCCTCGTGATTCCATCTTAATTCATCCATTCCTGCTTCGTAAACATCTTGTTCTAATCAAGCAGCTTGGTAATAGCATTCTTCCAATATCGAATCACATTAGTTTACATCACATTCAAAGAACGAACAAAAATGATATGCTTTACTAATGCTTATAATAATTGCATAATATTACGAAAATATGCATAATTTTTTCATAAATCCATATTCTATACTCGCAATTTATTTTAAATTACAACTTATTTTAAACCGAGATTATGATGGAATTGATTAATTAATTTTAATTACATTTTCTAAAAACATTTTAAAAATTAATACTGATCATTCGCCGAATCTTGTAATTGTGAACGCTGTATTATTGAAATACCATTGTGTCATTGGTTGACAATGATGAAATTAAAAAAGAATGATTAAAGTTACCAAAATGCATTACTGGCTTTAATACTTCCTTCTCAAGTAACTCTAAATTTGTACTCGGTGGTCTTTTTTACCGAACTGGATAAACGTTGGATAAGGTTTTAATTAAATTTGTTAAAGAAAACTCCGCTGCACAAAAACCTTGCACATAATTAATGAAATATGTAATGCATGTTAAGAAATATATTTAATTACAAATAAATAACGATCGTGTTCTGATGGTCTTAACGAAGGTGCAGAAATGATACAATGAGTGAAAGGTTCCAAAAGTAAATGTAATTGCAGCGAGTGGTAAGAACGATCAGCACAACGCACTTGTTATTATAAACGTCCTTTCTGTGTCGGCTTATGATTGTAATAGCCTTTATTAATAGATGGAATATCTTCAGAAGGGCGTTAAAAACATGCTTCTGTGAATAGCTAGATATCTTCTTGGAAATATGATACTTTAGTACCTACTTGCATTAGAGTATTGCTGCAAAATCTTTCAGTAACGTTCACATATTAAACAGCAAATAAAGCATTAACTTCTATTTAAAACATAGCTTTATCTAAATTGCACTAAAATGTTCAACTTTGACAAAATTCTTTTTATACTACTATTGTTAATAAACTTGTACGTTTATACAAATAATAAATTAAATATTCAAATATCTTCGCTTTGCATAGAAGCAATAAAAACAATCGTCAACAAATTGTTATAGTATGAAAATGTTGTTTAGTATCACAAACTTACAAAATTATATCGATAAATTCCTAAAATAAAAACAATAATATTAAACCGCTTTAGTTTTCTAAGATTTAGAAAAAAACGAAGGTAAAATTGGTACGGGTCACAGATCCACGTTCAGTTTCAAATTATCAAAACAAACAATAGACGCACTTATCTTAGTAGCCACCGTGGCTGCCACTCCCACGAGTAACATCATCAACACACGTCCACTCTTCACCATGGTTGGGACTGATCTGAGATAGTGATGTTCCTGCCTGGCCGGCGCCATTTGCATATGAAACACACAGATTTTCTAAACTATTCGGCCCTGTTGTGGGTGAGATTTGGAGAGTTTCCATTGAAAAGATTACGAGTTTAACTACGACGTTTTATCACAAAATATTAAGAGAAAATTATTGTGCAATAAATCTAATTGAACTTTGCAATAAATGCTTTCTCGTTTTGAAATAATTCAATTTTGTATATACCTTATATGTATTTGGTTGGCTAAAAAGTAATGAGCTTTTTTCGAAAATTATCTAGAAAATATGTGAATGTTCTAGAAGCTTCCAATTTCGAAGATATATAAAGGCGCGGCATGTTCTCACTGATTCTGTTGTAACTAAGGTGCTACACTGTTAACATGAATAAAATATAGTCGACATTGAGACGCATGTGTGACCCTGTCTATTGTATGAATATCAATCTGGTCACTCTGCTGCCGATAACATATGCCAACGCGTAGCCCCTGAAGCAATATCTGAAGCTATTACAAAACGATTGTTCCAGCGGTTTCGTACTGGCGATTATTCCCTGAGTGATCAATCTCTGGTTGACTGGTGGAAATGGATAGTTCAAATGATTAATTGAAAAAGATAGCCGATTAACGACTCACTGGCTATCAACTGAGCTCGGGTGCTCCAAAGGAACTATAATAAAATAGTTTTTAGCAAAAGGCTTTTTCGAAAGAAACCCTTTATTCAACAGAAAGTTTATTCAACAGCTATGTGAAAAGGTATGCAGGTATTATTTCACTGCAAAATTTGTTAGCACTATGCCAGCCATTATATATGATCTTGACAGAGCAATTAATATCAATTCTAAAAAGTCATCTTGGGTTAAAATGTAAGTCCAAAACATTTGCAATAGAGGGATAAGCGAAGATATTATGTTCGTAAGTACTGACCGGAAGTTGACGCCGTTATTACCCTACTCTCTCTCTAAGAGGACCGCGACGCGGCCGCAAGTCCTAGCTTGTGATGCAAATTCGCACTTACATTTGCATTGCAATTATTGTATTGCCTCTTTAACATATGCTACATTATTTTGTGTTTAATATAATTTACGGAAAATTTCAGATTAGCACTTAAGGTAAAGTAAAATTTTCTTCATTGTAGTCTCAATTATTCTATTTGCATAGATCTCTTCCATTTCATGTTCAGAATGTATATTCAAATAGACGGTTAGTTTTTGCTTTGTTGGCTCGCTAACATTTCATTAGTATCACCGTGTTCTCGGGAGTGTCCTGTATAATGCACGTGTTTTTATCATATTCCCGTCTGCCTGTATACCGTACAACTGTGTCAAATGAATATATGTCTATAGATTTTATAATATGAAAAAACTAAGAATCAGCTTCAGAGTTAAAAATTTAAAAAAAGTTTTTCACAGTATTCATATGGGGGGGTAACTTGTTAAAACTTCCTTATTCCTTTCTCCCTATTCCTCGGTTTTCTTGTCAAATCTGTGACTTGTGTAATAAATATGTAATAAACGAATCGCTTTTCTGTCGAGGGAATTTCACATAAATATTGTAAAGGGGTAAGTTTTGACTGTCTGTTTTTCAGGATTTAGTAAGACATACAACTTTTTCAGTATTATAGCTTATGATTTCTAGACTATAGTCATAGGCGATAGAATGTATATATATATATATATATATATATATATATACATATATATATATATATATATATATATATATATATATATATGTATATATATATATATATATATATATATATATATATATATATGTATGTATATATATATATATCATTCTTGAATATTGTTAGTACTTTTCATGTAACAATGTTTTATGTTATGTCATGACAATATGAAACTTCATATTCCCTATCACGTCGAACCTTGAGAATATGCTGGCCGAGACATGAAAATAAAAGCATATAAATATGTTATGTGATAGTATATCAGAAAACGCAGTTTAAATTTTGGAACAGTGACGTTTCTAAGGAATTGTTGAAGGTTGATGAGGTAAAAATATACTCCTTGACTTATAAACCCCAAAAAATTATTGAAAGAACACAATATTTTAAGTGTTATCTGTGTGTTAGTGGAAAAATTCGGTAAGTTGCATTAATACCAAACGATGTCCCTAATGACAGCATATATTTCTTGGCTGACTTACGCAAACCTAAGATATTAAATAACTTAAGATATTAATCTATTATACTATGGATCAGGCAATATCAAACAACCACAAACCGGAAACTGTAACGTGGATTTATACATCAATGGGATGAATGCAAAGAAAAACCTGATTTTAAATGGCGATGAATCTTGTAATATAAATATTATTTATTAAATAATAAGCTATATATTTGTAATATAAATATATATATATATATATTTATATATATATATATATTTATATATATATATATATATATATATTTATTAAATAATAAGCTATATATTTGTAATATAAATATATATTAAACATATCGTTCATATTGGCAATCTAAAAGATTATCAATTTTTTCTCTCGATGGCGGCTAGCAGCGTGGTCGTGTAATATGTTATTTTTCAAAATAATATGTTTCCGACATAATATCAATGTTGTTACATTATCGCTGAATCTTTTTCAAAATTACCTACAGCAGTTATTTAAGTATGATTGTACCAGATACTGCTTACTTGTAGTTACTTGTATATACTTTTATTGTTGGTGGAATGTTTATTCATTTATCTTTTTCAAAATTACCAACAGCAGTTATTTAAGTATGATTTTACCAGATACTGCTTACTTGTAGTTACTTGTACATACTTTTATTGTTGGTGGAATGTTTATTCATTTATCTTTTTCAAAATTACCTACAGCAGTTATTTAACTATGATTTTATCAGATACTGCTTACTTGTAGTTATTTGTATATACTTTTATTGTTGGTGGAATGTTTATTCATTTATCTCATCTACTTTCAGATTGAAGGAATGTCCTATTAAATAAAAAAATAACTGTTCACTCGTCAGTTTCAAAAAACAATTTAAAGTTCCTTACCTCAAATAGAGAAACGGAACCCTTATAATATCACGCTATATTAGATGTAGAAACTTCAAATTTCGCTTAGTAATATATATTATTACCGTTTATTTTGCACTAACTGTTTTGAAACATCCACATAAGATTTAAAGAAAGAATAAGCAAAGTATTAATTTTCTTTTTATTTTATATACCGTATGGCGTATCATTTGGACGGAGTTCTAATAAAGACTAAAAAAATTTGTTCATAAATTTAAATTGCAATAATGAAAAGTTATTCTGAAGGATATGCGAAAGCAGAATGTCATCCCTGCCCCCTCCCCCGTGAACTGAATCAAAAATCATGAAAATCATCCTTACCCATACGTCACGTAACGGTGGTTTCAAAAGTGTACTTATTATTTATATTATATTATATTAAATAAACATGTTTACTCCAAAAATAATGAATATTAAAAAAAATGGACGAAAATTTGAATGGTTAGCAAGACATGTCTGTAAGAGGTATTTTATAGAAACGCTTCTGTTATTTTGGGATAATGTATTTATTTGTCTTTTTTTATTATCATTGACACTATCAGTTTTTATGCCTTAGTTTCTCGTTACACTTATATTAGCACAATGATATGCGTATTCTTATATATTGGCAAATTTTCCCAACGATGCGCGCGTCTAATGGAGTCATTACCGTTTAATTATATGCTTTCTGCACTGATATAAAATTTTATTTTGTATTTTATGAATATCTTGACAAATGTATTTTGTGTCATGGTGGAAAGTATTAAAAAATGTCATAGAGATTTCTACATAAATGTGAAAAATAAGGTTTTTGTAGTTTCTCCATATTCATTTCTCCCAACTTTCTACGGATAAGACCTAAATGATCACTTTTTGCAACATTTGGGATTTTTTTTTCTATGAATGTAATAATTCCTCGTGGTCAATTTCATTCGCGAATACAATGTTCATAGTACTTTTGAGCTGCTTCATAACGGGAAATCTGCATGGCAATCTCCATATTATCCTAGCGTAGACAACGTCTGTGTAATTCCTGAAAGCGATATATTTGTACTTGCTGAAGTATTAATAGGTGTTAAGGCGTTCAATTCATAGCTCTTTGTTAATTTACTGTATCCTTATAAGATTGAACAATTATTACATTTTTCGCTATCTATATGTGTTGATAGCCTGTACTGTGGTATTACATTTTTGTCTGAAAGCAATTGTCCGAATTTTTATATTTTTTCCAAATCTACTATTTTTACACAAACACACACGCACGCACGCACACGCACACGCACGCACACACACACACACGTGTGTGTGTGTGTGTGTGTGCGTGTGCGTGCGTGTGCGTGTGCGTGTGCGTGAGCGTGCGCGTGCGTGTGTGTCTGTGTGTCTGTGTATCTGTGTGTCTGTGTGTCTGTGTGTCTGTGTGTCTGTGTGTCTGTGTGTCTGTGCGTCTGTGTGTGTGTGTGTGTATTGTAAAATTACTAAGTGTGTATATAACTACATTAAGGTATTAGGAAAACAAAAACAAAATTCTGAATAAAGGGTTTGAGTACTTAACAATCTGTGTGTTCTTTTCTTTCTTATTGGAGCTCAATGTATAATATTATTTCAGGAAGCAGGTAATACTGATCATAGTAAATAAAATAAGGAAAGATATTATTCGTTTTCATAATACACTAGTCCCTGTTTTTTTTCCAATTCGATAATTTGAAATCAAAATGTCAATAATAAATAGATTTGCTTTAAGGGCATGTTTACGGTTTTGACGAAACCTCCATTTTAGCCAAGTTTACTCTAAACTCTGGGTATATGTAGTATAATAATTTGGATATAAAAAAATAAATTTAACCTTTATCTATGATTCAGTGGGATTATTTTTTATTGTTTCAGTACATTTATTTCATGCAAATCGGCTGTTTGCCACTCATTCCTCGCAAAAATCGCTAAAAAGGGATAAGTATAGAGGATTCATTTCAAACAATTATACTTTAATTTGAAATACAAAAAAAAACAGTAAAATGCTCATTTCCTCTTCTTTTGTTAAAAAACAATTTAGATTGACGCAATACTTAAAGAGAAAAAAAAACAATATTTAGTCAACGTTGTCCAAATAAATATTACTCTAATAGGCCGATAAACCAAAAATGAACATTTTATATTTGAAATTTTACGTACTAATTATCGATTTTTTTTACTGAAAAAAATAACGTGAAGAGATATATGCCAAAATGCCATTGGATCCCATTTGGTATATACTCAAATCATAGAGTATATGCCAAATGGGATCCAATGGCCAAACACATGATAGATAAAACTCTCCTCGACAGAATTTATTGCTGATATAACTCCTGTTTTTAAAATGTGTTTCGTCGTTTGATGCCATTTTTATACCTATGTCATTGGAATTTACACGAGAATAGAAAGCTTTAATAATATGCAGGGGTTGGATAAAAGATTTTTCAAAATATGGATTGGTTATCGAAATATTGAGAACAACATATTTTTCTTACTTTTGCTTCTAAAGTTACCGCTACACCGGGCTTTTTATTGGACGAGATGCACTTAGTCAGTTGCCCGTGGGTTTTTGAAGAGGGAGCGGTTCTCACATCCATTAATTTGAGGGCCTGATAATGACCAGGATAATAATACCTGACTTCTAAGCTTCTTAAGCAGTTAGAAGCTTCGAATTTGGGCTCTAATATAATAATTTTGATGGATAATTCTTAAAGGTGTAAACTCGAGAATTTGGTTATGACTCAGGTAATAATACCTAAATCTTAGCCAATATTACAGATAGATATTTCAAGTTTGAGTCAAAGTTTTCGGTTTCAACGGTGACTTCCCACACGGGCAAATTCTAGGGTCTGATGATGGATGACAACACCTTAATCTAAGTCCTTATTGTAGAAACTTAGAATTTAAATTTAGAATTTAAACTTAAAATTTAGCTCAAATATTCAGTCTCGATGTACCATTCTCACGCCCTCAAGCTGAAGGGTTTGATAATGGTTGGAATAATACGTATGTTATTATTTAATTAGTTATTTTTACACTTTAATGTACACAGTTGATAGATAAAGCCGACTTATTGCTTATACTTACAATCAATATATGTATGTATATATATGCTATATATATATATATATATATATATATATATATATATTATATATACACACTCCCCAGTACCACTCGACAAAGGGCGCCGGTAATAATATTACTAGATCTCAGTCTCTATTTCAGCAAGAAATTTAAGCCTAAATATTGCCAATATTGATGAGAATGCATTGCAAACATTATATGGAATATCTAAGATACTCCCAAGGAATTGCGTAATACATGAAGTATTACGCAATTCAGTGATTTTAAAAACAGTTTGCACAAAGCGGATCTTGTTAGTTGACTGTACCTTATTTAAAAAAATATTCGACATGCAAACACAACTTTGTTTCGATTTTCTTCTACGTGTAAAAGAAAACCCTATCGAAGTCATGTTTGCATATCGAATATATTTTTTAATATAAATTGTATATTTCTTGCATGTTCTTATAATTTAATTTTGGTTTATAATCCTCACCCGTACAACACACATATAATGCAAATTCTTAAAATTAAACGCCAGGGTTTAATATTATATAAATAATACATTCTTAAAAAATACATTCAGAAAATATTCAGCAAAGCAGAG
The DNA here is from genome assembly GCA_039881145.1 of Druceiella hillmani. NCBI lineage: Eukaryota > Metazoa > Arthropoda > Insecta > Lepidoptera > Hepialidae > Druceiella > Druceiella hillmani. The sequence goes on from JAYKKI010000014.1 coordinate 28,687,503, forward strand.
TATGAATGACAGTTAAAACAGCAATCATTTCTTTACGCAATAAATTAAGAGTATAGTAAAATAGAGATGGATGATATTCATTGTATTCAATACTCTTTAGCATCGATGCATCGAATTTAACCGATGTGTTTTTAACGCTTAATAAATAACACCCTAATCATACGCATATATATATATATATATATATATATATATATATATATATATATATATATATATATATATATAAAGTATAAAATTATAAATTCTAGTTTGAATTCATTCAAATTTAAATATAATTAATATTAAATTGGGAATAAATTAATTTCAGATTATGAATGAACTATAAATGAAATTAAAATAATATTAACAATCATAATAACGTATTAGTAATAATAATTTTTTTAACCAAATTACATCTAGCTATCAATATGTAGCTTTAAATATTAAAACGCAAATTTAAATTTGTAATTAAAATTATTGAAGAATACATATTTAAATTTAATACTTCAAATTAAAATAAATGTTACTTGAAGCGAATAAAAATTTAATGTTTATAAAATGTAAAGAAATCATATAATGAAAAAAGAAAATTATAATTTATGCTAATAAATATAATAATAAATAATATAATAAATAATATAAATAAATTAAATCTTTGCCATTAATTAATCCCATTATTAAGTATTATTGATACTAAAATACACATAACCAAATCACGAAATATCATTTATTGGAATAATGTCGATACAAAGTGAGGACAAAAAGCACAAAATCTAGTCAAATTTTACTTACGATTATAAAAAGTATAACCTTTAACACTTTTTTTATGAACAATAATAAAAACATAGTGTATTTTTAATAGTTCACCTAAGAAAATAATATATATAATATGCCGTATGATAAATTATTATAGCGGTTTAACTTCAAGCCATTTGGTATTATACTGTATTTTTAAAACAAACCAATATTACAAGAAAATATTATTCGATATCGTCTTCGTTATAGTTTTGTTACACGTATACAACTTACATATTTTCATCAATCAGAGCAGTTTTACTTAATACATAATTGTAAATAAATAAAAAAAAAACTATTAAAACGTGTAGAGAAATAATTATCTCTAATGAATAGTTTTTAAAATGGTTTACGTAGTCATCGTTTTATTTAAAAATGGCTTTGCGAAACCTATTTACGTAAATTTCGTGCGGTACCAACTAGGAATTGCAGAACGATAGTTATAGATTTTAGATAGTTATAGATTAGTTATAGATAGCTATAGATTATACAGATAGTACCTTTTCAAAACTGATTGTACTTCATGTAATCAATGGCCCAATCCCCGACGATGTGAGATCCCCGGCGTACCCGCCCACACTACTCTAACCACGCTTACTTTCATATTTTGTACAGGGTATATCTGCCTCTTAATGACAATGTTCGGTTGTTTGTGGGCCGCTCTGAACAAAAATATTCGCGATATCAGCGACACTATTAATGTAAATATAATTGGATTGATCATTCGTAATGAAGGTAAATAAATTTCTCTATTTGAAATATTTTATTTCATAATGTCTATTAATTAAAATTGTTATATTTAACAGTTAAATGATGCTTATGTAATAGATTAATATATATATATATATATATATATATATATATATATATATATATATATATATATATATATTATATATGTTTTGTGTGTGTTTGCTTAATTAGCGTTAAGAGTCATTTTTCTTATTTATTTTAGATGTCCCGTCAAATTGGATATTCAAGAAAGAGGTTGCGTGCAGCCAAAAAAATTGGCAAGATTGTTATTTATTCCTTATTACTTTTTAGGGTTCCTTAGATTCTTAGTTTTCTCAGAAGGAAATATAGAACTCTTATAAAATTATTCACGCGGCTGCCTGTCTGTCCGTTACAGTCATTATGATGGAAATAAGAGGGATAATGCAAGTAAAGTAACCGCTCGACGTAGAAACTTGAAATTTGGTATAGTAGTAAAACCCCGTAGAAATTTCTATAGCCTACACTAAAAAATATTTATGTGGAAATTTTCGTGGAAAAAGTCAAATTACTCGAAACTTTTTTTAAATTAAATATTTTGGATAAAATATCGTTTTAAAGGATTAGTTATATGGTTCTTTTCATAATTTTAGGTATCATATCTTCGGAGACATGCTAAAAAAATACAAAAAATGTGCCACCCCCTCCCCCCTCCTAATTCCAAGACTACTCAACCTAAAATTTTGGAAATATGTTTTTTAGAAGCCCATGTAAATAGTGTAGGAAACGTATAGCGATGATTCTAATTGTCATAATTTTTTAAATATACACCATGTTTTTACGCTTATAGAAGATGTAGTCAGATATTTACATTTTTCTGTATTTACAGCGGAGCTCAGAAACCATGCGACGTTGAAACTTGTCATTGGCGTAGATGGTGAAAATTAAAATTTGAAATTGGAAGATGTATAACACATCTCATAAACCTCAAAAATGTATACAAGCAAATTTTGTTATTTAAATATCTATGTAAAAATGTAAGAGTGGTAAATAAAAGCCTTATTTTTGTCTTTTATATATCATATGCGTTTCATTTGATTATGAGGAATACTTTAATTTTTTTATGATTTTAAATTCTATATTTAACAAGATATTGCAAGGAAAAATAAGCTAAAACTTGCATTACCCCTCTTATTTTGGAAATGACTGAACCAAAAATACGACGACCAACGACTGCACAAGGAATAGAAGAAACTTAAAGCTATGTCTATATATATAAAACACGCCCTTTTTCTAATTGGGTGCAAAAAGAAATATTATAGATAACTCTTTTTAACACACACATACTTGCCCGGAGTACGGTATTTCCCCCGCAGTGGCGATGTCTTCGCAGCTGTTCGCGGGTTATTCCCCCAGCGGCGCTGAATAATGTGCACAAGTATTGTGTGTACGAAAAAGGTGACAAACAATCACGAATATTATTTTCAATTTTCTAACAAAAAGTCATCTCTTAAATTTTATTTTAACAACAATCAACTATTTTTCAGTCAACGAATAATGTCTTTCTTTGTCCGACACTTATTCCCGGTGCCTAATTTCTACAGTATAATGACATTTTGTAATATTTGCAGTGTGATGCCATATTGTTCGAAAGATAGGTGTGAGATGGTTCTAAGGTAATATCTATGAATGAAAGCAACGAGTGTCGCATTTGTTGCGCCTACAATGTCGGCTTATTGAGATACATTGTCACGGTATATTAGTTGTTTAATATTTATTATTCTAGGATATATTTGTATTTTAGGACATATTAGTTTACAACAGTCTGGCTTCTAAATAACTGGACCTTTAATTTTCATATTTACAATTGGTATTCAATTCAATTATTACTATTAAATATATCCTAAATTATTTAGCTCCAGAGCACATGCATTAGGTGCAGAGGTGGAAGAAACAGGCGCCGCAGCAGAGTATTTTAGGACATATTAGTTTACAACTGTCTGGCTCCTAAATAACAGGACCTTAATTTTTTATATTCATAATTGTTATTCAATTCAATTATTACTATTAAATATATCCTAAATTATTTAGGTCCAGAGCACACGCATTAGGTGCAGAGGTGGAGGAAACAGAAAAGTAGAAAGTATTAGAGGAGCCACTTATTTAGATCTATTAAATTCTTACTCCCATTTTAGTTATCGTATATTCGTACATCGTATTTTCAAATTACTGGAATAACATAATGAGTTAATATTTAATTTAAAAGGCAAAAGAAGTCAAGTAGACGTAATTCTGTTGTATATATCATAATTATGTGCATGCATTGGAAAAGACAAGAAAACAGGTTTATATTCAAATTTTACAATTATTTGCTATATGTGCGGTGCGAACATTGATTTAGAAGCAACGCGGAAATGGGAGATGAAAATGGACATAAAACAAGAAGCTGTTGCTGGTACAGTGACTATTGGTAGTGTCTTTACACATTTAAATACAGTTTTATGTCATATCGATATTCCACTCTAAGATTTTATAACTCTTGTCACGATACCATTTGCAAATGATGTGAATGAGAAGCAGAGCGTTGTATGTTTGAGGCGACAAACGAAAAGAAGCAAAATATGCAAAATCCATTGGCAGTATAGATGATGACTATAGTAGTAGATGGTGGTTGGTGTAAACTGTATTATGGCACGGTCTCCGTAGTAAAAAAGTTGTGTATTTAGGAGTAAAAAAATAAGTACTGTCTCACTTATCCTCGATCGTCCAACAAAGGCACTGAACCTCCATCACATTCCTGTTTTAAAAATGATACCGGTCCTTCAATTACAATGGAGATGAAATTATTGCGAGTGGATTTGAAAAATCTCTTGCAAAAAATACTCTTATTTATTCACAATTGATTGCCGATGGAGACTCAAGCACATATTCCACTGTAAGAAATTCCTGGGCATATAAATATGTTACCGTAGGTAAAATAGAATGCAAAAACCATCGCTTGCCTAATTATTGTAAATCCTTGTTGGCAATTGCATCAAACACAGCCAATTCATTGAGAGTACGGAAGCTGATGAAGAATAATTACTTGAGATTGAAACATTAGTAAAGGCAAAATATTCCGTTTGTTGAAATACTTGATAATATGAAAAGATATATTATTAATATGCCCTAATACATTTGACGATCATTCTATCTGTTCGTCTTATTTTTATACCATGAATATGCGGAATAACGAGAATTTAGTTACCGAATTAACAATTTATGCTGTTTTCCACAAAATAACTGATATCACTTGTAGATTATCTTTACATTCTTATAGTTCAGTTCATAACGAAACGAATAATTTAGTGGAAAGATTTAATTAGCGTGTTTCCAAACTTGTAAGAAGAACGAGAATTAACTTTTCCCCCAAGGATCTTATATTGGAGGATGTGCAGCTGCTGTAGTGTCTTTTATTAAAGACTGTTTGCAATGTTTTGTGCATAAGTTTATTTCCCAAACAAACGTTTGTTATGAAATAAAGAAATTAGAACCATTTCCAAGAAGTCTCAACGATGTTAGAAATTTTCAAGGAATTAAAAAAACAAACTCTTATAAAAAGAGTCGTATTGTGATGAAAGCTGTCAGAAGCCGGATATAATTGATGAAGTATACGAAGTAGCAAAAAAAAAGAGTTTCTGAAAGAATTGGTATTGACCCCTGAACAACGGCATAATATAGGGTGTAATACAATCCAACAAATTGCTAGCCCCTTCGGTTAGAGCGTAGGCGGAAATGAAGCTTGTTGGTTTGCCAAAGTATGCAAGATACATGTAGTATGAATTGCGCTTAATTAGTTAAACAGGTTTTGATACGGGAATGATGAATAAATTAATATATATATACATATATATATATATATATATATATATATATATATAAGAATAAAGAATTAGCAACACTTTTACATTTCAACATTGAGGAGTGCAGTTTATTCAATAATGAATTATCTTTTCTAGGAGCCACACCAGACGATCACTACCCAAACGGCATTGTACAAATTAAGTGCCCATTATCTAGTTTCAATTTGCCCCCAGGTGAAGCAATAAAACAAAAAAATTACTTTTGGAAATACGATTGTGGTAAAATTTGTATCAATAAAAGGCATCCGTGGTTTTATTAAATACAAGGTCAACTTGGTGTCACTAGTCACGACGTCTGCCTGATTGCGATCTGGACTGGCACTAATAAATTGAAATATGAATTTATTGCGAAGGATGATCAATTCTGGAAAGATGACATGGAATCATATTTAGTGACATGTTATCAAAGCTGTATGCTTCCAGAATTGGTGGATCCTCGATTATCGAGATCAATTAAATCAAGAGATTATTTATCACAGCCCATTAGTGCTAAGATTAAAAAATTAAAAAACTAGAAGTTAACTAAAGTGAGTACGAAATAAAAAGCTTTCATTTTAACAAACACAAATATAAAACAAAGTGTTTTCAAAGTAAAGTTTGGTACGTAAATTTAATTTTAATTAGAAAATTTCGCGCTTCATCAGGTAAGTCATTTTGGGGAACTGACGCAAACTTTACTCATTTTGGAATTAAATATGACATTGCACATGTGATGATGAGAAAGGGATATATAGATATTTAGGTCTAATTTCTAAGAACAAGTTATTTATGAACAATCTATCTTATAAATTAGCAAGCTGTCTTGATTTTGGCGTTTAAATTGATTAATAGCGAACGGTAAAAACGAGAATAAAATTTGTTTTCCTTTTATTTGAGTAAAAATTAATATAACAATTTAATTAAAGTCACTAAAGTGTATTTATCAAGATCTAACCAAGCAATATTAATCCAACGCTGTATATGTTATACTTTCATTAATCCAGTGATAGAAAGAAAATCTATTACAGTTTTAGAAAATAGCAAAATAAAAATACAACGACGTAATGTATAATAAAGTTAGTTAAAGCTACTATTGCTAGATTGTCCACCTTATCTTTAATCGAGAGTAAGTTTATCAAATGACTTGAATTGCGTGAAACGTCCCGTAGTATTATTTAGGGGTTCTGTTAACTGTCTCGTCAATATTTTACACAGGAAGCCGAGAATACTACTTTTCCTAACTCAAATAATAGTTTTTCTAATAATCTAAGACAGAAAGACAGACGGACAACGAAGTGATCGTATAAGGATTTCTATATGATTTTTTTTCCTTTTGAGATACGGAACCCTAAAATGCGAAAGTGAGTGCCTGTATATCTGTCTGTTATGTTTTCACAGTCACACAGGTTTTAATGAAATTTGACGTAAAGATAACTTGAAACCTGAAGGAAGACATGGGATAGACGAATATAATATTTATTAACACGTATATTCACGAAGTATCAGTACAAGGTATCACACTACTAGACATTACAACCGCGCTCTAACAGCACAATAGATCTATCTAATAGTACATTCACACTTACGGTACCGTACAAATACGGAAAATTTTCAGGTGTCACCTGTGGATTGCGGTGAAGCCTGAAAGTTTCTACTGCGCGCGCCGCGTCGATTTTTCAATAGTCGTTATACTAATTATAAACTTAGTGTTTTCTTTAACAAGCTTAATTTCCACCTACGCTCTAACCGAAGGAAGCTAGCAACTTGTTGGATTGTATTACATCCTAGATTATACCATTGTTCAGGGGTCAATACCAATTCTTTCAGGAACTCTTTTTTTTGCTTCTTCGTGTACCCCATCAATTATATCCGGCTTCTGACAGCTTTTACCACAATGAGACTCTTTTTATAAGAGCTTGGTTTTTTTAATTCCTTGAAAATTTCTAACTTCATTGAGACTTTTTCGAAATGGTTCTAATTTATTTTTTTCAGAACAAGCGTTTGTTTAGATAGATTTAAATTCCTTATCACAGTTCTAGTAATTGGAAAATACCATCTATAGAATATAATATTCGCGAAAATATAAAATTTTACACGCAATTGCAGGTCTTGTCTAGTAACATAAAATAGAAAACAACTCAAATAAGAATAAAATTACATTTAATTATATTCATATTAAGGAAAAATTAAGAATATTTTCCTTAGCAAAAATTCATGCGAACACCGACGTATGCATTTCTTTCGATTGTATACTAGCGATGTGAAATATATCAAACAAACATTCTACCGTGGAATGTTTTCTACATGTACGTTAGTTTATTGAAACAATTTTCAGAAACAGTGAATCGATTTTATTTAAATTTTTACCTGTATCCTTCATGAACATTTATTAAATCAAATATTTGGAATTCGTTCACATACGTTTATTTGAAGAAATCGGAAATCAAAGCACGAATACGATTATTAGAATTTGTTCTAAGTATAATCACAGTTCCAAAGTGGCTTATGTATGTTAAATTTGGAATATTGTAAGATGAAAGGATTAAAGAATTAACACCGAAGTGGACATAATTATTATTCCGTTAATATATACTTATTTTTGAGATCATATGTACGGCGTTGTCAAGTTGAACGCTTTCTTGATTTTTGGTACTTTATTTGTAAGTATAGGTACTTTCATAGCAATGTCTATGCTATTATTTCAATAGCTTTTAGGTAGCTTAAAACAAAAGAAAAAGGCAAGGAAAAGCATTCGTTTTGAAGTAAAGTAAACTCTAATATGGATTGATTTATATGATAATTTTTGATTTTTTAATATCATAAATCATTATTAGCTAATGTTAGAAAAATATATACAACAGAATTCCTTGAACATGATTAATTACAGCTGCACTTCTAAGGAGTTGGATAATTGAAATTTCCTCAATAAGCCTTGTATTCCTATACCGGAAAACTGGTTGAAGCATTTACCAATATTTTTAAAGGAGAGTAATGGTATGGAGTCAATGTGATGCTTAATTTAATGGGGCGACGCCTTTGGCTTTATGTGAAAAAGGCATTGAAGAAAGCAAAGTTCTATTTACGAACGACGATAGAATCGGGCAGGTAGATTTAAATTCCTTATATTACTAATACAATTATACTAAAAAATACTCTAGATATTATAATTCTTGGACCATGATCTATCTGCTTCACTATGTAGTATTACTTGCATTATGCCATAATTGTCCTCATAAAAAAGGTCTTTTTTTACCATTTATACGTCCGCTTTCGTTCCATATCATAATTACCATTCTTTACTCATACAAATTTATTTATTTTCACACATGTGGCGCGCATGTTGCTACTTTACAACCAAGCAGAACATCAGCCCGGTCCCGCTCAACCAACTGTCTGTTTATTGTTTATTTTCTTAATAAACGCATTACCGGAATTAATAGAAGAGTAAACATCCTTTTTTAAGTTACTCATGGAGCTCATAACATTTGACGTCAGGTGTCTATGTAATCTAGTACTGAGGACGAATAGCAAAGACACTTAAGAGAGTTCTAGCCATTCCCTGCTTATTCTCATTAATACCATGAAAGCATATAGTTCGAGATTATACTCTTCATTATTATATTCTAAGTAAAATTCGAAGCCGTACAATGTTAATTGACAGCGCGCTAAAGACCTCAGACCTTACACAAATACAGTCAGAAACTAAAATTTTGTCTCGAAGGTACAATTTATTTCATTGGGGGTAAAAAATCTTGTCCCGGTTATATAAGATTTAGATTCCACTTATACAGTTAAGTAAGGTGTACAATTAGGAAGTATATAGTGATTTTCCAATAATTTTCCAGTATCAAATACTGAGCTCACGACTTATTCTGGGTATTCTAATAAAATTAAACTTATACAATAGCACGTACTAAAATACTGTCATTATCATTCAAAATGATAGTTTTATAGACGTCCGGAATATTCTAAAGTATTTTTTGTATTCTGAATCTACCTTAACTAAATTTAGAAATTCCGAAAAATTAAATTAAATATTATATACGTTAATGACAATTGACAAAGAAAACATTCAGCCAAACCACGTGTAAAATGGTTACACGTGGTTTAGATTACTGTGAAATGCTACGCACACATCGTATCGTCTGTATGATATCTTTCAATGTTAGGCACTTTCTATGAAGAGTCAGGGAGCCAAAGTTTTAAAATTTTATTGACGATTTTATTAACGCTTATAAGGTAAAATATTTTGTCTTTTGTATGTTCCCGCAGTACTATAACACTGGCTTATAAATCATTGACGTACACTTTAAGATCTAGTTTTGGACATGTTTGTTTCAGTTACCTACTTGAAATTCATGACAAACGAATGTGAAGTTGTCTTATAATAAAAGGTCCAGACAGTCCACACCCTGGAAAGAAACAGTTTGCAGTGATTTCGATTTTATCATCGTTTTCTAAACGAATCGTCCTATTTAATGCAAATTTATTGCAAATTTATTGATAAGCGCTATATACAATTCTTACTTGGAAAACTCAAGGTGCGTTGATTTTCCGCTAACCGCTTATTCGTTTCATAATTGGATCCATCTAGTTCTGTTAATCTAGAAACATTGGAATATTTTTTGGTTTAGGAATAAATAAGCGGGGAACGCGACATAAGACGCTGTACTAATGCCATTTATCGTTTAATTAATATAACTATTGTGAGTTATGTCATTAAACCCATTTGATGGCGATATATTAGAATTATAACCGCTGACAATTGAGTAAAAGGGGTTAAACCATTTCTATTTCTAGTGTTTATGAAAAAAACGCTAATGGCAAACTTGCGTAAAAGTGAATAAGTATATACAATGTGGATTTGACCATCGATCCTCATATACTATATCGTGTGCCTCAACATATGGTATATGAGGATCAAACCACCAAACATGAATTAAAATTCTGTGGTTTAATGACAGTAATAGTTTTAAATAGTTTGTAATTTCAAACATAATGTATGTAATTTCAAACACGCCGCGCTGTTTTGCTACCGGTGCTGGCGAAAACAATGAACGCACGCCGTCACCGTTGTCGCGTAACATAAACATTGCAAAATGTTTTTACTTTTTGTTTTAAATCAAATGCTATTTTATTTGTTTGAAAAATTCTTTGTTTTATATTTTTGGCCTAATTGTATATCACACTATTTTAAGGTATTTATGACGACTCGTACTGATTGGGTTTTCATTTAATGTCGAACGGTTGAATCCACATGTTATATTGAAAAAGCTTCTCATGAAAAACAATAATGATATGTTAATTTAATAATTTATATTTCTAATATTTTTAACGAGAGTAAAAAAGTATGTGTTATTATTACCTGCAAACTGTACTTTGTTTATTCAATCCCAAGAAGCACTCAGTCAGAAGTATCCTGTCTTCCTGCCGAGAGACATTGTTAACCTTTGTAAGAAAATATTTTGTGAAAAGGAAAGATTGTATCTTTTTTAAAGTTTTACACTTATCTGATTGACATATTTTACCATCGTATGCTCCTAATTTATAGTTTCCTAACGGAGAAAAGTAACATTTTTTGGAGCGCGTGTAATGAGTAATAACGATTTAACAGAAGAGAGCCGAAGGGTTTCGGAAGCATTTTTAAGTTAATCTTTAAAACCATTACAGCTACATTAAAGCAATCTATTTTGCATAGATTTCGTAAACAACCTGGAAGTATAAAGAAAAATTCAACAGTGCATATTGCTAATTATCACATATTGGCTATTAAGGTCTGTTTTCTGTTATGACTATAGAAGCATTTTTGGGACAAATAAACTAAACTTGAAGGTACATCAAAATAACGTTCGAAAGAATTGTACGATAGGTAGCACTGATAGCTTATAGAATATCAAAAACGGAATCAACTATTAAGTTCGTAATTTATTTATTGTTTCTTTATGCATCATTTCATTAGATAGAACCACTGCTTCTTTGGTCTTCAACAATCGTATTCTTTGTAGTTCATCTTTTCTATCCTTCGGAATAAATAGAATTCTCATGGTGCGAGATTGGATCTGATTGGCGGATAACACATAATTTCTATACCCCATATTTTGCAATAAACGGTCTTGTAAATATTGGTTCTTTTCGCAATGAAGGAGGAATCTACTACGAGGACATTGCTTTCGTACTTTTCCAAAAAAAGAAGGTGAGTGTTCTTTTATTTTCCAGCACAATTCTAACATAATAATCCATCTATTTGAAGAACGAGGCGACTACTTTTTTCATAAAACATTTTGCTACAAGTATTCGCAAAAATATAATAAAAATTCTTATTTCTCTCTTTTTATGCGACCCCTATGTTTTTGGCACGGTCACGGCACAATCAATTTCATAAACATTAGAAGAGCTAGTATACTGAATTAAATGAAGATCAAATATACTGAATTATATGTACTGAATCATCTGCTGAATGATAGATACGTCCTTTGCGTGTTATGCAAACTTACACTGCTATCCTGAATTGCGATCTCCATCTGACGCATATGCTTCCGAAGCTTAATTAATGCTCATAGATCTGTAGAAAGTAAAAGGGCGTAACAACATATCAAAGAAATAAGAATTAAGAAAAGAAGAAATAGTAATAATTATTTCTTGATCCGTGGATGTATTCGACAGAGGTGGACAGATAGGCGGACATAAAATTATAAGGGTTCGTAAAAGTGGTATTTAAGTACAGACTCGTTTCATTAACTATGTTAGTAGAAATATCCTCTATTTTTAGTTTATTTTCATTAATAAATAGTTAAATGCGTCTTTATTTATAGGAAATCGTACCAATTGAAAAACTGTTCTTTCTAACTTTACATCCTAGGTATTTCTCCCCAATTCTTCAATAAATGGATGAAATATAAAGCCTGCGTATTCAAAATCATTATTACAAAGCGTTAACAGCACACATAAATCATTATTACAAATGTAAACTATACATTTTACTTGTAAATAACCTTTTAAACACAACTAAAAATCCCGCTTTCGTAATTAAGGGAGTTACTGAGACAAGACAACGAGGGTAAACTGAATAGGGTCATTGATAACCGTAGCTACGTTTCCGTGACTACCTTCCTTCTCCATTATCAGACCTTCCTGTTTACAATGTTCAACGAAAGTAATTATTTAGATAATCAAATGAAACCAAACTCGACGGGACTAACGTTACTCATTAAGAAGTTACTACGATCATCTTCCTTCCTCCATTATAATATTAGCTCAATCGTACAATCATCTTGTCATCAGAGTTGCATAAATTTGTAAGTTTCAAATCAATACAACAATTAACAATGGTTATAAATCGACTTGCTTGATTAAATATAGAAATACAACAATTAACAATGGGTATAAGTCGACTTGCTAGATTAAATATAGAAGCGAAACTAATAAATGCATGTTAATAATGGATATAATTTATTACGTGATGAAGTCAACCTGACAGATCGTACATAATTGCTGTAAAAAAATTTCAACTTCCGTATTGACTGCTCTAGTTCGTTTAAAATACAGAGACAAAAGCAAACTGTCGCCGTGCCGTCCCATGCAAAAAATTCACGACAGCGCCATTCCGTTGGCGTTATCGGACCGGTACCGGTCATCCAGTGTAAAAACGCCTGATAGTAAAGAAATTAAATAATTCATTTTTTTATCAATAAATAAATCAACTATACCGCACAAATATTAAATTAACTATACCGGAAATAATTAAATTAGCGTTTCTCTCACTCTATAAACTGGTTATAAAAAAAATGTAATAACCTTTTAAACAACTACTAAAAAAACACACTTTTGTAACTAAGGGAGTCACTGAGACAAGACAACGAGCGTAAACTGAATAGGGTCACTGATAACCGTAGCTACGTTTCCGTGACTATCTTCCTTCGCCATTATCAAATCTTCCTGTTTACATGTTGTTACATGTATGTTCAACGAAAGTAATCATTTAGACAATCAAACGAAACCAACATATGTATAAACAATGGCAATTTCCAATTGGCATTAATGGGTACCAATTTCACCAAACCTTTAAAATTGTTATCATAGAAAAATGTTTGGTGTCTTAGCCCCATTTCATCTACGATGAAAGACCAAACATTTTAAATTTACTGTTTTGAAATTTTTTTAAGGCCGTAGAATGCTTCACTAGTTAATCTCGGATTAGCATTGATACTTTTGTACCATTTAGTTAAAGTGGATAAATGGGGTAGTTAAAGTGGACAAATGGGGTAGTTAAAGTGGATAAATGGGGTAGTTAAAGTGGACAAATGGGGTAGTTAAAGTGGATAAATGGGGTAGTTAAAGTAGATAAATGGGGTAGTTAAAGTGGACAAATGGGGTAGTTAAAGTGGATAAATGGGGTAGTTAAAGTGGACAAATGGGGTAGTTACAGTGGACAAATGGGGTAGTTAAAGTGGATAAATGGGGTAATTAAAGTGGATAAATGGGGTAGTTAAAGTGGACAAATGGGGTAGTTAAAGTGGATAAATGGGGTAGTTAAAGTGGATAAATGGGGTAGTTAAAGTGGACAAATGGGGTAGTTAAAGTGGACAAATGGGGTAGTTAAAGTGGACAAATGGGGTAGTTAAAGTGGACAAATGGGGTAGTTAAAGTGGATAAATGGGATAGTTAAAGTGGATAAATGGGGTAGTTAAAGTGGACAAATGGGGTAGTTAAAGTGGATAAATGGGGTAGTTAAAGTGGATAAATGGGGTAGTTAAAGTGGACAAATGAGGTAGTTAAAGTGGATAAATGGGGTAGTTAAAGTGGATAAATGGGGTAGTTAAAGTGGACAAATGGGGTAGTTAAAGTGGAGAAATGGGGTAGTTAAAGTTGATAAATGGGGTAGTTAAAGTGGATAAATGGGGTAGTTAAAGTGGACAAATGGGGTAGTTAAAGTGGATAAATGGGGTAGTTAAAGTGGATAAATGGGGTAGTTAAAGTGGATAAATGGGGTAGTTAAAGTGGACAAATGGGGTAGTTAAAGTGGATAAATGGGGTAGTTAAAGTGGATAAATGGGGTAGTTAAAGTGGACAAATCGGGTAGTTAAAGTGGATAAATGGGGTAGTTAAAGTGGATAAATGGGGTATTAAAGTGGACAAATGGGGTAGTTAAATTGGATAAATGGGGTAGTTAAAGTGGATAAATGGGGTAGTTAAAGTGGACAAATGGGGTAGTTAAAGTGGATAAATGGGGTAGTTAAAGTGGACAAATGGGGTAGTTAAAGTGGATAAATGGGGTAGTTAAAGTGGACAAATGGGGTAGTTAAAGTGGATAAATGGGGTAGTTAAAGTGGATAAATGGGGTAGTTAAAGTGGACAAATGGGGTAGTTAAAGTGGATAAATGGGGTAGTTAAAGTGGACAAATGGGGTAGTTAAAGTGGATAAATGGGGTAGTTAAAGTGGATAAATGGGGTAGTTAAAGTGGACAAATGGGGTAGTTAAAGTGGACAAATGGGGTAGTTAAAGTGGACAAATGGGGTAGTTAAAGTGGATAAATGGGGTAGTTAAAGTGGACAAATGGGGTAGTTAAAGTGGATAAATGGGGTAGTTAAAGTGGATAAATGGGGTAGTTAAAGTGGACAAATGGGGTAGTTAAAGTGGATAAATGGGGTAGTTAAAGTGGATAAATGGGGTAGTTAAAGTGGATAAATGGGGTAGTTAAAGTGGATAAATGGGGTAGTTAAAGTGGATAAATGGGGTAGCTAAAGTGGACAAATGGGGTAGTTAAAGTGGATAAATGGGGTAGTTAAAGTGGATAAATGGGGTAGTTAAAGTGGACAAATGGGGTAGTTAAAGTGGATAAATGGGGTAGTTAAAGTGGACAAATGGGGTAGTTAAAGTGGATAAATGGGGTAGTTAAAGTGGATAAACGGGGTAGTTAAAGTGGACAAATGGGGTAGTTAAAGTGGATAAATGGGGTAGTTAAAGTGGATAAATGAGGTAGTTAAAGTGGACAAATGGGGTAGTTAAAGTGGATAAATGGGGTAGTTAAAGTGGATAAATGGGGTAGTTAAAGTTGACAAACGGGGTAGTTAAAGTGGATAAATGGGGTAGTTAAAGTGGATAAATGGGGTAGTTAAAGTGGACAAATGGGGTAGTTAAAGTGGATAAATGGGGTAGTTAAAGTGGACAAATGGGGTAGTTAAAGTGGATAAATGGGGTAGTTAAAGTGGACAAATGGGGTAGTTAAATTGGATAAATGGGGTAGTTAAAGTGGACAAATGGGGTAGTTAAAGTGGACAAATGGGGTAGTTAAAGTGGATAAATGGGGTAGTTAAAGTGGACAAATGGGGTAGTTAGAGTGGATAAATGGGGTAGTTAAAGTGGACAAATGGGGTAGTTAAAGTGGATAAATGGGGTAGTTAAAGTGGATAAATGGGGTAGTTAAAGTGGACAAATGGGGTAGTTAAAGTGGATAAATGGGGTAGTTAAAGTGGACAAATGGGGTAGTTAAAGTGGATAAATGGGGTAGTTAAAGTGGATAAATGGGGTAGTTAAAGTGGACAAATGGGGTAGTTAAAGTGGATAAATGGGGTAGTTAAAGTGGATAAATGGGGTAGTTAAAGTGGACAAATGGGGTAGTTAAAGTGGATAAATGGGGTAGTTAAAGTGGACAAATGGGGTAGTTAAAGTGGATAAATGGGGTAGTTAAAGTGGACAAATGGGGTAGTTAAATTGGATAAATGGGGTAGTTAAAGTAGATAAATGGGGTAGTTAAAGTGGACAAATGGGGTAGTTAAAGTGGATAAATGGGGTAGTTAAAGTGGATAAATGGGGTAGTTAAAGTGGATAAATGGGGTAGTTAAAGTGGACAAATGGGGTAGTTAAAGTGGATAAATGGGGTAGTTAAAGTGGATAAATGGGGTAGTTAAAGTGGACAAATGGGGTAGTTAAAGTGGATAAATGGGGCAGTTAAAGTGGATAAATGGGGTAGTTAAAGTGGACAAATGGGGTAGTTAAAGTGGATAAATGGGGTAGTTAAAGTGGACAAATGGGGTAGTTAAATTGGATAAATGGGGTAGTTAAAGTGGATAAATGGGGTAGTTAAAGTGGACAAATGGGGTAGTTAAAGTGGATAAATGGGGTAGTTAAAGTGGACAAATGGGGTAGTTAAAGTGGATAAATGGGGTAGTTAAAGTGGACAAATGGGGTAGTTAAAGTGGATAAATGGGGTAGTTAAAGTGGATAAATGGGGTAGTTAAAGTGGACAAATGGGGTAGTTAAAGTGGACAAATGGGGTAGTTAAAGTGGATAAATGGGGTAGTTAAAGTGGATAAATGGGGTAGTTAAAGTGGACAAATGGGGTAGTTAAAGTGGATAAATGGGGTAGTAAAAGTGGATAAATGGGGTAGTTAAAGTGGACAAATGGGGTAGTTAAAGTGGATAAATGGGGTAGTTAAAGTGGATAAATGGGGTAGTTAAAGTGGATAAATGGGATAGTTAAAGTGGATAAATGGGGTAGTTAAAGTGGATAAATGGGGTAGTTAAAGTGGATAAATGGGGTAGTTAAAGTGGACAAATGGGGTAGTTAAAGTGGATAAATGGGGTAGTTAAAGTGGACAAATGGGGTAGTTAAAGTGGATAAATGGGGTAGTTAAAGTGGATATATGGGGTAGTTAAAGTGGACAAATGGGGTAGTTAAAGTGGATAAATGGGGTAGTTAAAGTGGATAAATGGGGTAGTTAAAGTGGACAAATGGGGTAGTTAAAGTGGATAAATGGGGTAGTTAAAGTGGACAAATGGGGTAGTTAAAGTGGATAAATGGGGTAGTTAAAGTGGACAAATGGGGTAGTTAAATTGGATAAATGGGGTAGTTAAAGTAGATAAATGGGGTAGTTAAAGTGGACAAATGGGGTAGTTAAAGTGGATAAATGGGGTAGTTAAAGTGGATAAATGGGGTAGTTAAAGTGGATAAATGGGGTAGTTAAAGTGGACAAATGGGGTAGTTAAAGTGGATAAATGGGGTAGTTAAAGTGGATAAATGGGGTAGTTAAAGTGGACAAATGGGGTAGTTAAAGTGGATAAATGGGGTAGTTAAAGTGGATAAATTGGGTAGTTAAAGTGGATAAATGGGGTAGTTAAAGTGGACAAATGGGGTAGTTAAAGTGAATAAATGGGGTAGTTAAAGTGGACAAATGGGGTAGTTAAAGTGGATAAATGGGGTAGTTAAAGTGGACAAATGGGGTAGTTAAATTGGATAAATGGGGTAGTTAAAGTGGATAAATGGGGTAGTTAAAGTGGACAAATGGGGTAGTTAAAGTGGATAAATGGGGTAGTTAAAGTGGACAAATGGGGTAGTTAAAGTGGATAAATGGGGTAGTTAAAGTGGACAAATGGGGTAGTTAAAGTGGATAAATGGGGTAGTTAAAGTGGATAAATGGGGTAGTTAAAGTGGACAAATGGGGTAGTTAAAGTGGACAAATGGGGTAGTTAAAGTGGATAAATGGGGTAGTTAAAGTGGATAAATGGGGTAGTTAAAGTGGACAAATGGGGTAGTTAAAGTGGATAAATGGGGTAGTAAAAGTGGATAAATGGGGTAGTTAAAGTGGACAAATGGGGTAGTTAAAGTGGACAAATGGGGTAGTTAAAGTGGATAAATGGGGTAGTTAAAGTGGATAAATGGGGTAGTTAAAGTGGATAAATGGGGTAGTTAAAGTGGATAAATGGGGTAGTTAAAGTGGACAAATGGGGCAGTTAAAGTGGATAAATGGGGTAGTTAAAGTGGATAAATGGGGTAGTTAAAGTGGACAAATGGGGTAGTTAAAGTGGATAAATGGGGTAGTTAAAGTGGACAAATAGGGTAGTTAAAGTGGATAAATGGGGTAGTTAAAGTGGACAAATGGGGTAGTTAAAGTGGATAAATGGGGTAGTTAAAGTGGACAAATGGGGTAGTTAAAGTGGAAAAATGGGGTAGTTAAAGTGGATAAATGGGGTAGTTAAAGTGGATAAATGGGGTAGTTAAAGTGGATAAATGGTGTAGTTAAAGTGGACAAATGGGGTAGTTAAAGTGGGTAAATGGGGTAGTTAAAGTGGATAAATGGGGTAGTTAAAGTGGACAAATGGGGTAGTTAAAGTGGATAAATGGGGTAGTTAAAGTGGATAAATGGGGTAATTAAAGTGGACAAATGGGGCAGTTAAAGTGGATAAATGGGGTAGTTAAAGTGGATAAATGGGGTAGTTAAAGTGGACAAATGGGGTAGTTAAAGTGGATAAATGGGGTAGTTAAAGTGGACAAATGGGGTAGTTAAAGTGGATAAATGGGGTAGTTAAAGTGGATAAATGGGGTAGTTAAAGTGGACAAATGGGGTAGTTAAAGTGGATAAATGGGGTAGTAAAAGTGGATAAATGGGGTAGTTAAAGTGGACAAATGGGGTAGTTAAAGTGGACAAATGGGGTAGTTAAAGTGGATAAATGGGGTAGTTAAAGTGGATAAATGGGGTAGTTAAAGTGGATAAATGGGGTAGTTAAAGTGGATAAATGGGGTAGTTAAAGTGGACAAATGGGGTAGTTAAAGTGGATAAATGGGGTAGTTAAAGTGGATAAATGGGGTAGTTAAAGTGGATAAATGGGGTAGTTAAAGTGGATAAATGGGGTAGTTAAAGTGGACAAATGGGGCAGTTAAAGTGGATAAATGGGGTAGTTAAAGTGGATAAATGGGGTAGTTAAAGTGGACAAATGGGGTAGTTAAAGTGGATAAATGGGGTAGTTAAAGTGGACAAATGGGGTAGTTAAAGTGGATAAATGGGGTAGTTAAAGTGGACAAATGGGGTAGTTAAAGTGGATAAATGGGGTAGTTAAAGTGGACAAATGGGGTAGTTAAAGTGGATAAATGGGGTAGTTAAAGTGGATAAATGGGGTAGTTAAAGTGGATAAATGGGGTAGTTAAAGTGGATAAATGGGGTAGTTAAAGTGGATAAATGGGGTAGTTAAAGTGGACAAATGGGGTAGTTAAAGTGGATAAATGGGGTAGTTAAAGTGGACAAATGGGGTAGTTAAAGTGGATAAATGGGGTAGTTAAAGTGGACAAATGGGGTAGTTAAAGTGGATAAATGGGGTAGTTAAAGTGGATAAATGGGGTAGTTAAAGTGGATAAATGGGGTAGTTAAAGTGGATAAATGGGGTAGTTAAAGTGGATAAATGGGGTAGTTAAAGTGGACAAATGGGGTAGTTAAAGTGGACAAATGGGGTAGTTAAAGTGGATAAATGGGGTAGTTAAAGTGGATAAATGGGGTAGTTAAAGTGGACAAATGGGGTAGTTAAAGTGGATAAATGGGGTAGTTAAAGTGGATAAATGGGGTAGTTAAAGTGGATAAATGGGGTAGTTAAAGTGGATAAATGGGGTAGTTAAAGTGGATAAATGGGGTAGTTAAAGTGGACAAATGGGGTAATTAAAGTGGATAAATGGGGTAGTTAAAGTGGACAAATGGGGTAGTTAAAGTGGACAAATGGGGTAGTTAAAGTGGATAAATGGGGTAGTTAAAGTGGATAAATGGGGTAGTTAAAGTGGATAAATGGGGTAGTTAAAGTGGATAAATGGGGTAGTTAAAGTGGACAAATGGGGTAGTTAAAGTGGACAAATGGGGTAGTTAAAGTGGATAAATGGGGTAGTTAAAGTGGACAAATGGGGTAGTTAAAGTGGATAAATGGGGTAGTTAAAGTGGACAAATGGGGTAGTTAAAGTGGACAAATGGGTAGTTAAAGTGGATAAATGGGGTAGTTAAAGTGGACAAATGGGCTAATTAAAGTGGATACATGGGGTAGTTAAAGTGGATAAATGGGGTAGTTAAAGTGGACAAATGGGGTAGTTAAAGTGGACAAATGGGGTAGTTAAAGTGGATAAATGGGGTAGTTAAAGTGGACAAATGGGGTAGTTAAAGTGGATAAATGGGGTAGTTAAAGTGGACAAATGGGGTATCCACTTTAAAGTGGATAAATGGGAAAACCGTAATCAAATATTGAACTCACTTTATTGCAACCTGTAGGAGAATAGTAATTTAATGTTGGCGCAAAATTTCAAAGCAGTTCGACTTTTCTTTTTGTTTAAACACATTCTACTTATATGAGTAATGCTAGGGGCAACAACATTTTTGTTCGAAACTGGGCAAATGTTACTATTTATAAATCTATTTAAGTCTTAGTTAATTCTTTTAAAGATACTTATTTCTTTCTTGATCTTTCGCATTTATTTTATATGGCTAACCTGTTTGAACTTAGTTCTGTTATTCTTTTTAAACTTTTTTAATATTTTTTTTCTGGAGTGTACATGATACTACTCTAAATCTGATGATGGCAATTTAGTAATGTCTGATCTGTTAAAAGTATCGCTAAACGAGTAACGTTCGTATATCCTGAAGTAACCCCTTCACAATATACGAACGCCACTGCGGAGTCCCCATGTGTCACTAAATTAGTAGGCGGTCGTGTAGCCCTAAGTGGTTTGTGGAGTCCTAAATTGCCTAGTTAGCTAAATTAGTTTGTAGAGTTCCCATGTAGTCACACATGTAATAAGTTATATATCTTATAGTGGTGTATCCTAAAACATTCCATGCTTTTTATAATGTGTCAAAGTAATTGGTCAAAAAAGAAGTATTACTGATAGCAGTCATATTATAGGAAACCTTGTTTATTTTGCAACATCCTTTTTTTATTGTGTAAAAATCGTCTTCTTTGAAATGTAAAGAATACAAAACCGAAAATTTGGAGGCCGCCAATTATTTTTTTGTGTCGTGTGAAGTTATATTTATTTTTTTCTATTTGTTTTGTAATTGTGAGAAATTCTGCAAATATTATTAACAAAATAATATTTTACGTATCATCATATCTGTATTTTACAAATAAAACAATTTATAAATTAAATAAAATTACGTAATCATTATTTAAAACATTTATTGCTTCAGTACGTATTTTACCTTTATATTGAGTTGGAATGTCAGACGCGTCTATTATTAAAACGGTCATTTGATTTTAAATTAACACAAATTTAAAAAATATCTTACTTACCTGTGAAATGTAATACCATTTAACTTATATTTACGGGATATACTTAAATATTTTTTTATAACAAAGATGTTTTTTTTCGTATCGATTTTGGAGACCAAATCAATTACCCTGATAAAATTAAGGAAATCTGATAGGTATGCCGACTTATCAATCAAATTTTCTTTCATCATCGGTATATTTTTCATCAACATCGATGGGGGCTCCATTGGTACATGCTTCTAGGTAGCCATTATAGATGAGATTGCAGTTAATGCCCGATTTTCGGTAACTACATTTGCTAGAACGACCACTTTTGCATCGGCAGAAAATAGAACTCAAAAGGAGGATCCAAAGTCGTAATTGGCTCTAGGTTTCCCATCAAATCCTCGCTTCCAACTAGTGTTGCCAGGTCCGAATTGTTTTAAATCGGGTAGAGGGTAAAAAAATCGGGATTTAGGGTTGTGGATGTGGTTTTTTAAATGAAGGTTTATTTATTGCGGTTCACAACTAATATTACTATTAAATCTGAATTTAATCCTATATAATAATAGTCAGACTTACTGGAATAGTAAAAATTACAAAATATTACGATAAAATCATAGTTTAAATATGAATTATTGACGCGGTTTATAAGTTTAAATAATTTATTTTTCATTAAAATTATATTTAGATTTTGCTTCGTTAGATTTTGCTGCCTTTAAGATAGCATTGTTTTGTGATGTTCAACTGCTCAACCAGAGTGTGATTTATTTGTGATGACTGAAAATAACTTTGCCGAATTGTGTCGTCGTTATCTTTTGTAGTTCTCATGTATTTTTGTATTCATGTTTAATTTATAACTCAAACTATGTTACACCATTAATTTCTTATCATTACGAATAGGTTACCTCTAATGCAACGATAAATGTGTAAAATAGTATAAAAGGCAACGTAAATACGATATCTGCAATTTTTTGACATTTAAAGTAAACGCACCAAAGTTCTAAGATTAGGCGAAATCCAATATAGTGAAGATTATTGCAATAATCTCGGCTAATTTCGCAATAATTGAAAAAAAGTTGTTTGTCGTTCAAAATTTAAAAAAACATATTGGTTGCGCCAGATTTGTGTCAATTCCAAAGATCCATTTACCCAAATAACTTCTTTTCCGTTGACGTACCTATGTTATTGAATATTCTGTTTGTTTTGTAGGAAATCATCAAATCAAATTCAGGAATCCATATTTTATTAATGAATCTAAATAATTGGATAAATTTATCAACTTATGTTCTATTAATGAAACTTAATTAATCAAATTTAAATTTAGAAATAAAAGACTAGATTAAAAATAGTTGAACAAAGCACTTTATTCCATAAATATATAGTTTAAACGTATATAACAAATATTAAAATGATTTCTCCACTCCACCATTTTTTTTTAACTCGGTCCAGATCTAATCACACCGTAATCACCGTAGGAGCCAAATTAAAAAAAAATCTTAAAAGCAAAATAATTACTTTATTTTCGCTTTCCAACACATTCACGATGTAAAACTTCATCCGGAACATCCAAAGCCTCAAAATATTCAACAAACTACAATTCACATAAAAATGAAATATTCGTTATAAATATAAATAAACACGGATATTTTCATTATTTAACTCGCTTTCCCGCTAATAAAATTATTTATTACCTTTCATTAAAGTCCTTAAGTCCTTCTTCAAAATAACAGTTGCAAAAAAAATAAGGCACATCAAATCGACAATTATCTCCTTTATAGATGTTTCCTTGAAAGTCGTTCCAAATTAAAAACGTGAAAGTTGTGCGTTCATTGCTACTATAGCGCCATCTATGATACGGCGTGGTACTTCAAATCTCTTACCATCATATGCTTGCTACAGTGATATCATATGCCTAGAGATGGCGTTAATTTTTATCATCAAACAAACTTAAAGTTTACTGAACAAAATTAGTTTTTCTAAATCGAGATCAACTAAATGGCGATCTTTCGCGTGAAAACAGTAAATTTAATTTATCTTATAAACAGTTTTATACACGTTTCTAAACAGTAATGCTATAAAAATATATAAGTATTTGTTGCTTCATAGCATAACATCTTCAAAGAAGCCTTAACGGTCCATAGTCGTCGGAACTTGAGAAAAATTAATAAACTACGTTTCCGGAATTGATAAACACTCCGGTTAACTCTAGAAGACGGAAAATCCATATACTATGATTTTCTTCTTATGTATATTAGTACTAACCGTATCAAATTAAAATATCGGCGCCATACATTATTCCCTCAAATATTTACAATTCGTTACAACCGTGCACAAAACCTATGGATACGTACATATTACTTTCTTTCCTTCTTTCATGACCACGAGCTAAGATCTATATTTAATCGTCCATTTAAAAAAAATCCGATATATAGTTAGGAATTGTTAATATATGAATATACAATGTTTAGCAATCTTAAATCGCACTTGCCACGGATAAGACGTAAGTTATTTGCGGAGTATTTAAATAAACCACTGTCCAGTTTAACAGAAATAGTTCATAAGATTATGGAATAATGATCATAAAATGACAATAATGTATTTCATTTTCACACCGATGAGTTGAATTTAACCCAATATTCAATAAGATAATGAGTTGCGTTCACCATTCTCGCAGTTAGTTTTCATAATTGGTTCACAAAAGTATATTTCACGAGTTCAATACTTCACTCTTATGAAATACGGTCAAGTCATTTGTATTTTGATCCTACCTTTGTATTTGAAACTTTAAACTGTTATAATCGGCAATACATTAGCTTCAAAACTTATTATGCCACTACACCTGAAAAAAATAATAGGGTATTTGAATGACGTCGATATTTTTTATAAAAATGTTTTAAAACTGTAGAATAGGTTTAAATAACTTTGTAATGAAGAAAATAATGCATATAGTAAACAATTAATCGAACGTTCTAAATAGGAAAAACTGTCAATTATTTATTTGTTAAATTGAAAAAGTTAATATGAATTTAGTCTCCATACAAAAAAAAATTATAAAATTATAATATATAATATATAAATTCCACGCAATATATAACGAGATACTAAAAATATTTAAAAAACTCCCTTATAATGAATCTTAAATACTGACCAGTGACGTCATAAGTTGTGTTTTGTATGGGCGTTTTCGCGCGAATCGTGCTTAGATATACGACATATACGTAGATATACGACGTAGACGTAATTTTCACACTAGTAAGATTTTCCAAGTTTGTATTTCTTATTATATTTTTCCAACTATGCTTTAGAAATAACGCATGCGTCTTCTAATCAGCAATTAGTTAAATCGAATTATAAAATATTTTATATATTTTACTATGGGCAGTTATATTTCCCAATATAACTCGTTATCATTCCCAATTTTTTAATGGTTTCATAATTTTAGTCTTAAACAATGACAATTCTGAAATTTAAATGACGAAACATTAACAGTTCGATGTGTCTAAGTTATTTTTTTCCAGATCCTCGATTTAAAGAATTAGTTAATGCGATCGTGACTTAAACTTTCTATAAATGTATGACTAATAAGTTAATTATAAATTATTAAATTCATAAACTCCCATTAATATTATGTGACGTCATAATTATCAAGTCCATAAAATCGTTTATAACATTTGGTGTCTGTGTTTTCTTTCGACAGATAAGAATTGCTTTTCCGTTTCGTATAGTACATAATTTCGTATAGTACATAATTTCGTATAGTACATAATTTCGTATAGTACATAATTTCGTATAGTACAGTTTAACCAAATTATACAGAATACAAAGGAGCTAACAATAAGATAAAAAAGAATTTTAAATATGGTGCAAGATTTGTAAATACTAGACATATGAGTTACGACAGTCTTATTTAAAAGTAATACGGTTGCTGAATGCCAGGTAACACTTAGTCTGTTAGAGGCCTAAATCAAACATGCGTGATAGGCTACTTTACCAAGGTCTATAATTTAAGGCACACTGTATGTTGGAAGCGATTTAGTAGGACATCGGCACGCGGTCTCGATACGGTGTTGGATGGGACAGGATAGGACAGCAGTACACTATCTCGCTACGGCGTTGGATGCGATAGGGTAGGTTAGCGGCAGGCGATCTCGCTACAGTGTCGGATGCGATGTAGCAGGACATCGGCACACGGTCTCGATACGGTGTTGGATGGGACAGCAGTACACTATCTCGCTACGGTGTTGGATGCGATAGGGCACGACAGCGGCACGCGATGTCGCTACGGTGTTGGATGCGATGCGACGGCTGGCATTATATGGTGAGTATAATGATAACGATGAGGGCGGCGGTGCCTATAAACAATAGAGCGCGGTCGAGTAGGACGGCGAGGCGGGGCCACTCGCGAGGACCCGCAGGCGCTTCCACGGGCGGACGTTCCGTCTTTTCAGTGCCATCCCCAACACGCACGCGGACCTGCAAAGTGGGACCGAAAATTGAATAGCTAAGATGAAGATTATAAATTGTGATAAATCAGTGACGCATATGTTTTATAAATATCAGTCTCCTTTTATGTAATGTTAAAGAATTTTAAATCTTTTTCCTAAAAATTTTGGAATTATAACTTTGAGTGGTTTGACTGATTTCTTGATAAAATAAATATATGTTATAGACATATTTAAGACAATTTTTTACAAATTTTTTGTTTGGGTATAGAATAAGCTGACAGGACTAAAAAATAATTTGTAATCTTTTCTACATGCAATACATAAACGAAATTTCTACCAAACACACATAATTTTTAATTTTTTATAATATCTTATTATGTCGACATGTATGAAAGTTTAATTTTTTCAGCGTTTTTAGACACGGCTTTTAATTTTCGGAACTTTTGATCTAGAACAGAGAAAACTAAAAAAATTAGATATTTATTTTTAAATATATCTTTCATTTTTTTTAAAATCAATTAAATAAGTAGAAAATACCGAAAAGCAGTAAAACGGCTTCAATTTACTTTATTGCTCTCTGTTATTAAATTATTTTCAATTACTACTTTTTAGTTATTTCTCTAAATATTTAGGCGACAGAATAGCTGCAGCAATGAATACTGAAGAAAGTTTCAAATTAAAAAAAAAATTATTTTTGAAAACAATCGTCACAAATAATGGATTTGTAGTCGATTTGATTATCCGCATTTGACTAATAATGATAATGAACCTATTATCGCTGAATCATGAATTTCGCGTTGTAAGAAGCTACTTAAAGACTTTCAGGTATTCATGTTTGTGGTGAATACCTCCAGTATTCAAATTAAATAAAATTAATTCAATCAGGCTCAATTTTATACATGCTGTATTGAAGAATCAAAGTTTACAATACGGTAAGACACAATACTTTAATCGGTTGTGTTTTTAAATCCGTTGATAACAGAAAATACTTTAATTTTAAAATACATTGCTTTTTTTATTTTTATAAGCTTTCTATAAGCAAAAAGTTAATGAAAAACGTTGAAAAACTTAGTGTTCTCAAACAATTCTATATTGAAACGTAAATTCATATAAATGTTTGTCAGATATACGTCCAATATATATTTATTTCGATGAAAGCGGTTTGACGATCAAAAGTTATAAATCTTTTTGAAAATTTGCATTATTGTATCCTGCAACCAAAGAATAAAACATTAAGGATTAAGATTGGGGGAAGTTAAAAGTGTCATAGGTAGCTATTAAAAAAAATATTCAAATCCGATCCAAGTGGGGGTGGATTTGCCGTTCTCATCCGATTATAGCCTTCTAAAAACTTATGTGTCTGATAAGCATCTGATCCAAATATTTGGGACACGCGTTAATCACATCTCCAAAAAATAAAGATTGACATAGTAGTATATGTTACGGAGTCTGATATTTGTTTCGAGATAAACGTATTTTTTCTGAGGTCTTGACAATGATTTACTTGAGGTTGTCAACTCAGATTTTGATAATATAAAATATTTGCCGTGCGTTTATATGTTTGTTAAGGGAAAATAATTTGTAATATTGTTTGACGTAGGTTCGTGAAATTTGGAATACAGGAAATTTTCTTGCAGGGAATATTGAAAGATTTTGAAAAATATGTTTTATAACGCCTGAATATATGAAATAAAAATATATATACTTAAACAATGTGGGTGTTAAATCGAAACTTGCTTCCATGGATCCATTTTCGTGAAAATGCGAATAAAACACCCTAAAATATATTCCCTCTTTTTTTGATTCTTAACTGGGTAATCCAGAAAATTCTGAAAATTTTATTAAATTAAATATATTTTGCCATGAGGAACAGGAGACTGTGTAAGGTCGACGAACGACCTAACTACTTGATCGTTCTGCTTTCTTCTTTATTATTATTTATATTTGCTATTTCTACATCTATATTGAACTCTCACCTCATCCTCCTCGAACGAAGCCACCAATCTAGTGGACCGCTTCAACGGCGGCACTAGTTTCTTCAAGAGTTTGGGCGCGGGGCCGACGCGCGCCGCCAGCCGCGCCACCAGCGCCGCGCCGGCCAACCACGCGCATGATACCAGCAACACACTACAGTACAGCGTCAGCAGCCGCGGCGGCCGGTCCGCCAGTGCCGGCAGTCGCGACGGCAGGTAGAGGAGATAAAGAGCAGAGAGGAAGGCGGCGGTTGCCAGTGGCGTAAATCTGAGGATGGGAAACGCATCTGTTTGAATTTTTGTGACTGAGTGTAATTGACCTTTTTGGATATTTGACATTTATTTTGATTTCATAACTAATAATATCGAGGTACAAGCTGAATTCTTGACAAATCTTAAAAATTAATCCAGTTATAAAGCTTTAAATTTAACATTTAGACAATGACGGCAATACTAAATTGTGATGCCATTTTTAGTAACATATTCTCATTCTAACCCTACCATTAAATTTAGAAATTCGTAACTCACTAATTTTTTTTAATAATTTTTTTCCCACTGTTTTTTAATTAACCTGTACTTTACGATATTTTACTAAAACCAGGAAAATTGGGCCTAGTCAACTACCCTATTGTAATAGGTCCTGTTAGATTTCGCATTCCATTCCAGCACTACTCTATGATCATCTGTGCATTGTACATATTAATGCTTAAATCTTATTTAAAATAAATACATATATTAAATAGGGTTGTGCGATATTAGTATTTTTAGGGTTTTACACTTAAAAATGAAAAAAAACGGAACCCTTATAGCATCACTTGGTTGCCATTTGTCCGTCGGACTGTCTATCAAAGCTCTTTTCTCCAGAAAGCTATCTGTGGAAAAGCGCTTGGATGGACAAGAAGGGTTTGAGATATTAAGTTGAAATTAATATCGTATACCGAGTCCGTCTTTTTTTATTTATTTTTACTATAGTTTACTTACTGATTGTAAAAACCTATAGAGTACTTCCGGCCGACCTACAATCTTGAAAGTCGCACAATAGAGATCTTGTAGCACAAATGTGGAAACAATTAAAAAAATAATGATTTCTAATTTTATGTGGAATTATACTATTTCTTAAATATACTCTTCTGATAGATATAGCAGATAATATTTCTTTATTTATACGACAGTCTTACTCACTGGTCATCAAAATTTACAGAGTACTTCCGGTCAATCTACAGTCTGGAAAGTTGAGATAATGGGAGGTCTTATGGCACAAGTAAAAGGGAAAATCCAAAATTCAATTATCTCTAATTATATGTGGAATTTTAAATTTTTTTAAAATTTTTTTTAAAAGATATAGTAGGCAACATTTCTTATTTATACCTCAATCTTACTCACTGTTCATCAAAATCTACAGGGTATTTTCGATCAACCTGTAATCTTGATAGTTGGCTAATGGGAGGTCTTATAGTTTTGTACTATAAGACCTCCTCTAAAGAGAGAAATACCAAAATAAATTATTTGTAATTCTATGTGGTATTATATATTTTTTTACAGATACGCCTGTGAAAGATACAGTTGGTAATATTTCTTTATTTATGCCATAATCTAACTCACTGATCATTAAAGTTTATAGTGTCGACAAAAAATCTTGAAATAATCTTACTCACTGATCATTAAAATCTATAGTGCCGACATACAATCTTGAAATAATCTAACTCACTGATCATTAAATTCTATAGTGTCGACATACAATCTTGAAATAATCTAACTCACTGATCATTAAAATCTATAGTGTCGACATACAATCTTGAAATAATCTTACTCACTGATCATTAAAATGTATAGTGTCGACATACAATCTTGAAATAATCTTACTCACTGATCATTAAATTCTATAGTGTCGATATACAATCTTGAAATAATCTAACTCACTGATCATTAAAATCTATAGTGTCGACATACAATCTTGAAATAATCTTACTCACTGATCATTAAAATCTACAGTATCGACATACAATCTTTAAATAATCTAACTCACTGACCATTAAAATCTATAGTGTCGACATACAACCTTGAAATAATCTACTCACAAATCATTAAAATATATAGTGTCGACATACAATTTTGAAATAATCTAACTCACTGATCATTAAAATCTATAGTGTCGACATACAACCTTGAAATAATCTTACTCATAAATCATTAAAATCTATAGTACCGACATACAATCTTGAAATAATCTAACTCACTGATCATTAAAATCTATAGTGTCGACATACAATCTTGAAATAATCTTACTCACTGATCATTAAAATCTATAGTATCGACATACAATCTTTAAATAATCTAACTCACTGACCATTAAAATCTATAGTGTCGACATACAACCTTGAAATAATCTACTCACAAATCATTAAAATATATAGTGTCGACATACAATTTTGAAATAATCTAACTCACTGATCATTAAAATCTATAGTGTCGACATACAACCTTGAAATAATCTTACTCATAAATCATTTAAAATCTATAGTACCGACATACAATCTTGAAATAATCTAACTCACTGATCATTAAAATCGATAGTGTCTACATACAACCTTGAAATAACCTTACTCACAAATCATTAAAATCTATAGTGTCGACATACAATCTTGAAATAATCTTACTCACTGATCATTAAAATCTACAGTATCGACATACAATCTTTAAATAATCTAACTCACTGATCATTAAAATCTATAGTGTCGACATACAATCTTGAAATAATCTTACTCACTGATCATTAAAATCTGTAGTGTCTACATACAACCTTGAAATAACCTTACTCACTGATCATTAAAATCTATAGTGTCGACATACAATCTTGAAATAATCTTACTCACTGATCATTAAAATCTACAGTATCGACATACAATCTTTAAATAATCTAACTCACTGACCATTAAAATCTATAGTGTCGACATACAACCTTGAAATAATCTACTCACAAATCATTAAAATATATAGTGTCGACATGCAATTTTGAAATAATCTAACTCACTGATCATTAAAATCTATAGGGTCGACATACAACCTTGAAATAATCTTACTCATAAATCATTAAAATCTATAGTACCGACATACAATCTTGAAATAATCTAACTCACTGATCATTAAAATCTATAGTGTCGACATACAACCTTGAAATAACCTTACTCACAAATCATTAAAATCTATAGTGTCGACATACAATCTTGAAATAATCTTACTCACTGATCATTAAAATCTACAGTATCGACATACAATCTTTAAATAATCTAACTCACTGATCATTAAAATCTATAGTGTCGACATACAATCTTGAAATAATCTTACTCACTGATCATTAAAATCTGTAGTGTCTACATACAACCTTGAAATAACCTTACTCACTGATCATTAAAATCTATAGTGTCTACATACAACCTTGAAATAATCTTACTCACAAATCATTAAAATCTATAGTGTCGACATACAATCTTGAAATAATCTTACTCACTGATCATTAAAATCTACAGTATCGACATACAATCTTTAAATAATCTAACTCACTGATCATTAAAATCTATAGTGTCGACATACAATCTTGAAATAATCTAACTCACTGATCATTAAAATCTATAGTGTCGACATACAACCTTGAAATAACCTTACTCACAAATCATTAAAATCTATAGTGTCGACATACAATCTTGAAATAATCTTACTCACTGATCATTAAAATCTACAGTATCGACATACAATCTTTAAATAATCTAACTCACTGATCATTAAAATCTATAGTGTCGACATACAATCTTGAAATAA
Source organism: Druceiella hillmani (assembly GCA_039881145.1). NCBI lineage: Eukaryota > Metazoa > Arthropoda > Insecta > Lepidoptera > Hepialidae > Druceiella > Druceiella hillmani. The sequence continues at coordinate 28,719,103 of JAYKKI010000014.1, forward strand.
TCTTACTCACTGATCATTAAAATCTGTAGTTGGTTGACATACAATCACGAAAGTCGACTAATGGGAGATCTTATAGCACGAGTAAAGGGGAAAACCCGAAAATCAGTGATCAGCGACTCAAAAGTTTTAAAAATTTTGACCAATTTTTACAATTCAATTCGAAATCTAAAATGTTTACTAATTTTAAAAACGTTTTATGGACATTCGAAACAGCGTGAAACTATTGTCAGTTCTTTTAGGTTAAAAATGGGAATACAAGTTTTGATCGCTTTTCTTTTAAACCATACTTTATCTTATTAGTTGAAATTAAACTATTGATTTAAATTTACTTAAAATAAAAGAAGTCATAGAAGATAGGAAATTAACTTAAAATAAAAGAAGTCATGGGACCAGATCGTGCGCTCATTTTGCGGATTTAGCTCTTGCTTCCTAATTGAACTTTTTGGAATTGATATTGCGGTCAAAGCAGCAAACGACTTGTTATGCAGAGTGGGGTTTATTTTAATTTTTTAAAAATTCAGCGGATTGTAAATTTTGACTCAGTGAGGCTACAACGCCTTTAATTTTCAATCGACAGCTCTCACCAAGATTTTTCGACAGCATGATAAATAGTTTATACCAAAATTAGAGAGTTTAAGTGGAAAATAAAGAAACTTCAACATAATATCGGTATATATTCGTCTAAAACCAAGTCGAAATAGAATGATGTTGATCAAATGGAACGGTGCACTCAGGAAAATACTATACCATTCCTAGTCACTTGCTTTGTTTCCCTCGCATTTAGTATAACTTTTTGTTTCTTTATTATAAGTTACTTTTGAACTTTATTTGCAGTCCATCATAACGTAGCCATAAGACAACCTATTCGGTGGAGTAAGCTCACCATTTGTATACTTAGCTTTTGCAGTAAGGGTAGTATAGAAAGATGACGAACAAACCGATTGGCCGCCGGCTTGACAGCAGCCCCCAGCAGCAATAGCGCGATGGCCAGCGCCGGTAGCTCGGCCGCGACGAGCTGGGCTCGGCCGCGCCTCGCCACGCGCACCACGTACCGGATCTCGACGTAGGGTTCCGTGCAGCAGGCGTAGTGCGTGACGCCACGCGAGGCGCTCACCGATACGACGCGCCAAGCGCCACCGTCTCGCGCGCCCCGGTCCCGCGACGCCAGTCCGTCCACTGTCTCGTCGTGGTCGATCTGGAGTCAGACATCGATTGTGATTATCTGCAACATTGTCTTTTTCTTCACGAGATTCCATTTTTTGACGGGTTATAACTCTGAAACCCTTCCCAATGCTCAGTTTAAAATATTTTGGTTTTTCATTTTAAGGTAATGTTCGGATTACAATTTAATAAAAATGCACGTACCAACAACCAATAGGGTAAATTTGTGTGTTCCGGTTGCGTTCTCACATGTGATCCTTTCCTTCAACATCTTTGAACCTGATGCACTACTCTCTGACCCAGAAGTCAAAGTTTTATATCGTTACCTTACAAGCCCAATTCATCGGCCATATAGATTTGATTGGAAGTTCAGTCTTTCTTCCTAATTATGTCCATGAATTGCTCCTGGAATGGCTTCACAGCTTTTTCAATATTCGACAGTTTTTCACTACTAAGTTTAAGTTGGCGTATTCCATGCCTTTTCATATTCTTTCTATTTCTTAAATGAAGCACAGATACTTTTTCGATTGAAAATTGAACATTACATTTTTCAGAAAGGCTACACTAACAATCTAATATAAACAATATTGTCATAAATCAACCGGTTATCTCCAAATTTACGCTGTTATACATTTGTCCCAGAAAATTTCAATAACTTAGTTTACTTTATAACATTTGAAAATGAAGGTAAAAATCTTTCTTCTTGCAATTCAAACAATTTTTTAAATCTTTTACAGACTTTTTCTTACTTTTTATAAAATTAGTAAAAACGTAGTTTATTGATGAGCGGCAATCGAAAATCGCAATTATCTCGATAATTTACATATTGACTTGTCCTACATTACCATTCATTTCTACCAAAACGGATGGTTTCCACATGCGATATAATAAACCAAAGACAATATGACCGTTTTAACTTTTTTAATTTTCCGTAACCAAATATCAAAAATGGAATCATTATAGTTTCGTCATGTTCATTCGACTGTCTGTCATGCCCTTGTAGATTCTATAGTTTTAGACTCATATGCAAAACCTTTTGCGACAGATGCCTCAATTGAAAATCTCAATTAATATGTAGTAAAATTTTGAGAGAAAAAGTTTTAAATGCCTCTTGACACCTATAAAACGCGCACACATCAAGTGAGGTACTATTAGAAAAGTTTTTTTAAAATGAAATTGAGGTTCTATTCACTATTTTTCATTTTTAAGTTCCGTTTGGAAAATATTAAGTTTCGAAATTACGTATAATGCTTCGCCCCCTTATAACATGTCAATGGTGTGTTTGAAAAATCTAAAGAAATTCTAAATATCATCACTTTATTAAAACTTTGAAATAAAATTATTTTGATTAACTTACATCAACAACTTTAAGAGATAAATACAAAATCTTACTTGATGCGTATTCTGACAGGCGTTATGACAATTTTTTCTTGTTTCTTTGAATTAAATTTCGATTGTTAATTTGAAAGGAACATTACTTACTTTCATTTTAAAGTGTTGCACGTAAAAGAATATAACATCCAGCACAATTTGGACTCGGTAGTGACTCATAGTTGATACATACACTTTTGTTTGATTTTTTTTGTTTCGTTATCAAATGCCAAATATAAACACACACAAAAATAAACTGTCCCGAAGATCCGATGGTCTTCAATATGTATTATTTTCTATTTTTGGTATTTTTGTCCAAATATATTTGTGCAAAAAATAACGAAAACGTTACGTTGAAAATACATTATTATTTGAAAAAATTTATATATTTATATATATATATATATATATATATATATACATATATATATATATATATATATATATATATATATATTATACTCTAATGTTAAAAAATAATTAAATCAAAATTTATCTATTCTTTATGATGTTATGAGAGAACAAACGAGAATAAATTTTCCGTTTCCATCGAGGATAACAAATGAACCCTTTCATATTTTGAATTACAAACAAAGGACATAATCACTTACCCCATCAGGAGCTTCTAGCTGCAAATCAATCTGATCTCCATCATAGGTCCAGGAGCCCAGCACAAACAAGCAATCATGCTCGTCCCTCGGCCACTTCGTTAAATCGAGCTCGCAGAAGGCGACCAGCTCGACCGGCGGCACCCAGAGAACCAAGCCGGAGCTCCAGACAACGGCATTCGTGGAACCGAAGTGGTCGACGCTGGAGCCCGACGCGCTGTTGTAAAGCGTCACGTCGGGCTGCCAAATCTCGTGATCGGCGAGTCGCAGCGTGTCTAGGCCGTTGTACTCTGATGAGTTCCATTTGAGCTTGTCGTCCTGCCATTTCTGTAAAATACAAAGGGGATTGGTAAAATTGACGAGTTCTTCTTTTATCTTCTTCAAGATTCCATATAAATGTGATATGGATGTCAATTACTATTGATGTCAAGACTGTGTTTTGTATGTTACGCAAGATGTTTTGTACGTTTAATCTGAAAATAGTTTTACAGTTTCAGAAATTGATTAATGTGTTTTTTTGGTTCATGTGGTTACCTTCAGAAGTATCTATCAAAGTATCTTTAGAAAAATTCTGAAAAAATAATCTTCCAATTAGTATAGCATAACCTTTTATATGTCTTTTTAATATCCCATACGATACATGAAATCTTAGGACTATAGATATATATAAAAGTTAGTATGCCTTTAAAAAGGCTAAATGCCAAGCCAGACAAACTGACACGTGAGCGATCTTGACTTGAATGTGAAGTTTTATGCCGATTTCGAAAGACGATTAAAATAATAGTCTAGTGTTGGAACCTTTAATTTTCTCATTTCTTTTTCATATTGATAATTAAAAATTATGGTGCATAAAACAGTACTGATAGGTGGGGCTGGGTTGGAGCTCGCACCCGTTCTGGTTCAAATATTTATATCTATCGCCAGAGCGACTTTGTTGAATGGAACATAATAATGAAACGATTTGATGGACCTCGTCTTATTTCACAAGTCTTTAAAAACATTTGAAATTTGATGATATAAAATTATTTAGTTTCAAAGTTGAAAGAATGGTTGATAGAACGGCCTACATCGAGAATTGTTTTGCACCAAATTTCAAACGTAGTCCTTTGAGGAAGAGTTATTAAATTAATTTTTGCTTATAATTTTAACATCACATCTGTATTTAGGCTTGCAAAACATGTTGGCCCAAAAAAATGATTACGGTTTAATACTTTGTAGGCTATAGAAGGCTGCCATGTTCGGAAATACTGATAAATACATAAGTTCCGTTCCGTTTCCGGTAGATAAATACTTAAAAAAATATAAATAAAATGTAACAAAACAAACTATAATATCTGTTTACCTTGTATACATTTACCTTGTATACTTTAGCTCTGATAATAGAATAATTTACTTACTATGACATACATATTACATATTTCTAAAACACAAGAAAAATGTCTTAAAATTTCAAAGTACTACTGAAAGAGCGGATGGGGAAAAGTCTTTATGAGATCTTAAATGAACACCACCTCTTCATTTTCGATGATTAAATTAAGTTTAGCTACAGAGGATTCTACCAGAGGACGATTCAGTTTCAATAAAATTGAATATGTCCATTTTATGCGGAATCAGAACAAAACACATTGTTAGTTAAAAAATTGTTAAATATCATTTCTATATGAAATGTCCAGTCGTCACAAAGTTAGATAATAATAATAATAAAATTAAATTTCAGATAAATGTTGTATTTTTCATTTATAAACGTTGCTTTAAGTGTACGTACAATAGGCGAAATTTTCTGTTTTCTGAATTTTGCTAATTATCAGTTACACGTCCTTGTTAGTAGATACGTTCATAATGATTATTCTTCTAAAATACGGTTTTACTTTTTATGCTATATATTTATGTCAAACATATAACGGTTATAACCAATCAAAAAAATCATAAGTGGTTGTATTTTTTGTAATTTGTAATAAGTAACAATTGATTAAATATATTTTTTTAATTTTCTTAACTAGTGGAAAAAACTAAGGTTTTTTGTAGACCAACGGTCGGCAACTGGCAGACAGCGATCCAGGTCCGGATCGTGGAAGGTCAAAAATTGGACCGCCGAAATTTTTTTTAAATTATAAATTACTCAAATAATTTATTTGAAAAATATTTTTCTGTAGATAACAATACGTTGAGCGCCACAATTATCATTTTTTCTAGACTCAATAAACATTGTTATGATTAGATTATGATTTTCTAAGTTATGATTTTTAGTTTAGTCATTTTCGTTTGAAGCCAATCTAATCAACTAATATATAGCCAATGTAATCAACTAATGATTTATTTTTTATAATTTGTATATCTATAATGTTACATTGCCAAACTATATTAATCACAATGGAACATGCAAATATGGTAGAACACGATCCCGGCAAATCTTATTTTTCCACTGATGCTGAACATAAACTTTTTCAGTTTTTTATGGCTTGACATTGCCTTCTTCTATAAAATTCTATACTAACTCCATATATCAGTCATTACTTTCCAGTTATTCCTCTTCTATAAGTTTTTTCTTTATAAACCTATTTCCTTCAGTGGCGTAATGTGTAGATAATATAAATATTAAAGCCATGTGAACATAAAAATAAAATCTGGATTCTTTTCCACACGTTCATTTTTTATTTTTAATGTCATTGATTATGATTTTATTTTCCTCCACATATTTATTTTTGATTTGTTTTCGTTTTAAATTTGGCATTCACGAAATGAACTTCTTGCTAAATAAACAATCACTCACAGCCCAGAAACCCATCACTTTTTTTTTATTAAGCCCGTTATGATTTACTGAATATTTGGATGCAAAGACACTTTAAGTAAAAATTAATTGTATTGTATTGAATTACAGCTTTGCTATTTTCAATTCATTATTTACAGTCTACTTGTTCGCCTTTCTTCTTATTGTAAATACAAAATATTTTTATCACAATAGTCTAAATCTTCTTACCTTTCTCGACGATGCTAATTTGTTTATATACTGTATTATTTACTTATTTATTTATGTACTTAATTGTATGCAACTGATACTTATGGCGGATTTATTGCTATGAGAGTAATCTCTTGCAATAGGCTGCCATATGTATTAGTGCCAATTATGACTTTGTCAGATATTACTATGACAAAGTCCCGATGCACTGGCACTAATGCAGTGAGCCTAGTTTCACCGGTTGTATTACTCAAGTAGTTTTTTAAAAGTAGTATCTTGGAGAAACTTCTTTGAGATGGATACTGTCAATACATTGCTGTGGCAGCTTTCTAAGTGTCACATTTCGGTCTCGGCAAACTGCAAAATGTTCTTTAATAAAATCTTAGTCTTTATAAATAGCAAAATAAGGCTTTACTACAACCCTGAGATGGCGTTGGGACCAGATATTGTAATGAACTGATTGATTCAGGGGGTTGATGGTGAAGCCACTAATTACGATGCGTGAAATAAATATAGAAATACGAAAATAATTTTCAGCATTTTTATTTTTATTTTAGCAGTTGGCAGATTTTACCTATTTTCTTGAATAGTTGCTTTATGTATAAGTCTATCTATAGGAAGTCTGCAACTGTAGTAAGTCTGCTAGTTATATGGCTTTTTGGAAAAGGTTTTGAAATATATAGTTGACATTTTAGGTAGATTTTTTACAACAATCACTACTTTTCTGACATGAAAAAATCCAAAAAAAAGTTTCTTTTCAAGATATTGAGACTAATTCTATATAATGCCAAAGAGATTATAAAAGTTCAATGAGAAACTAGAAAGAGTTTATGCTAATCTTGTCAAATACTAATGTTAACAATTTATTGTGCTCGTAGTCAATCTACGATTGGCCATTTCTTCCAAGACAGACAAAACTGAACCAGTATTTCTTTAAAAGGAAGAATTGCCTCATTCCTCTCACACCATCTTATTTTACATAACAACTTTTTAATTTTATTTTAATGTTGCTGTGTGTTTGGGCTCTGAAGAATGATGACGTTTCTGTATATTCTCTCTTAGCGTCTTACGTTTTGAACTTGACATGGGTTAGATATGCATCGATTCAAACAGTAAGATATGGTAGTGGGTGGATCACAATTTTGAATTATGGAATCGGTCGCTCATAGCTGAAGCATCGTCGTTTCGTTATTATGTTAAGATCTATAGGTCTATACTATAGGTATAGTCCAAATGTAAAAAAAATTTATTCAATTTCTCATACTAATAAATCAACAGTCATGTCAGATACGAATCTTCTTAAAACAAATATCTTCTTCCTCTGTGGAATATGTTTAACTAATGAGACCTATTTTCTCTGTGAAATGTCGACGTATTTGCTTAGATTTATTTGTACAACTTATCCTAATGAATAAAGTTCCAATAGTTATATATATGATAGAATATAATACCTTTAGAAAGCATAATATTCTATCATTTATTCCGCAAACCTCAAGACCTTATGTTTGTGAACTCAGAAATACAAAATGTATTAATAGAAACTATTGGAACTTTATTCATTAGGATATAGTTTTAAAAATAAATCTAAGTAAATATGTCGACATTTTGCAGAGAAAAGAGTTCTCACTAGTTAAACATATTCCACATAGGAAACTTTTGTTTGTTTTAAGGAGATTATTATATCTATCATATGTTCCGCAAACCTCGAGATACCTTTAGAAATTATAACTGCCACAGGATCAAAATTGAATAAGGCTTCTAAAGGTACCATTAATCATTTTCGACCGGTGAAGGGAGGAAAAGAGAGAGAGGGAGAGTGATTTTAAATTATTTTAGTAGTTTTTCTGATCTAAATTTTCCAATTTCATTTTCCTCTGCGTTATATGTATGAAAAGGTGATTTTAGTCAACATAATTTAAAAGCATCATAAGTTGTTGGCTACGGATCTTTTACCTACTTATTAAAAATCAAACGTTTTGTAATGAAAGTGAAATTAAAACGTAATACGTTTTAATAACATTAAGTCAATCAAGATAGTACATCTGATAAAATACATATTGCTTTTACTGTTTTTTATGACGCAAATAATTATTTTCTAGGAAAGACCATAAACCTGTTGTTTGCTTATTATCGGAAATTATCTTCGTTCGAAAAGAAATTATCATTGGCCGACGTCATTTTTCTGTAATATATATGTAGTATACTCAGTTATACACATATTAAATGTAAAGGTTGTCTCATGTGTAATATTTATGTATTATATTGTGTAATATATATAATTATGTAAATACATTAGGCAAATCTATTTTAACATGAGTAATTTATTTAATCAAATAAAACAAATAAATAAATATTAACATGGATGGTGTAAGGGTACAGTACCAGGCAGGAAAGAAGACGAAAGGATCAAGTGATGGTAAGTAATGAAGATAGACATAATTTTTCCGCACGGCGCGAAGTTGGAACACGTAAATCGACGGTGCGTTTCAAACATTTCAGAGTTTGGCAGCATACGTAAGAAAGAAGTACTCTTCGGTGGGTGGTAGTATATTTGGAAATAAGGGGGAGTGGGAAAGGAATCCAAACATAGTCCAAAGCTAAAGCAGGAATCTGAAAATAACAAAGACTGAATCAAAAATTAAGGAAGGATCGGCTATGGAGATTCTTTAAAAGCCTTTCAAGCAAGAGTAAAACTTGGATTACGAGGGTTTCACATATATTTTGGCACTTATAAATATTGCAGCACAGATATTTAATTTAAATATTTAAAATAAAATATATTGAAACGTATTGTAGGTACTATAACTTTCATAGGCATGAAGACACGGTGCATAGTTCACAAATTATAAGACCTAGAATAATCGCTGTAGTTTTTCTGCAGTCTTCCAGTCAGACTTTACCAATCTGGCTCAGTTTCACCATTTCTGACTCAGTAATTACGCAAATAACGGGGGGAAATTTTATATTTCTGCATATTTTTTTTCACGTCTTTAAATATGCAATTTAAAAATGTGAACATTTAAAAAAAAATTCGAGTATGTAATTTTCCCTCTCTAAAGTTTCCGACTGAATATTTTTGAGTTCTAGCTGTAGCTATACATGCAAGTTAACGTGTTTTATTACGGTACCAAAGTTTCAAGTTTCCACTTCAAACGGTCAAACAAAAACGGCTGTGATGGACATAAGAACAGACATATGCGTGATTTTATAATGGTTCTGTTTTTCCTTTTAAAGTACGTAACCATAAAAATTTAGAGAAATAATATGCATAGAATATATAAACTGCGCGGATCCCGTATCCCACCCAGTTAAGACTTAATAAAAAGATAGAAAATACGATGATCGTATTTTGCTGACGTCAAACATTTAGAGATAAAATGTACTCTGGAGGCTTTCTAATTTATTGACTTTAAGGGACTTCGATAGAGTATGTAACAAGTAAGAACAGTAACAACGTTTGCCCTTAGCGATATCAATTTTAGTTTTATTTAAGCTAAGCTCAATAACATAAAACGCTCAATAACCCTAAACGAAACTAATGTATATTAAGAAAAATATTATGAAATACTAGTTCCTCGCACCTTATTATCTATGAAAAACCTTTGAAAAGTTTTCATGAAAACTTGTTAACAGTTATTTAGTACAGACACTGTTGTTTAGTACAAACATGCTTTCTGTTTTCGTCAATCCTAGTAATAAATTTATTTAAAGTAACATTATGCACGGACTCTTCTGCTTTATGATTTAATCTTTATCAGCAATTGTTGACATAACATAATTTCGATTTCTTGAAGCAATTACTGGTAATGAGAAGTAAATAACAAATGTTAATCACACAGTCAAATACTAATAACTGAGTATACTCAGTTATTAGTATTTGAGTGGGTACTAAAACTCCCTTTTATCCTATAGGATGAAAGGGAGTTTTAGTACCCAAACCTGAAATCAATACCAGGAAGTGCACTTATTCAGATCTCCTGGTGGAATATAAAGAACAATATTCCGTTTCTTCTAGAGAGATCAGAGATTAGATCGGCAACCGAACTAAATAAGTTGTTTACAGGACCGAGTTCATTTCTTCCATGGAAAGGTTATGTACTGCTGAAAATACTCGTCAAATATTACATTAGTTGGGCCACGTAGACCGTCCGTATTTACCCAACATTAAGCCATCTAATCATAACTTGTTCAGAGCTCCAAGTAATTATTTACTGAATAATAAATTCGATAGTTTGAGAAACCTTCAAAAAGACCTAAAGAGTTCACCATATTTTTACGTAGAAGGTATATTGTGACTACGTTCTAAATGGTGCTTATATATGAGTAGCCGTAATTTTTTTTCTCAGTTACTTTAGATTTTAAAATAGTTTTTGTCAGGATAAGTCAGGATTAAAACTTATTAACCAGCCGGTATTAGAAGGGATTTTATTTGGGATTACGATTTTGCGAATCAAGTTCCAATATTAAGTTACATTGAGGTCTACGAATAGTTTTTTTTCGCTGACAAATAACTTTTCTGTAGTGAAATTTTTGGTTTTTTATTTTTTCATTAAAGCTAAAGATATAAAGACGTAGATTACATTTTGACATATAATACTCCGTAGATGTAGGTTAAGATGGTCGCATGGGTATTCTCCTTTTGTACTGAAAATAACAACTTCATGACTGTACAAACGTTTTTTTAATTTTTAAATCGAATCAAAAAAACGTTTTGAACAGTCATAAAATTGAACATTACTTAATTTTGTGGATCACTAGATTTAGAAACTTTGTTTACTAGAAACAGATGTCTCCAATGGATTTCAAATATGATTTCACGGAATTTTTTTTCACTTATTTAGATTTTTATCTTTTATTGATGTTTAAATTTAATACTTAACCATTCGTATTCATATTTGTGTAATAAGCTTGCAGCGATAAATGTGAATTAAGTAGAAAATCTGTAATACTGTAGAAATGCTCTTTAGCGATAATGTAAATTCCACCTTTTCGTCTTTGAAATTAAGGAATGTACTTAAAGACAAAGTATACAACAAAAATTGCCACTCAGGGTTATTTAAAAAAATATCTATTTAAAAAGTACTCTTACTACTGGTAAACGGCTTTCAGAAGTAAAATTACCCTTTAGCCAGATAGATAAATCAGAAAAATCTGAAAAAAAATGGGAATTACATGTAGATTGAACGACCGCAATTAATTTTTATAAATCGTTTAATTGTTTATTTCCTTATAACTGCTCACCTATTGGGTTTAGATAAAAACATTTCTAAATACGATATTTCTCACGATGTAAAGAAGAAATTTGATCGTTACAAGTTAATTAAAACTTTTAATTTGACTTAATCGAAGCACTCCCCACTCGGCTCCGCGCATATGCGACGATACGACACTGAAGTGTTCGACAGCGAGTAGCTTGGGTAGAAGGACCACTTTCAAGCACAACGGAGAAGTGCATTATACTATTAATTTATAACTGATGGGAGGCTGGGACGATGGGACACAACACTATTTGTGCAAGTATGGATTGCACTTACCAGATGTTTTATAATGGGTTTAAAATAGTTTTAGGCAGCAATTTATAAGAAAATAAGGACACAGTTACAAAATATAATACATATACAAAAGTAATGAAAAAGACATTAAAATGAAATGGGTATCTACATATATAAATGCACTGTTAATTGTCCGATTTTAAATGAAGCTTACCAGTTATAAGTTTAAAAATAAGTCTTCGCATTTGTTCTAAAAAACTTTGACTTTTTAGTTAAAACCACAATTGTTAAGTTTAACTCCTAAAAAATACAATCCAAAAATAGTTTTAAGTAAATTGTCATACATGAGACTGGTAAAAATTCAATAATGTGTTAGAAAAATAAAAATTAGAATTTTGTGTGGAGAAAATAAACAAATGATGAAAAATAGCGTTATTTATAAATTAAATAGTTTATGTCATTTTTTTAAGGTAAAATAATTTTTTGCAACTTTATACAATCTCATGAAAATTTTACAAAAATACTTAAATTGAAAATAAGCCGCGTTCATATAATGTCATTTTCTAGAATAATAAATATTATTATATATCATTTTGATATATTAATTAAATTATTAATATATTAATTAAATTTTGAAATAGTTATAATAAAAGTGTTTGAATTTTAAAATGCTTAAATTTTAATTTTTAATTGAATTAAATTTAAACATGAAATTTTATTATTCCAAAAATGTATTTTTTATTTCTCCAAAAATCGAAATAAAGTTTAATTAACAATGAAAATAAATGAATATGCTGGCAATTTATTGTAAATTATTAATTTTAAGTATTTTGTTATTATTTTTTAAAATTTAAATGACTATTTTTCTAAAAATATTAAATGAAATTTATTGATTTAAATCCTTACCTTACATTTTTGCTTTGAAAAAATTATAAAAATTAACATAACTAGGCGGAAACGGGGAAAGACCGAGAACTTAAGCTTTAGAGCTAAATATTGAGTTTTAGTAACCTTTTTCTTGCAGCTTTGCCTGCGTGGATGCCGGAAAACGACGTCGTTTCCTACAATCATCCCACGAGAATGTACCCCGGGGATAAAATGTAAGTATTCTTTATAGTGGTCCAGCTCATGTCTACATGTCATCGGCCTAAATGACAAAACTTTCCGGGATAAAAAGCATCCTATTTTCATTTCGGAGACGTTTGCCCTCACGCGTCTGCCCGCGTTTGGGTCATGCAACTCCGCGATGGCGCGTGACGTTCCATCGCCCGTCCCTCCACCCCCCTCTACGCGCCAGTAGTCAATCGTACAAATAAGAAATGCTATATTTTTACCACATTTTTATTAGCTCGTTTTCTTATCCGTTTGTTTGTTTGTCCGTTTGTCGGTTACAAATTTTGCAAACGGTTTTAAACTAACTTTCCGTTAAGGTAGAGACTTGAAACTTTAAACATAGCTCAGAACTGGATGACAAAGCAATATTAACTTTCAATAATATGCGTTCAGTATATTAACTTTCAATAAACTGAACAGATAAAAATAACTTGTTTATCTGTTCAGCACAAAAGGAGAATCCCACGAGACTATCTTAACCTACGCCTACGGATAATTATGTGGCCAAATTTAATCTACTTCTTCATATAGCAAATATATTTTGAAATAAAAAAAACGTCATTTACCTTGTGGAGACTTCAAGAATACATAGAAATATGCCGACTAACATGCATAACACCTAAAAAGCAGATAATAATTATTTACCTAAAATGTTTTTTTGAATTCACCACATTTTGAAACGAACTAAACAACGTAAAATAATTTCTACTTACTCCATAAAGATTTATAACTCAATACAAGTTTATAACCCCATTCATATCGTCCTGGAAATTTGTGTTTGTAAATATTCAATAGCTATGAAAATACTTGTATGATCTAAAACAAAAAACGTGGGTCGCATGCAATAGATAATAGTAAGAAGTCTAGAGATTAGCTATCGTTGAGAAAACTCTTACAACAGGTCATATCATTGAGGATATCCGTCATTGGAATAGTGGTGCTGGTATATGGCTCCGTTTCACTATTCATTAAAAATATAAGAAGCGGTGTAAATATACGTCAAGGAGATACATACGTGTTTATAGTACCAAGGTCATGTTAGAAATATATTTTCGTAAAATAATATACACCAAGTGAAGAAAAAATCGATATTTATCATCAGCAGTGTTCCGTGATAGTGAAATACGTTATTTTGCTTTATTTTAAATGTTTTATATTTAAATTGAGAGTGACAGGAATAAAAATATTATCTGAAAGTAGATAGAGGGAGACAGAGGGGTGGAATCATTGCTAAGAAGATTCCAGTTGCCATAAATTACGTTAAGTACAATTATGTCTTGTGAATAAGTATGTATAATTTAATTTCTCTTTACTTACATTTGCATGTATGAATGAACAAATAGAGTACAAGTCTGAAGCAAGTTAAGAAATATTTTTATATTTATCTTTGGTTATATGGCGTTCGATTAAGAAATATATAGACATTGACACCAACACAACACACAGACCAAAGACTACAAACGTCAATTTCGTTTATTGTTGCTGGATGTTGGATGCTAAGACAAAGGGACCAATCATTAATCTGCTGTGACATTTACAGAAAGAATTTTGGGAACAAATGCAGTTTAGAACCAGTTATTATTATTAACAGTACTTTTTTTTCTTCGACTGGCAATATAGTTTACATTTGACGACACTTTTGTGGATATACTAAATGATAACTGACAATTACTTTGTATTGATGTTTATTTTTAGTTCTAATGGAATTATTAGTTGTATCTAATATTTATTTTAAATTATCTGGCTTGTTATTGACTCGTACGTCGGTGGTATGGCTGTTTATTTAAAGTATAATTATTTATTTATGATAACATTGTTGTTTATTTATCAATTTTCCACCTTTGCGGCGCCCACCCCATACAATTCCACGTCAAGCCAAGGAGAAAACCCGACAAAACTCGAACGCCTTTTTGTGGACACGCAATGCACAAATGCATGTGCGAAAAGTTCATGGACAGCCGTATATAAAAATAAAGACGATCGCCGACCTAAACCTTATTGTTTAATAATTAATATCCTCAATTATTTCCATTTGTGCCATTTTTTGACCTTTATATTTTTTTTTATATTCATTTTTTGACCTTTATATTTATTTATTCTGTTACAGTTAAAATGTTGCTCTTTAAATTGGAATACTTCAGAGAAATGTGCGCTATCAATTATGACGGATTTACCACTTATTGTATAATAAATGAAATATCTCCTGTGGTGGTATTAATTAGACCTACACATAGGTTGGACCAATGGCTACAGTAGTCTCTTTTAGAAAAAGTTGTCTTACCCTATGTCATTTAAATGTTCGGTCTATGTGGATGGGCCATGATGAGATATACGCAGCGATAATAAAGGATGATCTAGACATACTGACTATAACGATTCGAACAGGTGCACCCTCGTCTTGCCCGGCTACTTGTTTGCGCACCGCGATCGCACCGTCGGCCGCGGAGGGGGTGTAGCTTTCTATGTACGCCAAGGCATACGACACCGCGAGATAACCATCCCGAACAAGAGCTTGAGCAACTTTGGATTCGCTTGGAGATCGGTCGCGTCAGCGTGATTGTGGGTACTGCATACCGACCGCCAACTAGGTCTCTAGATTTAGCGCTCGATTGCCTGAGCAAGGCGGTGACCAGCCTTAACTGCACCGCTGAATACTTTTTCTTCACAGGTGACCTCAAAGTAGATTTACTGAAACAGTCCGATTAAAGCACCTCCAAGACAATTAACTGGCTGGAGATGTTTGGTGTCAAACAACTCGTGACTAAGGCGACCTAGATAACTGAACACTCGAAAACTTTAATTAATTTACTTTTTTGCAGTCCGCGTGATATTAATTTATTTTATACGTGTATATGTCTGATTCATCATAATCAAGATTTAAGTGACCACGCCCTCTTGGTCGGTAGACTCAATATCATAAAACCTCAAATAACTAATCGCAAATTTCGTTCCCGTTGTCTTAATAAAATAGATATGGAGTTGTTTGTTTCAGCGGTATTAAAAGTTCGATGGGACGAACAACTCGCCCCACCGAACTTTACGAATGGCGTTTTGTCGATTTTCGACGCCTATGCACCAGTGAGGGAGTGAACAACTCGCATCTATCCATCCAAACCGTGGATAACGGACACGATCCGTCTCATTATGCGTCTGTATGATCGAGCTCGCTCTACAGCTATTAAATCAAAGAAAAATACACATTTAGATTATTATAAATCGCCGAGAAATCCAGTTATCTCAGCTTTGATATGGGAGAGAAAAGCATATTTTACTTTTTATGTAAACATGCATCATGCAGCTAGCAAACATCTGTGGCGAGGCTTACAGACAATATATGCCATCAGTAAAAGTAGAGAAAATAACTTGCCACACCATCTTTGCGATGCCCGATCGATCTTGCCCCGATAGTGCGGACGCTTATCTTACTTCTCTTTGTGATCCCATCGTTTCGCTGAGACAAAAAATGCGTTTTCAGACGGTGAGTGAAGATATTGTGTCGAAGATTGTGTATTCTTTAAAGTCCGAAGCTGTCGGTGTGATGGTATTTCTGCACGGATGCTGAAACTAACACAACCGTACACCCTTACCGTCATTACCAAAATTGTGAATCTATCGCTCACCTTTTCTACCTATCCGGAGATATGGAAAAATGCAGTTGTTATCCAAATAGGTAAGAAAAGTAGCGTTAAGTCATTAATTGATCTTCGCCCCATAAGCATTCTACCGGCAATCAGGTTTCCGTGGTCAATACAGTACATCCACAGCACTTCTATCTATTACTAATGAAATCCTATCCTCAGCTGTTATAGGGGAGGCTACTGCTATCGTTCTTTTGGATTATTCACGTGCTTTTGATTGCCTAAGTTTGCCAATTTTAATGGCTAAATTACAGTAT
This sequence comes from Druceiella hillmani, assembly GCA_039881145.1. NCBI lineage: Eukaryota > Metazoa > Arthropoda > Insecta > Lepidoptera > Hepialidae > Druceiella > Druceiella hillmani. The sequence goes on from JAYKKI010000014.1 coordinate 28,735,699, forward strand.
TATCTTATCTTATTATTTAGGCTTATCGAAATGCTCGTGTGAATGGTTTAAAACTATTTTAAGCAACGGTGTCAGTATGTCAAATCATTCGATGGTAATCGAAAGTTCACGTCATTTCTAGAATTACCTCGAAATGTCATGTTATTTCTAGAGGTGTACCGCAAGGGTAAATCCTAGGGCCGCTACTTTTCACCCTGTACACGTCAGATATTTAAAGCAATTTAGATCACGTAAAAACTCATTTTTACGCTGATGATACGCAGCTGTACAAATCCTTTCGTGTAGGAGATGAAGATAGAGTAATAGAAAAGATATAAATCTGGATATCAAAAATATAAAAAATAAAATATTTTTATAAAAATCTGGAGTTGGTCGTGTAAACATGCCTTATTGTTAAACCCTTCCAAATCCTGTTTTCTAATTACGGGAAGTAAGGCTCAGGTAGCAAGATCAAGATGACTGAAACTTGCCATAAACGGGCAGTCCATTCCTATAGTGGAACTCGCCAAGAATCTAGGCATTATAATGAACTCGCAGTTGAGATTTCATGAACACGTAACCGCAAAAATTAAATGTTCCTTTATGTATCTCAAAACGCTATACAGATACCGACCTTATCTCTATGTTCCCGTTAGGAAAATTCTAGTTGAGAGCCTCATTCTTCCTGTACTCAATTATGGTGATAACGTATATGTGTTTACTTTCAAAAACGGCCAATGTAATGCAAAGAATTCCAAATGCATGCGCGCGTTTTTTTTTTGGTATCCCGCAGCGATCCCATATATTACCGTATTTGAATGAACATGGGTGCTCCGAATGCACAATCGTCATCGCAGTCATCACACTCTCTGTTTTTTGCGTAGACTTTTCACAACAAAGGAGCCAAAATATTGTACGATGTATTAAACTGGTCCGGCAGTGCTCATCGCCGCATGACGTGCGCCAGAGACCGACTTCTTTTAGTCCGGGAACATCGCACAATCGGTTATCGGGCTTCAAGTTTGCTGCAACTAAAATTTGGAATGACCTCCCTCTGCCCCTGAAGACCGCTGGATCCGTGACTACTTTTAAAAGGTCAATCCGTAAGTGGCTTTTGAACCAACAAATGAAAACGGAATAAACGGAAAATATCGGCTGTTCGAAATTATTTAATTTTTAAAAATATTTATTTTAATGTCCGAAGCTGTCGGTATGATGGTGTTTCTGCACGGATTCTTAGTTATCTTCTTTTCTTTGTGCTATATTTCCTCTATGGGTAATAATGTATATGTTGTTATATGTCTGTATATAAGATCAGTATTAAAAATAATTATTAATAGCATTATCTGTTGTGTATGTGAGAATATATATGTGTATGTGTACGTGTATGTATGTGTGTGTATGTGTGTATGCGTATATGTGCATATGTATATATATGTGTATATGTATGTATGTATATATGTATTTTATACGTGTATATGTTTGTATGAGTATATATTTATATATGTATGTGTGTGTGTACATCAACAGGTGCTAGCTGTAAACCGGCCGTGCGGTACTTATAGCGTATAGATGTTTATAGCATAACTGCACAAGCCGAGCTAGTAAACTTTTTGTGGATAAAATATTGAAAAATTTAAAGTTAAGGCGTGTAACTTAATTTTTAATTTTTACTTTGTCATTAGCTATAAGACAATTTCTGTACACATCTATTACTTTACCTGTTGTATTTTATATCCACAAATAAATTATATTACTATTGTTATTATTATTATTATAATTTCTTTCTTTATAACTTTGAATATTTGTATTGCATTTATTATGTATGAATTAACGTGATTGTGTGTGCTTTATGTTCCAGTATCGAATAAAACTATTATTATGACTATGGATGTGACTATCACTTGTGTTGCAATAAAATTTTTAGTGAGTTAGGTAAACTTATGCCCCACATTTTTCGTTTTAGATCTTACATGTATATTCAAAGTTATAAAAATGCACAATCACAAATTTCTAGGGCAATATGTATGGGGCTATAAATCTGTATCACGTTATAAATATTTTTGGTGCCCCATAGGAAAAGAAATTATTTTATATATTTAAATCCGTTTTAAATACGTGCTAATTTTTTGTTTTTATATAATTACTTATTTGCAAATTCTATTTCTGCTGAATTCTTTGAACTAATACACGAAGTTAAGACTGTGTCTTATTATGTACACAAATGTAACATTCATGCCATGAAACTGGCATAACGCATAAGACCATCACAAAAGAACCACGTGAAATAAAAAAAAAACTCGGGTAAGCGTTTATTTTGGCGACAACATAGAACGGACGTCCCTGTCAATTTACATTATAATTACATGTAAAAAACGATCAACATTGATGATTTACTTTTATTTACATTTCTTATTAATAATTCGTAATGCTTAGTACATTATATAAATGCACGTTTCTGTAGGTAGCTTCTTTGTTACCCGAGAGGTACCCTAATCTGATTAAGGTAACTCTTACAAATTTAAGTAAATTGTTCACGATCGTACAGGGAGGATGCAAGGGGCTCACATTGCTGTTATGATCAGTGTTTTGTCAGCTTAACAAAAAATTGTCTTTAACAAAGCTAACAAGAAAGTAAAATAATAACATTATACTGTAACATTACGAAAGATATATAGGTTGTTGTATATAAAGAGGGGTTTTATGAGTTTCCGCGTAGAAAATAAGACGATTATAACCAATAAATTTGTTTCATATCTCACATCGTCTTCGCGATGCACAATTTCAACGTCAACGCGAGGGTTAAGCGTCCTGCAGTGCACGCACGCCGAGCGTCGCACGATATCAATAAGGATATGCGGTGAACATCTTATTCGGCTATGACTATAGAATTATAAGGGTATTATTTGCAAAATGTTAATTGTTTATACTGGTTATTTAATGTTTTCTTAACTTTTTTTGTCACGGAGGTTCTGTTTATGATATAAAAAAAACACTGTTATGTGCTTATGACCACACGATAGAAGTGAGAACTAAAATAAAAAATATAATAACGTACGCATAATATATTAAACTACTCTCAAATAAAATACTAAACACTAACTGGATACACTTCAAATATCAAACTGAATATAGACAATAACACATGCATATTATCACCGACCCGAGCGTGACGGCTCAGTTTCATTCACTGATCAGATGGTGCGCCTAAAGAAGTTGTCATTTCAAAAATATTTTGTTATTTAAAAACAAATTATTTCTCAGTAGAAAGATCCAAAATAAAAAAAAAATTGTAGATTACTTTGGAAAGGAATCAGTAAAAAAATCTTACTAACCAACAGCAGTTTGCGTTTTGACAGAAAGTAAACGTAGCTTGGCTGGAACGTTTTTATATTTTAAGGCATTAAACATTCCAATTTTCCAAATAATGAGTATATACTTATGCTGTATAATACTCACCATCCTAAACCAACCCTGCAGCGTGATAGTAGACTTCTTTTCGTCGACTCTGGCGTGTCTAACGCGTATGGCTACGGTGACTGTGGTGCGCGCAGCGGGCGCGGCCGGTCTCGCAGACCGGTCGTAACCCGGCAATAGCGCCTGCCGCAGCCGATCCGTTGTCGTGCTGTTCCACGCACCCGTCGGCATATCGTCGGCACCGCCTGCAATGTTAGTTAAATTATTTAAATATCGAAGTATTTAATCGAATCAATTTTTGAATATAGCTGGAGTTCTCTATATTTGGATAATTTTTTTATAACGCCATACGTAATTGTAAAAAAAACCTTTCAAGTACTAGTAGAACTCGCACTACAAGCGTTTTCTAGGTATTAGGTAGATTTAAAAACATATTTATACATTTAAGATTATTATAAACTATAAACTACAAATTTAGAAATATTCATTATTATTTTTATGAAAGCTTCTGTAGCTTTTCTTGTTAGACTAAAATGGACTAATTATATGGATTTTTTCAAACTTAATTTCATATATTTTAAAAGAGAAAGGGTGAGGGGTCGGCACTTAATTTTTAAATATTTTCTGATGTCACAAACTCGAACTACGGCTGAAAATTTAAAAAAAAATCTATTTTACAACTCTAATTAAAATGTTCTATCCATCGGTGTATTCAATTTCTTTACCATCTACATTATATCGTTTTTTCCATTATAAAATTTTTTTGGCTAGTTTTGTTCGTATGACTTTGGATTTTCATGTTACACAATCTGGACAAATATTAAATTTACATAGCATAGCTGCGTTTGTTTCTTTCGGGTCCTAAAATCAATCATGTATAGAAATAATTTTAAAAGTTTTAATTAAATGCTAATACTTAAAACAGAAGATCAACTTGATAAAAGCTTCGTAATTCTGTGTTGATCCATACGTACGTCCTTTGTAATACTAATGGAACAGTTGCGAGAGAACAATGATGGAGAAATCATACAAAAAATTCTGGTCAATGCTTCTTTGCCATTACAATTGCACGAAAATGTTGCTGGACACAATAACTTACATTTGCTGCTACTTTCTTTTATTTGCTGGACCTTGTATAACTGACTTCTACATTTTTTTAAATTAGAGGAAAACAATTTTGTGATTATTATTAAAATCAAATAAAAGCTGATTTTTAATAATCTAGATAAATGAACCCTTGTTTTGTAATCAAAAAGCTTGGTAACAATATTTTCCCCACATGGAATCGCATTAGTTTATTAAAAATCAGCTTGTATTATAATAAAAGCTTGGTAAAAATATTCTCCGCACATGGAATTGCATTCGAAGAATTGATAAAAATAATATATTTTAAATAAAATATTAACGATGTTTTTTTTAAGTACCGTTGTGCGTTAGAATAATTTGGATTAACAATGATGAAGTTTAAAAACAATTATTAAAGTTACTTAAATGTATTACTGGTTTTAATATTAATTTTTTATTCCCAAGTAATGTAAGAATTAGCTTCTTCTTATTACTAAACTCGTTATATATTCGTAAACGCGCTAAACGTCGCTCATCTCCAAGTTGTGAAAATGGTACCTGATGATCCTTTTTATCGAACTACATAAACGCTTAACAAGGTTTTTATTAAATTTGTTAAAGAAAAATTCGCTACACCAACTATTGAAATACGTAATGCATGTTAAGAGATATAATTAACCATAAATAAAGAACAAACGTATTATAATGGTCAAAATGTAAGTACAGAAATGTTACAATTAGTGAAATATTATATATATATACATATATATATATACATATATATATATATATATATATATATATTATATATATATATATATATATATATATATATATATATATATATACACGCATATTTGCAGCAACTCTATTTTGATTATTATAATTGACAGGTAGTTCGTTGTAATTTCGACCAAAATCCGGTAATGTTTTCTGGAGATGGAAAATGGAACTACTCAAGGAACGGTAATGCATCATCTGTGATCGAAAACATTTTTGTTGATAAAATAGTCACCGTACCAGCTGAACCAAGGTCTGATGATGATCAACAAAACTCCTCGACGAACCATAGCACGTCACTCGGATTAAAACATTTTTTTAAAGATCAAATAAACGTTCGTGTATCAAGCTCAGTCAGTGAATACGAACTCTATGCTTTGTTATTGATATCCTTTTCGTATAAGCTGTTATTCGTGAAAGCTTATGTTTTCATTGCACAGCTTCTCTCTTGAAATAATCTCCATTTGATTACCGTATTTTTTATTTCAAATGATCTTCTCTTTATTCTCGTTTCGTTATAACAATAATGCGTTTAATAAGCCTACATATATTTTGTGTGTCTAACAAAATAACAAAAACTAAATTCAAAAAGAAAAATCGACTTCAAAAGGAACTCTCTATGAAACGCTCAAAAATTGAATTTGATTATATTTACCGTGCCTAAGAACATGGCATGTACGTTTATAAAATAAAATCTTTAATAATTTTTTTTTAAGTCAGTATCAAATCACAATATATATAACAAATATTACATTGAAGTTCGTTATTATATCTGTTCATTTTTGTTTGGATTTGGCGAGGACTTCAAGAGAAAACTAATTACTAATTTTTGATACGTATTTAAAAATCATTAGATTAGTTTTTATTACAGTACTTACTTACAGTAAATGATAATTATTTTTAACTTTTCGGTTTTCGTTTTTCAGGAATAATATACTCTTTTCTTTACATTTAACTGCCAAGCGTAAACAACTATGAAAAATTAAAGACAGGAAGTACGAACATATTTAGGATTTTGAAAACGGTGGCTGCGGGTGAAAGTGAAAAATATGTTGTATATAATAATACTTTGAGAAATGAATTTCAAAATAGAACCATAAGAAACGTGAGGGTTGAAAAATATGATTTATACTGACACAAAGACCAGTCATTTGTTGGCACAAAATATGTATCCATATACCATCGAAATCGAACGTGATTGAACTAAAATCGTGATTTATTAAAATACGTATTTATAACAAGTAGATGAAGATGTGAGGGCCTTAATTGAAAAAGGCATCAGAAGAAGAAGCACTCGAAACTTATCAGAACTGGGCCAAATGGCCGGCCAACATTTTCACCTATTCTGTTGAAGCGGGAGAAATGTATGTATAATTAAATTATGTTATTAATTTATCACTTCTTTAGAGTAGCAGATAGAGAATACGAGTTGTAATAAATACAAAATCGGAGATGCTTAGAGATGAGATTAATGAACGTTGATTTTTCTAATTTAGTTTAAAACGTGATTGATTTTTTAACAATTATTTTCCTTTTTGAAACTGAATTCAATGATACTCACAATTACTGTCGAAAAGTAAACCCATCTATGAAATAATTTGATAAACATATCAAACAATTTGATATTAACAAGTAAGATGGCGTCTAAGTGAGAGTGATACATTAAAATTCCACAATACTATGAAGGCGACCATGGATAAACTTATTAAAGATATTCTGAGAGACGTAATACCCTTAACAAATAATGAATTCAAGAAGGAATGATTACAAACAGACTTAGACTGTCAAAATATAAACTACTTATATATAATTTAATCTTTTATCTTATCACACATATAAAATCGAAGAATTCCTAAATTTATATTACTTCATGTTCTAAAATGTTCCCACTTCGAAAGGAATTTGTTCAAGGACCTAATGAAAAGTTTTCGGTACGAAATAAAATAAAACATAGCTCAAGGAAAAATCGTTTTTCAATTTGGCTTATTCACGAGCAGGCAACAATAACAATACACATATTATTTATAGAGGAAACTATCATTAAACACATGATGAACGTCCGTTTAATACCATTAAACAAAAACTGACAGAAATGTTCCAGATAAGGACTGGTACGTCATCCTCGTGCAACATAACGGTAGTGCCTACTTGTTCCACGTCCTATAGTGCGGCGGCTGTTTTATTATCGAAGGACCGCTTCCCAACCAGCACAAGATAAGCTGTCGCGTATCAACGCACTTGTTATTATAAACGTCCTTTCTGTGTCGGTTTATGATTGTAATAGCCTTTATTAATAGATGTAATGTATTCAGGAGGGCGTTAAATCATGCTTTTGTAAATAGCTTGAGATCCTCTTGGAAATATGTTCCTTTAGTTTGTAAATAACTAGAGATTTCCTTAGAAATATGACACTTTAGTACCTATTTGTATTAGAGTATTGCCACAAAAGCTTTCAGTAAAGTTGACGAAATAAGGATTAATTTATATTTAAAACATTGCTTCATCTAAAAACTGCTCACTAAAATGTTCAACTTAGGCAAAATTGCCTTTATTCCACTATTGTAAATCAACGTGTACATTTTCTAAACAGATAATAAATTAAATGAACAAATATTGTCGCTCTGTATAGAAGCAATAAAAAGACTCATCAAGAAATTTTTAATAATATGAAAATGTTGATTAATATAATTAAAAAGAAAACTAATCGCTGGTAGTCTGATTTCCTGAAATGCATTATGTCATTATATGTTTACATTATACCCCACAAGGTTATAAAATTATATCGTTAGATTCATAAAATAAAAACAATAATAATAAAAACCCCTATAATTTTTCAAGATTTAGAAAAAAGAAAGGTAAAATTAGTACGGACCCAAAAAGACCCACACTCAGCTTCAAATTATCAAAACAAACAATAGACGCACTTATCTTAGTAGCCGCCGTGGCTGCCACTCCCAGGAGTAACATCAGCAACACACGTCCACGCTTCACCATGGTTGGCGCTGATCTGAGATAGTGCTACTCCTGTCGCGCCGGCGCCATTTGCGTCTGAACCCACAGATGCTCTAAACTGTTCGGCCCTGTCGTGGGCGAGATGTTGGAGAGTTTCCGTTGAAAAAATTATGCGTGTAATTACGACGTTCATCACAAAATATTAAGGGAGAAAATTGTCCAATTATTCTGAGTTTTGCGAACATATTTTTGGTGTTTTGAAAGCACTCTGATTTGTATCCTTATATGTAGTTTTTGCTAATCTTTAATAATTGAGTGGATAAAAATATTTAATTATCTAATCACAATGGGACAGAAACGATCGCCGACACGAGGTTATATTAAATTCTCGCTCTCGATTTTCAACAAATAACTTAATTTTTCTTTCATCATAATCTGCTTCGTGCTTTAAAACCTTAAATCAAAACATGTTTTTACAGAATTTTAAATACGAAATTTACCATACAAGCTACATAGTTAACTTGGAGCAACTAAACTTTAGTTCTTTTTAGTGTAGGTTTGTGAGTCCTCCGTACATAAAAGAGTTACTGAAGTACTTAAAACTTATAGTGCTTAATGTTTTTTCGTTAACTTTGGTTATCCCTCATTACTTTGTTAAATGGTATAGAGTTTTCCAAGTTTTGTGAACAAGTTTTGTTGAGAGTTTTGATGAACGTATCATTGACCATGCTGCACGACTTGGTTAAATTTATGGCTATTTTATACTTTACGTTTACGTTTCCTCAACAATGGCAGAAACAGTCCCATCTTCTTGTGCCTGAAATATTTATCTTCGAGTTGTTGTTTTCCTTAATCATATGTTAATTAAAATATGCGAGAATTTTCTTACCCATATCTGGCCACAAATATTACCCAAAAGGCTTTTACGACACTTAACAGTTTAACCAAAAGATATTTGAAAATATATTAAGATATCATTTCCCCGGGAAAAATCGTTAGCATCAATGCCGTCCATCATATACGATCTTGACTGGTCAATTAATACCAACACTAAAAGATCGTCGTGGGTTAAAGTGCAAGTCCAAAACATTTACGATAAAGGGATAAATGGGGAGATTACGTTCGCAAGTACTGACCGGAAGTTGAGGCCGTTATCGCCCTGCCCTGTCTCGTCGACCCACGCGGCCTTGACTCGCCGCCGGAAACCCTAGCTTGTGATGCAAATTGGCATTTGCATTTGCATTGCCATTATTGTGTTGTCTCTTTAACAGAACGCTACATTGTTTTATGTTTAATATAATTTGTGGAAAATTGCGGATTAGCATTTAAGGCCAAGTAAATTTTTCTTCATATTAGCCTTAATTATTCTGTTTGCACAGATTTCTTTCATTTTGTGTTCAGAACGCATATTCAAATATACGGTTAATATTTGCTTTGTCGGCTCGCTAATATTTCAATCATCTCTCGTGCTCTCGGGATTATTCTGCATAATGTACGTGATTTGCTGTAAAACTCTGTATGATGAAGATATGTCTATAGATTTTACAATAGGAAGAAACTAAGAACCAGCTTATTATTCAGATATATAAATTAAAAAAAAAACTTTTTCGGTGTGTTCATATAAAGTACAATTTGGTGAACCTTCTCCTCTCTCCTTTTTTCCTTTCCGTCTTTGTGGTTTTTATTATCCGGGATGAACATGAATTATCTCTAGCTCCGGACAAAACTGACATGTTTTGTCCGGAGTATATATTACGCATTTGTGACAAAATGTTACAAATGTACTAAACGAGAGCTTGTGAATGCAGAATTTGTATCGTACCTACTTTCCATATTGATCTATGATGTGGCATGCTCTCATTAGGAATCTTATAAGCTATCACCTCAAATGCGTGGTGTATCAACGTATTCTTTTAATTCTGTTAGTTTTACTGTATCGATGTACGACTGTAGGTTTATTGCCTTTGCGGTTTGCATTAATAACCTGTGGTATGTAAATAAATTTATAATAACGAATGGTTTTCTTATCGAGGGAATTCTAAATAAATTTTGTGTTTTTTCGGATTTAGTGGCACATATAACTTTCAAAGTTATTATCAAATAGTGTATATATATATATATATATATATATATTTATATATATGTTGTATAATTATTTAGGTATAGTTAATAATGTCAACGTAGTTGGAGTCGCGAAGCTGGCGCTGGAAGCGTTCGTATGGGCGAATAGGGTATTTGAATTTTTTTTTATTTTGAAAATGTTTTAAAACTGTAGAGTAGGTTTAAAAAAATCTTATGATGAAAAAAATAATTCACATAATAAACAATTAATCGAAACTTCTAAATAGGAAAAAGCGTAATTTTTTTTTCATTAAATTGAGAAATTTATTACGAATTTAGTTTCCAAACCAAAAAATTAGAAAATTATAATATGCAATGTATAACTTAATCGCAATAGCTAACGAGATACTAAAAATATTTAATTAAATCCCTTATAATGAATGCTAATAGCCAGTGACGTCATAAGCCTTGTGTTTTGTATGGGGCGTTTTCACCCGAATCGTACTTCGTCAGTTTTTAAGTCGTTATAACTTTGTAATGAAAAGTCCTAAGTCCGATATATTTATTTTAACCGTTTTTAATGTTATTACTTATTCTACTTTAATAATAAAAAAATATAGTCAAATACCCTATTATAGGTTGTATAAAAGTCTGCAGTCCATGACAACATAGGTCTCTATGGAATGTATTTATATCAAGGCATATATCATTATTACTAATGGTTTAAAAAGCAATAAGGAAGTATAGAGTTATGTCATGTTACCGTTTCCGTTTTTCCACCCTTATTATATCCATGTACATAGACATGCGAAAAATATTACGAATTATAATTTTATACGTCATAATAATCCTTAGTCGACTTTTCATATAACAATGTTTTATGTTGTGCCAGAATATTATAAAGCTATATATTCCCTATCACGTTGAAACCTTGAGAATATGCTGGTCGAGATGTGAAAGTAAAAGCATATAAACATATTATATGATAGTATATCAGAAAACTTAAAGTTTAACTTTTTGTGTGGTTTCTATGAGATTTACAAAGGTTGGTGAGGTAAAAATATACATCTTGATTTGCTAAACCCTAAAAATTTATTGAAAAGAGACAATATTTTAAGCGTATATCTGTGTGTCAGTAGAAAAAGTCAGTAAGCTGTATTAAGACTGAATGATATACCCAATGGCGGTATAAATGTTTCGGCTGACTTAAGTAAATTATATATTAATCTATTATACTATGGATATAATCAACAACAAACTATGGATCAGGTAATATAAATCAAGCACAACAGAGACAATATTTTAATTATATATCTGTGTGTCGGTGGAAAAATTCAATAATCTGTATTAAGACTAAAAGATATACCCAATGGCAGTATACATTTTTCGGCTGACTTACGTAAACTATATATTGATCTATTATATTAGGGGTCAGACAATATCAATCAATCACAAACTATGGATCAGGATTTATTTATCATGATTTATATGTAGTACATCGTTCATCTTGGCAATCTAAAAACAATTTACCAATATTATCTCTCGTTGGCGCTAGCAGCGAGGTCGTGTGATATGCTATTTTTCTAAACTATATATTTTCGACTCAATATCGACGTTAATATATTATTCCTGAGTCTTTTTTAAAATCATCTACACCATTTATTTAAGTGTTATTTTACCAAACGCTGCTTACTTGTTACTTGTATGTACTTTATAGTTAGTCTAATGTTTATTCCCTTCTCTCATCTAGGTATTTTCGACATATATATCTTACATTCAGAAAATCCTATTAGATAAAAAAATAACTGTACTAGTTTAAAAAAAAATTAAAGATCACTTTATATTAGATACAGAAATTTCAAATTTGGCATAGTAATATGTCTTATTGCCGTCTATTTTGCACTAACTGTTTTAAAACATTCTCATAAGATTGAAAGAGGAGATAAATAATATGTTTAATTTTTTTTATTTTATGTATCGTATGGCGTATCTATTGGACGGGCTTCTAATGAAGACTAACAAAATTTGTTCATAATTTTAAATCGAAATAATAGAAAGGTATTCAGAAAAATGCGCGAAAGCAGAGTGTCGCAACCCCCTCCCCCCGCCCTTTCCAAAACTATTGGATCAAAAATCATGAAAGTATCCTTAGTTATACATCACGTAATGTTGGTTTCAAAAATGTACTTATTATACAATTAAACATGTTTACTCCAAAAATATGAAATTATTAAGAAAATGGGCGGAAATGTGAATGGTTAGCAAAATATGTTAGTAACAGGTATTTTATAGAAACGTTTCTGTCATTTTAGGGTAACGTACTTACTTGTTACAATTCGCTTTTTTTGCCTTTGTTTCTCGTTACGCTTATATTAGCACAACGATATGCATATTCTTATATTGTCAAATTTTTCCAACGAAGCGCACGTCTATTGGATTCATTACCGACTAATACTATACTTTTTGCACTGCTATATAATGTCATTTTTTATTTTATGATTATTTTGACAAAAATTTGTTTGTGTCATGGAGGAAAACGTTGAAAAATGTAGAGATTTCTACGTAAGTGTGAAAAATAAAGTAATCCAATTGTTTTTCCACTTTCATGTTCGCTTCCCCCGACTTTCTAATGGTAAGATCTCAATGATCACTTTTTTAACATTTTTAATTTTTTCTCTATAAATGTAATAATTCCTCGTACTCAATATAATTCGCGAATAAAAAGTGAACCACAATGTAAATACAATGTATCAGTACTTGTGACTTCCTTGATAACGAGGACACCGCATGGGAATCCCCACATTATCCAGGCGTGGACAGCAGCTGTGTAATTCCTAAAAGCGATATATCCGCAGTTGCTAAAGTGTTAACAGGTGTTCAGGCGTTCGATTCATATCTTTCTGTTAATTTACTGTATCGTTATATGATTGAACAGTTGTTACATTCTTCGCTATCTGTATGCATTGACTACTTGTACTGTGGCTATAGTTGACTATTAATGGTTCTATATCATTATACCTTTGTCTAAAACCAGTTTTCTGACTTTTCAGATTTTTTTAATATCCACGTCATTACATCACGATCATATGGATATATATATATATATATATATATATATATATATATATATATATATATATATATATATATATATATACGTGTATTAATTTTCTCCAATAAAAAGGTTTGAATATTTATCAATATGTGTATGTTCTTTTATTTCTTACTAGAGCTTAATATGTAATACTTATTCTGGAAGCGTGTAATATATACTGATCACAGTAATTAAAAAAAAGAAAAGATAATATTCGTTTTCATAATAGAGTAGTCATTGTTTTTTTTTCTTGTTAGAAAATTTGGAATCCAAATTCAAATTACAAATGAATTTGTTTCAAGAACTGTATATTCACCTAATAAATTTGAAGTTATTAATTTGTTTTAATACTTAATTTCACCTATTATTTTCGCCTAATAAATTTGAAGTTATTAATTTGTTTTAATGATTAAGTAAAATTGGCTTACGTGTAGTAGATTTGGAAAAAAATCAAATCTTCATGAAATGCACATTGTTAATAACACCCTCACGTCACTGAAGTTAAGCAACGGTCGCGTTCAGTACTTACAAATGTCATACCTGGAAAGATCACATGACATTTTATGTCGGTCATATGAAAACGTCGTGCGATGTTTGTTTACTTGTTAAAACTTTCATTTCCAATGAGATTCCTCAGCACACACGTCGGTTTTTTTTTTATTTCGTTCGAAGGAGCTTCTGAATCGATGTTTATACTTATAAGCTGCTTGTTGCCTTTACCGCGTTAAAGTCGAAACATGAAAGGCAGAAAATAGATAACATTATTATTTAATTGACGGTTAAATATTTAGAAAAATACATTTTATTTGAAAATATAAATTGCACATAATTCTTGAATCTACCTTCATCCTGTCTATAATAAATTAATAGTTTAAAAAACAAAAAAAAACACGCTTTTGTAAATACAACACGAAAAAGCAAATAATAATAATCAAACCAGTTTTCCCTGTCTACTCAGCAAGGATCTTAGTGTAAACGATGTTTGTTCTTGAGTAAAATATTTGATTGTGAAAACGGGGGTGCTTTTTCTCAAAATCTAACTGAAATATTATTTCATAGAGCATTCTCATTAATATAATATTAATTTGAAAACTAAATAATTTATTTTGTTATAATATGTTGTTCCGTTATAGAGTTCAGTGTCTAATTTCCAGTTCCGTTTCATTGAATCACTTCGATGGTACAATTTTATTGTGTTGACATCAGAACTACATACAACTGCCCAGTCTCATGATTTTACAATTAGAAGCCTAAACACGGTTGTCAATGTATCCTACATTGTTCCTTTATTGAGTTCAGCATCTAACTTCCGGTTCTATTTCATGAAATCAGTCCTTTGGTACCATTTTATTGTGTGGTCCTTTATTGTATGGAAATATCATGACGATACAACAATAAGAAGCTCAAACAAGGTTAGGACGCGTTGATAACAATAAGAAGCTCAAACAAGGTTAGAATGAGTTCACTGCTTACCTTCCAGTTCTATTTCAGGAAATCATTTTATTATATTGCCATCAGAACTACGCACAACTGCCAATTTTCATGATGATACAAAAATAAGAAGCCCAAACAAGGTTATGTATACGTTGTTCCGTTATCGAGTTCAGTGCCTACCTTCTGGTTTTGTTTTATGGAATCAGTCAATTGTTTTGTCAACAAAAATATAAACAACCTCCAAGTTTTATGATGCAACAATTAGAAGTGCATGAAGTATAGTTTTGTAAATTCCATTATGTAAATACAATTTAATAAAAATACAAAATACTCTGTATAATAAACTGTATAATATTAATAAAAATACAAAATACTCCTGTTAATACATAAAAAAGTTGAAATATTTAAAGTTACATATTTTTTTATTACAGTATTGCTAATAAATTATTGAAAATATTAGTATTATGTTTACTGTGTAAGTATATTGCCTCGTATACCTTTTAAATTTGCCTTTAAAATAAATCCAAGGCTGACCTTATCTTGTCAATTTACTAATACAAGTTGACCAAATTTTACGTCAAAATATTTATTTAATGTGTTATATATATTGTCTTTACATTTTTAATAAATTTGGTTAAAAATTTGGTAGATCCCGCTAATAAATAAAAATACTGTACATTTTCAATTGTATTTCAAAATACATCTAGATGAGAAAAATATTTTTCATCCCAAGTTACTTAAAAAAACATAGGAATGGAACTCGCGTCACGAGGTTTCTCTACATACTTATTTAACTGTAATAATTTTTTAAAAATTTTTTATATTTTGTATAGCATTTTACTTATTTATTTATTATGATTTGTATGTTGTTGTTATTATTATTTTAATTTGTAAATGTTGAAATAGAGTAAAATATGAATATCTTTGACAGGTTTTCAAATTACAATATTCTCATATTTAAGCAATGTGATTGACTGAAAGTGATGCACATGTAGCAATAAGTATATTGAAGTTGAAACTAAAAAAATAATAAATAAATAAATTATACATATATTTCCTAGCATATATAATTAAAAAAAACTATAAAACCTAGGAAAATCTCTATAATTGTCTTTTATTGTAATCTTCTCACTCAGATGCTATCAACCCTATTTTCTTAATGATTTCTGGTAAAGTAGTTCCGGAAACGAGAGGTGCTTGTATTTTTTTTGTACAATCTGGCGAGCTTTATCTCGCCTGTATTACACTTAAAATTCAGAATAAAAATATTTGTGAGTTTTTTATAACCTGTTCTTTTAAGGTTAACATGATCACTTTGCTAGATTTCAAGTTTCTAAATCGAACAATTTCTGCAGAAATCTTCTATGACAGGCAGGCAGACAGTTTTTTTATTTATAAGTGTTCTTTTTTTTGAGAAAATTTATTGTAAAAATAAAAAAATTAATGGTTTTTTTAATGATATGTTTAGGATATTTTCATTCATTACAGCATTTCGGTTTCCTCAGTTCACCTGCAACTGAGAGAGCCGTAATGCTGTGACATACGGACAGACAGATGGTCATGGAAAACTTAAAAGAGAATAATGAATTTTTGCCGAATTTTATTTTTCACTGCACTGGCTTCCTTCTTTTTTGTAAGCATATATTAACAAATTCCCCACAAATCTATTACCAACCGAAAGTATTGATAAAAAAATTAAATTATTGTTTAGCAAGATTGATTTGACGACCCATGTTCCACGTGTTTGTCCCCGAAAATATTTTAGGGCACACTGGCCTTTCCTTGCGAGCACCTCGCCTGAGGAATATCCATCACCATCGGTACATTCACGTCTTCCTTGTGTAATGAATGAATGGTATCTCCGCCACGGCTGATTGGATAATGGGATAACGGATAATGGAATGGTTGGTTGTGGCGACGTGTTTGGCGGCGCGTTGCCTATTTCTAGTTCAGTGGGCGATCTATTCCGGGTGCCTCGTCAGACCTCTTGTATGACTGATTTAGTGTTATGACTTCATAAGAGACGCTTTGTGTCGAGGTATTTTGTTGCTTATTCGTTGTGTGATTGCGGCTGAGTAGGGTTACCGAACTATCTGTTGTAATTTTTTTAAAGTACTTGGAGAAAAAATGTTTGATAATCTCAACAGCATAACGCAAGTACATTTTGGATATTTCTTTCAGAGATCTCGGATACTTTTTTTCAAGGTGTTTTTAAAATCATTTTGTTACCATGTCATGTTTTAAAATGTGCAATGTCTTAATTTACTAAGTATAAGGTTATAAGGTCAACGAAACGTATCATCGATTGAATTTTGCACAATATTAAGAACTCGGGAAAAATAGTATTTTTGACGACGGTAAGAGTAATCTGTATTTTCAAAAATTATCCACAATACATAAAAAGACAACAAATTTTTCAGAAATATTTTGCAATATTTATTAATGCGTACTAATAATTATTGCAAAATATTAATAATATCCTTAAAATTTACGAATACGATCGAGTTAGAGGCGAGAATTTACAAGAGAGAGTAACATGGCAAGTGAGAAGAAACTCCCAATGCTTAAGGTGCTTTACTCCAGTAGCTGCTGAATTTTAATGAGAAAATCTCTAAAAAATAGCAAGTATATTAAATGGAAACTATAAATTCAAATTCCATACTTTCCATTTAATCTAAACTGTTCATAATTTCGTGAAATTTGGGACGATACTTTCGGAGACAGGGAGATGAAAATGATTTTTAAACCTTTTTTCGGTAGGGTTTAAAAATTCACTGGGAAAACAAATTGTATATTTATGAGTTTGTGCTTTAACAAATGTTTATTTAAAACACCAGACGCGTGAAGCGACTACGAGCATTCTGTAAAGATTTAAGCATTTATAAACATTAGTACATAATATTCCTACTGAACTCTTCACAAAATTTCAATTTTTCTGAAAGAAAATGTATTGCCGACTATATCTTTCACAAGCGCATATTTAAAGAAAACTTTTGTCTGATATAACTACAAATTAACAAAGTCGTATATTTTCACTTGTGCTATAATAAGCCAAATGTGGCCAAATTTTGATTTGCGAGCATCAAATATGCGGTATAAATGGCCGTATTTTTAGGATTCTTTTTGATTGCGTATAAGCTTAATTCTTACAGCTCCAAGGTACCGTAGACCAAAGTATTTTATATTAATTTCAATTGATACCTCCGTGCGTTACTGAGAAAAAGGGTAGTGATATGTAGACGAAGTGATCCTATAAGGATTCCTGTTTTCTTTTGAGGTGAAATACCAAAAAGGCAAATAGTTGACGAATTAATATCGTAATTTTATTGACAAAACCAGAAAAAGTAAATTTTTGTTTAAGTTTGTGCTGCAATTCGTGAAACCTATTTGATAAAGTTATTTACAATACCTAACTGGTTTTTATCGTTGATTTTTATTGTTTCATATCAAAACTGGAAAAAATTAAATTTGTATATAATCAAGGCGACATTTCTTTGCTTGTATCTCACAGGCCTTTAAATATTTACTCGTGTCTTACAAGCCTATTAATTCCATAATACTTTTAATTTTACGTCAAGAAATAAAGTAATACTTTTGGAGAAAAAAAAAACAAAAATAAAAAGAAAAAGTTTCTTAAACACGAAAGAATTCTTGGAATGAAACGTATTTATTAAAAACTAGCTGACCCGTGCGAAGTCTTCGCACTATATCGCCATCTAGCGTGTTCCAAGTATACAATTTGGTTAAGATATTTGATGTGTCGCCCACAGATGGCGCTCATGCCAATTGTTATAAAAATAATTTTATTTGTTAACAAAAAAAATTTTTTCGAATTTTTTTATATTTTTCGAACAAAGTAGAAAACACAAGCTTTAAGTGGGTATTTTTTTAATTTTTTTGGTGCAGTAGTTAAAGAGATCGAGCCGCTCGACCAAAAAACACCTTTTAGAAATAATATATTTAGATACTTAAGCAAATAAGAGATTTTTTTACAAAATGTAGAAAAAATTTAAACAAACATAAGTACTGACGTTATTGTGGGTTGTATTAACATTAATAACCACCAAAACAAAAGGCAATTTTTTTCTCTTGTTTCATTAGTACGAATCACTCTCTACGCAAAGGTACACTAATATTTAATAACTTTTATTAAACTTAAAAGGAATATGCTGTTGTCATAATTAAAACTATGATATTTCTATATCTGAAACCGGGGACGTCACGATAAATAACAAAAGAGTTTTTTGTTATTAATTATCATTGAAATCTTAATATAACGTTAAGTTAATTAAAATAACTATTTTACATGTATTTAAAGATGTCTGTCCACTTAATAAACGGTTAAAAGTACCATACGTTATGAGTGATAACCCTAACAACTTCGTAATTTCACGTACCCTTTATTCAAGGTACGCCATAAAAACAAAATGATTATGTGATCCTTATGTGGGGACGTGCTTTGATTTCGTCATATTAAATGTTTATAAATGTTTAAATGTGTATGGAATCCTCATAGTCGTACTATTAAATGTTTATAAATGTTTAAATGTGTATGTTATCCTCATAGTCGTTCCACGCGTCGTGCTTGATAGGTTTTTTCTGTTCCATACCAAAGTTGCCAAAACCTTCTGCGGAACACTTATCTAATCCCTTCCTGAGAATTATTTTTTTTCTAGGTGATTGTCTGGTATTTCAAATAAAAATTTATGAAAACACAAATTGATAAGTATACAATTTATTTTTCCAGTGAATTTTTAAACACTTCCGAAAAAAGGTTCAAAAATCGTTTTCACCTCCCTATTTCGAAAAGTATCGCCCAAAATTTTATGAACTTATGAACAATTTAGATTAAACGGAAATTATGGAATTTTAATTTATAATTTCTGTTTAATATACTTCTTATTTTTTAGAGGATTTCTCATTAAAATTCAGCAGCTACTGGAGTAAAGCACCTTGAGATTTGGGAATTTCTTCTCACTTGCCATGTTACTCTGTCATGTCAATGCTCATCTCTAACTCGATCGTATTTTATATCTTCTGTCATATCTTTTTTGTCAGGAATGTTGTAATTAAATTTTAGGGATATTATTAATATTTTGCAATATTTATTATTATATTAGATATTTCTGATAAATTTGTTGTCTTTTTATGTGTTGTGGATAATTTCTAAACCTATGGTTTACTCTTATCGTCAAATTCAATCAACCTCAACGATACGTTTCGCTGAACTTATAACCTTGTACCTTATTAATTTAGATCTTACACTTTTCTTCCGAAAGACTATATTTTTAAGGCACCTATCATTCTGTAACTGTGTCACATTATAACATGGTTATATTGCTACAGATAGATAATTGACGAGGTACCTTGTTCTGAAACATTTGTAGAGTCGAATCCGTATAGAACGAATATGCATCCGTGTGACTTTGGACAATAGTGCTAGTATCAACTGTCCAGGTACGGCGTTAAAATTTATGGTTTCTGTACTCTGTATGCCGAATTTATCAACATGTGGCAGATTTCAAAGTTCCGTTAAACTTAAAAAATATTGTATACAAAATACTTTTATACAAATCCAACCTGAAACAGGCGTAGAAACAAACAAAAAAGTGACTTTCAAGGAGTTCTATGCTTAGCGCGTAATGATCGGAAACAATGAAACACCCAATCACATTCCCAACATATGCCGTTTATTCCAATAATCCCTGGTAGATATGTACACAAAAATATAAGTGGAACGTATTCTCTACATAAGACTGAGTCAAAAGAAATTACTCACGGAAGAATACATCCACTTTTGAGACGCGATCATAAAGGACGAACACATTGACGACATTGGAAGATTGGTAAACTTACCCTCGTCTTAAATAGGAAGTCCAAGACACGTGCACGAATATACTCAAGATGCAATGACCTACGTAGCTACGTAAGAAAATTTGGACGACCTGACCTCTTCATGACATTCACATGCAACTCATCGTGGCCAGAAATCAAAGAACAACTAAGGTACGGACAAGGCCCCATGTATCGTTACGACATAATAGCCCGAGTTTTCCGACAAAAACAAATGAGATTTATTGAATTCATCACATCTTTGGAACCGTCAGATGCTGGATGTACACAAACGCTCAAAGTCCCACTCACACATTCTCATATGATTCATCCCACGGATGTCAACAAAATCACCAAAGCCGAATTTCCCAATCCCTAAGAAGATCAGGAGCTGTACGATATAGTTTTAAAAAGATTAAGCTTAATAAAATTATAAGTAAATGTAGATATTTATGTCTAAGATCTAAGACCACGATATGTATGAACAATCTATCATTATAAATAAGTGAGCTGTCATTTTGGCGTTTAAATTAATTAATGACAAATAGTAAAAATGGGAATAACATTTTTCCTTTTATTTGAGTAAAAATTAATGTAGGGTGTATACCTATAACGACTTAATTAAGGTCACTGATGTGTATTTATCAAGATCCAACCAAGCCATATCAATCCAACGCCTGTATACGTCATACTTTAATTAATCCAGTGATAGAAAGAAGATCGATTAAAGTTTTAGCCAATATAGAAAAATAAACTATACTAACAGAAAATATCATAATGACAGTTAAAAGTTACTATAACTCGATCGCCTACCTTATCTTTAGCAAGTTCGTGGTGCAGTTATACACACAGTACCTTGATATAGGGATTAAATATTAATGGAACGATAGTTCGATAAAGAAAACAAATAGCATTTGTAAAAAATTAATTTTTTTTAATTACAAATTTAATTCTTAGTAATAATCGATAGTGGGTTTATCAAATGTCTTGGTTTGCGCCCAATATCTCGGAGTATTATTTAACGTTCTATTAACTGTTGCATCAATACTTTATACAGGAATCCGAAAATCCCATTTTAACTTTTTCATTTTTTCTAATAACCACCCAAATCCTTTAAAATTCGTAGCTATGTTTCTGATACATTTTAATTCTGTTTCTGGGACCTCATCTCACTGAATGGAATAGTATTTAAGAATTCACATCCCGCTTGGTTACATCTAACTGTACAAACTTATTATTTTGAGTCTGTCAATACTAGTGAATAGGATTAAATTTACAGTTAGACCCATATCTGTAGACATACGCAATTAAGTTAGATAAATAGCTGTAAAACGATTACAGTTAACAAAACTACTTGCTATTAGAGAGTCCATAGCCCACTCCCGATGCTCGTAATGCGTCGCTGAAGTAGTTAAGGAAAGAGAAATCAAGAAGAAACGCCGTACGTGATGCTAGATGAAAGAACGTACAGATACGACAAATTAAAGAAACCTTCAGTTTATTCTAATGGGTCCTAGCTAGATTTAAAAATTTATGGCTTTCTTGTAAGACACTCGGGGTGTAAAATGTGCATGTCTGCCTATTATGTCTTCATGGTTAAAGCATCCAAACAGATTTTAATAAAATTTTATGGAAAGATAACTTGGAGCCTGAAGAAGGAAGGTTAGAAAAAAAACGTATTAACACATATTTTCAGGAAGTATCAGTACAATTTATAACACTACTGAACATTATAACAAAGCGCTAATAGCACAATTGATCTAATAGAATGACAGTTACGGTATCGTACAAACAGGTGAAAATTGTCAGGTTTCACCTGCAGACCGCAGTAAAGCCAGAAAATTTCCACCGTGCGCACCGCATCGATTTTTCAATGATCAATATTGTTATAATCACGTCTTAGTATTTTCATTACAAGGTTCTGTAACTGCAAAATACCATTTTCAGAATATAAAATTCGTTCGTAAATCAAATTTTACGCGAAGTTGCAGGTATCGGCTAGTAATATATAATCGAAAGCATCTCCAATAATAATTAAATACAATTATATTTAACCGTATTAATTTTGAGGAAAATAGAATATTTTCCCCAGAAAAAAATAAGTTACTTCATACGAACATCGGATATCCGCATTTATTTCGATTGTATACTCGCGATGTCAAATATATAAAGCAAACACACAATGTTTTCCATATGTACGTTTAATTTATTGAATCGATTTCAGAAACTACTGAGTCGATTTTATTCAAATTTTTACCAATATTCTTAGGTTCTAGAATTTGGAAATAATACCATTATTAGAATTGTACTAAATATAATGAAAGTTCCGAAGTCGCTTATTAATTATTATTAAGTTTGGAATATATATATATATATATATATATATATATATATATATATATATATATATATATTGGATATCATATCATCGACGTTGTCAAGTTGAACGCTTTGACTTCCATTTTAAGGTCACATCTTGAGTCTAGACCCACTCGACAGCCTAAAACTATCAGCTTAAAACGAACAAAAAGAAAAGGAAATGCATCATTTTTAAAGTAAAAAAAGTAATATGGATTTTTTTTATGATTATTTTTGATATTTTAACACCGAAGTCATAAGCTAATGTAGGAAAGAGATATACAGCAGAATTCCTTAAACATGTTTAATTACAGTTGCCCTTCCAGCAGTCAGTAGTAAATGTTTCAATAACGTAAGAGCGTCAAATCATGAGCTTGCTCCTTATAGTTGAAACCCTAATAAAATTAAACCTATACCGTAGCACGTACTAGATTGCTATAATGATAGCTACAGTAATAGATATTCTAGAACACTATATTGAAAATGATAGTGTTATAGAGCCCGAATACTCTGAAGTATTTTTTATATTTCTAAATCCATCTTAACTGAATTTAAAAATTAAAAAATAAAATTTAGTATTATATATTTAATAAAGAAAATTGACAAGGATAACATTCAGCTAAACCACTTGTTAAGCAGTGTGCCTATTGTAAGATGTTACCCACGCATCGTAATGACTATATAGTTCTTTGTAACGTTGGATACTTTCTATAAGGATCAGCAATCCAAAGTTTTGTACTTAGATTGACTATTTTTATAAACGCTTATAAGTTATAATATTTCTTGTGTATGTATATATTCCCACACTACTATATACTGGTTATTAAATCATTGGCGTACACCACAAGATCTAGTTTTGGACAAATTTGTTTCAGTGACCTACTTGAAATTTATGATAAATGAATTTGAAGTTGCCTCCTCATAAAGGGTCCCATGTCATACTCCGGAAGCTAACAATTTGCAATAATTTCGAGTTTATCGTCGTTTTCTGTTTAAATCGTCCTACTTAACTGCAAATTTAATGCGAAAAACGTTATCGTGATAAGCGCTATCCACAATTTTTACTTGGAAAACTCGAGACTAGACAAGGTGCGTTGATTTTTTGGTAACCGTTTATTCGTTTCACAACTGGATCCATCTTGTTCTGCCAATTTAGAAATATTGAAATATTTTTTGGTTAAGGAATAAACGGTTGGAAAAAGCAACATAAGACACTGTGCGAATGCCATCTATCTGATAATTAATATAACCGTTGCTAGTTATGTAATACTAAAGCCATTTGATTGCGATATATTAGAATTATAACCGCTGCCATTGGCGTAAAACGGGTTAGAGCATTTTTTTTAGTGTTGATAAAAAAAGGTTACATTATATAAAAAGTGAACAAGTATATACAATGTGGATTTGATCGTTCGACATTAAATTAACCCTTATAAATGATATGCTGTTCCTGAATCAATTAACAAAATTCAGTAGTTTAGTCCACCATTTAACAAAATTCAGTAGTTTAGTTCACCAATTAACAAAATTCATTAGTTTAGTCCACCATTTAACAAAATTCAGTAGTTTAGTCCACCAATTAACAAAATTCAGTAGTTTAGTCCACCAATTAATAAAATTCATTAGTTTAGTCACAGGAATAGTTTAAGTGGTTTATAATTTCAAACACGCCGCGCTGTTTTGCTACCGGTGTCGACAAAAACAATAACCGCGCGTCGTAGCCGTTGTCGCGTGACATAGACATTGCAAATGGTGTTTAAGTTTTTTTTTATTAAAATGCTATTTAATTTGTTTGTTATTTTTAATTGTTAATATCACTATTTTAAAGTATTTATGATAACTAATATTGACTGTGTTTTTATTTAATGTCAAATCGATATGCTTTATTGAAAAAAGCTTCCCATGAAAAACAATAATCATGTAAATTTATTAATTAATATTTATAATATTTAGAACAAGAGCAACGACATATTTTTTATTTTTATCCGCAAACTATACTTTGTTTATTCAATCCCATCAAAAACCAATCCCGCCAAAACCCTCAGTCAAAAGAACTTGCCTTCCTGCCGAGAGACAGTGCTAGTCTTTGTAACAAAATAAAGACATTTCATACTAATTTTGTGAAAAGGAAACTTTTGTATTTTTTTTAAAGTTTTACACTTATCTGATCGACATGCTATTTTTACCATCATATGCTCGTAGTTGTAATGAGCAGCGGAGTGTTTAATGAGCAGTAAAAAAAAGTAAGTTTTATCATTATTATAGTTAAGTTTTATCTTTAAAACCATTACACCTACATTAAAGCAATCTATTGTTTACGTAGATATTGTAAATAACCTGGAAGTCTAAAGAAAAGTTCAACAAGTCATATTGTTAATTATCACATATTGTCTATTAAGACTCGTTTTCTGTAATGATCATAGAAGCATTTCGTAATTTATTTATTGTTTCTTTATGCATCATTTCATTAGATGAAATCTTCCAATGTCTCTTGGAAGGCAGTCACCGCTTTTTCGGCGTCCGACAGTTGTATTCGTTGCAGTTCATCTTTTCTATCCTTGGGAATAAATAGAACTTTCATGGTGCGACGTTGGGTCTGATTGGTGGATGACCCATAATTTCTACACCCGATTTAGTCAGATGTACAGTCTTTCGTCTGGCTGAGTGAGCAGACCCATTTTCATGATGAAGGAGGCATCTACTACGAGGACGTTGCTTTCGAACTTTTCCAAAACAAAAAGCAACAATTCTTGATATGCCAGTCTATGATGACTATTATTTTCTTTTCCAACACAATCCTAGCATAACACCCTACCCCTCTGAAGAAAGAGATGACTACTTTTTTCCACCACTTCGTTCTTTCTTCACCTTTTGTCAAGTGTAAAAATGTCGAATACAACATTTGAGTAACTTTCGTCGATATTTTTTTCACCTTTCGCTACATTAATCCACGCAACGGTATTTTTGACCTTCGATCAAATTCGAGCTTCGATCAAAATTGGCATATGGCTTCCTGACGCATAAATGTTTTTATGGAATTTTCTATACTTGACTTATATTAATGGCTAAACTTGCCCAAATCTACTACTAATTCTTTGTCATCCGCACAGAATATATGCCATCTTTATCTGTCTCAGCTGAAGGACATCCGTCACACAGTTAATCACTGAGATGGGTACAGCCACGATTGAAATTATTTAAAGAAGTTGTAAGCAGAAGCATGAGATGGAGCTTAATTATAAAATGCTTGTACTGTACCTGTAGTGACTCTTTTGACATTGAGATTGTCAATCATTTATGTCAAAGTTATACAAATCGTTACAATTTGAACAGTGTATATAGAATATACAGTTGAAACCATAAGAAACTAGCCTTGACTGCGGTTCGCGTAGGAAAGGGAAATTTTTATTTTGTTAATAATTTTTATTGTGTAAAGTTATACAAATCCTTACAATTTGAATAGTATATATAGAATATACAGTTGAAACTATAAAAAACTAGCCTTGACTGCGGTTCGCGTAGGAAAGGGAAATTGTTATTTTGTTAATAATTTTTATTGTGTAAAGTTATACAAATCCGTACAATTTGAACAGTGTATATAGAATATACAGTTGAAACCATAAGAAACTAGCCTTGACTGCGGTTTGCGTAGGAAAGGAAAATTTTTATTTTGTTAATAATTTTTATTGTGTAAAGTTATAAAAATTTTTATAATTTGAACAGTGTATATAGAATATACAGTTGAAACTATAAGAAACTAGCCTTGACTGCGGTTTGCGTAGGAAAGGAAAATTTTTATTTTGTTAATAATTTTTATTGTGTAAAGTTATAAAAATTTTTATAATTTGAACAGTGTATATAGAATATACAGTTGAAACTATAAGAAACTAGCCTTGACTGCGGTTTGCGTAGGAAAGGAAAATTTTTATTTTGTTAATAATTTTTATTGTGTAAAGTTATAAAAATTTTTATAATTTGAACAGTGTATATAGAATATACAGTTGAAACTATAAGAAACTAGCCTTGACTGCGGTTTGCGTAGGAAAGGAAAATTTTTATTTTGTTAATAATTTTTATTGTGTAAAGTTATAAAAATTTTTATAATTTGAACAGTGTATATAGAATATACAGTTGAAACTATAAGAAACTAGCCTTGACTGCGGTTTGCGTAGGAAAGGAAAATTTTTATTTTGTTAATAATTTTTATTGTGTAATGTTATAAAATTTTTTATAATTTGAACAGTGTATATAGAATATACAGTTGAAACTATAAGAAACTAGTCTTGACTGCGGTTCGCGTAGGAAAGGGAAATTTAAAAGAAAATGTTTTCGTAAAAGATTGAATCTTAGCATAGGAAATAAAGAATAGACGAAATTGCGCGAAAAGAAAAAAAACTGCGGAGCAATACGTAGCCGTACGCTGACAAGTTGCCTTGATGTGCTTCGACGGGATGATTTTTTTTTCAGACGGATTGATCCCTAACGAAATGACTTTTTTGAATTACCAAATATGTTGGTAATTCCATTTTGAGATAAATTCTATGTTCATCTCTAGGACAAATACTGCAGGGACCATATGAGATACTATCAGCGCCATACGGAGTTTAAATAATGAACTTTTGGTTACACTGCTGCCATTTTTCGTCTGAAGTTCCCGTAGCGTAAATATCGGAACCAATTAAAATTATTTATAATTCGGTAGTGTATTGCGCAAGAACATTTTAATAACACGATTCATAAAAATACAAATATTTAGTTTTTCAAAAATTGAATCTCGTGTTCACTTGTAACACTATTAAAAGAATAAAATAAAAATAGTATATATGTTCACTCGTAACATATATACTATTTTCAGCCAACAAAATACTGCATTGATATTGACAAACATGCAACTGTAAGTTCTTATTTCTGTTTTTTTCATGCGATCTCTCTATTTCTTGCACGGTTTTGAAGATTAGAAGAACTAGTTGAGGTGAGAAAAAGCGAGCCACATATTACTTTGATGTCTTTCCTAGATTATTGAAAATGACTACCTTAAAATTATTACTACAAGGTTCGCCCACCTAGTAGATGTTTAGGCAAAGCGTTAACTTTGGCTTCAAAATTGTCACGTTTTCTTACAGAGTGTATTGGCATCATAATTACTTACAGACTGTGGCTATTACATACAAATGGCAGTATTACATTTCTTTGCGACCGAAGCTCATTCGCTAACCTTATGTCACTAAATTTCAGAACAATACGCTTGTATGGGAATCATTAGACGCTCAATCAAATTAAAGAAATGCTAACGTATTGACGAAAGATAGATTGTCTAATTGTAACGATTAACGGATTATTGAAGAAAATTTTACAAAGAGATCTTCTTTTGTCAATCCGTCAATATTTCTTCAATCTTTTGTCAATCCGTCAGTATTTCTTCAATCTTTTGTCAATCCGTCAGTATTTCTTCAATCTTTTGTCAATCCGTCAGTATTTTTTCAATCTTTTGTCAATTCGTCAGTATTTGTTAATCCGTCAGTATTTCTTCAATCTTTTGTCAGTCCGTCAGTATTTCTTCAATCTTTTGTCAATCCGTCAGTAATTCTTCAATCTTTTGTCAATCCGTCAGTATTTCTTCAATATGGTTGAGCAATGATTGAGCGTCTAATGGTCACTTGTAACAGACTAATGATGTTATCTAAGACTCATGTAAGATGATCGTTTTTTATAGTCACGACTGATATATTTTTTCTATACTACTGAGGCATAATTAATACAAAATCGTAATTTTTTTGTCTGCGTAACTTTAAAAAAGTAGTCGTTTTGATAATATTTTAGTATCCATATACGCAAGATGTTTCGATATTTAAAATAAATTTAAATTTGTTGAAATTTTGAACAAATATTTTATTAATTTTTATTTGTGATTCATGTATATTATTTGTGAGTCATATGTATCAGTATAAAAAACAAAGAAAAATAAATGCGAGAACATCAATTAAGTTGGCGGAATTATGGTATTTCATCATTGTGTAAATTATAGTGTTTCATCGTTTGAGCGTGCGCGCGCGTCCGTGCGAAGTGCGTATATATATATAGTTTTGAAGTTTTATACCTTACAGGTTCAGTCTACATCTGCCCTAGCAGTCATTAAGATTATTACTCGACTCTATTAAAACTTAATTATTAGGCAGCGACATCTATTTTTTTTCTAATCTATCATCATTAATGTGTAGTTTTAAAAATTGGGCACCAGATGGCGTTATTTATTTTATTTAATTTAATATTTTTAATATATTCGCGCATTTATATTTACATATTAGTAATAGTAGTATCGTTACTGCCTATTAAATTCTAGGGCACCGTAGGATACGGTGATGATTGCACCCCAGGTAAGAAATTTTAATTATACATAAATGTGTTACGTAGCAAATTTTCAGAAATGACAGTTCTATTATGGGTTAATATATATATATATATATATATATATATATATATATATATATATATATATATACTGCATTACACTTTGACTACACTTATGTACAATCAAGATTTTGTTCTCTTTTGCCGGTAGGTCTCGTATTGATCTCGCCACATGTTGCCGGCGCTTATTGAGAGATCGAAAGACAAACATTTCAACAGTTTTTTTCCTATCGCCAGCCCTCCCATTTTCACGAAATTTCGAGTATATGTTAGAATAAATTTAGGATCATTTAATATATTATTATGGCACTGTCATTTGTCTGATAATTTCAGGTGTACCAGCAAGTTATCATTAGTATTTTTCTAATTGTTTTCAGGAATATGAAAATAGTTTCAACAGACAGCATTGTGTTAATAAATCTGAAGAAATTTTTTTTAATCATCTATTACTTATCTCATACTTACGTCGTTAGGTTACCACATCTAGAAGAGAAGAAAGAATATAAAATGTATAAAGAACACATAATACAAAATGCATAAAGCACATGCAAGCCTGCAAACTCTCCGTTGGTTATTGTGCTAGATGCACAACATAAAGAAAACGGAGTATAAAATTAAATGTCATTTTAAGTGATACATCGACCATAGACGATCGTGAATTTCCTGCTTCAGATTAATCTTTTTATCATGCGTATATTTGCCACACTCAAATATTCATGTCGCCCACTGCATGATCGTCTTCCACTGGCACTTCCACCGCCCACAGTTGAGGATGAAACTGTCAGATGGCAATGAGACGACGAGAAGGACATTAATAAAATTTATTTATATGTCATATGAAGGTGATAATGAATGAAAGGTTTTCAATATTCCCAGCATATCGTTTCACTTAACACAACTGCTAGCTGACGTGCTTTTATGTACAGAAATGTAACATTTCTAATCATCCTCAGTGATATTTCATCTATTTATATAAATATTTCTTTTCGTTCCATTTTCAAAATCAGAAATTGAATAATTTTTTGTTTGTTATTATAAAAACATTGGGTTAACATATATTTAAAAGTCAAAATATTATTCCATAGTTTCTAATGCGGTACCTCACTTTCCTAATTAATTGAGTGATAATATTATAACTGTTTCGTCTTCCTAATTATTAAACCTAACATTCTTAATAATATTAGATCTATTTCTTCACTCGTTAATTAAAGAAATATACCTAATATTATTAAGAAATTCGTGTAAAAATTATTAAGGTAATCGGTCGAAAATGTCTATCATTAAATACTCGTATACGTAAATATTGTTTAATTGTTCAAAACATATTTTACTTGAAGTAGCGGTTTGGGTGTGAATCGCGATAATGCGTTTTTTCACTGGACAATAACGCCACGTCACTTGCACGTCGCTTTGAATCTTATAATTGTGCTGTAATATTGTGTAAAAGGAGCTTTATAATATTGTGCAAACGGAGCTTAAAAAATTAAGAATGATAAATAGAACCGCAGTACCATTTTAAAAAACCTTTTCAATGATAAGATGTGAAAAAATATGCTTCCACTTTATATGTATACGGTTACCTTCCCATATATACAAAGTGAAATTTAATAAATATACAAGTTGCAACAAAGGACGTGTCTATTATTAATACTGTTTCTGAACAAAATCACTGCTAAAATGCAATTTTAACGAAAAATGTACCTTTTTTTGGAAATTACTCCTTAAGAGTCGATTTTCACATACGAGTTTAGCAGCCAGTATGAAGTTTTAGGAGTGAGACCAATTAAAAAGTGTAACAGTTTGTAAGTTTTAATGTAGGAGGTAATCTCCGAAACTACCCATCCGATTTCAAAAATTCTTTCAACAATATTTAGAAAGAACCTTCAGGCTGGATATAGGTTGTATCTTAACCCATTAAAAAAAATTCATGTAATGTGAAAAAGTTAAATTCTATAAGTTTGTATGTAGGAGGTAATCTCCAAAACTACTCATCCGATTTCAAAAATTCTTTCACCGATATTTAGAAAGGACCTTCAGGATGGATATAAATTATATACTATCTCGTTAAAAAAAATTCATGTATTATAAAAAAATAAAATTTTGTAAGTTTGGGTGTAGAAGGTAATCTCCGAAATTACTCATCCCATTTCAAAAATTATTTGACTAATATTCAGAAAGGACCTTCAGGATAGACATAGATTGTATATTATCGAGTAAAAAAAATTTTCATGGAGACCAGCTTTGCAACGCAAGTCAACAAAAAAAAAACAGTTGAGCGAATGCATTTCTTATGAACGAATTCGCTCGACTGTTTTTTTGGTATTTGCTGCCTTAACGGTAAGAGATGTATTGACAGATGATATTGATATTTGTATTTATATACAGTTTTATCTATTTTATACATTCTAAGACAATCGTAATTAAGGAATAAACTCTAGTGGCATGTCGGAGCTGACACGCACAATGTTTTAAAAAAAAATACATTATAAATATACTCAGTTTAATACACAGAATTATTTATATGAATAATAGATACACATTGTATACAAATTCATGCAACTCTGCTGAAATTTTTACACATTGTTACACATTGTATACAAATTCATGCAACACAGTGCAAAAAAAAGTTTAAACAGGCGATTCTCTATATCAAACTGAGTAAAAATTATAAAGAAATTACTGTATGAAAATTTCCAACCATTTCTGAATAAAAAAAAACGATTAAGATTAAGATTCGAACGAAAAAATAACATTTTTTAAAAGAAACACTTATAAATATATTCAATGCATAGAATTACTTATTAATAATAGGTGTACCTTTTTACACTTTGCAAATATGTATGTATATATATATATATATATATATATATATATATATATATATATATATATATACATACATATATATATATATACATATATATATATATATATATATATATATATATATATATATATATATATATATGTATGTACCTAAAACGTGCCTTTTAAGTATGCACGTGATTATGTGTATCAAAATCAAATAGAAATTGTGGACAATTTCTATCCTTTCCGGAAAAAACGATAAAATTACATCTTTTTACAGAACGACGCTTCAATTTAATTTACTACATATAAACTGAGATCTCCATCTGAATACTCTGTATCTAAAGTCTAAGGTACATAGATCTAGAACTGTAAAAACTACAAGAGTGTAACCACAGCTCAAAGAGATAAGAATTAAGAAAAGTATAAAATAAAGGAAATAAGAAGAAAGAGTAATAATTATTTCTTTGATCTGTGGGTGTAATCGATAGAGACGAACAGACGGACGGACATGACGAAAGTATAAGGGTTCCGTTTTTGCCATTTGTATGCGGAACCCTAAAAAGTGATATCTAAGTACAGACTCGTTATGTTATTTGTGTTAGTAGAAATATCATCTAATGCTTCTTTATTTATATGTAACCGTGCCAATTGAAAAACTGTTCCTTATAACTTAACTTCCCAAGTATTTTTCAACAATTCCTCAATAAATGGATGGACCTGTATTTGCAAACCGTAAGGTTTTCAAAGAACATTATTTTCAAGATCATTATTACAAAGTGTTAACTAAACATATAAATCATCATTACAAATATAAACTAATTGGTCTCCGTAAATAGCCTTTTAAAGAAAACAAAAAACACTATTTTGTGAGTAAAAGAGCCACTAAGACAAAAATATTAAGGGCCCCAAACTGGATGGGTTTAATGTTAACCTAGATAAGTTCCCGTTACTACCTTCCTTCTCCTTTATCAGACCTTCCTGTTTACATTATTCAACCAAAAGATTCATTTAGTTAATCAAATGAACCCAAACTCGACGAAGAAGTTGCTTCGACCACCTCTTCCTCCATCATCATATTAGCTGGATGGTACAATCATCTTTTCAGCAGAGTTGCATGAGTTTGTAAAGTTTCAAATCAATACAACAATTAACAATGGGTGAATATTGACTTGCTAAATTTTTTTAAACACAAGCGAAGCAAATAAATGTATGTTAATAATTTATCGCGTGATGAAGTCAGCCTGACAGGTCGTATATGATTGGTATAAACATTTTTATTTGTGTATTGGCTTCTTTTGTTCTTTTAAAATACAGAGACAACAGCAAACTGTCCCCGTGCCGCTCTATGGAACAGACTTACGCCAACACCATTACCGAACCGGTGCAGTGTCATTGCCGTCCAGTGTAAAAACGTCTGACAGTAAAGAAATTAAATAACTCTTTTTTCCACCAATTCATCAATAAATGAATGGAATAAACCAAACTGACCAGGGAATAACTTGCTGACCAGCGCGATCCCATTAGTAATTGAATTTAATTTCTTTGAATGTCAATTGTTTGTGCAGGTAAATGTAGACAAATAGTATTAAAACGTAATATTTCATCGAACAGGTTTAACTTTTAAAAAATTAGTTGTGCGATTCGATGGGATTACGCATTGTATTTTCCGAAACGTGGCTTGGATTATTTGTCGCTTCGAATCTCTATCCCAAGAGCAGAAATTGATTCTACGAGTACTACCGCACTTAAGCAGGATACGACCGTAATAAACGATCAGTTCAAGCTACGTGTAGGTCCAAGTATAGTCCAAGAGTTATATCTAGTCTATATAAGTCCAAGACAGGCTCATCAAAATAATTTAGTGTTATAATTATCTCAATGATAATGAAACTCGTATTGCGTATTGCGATCAAATTTCCTAGAATGTGAATTTCCATAACAATGAATTTACTCCGTATAAATGAAGGTCGCAAAATATATAACATGTACAAGATAAAAAAGGAACAATAAAAGAAGTAACTAATTATCTTATCTCAAAATCTATTATTCATTTCATTATCCACAAAAAGATTACTAAATCGGCTTATGCAATTTTGCTCCAAGCATCGTCTACGCAGTCGGTTTACAGCTAGTATTTATGAATATAATAAATATTGACGCATACATACATTCCTAACGTATTTTCACACACTCAATTCAAATCTAGCGATCGATTTTTCTGCTACTTCTACGTAACCGATTTTCATGAAACTTTGCACAACGTATTTTCTCCCCATGACTATACAATATTATGATAATTTCAATCTTTCATCCTCAAATCATTATGCTGCACGGGCTTGTCTACCTAAAATATGAGACCTGAGGATCTATTGTTTTAAGATTAGTATGGAGTCTCAAGCAGAGACTTTGTGCTCGAACTCTAATTTCCAAGTCTTCAGTCTTGATGCTACAATGTCCTGCTTAAATAATGAAACTTGAGGATCTGCTAGTTTGGAATTGGTAAACTAGACCAAAAGTGAGAGATTTGCATCCATTGCAACTGTCGAACCAAACTGGTAATCTTAGGAAAACAACGCGACTGAAAAGCTTAATATTTAACAATAGACTTGAAGCCAAAGGTGGAGCTTCCATAACTTTCATTGGAACGGATAAATGTAATAAAATCAGGCCAAACGAGTAAATCACAATAAATTAAAGTTTTTTGTACTATTGAGGTGTACTAAAAGCAAAATAAAGTTTATCATACAATCTATGGCGTACTTAAAGCTTGAATATAATTATGGATCACCAATCTAGAGCTATAATCAAACCAAAATAAAATAGAGAGGCGTGCTTAGTAAAATGCTATCTTTTATCGGAGCTTAGAAATCATACTATTATATTTGATATTGCTGTGTTATAGTAAAGGATTTGATTACACTATTTTGAAGCCAGATGAATGTAGATGTATATATATATATATATATATATATATATATATATATATATATATATATATATACATATATATATATATATATATATATATATATATATATATATATATATATATATATATATATAATATTTCAAGAGAAAAGCTGAGTAGCGTAAACATAAGCTTTCACGAATAACAGCTTATATGACTAGGATACTAATAACGAAAGCATAGAGTTCGTATTCACTGACTGAGCTTGATACTCGAATGTTTGTCTGATCTTTAAAAAAATGTTTTAATCCGAGTGACGTACTATGGTCCGTTGAGGAGTTTTTTAGACATAGGCTCATACATCATCATCAGACCTTGGTTCAGCTGGTGCTGTGGCTATTTTGTCAGCAAAAATGTCTCCGATCACAGATGATGCACTACCGTTCCTTGACTAGTTACATACATTTAACATTATCAGATTTTGATCGAAATTATAAAGAAACATCAATTATAATAATCTAAGTAAAGCTGCCGCAGATATGCGTATATATATATATATATATATATATATATATATATATATATATATATATATATATATATATATACACACACACATATATGTAGTGTCTCGAGTACTGATGAAAGATAATTCCATACATTCGCGGCAGCAACCTTGCAATTCCTCGGCATCCATCCAATCGTACCGTGATCCGTGTTGAGGAATTTAATTTATTTTGCGATAATTTTATTACAGATATTGGAATTTTAGATTTTTTTATTTTATCTGTCCTACATATGTACAATTTTTAAACTTACTGAGATCGCTATAATTTTAAATTAATATCTATCACGGATGTCAATTAGTGGAGACATAGAAGGCTATTTTATTAAACATTTATTTAGGATAGCAAATCCTTCATTTCTTATCGTAACTTTTATTCAAGTTAAGGTCTCTAAACTATGATCTAGGTCTAGACTTTGTTTATGATGAGGCAACACACGCTATCTGACGGTAATAAAGACTAACAATAATAATTTTAAATTATTTTGATTAAGTTTATATATACATGTTAATAATTAACCAATATATACTAATTTCTTACATATTTTCCTAAATTATCGTTCTTAAATTCTATATTTAAACCTTTTCCAAATTTGACACATATTTGACAAAAATGTTTAAAAAAATATTATCAGGAAAATTGATTACTTAATATTAACACTTCACTCAGCTACTTGACTTATACATGAGAAGACAGGTTGAGCAAATGTTTGTTTGTACAATTTTTGCTTTATATTCTACAAATTTTCTCCAATTTACGTGACAAACTGGGAATTTTTAGAATCCACATAAATTTGAGAGACCTGTCAAATACGAGTAAACCTCGTAAACTTAAGTTCACATGAAAGCTCAAATGTTTAGGTTTAAGCAGCATCTTAATTAAATTGGTTACTACTAACAATATTATTTTTCATCAGAAAACAGTAATATACTAGTAATATACTTAGTAATATACTAAGACCAATGTCTTAGTATAGACTTGTCTATACTAAGACATTGGTCGACAGAAAATCGAACAAGGTGATCAAAGTATTCAATGGCTTATAACAAATTTTCTGCGAAGACGACATCAAAATATTGTTTCCGCCTCGTAAAACTTTAAAATAATGAGTTTTTCTAATCATGAATTCTTCAGTTTTTAATTATGCACCAAATTACTTAAGCTCACTTACAATAGGGAAGATAATTTGTATTATTTAGTTTTTTGGATTTATAATTTAAGTTATAAGTGAAAGCCTTTTGTTAAGAACCTATCTAATTAAATAAATATTTTAAACTATCTAGAAAAAAGAGTAAATGATTGTAGAATTGTATTGAGAACAAAAATAATAATTATAATAAGCTATTTTGATTTAAATTATAATAAATAATAAAATGGATAATAACATTAAAAATAATTTCATCACGATTGCTTAAAAAAATAATTATGAAAAAAATTAATAATTTACGTCAGTAACTATATTGTACATATAACATGCACAGTAAATGTAAAAAAATTAACTGTTCAATCATGAATTACAAACATTAAAATGTTACAACTTTTGGGATGCACATTTCTAGGTGAAGGCCTCATCCAACTTACGCCGCTAACTCCGATCGGCAGATATCCTTATCCAGGTTGCCTCTGCTAGAAAATTAATTGGAAGTCATTATTTAAGTAACGCAAAATAATTTGTAAGTCAGTATTGTCACAGTTCAAGTGATATGATGCTTTTGAAATACACATTTTCTTCTAAACAATAATATTTATTTCAAACTGTAAAGCTTCTTAACATTATGTGTTTAAAAGTAATATTTACTACTTTTAAACATTTCTCGTTACTTTTGAGTTTCAAATATGTTGATTTAAATTTAAATATTTTCATCGCGTAAAAAATGACAATAAAACTATTAGGGTAGCTAGCGCAGCCACTCAACGTAAATCCCGTGTTTCTTTTCGAGAAACAAATCGTTTCAAATCGTATCAAATTTTGTTTCTAGAAAAGAAACAGTGTATAAAGAAAATAGAAGTCAGAAACAGTGAAGATAATTACTAGACACCATCAAAAATTATACAAACAATTTCAAATTACGAAACAGTTTCGTAACATTTACCAGACTATGCCCATTTTATGTTTTAATCCCACTAAACGACTATGTGTAGTACATGAAAATATAAATCATTTAATATTCACTTTAAATAAAAATAAGATAACCGATATAATTGCCAAGATGAGTTAGATATAATCTGCTGTGATAAACATTCTTTCAACCATGTTGGTCGTGTAAATAAATCATGCAAAAATAATGTAATTCCACGGAAAGAACTTGAAAATGGGGAAATAGAATATAAAATATAGAACAAAGATAAAAAGATATTTATATATAATGTTTAATATACAAACCGGAAAATTCTCAACCAAAATTTGTATCTCATACCCTGAATATAATAAAATTACACTTAAATACCGAATCATAAAACGACTGAAATAGTCCCTAAATGATCATGAATAATTATCATATAAATCGGTATGGATGAATTTTGCATTGGAAAAAGCCTTTACGGCTTTTACAAAACCCGTCTGCATATTGTGGTGATATACAAGTTACTGTCTTTGTTCAATTAATGAATGCACGCATCACGATGCACCGGCAGCGTGGATCCATTTGCAGACAGCATTACAGTTCCATGAATCACACTATCTAGTACATTTTTGAAAGCGTAAAATTATTTCGTGTCTCTTAAAAATTACAAGAACTGAAAATCACCGCTGTAATTTTCCGATATAGTTTAGATTACTTCTAGCAACTCTACATTTTTACCTCCACCTAAAATAAACTCGAAAATTACGTCAAATTTCAACTTCTTACGTTGAACGGTTGCAAAAAAAACTGTGACGTTTAGATGGATGTACTCATACGTAATTCTTTAAAGTTTCCGTTTTTTCTCGTTTCAGATACATAACGTTAGAAACAGCTTAAATATAAAGGAAAATAATGCGGACAAAATTGATTAAAGAAATGCATGTTACTCCAAATTTCAACTTCTTTGGTTAGACGGTTTAAAAAAAACTGTGACATTTCGATGGATGAACTAATACGTAATTCTATAAAGATTCTCTTTTTTCTCACTTCAGTTACATACCGTTAGGAACAGATTAAATATAAAGGAAAATAATGCGGACAAAATTGATTAAAGTAATGCATGTTACGCCAAATTTCAACTTCTTTGATTAGACGGTTTAAAAAAAACTGTGACATTTGGATGGATGAACTAATACGTAATTCCATAAAGATTCCGTTTTTTCTCATTTCAGCAGATGCAACCATCGGTAGAGGTGACATTAACATTCGAGCGAAAATACAGAAATTACAGAAAACCGAAAAAAATAGTGTCGGAATTTTGTCTATTTTCAGCTTTTTCCTAAAGAGGTAATATTGAAAAGTATGTTTTTCTTTTTAAGTCTTACAGTCTGTACAAATAATATTATTTATTTGTTTCTTTCGTTCTTTTCTTTTTACACGTTTATTCCTTAAATATTCACTATAATATATTAATATAAATGTATAATGTTATTGAAGATTAAAGGGTTGTCTAATACATAAACCATTTCAAAATTAAAAGTTTCATCTACTTAAAAAAAATTAAAAATAAGAGAAAAATATATTTAAAAAAAGAAGTTTCCAAATATTAACTTGGTGTGATTAAAGAAAGTAGAAAAGCTAGAATTAACAACCCAGTTGTTATTAAATTTTTGCAACTGGCAATTTTCCAAAAACCAATATTCCAATTAAAAATAAAAATTATGATATTTGGATGGATATAGGCATGAGTGATTCTATAAAGGTTCCATTTTTTTCAAAGGAAATAAATGCGGACAAAAAGTATTAAGAAAATGCATCTACTTACCAGAACAGCACACTCATGAGTTTTGTACGTGAGACAAATTTTCAATAAGTGGCTTAGATTAAATATACACTCTTCTATAGAGCAATACAATCACGGATGACAGTGACATTAACGCGCACGCGAAAATACATAATCTGGAGAGAACCCAAACATATAGTGTTACAGAATCAAGAGAGGACCCAAACAAATTTGTCTAATTTTAACTTCATTCCTAAAAAGGTAAGATTGAAGATACTCTTCGATCTTATCATTTTTCTTTTCATGTCTTACTGTCTGTGCCAATAATATTATTTATATTATTGGCACAGACAGTAAGACATGAAAATGATCTTAAATAGGCACTTTTTTCGTTCAATCACATTAGCTTAACATAAGCGTGTAATTTTACTGTAGATTAAAATTTTGACTAAAATAACTAGTTCAAAATTAAAAATTTCACACACTTAAATAAAACATTTAAAACTGGAGAAAAAATATAATTATGAAAGGAAATTTCCAAATATTAACTTGTGATTATGGAAAGGGGGTTTAATAATAGTAATTAAGAAACACTAAGGGATAAGGATTATGAGAGGCAGGATTTTTTTAGACAACAACCGAGTGGTTACTAAAATTTTACAGCTTGAATTTTTCTAATAAAATGGTAGTATGTTTTGGAAAAAGGGGACTGATCAAGTTTTCAGAGAATGAGACGGCTACCATTAGAATCTGCTTCGAGTTAGGTTGGCAAATTTGGATTTTTTAAAATAGGCAAATTTTGATTTTTTTAAATATTTAAAAGACGCGCTATTAATTATATTTATCCCCAGAAATATTTTTTTTATAAGTTCAAGCTTCTTTCAGACTTATGTTCGTTTTTTCCGAGACCAAAAAAGTGACTGATGTGCAGACTTCGAATGCGTTCTCGTTCTTTAAGACGATTCTCGGTAAAATCTGAGCAACACATGTCTCCATAGTACATTAGCGGTGTGGAACTACTTGTAGTAAACTTCACGTCAGACCTGAAAATTGAGACCTCAAAAGTTAACCGCGGATGACGCTCTTCTACACCACGTTTGTCAGTATGTAGAACTTCTTGAGGCGCAGTGTAAAACTATTTGTTTCAAAACAAACAAACCTGAAAATTAATACCTGAGAAGTTACCACTGGATGACGTTCGCTCTGCATCTTGAAATTTTTACAAGTATTTCTCTGCATCTTGAAATTATTAAAATTATTACATTAACATTAGAAATTATAGCAAGTGTACAGCGTCTTTCCTATTTTTACATATCAGTATTTGTGACTCTATAACGTAACGTTCTGTGAATTTATTATTTAACAATATTTAATACCAATATTTAAATTATATAATGAAAAAAAGTTCATTTTCATTGTAAGTTAAAAAACTGAGGTTTTGACGGATAAAAGTAAATCGTTAACTATTTAATTTTACCATTTTCATTTTGAGCTAAAAAGCCGAGGTTTTGACCGATTAAAGTAAAATCGTTCAGTATTTTATTTTAATTTGATCATAACCCTAGATTGGTGATCCATAATTACATCCAAGCTTTTAGTACACCATCGATTGTACAAAAAACTTTATTTTATTGTGATTTATTCGTTTGGCCTGATTTTATTACATTTATCCGTTCCAATGAAACGTTACGGAAGCTCCACCTTTGGCTACACGTCTATTGTTAAATATTAAGCATTTCAGTCACGTTGTTTTCCTAAGATTACCAGTTTGGTTTCATAGTTACAACGTATGCAAATCTCTCACTTTTGACCTACATTACCACTTTTAAACCAGCAGATCGTCAAGTTTCATGATTTAAGCAAGACATTGTAACATCAAGACTGAAGATTTGGAAATCGGAGTTCGAGGACAAAGTCTCTGCTTGAGACTCAATACTACTTTAAAAACAACAAATCCTCAAGATTTGAGAAAAAAAGATTTGGGAATAAAAGACTGAAATTATCGTAATATTGTATAGTCATGGGGAGAAAATACGTGTATAAATTTTCTTGAAAATCGGTTAAATAGAAGTAGCAGAAAAACAGATCGCTAGATTTAAATCAACCCATTCGGAACGTGAAGTTTAATAAAACTGCTTAGTAAAAAGCAAACTTTGACAAGCTATGATGATTTCAAACTTGATGATGATGATGATATTAACTAACTTATCCATTTTACGAGCCTACTGGCCTATTACAGCGAGATCATTTTTTAAAGTTTTGATGACTTTTGCCATAGAAGGTATATCGAAAATTAAATTAGAGTATCAGGAGTTTCCATACGCTATTAATATCTCCATGCTGTTAATATTTCCATGCTATAATATCTCCATGCTATTAATATCTCCAGCTTGAAATTCTTGGAATTCTGGTGGAGTAACTTATTTTTAACATTCTGCCTGTATCACTGAACCTGGAGCATCCTTAGACTGAGAGTGGACACTGAAAAAACAGTTTGCCACCGTTCAGTAAGTAAATGTTTTCGGAAATTAGTACCGAGATATCCTCGTTTTTCGAATCTAAAAAATCTATGTTTAAAATACGAAACGACATTATGACTTTTTATTCATAATGTGAAATGAAGTCATGGCAGTTTGTACACTGAAATTATGGCTATATTTGATATTTCATATTCGACTGGCTTTTGTCCGCGATGAGTGAATTTTTCATTAAAGAGCAGAATTTTTATGGCAGTGAAAATTCCATCTAAATTAGTCCAGTTACATTCTCGTATTGCTTTAAAAAATACAGGAAGGAATCGGCAAACGCACAGATAAAAATTCTAAAAAAATAAATTTTTGGGATTCTACTCTACTTACAAAGAAACAGAATTATTATTAGATCTTATTTCCTATATTAGAATTGATTATCTAACAGGATGTTCGAAAGTAGGAGCTCGCACACTCATTGTTACAAGGCGAGACCAGCATTTGTGATGTAAATTCCATCTATTCACAAATAGCATGATTTTCGGGGGGAGTGCGATTTACAAGAATCATTAATATAGACTTAGACACTAAATGTGTGTATATATATATATATATATATATATATATACACACATATATATATATATATATATATATATATATATATATATATATATATATATATATATAAATATACACAATACTAAAGTTACGTCTAAATAAGCAAACGAACTTTAGTATAGACATTTATTTGAAATTAAAATCTCGCTTCAATTATATTTATATTTATAGAAAGGTATCGTAAACGTAAATAAACAATTGTTCTATATAGAATTCTCAATTTTATATGCACTGGTTTTATGAATTGGGCACTTCTGTTAATAATTTATAAAAATAAAACCAATTTTAATTCTTAAGCTAATAGGACATTATATGAGCGTTTGAGTATTAACGTGGACTACCTTTAAAATTTAGTTTTTATCTATTGTGGTTGAATTTTATGCCACACATAGAAACCTAAGAAAGCTTTTAAGAATTAAAAACACGGTTTATAATGTAAACATATTTTAATATTAATATTCAACTTTGATATCATATAATATTAATATTCAACTTATACTTAAATTCATAATTACGTACGAGAGGAACAATTAGTTGTAGATTACAATGCCTTATTGTACATTTATCAATATAAGAAAAGTATAATAATGTTACTAAATTTATTATGTTTACATAGAGTTTAAGTCTATTTTGCAATAATCTAATAAAATTTACGGCTATAAATTGAAACTTTGTTTGTAATTGCTTCATTTGAGACTTAATTGCTAAATTTAAGCTTAGATAAAATTAACAATGTTTGTTTTTATTTACTAAAGATTATGGAAATAGGTTCAAGTATTTTAATTAAATTAGCATTGAATTAAATTAAGTATTTTTTCGCACAAATTCTTACGCAATAAAAAATTATATTATTTAATCTAAGGTTTATCTTTTTGAACAGAATTGGTGTGATATTTGTTCCGCAACATCTTTTTAATATATATTAAAACTTAATCGCACTTATACATATATGTGATTTATTATATTTGGCTAAAACGCTGAAACCTAATTTTTTCATGTTACGTCTATTGAGATTAGCAAAGAAGAAGAATTAGGTGTCCATAAGGGAAGGGAAAGTGCTGAAAAAATTGATGAAACATTAAATTCAGTAAAAAACTATTTCAATGATTATTGCTTTCCTAAGTAATTTCCTAATTCAGTTTATTTTTTTAGGTTTTACACAAACTTGTTATTTTGAGGTTTTTAGCGAAAAACTGTAGACTTTTCCATTATTATAATCAATTATTTCCTACAAGCACAACTTTGAAACATTTGTTTTTTCACATACTCTTCAACACATGTTTATATAATTCAATATATATTTATATATACATAAAACATGGCGTTTTGATAATTGGGCTCATAATACTCATAAAACTGAACGTAAAATAAGTGGACAATTGTCATCTCATGTTCATTTTCCAGTATTCGAAAATGTATAGGTAAAAATATATAATTTGAAAGTATATAAAATGAAAAATATGGTGTAAGCTTTTAGGCGTGTGATCGATATACATCTTCTTGTGTGTGATGAGGTATCCAAATACTCGCAAAATATTTTGTACGTTAACAAAAAAAACTAATGATTTTATGGGTGTGGCTTTTAATTTTCTTGACATTTGGATAGAGCTCGTTTCTTTATCATATACAATGATGTTCATATTTGGTTAATTCATTTACGTTTTTTGATCATGTTGACCCTACTTTTCAAACACATTAAT
Organism: Druceiella hillmani; assembly: GCA_039881145.1. Taxonomy (NCBI): domain Eukaryota; kingdom Metazoa; phylum Arthropoda; class Insecta; order Lepidoptera; family Hepialidae; genus Druceiella; species Druceiella hillmani. The sequence continues at coordinate 28,779,999 of JAYKKI010000014.1, forward strand.
AAAACCATCAAAATTTCGTGAACAAAAACCTACCTTATGGACCTCCGTTCTTAATGTAATGATTTTTACTTTTATATGCCGAAAACATTTACATCCAAAAATTCCATAAAATAAATTTATTTTTTCTTATTATTTACTATTCCCAATAATTTAAAGAAAGTTTTGATTGAAAATTATAAAAATAGTTATAAAAATAATGTCCGTGCCGCAAAGCGTCCCGAATACACGTAACAACAAAAGCTTTTATGTATCTTAGCATTTAAAAATAAATGTATTTCACTCAAAATATAAAAATGAAAAAATACACATAATATGGGTAAAATGAAAAATAATAACATGTTGCAATGTTGAATTAAAACAGCAGAAGTTAAAAGAAAAATATCTAAAAAAACAAGTTGTACATTTCAAATGCTTTTTTTAACCACACTTTACAACAATCTGCCCAATTAATCATAAATTACATTTTACAGCAATCTGCCCAATTAATCATAAATTACATTTTACAGCAATCTTCCCAATTAATCATAAATTACATTTTACAGCAATCTGCCCAATTAATCATAAATTACATTTTACAGCAATCTTCCCAATTAATCATAAATTACATTTTACAGCAATCTGCCCAATTAGTCATAAATTACATTTTACAACAATTTGCCCAATTAATCATAAATTACATATAAATGATCAATATTTGTTAAGCTATTAATAACACTTAATAGCAATTTTTGAAATGAGATTTTTTTTAAAATAATGCGAAATTAATCATGAAAAATTTAATTTCTTTTCAAATTTGTTGTTTTAAATTAAAAAAAGTAAACATTCGAATCTTAAAGGCGGAATCACGAAAACGTGTTCCGACTGCGGAATATGAGAAGCCATTCGAATATATTTTATTTCATTAAAATAAATCAAATAAAGAAATATTTTAATTCAAAGACTAATACGCGTATATTATGTATACAGTTAGTACCAGTTTATTTAATTACATTGCCTCTTTTCAAATATTCTTAAAAGGCATATAATTCGTCCTAACTGGTTCAAAAAACTTTAAGGTTGAGATGTTGCAGTGTGCTTTTGCTTTTGTTGCAACATAAGTTTTATATTTATATGTTCAGTTATAGGCAAACAGGTTTATAATTTGGACTGGCTAAAATAATGGCGAGTATTTATATTTCATAAAAGTTTCAAGTTTAATTATACAGGCGAAGTTTCCAGAAGCCTCCGTTACTTTGATAAATTAAACAAATTAATCTAAAGTCATTAAATTTAGGTGTGTTCGAATTTTACTAACTTAAAAATAAGTAATTAAACTAAACTTAATTAAATCTAGTAACTAAAGTGTACAATTAACCAGTAGACAGTTTAACAAATTGAACAATAGAACAAGGAACGTAAATGCTATGAACTAAATTCTAACAAAAAAACTTAACATAACTAATAAACTAATAATAACAGCTGGTAAACACTGGGATCCCAAAGGAAACATCGTCTAGGGTTTTTTTTGGGAAATACGTAATGAGTTTGAAGTTACAAATTATTATAAAAGTGAAAAGAAAACAAAATTAAGAAACACGAATTCTGGTTAAGAGTTACATTTTTATAATACGACAAACGTAATTTAATACTTTTGATACATGTACAAAGTAAAGTTAACAAGATTAAAGTTTTTATTCACTAAACTCAATGTTCTTCAAAATATAAATGAGGAATGTGAAGTAAATGAAGTATTTTATTGTAATAATCCGTAAAGTTGTGAAATGGAGGCATTATATAAGACGTTTAATCAAAAATAATTATTGAATTGATTTTAAAAAAGAAATAAAAAAGTGTCTAACATCCAAGATTCTGCTACCCTTATTTGGCACGAATAACATCAAATAATTCTCAGATTAACGAAGAACAAGATATAAGAAAGGAGTATATGGCTTTTTTCGTCATTTTCAATCCTATTTCCATTGTCATAATTGATCTAATTAAGTTTATAGAAAAATTATGAAGGGTACACGAAAGTAAATCATTTTAATATGCTAACATTTCAAATCATATTTATTGTAAGCGTACTTGAAAATAAATTCGTGGTATTTTTTAACAGTGTTAAAAATACCATAAAACTGTTCGACAACAACACAATAAGATAATAAATTAAGAACTTAGGAGGCCTAGATCTGAAATTTAATTTCTTTCACTTTCGTAGACTTCCTGAAATTTTTTTTACCAATTTCAAATAACATATTGTTAGATATTATCGTTGATACCTGTTTACTCCCGTATAAACAGTCAAATATTTTGGGGTTAAATTTTAGCACGCAGTTAAATAGTTTTATTTTTTTTTAAATTAAATAAGTAAATGAAGTTGAACATGTAAAGTAATTTTCTTTTTGGTAATTTTTAATCTTATGTACCACAATGGTAAAAAAGGAACTCTTAGTCACCTTGGTATTTGTTCTTCCGTCTGTGACTCGGACATTTTTCTCTTATGCACACTCTCAGCTTTATAAAGTTTAAAAAAAAAACACATAATACTCGGTTTCTGCCCACTCTATCTTGAATAATATCGCTTATAAAAATCTGAAAATTTATCCAGAATATTGTTGATAAGATCTAGTCACCAAAAAAGATTAACATCGCATTACATGAGGCAGTTTTATATTATAAAAAATTAGTTATTTAAACATAAATTATAACAAGTGTACTAACGACAGCGTGCAAACAATAATTCATATAAAATCCTGATATTATAATACATAGAAAACATCCGGACCATTTTTTTATATTTTCATTTTTCATCAAGTTATTAGAAGGTTATCGTATCACGGTATTGATGAAGGCTTTAAACTCTGGAAACAGACTTTACGTACGAGTACGCCCCGATACCTATGTCTATTCACACACTAAGAAGGAATACTAATCGTACATTTTTTTATTAATTGTATAAGCCAGTGTTTGACAGATTTCTACTTCTCGACGTTGGTTTTAAATTTTAGTATTTTGTAGTGATACAACCTTTACAATTTGGTCATATTTGTCTACTCGTACGTCCGTCCGTCTATCGGTCCGCCATAGTTTCGCAGTTTCTACTACTCTTTCAGACTTATGTGAATGAACTTTTGCAACTCCGTCCTTTATTCCAATTAATATATAGCGAAGCACTAAAGTTTTTGTATGTACCTACATACACATATTAGCTAGAGGTGCTTACTTTTTTGCGCATCCCTTTGGATAATTCTTTTAAAACAAAGTGGGCTGCCATTTATCATTTTTCATTTTTTAAATCCCATTTCCAAAATATTAGAATTTAAAATGAAGTACAATTTTTTCTCCTCTAATAAAATTCTTCTTATATATTCAGGATTCACCTGAGTTTTTTTTTATTATGTAACACAAAGATAAAAGATAAAAAATATATACACGCATATTTATTATAGGACAAGAAGGGTGATATGATTTCAGGCAAAGGATTTTGTAATAATAACAGTAGCGTTCGCTAGTAAATACCTGTAGCTCAATTGGCTGGTCGTGCATAACTCCACAGGGGTGACATGCTGCGTGTGCAGTGAGATGCCGTGTGCGGAGGGAGGGCTTGTTATAGAGCAAGTAATCTAAACGGACACATATTGAAAGGCATATGTTGCAAGTGGACGTCTCTAATCATTTGTTTTTTCTCATTTCAGAATTAAAGATACAAATCTTAATTTTATAAAATATTGTAAAGACTTTTATGCTTTTGTGGGTTGAATAGTTGACTGCTTAAAATGATTACTGATTCAATCCTAGGAAAAATATATCGAATTTGTCTTTGTGTTAATATAATTCTCGTTTTGTCTTTGTGAATTTAGATAGAATTATGATAGGTATCTATGATAAAAACTAGATATGACTCTGTCAAAAGAAACCCAATATGAGCCTCGCGATAAAGAAAAACCATTCGAGGAATTGAACGACTTGAGAAATCTATAGATTTTATTATACAGGTTGTAACAAAGAAAGTGTTCATTATTCATTCTTGGGATTCTACGTATCAAGCTGAGTATATTTAAAGAGCGTTTCTTTAAAAAGAAATTAATTTTTTCGTCCAAATCGCAATTTTGCAGTGATTTCTTCAGAAACTGTTGAAAATGTTCATAAAGTTTCTTAACATTTTCTTCTCTATTTAATAAAGTGGATCACTTATGTGAATAAAATATACGATCTTCATTATTTGCTTCTAGTTCCATGATACAAGCATTGTCATAATTCCTACCTTTCCTTTATTGATGAAAATAATATAATAAAATATTATAAAATGTTAAGAATAAAATCTTTGCTAATAGCCAACCTGAAAATGTTGTAATACAACGAAACCTAGGTCGTGGTAAATAAATTAAAGAAAATAGAAATAATACTACGTCACGTAGTTTCATTTAATTGTGAATAATGAATTTCTACAAAATTAACTCCAAATATATTCAATATGTTAAGAATTATTAATATTATACATAAATAATAATTGAAAAACCTGAAAATAAAATTGCTAGAAAATATTGGGCTTAGAAAAATTAGAAAAACAAAGGGTTACAGTTGGCTTACAACAACACTATTCTTTGCCACGATTTGAATACGAGGTAATGGTATTTGCTCCAACGGTTTTATTCTCGTCAAACATTTTGTCAAATTTGCCGGTAATATCACTGTGAGCAATATTTTTTTTATGATTTTAATTGTAATATTAGTGTTATTACAAATAATTTATAATGATACATTAACCTATATAATTGTAAATGATTATTGGGACATATGTGTGTCTCTTAATTCCTTCTGACCGTTTAATGGTTTTTGCTTTATTCATCCATTTCAATATTTCATTTCTGATGGAAAGTTAATTCATTTACAGATAGTTTTATTCTATGGAGACGGCAAATTTACGTCTTTGACAAGTTTAATCGCACATATTATATTTTGTTTCTTAAATGGCCAAACGGTTTTAATTAATTTCCAATAAAAGTAATATCGGATTTTTTTATTCCACAATTCAGTATTATTTATTATTACTTTATAATTAATTATTTACATATTCGTACATTTGTTTTATAAAATAACTTTATTAGGAATAGTAGAAGAAATCAACCGCTCCCCACACCCCCGCCCCCACCCCGGTATCTGTTCGAAAAAATTTGCAATACGAACATCAGCTGTTGCCGTTGTAAATATACAGATTCAAAGCATTAAACCCGCTTTATCTCAATCAATAATAATATTACATAATTTCTAATTTAAATTTTACTTTGGACTAAATCTATCCACCAGTTTTTTACTATACATTCTGACATATATATGTAGCTACAAATACAATAGAAATGTATTGTAACGTCATTGGTTATAACAACGTACTGGCTGTAACGGCGAAAGTTAATGCATACCGTCTGGATTCTATCCAATCGCCTTATCTGAAAAACAGCTTAAAACGACATATCGCATTCAGCGGCATCTTATTCGAAGGTTTTTCGGAGAATCATATCGGTAATAACGACTCGATATCAGGTGTTTTTTCAGATTTAGTATAAATAATACTAACGTCGCATATCTGTCATTTAAGAACACTGGCCATTTGGCAATGGCCAATTTACAAACAAAAGCGCGTTTATTTATTTATTTATCTACTTTAATGTATCTAATTGATACATATGGCGGACTTATTGCTACAAGAGCAATCTCTTACAGCCAACTGCAACACCAGTCCAGCCCCGTTCGACGAATGGCCGGGAATCGAACCCGGGTCGCCGCGGTGCGTCGCATCGTCAAAGGCCGTATGCTTTGTGATCAACCCAACACACCACGGCGACGACGTTTAGGGCTCATTTTAAAAAACATTATAATAATTTTGTTTAATGTCGACACAGGCTCTACACAGTTAAGAAAATAGTAGCCGTTACTTCGTTTGATAGCTGATATGATTTACTTCGTGGCTTATTTAATATTATTGAATCGTACTCACAAAAAAATAATACCGAAATGTATGTCACAAAAAAAATAATATCGAAATGTATGTCACAAAAAAAACGTATGTCACAAAAAAAATAATACCGAAGAAACATTAATCATGATATTAAAGGTGCTCACCCTTAATACTACTTTTCGCTAAATTTTTATTTATTATTAACAAATAAGGATTTGGCGATTTCGAGTGAAAAGATAAAATTGCTATGAGCTATCTATGATTTGCATCAAGCTAAGTATAATTAAGAGCGTTTCTATAAAAAAAAAAATAAAAAATAGTCATGGGCACTACCGACAAAAGTGAAAACTTCAAACTATGAAATAGCAGTGGTTTTATAAAATTTTATAGAATTTTTAATTGGAAAATCCGCGACAACAATATTATCGAACAACCAAAAATCTGTTTTACCGCACTAGTAAGGTAACTCCTAAGCCACTATGAAATACTCATTGCATAATGTATTGCAGAGGTCAAATATTAAAAAAATAAATAATATCTGCCTAAGCCACTATGAAATACTCATTGCATAATGTATTGCAGAGGTCCTAAGCCACTATGAAGTACTCATTGCATAATGTATTGCAGAGGTCAAATATTAAAAAAATAAATAGTATCAAATTTTCGAAGAAAATGTTGAAACGAATATTGGAAGTATTTGAAAATAAATGCTTTGTTTTTGTTCTTCATTTTTCTATTTAAAAACTAGCATATTTGTTGTCATGTACAGAATTAAAATAATAATGAAACAAAATACAATTGAAACAATACACAGTATAAACACATTAAACTTTCCATGTAGCCAATTTAATTTTACTTGTACAGGTATACACGGCACTAATGTTGCACAACACATCACAGATAGCTACAGATGTACTGCTATTACAGCATGTCAGTGACGTGAACTCACAAAATTTTACCCATCCAAGAAGCATCCAACGCACACATCATACAGTCGGGTATATATTGTATATATCCGACTGTATGATGTGCGCGTTTTATTTTTTGGTGTGTATGTATATATATATATATACATAAATTATCTCACTCCTGGCCATGCGCTACACGTCATACTACAGATGTAATGTTAACATTAGCATGTCAGTGACGCGAACCTATAAGATTTCCTCTTACCAAAAATCTCGCAACGCATATAAAGAAGTTTTCACTTAAAAAAATATAAAATTTTTCATGGAATTTGCAATTATGCAGTAATTTTTTCAGAAACGGTTGAGAATTTTCATACAGTTCCTTAACATTTTCCACAAGTGTCGTTGTTTCAGGCTTAGGCTTTACGTTAAAAGAATTCTCGTTTTGGTCTAATGAATTTATATAGTTCATTCATTCGAAACTTTGAAAAATTTAGAGATATTTTTGGAACATATCTTCAATTGCACCTCAAAAATAGGCATAAAAACATACATAAAAATAAATGAAATACACAGATTAAATAACACAAAATCTGTTTTTACGACAATCGGTATTAACGACTCGATATGACTAGTCCCTTTAATGTCATCCATTAACCAATTTCGACTGTGCATATATATACACGTATATACGTGTGTGTGCACACATATATGCATATAATATTAAATTATCTAAATCCATCAAAACCATTAATGAAAATATAGAAGGTCGTTAATAAAGCCAATTTTATCATTTTATAACGCAGCAAACAGACAGATAGTCGCCTGTCATTGACAAATGTGTCGCTTTTTTCCATCAAAGCATCGCTATCTCCTAAACATATCAATCAGACGATTATTGTAATCATTTCAATGACATCACCACCACTCATGATTTGATAACTATCGACAACAGTAATTAAAATATAATTCCTGTAAACGATAAGATCTAACAATTTTCAAGTTTCTCGGAGTTTTAAGTTATCTTTCGAGTAATTTAGGGTTTGTATTTCTCAGAATATTGTCCCTGACGCTTGATAGGCTGATAGGCATTACAAGGTGCAGTATTTACTATATCAAATGGAAAAATAGTTATGACGTTAATGGATAAATGAAAATGAATAGTTGAAGTACAGTAATATTTTTCTATTATTCAAATATTGAAACATAATGTGTAAATGAATCTGATTTAAATTTAAATTTGGTAATGCGAGGTTTCAATTTTCAATTCAGAGTGTTTCTTTAGTAAACTGTTTCTTAACCTAGGTATAAGTTATATAGGTTGAAATGTAAATTGTATAATTATTAAAGGTGTTTAATAAGATTCGGAGAAAGCGCGAAAAATAAGCCTTGCAACGAATTTCCTCAATTTCAAGATGCACATCACAGAAGATATATGCATGAGGTACACACACATATATGTATAAGTGTGTATATATATATACATATATATGTATATGTATGTATGTATGTATGTATGTATATATATATATATATATATATATATATATATATATATACATATATATATATATATACATATATATATATATATATTTATATATATATGCTGTGCATGTATAAAAATTAAGGGAATCATATTTATTTTATATGTGAAGATGTCAATTTTTCTTGGGAAAATCAAAATTAAAATTTTGATTTAAAACAATATTGTTTTCTGAAAATATTTTACATATATGATTATATAATTACTAACAACACTAAGCATAACAACTACAGAGTTGTGAGAGATTACAAGTTATTTGATGATTTCACTGTATGAAATGAAAGTCAGAAAGCTTTAAAGAATATTAAAATGATTCGAAGATTATTAAACGTTTATTACTGAACTAATGAGTTACTACAGGCGTAGTAAAAGCGTAAATAACAGGTAATGATGCTTAAATGTGTGTATTTTTCATCTAATTATTCACACATCTCACTCGTCACAAATACACGTTCTATCCGTCAGAGTATTTTTAGTTTCTTAAAAAAATACTCGTTTTACTTTTTCAGATAACAATAGTAGTATTAGTTAAGTAACTAATGCGAGATTGAGGATTATCATGGCCTAGTTAACCTTAATTTCAATGTTAAGTGCACGTACTCAATGACGTAGGGTAATTCGTGTTCCACACGTTACTCATGGAAATTTGCGAAATTAAAAAGGAATATTATTGCAAAGTTTATAATATATGCTTATGGAATACGTAGAAATATTTGAAAGTTTATTAGAAAATTTATCAAAATATCCCATCCGTCATCATGGAACAACTCATTACGAATATGTGAATAGTATACTACTCTCCAACATATCCAACTGATTACTTTTTCAACTAGGTACACGTCTAATTCCCAATATTGAATATTACATTATTGTTTCTTATTATTCATTTAGATTACAACTATGTAAAGTTTCTTATGAATTTATAACCGTTTTGTGTTGGCAAACGTATGCTTGTATAGGTTTGGTAAAATATTTTTTTTTGCTTAGAAACTATTTCAGCTAATTCTAGTATTCTATTGGCGCCAAGAGTCAGTAGTTTATATTTTCAATAGTTTGATTAAATTTCATTAAATCCTCTTGTCGGTATTTTTTTTAATTTACTCATATCAATAAATAATCATAATGCATACAATAGGTTATAATGCTCTATTTTAAAGTCCTGTTTTAAATGTGGCGAATTTGTGGAAATTAGGAGGAAGATTATAGGGACAAAAATTCGACCAGTGACATAGAGAAGGTTATCCTACTGGAGAGGATGGAAATCATCATTAGAGTACTCAGGCTCTCCCTAAATAGATCAAAAATCGAACTCGTGATTGGAGAATAAATAAATGATTTAGAGCTCAATGAAATCGTTGGCATTGTTATGATCACATTAAACCAACGGTTTCTTCCAAGGGAAATAAAAATCCCCACATGACTCTCTAAAACATTTCTTTGCGGGAAGTTGGATAACTTAAAATTTTGATATTCAACGACAGCATTGAAATATTCCTCATGACTGGAATAATGGAGGAAAGAGACCAGGAGGACTCTCCAAAATACATTAGTAAGATCAGACTCGCTCCTTACTCAAAACCAGGGTCAGCGATGGATGGAGCAGATGGCAGCACATAGGTCGGAAGAAGTTATCCCTAGAGGTGAAGCAAACGACGCGAGCATGCGATCCTTAAATAAAGCACGTAACACTTGTGAGATCGTCATGTTTTGTCATAAATTGTTATGTTGGAATTAGTTGAAAATTAATTTTGATAAGTATTTAATTATCAGTGTGCGATCGACATATATTACCGGTTTATCGTTAAGACCAGTCTCTATATTATCAAAGGGTAACCATTCTTAAATAATTCTAAATTTGATAGACTCAACTTTAATCGGTCTGTCGTATTATGTATTTTTACTACAACAACTACCTAATTGTACACTTTTTTCGCGAAGCAGTCATTATCTGCTCGTTATCAGTTATTCATGTAATAGAAATGTTTATAAAAAAAACCTTTATATTTTCTGGAGAAAAAATTATTACATTCATTCGAAAAATCCAAAAAACTCCACTTTCTGAACTGAAAACACTACATTCATCGAAAAATTTTAGACTTTTTAACGGGTTTTCCCTTTAGATATATTTTTGGAATGTATCTTCAATTGCACCTCAAAAAAATACACTTTTATATGTGTATACGTACATTTAATTTAACTATAGCTTACACAAACTGAAACAAGTATACGTACATGCACGGACATATCCTCAATGTTATATTATTGTCATTCACAAATATTGGAAGTATTTATTTTAATAACAGCATAAAAATATATATAATGAAGTTCATTAATTTGTAGGAAAACGATATATTTGTCACGAATTTAATTTTCGTCATTTTAATCCTTTCCACGATTCACATATATCATGGAATCTATTCAAATAATGCATAAAATTCGAAATAAAATTTTATGTGTACGATATACAGTAAATTATAATAAAAATGATGAACGTAAAAATATTTACATTCTTAAAAGCAATGGTTTCATTTCAATTACACGGTAACTGTGATTGATTCATTTATGAGGATTATTTAATAATTTCTTTACCTTAATATTTAAGGAAACCACGTATGTGTAGTGAAATTTAACTTAAGATGACATTAGCTCAATTCCAGATCTGGTCAATCAATTATTCACAATTACGACATATTAAGTAGATTGTAATACAAATTAAATAGTAAAATCCATGATGAACTAATAACATCAGTTTGCTTTTGTTTAAATTTTAGAGCACCTAGTTTAAGAAAGTGGGTATAACGATAAACACTTACAAATAATATTATAACTGTTCAAATACACCTATAAAATATGACGTTATCCAAAGTAAAAGAGTGTATACAGTGGAAGTATGTACTAAAAAGGTCATGAAGACTATACTTTAAGAAATATTTTAGGAAGGAAGGACTTATCCTGAAACTCGTATCAGATCAGACAAACGTTACAGGTAAACGCAAAGGAATGTCTTTATTGCGTGCTGCTAAGCATATATATATATATATATATATATATATATATATATATGTACATATATGTACATATGTATATGTTGTCATTCGAGGACGTGATTGACAAAACAGACGTGACTCTCCAGACTTCCTCAAAAAAGTAAACCAACTGATTTTGCGTAATCTTTAACACAGAAATTATAATAACTTTTTTCCAGCACAGTGAAACGAGGGACCATTATATATCAGACATGTCCGCCTGTCTGTCAAAGCTTCACATTTTTCACAATTTTAGACTTTTAAATGTTTGCAGGTAGGAATTTTATATGGGTGCTCAAAATTTATTAAAACGATTTTAACGTTCGCCATAGATGTGGAATGCGAGCAAATTTTTTACGCACTTCAACAAGCGAAGTGTTAATGGTCTTTCAAAATAAAACTGAGTGTTCTTTTACTATTTTTTTTATAATTTTGAACGTTTATGAATTACTAAACTTCGGAATGATGTGCGATTTGGCTATAGATTCTAATTTTGAAACATCTGAATTTTTCAAATATTTTTAAAGTGAAAAACTTTTAAGACTAATATTTGATTCAATTAAAATGGTTGAATTGTTGTAATTCAAAATTTCAAGAGGTATATACAACTATAAAACCCTATTTGCGTATGTCGGAGCACAAGAGCTAGAACAGTTTTTATAGTGATGCTTTCATTTTTAAAAAGCATTCAAGAGCGAGCCAAAGTATCTCTCTCTCTTTATGTGTCCTGTGTTATAGTTGAAGTTGGCTGAATATACATGCTACTTATAATTTACGTACAATGCAAGTTCCATCATACGTCTCCTTATTTCCTTACTATTTTTTAAAAGTTTGTTTTTCGTATAAACAAAGGTTAAGTACATATTTTGATTTCCCGCTTTTACAAGTTTTATTATGGAATCCATACGATGAAGCTTAAAAAAACATTAATGACATATTTGAAGCATCCTTCTAACCCTTCCCGGAAAAATTTGAAAATCAAGATTTTTGCGAATTAAGATCTACATATAAGTCGTTAATAACTTTAACGATGTCTCTACGTTACATAAATTCTAAGAAAATAGTAACTTTTCAGACTGACAAAACAGACGTGACTCTCCAGACGTGACCCAACACACAAATTATAGTAATTTTCGCTCAGACGATCAAACAACGAATTGAATCCATGAGTATTTAATTTTTCAGATTCTATACTAAAAATCATACAACTTTTTCAAGAAATTTATGTAACGCCCATTGTAATCTTATACGAGCTACTTAATGGTAAAAAACATACACGAGTAATACCGAACGCTAACCACTCACGACTCGTCATCTTTTTATCACAATTTCATTCACTCGTCGAAACTATCTTGAGAACGAATGTTGCGAATTTCCCACAGTCTACTCAAACTGAGGCGAAAAAAAAGAAAAATTCAAATAAAATCACATACTTTTCATTGGTTGTCAATCACTTTGTTAAGAATACCCATTTCATTATTCAGTACGTCAATGACTGAGCAATCGATTTGCAGAAAATCGTGGCAATTCGGTTGCGCGTTCACAATGAACATTCTTTTGGAATTTACTTACTTATTATTCTAATTATTGCAGGGGTAACTATATGTCAGGAATTGGTTTTTTCATAACTAAAATCCCAAAAGTGTAATCGTTTCGATGTTGTGGTTAAGATGAGAACTTAAATAGTTTAGGGAAATCTCCCCTAAGAAGCGAAGTGGAATTTATAAGTAAGAACAAAATGTAACGTCATTCGACGTTTAATCAAAGAATGGCCCTAAAAATCCACCATTCAAGGACTAAAAAGTTATAATTAAATTGCAGTACATGTATGACCATTCACTGGTCAGTTGTTCTAATGGTAATACGCATACAGATAAATAATGGCGCGCAATGTCTTATAAGCAATTATACGTAGCTTGCTCTTAACAACTGACATATATGCGTCACTTATTTATGAATGTTTAAACATATTTAATTTATGGCATTCATGCGAAGTTCGTAATATATTATGTAATCTATAGCCCGAACGTACAAACAGAACGCTACCAGTGCGTGTAATTTTACATTAAACGTACAAGCTTCATTCTTAGTATGAAATTACAAGTAACTTCTCGTTACAAATTTTTCTAGAAGAAATTAAAACTGATTACGTCATTTATAGCAGTCTATTCGTAGGGAGTAAAAAATCTACCTTTGCTAGCATACTAGGGTTATAATGAGAATGAAACAATCTCGTGTATCCACACACACATAGAATCACCGTGTTATCAACAATAAAGATCTATCAAGTGTCAAACAAAGTAAAAAAATTTTAATGGAATATTTTTTTGTAAAAATATCTATTTTTTAATTTTATAAATACACAGATTATATTTAGTCAGTGAATTTAAGTCACTGAATTACTTTTTGTAATATTTGTTTCCTGTTTGTATTTATTTTGTTGTAAATGTGAATTTTCTTCGTGGTGAAATTTTTCTTTTATGTATAAAATTATATTATTCTGAATGTGTTGTAATGTCTAAATGTATCGTTCTTAATAAATATATTTTAATGTATAAATGTATTTAAATGTATTACGCCATTGTCCAATATTTGCGGTTAACCGGGAGTTGCATTTTGCATAAAACCCTTACGACTCGACGATAATTTCACTTTTATCTTTCTGTATATGACAATATATTTGTAAAAAAATGTACTTAATGAAAAAATACCGGTCGTGATAATTTTAACAAAAAATAATTTGAAAAGTGCTTTTATTATGATATTTACGCAATTATTCTTGCTTATTTTTATATTTGGCTTTGTTTTCTTATTTACATATTCGTATTTGTATTTGCATATTCCGTGTTTAGTGTCATTAAGAACACTAATTATGTAGTAAAATTTCAAGAAGCAGTTTGCAAAAACGCAATTCCTGTGAGAAATATTTTTCAAATCCATATTTTGCCACAAAATAATCGCGAGCGAACGTTAACTTTTGAGCATATTTTTTAAATATACTGCATTCATTGCGATCGAAGTAATTTGATTTTTAAGATATCTACTTATGAGGATTTTTTAATATATCTATTTATACGGTTACATTATTGGTATTGGTCATCAAAAATAATTAATTAGTGAGAAAGTGAAGCAAGAAGCTTAAAATTGGCAAGAATTAGATCGTTAAGAACTTCGAGAAGAAGATTTTGTTAGCAATAAAGCAAAAATATAATTCAGTTATATATATATATATATATATATATATATATATGTATATATATATATATATATATATATATATATATATATGTATATATATATATATATATACACGCAGACACACACACACACAAACGCACTCACATACACACATATTTTTTTATATATACCTCTTCTACTAACGAGCCCTACTCAAAAAAATTGCACGCCACTTTAGATTATAACAATATGTGATTAAATAGAATGTTATATATAAATACTCCCCGTGTCTATATTTTAAAATTGTTAGTAATTTTAAAAGTATTGATAAAATTATTTGAATTCGGTATAGCAGATCGAATATGTATAGAACTGACTACCTAACTTTAAATGTATTCAAAGATAAATATATTCAATGCACTTGGTTTTTTTTGAGAAAATATTAAAGTTATATTACAAAATGGGATTAAATAAAAAAAAAGTAAAATTCGAACTGCAAATTTTTCAATTTTTCGGCTGAAGAATAGTCCAGATGAACCGGTAATATCAATAAAACTTTTTTTCTGTTAAAGAAATTCAAATAAACATTTGTTTGCAATACTTTGCATGCGACCAAAGGTATCACGAAGTCAATTCTAGTGTTATAAGATATTATATGCGGTGTTGAACTTTTTTTGCCTATAATATAGCTTTAAAGATCGATAAACCACTTTTTATTATTATTAAGTTATAATGATACGTTCAATAATATGAAAATTTCAAAATTTATGAAGTTAAATTTAAAGCTAATTATCTTCTTGTGTCTTTAGAAAACTGAGCAATCAAATGTTTGTTTCTGTTCAAAAACTATCATTGTAAAACCAATTAACGAAATGCAACCATCGACGACAAAATTTGACGTGACTCTAAAAGTGAAAACAGAGTTTAAATCTCCAGTGACTATTTTTTAGTCCAATTTAAATCCTCCCTTGACTTTCGAAAATCATAATGATGAAGTCATAAGACCGCAAGATAATTTTTATTAATGTCTAATCAAACGACTATATGACTTTAGTGTTTGCTATAAGGTTCTTGAAATGGAAAAAAGTTGAAAATTTCATTCAAAAAGAGTGACTAATGGAATTAGATTTCCAATTGCTCAAATTTCTTGTATCTTGCTTTTGAGAACCCATGTTTTTCTTTCTTAATAACAAAACAGGATGAAAAATATTATCATCTCATTGATTAAGATCTCATAAATTAATGTCTTCATTCACAGAGCTTACAATTTTTACAAAGCTTACTAAGATCTACGTTTTTCTTTCCTTATTAACAAAACATAACCAAAAATATTATCATCTTATTGATTAAGAGCTTATAAATTAATGTCTTCATTTACAGAGCTTACCATTGAATACCTTATTGAACTGTTCAATCATTCCAGGGCAAAAAACAATTGGAACAAAAGTACACATATTTTTTCTTGAGCTGGTCGCTTAAGATTTATGAATTAGTAATTATCAGATGCAATGTAATTTAAAATAATTTAATACCACACAGGTCTTTAAACTTACTTGCTGAATAGGTCTACTCCATAGACCTATCCAGTTGTTTGTCTAAGAATTCGGAATATTGTTTTACTACAATTGTTCGAATTAAATTGTTCAAGACTAACTTTAAAGTATGTCTTTTAAATGCGACCAATCACAACACAATTAGCTATTATAGCATTTGGGATATAATTATTCGGTTGGAAAATAACTGTTCAGTTGTAGGGCGGGCGCGGTGGCGGACGAGAAGCGGGCGGGAGCGGGTAGGGCAGGTAATAGGGAGGAACCGGCAGTTCAGCCGCCTGCGTCTGGCATGCTGCTAGTAGACCCTGGAAGTCGAAGCGGTAAGCGTAACGCTTTCCCGAGACCTTGCTCATTATGTTCTTGTCGTAGTAGTATCTGGTGGAAAAGAGAGTGAATATTGTTAATTCAATTAGAATTGCGAATATTAAAATTATAGCATTATTTTAATTCATTTCTCGTTTATTATATTCTAATTTATTCCTCGTTTAATATATTTTATTAATACTGCTGAGACATAATTTTAATAAACGTTGGTGGAATATAAGCCTGTAAAATCTTGAATTTGACTACAAAGTTAAAATCGATTTCTTGTAAAATCGTTGTTATTTATATAAGTGTCGCTTGCTTTTCTTGTAGCTTTGAATATATCACAATTCTTTCGTTCGTTTTTTTATGATTTCTCGTGTTTTTGGATTAATGTACTCCACTCCCAGAATATTCAGAATTCCCCAGCAGAAGGATCCGAGTAACTATTATCTATTGGTCTCGCTCGTTTGTCCATCTCTCTGTATTTCATCGCTTTCGAAAATCTAAACTATAAATTCCATGAATATAAAATTTGGTAGATTATATAAAATGGTAACCCAAAGATAGAGCTAAATGCAAATTTTTGTTCCTCTACTCAAGCAGGGTAGGGTAGAAAACGAAATCTCGAAAACTGAGCATCATACATAATACAGAAGAAGGGTGGTATAGGTAAGGTTTTCCCCTAACATTGTTCAAAAGTATAAGTCATCTAAATGTTGATAGTCAATATAATGAACTTCCAACTTTCAATACTTATTTAAATCCAAGAGCACCTACTTTTTCAAGAATTAATTTTTTTTGGAAAAATCGGAAAAAGACAAGAAAAAAATCGGAGTAGGCGTTATTATTTATTTTTCATTTTAAGATGCAGAAATATAAAGGCAAAGTGTCTTACTTCTAGTCACTTTTCAGATTAAATAAATTCCATAGAAATATGTATACTATAAATTAGTTTTAAAGTGTTAAAGTTTCAAAGAAACATATTTTATTCAGAAATACAATTTTATTATAATAAGCACCGAATGAATCTGATATGCAGATAAGGAAATACGGCATAAGCGAAAAACTGTTCACCAAATCCCTACCTAGCTCTACCCTATATATAAAAGTGACAATGATAAAAAAATTACTAGAATTCATACGAAAAATGCACATGCAATAAAAGTTTGAAAAAACCATAGAAATATTTAATTTTGTGCTAAACAATGGGAATTAAGGTAAATTAATTTGATATTTCTCGTCGTTTAGGAGAAATCGTCTTTTTTTGTTTTTTTACGCCTCTATTAGTAAATAAATCATATTACAAATGCGAAAATGAATGGCTACTCAACTGATGTTTTTTAAATTTTTCATATATATTTATATATATATATATATATATATATATATATATAGCTCGTGTTACATAGAGAAACAAAGGAAATTTTATTCAGAAATAGAATATACTTTTTTTGGGTAATTAAAAAAAATCACATCAGTTCAATGGACATGACATAAGAGAAAGAACCTAACTGTGAAATAAAACGCCACGACTGCCTACGACTGCAAGTAACAGGCTTCTTTGATTTCATTCAATTTCTATGGTGCTAAGCATATCTAACTATTCAGTTATTTCCTATGCTGTAATCCAATATTTTCACGAGAACACTATTTTTTTTGTTTTTGTTCCACGCGAGCAAAGCCGCAGTCAAAACTATTAATAAGAATTTGTAAACTTGTAGTCGTTAATATTGTAAGCGTTAATTTATAGGTTTGTTCTTTAATCGTTCCCCTATTCTTAACGATCGTGACCTAAAACGATAGATGGATGGATGGAATAAATTGCTTGGCGCTAGTTCTGATGGCCATTTATAGGGTGCTTATAAACTGGTCAGCCCGACGAGCCGGTTTTCGACTACGAGGCTTTTCCCTAGGATCCTTCGATCGTATGTGTGCATTTGCAAACTAAATGAACTTTGCTAGCTTCTAACAGTGGAATCACTAGAAAATGTTTCCCCAATGTCCATGAGTGGGTAATGAAATCTGGCTCAAATCTGAGTACACGTCACAATTATTGACGGGACATGGCGCCTTCCGCGCAAGTTTGCATAGATATGCCCTGAGTGAGAGACTGGACTATATCTGTGGTTTTGATACCCAGAGCATAGAATATGTTTTATTTAAATGCAACGAGCACAGCGATGCGCGTAGAATTTTTATAGAGAGCATGCTTCAAGGTAGTAAAGTAGATTCACGCAATCCTTAGGACGTGCCATCTTCAGTCACCGTGACTTGGTTGAGAATGTGCCGATCTTTGATTCAGATGTTTCGAAAGTATTTCTTTATATATCAAGCGTCTTCTCAGATGCCAAAACGACTCAATCATTCCAGGGCAAAAAGCAATTGGAAGAAATGTACGCATTTTTTTCTTGAGCTGGTCGCTTAAGATTTATGAATCAATAATTATCAGATGCAAAGTATTTTAAAATAATTTAAAACAACACAGGTCTTTGAACTTACTTGCTTAACAGGTCTACTCCATAGATCCATTCAGTTATTTGTCTAAAAATTCGGAATATCGTTTTAGTACAATTTTTCGAAATGAATTGTTCGAGACTAATGCCTTTAATGCGACCAATTTTGAAAGTTGTGAATACGATTTTTTATGTGAATCCTTAAGATATAAATAAACAAACTTTTTCCCTCTATTATATTAGTAGGATAAGGCTATCGCTGGTGCCTGTCCCACCTTATTACAGAATCGCGTGAAAGTATGAACCGGAAACATCAACCGCCAAGTAAAAATAATAAACTTTAGTTACATACCTGAGTGCTCTACTAAGTTTGTCGTAGTTCATACTCGGCTTGGCCTTCCGCTGCCCCCAGCGCCGTGCTACCTCGTCGGGGTCGGTAAGACGAAATTCACCCTCGGCGCCCTCCCAGACAACGCCCGCGCCTCCCTCTGCTAGTAGTTCGAGCAGAAATTGCCACAGTTGAACCTGGCCGCCACCAGCACCCGCCCGCCGGCATGCACTTAAGGCGGCATATGGGTCTGTTCAAGAAAAAAATGAGTCAATGTAGAAGATTCTATGTTATTGATTCGCTTGCAAACAATGACTAACTTTTTCGATGCAGTGTTTAATATGTATCTGTTGGCCAATTTAATTCTATAAATAATGCATCTACATGTTTGATGTATCCAGGAGTCTACAAAGACTCACGTGCATAATTCGAGTAATCCTAATATCCGTTTGAAAAATTCATCAGGCTATTCAATAAACGGTGCTAAAGCAACTATAATATTTACATATTTAAAATGGATACATTATATTTTACCATAGAAAAGCACAAAAATATGGACAAATCTGTACTCTGAAGTAATTCAATTAATAGGTTAATAAGCAGAGCAGTATAATGGACCTGTGCCTGGAAGAGATCTGATCTTTAATATTAAAATATAAATAACAATTTGAATTTATTCAGTGTTTCATACACTGAAAAAAAACACTCGTAAAATCATTGAATACTGTCCGTTATAAAATATTGAAATTGGCTGAAAAAATTAAATTCTTAAAAATAGACGTGGGCATATATTTTACTGAAAAGTAACATTTGATAGTTTTATAATAAAGAAAATAAACCCGCTGAGTAAGAGCAGAATTTAAGTGCCGAGGATTTTGTATCCAGAATTTTTATTATTCATTTATAAATCTTAGCTATAACTGTTTATGGTGACTGAAAAATACGTGTGAACTGTCTATAATATTAGAAATCATAATTTAACAATAACCGCTCAATAATTTTAAGAAGGACCCCTTTACATAAAATGAAACGTATCGCCCAACGCATTTCATTTACACAATTAAATGTTTGTATTGATTACAAAGGTTTTCATATTATACAACAAGTGTTTTTTGCATTTAAATGCTGGAAATTACAACGCACTTTTTTTTTAATATGAATGATGTTTTGCTCCGTCAAATTCAATTTACACTATACTATTAATACTGTTATTAGTTGCGAGTTCAGATACAATTTCAGTATTTTCGTAAAGACTTCTTAATTAGTTATTGCATGATAATACTTAATTAATTAAATAATAATAATACTTAATTAATTAAAAGTTTACCAAATGCATAGTCAAGTACGAAACTTTACTAACCTACTTCTTTAATTTTATATAGAATGAAAATAATAAGATTATAAATCTGAAATAAAAAAGAACATATTTAAAATAGAGAGAAAACCAATCAACATATACGATTGCATTAAAATAGAACTCAATTAAAAATTGAATAGAATGGTTGATTTTTAATCCAAGACAATCCAAAAAAATCGCAAGTTGTTGGATATGTGACAATTAAGTCTGGTCTCAGGCGACTGCCTGTGTTTACTGTGTAACATTGCTGCGCCTCTCGCACAGACGCAGCCGGATATCGGAAGTAAACCATTTCCAGCGAACGAGCGCTACAATCGTCTCATAACTATATAGTTATTGTTATTTATATTATATTTTTATTCACATGTAAAGACCGGGTCTTACAAATCATTATTTTATTATAGGTCTATCAATATATACATATATACATGATCAGTGAGGGACAAAACTATGGACATTTCTTTCTTAAAACTATAATAGTGTGAAACTTTATTTTATTATTCCTGTAATATACCTATATAAGATCTTCTACCGGTCAGAATTAATTGACATTTTTCAGCTTGCAAACTTCAAAGAGGGGAGATGTTTTTTCGTACATTGTTAGACTTAAATAAAAAACATGCGGCTTTTAATTATAAGAAAGATGTTTTTAAAATACGTAAACAAAACCCTTTACATACTTTTAAAATTTCAGCCCCTAACTTCGACTTGAAATCACAATGTGCAGACACTGAAGTCTTCCCATAAGAGATACGGTATGGAATGTGTAGATGGCATCTAGAATGTGAATGCTGGTAGTAAGTGGAAACGAGTGCTGGCGAGTGCTTAATATTAAACACAAATATTTTCCTTCTCTGATAATAAGTTAGAACTTATAACGTTCATTTAATGTTTATCATTAAAGAGCTGCGTTGCGAAGCTTCGCTTTGAGCAATATATCTTGCAGTGGAGAGACATAATTGAAATAAATTTATGGCTAAATATATACCAAAGTGTATTATTACTTTGCTCAAGAGGATTCAAGACGTAACGTTCACTTAGGCTTCCATTTCACCCTCAGTTGATATACATACCTCAGTTTTTAAGTTGAATCCTAAGCTTTCAAACAACGATACTCCATCTTAATATAATCAGCAGTTTTTGCATTCAGACGTTAATCAATTTCACTAAGTTATTAAATTTACAATGGATTTAGCAGAATTTTTCTCAAAAATTGACCTTAATATTTAGAGATAAAAATTATCTATGAACAAAAAATAAAACAGAGGAGTATAGATAGGTCGTAATAGGTCGTAATCGTTGCGCTCTTAACAAAGATACAGACGGTATAACAGATGAGATTATTAAGAATGGTGACTCTGAAATTTGACAAGAAATTAAGTAATGGCTACTGGAGCTTAGGTGGACATGAAAATGATTGGATCTGTACCACTAAACTGCCATTATACAAAAGACTGTAGCAATCGCAAAAGTACAAGGCCCTTCAAATGAAAATATTTATGAGCGGACGTTGATTTATAGAGCAGTAATCAAGATTTATGGAATACACATTTGGAATTAAGACAATCAAGGGCGCAAATCAGATCAGCCCATTCAAATCCATTAAAAACAGGCATGGAAGAAGTGAACATTTATTATGCCTTTATAGATCTAAATAAGATTTACTCTATGACCGAGTGTCGTTTTAATATAAATGCGTGCTGGTAAGAAATAATGGGAGAAACTGAATATCTATAAAGTGAATATAAAGGTATTATTTTAATAAATGAAAGAAATGAATTATTTTTAAAATCATTATTAATAATGGAGTAAGTTAATGTATTGAAAACTTTTTGATTAATAGTAATAGAAAATCATAAAAATATGTCAAAAGACGCGTAAACGCAAAATACACAAGAAACAGTGCGTTCATAAATTAACCTTACGAAATAAAGGCCATCGAAAAAACACCATAGTAGTGTTTTTCGATGGTCTTTAATTAAATGTATTTTCGATGGCCTTTAATATAATATATTAAAATGTATTCATTAAATAGTTAAAAGTCTATTCATATATATAAAAGACCATTCAATGATGTAAAATGTATGTCTAATACTATCAATAAACAATCCATATAAAACATTTTAATCAACAATTTATTCAGTTGCGACATGTTTTCACAATTTCAAATAAAACGCGAATACAATCGAATTCAAGTTTCCACACTTCCAGTTCTCAGATTTGGCCATTTGAAACTCATATTTTTGGACCTCTAAATGTAAATACAGTCTAATAGATATTCCAAGAACCCCAGCTACGTCTACATTCAAAAGTATGTTTTTACTATATCTGTTTGTCTGTCTTCTTAACTGTTTCTCTGTTTATTTTGGTATGATACAAAAAGTGCTGATTACATTAAGATGAAAGACCGTTGTCTTAAAGCTTAGGACTCAACTTAAAAAATGAGGTATGTATAGCAACTGAGGGTGGAATAAGTCTAAGTAAAAAATATGGTTGGTTTAAAACAACTTGTTCAAGCATCATGGAAGACCTACTAAACCTGTTTTGTGAAAGTTTCAATGTTGAAAACTTTAAGGTCTAGAGCGTAAAAATTGAGTTATCTCTTATTATACTGTAAGAACTGAGGACGGAATGGAAGTGTAAGATCGGCTTAAAATGTTCAAATTTCGATAGAGCACCATGAAAGAATCACTAAAATTAATTTTAAAGTTTCACTATTTAAAAGCTTATGATCTAGAGACCAAAAACTAGGATATGTTTCATTACACTACATCTACTGAGGGTGGAATAAAATGCAAGGACGGCATAAGACTTTCAAATTTCATTCGAGTGTTACGAAAAAACTATTGAAATTATTTTTAAAGAGTTTCACTATTTAAAAGTTTATGATCTAGAGCTCAAAAACTAAGATATGTTTCATTTCACTACAACTACCGAGTGTGGAATAAAAGCGTAAGGATGGTTTAAAAAGTTTAAATTTTGTTCGAGCATCATGAAAAAACTATTAAACTTATTTTAATAGAGTTCCACTAAATACAAACTTGAGTTCTATAGTTTAAAAACTGGGATATTTTTCATTACACTATAACAACTATATATAATAGAAGTATAAGACCGGCTTAAAACACGCAAAAACGACTAAATCGATGAAGTGTTCTTATTTCTAGAGCTTAAAAAATGAGATATGTTTTATTAGACTACAACAACTGAGGGTAGAATAGATCAACATTAAAGACTCGGATATATATGTAACCTAAATTAACCGAGAATAAAACTGAAGTACAAAGTCTGTTTAAAATATTTCGGAATGAATTCGCTGGAGCGTCAAGCAAAAAGCCTCTAACCGGATTTTAATCAAGTTTTCACTGATTGAAAGCTTAACGTTCAACTTACAAATTTAAGGTATGCCATAATAAGAAAATCCTAACAAAGTATTAAAATTAAATTAAACGAAACGAAGTGGCACAGGTAAGTTTTTAATACAATATTTTGTTACGTTATTATTTGTACTCAATAACTGTCCACTTTATATCTGCTATTTGTAATTTCATGTAAATAACTCATAAAAAAATGAATCAATATCAATTATTTGAATCCAATTGATTTTTAAGAGAATTATATCGTATGATAAACCGAGTTTATACACATTGAAGAAAATAAAAGCCTGAATAAAACAAGTAATAAGAAAATGAAAGACTGTATAAACAATATCACACGATTTTTAATTCGCTTCACTTATTTTGGTTGGGTGCATTTCTTTACATTTAATGCAGTGAATTTATTTGAATTAGTTAAAAGTGTGCATGTACATTCGTATTAATACAAGTGTCCCGTGGCAGATTTAAATGTTTGAAAAATTGTAAAAAAAAACTACACCTCTAATACAAAGTAGGTTTATTTTATCTTTATAACAACAAATGCGGATTTCATTTTTTTAAAACCACGTTTTCCAAATGGCGGCCATCGAGTCTGACACACTCTTCGAGTCTAGCACGCATGTTTTCAAAAACGCGTTTGCAGAGCGACTGGGGTATCCTACTGACTTCGGCTCGAATATTTTCTTTTTATGTTATATCACAGTGCTCGGATTTGTTTTATAAACAACGGATTTTAAGTATCCCCATAAGAAAAAGTCACATGGGCTTAAATCGGGTGACCTAGGTGGCCACGGTACGGTACTGTTTCGGAATATGTTTTTTTGTGGAAATAACTGCCGCACTGCATTCATGGACACATTAGCAGTGTGAGCTGTGGCCCCGTCCTGCTGGAACCATATGTTTTGGTTGAAGGATGGACTATTCTGTAGTTCTACTCTGAAAAAGTCATTTAACATCTCTCCGAATTCACAGTTACAGTTTGGCCACGTTGATTTTCAAAGAAATAAGGCCCTATGATAGCAGATGCAGACATGGCACACCAGACTGTTACTTTAGGCTTATGTAAAGGCTCTTGATGCATTTGTCTTGGGCTGTGGACATCCCAGTAACGAAAGTTCTGCTTATTCACATATCCTCCAATGTGAAAGTGAGCTTCGTCACTAAAGAATATGTTGCCCATCCGGGTAGCAGTACGAAATCTCAACAACATCACTTCCGCGTAAGTTTTTCTTAATTCAAAGTCAGAATCGTGTAAATCTTGAACAATTTGAATTTTATATGGATGGAACTTGAGCTTTTTTCGCATTATTACCTGTAAAGTTGATTTCGGAATTCCCAATATCGATGAACGCGTAAGCAGTGATAAACGGGGATTTTCAACGACAGAAACCATAACACGCTCGACATTTTCATCCTTGGCTACCAATGGTGTAGGTCCTGGTCTGAGCCTATTTAATGTTGATCCTGTAGCTCTGAACCTTGCTACCCATGACTGAATGAAGATGATCGATGGTCCATCACGTAATCAACGAATACTGCAACGATTATTAAATCCACGGCGTGCTACAGACAGCGAAAATCCACTCGAAATGTTCTCCACTTCACCGTTCCATGGCTACTGAAACATCCGCACCGCTTGCACTTCTAACGACGCCCTCCGCGCCCCTCTTATGTGTTGCGTTCAGAAACTATATTTGTTCAAGCTTTGAAATCTGCCACTGGACATCCTGTATATATGTGTGTGCATTTAAATTTAAATAGAGTCATTTATTATATTTATTGTTTTTTTTCCACAGTTTACACAATCTACACTAGACTAATTACACTTTGCTTGATTGAATAAAAGATTACTCCGTAGAAATAATAAATCAAGATATGAAATGAGCATTTACTTTTACGCTTGTTTTTTGACAGTGATTAAGCTCACGTTTACTCAATTGTGAAATCATTACATAATGACATATGCAGTCAGTGGTTAATGACGTTAGTAGATCGACACATTTCCCTCTGCTTCGTAATTTTCCAGTGTTAGAAAACTTCAAATAAATTTGTTTAGTTGGTTTTAAGCGGTACAAGTAGAAACAAATATAATGACAGTCTAATAGACATTCCAAGAACTCTCAATACTTTAAATTCTTCCTTAAACTCTCAATAATCTAAGAGTGAAACTATCGCCTAAGTTCAACAAGTAGCTTTACAGGATGCGTGATCACACTGATTGACAAACAGAAAAAATACCAAAAGTTATTTTGTTCCATCCTCTAGTTATAATCTCGTCTTCTTCTTCATATCCATAAGTGAAAAGCATCCACTGTGTTTCGTAATGCTGATCGATTGCGAATATCATGTATCGGTTTACTTCAAATATGGCCAATTCTCTTCAATTACATTTTCAATAGGTCATCGTCAGATCTACTTAGGAGATTCACTTGAAAGTTCTAATCCAAAGCTTGTTTGGCCAAGCCTAATTTTATTTGCGCTGCTTTATTTGACGTTCAATCAAAACTCCTTTGTATCGCTCTGGCAAATCTTCGTTCAATTTTTTCTTGAACCAATATATTCCTGGAATATGCCTATGCTAACGATTGACGAGGTCATCGCCTGAGCTGTTTTGCTTAATATGTTGAGTTTCATTGTCTGTGTAAGTTTACGGGACTGCCATTAGAGACAAACTTACGCCAATGTCGTAATGCCTCGACAATTCGCGAAGTGATGCACTCAGTTTTCCTTGTCTTTGACGCAACACTCCTAAGATATTTAAATTGGTGGATATCTTCCACTTACTGTACATCTTTCAGCAACTGTGTTGTATCCTACGTACCAAAGCTCATCTTACATATATTGACTTTTAGTCCATTGTGCGCTGCCCTGAGCCATAAGCCTGTGAATATGCAAGCCAAACTCCAAGCTTTCCAATTTGCTTCGCCAGTTTTTAGGGAATAAGATCAAATTGGCGTGTATATAAAAGAGCTTTTCGAAATGCTCACGCCGTCGTTAAAGCACCACTTCAGATGTAACCATCAATTTTTCAATTTTATCCCTGAAAGTTGTCTTATCTGATGGATTTTTCTGACGACTGTTTTTGCATCTGTATACAACTCATACAAGTTACTAGTGTTACAAATACCTTCTTATACGCGGTTAGCTACAACATCAATTTACACCCTCCGAGTACTACGATAAATACTTTTGCGAATCTGGCAATTGTGTTTCATGAAATTATCTCGTTCTGTGTTGCAAGATATTGAAATCAGGTTCAAATTATTATCCAAGTATATTCCAGTCTTCTTCTATGCTACATTTATTCTCAAGAAAGGTGGAGCTGATGTCTATAAAGGCCACTTTACATCGGTTCCACTACTTGTTAATGTTACGAGATACTTCTTTGAGTTCAGAGAAGCATTCTAAATAAAATAGAAGTTCTAACTTGAACTTATTTCTTTATTGTAACTATTGACTGATCGCACTGTCATCATACGTATCATTGCACAACCACCAGATGTATTCTATATCGATCCTTCTGCGCTTACGGACCTCTAGTAGATACAAACGTTGGTGTTGGCAGTGAGATGTGTAATATCGGTGAGATTCAATTTAGTTGCACAAGACTCCCCAAGGTGAAGTCCACGTATGGTAGTTTTCATATATAAATAAAGTATATCCAACGGGAGGGTCATTATTTAGGCAAAAAACCTACAAATCGTTTTTCTTTTTCATTTCGCACACCGAGTGCATGTCTTTCACAGCCTGAGTCATCACTACTTATTTTAGTATTTAGATCTTCCACAATAATGATTGTACTCCCGTGACAATAACTGTTTTCCTACGCCCTTAAAGGTTTAAAGTGCAGCTGTGCTTATATTAGTAATTCAACCTGTTTCCACTACCGATTATTCCAACTACAATTATAAATGACCGGAAATATGTGCTATTATATGCGTATATATATATATATATATATATATATATATATATATATATATATATATATATATATATATATATATGTTAGAGTTAAAATAATGTCATTCAATACTTTTATTGCCTTTTCAATGGTTGTCCAATGAAATATATTAGAATTGAATTAGACCTATTATCACAGATGTCAGAAGAAAAATTAAATTGAACATAACATTTTAAAAGCAATTTTTTGCAAAATCTTAAAGATATTTTATAAATATGCACGAACTTACATAGAATATACTGGATCATCCAGCTCATTTGGACAATCTGTAACTCTAATTCTATAATCATTCAATTCTGTCGAAAACTAGCACACGCAGAATAATCACAAAAACGTAGATGTCCCACTTATCTGAACGTTTTAATATTTAAGAACTTTAGTTAAATAAACATTTTAAACTATCAGAACATGCATTATTTCCAATTATACTGATGGTACTATGGAAAACAAAATGATAATAACACAATGCACACATAACTAATATAAAGACATAAGCGACATTAACGACACAATCGTAAAACCAGTGGTAAAACACAAACAGATACCGTTAAGATAGTACCAAACAAACTGTAACAAATAATTAAAAAAGGACCATTACATAAGAAGCATCTACGGTATTTCAATAATCTCAAAGTGTCTCACCACAGGGCACGGGCGGGAAGGCGGCGGCGTGGTAGACGGCAGGCGGCAGGCGGCGCGCGTCGCCCGCCCACATGGCTGCGCTTTCACGGCGACACGCCCACCATACCGCCGGCCACGCCCCCGAATCTATAGTCGTGTGCCACGCCCCCGACTCTTATCTTCTCGCGTCGTATTCAAATTACTGGTGTAGGTTAAGCTAAGTCGATCGGTTTGTTCAAAAGTTGGAAGATATGGCGCAGTTAGGGAAGCCCATATCTTCCAACGAAAACGGAAACGGAAGAAAAGTGAGTAGATTTCAAAACTAAGTATATGTTTACACTGTTCTTTCACTATGTTTTTCACAGGTTTTAAATTTCTTAAATAACACTTGTAATATAACACTCTTAATATCTTTACAAAAGTCTGAACTGGGAATACCTAATAAAAAAAATAATAATTAACAATGCTTATGCTTAAAATTATCAGAGTTAAAAACTATACAATAGATCGAAAAAGGTATAAAAATGTTCCTCTTTTGATAATCTAATAAAATTTTAACGCGATATCGTATCGTTGAAACGAAACTAAATAAAGTGGCTTCAAATGTATTTTATTAACACTTTAAAGACTGATGAATTCTAGAAATAAAATATTTTATATGGTAATTGCAAATACATTTAACCTAAGAAGCCTATATATAAGATGGGCGTAAAAAGCTTCACTGATTTAAACTTTTCATTAACGTTAAAATCTATTAGCATTAAAATTATTTAACTTTTCATTCTAGAAACTTAAGCGTATATTCCTCTATTTAATAATCGAACAAATGTTAAGTCTCTATTCTATCCGAATTGTATTCGCGTGTATTTTATCTATATGGAACTTTCGTTTTAATGTACCATAAATAATACTCAGTAATATATTTACGTTATGTCAGGATAGAGTATTATTATTAAGGATTCGTATATAAAGTTGAACTAATACAAAAACTTTTCACTTTTGAGACGAAGTTAATTTACAATGTACGTTTATGTCATTACACTTGTGTCTAAGATGAAAATTATTTACTACATAGATA
The DNA here is from genome assembly GCA_039881145.1 of Druceiella hillmani. Classification (NCBI taxonomy): domain Eukaryota; kingdom Metazoa; phylum Arthropoda; class Insecta; order Lepidoptera; family Hepialidae; genus Druceiella; species Druceiella hillmani. The sequence goes on from JAYKKI010000014.1 coordinate 28,809,628, forward strand.
TCCTTTTCCCAACTTAGATTATTACTTATGTTTGCTACGCTACCTACTTCCTACATATACCTCAAATAAGAATATTTTATATGTGAACACGTTGACGTACAGATAAAATTTGGAATAGTTTTTCGGGATGACATTAATTAATAAACCCACTTTTGCTTAAATTTAACCACAAAATTTAAAATTGGTTATTGAAAGTAAACACCTCTCTTTAATTTGAAACACAATTTTGAACATGGTTAGAATCCTTATTTATTTATTCTCAATACCTTATTTATTCTCAATACCACAAACTATTCTTAATATTTGATCAGTATATCCCTGTATTCTTTTATTCCCTTGTTATCTAAAAACAATCAATAGCACACTTTAACACAGTCAAGTAATTTCGCTTCTGAACAAGTTTAATGGACGTAGTAAAATATATAAACAAATCACTTTATGGTCTTCCGTTTAAGAGTACGAAGAAAACAGTTAAAATGTCGTCCAGCCATAAATTCCTCGTTTACAGAACAGCAATTAACGCGACCACCGGAAATGTCAATACACCAGTCCGGCACAGCGGTCACTTGCGGCGCCGGAAGCGTAGTGTCGCGCCGACCGGAAGGAAGGAAGTGACGCTCGGCCTCCATCCGGCCCGCCCCGCCCCCAACATACACTTCGACGCCGCGTAAGTAAGGGTGAGTGATGTGCGATCTTAATGTTTGTCGTAATGCCCATTACTATATCGTGTGAAGAAAGATTTCGAATTTTTTATGAATGCGGATCTATTCATTCAAAAATTGGAAATCTTTGGGAAATGTGTGGCGGAGAACGTGGAAATGTTTTGCGATTCTTGTTTATTTGTGGGGCAATTGTTTAGAAATTTAATTTAAGATTCCCTTTCTTTTGCCATAACTTGTTAATTTAAAATCAACAAGACCGCCTCATGCATTCATATCATGTATATTCCAACATACATGCTTCTGTTTCCGTAATTCTCTTTTAGAACTTAAATAGCGTTTACTGAATTTTTTTAATTATCCAGAGGATAAGATAATATAGAGGAGGATTCATTCATATTCTCTCTGTCTCTCTTTTCTTAACATTATTCACTTTAGAAACTTTTGTTGATATTTGGTTATCTATTCCATGTTGCTATACCGATCATGTTTCTATTCCGCTTTTCATATTAACGAACTTTTATCAAATTTCTTCATATTAATCTTTTCTTAGTTATATCGTAATTATACAATTGTCTATTATTTAAAATTGATTTTATCATTCTTTTAAAGAAAAATAAAACTGATTTCCATATTGAAGGCACACTTTTTATTTCCGTTGGTTTAAGATAATTAAGATATAATTACGAATCACATGAAAAACAAAAAAAAATATCTTTGCTTTTTCAACAGCGTGTAATTTTCCAGAAGATAATTTTTGAATATATTTTCTCTGTTACAATGAGGAGTGTTGATATTTCAGACATAATTTATGGGAAAATTTAACAGTAATAGATCACGGTAAGAATTATCAGTAACATATTACCACGTAAAAGTTTCGGAACTTCTCAAATAAAAATATACACATCTTTCTAAGAAACTTTCGAAGAAAAAGTTTGGGTTCGTCTGGGATTTCTTGCCCCCAAAGCAAAAATCATACCCCAATACCAGCAAGCCGTTGTCGTGGTTCTTGAAATTTTGATAAACATGGTTAAGATTATTTTTTAATGAGATTATTTTTAAGTATAAAATATTTTTTGCTACACAGATTGCATGGTTCAAATCTATGCTTGCGCTACAGTTTATCGGGTTTCTTAAGATCTGGTGACTATTCACAAATTTTACATATTTCACATCTTCCAAGCGTAAGATTGATCATTTATTTCAATATGACTATTAAGAATGTACAGACTTATAGTATTTTAATTAAATGTTTGATAATATTGTAACTTTATGAGTGTCGAAGACTTTCTTCTTGAGGTGAATTGGCCCATTTTGTGAATATAAAAAATTTTATATAGAACCTATCCACTATAAGCGAAACTAGCCTGAACTTTTTACAAACATAACCTTATAAACACTGCAGACATATCATTTATATTAAACAGTTTACCAGCATGTAACATGAAATATTATTGTTACGAAATTTTCTTTCAACGTTCAAATTTTTTGCAAGTTCTTATATAATTTCTTTCTATATACAAAATCTACATGGGAATTCTATTATCCATTTTGTTACGTCGATACCAATCGAATGATTATCACTACATGACCCTTACAACTTGTAGCCGTAAATTGGCAATAATGAAATGCTTAAATAACGGAAAATAATGTGGCTTTGGTAGCTAATAATAACTACAATTTTCTTTGCTATACACCCGCGTAGTAATCAGAGAAGCACTTACTGAAGTTTCTTACCATTATAGGTTTTAATGGCCTAAAGTTTTAAGTAAGCTCTAACAACCGTTGAAGATGTCGAATATTGATGAATACATTTCATAGTTCTCACTTCAATCCTACATTGATGTTAGTTTTTACCTCAAAATTTGGCAAGGACTTCTAATATAACAACCGATTTATAATGAGTTGTTATGAAAAGAATTAAAAATAGTATCAAAAAATTGAAAAGATAAGAAAAAAAATGAAAATAAAGTAAAAGGATTAAAGAAAAATAATACTTTTTCTTTCAATATCAATATTACACCAACGTGGCACTGTTTTTACGCGTCCAATAATCACACTTTCCAACATTTTTTTTAATTTCGAGATGGCTTCTATATCACTCTGTTTCAAATTATCCCACATTTAATCATCTAGGATATAAATTATGATTATTACGAAAATAAATTTCTGATATTACTCAGCATTATCAGAAACCAATGATACCGATCATCTCATCAATATAAAGCACACCTTCAAAACGTTTCCAGGAATTAAGCTTTCATTACATTAAAAAACTATTGGATGAATTAACCACCATTAAAATCAAATTGGTAGTTTTATATGATGCTCAGGTAAATGAACAAACATAGTTAATTTATACCGACATATAGACCGATATGCAAACAAATATTATAAAACCTTCATGTTCCATATTAATTTATATGTTCCGAAAGATTTTTTTTCAAAAGTTTCAAAATTATCATTTAAAGATAGACAAATATTTCGCCTGTAATAATCTGTAGATTATAAATTGTTACAAAATAGACAATGTATTTTCTAGTTTAAGTGAAATTTGAATACGTACCTTGAGTTTTCTCGAAACTCTTAGCTCGAACTCTTAATCCACTTCTGCAGCAACGGTGTATACACAACCAATATTTTAAATATATCTAAAAATCTTACCTTATACCTGACGTATCCATTATTCTCCTCTCTAATCCATGAAGTTATTTGACTGTTACTATATCATTGGTTTCACAATTTACAGTTATAATATAAAGATATTCAGTTATAATAAAGCAATGAATCGTTTCCGAAGTACATCGAACTGACAAAGGTAAGATCGATCGTTAGAAAAAAACCAGCACTGCAAACAAAACGCAGCATTGCAAGAACAACGAAATAAACCTACAGCTGCAATGGATTGCGTAAAAAACAATTGTTATAGCAATAGCAATATAGCGATCAGTTCATTATAATGTGTGCAAACATAAAGCTAAATATTTTATACCTATATACAATAGCAGTTCATTAACTTAAACTGTGATAAACATTTGGAAACATTGCAGTTTTAACACTTTTGCGTTTCCATAACGATAATAGGAAAATTATTTAAATTTAGTAACGTTACAATAAATAACGGTAATATATTTCAACTAGTTTATACTCACTCATCACAAACGCGTCACACTCTGGTGAACCACGTTAGGCGGTTGAGCAATTGTATACCGTGAGAAAGTGGAGAATGTTGATTAATAATTAATTTTTTTCAATTCTCTCTATATTATTTCTCAAAGGTGTTTATATTGTAAACAGCAAAAATTTGCGAATTATTCATACGGGCCAACTACAAAACGGTGGACCTTCGTACGGGCATGAAGAGTTTTCACACAATAACACAACATAGACATTAAATTGCTGTACACAAAATAGCTCTACACACTAATTTTACTAAGCGTATATACGATTATTAAACGTATATACGATTACTAAACGTATATACGATTACTAAACGTATATACGATTACTAAACGTATATACGATTACTAAACGTATATACGATTACTAAACGTATATACGATTACTAAATGTATATATGATTATTAAACGTATATACGATTACTAAACGTATACAATCATATATAACAATTCAATATGCTGCATTGAACGTTCGGACACCGAGTTCATTCCAAAAGTGTTTCATTTTCTCAATTTCATTACGAAATACTTAAGTGGGGAGATAAAATCTTTTTTTACACTGCCTCATTCTATCTATCCACGTCTTCATCACATGTCCATCACAATATGGTAGGGAACGATGGCTAAACCTCACATCGCATTTATATGCGATGTGACAAGAAATATGATGGAAAGAATGTTCGGTGTTTGAAAGAAGCGATTCCCATGTCTAAACCATGGTATGGGTAATAAGTTGACTACCATAGTCAATATCATTGTTACATAACATATTTAAAATATTTATACATAATAGGTATTTATGTAATTATCAGCTTCCCGAGGAAACTGAGCAGATATTGGAAGAAATTATCAACGTTCCAGTTTCCTTGGAAACAGATTCCGGATTAACGAGTCAACGAGTTTTTATTGATTCATATTTTGCAATCAGTTAAGGCTTTTGCAAAATGATCTGCAAGTTTAACACTGGTAGATCATGTGTTACTTTTAAATAACGAAAAACATTAAACTATTATGTATATTAATTGGATCTGTTTAAAGAATATTTTTAATTTTTAAACACCATGTTCTCTTTTCCGTTTAAACACAAATGTTATAAATTAAACATATCTCAAACCACATGTGGTAATCAATTTAACCTTTTTACTTTTTCTGTGTTATGATAAAGGGATTAGTGGGTAGAGCTTGTACAACAAAGAGCAAAGTGGCGAAACTGTTAACTGGGCCGTACCAACTTTGGAAGAAATACCACTATGAACACCTTCTTGAAAGAACCATTCAAATCCTCCCTTCAAGTATACAAACAATTTGCTGGATTGAGTTGGGGATCAGTTGCATTGTGCAACATGCGATATGATATTCAAAATAAATATAGGCTTACTAGTCACCTTCGCTCTCACTTCCGGAGTTAACGCGGTCTTCGCGGTCGACGGATACGTCATGAGAACAACGTTAAGTATTCTTTTTGCAATAGAAAAATCATACAGAGCTAATTAAATTTTGGATTAGATATTGAACCCGTATTCTCGCGATTATTTTCGACGTGCAGTGAAAACGAATCATATAGAAAAGAAAAAAATGGTCTAATTATGTATGCATCAGTTTTATTCATGAAAAAAGTCAAATGTCAACAAAGTCATAATATACTCCTATGTGATTGTGATCTAACCGAAGAGTCAAACATGTAGTTCATGGATTACAATTTATTAATAATTTTGCGATAATGGTCAATAACTTCACATTCACAAGTCACAACACACACTAAAAGAAAATCTTTAACTGAACTGGGGCAGGTTGTTTAGGTTAATGCGAATTGGATGACTGACGATCGAACAAGGAATAAACCTTTTTTTTTAATTTTTAAAGCAGTACTCAAGGACTTCCTCAACTAATTTTTCATCGCACTTTGCAGGAGTTTCCTTAAATCATTAGACAATATTGAACTCTATTCTTTATTTAAAAGGACTAATTCTCGCTCAATATTCCTCGTGTCGTGCGTGAACTATCCGAATCTAAAGTAAATCACAGGAAATTACCTCAACGCAATTATTTAGTACAGACAGACATTGCTGTCCCCTATTTTCGAAGCTGTGATATCACAACCTACATTGCTATTGAAATTCATTATATCTACAACCATTACATTACAACTACAATGCATTATATCTACAACCTACATTTTTGGCATGTAATATAATGTAAATAGGTATTCGATTGGTACGTTATTTTTAATGTCTATTTCCAGATACATTCTTCCGTACCTACGGAATTTTACCTTTGAGTTTTTTAAAATACGGGTTTATGTTTATAAAAGTTCTAGTAGTAGTTAATTTGATAAAAGTTAATTTCTCTATGTCTAAAGTTAATTTTATAAAGGTTTATAATAGTTCAAAATCAGTCCGTAATTACTAAATTAAATAATTATCGAATAGAAGCCCTAGACGCGAAGATTACCTCGCCTGATACGTCCCGCTGCATAATCACAACGACAGGGAACATCTATTTGCATACATTCGATTTATTTCTGTTTTATGTTTTTGTTTGTATTTTATTACATGTCGATCTTTTTCTTCTCAGAATACATGTTCAGGCGGGCGTTTACCAAATTGTTTATTTATGCACGTTAATGTATCTAATTGATACATATCGCGGACTTGTTGCCACGAGAGTAATCTCTTACAGCCAAGGAGAACACCAGTCCAGTCCCGCTTGACGAGCAGCCGGGAATCGACCCCGGGTTCCTGCGATGCGCCGCGCAGTCAAAGGCCGTATGCCTTGTGATTAACCTAACACACCACGGCGACGAAACAAATTAACCGATAAGTGGGGGAGAGTATTATAAAGATAAGGTAGGGTGAACGCGGTGTAACTCCGAACGAGGCCGTTACATCATGACAAATAAGGGCAGATGATAATTTCTTGCTACCAATTCAGAAGAGACCCTGCACTCAGTGCTGGACATGCAGTTGTGTAGTGATATCGAGCTGATTGTTCACAGGAAGTTGATATTAAGTTTTTGTCATAATAACATCTAATGTTTTGCTTGAGAAACATTGTTGTAGTAGTTACTATGTACATGATATAATCCACCATTGTGTTTTATTTTGTACTTCATAATATGTAATATTTAACCTCAAATATAGATGATCTTTCATTTATTTGGGCCTGTGATTCAATTACGAACGAATTGAGTGAGGTTAAGAGCGAACGTTCGAGATTACACGACTCAATTTGTTCCTCATTACGTCGTTCAATATAATAATAATATAATAATATTCGACAATTAAACACATTTATCTAATCCCAAACTAAGATTCTCACTGTGGGTTACAGAAGACGATACAATTCCATATATATATATATATATATATATATATATATATATATATATATATGTGTGTGTGTGTGTGTGTGTGTGTGTGTGTGTTTGTGTGTGTGTGTGGGTATATGACAACTTATGTAAGTAGGTTGGCAACTTATGAAGCCTCCACTTTTTTCGACCGATTTCTGGAATGTTATAGAAACTTCTAGAATATTTCTTGTAGAATATATAAAGAATGCTAAATAATCAGCGAGTAAAGAATAAATTAAAAATGGAAGTATTTCGAAGTGAACTTAGAGGACTCGTTCTTCATGAATGTCGTTTAGGATGAAAAAACGTGAAGGTACGACCTCTTATTATACAGCCAAGCACTGGTTCCATAGATTCAAAGAAAGTAATTTTGTCTTTTCCGATAAACCACATTCAAAGCGACCTCCTGCAATTGATTTAGAAAGATTTAAAAGCCTTATTGAAACAAATCCTAGATTAAGTTCGCGTTGTTTGGTAGAGCTATTTTCATGCTCTTATACTGCAATGGAAAAATTACTTCCTGCTTTGAGAAAGAAGTGGAAATATTCCGTTTCGCTGCTATATAAGCCAACACCCTTTCAGTTTCATAGGAGATTTAATGTGTGCTTGGAGCTACTGAGCTCCCATCGTATCAACGAGAGGCTAAAGTATCTGGTTACAGGAGATGGAAAGTGAGTGGCTTATGTTAATTTTTAGCGTAGACGCCAGTGGCTAGGAGTTGGAGAAAAAGGTTACCTAGACAAACAAATATTATATTGGGCAAAATATAATTTAGGGTGCATGATGGAGTTATTCATTGAGTTAGTCATTGGGAACTCTTTCAAGCTAGCAGTACAATTACAGCTAAGATTTATTGTGAACAACTAATCAACGTCACCGGTAAACTTCTTTGAAACCAAAGCGAAGTTTATTTAATACATGACAATGGTCAACCCCGCATATCAAAAGTAACAGGTGAAAAACTACTTTTATTTGGATAGAGTATGCTAATTCACCCACCGTACTCTCCAGATCGTTCGCCATCTAATTACCATCTGTTTCGCTCTCTGACTAATAATTTACGTGATAAAAAATCAAAATCAAAGTCAAACGACGAAAGTCATCAAAATCAAACTTTACCGGTTTTTCAATCAAAGGCCCAAAGATATCCACAAGGAACTTTAGCTATGTTTACACGTTGGCGACAAGTGTTAGTATACCAACCGGTGCTCGTATAATTAACGATTAATTTTAATGACTACATATAGAAAGTTGAAAAGTTTGTGTCCAGAGATGGCGGGTTTATAAGTTGCCAACCTAATGTAGGCATATATATATATATATATATATATATATATATATATATATATATATATATTAATTGAACATTTTTAATCCAGTTTAGATTTCACGAAATTACATATTTATAAAAGTAGTCATTGGAGTCTCTACAGGATTTAAAACAGACCATCGAAGAGATGAAGAAAAAACTTTATAACTGCATAAAATGGCTGTTTTTTACTTATTCTGTGCCCAAAACAACTATATTGGACTATCTCACGAGAGATGTTACAAAAAAACCTGAAGAAAATGAAAATTCTGTGTTGCCGAAAAGAAATAATTGGAAGAACATTTTCTCAAATGTAGTGTAACTTTTTACGGGTTGACCATGGAAATTGTGCGACGAATTTGTTTCAAATTTTGCTGAACAAAACAAACTAAAGCAAAAATTTGATCTGACATTTCAAATAACACGTAAGTTCTGTGTTTATAAAAAGACACCCAAAAATTGCATTAAGAAAATCTGAACCCACTTCTTTAAACATAATAAAAGTAATAATTGAAACAGTAGTAAATTATTTTTTTTAAACTAGCAACTCTATAAAGAATTCACCATTTTGGCGCGAATCATTTATATAATATTAATGGGACTAATATCAATTCAACGAATTTTAAAAATCTTAGCCTCGAAGGGTTAGAAACCAGTTGGGATGGCATCCAGTGATGAAAAGGGCAAAACGACCACAGTTGTGCATTCAGTTCTTCAGGAAAGAATGTTCCTCCATTTTTTGTGTTTACATAAAACGCATGTTTGATCAGTCGACGCGGGGAGGCAACGCGGATGTGATTGATGCCATTAGTGTGGATCAACGAAAATATAATCGTAGATTGACTAAATCGCTTTATCTTCTTTGCTAAGCCAACCAAAGACCAAGATATATTATTAATCATTGATAACTATGAGAGCCATATCAGCCACGATTGCTATCGGCTGTGTCATCGGAGTGGAATCATACTATTATTACTTCCATCACATGAAGGGAATATGATATTTTTATGCATACAAACACAGAGTGAAGAATTACTCAATATCGAAAAAGCTGCGAAACGGATTACGAGCATCTGGGTTTTGGCCATTAGATCTCATAAAATTTGACGATTGGCTCAAATCTACATAGATGAGCCTGAGACTTTGCTTTATAATATTCAGAGGTCAAAGATGCCCTAGAGAGGCATCATACCATTCAGAGCCAATCTGCCACAGGTGAAACTACAGAATCTGAAATTTTACTGGAAGATTGGAAGAGAGCAAAAACGCTCGAAGCATGATTTTATAAGACATCACCTCCATTAGGTGTAGTCCTATCACCTAATGAGACTGCAGAACCTGAACCGTCACCAGTATAGAGACTTATGAAACTATTAAATCAGTCAAAATCACTTTCGAACATTTTCTCTATACCTAACTTGCCAAAAAAGAAAACCAGATAATCTTTCAGACCCAGAACTATTGTTCCCAGCACTCCAATGAAAAATAGTTTAAAATATTAGCAGCGAAAGAAAACATAGAAGGAAAACATAATTCATCTCGAACTGTGTTACTATCGAGTTCGACAGTTACACAGTTCGAGATGAATTATGTACCTAAAAAGAAGAAAACCAGAGGTGGTAAAAAACGATTTTTTTTATCCTGGTCGTGTGAGAAATGCACCAGCGTAAAAGCACATCCAGCGGTTTTGTATATGATGTTGGCTTTGTTTGTTTTGTACTCAATTATAGCAATGAATATTCCACTCGTAATTACCCCCACGTTGCCCGTGATTACTCTACCCAGCATGCGTGGAGTTATTCTGAATACATTCAGAATAACTCCACGCATGCTGGGTAATTCTGAACACCAAGGGTTTTTTTGCCTTAAAAGTTGATATTATTATAAGAAATTTATTAACGAGAGTTTGTTACTGATTAGTTAGATTAAATGATAAGCTATAAGAGAGATTCATATGTTATATTAGTTTTGTTTTATTCGCTTTCTTGCTTAAGTGTTCGTACTTACCCTACTCTTATTATGGAACATTGTTTCATTCACAATCTAATAAAATAACATAACATTTGTATTCAAGCTCACAAAGTGCATTCAATGATTATGTTATAAACGCTTATGGTCCTTTGTTTGATGTGGCACGTGTTTATTATCTTATCATAAAGGCAACATTTAAAATACTGTAACCTTCAATACTTGGATAGTATTGTAAGTATGCAGAGTAATGTTGTAAAAGCCTAAAAATATTTATTTTGTGTTTTAAGTGCATTTTAATTAAAAACATGTTCTCAATTTTTTTAAATACAAGTTCAGGATTTCTATTTGAAAATGTTTTCATTTTCCCTTTGCCAAACTGAACCCTAATAATTTCATACTCGTCTCATTATATTGCAAAAGCAAAAGTTGCATATTGCAATTTTTTCAATTAGAGACTGATTATTATGCAATTTTCCATTATATCATAATCAGTTCAATTTGGCATTTTTCCGTAGTAGCTTCCTATACCTCGAACTCTAAATATCCCACTCATATGAGTCCCACTCCCACTCATCGATATGATTATTTTTCCTCACGGATCCCGAATGCGGTGTAGATGAAGAGTCTTTTTACATATTTTCGGTAAATAAAAAAAATAGTTTTACTGTGCATGAGTTGGTTGGACTACTATATATATATATATATATATATATATATATATATATATATACATATGTATGTATGTATGTATATATATATATATATATATATATATATATATATATATACATATATATAGTAGTCACTGCATAAAAAGTTTTAATATAAAAAAGAACCCATTGACTACTTATAATGCTGGTTTGAAATTTATTATACTCATAAAATGGGTCTGTTTAGGAGTCCACTCAATGAGCCCACTCTGCGATTGAAGCAAGTTGTATATATATATATATATATATATATATATATATATATATACATACATACATATTTGTATATAATGTTTTATCAAAGAATATAAAAAGCTTCCATATGTTATTAATACCTCCAATAGACCTACAGTTCACAATATTTAGAGCTGTTTAATGGTGGAATTATTTTTAAGTTGCACCACTGGAGCTGGCTTATCTTCAGGCTGCGATTAAAAACTGGAAAAACCTTTTGATCACCATTCAGTAAATGTTATCAGATATTAGCACACTATTTGTATACATTATATGAATGCAAAATGCTACTTTTAAAATACGAAATAACATAATTATAATAAAATTATGGCATTATGTGTTTTAATATAACAATTTATATTCGCTATTGCCAGCGGTGAATAGATTTTTCAATAAAATGGTGGATATTTGAATCTCAAAGGTGTCTCTGATCGCAATAAAACTAGCATATACCATAAATTCTAAGCTGTGATAATCTCAGCAAATTCTATTCATCATCTCTCTATTCTTCAAAAAAAGCTTATGTATTCAATTCCTACTCTATGAGTTTTAGTAATAAAATTGCATTTCCTTAAGGAATATTCTATCGGCACAAAAGTTAGCTTAGATTCTAATAAGCTATTATAATGATAAGCATTCATATTTTACAAAAGTTTTTATTTGTATTAAACAAGGCTGGAATTTCCAGATACATTAGCAACTTAAAAATATTAATCTAATGTTACTAAATTTAAGTATGTCCGAATTTCAATAACTTGAACATAAGTAATTCAACTAAATTTACTAAGTTAAACCTAGAAACTAAAATACACAATCAGTCAATTTTTCACAATTAAACTAGAGAACATTAATGTTATAGCCTAAAATCAAAACAAAAAAACTTACCATAGCTAATAAACTAAAAATAACAGCTGGTAAATACTGGGTACTTAAAAAAACTTCACTTCGAGTCTACTGAGAAATACATAATGAGTTACAAATGGTCACATGCATAAAAAAAATAATAATTAACAAAATTTTATTGAAGGTTTATAAAGTAACGAACGTAATTGAATACTTTTGATATACCTAAAAAAGATTAAAATTATCGGGATTAAAGTTTTCCTTTATAAAATTTGACACTTTCCATGTTGAGAACAGGGAGTATGAAATAAATGAAAATGTATGGTAATGTGATTATCCACTAAATAAGGATAATACTACTTCAGACATAAAACTTCTACTTCAAAATAATAATTGTATTTGATTTAGAAAAGACATCAAAAGTCGAGAAAAGACTAAAGTTCTGTGACATCAAAGATTACGCAGTTTCATCAAATTAAGGAAGTAAATTATGTACTACGGTAATTTTTCATCTGGTAATTTCTAATATAAGTTTCTTTCTGGTAATTTTTTTATATTCATTACCAGAACGGTAAAAAATAGAACACTGATAAAACCTCCCAGGTTGCCTATCCGTCCTTTTGTGAATAACAAACATTTTTCTCAGACTGTTATAGGAAGCGGTGACCCGATTAGAAAAGTGAAGTGCAAAAAATTAATTTGTTATTTTGTATGATCAGTTTGGGAAAGCTTGATAAAGCGCGGTTAAAGTATTTTTGTTTTTCTTTACATTACATTTTGAAAACATCTTTTCAAAAAGTCTTAAAATTCTCTGTACACCACCCTATAACAAAAAATATCGATAAAATGAAGAATAATTGTGATGAGTCCAGGATTCACCAAAAAATATCAGCATCACATTACCTGACACAATATTTTCTTGCAAACAATTTAGTTACTTAATTTTATATAACAATCGAAGTATCTAATAAGACAAAGCACTAATAATGGTTTATTAAAATTCTTCATATCAAAATAATAAAAAATGTCATAACTTTGTTTTTAATTTTCATTATTTATTCGGTCATTATAACATTAATATTACATGGTAGGTGTAGAGATGAAGGCGCTCTAGAGATAAAGACGCTCTAGAGATAAAGACGCTCTAGAGATAAAGGCGGTGTTCGCATCACATATGGCGAGTGGTACAGACTTCACGATTAGTCTAATAGTCAGGGAGTAGTTTATTGGTAGCCATAAAGTAATGTATTTCGAAGAATATTTTGAAATTGGAAATAGTTTTTGGGTGGAACATAAAGTTAAGTCGGTGTGGAGGGGATCGAGAAGAGGGCGTTGTCTATACTTTAGTCGCCATTTTGGAAAAAAATAATTCTAGAATTTACACGTACGACAAAAAAGAAAAAGTTTACACGTACGACAAAAAAGACTTTTTTGTAGAGCTTTACTTTCATTATAAGTTTTTAGAAGTATGTCAAAATTTGTAATTAATAATTTTTGTGAATTGTCTTGTTAACGGTAATTTGTAGCCAAAATTAATTGTCAACCTTTTCCCCTCCCTAGCTCCCCACCGCACCAACTTAAATTTATACTCGGGGTAACTCAAAAACTATTTTAACATCTTATTCGGAAACTTTCGCAAAAATCCCTGACTAACTGGATACTTCAATACCCCTGTGTGGTACAATTGTACAATACAATTGACGCACAAACAGCGCAAGGTTTGACGTAGACTTTGTCAGCTTTTTATTACTTGAATTAGTTAGTATAATACATATCTGATGCTTGAGGTCGTTTTTATTTTTTTTAAGACTTGTTAAATCATTATTTGAAGCTAATTAAGAATAAAATAAGAACGTATTTAAATAAGTATTTAATGAGCGTATTATTTGAAACACTCAAGTTTGGGTTTTTATTTAGCTATCAAGATAAACATACAAATGTATATATGTTCACACCCAGTATCTGCAGCCATCCATAAAATCGCGGTTAGAGCAAGATGGCACAATATAGGTCACGAAAAATTTATCCCTAGAGGTCAAGAACCTCAGCACCAAATTTCAGGACGCGAAGTGGATTCCAATAGTTAAGGTAGACTTTATTAAATAAGGCATATCTTGAAGCTTAAGAACTTTTTGATGAACAATTTGCAGCAAACTCTGCCCCCGCCTTCATCAAAGTTAGTCCTAAAACAGAATAAAAACTTTTATGCTTTAAATGTGCTATTACGTCATTATGTGTCACTATACGGTCATTATATTGATAACCCCTCGGTCCTGAGTTTAGTGGCCCTTTAAGCTCTTGCTACATTAGGGGACGATGTCATTACTTATTTCACCTCCCTAAAGTGCGTACAAATATTCTACAGCGTCGCCTGTCTTTCCAGCTCTCAAATTGCTCAATGTAGTGTTGCGAGATGCACCCAGTCTAGATATTTTTTCTGCTCTATTGACCGTTTCAGAAATGGGGTCGTAGAGTTACTTAGTAGTTCACGACTGATTGCTACATGATATTCATCCAAATTACTGTGTATTTGTTTTTTAATTGTATAGAATTACTCTGTTAGTGTATTTTCTTATTCTTCATTGTTTCGTAACTCTTTGTTATATATTCTTCAACATGCCCAGCGATTTGTGTAATACTGTAAGTTGCGCATGGAGTTTTCAAGTAATAAATAAATTATGCGTGCCGCATAGACATAGTTATACTAAATATTTATATTATGTCTTTGGGTACGCATACTCTGAGAAAATAGTAAATTTTCCAGAGGGACCGAAAGAAGCTGAGTTCATTTCGTAAGTGTTCCATTTTTCCAGTTTTAATACTAAAATTCACACAAATTTAAAAAAAAAATTGTGATATCCACTGAATACTTATGCAAAAGATTTGAGCTATTAGAACGTGAGAAATATACACAAGTAACGCCGGGCGTCGAGCACGCACTACATTCATCTTTTTCCTTGTAGGTTATTCAGAATTTCATTCACTCGTCCAAACTATTGTGAGAACGATTATCGCAAAGTTTCCCACGGTGTACTCGTACTAAGAACAAGAGGCAAACCAAAAAGAAAACTCAAATGAAACCCGTTTTTTTTCAGTGGCTGTCAATCAGCTCGTAAAGAACACCCATTTCATTATTCAGCATTTCAATGGCTGAGCAATCGATTTGTAGCCAATCGTGTCGAATCAGTTGCCCGTGCGCAACGAACGTGCCATTATCTTTTGTGATTCACATAGTCATTGCGCCAACTGGTGCAAGGATCTCCATTGATGGAGAATCGGTTTTTAAATAATTAAAACCGCAAAACTGCAATAGATCCAATATTGTGGTTAAGGTGAGAGTATAATGATTTTCCATGTTTAAAATAAGATCATTCATGCTTGAAACTGACGGTTAACTGTTAAATAATAATACATTCTGCAAACTTTCAACCTTACACTTCAATAATAAGTAATATTTACAAAACGCAAGTCAAAAACTAAATCACATGGGGACAAAACACACGCTTCTTTAGCAAGCGTATAATGTTTTGCTTTAAAAACTGTATTTTTTTTAATAATGCAAACAAAACGGTAATATCAGTCTTCTCTCATCTGAAGAAATTCAGTCAAAGAAATCAATTTTAGTACTACAAGACTTTACATCATCAATTCGTCTGCTGTACATTTCATTGGTGCAGGGCCGATTAGAATCCGGCTCCATTATTTGGAGTCCACACGAAGCCAAGTACAACTTGATGATTGAACTTGTACAAAAGATGTTTCTTTGATATCTGTATATGAGATAGTACGGTTAGTTTCCCTTTCTATTTCCTACGGATTTCCTCTTAGGTATGCTAGGTTTCCTTGCCTTGCAACTCAGAAGAGATGTTGCACTAATGAAATTTATTTTCCAGCTATTAAAAGGAAAAATTCTATGTCCTGTATTATTACAGAAACTTTCATTCTTCGTACGTGACAATTTCCTGACAATTAATTGTTTGTTATACCACCCTCTAGAACCGAACTATATCGGAGCTCTCCACTTCCCCACAGTGTTCAACTGCTCAACCCCCTGATCGCGGTCGCACCAGAGTATGATTTATTTATGATGAGTGAAAGTAAATATGTCCAATTGTGGCGTCGTTATCTTTCGTAGTTCTTATGTAGTTTGTATTTTTGTTAAACCATTAATTTCTTATTGTTATTAATAGGTCGCCTGTAATGTAACGATAAATGTTTGTCTGTAAATAAATAAATAAATAAATATTATTTTATTTAACTTAAAGCCTTTTCCTTTTGAGCGACGTTAAAAACCGACAATACAAATTTTTATATATTATTTCATGACGTTATAATGTAACAAATAACACGAAAATTTCACCTGATTCATGAATAATTTATAAATATAAATAATAATGATCATGTCACTATCAAAACTAATTACGAAATAATAAAATCGCAAGATATTCATTAATGTCTTTAATCGACACTTTATGGTTATACGAAGCTGAGTGCGTTATATATTTCTTGCGTGGGAAATAACTAGCAAATTTCGTATAAAAAATAATTGAACTGGAATTAGAGTTCAAATGGCTCAAATTTCTGGTATTTTAATATTAAGGATTAAATTTTTCTTTCCTTATTAACAAAACAGGATCAACAATATTAACATCTTTTTGATTAACAACTCATAAAATAATGCCTTAAAAAGGGTAAGTTCTGTACCCTCACAGTTTTACTAAGACCCATGTTTTCTTTCTTAGTGACAAAGATTCTTCTTATTGATGATATTATAACATTTTTTTTACTTTTCATTTTTTAAGAGCTCTTTAATGAATGTTTTGACACAACTTACTATTTTTTTACAGTACTAAGGCATGGATGTTTCTTCATTACTAACACAGAATGATCAATCATATTATTATCGTTTTAGTTAAGAGCTCATAAATTAATGTCTCGACTTATCAAAGTTTACTATTTATTTTACACAACTTATTAAGACCCTTACGTTTTCCTTATTAAAAAAACAGTACCAACAATATTATTATCTTATTAAGAGCTCATAAAATAGTGTTTTCATCTACAGAGCTTGTTATTTTTTTACCCTATGTTTTTATTTCCTCGTTACCTAAGTATGATCAATTACCTTATCATCCTGTTGATTAAGAGCTTATAAAATCACGTTTTGGTGTACAGAGCTTATTTACTACCCTATTGTACCGCTCAAGAAAGTGATTGGAAAAAAATGTTTTGAACATATTTTTCCATTATACTAATAAAATTGTGGCTTCAAATTTGAAAGTCATTAATTATCAGATGAAATATAATTTAAAACAACACAGGTTATAAGTCTTTATACTTATTCGCTAAATGGTTTACTCCATCGGTAGGTCTATGGAATATTCAGTAGTTTATCCAATAATACAATTTATTATTTTACTACAATTTTTCCAGTTACATTGTTCGAAACTAACCTTTGTCTTTAAATGCCACCAGTTACAGTACAATTAGCTCATAATATTAATTAAAACATAATAATTCAAGTGGATGATAACTGTTTCGTTGTAGGGCAAAATACGACTTTGAAACCGTTGTGAAGCGGACGGGAGCGGGTAGAGCCGGTAGGGCTGTACCGGCAGACCAGACAACAATCACGCTGGTAGACCCTAGAAGTTGAACCGGTAAGCGTAACGCTTCCGCAACACCTTGCTCATTATATTCTTCTCGTAGTAGAATCTGGTGGAAAAGAGAGTGAATATTATTAAATAAAAACAATTGCAAACACTAAAAGTAGGATAACCTTTGCTTGATTTCCCATAAGTTTAATATTTTAACTCAACGAATATTGCTCATCGAACACATTTTGGTAATATATTTGTCAACGTTAATAGCTATATGTTTTAGACAATATACGTAAACAACAATATTAATTGAATATTTAAAAATAATATTAAAAAATTTAATGGACAAGGGCTAAAATTATCTCTTCCTAAGTCATTGCCACTTTATTGCAGCGTTTGTCGTTTCTTGTCATAATTTTTCGCATTTCTTAGAATTCTGTTCCTTCAGAATCTTTAGGGATCCGTATTTGATGGGCCCACATTATTGCTCTCGCTCGGTTTTCCGTTCGTCTGTTTTTCACCACCCTATAGTTTTTAAGTCGTAAATGCTATATGCATAAATTTTTTACAAATTATGTAAAATGGTAATCTAAAGGTAAAGCCGAATTAAAATTTGAATTTTTTTTCTTCTCTGATACATGAAAAAGCGATAATGAGAAATATTCTAACGTTTACGCAGGCGATTTTAACCGATACCCTATTTAGATTAGCAATTAATAACTGTATACTTGCCTCTAAGCGTAAAGTTGGAAGCAAATTCTAAATGTATACGAAACTCTCGAAGTTAGACCTCTACTCGTATTTAAAAGGTTTTTGCTATAAACAACGTACTTCAACTATGTATTATTTTTTTAGAAAATCTAACCATTAATCTAACCAGTAATAAAAAAGCTTTAATCATCATCATCATATATATTAATACGCTAAGGTTAAGATGTTACTCTCCCTTTTTAGAAAAAACCTCACAACTAATCCACATACCAATCGGCATCCACAACTAAAAAATGTATTATTGCTATTGTTTTTGCAAATTAAATAATTATTAAAATTATATACACAAAACAGCAATGCTGCCATCTAACGGCTCAACGTCAATATGATTGACGCACGTATAAATAAAGTGGCGCTTTAGCTCAATGCTTTTGATACTTGCGCCTCTATATGTCAATTTTAGTAAAATATTTGTTTGATCTGTCATCTGAGCTTCATAATGGAATAAATAATGCGAAGACTTCGCACGGGTCACGCTAGTATGGTATAAACAAGTTGATTAAGACAATAAAAACACAAAATATCATGGAACAAACTGAAAAAATGACTGAAAAAGTCATGGAACGAAATATTTCGGAACAAAACATACTTAGCAAATGTTCATCGTGACCTTTGAGAGTGATTTTGTCCTAAAACCTTTTCTCATTTCGAGACCGAGACAAACATTGCGCTCATTATCTACACCAAACTCCGCCATACAGTATTCGTGAGACGTGTTATTTATGTAATTCAAACAAATTCTACTAAAAGAACTAATACGTCCCATAGTCCAGTATGCTTGTGACTATAGCCTGTTATTAAGGAAAGTTATAATACCTAGATATATTTAAATAATCTTAAGCTATTTCTTATTTTTTCTCTTTACCTCATATTTTAGATACAGTTTTAGGTCAATTATTAAATCTTTATATTTATCTTACACGTGTTAGTAACAATTGAGAGGCCAACTAAATTGCACCGAGCTCAGAAAAACGCATATTCTTATATTCTTTTTCAATTTTGTTAAATATCATGTTAATTTAAAAATTGTCAATTAAATACCATAAGTTTTAGAGATAGGTTCGACATTCCTGTTACATATTTTAAAAATATATAAATATAATTGATTAATTACAACATCTCGCCGGGACTGCACAATTCTACTTTACCACAAGAAAAACAGAATATTAAAATTATACGAAATTATACATACTTGATGTAAATTATTTTATTGATTTTGTTTTCTAAGAAAACCACTTGTTTCGCCTAATGATGCCAATGAGTTAAGCAAATTAATTATACTCCATTAAATTTAAAAATCTCAAAAATAATTGAAAAATAAATCAAGCATTACAAAGTTTAAAAAAGACTAGCAAGTATGCACGATAAGTACGAACAACAAATTGTGACTAAACTTCCCCAAAATGCCACGATCTTAATTCTAAAGCTGTGAACCGAACTGAAAAGAAGTTAAAACTGCCACAGTTTAGAGTTAAATAACGCTACACATCAATCTTCAAACGGATCAGTGACAAAAATCTCGGAAATGTATAGTCTTTTTGGTATTTATTCCATCTTGGTATAAGAAAGTCTTAAAGTGTGATAGAGAAACAAACTGCCAAATAAAAATTATAAATTTTAGTTACATACCTAAGTGATCTACTAAGCTTATCGTAGTTCATATGCGGTTTGGACTTCCGCTGACCCCAACGCCTCGCTACCTCGTTGGGGTCAGTAAAACGAAACTCGCCCTTGGCACCCTCCCAGGCGATGCAAGCACTACCCTCTGCTAGAAGGTCGAGCAGGAACTGCCACAAGTGCACCTGACCGCCACCAGCGCCCGCCTGCCGGCACGCTCTTAAGGCGGCATACGGGTCTGTGCAAGGGAAAAAAATGGGTCAATATAGAAGATCCATCGTAATATATCACGCAAAGAATGACTAACATTTCCGATGCAGTGTTAAGTATGTAACTGTGGGTCAATTTAGTTCAAAAAATATTACAACTAGATATTCGATATCTTCAGTGACACACGGACTAACGTATATAACTCTAGTATTGATTATTATCGGTTTGGAAAATGCAAAAAGTCAGCGGAAAAGCAGAACCGATTTATACTGTTTCTACTGTAATGTGTTGATACTTTATATCTTACTTCACAGAAATATATAATGTAGTCCAAAGCAATTCAGATCAATAAACTTTTATAATTTTATGATTGCTAGGTTAATATGGAGAACCGCATACGGCCTGCGCCTGAAAGAAATCAGATCTTCCTGAAAGAAATCAGATCTTTAAAAGAATGTAAATAACGATTTGAAATTATTTACAGTTCCATACCCTGAAAAGATAATTGTTGATTTCTAAGATCATCAAAGTCTGTTTGATGGAAAACGTTGAAGTTAAAGAAATCGAATTATGAATTAAGTGGAATCTTCTATTTGGACCCATTCATTTCTCCCTTTGCACAGATCTGTATGCCACCCTAAGCGCGTGCCGGCGGGCGACCGCGGATTGCCACCAGGTGCAACCGTAGCAGTTTTTGCTCGTTGCAGAGGGTAGCGCGGGCGTCGTCTAAGAGAGCGTCGAGGGCGAGTTCCGTCTTACCCACCCCGACGAAGTAGCGCGGCGCTTAGGCAGCAAAAGACCAAGCCGAGTATGAATTGCGATTAACTCAGTAGGTCATTCAGGTATACAACTAAAGTTTAGTATTTTTACTTAGCAGTTAATGTTTTTGTGCCATACTTTCACGGTATGTTAACAGTTACCAATAAGGTTAAAATACTTCCGAGAATTTTATTACTCATCGATGTGAAAATTCGTGTCTTAGTGTTATTTAACTCTAAACTGGTGATTTAAGCTCGGTTCACAACCTCAGAATTATAATAGCGGAATATTTGCGCAGTTTACTCACAATTAGTTGCTAGCTCTAATCCTGTACTCATCGTTTATTTTGTTTTTTTTTTGTCTTATTATCTGTTTATTATTAACATATTTCTAATTAAGGGAGTTTTCATAATTTGCTTAATGTATTGGCACCAATAATTGAAGTGAGCGATTTTCTTAGAAAAGAAAATTAATCAAATAATCAAGGTAAAGTTAGTTTAATTTTGTAGAATTGAACATACTCCTCTTCTTGTTGCAAGGTAGAATTATAAAGTCCTGGAAAAATGGTGATATTTACCAATTATACTTATTTATATATTAAAACAAAATGGCGGCACGTATACATCGAACCTAACGCTAAAAATTATAATTTTTATTTGCCAATTTTCAAATTACAATGATATTTTCCCAAACATAAGAATAGAGGATCTCGTTTTTCTGGGCACGGTGTGCGATTTAAGTTTTCACTCATTTATTGCTGAAACGTGAAAATTAAATATACAGATTTCATACTTCCACGAAAATATACATCTAAAATATGACGTAAATAGGCAAAATAATAAATCGGCTAAAATTATTGCAATACTTACTGGTATTATAACCTTCTTTATCAGTAACTCACCATATCGAACCGTTTATGCTAATTTGGTTGAATGAAATAAATAATCCGTGGCATGAAAACTAATTGACCAAGTTCAATTGTAGCACATCATTTTGATATGTTTGTTTCTCGCTATTAAAAACGGTAATGAGGTCACATGCAAAGATCACGATGAACACTTGCTTGGTAAAATATGTTGAATATATTATTTCATGACGTCATCAGTCAACCGAGTGCTTTGACCTAAAGACGATCGGTATGTCGATATGTCATTGAATATTTATGGAAGTTTTATGTAAATATAGTTGAGTTCGGTCATTATTTTGGGTAAACTGTAATAACATAATTGTTCATAAATAAATAGCCAATAAATATATTCATTAGGCGTTTTATCGTCCTTATCAAACTATTTATACTATATTACGCCTATTTTATTACTACATGTCGTGTCATTAGGCGCTTTATTGTTCTTATCAAACTATTTATACCATATTACGCCTATTTGATTACTTCGTGTCGTGTCATTAGGCGCTTTATTGTCCTTATCAAACTATTTATACTATATTACGCCTATTTTATTACTTCGTGTCGGATAATGGTTAGATTTGTAATACATAAAATATATCGCTTAAAGTAGAAACCTTTTAAATCCGATTAGAGGTCTCAGTACGAGGGTTCTGTTTACATTTAGATACATAAATAAGTTTAAACATTTAGGGGTGTATTTTTACAAATTTACGCTTAGAGTGGAAATTTACATAAATTAACTGTTAGCCTCAATAGCATATTGATAGAAATCGCATGCATGTATACATTAGAATATTCATTTTTGCCTCTACTGAAGAGGAGAAAAAGAAATACCAAATTTTAATTCGGCACTATCTTTCGGTTATCATTTTATATAATTTGTCCAAATTTAATGCATACAGCGTTTATAGCTTAAAATCTAGAGGGCGATGATAAACAGACGAACGAACAACCAAACGAGAGAATTATTTCTCTCGTTTTGTATAGACCTTTCCGATAGAGAGCCCTAAAGATTCTAGGGGAATAGAATTTAAAAAATACGAGAAATCATGAAAAATTGCATGCTTGAATAGATCCGTAATATACATATAGTTATTGGGAAAGCAACCAACAATGCGATAAACTAACAACGACTTCGGCAGAAATCATTTTTAACACTTTATAATATTCAATTAACGTTGATGTTTACTTACGTTACTTAAATACAGATTTATATTTTATATAAATCGAGATATTTATTACCAGTTCGATGGGGTACATGCGCTGAGTTAAAATATTAAACTTTCCTAACGAATCAACCGGTAACTTAATTTTAATATTTGCAATTATTCTTAATTAACAATCTTCCTTCTTTTTTCCACCGGATTTTATTACAAAATAAACAAAGTTTCGGGCAAGCGTTGTTCTTACCGCTTCGACGTCCAGGTTCTGCTATCGGCATGCCAGACGCAGGCGGCTGAACTTCCGGTCCCGCCCTACTACCTGCCCTACCCACTCTCACCCGCCGCCAAGCCCTCCTTAAAACTAAATAGTTGTATTCCACGTAAATTATTATATTCCAATTGCTACTATAAGTTAATTGTGTTATAATTGGTTTCATTTAGGAAACAAAAGTTGACCGAAATAGTTAAGTTTGAACAAAAGGGTTCCTAACTATTTTTTTTTTATTTCGTAAACCATAATTTCAAGACACAAGTTAATTTTTGACAAGTCTTAAAAATTAACCGAGTTATAAAAGTTTTAACTTAATGTTTAGACAAGAACTATTATGTAATGAACTGTGATACCATTTTTAATGGTATTTATTTTATTGTAAGAGAACAAATGAGACTGAGAGAAATACCCACTCTATTTCTACCATTAAATTTAGGAAGTCATCACCTGGTTATTTTCTAATAAGTTTTATAATTTTTTCACTTTTTAATTAACTTATATTTTATGGCATTTTACTTAAAACAGTAACTTTAGGAGTAACCAACTATCATATTATTGTAAAATAGTATTCTGAATTTTTTGGTAAACTGTTGAATAGATCCATAAAATAGAACTTTTATGTGAATAAATTTAAAGATCTGTGTGATTTTAAGTTATTTTAAGGTAAATTTCATCGAATACCAAATTATTTATAAATCTTAAATGACCAGCCTATCAGTTACAAGAAAAAATATGTATTATGCTTTATTTATTCCAATTGCTTTTTGCCCCGGCATGATTGAGCAGTTCAGTTAGGTGCTAAATGGTAAGCTCTTTAAAGCAAGACATTAACTCATAACCACTTAAACAATCTCAAAAATAATAATTATTGGTAAATATCTTTACTATGTTACTTAGCATCCAGGACATGGGTAATAAAAATAAAAGGAAATGGAGTTTTTAAAAGAAATGTTAGCGGATAAGTACGAATCATGCCAGAATCTGTTTGTATGTATGTACCTTTGAAAGTGCTTCTTTGTACGTACATACTGCTTATAAAATCTGCAAAAGCATCAGATTGATTCCAAGCTTTTTTTAATAGAGCTTAGCGGGGCGTACAAAAGGACGCATTAATGATATCGTACAAAACACTACATTAATGATATCGTTTTTTTATATTTGTGACAATTTGAAACTTCAAACTCATTACGTATTTCCCAATGGACTCTAGGCGATGTTTTCTTTGAGAACCCAGTGTTAACCGGATGTTATTAATAGTTAAGTTTTCCTGTTTGATTTTAGTTGCATTACGTTTAAGTTTATTGTTCTTTTGTAAACTTGTTACACTATCTACTGATTGATTGTATCCGTTAGTTATTAGGTCTAATTTAGTAAATTTAGTTATTTGAGTTATGAAATTTCGTGACATTCACATTATTTTTTTAAAATATATTAATGTAAGAGAAACCTCTGGTAACATAATTTTTTACTTAAAATTAAAACTTTTATAAAACATAAACCATTTCCGTTATATTAGCCAGTCAAAATTTTACGTCAGGTTGCTTATACATGTACGAGTACATCTCTGTCTGTATATTTAATCTTATAACAAAAATATACTGTATCATCTATGAATTTGCAAAAATCAAATTCTAATCATGTGGACTCAACTAAATATTTTCTTCTCATAGTCATTTCAACAATTTAACTGAATTTAAATATATCTTATGTAAATCTAAAAAAAATTAAATTTATGAAACGAATTATAAATACAAAATGATTACTCAGATTTATTACAAAATTTGTTTAACCTGAAACTTCGAACCCTGAAACTCTTATTACTGATTAGTTTCATCTTTCATTTATATACTTTCATTTGAATTCTTTAAAAATATTGAAATAAAAGGATCTCAGAGACCCTGCTGTAACTTAATTAAAAATAGTGCTTATCAGGGTAACAGATACCTACAGTATCTGGACGTTGTCCATTTTCCCAAAATTTAAAAGGTCTGTATTCTCACTTTTTTATTTCAGCGTAATTCCTTCTGAGTTTGTCTCTTGAAAGATGCTACCCGTTTAAGATTTTTTGAAAATTCTGCCAACTCTAATAAAAATATCTGACTTTTAGGAATGTCCCAAGAGGCGACGTAATTAATTAAACAAGGTACTTATTGTGATCCTTAAATTACAATAATTTTATTTTATAACATTTTATTGAAATGAACCATAATCAAATGGCTTCTTATACTTGCGATGGAGATATTTCATTACTTTTCATGATTCCTCCCTTCAACATTCAAAGATATTTTTTTAATTGAAAAAGAAACAAAATAAGTTTGGCGAAAAACGACTTTTTTAATGCTAGTTTATTTAAAATATTTATACCTACTTCTACAATAGTTATTTTCTCGTACGTAAAAAAAATTACTATACGATGTCAAATTTAATATTCATATTAACATATATTTATGAGCAGAGTAAATAACTTGGATAAGGGCAGTTATATGAGGACAGATGTCGTTGCCGGCGACCGTTTGTAAAGCGACTTTTTGATTTGGTTTAAAAATTCAAATGTGATCCAAATTTTAAATACAGTTTTATTTTAATGAAAACTTAAATGTTTATTGATCGTCTTACTATTTTAGATATCTTCTTTAAGTATTATTATAACTTCCGACTTATATTACATATTATTTTCATCGCATATAAAATTAAATTTTTACGTTTGTAAAATCTCTTACCAGATAGACGTACACAGGTGTCCGGTAACTTTTTATTATTGGGGACATTTGTATAAAAATATGAAGAGTAATTAGCATTTAGCCAAATTACGTTAATGAAGTAATCGTCTCGCAAGTATTAATAAGTCGTTACAAATACTTAAGATTGTATATAAACCCGCGACAATTAACATTATTAATGAACAACTTTTTATTCAACAGACACTTTATACCAATAAAAATGAAAAAAATATGTCTCAATTTAAAGTCACACGCGAATAAAAGAGATAACCGTATAGTCAATAACTGAGGACCCGTGGTAAGCGTTAATGATGTGTCTTCATAGTACGTCATTGGTATTAATAGCAACACTTAGAGGGAGGCTGACAGGACAACACGTCGGTCATGACAAATATAATGTGATTTATAGAATTGAAATACCAATAAATCCAAAAATTATCGAAAATTATATAATGAGTGGCAAAATAAAATGCGTTAAGAAAAAAAATTATATTTTACATTTTTCTACTATAAAAGGTGCTTCCTATAATTATTGAATCGACGGAAGTGTAAGCGAGGACCATTAATAACATAGTTTTTTTAATATTTAAAAAATGGACCTGCGAGAAACTTTTACAGTCATCATAAATAGTTATGACTAAGATTTATAAAACAATAATAATAAGCTCATTAGAATACATAACGTCCTGGGTACGGCATCCTCGCAGCACCAATTATACCCATCTTGGCGGGTTTATTGTAAATATATGGGAACATTCTTTCATTGAATGTGTTTATATTTACATATACAAACGGAAATAATAACAAATAGTTCAAAAATAGCTTATTTATAAATCGAACTCGGATAATAAATATTTTGTACCGTAATTAAATATATGTGTTGCTGATCAATTTTTTTTCGATCTAAAATCAACTATATATCCACATAATTTATTCAGATTCTTCTTGACCACTTTAAAAGAGGTGGAACTATTTTTACACATTTTTTGATAATAATTTCCAAAAACATATTCGATTTAAAAATGAATATTATACTTTTCGATGTAACATTCCATTTGATGCACACCATTTGATTAAAACAAAAAAAAAGTGATGACAGTTAGCCTTATAGATAGTTGTACTTAATGTTTATGTTGTATGATTGCTAAATATTTAGCAAATATACTGCAACCGATGAACAGATGGAAAGACGCTTAGTTCATTCTAGAAGTGTTTAACTTTCTCAGTTTCAGTAAGAAAGTCTATAAATATGGCCAGAATATTATTTATTACACATATTTATTATATCCATCTATATCTTCATAATATCTTCTATTAAAGTGTGGTAGACGGAGATGACTGAAAACCACATCGCTTTTTTCTAATATTAGCAAACTTTCTTTTTAGGGTTCTGTACCTCAGAATGAAAAAAGAGGACATCCTAAAAATCAATTGTCCATCAAGACCCTTTCTCTCGGGAACCGTTACAGGTTTTAATTTTAAATTTATATTAATTATTGAAGTTTATCCGTCGCACTAATGTCAAAAGGTCCAACTTAATACGATGATATGGCTTTATCAAATTTCATGTATTTTATACCAGCAGGGTATTTCCCTTTAAAGTAGACTCTTGAAACGAGGGAAGATCTTAAAATTTGCTACAAGTAATCATTATTTTTTTTAAGTCAGAAAATCGTTCATTTCTGTTTCTATATGGCATTATCACTGGACTAACTTAATTTTTGTATTTTTTTACTTTCTTTTATACGTCGTAAAATGACTACTGACTTAGCTATAATATTACGGTATGGAACTGCGTATGCTGCTCTGATCCCAATGAAGAAGGTCTGTTAGAACGCCTTCAAAATTTAAGTATTCTCAACATATTTGGTCTGAGAAAATATTGCCAAATTTCAAGTTTATGTCAAGTCTTCATTGGACCGAAATATGTAACCTATTCTCCGTAATTACGTATTTTACCTATTCTCCATAGTTTACATCTTCTCTTCAATATTGAAGAGTTCTTTAAAGAACTCTTCAATATTGAAGAGAAGATGTGGTTTTCAGTCAGATGAAAAAGAGTTCTTTAAATTGAAGAGTTCTTGTATTCTATTTTATCTTAATTCTGTATCAGTTTATGACTTTGAATAGCATTCTGAATTACTACTCACTTCCCCTTATTCAAAACATACCAATATCTTCCACGAGTACTCCTTAACTGAAAATGCTGTTGAACTCTGGAATAAACGTGATCCTGATATTCGAAGCGCATTGTCGACTTATGTTCTCAAAAGTCGTCTGAAAAGATATTTTTAGCTCAATTCCCTATCACTATCGCATTACTTCTGCTATCCTATTCCTTTTTAAGGTTCCTTAGCCAACTGACAATAACAGAAGTCAATACCTGGTGAGGTATGCGCTACTAAACTCTAAAAATTAAACCCACCCCCACTGTCCTAACTTTTCAACTAACGTTTGTACAATTCCGAAAAAGATTGAGATAGTAGAACTTAAAATAAACCTTCAACGAAAATTGGTTTAAATAAGATATGTTGTGTAGTTTTTGATCTATGGGATATTTTCGGTACCGATAGCAGCATCACTTTGTTTGTCAGTGTCTTTAAGAAATACAAACTTTCAAAATTAATATTGTTTGTTCCTACGAAACTCTTCTGACGCGAACTTGACCGGTTTTTTTTCTATTCATGTTGGTACCTAAATTATTTTCTAATTTATTTACTATTGGATTAATCTTTATTACATACTCATATTATTTTACTTTAT
Organism: Druceiella hillmani; assembly: GCA_039881145.1. Lineage (NCBI taxonomy): Eukaryota > Metazoa > Arthropoda > Insecta > Lepidoptera > Hepialidae > Druceiella > Druceiella hillmani. The sequence goes on from JAYKKI010000014.1 coordinate 28,838,664, forward strand.
TACTCCTTGTTATATTGTAATGAATAGTTCACTTTATAATAAAGTTAATTCTCAATAACGTTAAGTTAACTAATGGTCTATTGAAGTCTGGCGAAAAACCAAAATGCTCAACTTCTGATATTTTGGTTGAATAAAAGAGTAACAATCAGTTTGCATAATGTATGAATACGTTGAAGTCTAAATGAATTTAAAAAATGGTCTAATTATGTGCTCCATCTGTTCTTCTCGAAAAAAAGTCAAATGTCAACCAAGTCATAATATACTCCTACACACTGTTACAATAATACAAAGAGACTCAATGAAAAAGGCACACACGTAATCCAAGTCAAGCCAAGACGAGCGTCGCATTAGCATGATATTGGACGCGAGGATTATCTCGCTCGGTACGCCCCTCGATCTCCCGCTGCATAATTACATCGACCGGGAACACCTATTTGCATACATACGATTTACTTTTTTTCGTATATTTACTTGCTCTTAGCTACTCGTTGTTACTTTATGAACGGTTGTTCGAGTGGGCGTATACCAAATTAGATAATAACTACCCAACTCGCTTGTTATTTCACGCGAAACAAAGACGTCTCGAGTAGTCATTTTACTCGATACCTAATTTTAGCTACTAAGAATATACGTAGTTATTTGTACGTGCGTTAATTATTGAATTTTAAAATTATTGTTAAATTATTGATATTTTAAAAAGTATATTTAATCAATAACTATAGGATAAAAACTTAAATATTTGGATAGCGATCGCGGGTTCGTTAAATTGTTGAAAATGGAACCGGATTTAAGAAAATTGATTTGAAAATGAAAGATGTGAAACAAGAGCGCGTGTAGTGCGAGTATGTACGGAAATAATAGGAACATGCCTTTATACTTATTTAAATAATTTAAAGGAACATTAATATTCAAAGCTCTCACGGAGTGTCTTTAGTGATACCATACAAAAAAAATATTTGTAACATTTTACTACATATTCAGCGAGATCTCCAAGTGTTTGGAAAATTTTATTCTACATCCATCTAAAACTGTCGAAACCGTGTTCCTGTGACAAATGTGCAGACGTTACGGAAACCTAAAAAAACTTAAATTTTATTATCGTATACCGGCAATCAAATTGGACCCAGGGAAGATGGGGACATATGTGCTTTTGTTATTCTGATATATTACGAGTATTCCGCGTTCCACCTAATATAACTTACGAGTATACTTAACGACAAGCATAAAAAGATTTTAAATATTTATCGATAGTACCCAATTTAATAATAAAAAGCTATATAATATAAGATAAACGGTGTATAATTTTATAAAGATACAATAAAATGTTTTTACTTTATACTTTTATTGGTATTATAAAGTATTTACATTGTTGGCCTCATACGGCGCTATCATGCTGTATCGATATCTTTCTAATGTTGCCCGGTCTGGGCCGTACTTCATCCTGTTATGAACGCGTGCTGTTTACTTAAGTTTCATTTGAGCGGCACTAGAATCAGATTTTTTACCCATGAAATTAATTAGAGCTTATAAAATACAATGTTGAGAATATGAAAAAAATGTTAGCGCCGTTTTGAAAAATTCATTTATAATATTTTTCTATAGATATTACCCCAAAATTTTAAGGGTAGAAAGAAATTTTATTCAGTTTGATCTGTTCAACTTATGAACCATGTGACGAACATAAATACAAAATGCACTCATTTTTTATGAGTTTCTTTATGTTCTAATCGTGCTTAAGACTTTATTCCGAACAAAATCTTGACTTCGACTTTTTAGGCAATTTCTATGTTTTCTTCCCTGTTTACATTTCGAGAAACATTTCGAGCAACGTAAAGAGGGAAGAAGAATGTATGAAACGCGAATAAACGTTCCGAGTTTTATACATTCTTTAATAACATTTTCTAAAAAACTTCTTGCTCGACATCGGCTATAGAAACAAAATTAGTGTGCTTTATACACCAAGTATACTCAACGAAATTCACGTATATAATATGGCGGAACCTTATTTCACGCCTTCTGCTGGTATTAAGTATAAGGAAGTTTTGCTTCAAAAAAATATTATACGGGAAGAGAATCTCATAGCTAATAAATAGACAGCTTCGGAAATACAAAAATGTCGGGAGTTACTATTATATATACTTATTTTATTGATCAATCAAATTAAACACCCTTGCAGATCAAGAAACTATCTTCCACCATTACTATTTAGAGATCGGTACCGATCTACAATCAAAACTTGCAGCCTCTACTACTTTAAATTATTCACGTATAATCAATCATAATCTTTGTTCTAAGAATAATCACAACATCCCCAAAAAGTGAAATATTACGACAAATACAAACTTATCTTAATTGCCCCCGGCTTAAACACACAATTGTCGTATTATACAGCCGGCCATACAATAGCACCATTACTCAGCCAGACGCAGCCATAGAGTGGCGTCGCTCAAAGTTATGGAAGCTGGGCGTGATCCTCGCGGCGGGCGGTCCGCCCCGACTAATCCCGCCCGCCCTACGACATGTTTTATTCAACGACCCGTTATCTATAAAGCGTGTGTGTTTATGGATTTTTAGCGTATTTATATGTGGCTAGATTGTTTTAAAAGGGACTTTGAAAGAAATTAAATTTGAAAACAAAATCTATAACTAATATTGTTTATGGGATAGGCGATAATCAAAATGTCATGCCATACAATTAGCGTAATAGAGTGACCGGAAATAACTACGTATGCATTAAATATAGATCCTGTCCAGTGTATACTGTAGTTTATAGATTTACTATTTGATATACAATTATATATTTCTCTACTCAGTCTTTTAGTTATAGCTGTTTAAAACTTAAAAATAAATTTCAATTAATATTTATTGAATACATGCAATATTATCTTGTCATATTTACAACGTAACTAACACTTGTCATTTGCAGCAGTATAGTCCACAAAACTTTGCGTGTGACACAATATTGTTTCTATCCCGCTTATCTATGTAAATAATGGTAACTGATGCAATATACATAACTGCCAAACAACATACAATATGATTTAATCATGAAACATAATGCTAATTTAACTAATGTTAATTTAATTTAATTGGAAATATTCTGAACCTACAAAATACATTATATTCGAAATCATATTCGTTTGTTTCATGCACGTTTGATGCACGTTTCAAAGTTACTAGTAAATCGTTACGCCAGCGCACTATAGAACAGTACTAAGTAGCGTACAGGTGAACCGTGAAAGGTGTCACAGCGTTGCGCCACGTATATTCATTTAAATAGAATATCACGATGAGAAGCAAGTACTTGCTACGTCATATCTCGGTATCAGTTGAGTATATGTAAATGTAGACACAAACCTGGTGCCATTTTTGCGGGACGTTATGATAATATCTATTCAATATGTGCAAATATACATTTTTATATTACAAATATGTTACAGATAAGTAACAAATACTGATACGATCTTAATGAGCGTATTTCTCATATATTACCTACTCGATGTCCCAAATTGTAAAATGATCTGTTCGCAGCACTCAAACAAATAAAATATTATGTAAAACACTTCTTTCTACAGCTTAATGAGCGTATATCCTAAATATTACCTACTCCATGACCCAAATTGTAAAATTATCTGTTCGCAGCACTCAAACAAATAAAATATTATGTAAAACACTTCATTCTACAACTTAATGGGCATATTTCTCAAATATTACCTACTCGATGGCCCATATTGTAAAATTATCTATTCCCAGCACTCAAACAAATAAAATGTTATGTAAAACACTTCTTTCTACATCTTAATGAGCGTATTTCCCAAATATTACCTACTTGATGTCCCAAACTGTAAAATTATCTGTTCGCAGCATTCGAACAAATAAAATATTATGTAAAACACTTCTTTTGGTAGCTGCCTATTTTGGGTAATTTTTTTCATTGCGATTATGTAGATAAAGTTTTATTGTTGTTTTACACCAACTAAAGATTTATCCAACATTAATCGAGGCACATTTCTCATTATAAATTCGTATTTGTATACAATTCGAACATTGCATTACTTTTCTTTTCCTGAATTTTCTTTGATCCTTATTCTACGCGTGTAAATAGGAATTTGTGTTTAATATACTTTAATCTTTGTTCTAAGCAAGTAATAGAATATCATAAATAAAATAACAATAAAAATCTACTTTATCTAAAATTTATCAAAGTTGTGAAATGATACTTCGAGTATTCTAATAGAATTCCTTTTTAAAAGTATTTTAGTCCCGTTAGTAGCATTAAAACAAAAAAAGTCTCAAGCCGAATTAGGAAACTTGAAAAAATAACATTCACCATTATTATAAATTTTAAAAAAGTTTGCAGAAAGAGTCGCTGGTGATAAATTCGTCAGTATCTAGAATAAAAATCTTTATTTTCATTGAGCATATGTTGGGCTTGATGTTATACGTATTTCACAGTAGTCGTAACCATAACTGTTTTATCCATAATAGAAGTTATCTCTGATCAAGGTAAGTCGAGCAAGAACAGCAAAAAAAACCACAGCAGTCATAACGAGTGTAACTAACGTAAACATATACGTATACACACGCTGAATACAAAGATTAAAGACAGTTTTACAAAAAACAAAATTGAATATATTTGGCGTTAATTTTGTAGAAATTCATTATTTATAATTAAATGAAACTACGTGATGTAGTATTATTTCTACTTTATTTAATTCTTTACCACGACCTAGGTTTCGTTGTATTACTACATCTTCAGGTGGGCTATCAGCAAGCATCTTTGCTAGCAAGTTCTTTACCACGACCTAGGTTTCGTTGTATTACAACATCTTCAGGTGGGCTATTATGTCTATATTGTATTACCTGAAGATGTTGTAATACAACGAAACCTAGGTCGTGGTAAAGAACTTAAAGAATGTACAAATAATACTACATTACGTAGTTTCATTTAATTACCAAAAATCAAAATAAAAAGACTTAAAAATTAGTTACAAATTTTATTATAAATGTCATCTCAATATAAGCGAGTAGTGGTTGATTGAAAAAAAAAATTAATTACGTAAAAGACGATAAAATAAATATTTTCTTTGACTACTCACACTGTAACGTAGAATTTAAAATTATTTGAAAATAGCAGAACACTTTCAGTTTTTGTTCCAAAAGTTCAAATTAAGCATAAATTATTGATAATGTAATATTACGTGTTATACGGTTTTTCTTTGTTTCAATGTACATTTTCAGGGATTGTTAATTCCTTTCAGGGGCTTTCCCCTGTTTTAATTATTCTTATTTTCATTGTCAAATGACGACAAATTTTATTTATCGATTTTTAATTTATTTTTAAATGAACATCAACACATCAAGATGCCATTTCAGTTAAGTTTTTAAGTTAAATGAAATTTCATGAAACCGAAATAATAAAAACAATTATACTACTAATTCATTTTAACATAAAAAAGATGTTAAAAAATTATCTTAATTAAAATAGAGATCAGAATAATTTATTTAACTCATACATAATACGTTAGATAAAAATGCCCAATTTGTCATTTAAAAAATATAACCATTAACGCAACATTGAATCTTAACAACGCTTTTGATATTGAAATATTACACGTGTAGTGGGAAAAAACCATATTACTCTGAACCTAGTATAAATTCAACAGAGGCTAAGGTCAAAATATTTACGACAATAACGACCCATAAAAAATTAACAATAATTGAATATATTATATCGAAAATCCATTTCCTTATCTAAGCTGTATTAATTTGCCGGTTCCGCTAACCGCAATTCAAAATTATACCTATCGACACAAAAAGAACCTTTAAGACCACCGACGCAGGGAACAATCAAAAAGGATACCTGTATTAAATAACCTGTACAACGCCATATTATCGGTCTTTACCATAGATAAAAGATTTCGTAGAAAATATCAAAAATGGCGCCGGCCTTCAAGTCCAAGTTGGACAGCGGTCCGCCATTTTAATTCTCGTGCGACGAATGTACGCCCGATAAGCGAATGACAGTTTGTTTTTTTTTCACAGCATTACACATTATTTTTAAACCACACTTTTTAATATATTTTCAGAAATGTATTATTTGTGCTCGTAAAATTTATAATTTTGTACAATAATCGATCGTTTATAACTGTAACGAATGAAAGTGAAAACCGTGCAGAGATCTACATATATCCAGTTCTTATGAGAAATAAGTAAACTCAATGTGGCGAGATGTAACGTGATAGCCCTTAAAATATCAATATTTTTGGTACATTTTGTAATTGTCTAACATAATTAAAATAAAATATGTTAATATTAAAAGATCTGCTTGATCAATCGATTTTTCATAAGAATGGATAAATAAGGACATCACTAAATCATTTAAAAATGTTCTCGACAATGATCTATGGTCACTATATACGTACTGACTTATCACCTAGAAAATAACGAGATAAATTAACAATATTTGCTAAAATCCCTAATAAAACTCTATAACGAAATAATGAAACACTATCAAATTCGACTTGCATAAAGTTTGAGTAACTTAGTTCGTATAATATATAGATTGTCACTGCATTGTTGGCGAAATACTACATAATACCACGATACTTGTAGATAGATATTTCTCAGTCAATTAAGCGGAAACAGTCTTTCAGACGAAAATTTTCATAACCTATTTTAATACAAATTTGCATAGATATAGTTCGACATTTGGATAAAATTGATGTTTATCGTTAAATTATAAAAAACTTGTGTTACAACTTGTTAACCGATGGCGCAACATGCACATTTTTATTCTAACGCATATCAAGAATCAACAAAATCTGTAATTTTTCCGAAATACAGCAAAACTTTTACTATCAATGCAACGATGTTTTCATGCGTTTCAGGACAAAGTCAGTCGCTACAATAATAATTCCACAACAGCAAAGCCTTGTGTAAAACTAGAATGAAAGTGAAAATATGAGTAAATTGTATGATGTATGCTAAGCGAACTGATCCTAATCATAAAAATCCTAGACTCGATGTCTATATTGTAGTTAAGCAATTCTACTTTCCTTTTGTAAATTTATAAAATCGAATTTATGTCAAGAAGATGAAATAAACGTCAAAATCTTTTAAACTCGTATATATATAACATAGTCTTTATCCAAACCATTTTGGAAATAATGGATGTAAACAATCCCGTATATAGTAAATGTTTACTGCATAAGAATATTTTGCTTTGAGAACGATCATTATGAAATAATAAAATCAATTAAAACTGATCATAAACAAAATAATAACCCTCAACTTCACATATTTCGGCAAATGTAACACCACAAGTTCAAACCAACTAAATGATACAGTTTAGAATATTCGCTATGATGATCTCAAGTATGCAGTTAACCGCTGAAGCAGCCATAATGAATAGTTACTTATTGTGAACTTAATGCCTTGAAATATTCCTCATTTTTGGGATTGCAGACCTCAAAAGAAAAAAGGAACTATTATAAAGCCACTCATAAGTGCGTCCGTCTGGACTCAAAAATTAGACGTATTGATTAGTGGGGCGAAATGTTAGAAAAATTCGACGTAAATTCTGTCTTGTTGTCACGGCTGGTAAAATCTAAATATACTGCTAAGAACTCGAAACTGAAAGGCAGCTGCCTGCGCAGGTGAAGTTTCCTTTTGAAAAGATGAAGAAAAGACGAAATGCTGGAAAAAAACAGTTCTTCAGTGGAAACAAATGTCGTTCTTTAGACCGAAAGATTATTATATAGCAGTTGTCTTAGAAAATAAAGGAACAATTACTTCAGGTTGATATACGGACAATTTCTGGTTTATTGTTTTGGAAAAAGGTCGAGAGCAACACTTAAGCATTAGAAATGCCCTTCATCATGAAACACACACGAGCGACCGAGTATTTCACTACTTCGAGTGTAATGTATGGGTCATTTGCCATGAAGTCGAGACCTCCTACCAAGCGATTTTTATTTATTCCCAAGAATAAAAAATTAACTTCGAGGAATACGATACTCAGACTACAAATAAGCGGTGACTGCCTTAAAAATGCCGTGGAAAGGACGTCCAAGAATCGACCCTTCCGTGGACATCCAATTGAATACATTACATTAGTGGTTCCATCGAAGGGAGCGATGCAAGTAAAAAGAAAAATATAATGATTTATAACAAATCAATTATAAACTTGAAAAAAAAAAACAAATAAATTGCAAATTTTCTAGTCAAAAAAACGTTCAGTGCTACTTCTCGTATATAGTAGCATACATAAAAATCTTCCAGTCCATGGATACGTCAAGGTTAATCATTAGTGATTACTTCCACCGAAATATGGATATTGATACGTTCTTGGTTTAACTATGTGTGTTGAAGCTAAAACAAAAAATGTCAGATCATTTTTCATTGCGTCGCCACACAATAAGCAGTAAAATTGCAATATATACTTTTTTGTGTAGCTCTACAATGTCACCTCTGAGCACAACCTCAGTGTCCTTTGCTTTGATGCTTTTAAAGTCACATTAAACGTACCATATTTTAGTTGGCACTATGACAGATTTATGCCTGTTTTTATACATTTCACGCCATAAGACTAAAGTTGTTTATAACAAGAACAATTTTTTTTCTTTAAGAAAATGTCTTGACAATAACTTTAATACGGTAACAGCTAAATAAACATAACATTGGAATTGAATGTGTAAATATTAGACTATTGGTAAGAAAGGAAGTGAATGCCAAGTTTATATAAAATATATATATTCTAATTAAATCAGATGACGTAAAGGAAACTATAAACAATTATGTTATTTTATATACATTTAAGATGACAGATACTTAATATAAATACATTGTACGATAATTCACAAAACTAAAAATGGCAGCGCTGGGAAAAATAGTTTCCCACATAAATGTAACTAGCAAACCATTGAACTGAAATGTGAATCTTAAAAACTTTTTTTTTCGTAAGCATCGATAAGACGACATGTGTCTCAACTAGGCGAATTATTATCCACTTGAAATATACACGGAAACACAAAAACAACATAACAGGAAAAGGAAATGATTAGTAGAAAGATAAAACAAAAAATTGGTAATAACACTACAACACATTTAAACCTTAATTAATTTTAGAGAATACCTAAATCATATAGATGCTGCATTTGCAACTGATTTCATAAGACTTCATTTTAGTAAATAGGAAATTTTAATTTCCACGTTCATAATTAAATTCTATAAAACAAAATGTTAAAGATTTTCTTGCATGATTTTTAGTAATTAAACATTATGCTTAAGCATAAAAATTAATTGTTTAAAGAATTAGACAATCTTTCATAAATTTTTTTTTGTGAATAAACGAACACATTTAGTGTAGTTTAATTATGTATAAATAAATCGAATGGATACTTCATTCACATTGTAGTTATTTTTACTAAAGAAAATAGTAACCAATGATCCCATGAACCTAGCGATAAGTTGTCTAAGCATCGTTCAGTGGCACTTTATCGTACAGTTCATTGCTCGCAGATTTGACTAAATGGCTTTTATGTTTGATTTTTCAATTGGAATAATAACATATTTTCATCGGTCCCGATTTTCATCTTCTTCACAACGACCAGTTTTTCGATGCTATTAAACACACGCTATATTTAAATTTTCTGACATAGTACCTATAGTTTATTATTATATACTGCAAGGTACAACCACTTTCAGAACAAAGTTAATTTTTTTTCACTACCTTCTTTTATGGATGATATACACAATAGAGGATATCAGACCCGCACGTGAAAGCATAACTTTTATTGAACTCTTCATGTTCTTCGTAATATTCCCAAAAACTAGCCTTCAAGTTGGTAAAGATACATATTAGTATTATTACTACTTACCTCAAGAGGAAGATGGGTTGGAAATTTTTTTGGACATAAACAGTTGAATTGAAATTAATATGCATCTGCTGAAAAATTTTGATGAACAATAGCTGAAAGAAGAATATTCAAAGTGGGCCACCCTCCTCGTCAGTTTTCTTAGTTCTGATGTAAACTATTTTTTCAAGTTTTACAAGAGTCATTGTGTATATTACGTTTAAAAATAAAGAAAGACAATTGATGTTGGAAGAATCGAATGAAATGTCAGTTTCCACTGCCGCGGAAAATAATAACATTACCTTTCCTTTGTAAAGACATTTGCAGGAAGAGGTTATAATAAAAAGATTGGGATATTTCCTAAAATGTTAACAGATTCTTAAGAAACTCTGTTTCTTAAGAAACTGTTTTGAATTTCTATGTAAACTCAGATCCTTAAGAAACAGAGTTTCTTATATCTGAGTTTACAAGATTTATATTGTAGCAAACAAGTTGGTGATCCTTTTACAGTCTGACAATAACCGTATTTTTATAAATTTTGTGGTAATGTATAGAAAAGAATTATGTCATGTATTCTTTAACCCTGAAGATTTAGTAAGCTGCAAGTGAATAGATTTTATAATTTACTAAAAAAAGTAGACAGGCATACTATTAACGCAATACATATCTATAATGTTTATGAAAGAAACTTTCAGACACTTTTAGTAAAATGCTTTAGCACTTTTAGTAAAATGTTTCTAAAAATTCTGCCGAGAACCGGAAAAAATTAGGGATTTGAGCTGGTTTTTACACCCCAATTCCTCATTTATGGAGGAATAAGGATGATGAGTATATTGGATGGAATTTCATTTCGCACCAATGACATTTTTGCCATCGACCATTGGATCAAGAGACCTACTTTTTAGAATGGTATTGTCACCTTGTTGAATTTACTCATTCAACCTTGGAGAAGTATGTGATATATATCATGGGCAGTCAAGAATCCCACAAAAATGTGATTTTTTTCTCCTTTCCTCCTCATATAATGGATCATCAACAAGTGTAGATACAAAGAAGGAATCGCATCATCAAGTATGAGACAGAAAAGGAAATCTCATGCTTGCGGAAGTTCCGTCATCAAGTAAAGGTACAGAGAAAATCATCAATTACAATAATCTTTTATAAGAGATTTCATCTGTATGAAAAGAAAACTCTGCTGAAATAGTCAGAACTTTATGTTCTGTACTAATTAATTCTATTAACTGGTGTAGAACATGAAATTCTTATTTAGACCAGTAACTCTTAGACCAAATTATCCCACCATTGGTTTATATCAGAAAGTTACTCGCTTTGCCCAAAGGGTTTACCCACTCTAGGTCCCATTCGGACAAAACAAGTTTTTTGAGAAAAGATTGTGTTATTTAAGAAAATTGTAAAAAAAAAATAGTATATGCACTCAGGTTAATTAAAATTTTCTATCAAATAATATAAACAATTCTAACACATTCCCTCAATCTTTGTTTAGATTAAGGCCATTAAATAGTTAAAAATATATCAATAAAGGAATACTCATTGAGACAAATACACGTTAGATCCAATTAGTTTTTTTTTTACAAGCACTTATTGACAAACAGTCGCTGGTTGACGGTAGCTAATATGACGATTTGATTCATTACTGATTGATTTTCTCAAAAATGGAATAATATATTTCCTTGATTTCAAGATCGTTTTTGAATATCTTATGTAGTATAACTAAAACCCACTTTTTTCCTATTTTAAAAATAAATAGAAATAATTTCTAAGCGTTAATGTTGTCTAATAACTGTTTTCTTGTCGCAATACCGCCTGTGACGTTATATATTTACTAAAATATACGAATTGACATCATGTCCTCTAACAATAGGTCGCCGCGGTCGAACTAATGTGACCCACACGTACTGTTTAAGCTGGCCAGTAAATATATAACAGCATAATAATTTATACACACATACGAACATTAACATTGAGCAACAGAAGCAAAACGTCAAAAAGTAAAATACCTCCCGCGCACTCGTCGCGCCTTTTTATCAATATGGCGCGCCGCTTTGCCTTACCTAAAGACAGGACCGACGCCATTTTAAACTTTATTTCTACGAAACGGCACTTTATCTATGGTAAGGACCAATAATATGGCGCCAAAGAGGTCGTTAGATCGCGTATTTTTTTCATCGATCGTAATGGTCTTTTAACTTTTTTTTTATCTATGGCAGTTATAAATTTGTTTTGCGGTTAGTAATATTAAGCATGTAATCACCTTTTCAAATTAAATTTAAGCGCGAACATAACTGAATCATTAAATAAAATTTTCTTTTTCGGTATAATAGTTACATAGATCCAATAGTTTGGTTGATAAAATTTCTTATACAATTCAAATCATTCGATTATATTTTTTTCATATTTTCTCTGTTTTTTATTCTTTTGTGTCTCCAAAAGCACAGTCTTATGCATCTGCCAAAATGAAAAATATTTCCACTTATATAATATGTGTTTAATATTTAAAAAAATCGGTGGGAATTTTATTTTTATTTGGATATAATATATTATTTCCAAATTTATATAATTATGTTTTCTAAACTTCAAAAATATTAAAACCCCATAAATTCAGGGCAATATATGATTAGCATCGATTTCACCATAGAATGTTTTAAGTGTATTTAAAATAAATTTATAATTAAAATATTATTTATAATTTAAAATAATTTTTCTTAACGCAAAACAAAAACGTCAGACACCAAATACAAAAAAATAGATTAATGTGTATGCCTAAAAAACCTCGTTTATTTTTAATTCAATTATGCCAGAAATAACCCAATCATGTGAGGAATTAAAAAAATAGTTTAATGCAGAAACTCTAAACTTTTAGCGCCAAAAACTTTGACGAGGTAGGTTGTAGAGTGCTTAAAAATCGACCGGACCGCAGAAATTTAACACCTGGCAATACTAATTATTAGTATCGCGAGTCATTTTAAGACCTAATTAATTTTGAATAATTTATTACAATGACTAAATATTATACAGACAGGTCGCTAACAATCTAAAAGAGTTCTTCAAAAAATAGGATAAACTTTTTTAAATTTACTTAACTGTCATCAATATGAATTATGACTCATACTCTGTGCTTCCCTTACCACTGCTGTATTTTGCAAAAATATCCATGAAAATGCTGACCAACCTGCATTAGGATAAAATGATTTAATTATACGACTGCTTCCATGATATTGGAAATAATATTTAATTCGTCAGCACATGCGAATAATATTTAATTTTGTTTTTTTTACGATTCGCTTTTTTCATTTCCTTCGAATTATCTAAAGGTAAGAGTTAGGTAACATTAGTGACATAGCAGTATTTAGTTATTTTTATCACATTTGTATTATGTCAGCAAGTGTGACAAATTTAATTCTGTCATTTTCAGATGATTCCGTCCTTGCCAATGACAAATGAGCTAATCCGATTGGCCTTACCGATGTGCTATCCCATTCACACCTATGTCTTACTCGCTTGCCCCATAATTATAACTGTTCTTTATATATCTTTATTTTGGTTTGCCATCCCATTCAATTGAACATGCGTCTAAAAGTTCATATTATTTATGAACTGAAACCACTATTTTCGTTCGTTAATGTTATAACCTTATAAAACGATGCAATGTAATTGAATTTTAGGTCAGTAATTTTGACAGATTAAGCTTATTTGATGTTTTTTATAGTAAAGAATCAATAGTAATTTATTTCAATCAACCTGTAACGAATGTAACTCGAATTCATTTGTCCAGGATCCCAGGCTTTGCTCATGATGTGTAACTATGAAGCGCAATAAACTATCCATTCGACATTATTCCTAAATGGAATGGTATTTTGTATGAACTACTTAAAGTAAAATTTACTTGTGTTTTTTTTTTTAAATTACCTCCACTTAGGTAAAATAGATTATTTTTCAACATATCGCTCACTTATTTAACTCTCTCGAAATCCGGTAATACCATAACAAAAGTAATTTTACAATAACGTAGTGACTTTACCTATATAAATTTGATACACATACCACATTATTAGATTTTTTTTGACTTTCATTTTCTTTATTTTTTTAAATCGTCCCACCTAAAATGACTCAAACGACATAATGGTTCGTCTCAGCTTCTGTTTTTGTCTTTCGAAATTAAAAAAAATAAAAATAACCAATACAAAAGAAAATTTCAAATTAACAACAACAAATGCGATTTTAATTATAGTCCAACGAGTTTAATAAAATAATAAATATACACTTGTAATTCGAGAAATTAAAACAAATAAAAAGGTTGTTTTTAATATTTTGTTTGTTTAACATTTAAAACTACACAAATTTATAAATTCATATAACCAGTTTCCCATTAAAGATTTTACCACAGATTTAAAGAGCCATTATATTGGAAAATCATATTCAAGGTGACGAATTATAGTTAAAGGACTTTGATGCAGCCGCTACATTTATGATAAGAATCAGTTAAGCTGTCTGGTTTAATCAAATTTTAAAAATTATTTCATCGTATCTTATCTCGTAGTTAACATATTTTTGGCTTCAAAAATCAACACACGTAGGTATCACATTTAATTTACGTAAACAGCTTACCAGTTTGATAAATAATTTGATATGCGTTTCGCACTGACCATGTAAGAATAGGTGTATTAGACTTAAGAACGTAGTGAAATTCAATTCTGCAAATTTGAAACGCGTGTAAAGGTGACAAGTAGAGCTCGAGTGTTCCAACTGATTAATTGAAGGCCTAATGCTCAATAGAATTAAATGATTTAGACAAAGTCTAAATATAGCCTCAAAAATGTCTATAAAACTGAATGTAAATGTGATACATAAACTATTTACCAGTTTGATCAATAATTTGATTTTCTTTTCTCACTGGCGACGCAATAATACATATACTAAGTTGAAAAAACCTGTCAAGTACAAGTAGGATTCACACTACGATATTTAGGCATTTATAAACTTCTAATGGTACATAATATTCCTATTAAACTGTATACAAAACGTTCACTATATCTTTCACATATACATATATATGAAAAAATATTTCTTAAATGATATAACTACAAATTAACGATTTAACAATTTGCGAGACCTTACTTCTTGCCCAATGTCATGATTTTAGGTCAACGGGAAGTACCCTATATGTTTTAATTTATTTACGAGCGTCAAAATATGCTGCATAAATGGCCATATTTTCAGATTTTTTATTGCGTTCACTTAGGAGCTTGATTTTTTGCAGCTCCAAGAGACCGTAGATCTGAGTATTTGATATTAATTCCAACTTGATATCTCCAGGCGTTCCTGGTCTTGAGAGACAGACAGATAAACGGACGGACAATGAAGTAATCCTATAAGGGTTCCTTTTTTCCTTTTGAGGTAAGGAACCCGATAATGTAGAGAAACTTAATCGCGTAAATTTAAAACGTGTTTTAATGCGTGTTTTAATGCATAACCTTAAAGCCTCATGCTCCATAAAATTAGACGATTTCAGATAAAGTCTAAATATAGCCTGAAAACAAAGTCTGTAAAACTAAACCATAATAAACTTAATGAGTTAAATATATCGTTGAAATATTTGTACGTTTCTTTGTAATATAATTTTACTCGCAGATTAAAATCAAATTGTAGCCATTTTATAGATTTGTGCAAAAATAAATCTACAGATTTTTTTATCTGGGCAGATGAGGAATTGTACGATTTGCTTTGATACACCTGGCTGCTCTTTTTAAATGTTATATAGCTTTAAAACTGAAATATTTATAAGTACACTGGCTAAAAGAGTAACTCTAAAAATCGTCTGTGACGAACAATTTTTAAAAAAAATTGTTTAATCTTAAGAAGATATAATGAGACATTACTCTCATAAGAATTAAAAATTGAAGAAAGAAATTGCATCAGAGATATAGCCAGTCAAAGTATTCCAGAATATAATTGACTAATGTATATAAATAGTATTTAGATAAGTAAAGTACAGTAACGTTCCTGATATCTCTAATTTTGACTTTAAATTTTGGTAGCGTAAATTTTAATTTTTTTTTAATTTTCATACTACCAATTTAAAAACTAAATCTTTATTAATAAACATATAGGATATTGGATTATTTATAAACCCACCGTCTCAATTCGTTAATGTTAGCTCACGTGAAATTATCGAAAGGATTAAAATTTCTATCTGAATCTTTGGATCCAATGCTTTTCTGTGGCGTAGGAGAGTATACCTTTACGCAACTCGTTGCATATCTTGCGTGTTTTTTCGATCATTTTTTGCCTTAATCATAATTCACGAAGCGAGAGGACTTTAAGTCCTCTTCGTGAAATATCCATATTTTGTTTATACTTTACTCGCCGAAACTCGTTCGTTAACTGAACAGACGGTCGAATGTTACTCTATTTATATACCCTACCAGAGACGTTCGAGAAATTTCTATAACATTCCAAAAATCACTGAAGAGTGGTGATTTATTAGTTGTCAACCTGATAATATTTTAGGATATTTAGAACCATGGATATATTATTTTCACTTAAAGTATAACTAAACGTGTAGATATTATTATCATATTTAAATTATATTTCTCATTTTCAAATTATAGCCTAAGTTTCTTTAGTTGTTCTGTTTGCTTATAATAAAGTTATTTAAGTTAAAATAAAGTCATATGTAATGACTGAGCAAATAGGATAATCAAATAAGCTTAGATTAGAATTTGAAAATAAGGAATATAGTTTGAGTATAATTGTAATATACATGTATTTTTAAGTATTTTGCTAGCTTATACATAAAAAAGTTAAAATTTTGTGTACACCAAACAAAACATAATAATTTTAAAAGTATAACAAATAAAAAAATATATACAAATGATCGATATATGGTTTAAAAAGAAAGGATCAAAGAATATTTGTGACATTAAACTTGATGGCGTGATGTGACACTCCATGGACGATCACCAGATTAAATGGAAAATAGAGCTAGTCTCAAAGTAAAACTCGTATGAAAGACCATGAAAACATTCATAGCGATAGAATTTTAAATTTGAACAAATTTTCTTTAATCTTCCAAAAATATTGATATAGCTTCAAAACGGTAAATGATATCGATAAACAATGGATGTTGACAGTGAGATAGAACTTATGTCCATATTCTTTCCAGTATCTGTCAATATTTATTCACATGCAGCACTCAAGATATTTTATTTAACCTAATGCTTTATTACACAAAACATGTCAGAATCATAGTTATTTGCTGGCCTTACGACCCAAAAACACCGCTTCTGCTTACAGGAAATTTTTACATTAAGGCGTTGAGCGATCACCTAAAACAATTTCTACACAACAAGTTCAGATTAGTGTCGGCAACGGTAGCATATAAGTCTTACGTATCCATACTACCATTGTCCCGTCTTCGTCAACATTTTACAAATTAAACAGCATTATGAAAAAAAAAATAAAAGACGTACAAGATTGTTGCGCTTACTTCTATCTTACCAATTCCTTTAATACCGTTTAGCTAAAAATATTTCCACCAAAAAACATCAGCGATGGCAACTCTGACAGTACGAATACCTAGCCCATTTTTTTCCATAAACGACACAGTAGTTTAGAAGAAAATGGGCACTTAGAAATCCACTCTTTCTCTTTATTATTGATAGTATATTTATAACTAATTTAACTACACCTATTAATATTCATTACAAACTATATAAAATAGTAATATTAACGCTTTATTCAATTGCTATTAAATAAGTAGGGAGATTATAATTACCTACTATTATACAAAATACTTCTTACTTAACTATACTATATTCCGCTCCAAAAGGGATGTTTTTAAACAAACCAACTTGGCAGTTAGAATTACAAGTAAGACACTATAATATATTTAATCGATGGACATTAATTCTAACGCGCGATATCATTAAACTATGTACTACAATTACTATATTAACATAATACTAAACTAACTAAACTAAACTATGATAGTTTACATAATAAATAATGTTATAAGTATCAATATTACATAGATATTTTACTAATATGAATTAGAGATAAACATGGACAACCCTAGCTGTCAATCATACAAAAGTCAGTGGTATAAAACATTTTGAAAAAATATTCTATTTACCGACACATACGAAATCTATATCCGTATATATTGTATCCATATTGAAGTAAAATATCTGCAATAAATCCGTTTTTATATGACGTAGACGATATGACATTCGAATTTCTAGCGTGATGCTTAGGCAGAAGAAGTAGACAAGAAGTAACAAAACATTGGTGTTATATAATATATACTTATACGTATACTTGGTATAAGGATAGTGAAAAAAACATCATTTTACAACATTAAATACATGTGTTATACGGTTTTGTATGGTTAATATTTTTCACTTATTTGACTGTATATTTTCGATTGTTATATTTAATATTAGATATATTTATTTATAAAAAACAACTTTAATAACAATATTCTGTATTATTTATATCCACTTTAACGCTATTTTATACAATGTAAATATGCATATATCAATAATTTTCATTGAAATAAAATAAATATTATTTATACAACCTAAATGTATACATATAATAAAAGTTATATTTTTCAAACCCAAATACCAAATAAACCCATAGTATATTATTAATGTGAATAAAAAAAGGTTCAGAATACCTGAACTGTCATTTTGCTTTGTCTACAAACATTCTCTTTTGGAATGGAATTCTCTTTAGGTGTCTACAATTTCGTACACTTAGATCAGTGAAAAACGTACCGATGCTGTTTTTTTTAGATACATTTCCACAGTGCACCTCTGGCCTAGCTCATTTCACCACCACATATTCGGATGGAAACTTCATTGCGACATTTAAAATACACGTAGCGCCATCAGCTGATGTAAGTAGGTACTATACGAAATGATTATGCCTCGAATAGCTGTGCACTTATTTATTGTTGCTGTACTAATGTAATGTAAGTGAATTGTGAGTCAGTAGTTTAGTGCGTGTACATGTACAGTTTTTGGCCGTTTTCCTGGAGTTTGCCTGGAATAATTAAGAACTAAAAGGGCTTTTTTTAATTTTCACCTACGTTTATCTGTAGTAAAAGGCTATGGACCTATCTTTTACCATTTCATCTTTAAAGGCAAAAAAAGTTTCGCTTAAAATTTTTTCATCTAATATGGTGTTGCTAACGTAATGAAATCTCTTAGTTTATCTCATGAGAGTTATTATAAGTCTAAAAACGAACATTCTGAATTACAAAAATTATTTTTTTACGATTCCGTACGTCAAAAGAAAAAGAGAACCCTTGTAAAATATCTTACTACCCGTCTGTCCGTTGGTCGCAGCAGCGGATACCGCTTGAGGTAGAATTTTGAAATTTTGCTTAATAGTAAAACATATTAACCCACATATATCTCAATAGAAAAAATATTTATCACCAAAAAATATTTATACGGAAATTTTAGGGATGGGGTGAGCACTTTAAGGGTTTGAATTTTTTTTTCTATTCCATATATAGTGTATATGGTATAAGTGGGAGGATCGTTTGAAAGGGCTTGACACTTTTTTCATAATTTTAGTAAGTTTAGTATACCTTCAGATATAATGTATTGAAAAATATGCAAAAAATGGTATTTCCAAAATTGCTGAAACAAAAATTATGAAAGAACAAAGTTTATAGAAACCTAAGCAAAGATTGACAGTAAAACTGTAACGATGTTTCTAGATATCATAGCTTTTGGGAGAGGTACTCACGATAATACACATATATGCCCTATGAATCATATTACATATCATTAAATATTCATTGCGCTGTGAAGTTTATATCAGTAATGACTTACGACACATAATCTAATTATTGCCCATATAATTTTAAAATTTTTGCAAAAAATAATATAAAGGCGACTTAACCTAAACTTTATATCTCGTTATCTACACATGTAATAAAATTGTAACAGAGTGAATTCTATACATGGAAAATATTTTTAAAGAGTGATTAGTTTAGCCTAAAGAATGATAAAACAAGACAAAAAATTCGTTTTTAAAATTTTTGTCTCTTAATCTGTCTAATCTTGTCTTTAAATCTGTCTGTATGTTAATTAGTTCGTCTATCGTCAATCGTGCAAAATCTGCAGAACAATTTTGATAAAATTTAGTATGGTAATAGTTTATACCCAACAGCAACATATGATAGTTAACAAAATTCTAATAACTGTTTTTATTCAGTATTTCATGTGAACGAAATCGTAGGCATAGCTGGTTCTAAATAAGATTGTTATCGCCAAAGCATTACTCCATATTTAAATTTATTTAGGCATTAATCAAATGTAACGTGATAAATGAGATATCAAATATTTCACACTGAAAATATCATGAAAATATTATTTCTTTTAATATGTTTGTTATCGACAATGCAACACCGCCGAAGGAGATTCGATCCAAGCACGCGATAACGCAAATCCGTTTCACAGCCTGTCATATACATAAAAAAACCTTCAAAGTACTCGCTGAACAACTTTATCGATTGTACAAATAAATAACTTGCTTGTAAATACGGCGTTTAATTATCCCGTCACTATCAGCTCCGGAGCGCTCAGCCAACCATTATCGAACCGCCGCCTCGTAACAATTATTTACCGACCGCAACTTTTTACACCGATAAATAACAGCTTCGAGATTAAGTGAACATTCATTTTCCGACCCCCGCTATAGGAGGAGTTCGAACCGTCTGCGGGGCGGGGCCTATGAAGCGCCGCCCGCTGACCACGCCCACTGGTCGCCTCGCATTCCGCTCACACGTGACTCACCGCGCGACCACATTCCGCGCCGGGACGACCTGTTCTCGTAACGGATCTAAATCGTATTCAGGAATGCGCGAGGTGAAAGATGTGAATCACGACTATGCGGCGAGGGAGTCGCGACGCCGGAGGCTTGACCTATACGGAACCAGTGGCGGACCTGCTGTGGAGAAAGGTGTGATTCATTGATTTTAATTGATCGTTAATTTAATTAAACATTAACGGTATAATATTAATTATCAACGTTTTAAAACAAACTAAACAATTCCTTCAGCATTGACTATCTCTTCTTATACATACATTCGACCTCGGTTGTTGTACTGAAAACTTAAGACCAGGCCAAAAATTAAGACCTTCTAACATACAAATATGTCATCATCCCACTTAAGCCACCACCTATTTAGGAAAATTTCAATAGCATATGGTTTTTGATGTAGTGAAATATATTAATATAAATAATAGAACAATGCCGGAGAATCATTCGCTGAAACATACACAGACCATAGTACGTATATATATATATATATATATATATATATATATATATATATATATATATATAATATATATATATATATATATATATATATATATATATATAAATATATATATAATGATAACACACAAAAATATCTAAAAGACTAAAATGTTCTTTTACAACGTTACACTAACACTAAATGACGTATTTGTATTTTATATTTCCACTACCAAGTAGGTTTAAAGCCAATATCTTGTTTATCTGTGAACATCATAATACGCAGTATTTACCTAGTTACATAACACACAAAATGTATATATTTACCCTGTATCGTATAATACATATTTATAACTTTTATTTTTTTTTATAAAATTTGGCTGGACTATCTCGCAACAACTAAGTACGTACTTATCAAAATAACTAACTTATCACAACAAAATCAAACTTATACAGTAAGGTCTTATCACAACGAAATCAAACTTATACAGAAAGGTACGCAACAAGTGTTAAATATTAATAACATTGTATTTTCTAAATGGCAGTTAATTAATAGATATGACGAAGATTTTTCAACACAAGGAAATGAAACTAAGAAAGAAATTGGTGATGAGGTAAACAAATATTACAAAAGGAAAAGATGACACGACACGCACGAACATCGTTCAAAAGTGACAAAGTCGTGGCAAAGTCGTTCTGTATAATTAATGCTCAACTTAGAGAACTGACAATAACCGGAAATATATAGACCAAATGATAATTAAAGCTTTAACCCAAAAATCGGATGTTATACTAAAATCGTATAAATAAAAAATATACCTACAAAAAGTCAACCGACTATTACCGATCTGATAGTTACGAGTTAAAATACGCCTGCAGAGAAAAGGAACGAACATACAACTGAAAACACACTAAAGGGAACGACGGGCGGCGCGTCCATTAGATTCTGCGGTAAGTGGTGGAAAGTCGGCGTAAAGTCGGCCACCGACTTTATAGCACAAAAGTAGGCATCTGACGGCTCACCATCTATAAAAGTGGTTTATTTTCGTAGCGTGTATATCTATTTGATTCCAAAATCTGCGCTTCTAAATACGTTCTATAAAATTATGCTCTATTATTGAGAGTTAAATGGATTATTATTCTTCTTAAAATACAATAGAGGTGACAAATTTTGGATTCCGGAATGAAGCTAAAACGAAAATAAAATATTGCGGATATTAAACTAAAAAGCAGGGCCGATTTCAAACCTCTAGCTGTAAGCGATGCACAAAAACATTATATTTTTTGAAGCGTAAAAAACATATTGGTTTAAATAAACTAAGATAAAACATTTTTTGTTCAAAATTGTTAGAATCTAGCAATTATTAAATGGAAAAAATCTTCCTTGATTTTTCAGAAAATTTAAACGCAGAAAATTATATAACTAAAGCCATTTAGCTACGAATATTAGATAAAATCAGTGGGAGAACTTTATTGTACTTACATGGGTATATGAAGAATTATAGAAATATAGGTTCTTATTAACCTGTTACTTTAGAACTCAACTTCGAATCAACTACAATAACCATTAACATATATCTCCAAACCGTACTTCAAACACCAAAATATAAACTTTTTGTTCATGTGCAATGTTAATCAGCTTGCAAGAGATACGTAATCGATTTCATCAAAGACAGGAATATAAAAGAAATTCAGAGAAAAATAAACTTATTTCTAACCTTATATAACACTACAATAGATAATTTATAAGTAAAGGGAAAATAGGGCAACTTTTCCAACTTCTTATAGACGTAGGTAATAAATAACAACAAATAATTTCAAACACCGCACGAGATTTAAGAAACAAACAAGAAACCATGGAAGTAAGAACCTATCTTAACGCCATGCAAGAAACACAACTCAGGGGATAATGTTTTCAATCCAGTTTCAATACTGTTGCATCTAATATTTTTAAATTTCAAAACCAGCTGCAGATTAGTTTCCCGGATGCCCCGTTTTACGTGTTTCCTGATCTCGTAACAAATAATTTCAAACACCGCATAAGATTTTAAAATCAAACAAGGAACCATGGAGGTAAGAACCTATCTTAACTCCATGCAAGAAACGCAACTCTGTGTATAATGTTTTCAATCCAGTTTCAACATTGTTGCATCTAATATTTTTAAATTTCAAAACCAGCGGCAGATTAGTTACCCGGATGCCCCGTTTTACGTGTTTCCTGATCTCGTAACAAATAATTTCAAACACCGCATGAGATTTTAAAAACAAACAAGAGATAAGAACCTTAAGGAGGTAAGAACCTATCTTAACTCCATGCAAGAAACGCAACTCAGTGTATAATGTTTTCAATCCAGTTTCAACATTGTTGCATCTAATATTTTTAAATTTCAAAACCAGCGGCAGATTAGTTACCCGGATGCCCCGTTTTACGTGTTTCCTGATCTCGTAACAAATAATTTCAAACACAGCATAAGATTTTAAAAACAAACAAGGAACCATGGAGGTAAGAACCTATCTTAACTCCATGCAAGAAACGCAACTCAGTGGATAATGTTTTCAATCCAGTTTGAACATTGTTGCATCTAATATTTTTAAATTTCAAAACCAGCGGCAGATTAGTTACCCGGATGCCCCGTTTTACGTGTTTCCTGATCTCGTAACAAATAATTTCAAACACCGCATCAGATTTTAAAAACAAACAAGAGATAAGAACCTTAAGGAGGTAAGAACTTATCTTAACTCCATGCAAGAAACGCAACTCAGTGTATAATGTTTTCAATCCAGTTTCAACATTGTTGCATCTAATATTTTTAAATTTCAAAACCAGCGGCAGATTAGTTACCCGGATGCCCCGTTTTACGTGTTTCCTGATCTCGTAACAAATAATTTCAAACACAGCATAAGATTTTAAAAACAAACAAGGAACCATGGAGGTAAGAACCTATCTTAACTCCATGCAAGAAACGCAACTCAATGGATAATGTTTTCAATCCAGTTTCAACATTGTTGCATCTAATATTTTTAAATTTCAAAACCAGCGGCAGATTAGTTACCCGGATGCCCCGTTTTACGTGTTTCCTGATCTCGTAACAAATAATTTCAAACACAGCATAAGATTTTAAAAACAAACAAGGAACCATGGAGGTAAGAGCCTATCTTAACTCCATGCAAGAAACGCAACTCAGTGGATAATGTTTTCAATCCAGTTTTAACATTGTTGCATTTAATATTTTTAAATTTCAAAACCAGCGGCAGATTAGTTACCCGGATGCCCCGTTTTACGTGTTTGGTGATCTCCTAGCACTACGCGAATTTGGTGGTGAATAATTTTTAAAATTGCCCATCTTAGTTCATCATTTTGGAGACAGAAAAAACGGGAAAAGAGAAATATTATTGGAGACAGAAAAAAAGAGAAAAGAAAAGTATAGGTAAACACAATGAGGTTCTCATCGATTCTTGATGAGGCAAAACTATAAACTATACTCTCTATATGTCAATAGTACATTACTAATGCGATCCTTTCATTTGCATGATTATCCACATAAATAATGTGGAATGCTTCAGAGTGAAGATAATCCAAAAAAAACATGAACAGAATGTGACCTGTTCTCCAGAATCCACAAATACCACTTAATTGTAAATAAACGTATAGGTATAAGCAATGATTGTGAACCATATTAATGAAATAAAAGATATAATTAAGAATTTAAAAGATATGTATTATTCGGCAGTTCTAAAGAAATTTTCCCACATTACGAATAAAAAAAAAATTTAAAAAATGAACAATAAAATATACGTTTATCTCTATTATGACAGGTTTGTTTGGAATAACAAGCTCTTTGTATAGAAATTTTCTTTGGTTTTCAACTATCTTTGGTTTTCAACTATCATCGGAAATTGTTTTATAGAAAATTAAATACTCTATAAAAATATTAATATTTGCAGCTTTTCTACATCTAAACCAATTTTTTAAATAAATTGTAAATTCGTATGTTTATTTAGTCTGCCCTACCTGTTACTAATAATTTACTTATAAAAGTAAATTTTTCTCATTTAACACGGAATACAGTTTCATTTTAATTTTTCTTTATTAATTTCATTTTTTACGATAACAGTAGCACTTAAGTCTTGATCATCCTCAATTAATTGCTAACATAGTAGGTAAACAACGACTTAACAGAAGTAAATAGTAAATTCGTATGTTTATTTAGTCGGGTCTACCGGTTACTTATAAAAAAGTAATTTTTTTCTCATGTAACGCAGAATTCAGTTCCACTTTAATGTTTTTTTATTAATTTAATTTTTTACGATGACAGTGGCACTTAAGTCTTAATCATCCTCATTAAATTAATAACGTCATCGGCTAACAACGATTAAACAGGAGTATGTATACCATTCGCTCTACGGTAGACCGCTACTGGGAATATTAACTTGAACATTAATTACAAGTCTCTAATCGTTTCCCATTACGGCATCATTATGCGTTATCGTATAGTTCGCGATGAGGCTTTGAATAATATTTTTTATTACAAAATTTCACCTGACAAGGCCTTTAAAATTCATTTAAAAAATGTATTATCTTAAATAAAAGCTATGCTTTTTTACTTTTTAAAACCTCATGCATTATATCCTAAATTAAGTTAAAGTTAGATAACTATTTAGAATTATGAAACGATAATAAATATATTAACGTAAAACACATCAAGTCAAAGAAAAATTATTTTTTTTCAGATTTAAAAATCAGCTCCTAATATCATTTATAGTATATCACATTTAGAACGTTTAATTGTGAAGTAACTTAATTCAAAACTCATAAAAAAATACTTTAGGTTTACGATATGTTTTCTTTAATAGAAAAAAATTAATCTCCTAGATCATTATTTCCTTAGATGACGATTTAGAAAATTAATTCTTTCAAATCATTACTTTATCTATTACTATCAGCTTAAAAAAGCCCAGTAATATAAAATTCAACTTGCTGTATCAGATCTGTATTTTAAATCGTTTGATTATTAGATTTCAACAACAACTGTAACAAATATGCACCATTCACGATTCTATCCGAAAGATGATAAATTCATTTGTAAATAAATCATTGTATAAAATATATCTGTATATAATATATCTATATACCGGACATCCTATTTCTCATTATGTTTTTTCCAGTAAGTCTAACATTTATAGTAAGTCTAACATAACAGTAAGTCTATCATAATATTTGCGTTAATGAAATTAACTGGAATAACGTACCTACAGAAGGAAATCAATTCGTAGAAGTCTAGTGCCTGGCCTATATTTAACGGTTTTTGTCACTTGAGATTGTAATTTAAAAATATACCCGTCCTTCTTCATTTCTCAGAAGTACTCGTCGTTTTATCAATATTGGATACAAAAGATGAAGGAGACGCCGCTATGTTTATAATTTACAGAAATCTTATCATAACGAAATATACGTTAAATTTTGGACTTTCCCAATTATATCTGTTACGATAATTTAAAGGTATGTTTCATGGACACCAAGAAAATTTATTTTAACTAAAGCAATATTTTGTTAACAAATTTTCCTTTATAACATAGGTTCTGTTTCCATCCGCTTCAGTTTTTCATCGTAACTAATATGTTTCACAAATATCTGTCTGCGAAAAATAATTAATAAATATTCGAAATTCAAGAAAAAAAAATGAACCCTGCATGTCTTGTAGCAATTTTTCGTTTTTATCTGACTTTTATTATACGCAAATGAAAGGTGTTATGAGTTACTAATACTTAATGACAAATAATTATTAATAAATGTGATTTGGGCAAATCAGAGACGTTTTCGAGAAAATTAAGATTCTTCCATTTTATTTTGATCAGAAAAAATATAAATGACATACTTATAAAAGAGACAGAAACTAATAGTGACACGTTAGTAATGGATAATTAAAGAACGAAGTTATCAGTAAAATGCCTTTGTGTGGATTTTCTGGAAAAACCAAAAGTTTTTAGGTTTCTTTTAATGTGAACAATTAACTTTTTGTGCAATTTTTCTTTATTATTTTCTTCAGAGTGTAAAATGAAAATAGAAAATATACTTAGAGGTATTTATAAAAAGACTTTAAATACAGATTTTGAACTAGTTCGATATATTAATTTAGACACTATATCGAGCAATAGTAACAAACTTATAGTAATAAATAGCCAGAGATTTTACTAAACCTCTCTTCGGATATGTGGGCAAATGAAAACCCCGAATGTCAATAAGTCTGATGTCTCGTTTACAGTAAAATAACTGTAGTTAATTGATGAGTAGGTACATATCGATAATACATTTTCAAATAACATGTTATTTAAGAGAAAAAATAAAAAAATGTTTTGATGTATATTAATAAAGTTATACAAAATACGCAAATCTTCAGAATACATCAGAACTCCTGCCCCTAAACAAGTAGCAATATTTCACTCTATCACCATTAAGTTGAAGA
Source organism: Druceiella hillmani (assembly GCA_039881145.1). Classification (NCBI taxonomy): domain Eukaryota; kingdom Metazoa; phylum Arthropoda; class Insecta; order Lepidoptera; family Hepialidae; genus Druceiella; species Druceiella hillmani. Next base: position 28,866,283 of record JAYKKI010000014.1, read on the forward strand.
CACCTAAGTCCGAACGTCACCCGGTAAGCCCTCGTACAGACATTATATGGAGTCAAACGGGTCACGCAGAGCGCGCCCCATTTCGCCACACGGCACGAACTCTGAACTCGGATCGTTTTGATAAATATAGAGATACCACCCGCACCGACTAAAGGTCGGAAGCGCTTGCTTATATCGATATCGGAGTCTATATAGTTAGTGATTAATGCCCTTTCTCTTTCTAACAAACTCTTGGACAGACGTTTTATGATGTATGTTTACACAGTATTTCGTATTTTTCTGACAAATTCAAGACAAAAAAGTTTTGTTTGCAACTAAAGGGAGATGAGCTATGTAAAATTATTCACACGAGTAGCACTCTCCACACAATAAGATCTAACGATACCCATCTAAAGTAATATATATATATATATATATATATATATATATATATATATATATATATATATATATATATACACATACTTATATGTATAACAGGTGCTAGGCATATATTCGCCAATAAACTTAAGCAACTCATGACAATTGTCAGAAAATGATTGAAACTTATACGCCATGGCATACAGCCAAGCTTCGACATACTTATACCATTATTTTTGGTGTTAAAACGAGCGTTTGTTGTAACCAGTTTCACTGTTATATTAAACGTAAGTATTACCTGTTTAGTCTCCTAAAATTCGTAAACCAGCGTAGTTTTTAAACCTTAATAAGGAATGTGCTGCAGAGCAGAGAAATCCGCATAATAATCTGTTGAGAGATTCTCGAAATTAACACGCTTATGTAGGCAGACAGATGGACTTATCTATACTACTCTTCATCCTCTCTCAAAGATTTTGGGAGGGGGGAATTGATTCCAGCGATACCCCCTTTGCCTACGACCTTTGTATTTTGTATTACTTACAATAAAAATGAGATAAGACGATGACATGTAAGCATATCAATGATAATTGACTGAATTTAATGACATTATTTTTTATTTATTATTATTTTAAATAAAATAGGGTTGAAAATACAGAAGGATAAAATTTTTAAATTTAATGACTTTTTACGACAACGTGGTAATATTTAGGGTTATATAATTTTAGGGCTATATAAAATTTAATTCAAATTCTATTAGGTAATGTCGTCAGAGGTACTGGGGTCGTAAGACAGTATTATAGGTAAAACTTCTTTCTGAAAAACATATTTCAACGTAATTAACAATGTAATTATTTTACGACAAAAACATCTCATTAAACGGAGTTTACATTACGTTTTACGCCATCGTTACTTTCTTACAAGAAAACAAAATTTAAAAACACACAATGTGTTTGGAAATATAACCATTGTCTGTTGTAAATAGTCTTCATCAAAATATATTAATTTGCTCAATTTTCATCATAGAAAGTTCTATGTAAAATTCCTGTCTATTTGACAGTAAGATAATTTTAATAATAATGATCATTGTAAAGGATTAATAGATTTTGTTGTGGTCATTAACTCATTTCACTGTGAATTATTATACAAACAAAATCAAAGTAATGTACGTTTGAATACACAATATTGTACTTCACTAGCAATTATTGTTTGTTTTTTACTAAAATTAGTAAAAAACAAACAATAGCAACATTAAATGGCTTGTAAGTATCATCCAATACGTCGTGCTAATTATATAAAATAAGTAGTGAAGATAGACATCCCTTCGCTAGTTATTTGATATAATTAGTGATTAACATTTCCACATGCAGATAAAGTTAGGTTATTAAATTTCCAGCAGACTATATTGATTAAAGAATCGTTTACAATTTTGAAGTTAATTAAAGCCTTTTAATTTCAATTAAAATCAATATTTGTGTCGATTAAACACTTTTGCTACTATTATTACTTTATGGCTTTTTGTGTACGTACATATGTGGATCACTGAATATTTTCTCAACAATTTCTTAGAATACTTTAAAATTGGTCCATTTAGTTCGAAAATTTGTTACCGTAAAGGCTGTAGTTGAAAATTTGACGTAATTTTGAAAATTTTTAGTAATACTTCACCGTTTCTTTAACGCTTTGTCTTATATGAACTAATTTTTGGACGATAATCTATTTTGTCTCTAGTTTTATAATTACGTAAATAATAATTATAATTATTTGAAAATTATTAAAAACGATAAAATTATTAAAAAATTGCAATTATTTGTACTCAAATTTATGAAATATAGAGAGTTAGATATAATACTTAGATTATATCTAACTGCATTGCAAAACTTTAGAATTTATACCCCAACGTTCGCTATATATCGTCATTAGATATTTTCATAAGAAAAGTATTTCAATGTACGCTAATATATGTTTTAAAAGAAAATGTATTAAAGTCATTCTTTCATTTATTTACCATTTCAGATTTTTACTCTGTTTGTATCTCCTATAATTCTATTTACCTTTCCATTCCCATCTTCAGTATCCTCATTATCTGCTACTGGTTACTTAAAGTGGTAACAAGGTCAGGAAATATGGGTCTGTCACTATAACCTTACTTTATCTTCGATCTTTTCAGATAAACTCATTTCAATCGTATATTAATATCATATCGTTATTTTGCTCATGTTTTTTCCAGATTGTAACTCAATTAATCATAAAATTTATCGGAAATGTTATAATAAAGTCTAGATAATGCCAGAAAGGGCAAAATCAATTACGCATAATATACAATAATATCGATATCATCTCCGCCCTACGCGCGTCAACAGAAGGGCTAGACAGCGCCGCGGGAGACCCATCTGCAAGTATGATGCGCCCTCGCCCCCGTAATAAATGGCGACGCTTTATTACCCATCACTGCCCTCACTCTACTCACTTCCGGCCACTGTCGAGGCAGTGCATTGATTGAAGGCGTGGAAGCTAAACAGTTAATTAAACTTTGATTACTGTTCGTAATGCACTGTGGAAGTTTTATTTTTTTTTAAATTTAGAATGTGATAAACTGCATGTTGGACCATACAAAAGTACATTATTTTGTTTCTATTAACTTTTCTGTTCTTTCAGATATTATTCAGCATTTTAAAATGCCATAATTGGTGTAATATATAATTACTATTAAAAATAAAAAAATATATATAATTTTCACTTGTTGTCAAATGATATACGTTCAGTATAATTGATATACAGTTTCTTACCAACTAAAATAAGCAAGTTAGTTATTTGTTTGTTTAATGTTAATAACTGTAATTTAAAAACAGTTAATGTAATTTTTATTAAACGTAATACTTAACATTCCCAAAAATTGTTTAGACCGATACCGAGACATTAGGTTACCACCTATTATTTATTATCGATGTATTTGTATATTTAATATTTAAAATTAAAATAACTTCAAACTAACCTTTTACGACACATATAATTAACCAGCATACATGATGATTTATAAAATGATTTTTTCCAACGTTTTTATTGACTAGGTATATGTAATTAATGTGGGAGTTTTCCGAGTACAATTGTATGTTTAAAGCGGGACCATGTTCAAATATTCAACAAAAAATTTGTAAAAACTTTTAAAATTTGCACAATGGTACAGAGTTCAGATAAATTCGACATAAAAGTTCTTTAGTGAGAAAGAGTACTCAAAAGGACTAGAAATATCTAGATCACTAAACTAAGCAAATTTCTAAAACTTCGAAATATGATAAAATTTTTCCTGGTGCGAAAGTAATGAATTTTTTACATTAATTATGAAGATGTATTACATGCATCTATATTTTGATATATAAAAGGACGATTATATATACAATCTAGTTAAGAAAATACAAAGAATAAAACTGTGAAATATGAATGAATATTAAATAATAATAGAATGGAATACACTGTTAACGTATTTATTAATATATTTTATAACTTTAACCTTGGCAAAAACTTAAAGTGAACTTATTGCTTTAAAAACCGTCTCTTACACTTAACCAAAATAGTAAGAACCGATATAAATAGTGATATGGCAGATTGCATTCAGTTTCATAAATTGACACAAAGCTTGTGACGTTGCAGTATTTTTAAATCTTGAATATCCACAAATGTAAAAAACTTAGAAGCAAACCGTTCGAATTCAAATGTTTCCTACAAATGGATGATAGGACAACTATTTTGGAGAAAATTTGTTTCTCCCACAAATATTTGGAGGTTCATTAAAAGTCGAAGATGAAGCATAAAATATTTTATAACGAAATACACCACTCAAAAAAGGTAGGCTATCACTTGAAATGTATTCATTTTAATTGCCCTTGCATTTATCTTACAAAAAGGCCCGATTTTACTAGATTGTAATCATTATTGGAAAAACTATTTTCGTACAAAATCTTCTTATTCCTTAATGGTCATTATTCCACTCTAATCCTAAGACTTGCAGCATCCATTTTAAATCAGTGTTCATAGAAAGATCAGCATATAAAAACACAATATTTCTATGAAGGGCCGTAATATAACATTTTATTATTTTTTTCCATTTGAGTGAACAATGCTCAATTGTTTTATGATACCGACGTTCAGGTATGTAGAGCTACTGTATTTACGTGTATATATATATATATATATATATATATATACATACATATATATATAAATATATATATACATATATATATATGTATATATATATATATATACATACATATATATATATATATATATATATATATATATTTGTTATTAGATCTGTATTGTTGACACATATGTAGTAGATATTTGATATAATATTCACAATAGCTTTTAAAATGGGTGCAACTAGATAAATGCGATTACTTTTCGCTCATCTAATTGTTTCTTCAAATGCATTTTTGGAATAAAAATATTTGTATCCACAACGACAACACTGATATTCCAAGGTCGAAAAAGTTTCATTTATGTAATTCCAACGAATCAACCCACGCGAAATTGGTCACCGTCCACTGAGCATCTTAACCATCACGCTTTAACTATGAGAGGAATTCAAAACATCTTCCACAAACATCTCGTATTTTTCCTCGAACGCGCTCCCGCAAATTCCTTCCACATCACGCGACGCCTAGTTACCATAACACGGCATTACATTAGCGTTTTTATTTTGATCACTGCTTATTATTTTTCCCGATTGTCACTTCCACAGTGCCGGCGCCAGAGCGTCGTGCCAGCGGTCGCGGCTTCTGAGTCATGGCGCCATCTTGCGACCACTCCACCAGTTACTCATGCGATCTGCATGATTCATGAAGTCGAGATGTTTGCCTGAACTGAATGGTAGGTATGTGTCGCTCCAGGGGACATCCGTGCTGGAACTAGCTAGGTATGCAGCAGTGTGTCATGTTGACTGTGTTTATCAGGATCTTACAACAATAGAACTGTGGAGGAATGTACCAGATCGGTCTTGTGTACAGGAAATTCTTAACTTCGTGGAACTACTATGTACTTAACAATGATTTCTTATATTTTCGTTTAACAGAATATCGTAACTATCTAGATGTTACTTTTTTGGGTATTAATGTCTTTAACATTTATGAGTTTGTTTGACAATGGTTTTCCACTACTTTTAGTGGCAATTAAAGCATATAACAATTAACCTTAACTTTAGGTTAGGATGGTTGTAGTAGTCATCATAACATTCGAGATTCGTATTTAAAGTTACATGCAATATATATATATATATATATATATATATATATATATATATATATATATATATATATATATATATATATATTAATTACTCGCATCGTGCAAATCATTCATTTTTGGAACGTATCCAATAATAATTTCTATCATGTCGCTTCGAATCATTTCAACTATTCTCTTTAATAATTACTGAATTATAAAAATACATAGCAAATTGTTAACTAAACAATTTGTAACAAGCGTTTATTATGGTGAAACTATTGTCATTTATGACATTAAAGTTGAGTAATTCTAAAAGAAAAACTAGACCCTTCTGTGTTTACTCATATTTCCGTTCGTATTTTTGTCAGTGCAGTTTTTCTCGAAAACGTTTCAATATAGAAACTTGAACTTTGACGTAATGATTAAGCATATTAAATTAATATATCTCAATAGTTAATATAATATATCTCAGAACTATTCGTAGAGAAATTTTCGAAGAGATAAATTAAATAACTACTTGATATATTTTTAATTTCAATTCAGAATCTACATATCTCGTTTATCTTTACTTGAAGAAGTTAACGATATTCCTAATACCAATCACTGAACAGAGTTGTGATTCAAATTTACTTTGGCAATACAATTTTGCCTAATAAATGAACATTCTTCATAATATTTATGTTTTGAATATATCCAGAGGAAAGGTATTAAAATACATTCCAAATATTTAAGAACTTTGCGGTAAAGCAAAGAACAGCTTCCATCTTCCAATGTTTCCTGTTAAGGCAGCTTTATTACTAAATCTGTAAGTGATACATACCTCAATTTTTCTTAATATATTTGTGTCTTTATATACTACATCATAGCTTTACTACTATAGTACCTACTCTCGAAGTAACCTTGACGAACATTCAGATAAACGTTCCTTTCTTCTTCATTAATGTACAAATCTCGCCGATTTAGTAACACAAACATTCGTACGGTTTTTTACAATTCTCTTATCTACCACGATTGCATATAATTTAAATATACATGGCCTTTTAAACAAGGATATTATATAAAGATTCTACTCAATTTTTCGAACACGTTTATTACTGAAAATGAATAAACGGAAATTGATACTAAGGCACACATGATACATACACTTCACTACGCACTTAAACGCCACGCTAGTTTGATCTTATACGCTCATTATTATCTGTGTTACAACTCTATATGTAAACACATATTCGTCTTATAGGTCTAAGTACCATCTCTTAATGGTGTCTATAAGTCCATCTGTCTTCTCGGTAACTTAAATATGCAAGTAAACAAGCTAATTCACGTCTTCATTAGGAAGAATAATAACTTTGATCTGTCACGCTGTCTGTTCCTAATTACTTTTTTTATTATGAACATAAATCTACTAGAATTTATTTTGAGACATTTTTTGTACATAGCATCAAATTTGCCTTTCCTCTCCTTTTCCTTATTCATTTCTACGTAACGGGTATAGCTAATAAGTGGCTATATCTTTCTTGTTATGAATCACCAGTTGTTCTCAATATAGAATATATAAATATAGTATACAATATTCACTGCAGATAATTAGTGTAACGTAATATTGCACATATATATATATATATATATATATAATGTAAAATATTCCTTGTGTCTATTTAGTGTTACGTAGTACTTCGTCATATATGACATACATTACACTAAGTAGCTTTATTAAAAAAATATATTCTACTATAGTAGAATATATTTTTTTAATAAATTTACTTAGTGTAATGTAATATTAATTCACATATAATAAAAGAGAAAAAATTATTTGAAACGATTATAACTGAACTGAATAAAAGACATCGACATTATTGAGACTTTTGTATGTCTGTCTGTTTGTTTGTATGCTTATCATTCTAAAACTACTAAGCGGACTAATTTTAATGAGGTCTTCAATATTATATCGCTTAAGGGCTCATAAATAAAATCATTACATCTAGTAATTACATATATTACATAACTAAGCTCAGAAATAAAATCATTACACCTAGCAATTACATATATTACATAATTAGAATAAAGTTTTTTTTATTACTTAAAGTCTGAGAAAAAAATTGAGGTATGTTTGATTTATCGTATAATAATAGCGAGTAACACAGTTAAAAAATATACATTAAAATATTTATGAAAACATATCAGCATAGTAACCGGTTACTATGAGAGATGGCTACTTTGCCATTTATATCTGTTATGTCGCTTCTGATTGGGTAAAAAAGTTCTCGCAAGTTAGGCCGCGTGATAAAAGCAAGCTAATAAATAATATTATTACTATTGTATGATACCTAACAAATTTGCTTGTCAAATATATTACTTAACGAGCGAAAACTGAGAGTGGTCCCCTTTTACTTGAGGAGCGAAAACTGAGACTTTTACTTGAATAGCGAAAACTGAGAGTTATCCCCTTTTAGTTGAGGAGCGAAAACTGATAGTTGTCCCCTTTTACTTGAGAAGCAAAAACTGAGACTTTTACTTGAAGAGCGAAAACTGAGAGTTTTCCCCTTTTACTCGAGGAGCGAAAACTGAGAGTTGTCTCATTTTACTCGAGGAGCGAAAACTGAGCCTTTTACTTGAAGAGCGAAAACTGAGAGTTGTCCCCTTTTACTTGAGGAGCGAAAACTGAGAGTTGTCCCCTTTTACATGAGGAGCGAAAACTGAGACTTTTACTTGAGGAGCGAAAACTAAGAGTTGTCCTCTTTTTTTTGGATCAACTCTCAGTTTTCGCTCCTCAATTACAAAAAGTACGTTTACATGAATACACTTAACCATTAACGTATTTATAACTTGAGTAATTTTAGAAATAATCAAATTTTAATGATCTTTGGAAAACGACACCATTTTTTATCTTTTTTTAAATTTTTATTTTAATCTGAATTTTCTTTTGAAAAATAACATACAACTCCGTCCGTTGGTCTGTATATATTTGTGTATTTACGTATGAGAAAACACTACGGGTCTTACTTCTTAACCGATTTTGGTGACTCTTTTTTCTATCTATTGGCTAACTATCAGAATAGAATTATTTTCACAAGGATTTGTAAAAATTAGCATTTTTACAAATAGTTTAACTTTTACATTAATAATATTTTTCTACATAAATTTTAATAATTTTCTACAAAAATTCCCTTCATTCATGCATGGTGACTGTCCTCGGTCTCTACTTTTTTCTTGCCCCTTCTCTCTCTTCTCTGCATTTATAACTTTTGATTACAAATTTTTATTATATGTATAAAGTATGTTCACCTTTGATTTTACCAACGGTCTAAAGTTATCAATCGATAAGATAATTTGCAAGTAAATACTCCATATATCTGTAAAGGCTAAGTATAATCAAAATTATTATAAAAAAAATATATCAATATCTCCTTGACCCCGAGCGAAGCCATATCACGACTTGCTATTACGTGAGGCGAACCTTTACAAAAGTATGCCTACGAAAATATCATTTGCTGGAAGTCACTATTTACATCGATAGTTAGGATAAATAAAATCATGAAGACTAATAGTAGCATGTCACATAATCTATATACTATAAATATGTTCAGTAAAAATCGATATGGACGCCGGATAGCGCGACTGAGTCCGTTTATCGTGGCCCGCCTTTATGTCATGGGCGGCATGAATCCGTATCTCCTGTGTAAATAGAATTATCTTGCGCGTATGATTGAAAGTGCAAGGTGTGTCGAGTTATATTTGTGTATTTCAATATTTAAGATAAATTACATTTAAAATAAGATCTATTTTAAACAGGTGTGCGTACGGAAATTCGAAGCAGAGAATAGTGTTTTTACTACGTACAAAAGCGAATCGTATGAATTTATCCATTGTAACCATGCTAAATATTTTTGGCGAACTCGAGAAAAAGTTTTTGTTTTTTGAAAAACATTTTGAAGTTAAAGCTTAAGTTTTTTGTTATCATAAAATAATTTTGATTTTAATTTTTTTTCGGAAGGAAAAAATCGAAAATAAAATAAGAATGATTTTTCTCTCGTAACTTTTAGGGTATTGTAATTACTGTAGTAGATGTGACGAAATTGTAATAACTACGACATGTCCGTCCGTCTGTCACTGCTTCTACAATTTTAGACATGTAGATATTTCAGTTCGCAAGCATATTATGTCGCAAGTAGTTACTTCAGGTGGCGATCGTAATTAATATGTAAAATAATACAAAAAAATTAACGTTCCGATGCATACAACGCATTTGATTAAAACTTCCAATTTACAAAATCTCTGTTAAGTTAACCGAGATAAATTTTAAATATCAAATTTTCATTCTCATAAACTATTTCAAAAGAAGAAAAATTACTGACTTGATCTAGAAGCAACAGTAAAATCAACATTTATTAGAAAAAATCTGTCACGCACGAGTAGATCTTGCACTACAGGAGTTCCGTACAATTTTAAGCATTTACATACATTTAACGATACATAATATTTCTAATATTCTAATTACAAAATTTTAACGTTTCACAATGTAAATATATATATATATATATATATATATATATATATATATATATATATATATATATATATATATACTATATCTTTTATAGGTGCTTCTTCCCAAAAAGTGTATAATTCCACAAAAAATTAGAAATAACTGAATTTTGGATTTTTCCCTTTATTTGTGCTATAAGAACTCCCATAATGACGTCTTTCAAGATTGTAGGTAGACCAGAAGTACCCTGTAAATTTTGATGATCTGTGGGTAAGATTATTTATTTATCATCTTTTATGTATAGTACATATAGAGGACTTACTGTTACATGAGCAATCTCTTCCAGTCAACCATAACAATTGGTATTGAAATTTAATTGGTAGAATGTAAGAGATTTTGTAATGAAAATTCTTCATAGCACATTAGACGAAAGAAACAATTTAAAAAAATACAAGATCATTTTTAAAAAAACTATTGACATGATTTGGGATGGGAAAACCAGAAGAAAAAATATGTTTATATGTTGTTAAAGTAACATCTGTTGCACGAACCAAAAAATTTGACACCCGATTTTTACAACAATGTAAAGCCATAGGCCTCAGTAAACGATTTGGGTAACTTGCAATCTCAAGACGTTTCTGACAAAAAGGTGCTTTGACAGATAGATGGACGGATGGACTGACAGCAAGTGATCCCGTAATAGTTCCGTGTTTTTTTTAATTTTAAGGGATAGAACCCTAAAACGGACGTTATTAAAAAATCATGAAGAACGGAATTAAAAACCACAATAAGAAAATGCAAGCTTAACTTTCTAATGGCGTCAATTGAGATACAAAGTAAATTAAATTTATATAATATTAATTTATTCCGATTAAATATTATGATATGCTCAACGAATCTTTTGAGCGTAGCTTTCAAATGGTACATCTACTCAAAACAAACATTCGGACGAAAATAAAAAAACAGTGGGTATTTTTTTTAATTGTCTGAAAATTAAAAAAATCAACATGTGAATCGGACGAATTATAGTCAAATCTCATCCCGATTGATATAATAACATATCTGCACCTTCTCTAATGGTTAACAAGTTTTAAATTATATTCATTTGTCTACGTTTGCTTGCCTGTCTACGTTTTTTTTCATCAAGTTTTTTCTGGTTTAGAAAACCACAAATGAATCCTTTTTAATGAAACTTATATTATTTTATACCAAACAGTCTCGGAATTCAAGTACCTATCCGGTGTCATGTAACGTAGAAACCGATAAGTTAAATTGAAACTAGACAATGGCAAATGAAAAAAAAACCTTTGCCTTGATGAGATTTTAATGAAATACGCACAGTATTACAGCTCATCCGTATTTCGCAATATCCGGCACGTTATTCGCCTCTGATCTACCTTCATAACCGGGTGGGATCAAAACGAAAATCGTCGATAAAACCAAAAATGCACATCTCCACATTTTTAGTAGAATTTTTCCGAAGACATATATATATATATATATATATATATATATATATATATATATATATATATAATTTCAGAAACTATTGAACCAAAATTAGGAAAAAGGAGCAAAGTTTTTAAAAGCCTTCGCAAAAATGTTAAAGAAACTGTAATGATGATTCCATATGTTATAACTTTTGAGATATTAGTGTCACCTACTTATTTATTATACTTACAATATCTATTATGCTCGGAATATAAATAATAATAAATAGTTATTATACTGGGAAGTCTATGTCAGCGATGACTTATGATAAAAAAAGTAATTTCACTTCAAAAGGGGTATGGAATCCTTTATACGTGAGCCAGACTCACTATTGGTCGGTTTTATGTTTATATATAACAATATTTCTTCCATCTTAATCAAAACTTCAACTACCATCCACGATCTGCAACTAAAAAACTACGGGAGCCAAAAACTCAGAATATCTATTTATTAAACCTTTTTTCAAAATTGATGTTTTGCACACAAAATCAGACGTCTATTATTGATTTGTAACGAGTTAGCTATTTTAGCTATCAGACCTTCTGTTAACGTCAGTATCTTTGTTATTATCTTTCCTTGAGAATTTTGAATAAACAGTCATAAGATAATGCGTTATCTTTATCTATCCCAAGTAATAGTTGATAAAATAGAAACACTAGCTTGTGTTAAGAACACTAATATCTAACACAACACAACTGCGTATTTGCTTATCTTGATATAATTTCATTCACAATAAGACAGACATTTAAATATACTCTACGTAAGTGAAAACTGTAATCTGCCATTACTAAATTGATATTTCTAAATTTCTTCAATATAAAAATAAAAACAATAAAGGGCATTCTGGTTTTTTTTTGTTTATCTTAATTTCACGTCCCAATCCGAAAGAGTTTAAATTAAAAAAATACATAGATATCAAGAGAAACAAGAAAATAAACATTTCAAAGAAAAAAATATCCTCAAACTGCTGTATTAATTCTCATGATATTTTATTATGGATTGTAGAGATGAAATTAGAGAAATAGGAGAAAAAACTCTAGTCATATACAGAGAAAAACCATAAATATTTTGTTTAAAAAAATTTGTCGTACTTACTTACAGACGACACCTAATTTTTTTTTATTTATTGCATCCTGCTTTGCCATTTAAAATTTATTTTCGCAGAGCAGATTAATTTGGCACAACATAATCAAAAAAATATTAAGTTCGAATATTCAGATAATGAAACCAAATAAATTAGGTAAAATTTAGTTATTAAAAATTTAATTTATCAAATATTGCAGGAATATAAATGTGATTCATATACTTAGACACCTTGCTTCGTTTCAAACGAACTTTAATCACGAGTTATTATCTGTTTGAGTCATTCATTGCAAACGCCCACGATTTCATAACCAAAATAAATTATTAACAAAGTGATAATCTAAAATAAGAACCGACATTATGCCACTTCTTTCGTTTATTTTTTCAACTGGATTGACGTAGTATACATTTATGAATTTTACTTTTACAGCTTTTAGTATACTAACACTAATACATATAGTATTGGTTAGAAAATATACTAATACATATAGTATTGGTTATATTTTCTAACCAATATAAGTATACTAATACATATAGTATTATATATAAGTATACTAATACATATAGTATTGGTTAGAAAATATTTTATATCACTTAGTGCAAGACTTTTCTATACATTTAATAAAACTGTAACAAAGTGAATTCTGTACATGGAAAATATTTTTAAAAGAGGGATTAGCGTATAGAATGATAAGAGAATCCGGAAAACTGGGTTTTAGAATTGTTGTCTGTCTATCTGTTTGTGAATTTGTTCTTCAATCATGCAAAATTTACTTAACGAATATTGATGAAATTTGGTATGCTAATAGTTTAGACCCTCGGGTAACATTTAGTATACTTTTTGTCTGGATATTTCGAATTAAAAAAAACCCTGACCTGGTGAATATTACGATATTTGTACTGCCAACGCAATTTGTTTATTTAATAAACTTTATACTAATAGATATTGTGAAAACAAACAAAAAAAAACAGAAAAATTATAATGTTTATTATATTATTCCTAATAACTTTTCTTATTCCGAATCTCATGCCTGGAAATCGCATGAAAAGCAAAAAAAAATTTCTTTCAAAGTTCTTAACAAAAACTTGAACTTGAACTTTTCATATTTATTTTAGTTTTATATTTAAATAATATGATTACATGTATCAAACTAGACCTTTTTCGGCTAATTTTCTTTTATATTTTAAATCTAAAATTTTAATAAAGAAATACTGTTAAAGTTATGAGCAGCAGAGCTTAAATATAGAAAGCCAAATGTGTATACTTCGATTCACTATCGGGTCCATAAGCACAAAATTTCATTTATTATAGTACGTCTTTCTCAAGAAACACGCTACAGAATAGTGAAGTATGCATGAAAGTAATCAGAATAAACAAGTAAGGCATGCAATGATTATTGTAATAAATACTTTTATACAAATCTATAAACAAAGAAAGTAACATCTTTTTATTTCTACTTGTTCTCTTAGCCTTTCTTTGACCGTATACGTTACATTCTTCAACAAAATCTGATTAAGGTTTTGTTACTAATCAAAATCCCTATGACATCTGGGTTATCCCAGTGACTAAAGACCAATCCGTAAAAAATTCTTGAATCTAAGCCAATTAGTAGTGACAAACTGGAAAGTACAAATCTGCATCGTGTTAAAGAAATAAAGGAACATTGAAACAATATGTTGCGGAGCTTTTGAAACTAATAATTAAATGTTAACCCATGAGTATTTTACTTCCATTTAGTAATATGATGTGCTCAATATTTTCTATTCAGAGAAAATATTTTTTTGAAAGTTCGTTCAAAAAATGTGTAACATTTGAAAGATTAACACGTTCGGATTGAATTGCTAAATACTCACAAAGTATCTGCCATTTTTTTTTATATAAACCTTTATGTACCCCATTTGGTCAAAGCTAAGCAAATAACCAAAATACAAAATTCGAAAATAGATATAAGTTACAAGACAAATTTCTAAATTCCTACTGCTCTCAAGTTTCCCTAATAAACAATATTTGTGAAGCCATTGTTATCTAGGTTATTTTGTTTATTTTTCCGAGGAATAGCTTTCATTTTTGCTGTAAATTAAACCTCTGAATTGGCGATCGCTAACATCTTGAAAAGTCACAGTGTCCCTATAAGCTAAATGACCCCTGCCCGGACGTCATAGACTATATTCGATATTACAATATTTCACTTAAATCAGAATTGAATATATTAAATACTTAATTTTTTTGGAAAATTAAGGAGCCTATATACGGTCAATTGGTAGCCTTAAATATACAACTATTAACCATATTCACTCATAATGTTTCGGGCATGAATGATAATATCAAGAGCGCTGAAATTACATCCACTCGAAATAGGTGAAAATGTGAATTCAATATTTTCCCCACTATACACTTTTACACGATTTACTAGCTTTGATAATAATCAAAGCTAGTAAACTGTGACCAATATTTATTGACTCAGTATCAAAACGCTCTTTCTTCTTCTATAACAAGTCGATCAGGATGTTATAGTTGTAAGCACGAGTTATATATATATATATATATATATATATATATATATATATATATATATATAAACACCAACTTTAAACATGTGTACTATTGTGGTTATGCAAACTATAAATTTTCAAGTATCTTTTTAATCTAAACAAGCAGTAAAAACGTAATATTCGAAAACTATTCGAAACGGAATATTAAACAATAAAACGATATACAAACACCAACATTAGAAATTTGTACTATTGTGGTTGTGCAAACTATAAATTTTCACGTATTTTTTAACCTAAATAAACAATAAAAACTTAATATTCCATAACTATTCAAAACGTAACATTAAACAATAAAGCCTAAATTTTAGAAAAAAGACATTTACGTAAATCGATGACGGTAAATCACTCTAGAAAACAGGAATGTTTTAATTATTTATTCACAGACTTTAATGTATACAGACTATAGATATGGCGGACTTATTCTACGAGAGCAATCTCTTACGGCCAACCAGAAACTAGCATGACCATAAATGGAATTGTAGTAAACTGCAATTAACCAAAAGTAAAATAAAATAATAAAAATCATAAATATAAACTTTTACATGCGCATACATATTCATATACACATGCATTCACACATACACACATTTACATACATACGTACGTACACATACATGCATACATGCTCACATATTTCCACACACTCATATATATAAACGACTTTCTTAAAATAGATTTATATATATATATATATATATATATATATATATATAATATATATATATATATATATATATATATATATATATATATTATATAATCATGCCACAAGGGCTTATAAAAATAACTTTTTAGTAACTCACGTTAAATATGTCCTTGACCTGACAACATAACAAATCTTGTCAAATTATTGTCTATTTCTATTAGCACCTCAGAGTCACGAAAACAATCCATCAGCACGTCCAAACGAACATTATTCACCACATTATTCACCCAATTTCGTCTGACTCACCCTTGAACTATGAATCACATTTTTAAAATTACTCACAATATATTAACGCTCCGTCGTTACAATGTCAACAAATTTAACTAAACAGGAAACAAATAAGTAATAAAGATAAATTTAGAATATAAAAACAAAATAATAACGGATAATTTTTTATCACACATCGTGAGGAATTTATAATTAAAAACTCTAAATACGAAGAACTGACTCTATATGGCACTATTTCATTATCTATGCCCACAAAAACAGAGAAACTATATATTCAATGAAATATATTTCGCGTATCTTAAATCAGTAAATATTTTAACGACTTATGAAAAAACACACTTGTTTAAAACAAACCTTTTTTACGAGTAAATGAAACTACGTGATGTAGTATTATTTCTACTTAATTTCTTTACCACGACCTAGGTTTCGTTGTATTACAACATCTTCAGGTGGGCTATTACCAAACATATCCATATATTAGCAAAGACATCCCATATCTTTACTAATAGCCCACCTGAAGATGTTATAATACAACGAAACCTGGTAAAGAACTTGAAGAAAGTAGAAATAATACTACATCACGTAGTTTCATTTAATCGTGAATAATGAATTTCTACAAAATTAACGCCAAATATATTCAACAAACCTTTTTAATATTTCGCTAAAGTAAATATCCATTAAAATACTAAATTTATTTAGCTTCAATTATCTTACAAGCGTCGTTACTACGTCGTAGATGTAGTAACAAGTAGCACTTAAACTAACATAAAAAGTATGATTAAATTATTAAATTTGTCTCTATTACAGTGGATTATCAATTATTGTGCTTATATTTATTTTTAATTCCGCAACACTCTCCCAAAACTCAAATTGCCTTATATTTATTTTTAATTCCGCAACACTCTCCAAAAACTCAAATTGCCTTATATTTATTTTTAATTCCGCAACACTCTCCCAAAACTCAAATTGCCTTATATTTATTTTTAATTCCGCAACACTCTCCCAAAACTCAAATTGCCTTATATTTATTTTTAATTCCGCAACACTCTCCCAAAACTCAAATTGCCTTATATTTATTTTTAATTCCGCAACACTCTCCCAAAACTCAAATTGCCTTATATTTATTTTTAATTCCGCAACACTCTCCCAAAACTCAAATTGCCTTATATTTATTTTTAATTCCGCAACACTCTCCCAAAACTCAAATTGCCTTATATTTATTTTTAATTCCGCAACACTCTCCCAAAAATTCGATATTAATTTGAAGACGGTAATTCCCATATATTTACGACAACTCCTACATCTTATAATTTGAATTTCATTTAATACAATAAGAAAGTTTTAATTTCCTTTATAAAATGGGGCTACATTTTATATTTGTGACAACTACAAATTATCAATCGACCAAACAGTTACATAAACACGTGTGTAAATTGCTATTTTAATATTTCTTTATTTAAATTTTAAGCTGTCGACTACTAGACAAACCGTTTTCAGTCATTAATTAGGTGCTAAAACGTGCCGATTATCGAGAACTATTTAATTAAACATCGTTTACACACGCGTCTCGTGGCTCGTCCCGTGGCTCGTCTCGTGTCTTGTGAGATGAGTCTGTCTCCGAGAAGAGTAGTAGAAAAATTCTAATACATGATGTAAAATAATTTTCAGTTTTCCCATTATATTTTATTTAGCTCTCGGTAGTTAACAGAATTATTCTTAATTTATTATGAGACAGAGAAAGACAAACGCTAAAAAATCGATATGGTGCCACTTCTTGCGTATACTTGGGTCAAAAACTATACGTTTTCTGCTTCTTTGAAAAAAATACAGTATCATGAATCATCTCCTTACAGCAGCTGGTTATCTGTTATAATATCATTTGAAATAAATATCTGTCATTATAAAAGTAATGTAAAAAAGCTATTATCTCGAGGCTAAATATTATCAATTGATTATTCAAGATAAAAATATGAAAATTTCACGGTTTTGTTTTGATTATTTATATAACATATATTTATCTATCCGTAACATCAAGACCATTCATTAAAGCGTATTACCACCTTCGAATAATCTCCAAATTCGCCCAGTCAAGGTTACTTTCCTACCATATCTTATGTTTTATTTTATTTAAGCCGCTCATAATGGTTTGTAATAAAAGTAATCTGTTATGTCAGAAGGGCCGAGTTATCATAAAAGAGCGGTTTATAATCTTAATAAAGTAAGCAATTTTCAGGACTATATCTATATTACGCGTAAAACATATATTGAACTCCTAAAATCGCATCATCGCATCATTTTCAGGACTATATCTATATTACGCTTAAAACATCGCATCATTCTCCTAAAATCGTATCATCGTTCTATATTAACTATAGCATAAGGACATGAGAAACGTTTAATGTAATGAGTGTCCGCGTAGGAGATAAATGGAAGGGTGGTCGCCCCCCTAACTCTTTCCCATGTAAATGGAACCATCAAGAGAAAACAGGGTGCGTAAATAAGAAGGAACTATCATCTTATTAGGCATCTTGGCTTAACGCCGATTCCATCTTAGATTGACTCTAAAGAACTTGAAATAATTCGTCGAATAAAAATTCGTCCTAAATGACAAAATCGTCAAAAAAACTTTCACACGTTTTTAGAAGCGAATAAATTCTAACATTTTATTTATTAATTTTAATTAGATGTACTATTACAAATAATCGTCATTTCGAATTATTACTCTACGTTTCGTCCTTTTACAGTGCCCTGTCTAATTTTCTCTGTATCGTTTTACGACAATGTACTGTCGAAGATACGATTTATCGTGAGTGAACTCGAGGTTTAAATCGAATATGTGAGAAACACACGGTCTAGAGTCTTTACTAACTAGCTGACTAGCCCACTATTCGGTTTATGAACTATCCACTAATCGGCCGACAGCGTTCGTGCGTAGTCGAATGTCTTACTAAAAAATTAAACAACAACAGGTGCGTGCGTAATCGAATGTCTTACTAAATAATTAAATAACAAATATAATCTTTGTTTTTCACACAAATTTAAAAATAAAGACTATATTTGTTATTTAATTTGTATTATTTAACTAGATTACTTGACTATGTATATTTTGTAATTATAAAATACTTATTTTTGTTTTGCTTCTATACTAAATTACAATAAGTAATTTATGTTGAAGAATATATAATTATTAAACTACTGGTAATAATTATATAATATACAAACATTTTATATTACAACGATTCACGCACAATATGCATGTCGAGTCCAAAAATAAATCAAAAACTTAAGAAAAACGTGCGATCGGGAGGAAAATTCCACGAACGAAACTTTAATCAAATTGAAATTTTTATGTACAAGGATCATGGGAGTCATAGCAATTCTCGTATGAAAGTAAAAAGAGTTAGGGTGTAAATAAAAAAAAACGATCTTACATATAGAAAAATTCAAAAGTATTGTTCTGCACATGGTTGGTCATGTGAATAATTTATACTTCATATCGTTACATAATTTCAAAACGTATATCCCATACGCATACGTATTAAAATAAAAATTGTTCTTTTTAAAACTAATTTATTAAAGTAACTAAATTCAGAGCAATAACGAAATACATAAGAACAAAATCTCACCAAAAAAAACATACCAAATAAAACCGAAAATTGAATATGTAAATCTGAACTGTCAAATAGTATAACCATCGCAACGACAGCAATGCGACAGCCATTATTTTTCTGCACTTACATGGTTATTTAATGTTTTAGCTTCGAGCCTGCTAGTGACATTCAAATACACGGAAATAAATTTCGATTTTTTAACATATTTTTTGAACTACTTTTCCGAATTTAAATGGAATACTTTTCATATTTTATTACGTTTTTATTATTTTTTTATTAAAACTTAAATCTAAAAAGGTAGGGTTTTCCGTCTCCTTATATATAATATCATCATAAAAATTCCTTATATATCGATCCTACCGCATGCCATATAAGTGCTTCTAAGCACAATAACACAAATTAAATTCGAAGTCATTCGGACACTCCGTTCAATTTTGACAACGATATAAAAGCGACTAAGAGTACATATACACTTACGTACATACAAACATACATACTCAAAGACTCAAATACGATTAGCGCTTATTTACTATCATTTTATCCTTAAACGCCCTCCTGATTTTTATGGATCCCTTACTGAATGCTAACGCAATTCTTTTATATTTTTCTGAAAATAAAAATTAAAATAGTCTGTTGGCCACATAAATCATACATATTAAATTATTACGTTCTATGGAGATATTAAAAAAATTACATATGCAAAGTTAGACTTTACATCACATCACATCGATTGTAAACATTAAAGACTTCTTGTGCTTAATTTAAATCTACGATTAAAACGGATGAAATAATCCTTTTCAATTAAACTAAACATGTTTGAAACTAATTTGCTTGAATTTAAAAAAATAACTGAATAGTTCAGTCATTATACGATTTTACGAAAAAAAATGTAGAAAAACTGAATTTTGATACCCTAATGATAGCTGAATAGTTCGTGAAAATCTACCTGGAACTTTTTTTAGGGGATAAAATATGGTTGATATTTCTTTTTTTCGCGACTATCCCGACAACCATCGACTTTTCGAATAAAATTGATGTTGTACACCTTGTCACTTTTCGACTTTTTGAATAAAATAGGT
This sequence comes from Druceiella hillmani, assembly GCA_039881145.1. Taxonomy (NCBI): domain Eukaryota; kingdom Metazoa; phylum Arthropoda; class Insecta; order Lepidoptera; family Hepialidae; genus Druceiella; species Druceiella hillmani. The sequence continues at coordinate 28,887,103 of JAYKKI010000014.1, forward strand.
GTTGTACACCTTATCGCTTTTCGACTTTTCGAATAAAATAGGTGATGTACAATTAAAGATCATAAAATACCTACGAAAAACGTTCTTTTTCCGTTCTTTAGTAAAATATGCGGTAAACTTTCATTGGAGGATATTCACTACTTACTTTTATTACAGACCGAATCTCCTCGAGAACTATCGATACTTCTGATTCTATTGTTTACGCTCTTCTTCCTCTTTATTATTATTTTTTGTACGTACTATGTTTTTAAATTTGCTTTATAATATCAATGAAAGAAAAAATAGTCAAATATCCCTTGTTAATTAACATACAAATTCGTTTTTATTAACATACAATATTGTTTCAATTTTCAAATTCAGGTGGAGTATATTCGGTGCAAATATCTGATAATTTTCTCAACAAATATTAGTAATCAACGTTGTTTTCAATGTATGAATATATTTTTTCCATGGCAACTTTAAGACGAACGAATCTCTCTTCAAAAACTCATCTCTCCTAATTTTTTTTCGACGCTAATAAAATAACCCTATAACGACTTGACTAAAATACAACAAAAATAAACGAATTACTAACAGAAGGGATGACCATTTAACAAGTGAACGACAGTTTGCCTGCCCCACCCTAGATAAAAATATCGATACGACACATCTAAATAGAAACTATTTTCCACGATGCGATTGTCGATATACGAAACTTTATGCTCTTGATTAATTCAATCGAACTGTTTACGGCAAAGGCGCGAGTGCTGATCTGATTGCGCGATTTATGGCGGTCCGCGTTTAGTCCCGAGGGAAGCCGATAAGTTCGCCAACTCCGGAGCTCCGATCCCGGTCATTGTCTGGTCATTACCTCTCGCATAATATGCCTATTTAAGTACAGTCGCATACAAAAATACGTACGACGCAAAGATAATAAAGACACAACTCGATTAATATAATTTTAGCGAAAGAGTGTCATAATCACCTGAATACTGAATATTCATGATATTTAATAATAGTTTTTAATTTATTATCAACTAAAACTTGTCGTTGTTTCATACTTTCATATCGTCATTTAGCACCTTACTATTTTTAGAGTTCCGACTTTTAAAGGAAACGATTCCTTGTAAGATAACTCAATTTTCCTTCCGTATGTCCGTCTACCACAGCAGTTTTTTGTAGAAAAGGTTTGATGTAGAAACATTAAATTTTCATATTGAAATTTCAGAGGGGGCAAATAAGTATTTTTTTTTAAATGTTATGTATCCTGTGGGATATCAAAAAAAGATTGACTTATAAAGATTCCAAAACCATTAGTTTTAGAATTTAATAGAGATTGTTCTACAGACATGACTGAATATTCCAGAAACAATTCTTAGAAACCGTTTGACGAGTGGCTTATAAAGGTTTCAAAACCATTTGTTTTAGAATTTAATAGAGACTGTTATAGAGACATGACTGAATATTCCAGAAAAAAATCTCAGAAACCGTTTGACGAGTGGCTTATAAAGATTCCAAAACCATTAGTTTTAGAATCTAATAGAGACTGTTCTAGAGACATGACTGAATATTCCAGAAAAAATTCTTAGAAACCGTTTGACGAATAGCTTATAAAAATTCCAAAACCAATAATTTTAAAATTTAATAGAGACTTTTCTAGAGACATTTCAGAAACCATTTGACGTAGAAACTTGAATTTTGTCATAGTGATAAAGATATTTTGACATAAAGCATACAATACAATATTTACAATACAATATATATTTTGACATACAATACAATATTTTATTACGACATTAAAAAGAAATATGTATATAAAAGTCTGCGATCCTTTAGAAAAGATGTGCAGTCTGGCTGTGGTAATCATTCAGTGTTACTTTCATGTTTTTCTTGAATATTTTTAAGTTAGTTTTTGAAGTAAAAAAGAGTCATTCCCGCGCGGGCCACAATATTTAGATAAAAATGTGTACATTAAGTCTTGCTAACTCAAGCAAAATTATGTCTTGCTAACTTATATAAAATGACTAAAATTTAAAAATCTTGAAGTATTTTAAAAATTTAGACTTGGAGTCAAATTCGTAAAAGGTTTCTGTAATTATGACATGGGCATCAAAATAAAACATATTATGTGGTTACAGTATTTGTAGTTAAGACGAATGGGAAGACACGTCGAAAATAAAAGAATACCTATCATCGTTACCTTTACCACACTCGGTAAAAAATTGTCCGTCTTAAAAATAAACACTATCTTAATGAATTATATATATATATATATATATATATATATATATATATATATATATATATGTATATATACATATATATATATATATATATATATATATATATATATATATATATATATATATATATTAAAGAAGGCTACCCATGACTGGTGGTAGGAAAGAGACGACAATTACAAAAACAAATCCGTAAAGTTACAGAAGAAGGAAAATAGCATATATTCGCCATGACCGCTTAGTAATACAGAATTAAATTCCGGGAACAAATGAGGTGAAAGGAAATATACCGAGTCACAAGAAAAGAGAGCTAAAAGTGGTTCTTTCGTATCAACAGGTAGATTAAAATATATATTCGACTATAAAGTACCAACCTGCCAAGAAAAACAAAGGAAAATATAGAAAACTATACACAGATTAAAATTTAATGATTAATCACTGGTCAACAAAAAAACAGCTTTTGCATATAACAAGAAAACTTTTGTCTAGTTATGTTTAGAACAAGAATAAGGATAATAGAAATTAAATTAGAATGTTCCAAATACGAATAGTTTTTTTTATAATTTGATTTTATTATATTTTATAACATTTCACTTTTTATCAAAAAAATTAAGTTATTTCGTTATATTGCATATTAATACCAATGTTATCTTATGATTTTCTTTTGTATTTTGTTTCAGGAACGTCTCTTTGTAATGTCCAAAAGTAATCCGCCAGCATACGTGGACTCCACTTGCCCTGATATCGTTTTTTTCTATTGTAGAAATGTCTTGGTGGAATTTTTCACCGTGTCCATCGCCAACGGCGCCCAAATTTTCGGGAAAGAAGTCCAAATGTATATGTAGATAATGTATTTTCAAAAACATATTACAGCCCAAAGCCTTATAAGTAGCTAACAGCTCCGCCACAATACTTTTATAGTCATATGATCGGTGATTCCCGAGAAAATTTGAAGTCACTGTCATGAAACATTTCCGAGCTGATTTTTCCAATTCATTAAACTTTTCTTTAAATATGTCGTCTTTCATCAATTGTCTGATTTGCGGACCAACAAATCTGCCCTCTTTAATTTTTGCATCACTCAGTTTAGGAAATTTTTCTTTCAAATATAAAAAGCCATCACCACTCCTATCCATGGCTTTCACGAAGTTTTTCATGAGCCCACATTTTATATGTAAAGGTGGTAAAAATATATTATCAGACTGCACTAATGGAGGATTTTTTATATTTATTGTGTCCTGTAGTAAGAGATTCACTTTTGGGCGGTCTTTCTTAACATAATGATTTTTTCGATATCTGCTGTCCCATCCACAAATAAAACAACAGTATTTTGTATAACCTAGTTATAATCCTAAAATTAGGGCAATAACCTTAAAATCTCCGCAAACTTTCCATTTGTGTTCGTTATATCGAATTTTTTCCAAGATAAATTTAATAGTTTCATAAGACTTTTTCATGTTAAAAGCCTCACCTAACGGAATAGAATGAACTTCATTGCTGATATATAAAGAAACAGCCTTTAAAGTTACTTTTGATCCATCGTTAAATAAACTCCACTCTTCTGCTTTCTATTCTATACTCAAGACAGTCATTACGCCATAGACATTATTACAAAATACCAGTTGATCATCTTGTGAAAAAAAAACCTATAAGCTCTCGATTCCGAAGGTATCATACTTTTATTTTTGGTTGTAATAAATTCTATCCCGAGTTGTAATAAATTCTATAATATAGTTCCCAAAAGTTCTGCCTGTTGTTTTGGACAAATTTAAATCACGTACCAAACCATTGAGATCTCCTTGAGTTAGCAAATGTGGCTTATTAGATGAGGAAACTTCTTGAAAGTGAGGATCTAATGTTTCGTTTTCGATTGCTTCTGGTGTAGCGGACAGATAGGAACTTTGAGGTGGTTCTGGTACAGTTAATTTTTCACTGTAAGGGATCGGTCTTTTAGCAGACGGCAGGTACTTAATTTTACTTCTTGTTTTAAGTGTAATACCTTTTGTATCAGTAGGACAAAAATAACAATCAGATGTTCGTTGGTTCAGTCCAAATCCTATAAATTGCAAAAGACGTAGATCGAGATCTGTTTGCCCATCCAGTAACAAAATCCACATATGTAATACAATAGATGTATAGAACCCACGCATTGTCTTGCCGTCCGATGGCAAATCCAAAATATAACTTAGCTACTAAGTAATGTCACAAAACTTGTCAGGATCACTTTTAACACTTTCTTGACGTTATTTAAGAATCACTTAACTCGAAAAACATAAAACACAACTACTCTCCTCAAGTAAAAAATACTCTGAATGTGAAAATGTACCTTAAAGTGATGAATCTTCAATTTTGTGGGTAACACAAAATCTAGACCTGATCAAAACAAAATAAATATGGTGTACGAATGAGGGTAGATAGGTACTTGAAATAGAAAATGATAACTGCAGATGATTCTAATGTATAGCAACTCCGCTATTCGAATATTCCATAAACATTACAGCCGCTCCGCCCAAAACAAATGATATTAATAAAAATAGTAAATCAACTCCCCCCAAAAGGTCAGTAGACTACCACCCTACGAATAAAATTAAATATCATCTCACCACATTTAACGTACCACTATATAATATATTCTAACCAACGAGATTATATCAAAGAGGGACAGAAAGAAACTACGTAAACATCAAACTAAAATTTCGAGTTAATACAACGTGGATCAGGAAAAAGACAAAAGCAAAGGACATAATAAAAATACACACTGAAATAAAAATGGAAATTGATGGGTCAAACATAAAGAGCTAAAGATAGCGAAATAGAACGAAATAGAACGATGAAGTAATGATGTAGTAAAAATAGCTAGAAATATGTGGCCCAGACTAGAAAGAGAAAGAGAAGACTGGAAAACATCGGAGGAGGCTTACACTGCTTTAGCGGTTCTTACACTACAAACAAATATACAAATATACCTAACACTTTACAACACAATTTTTTTCTAAACAATACGAACGTTAACGAAATAAAAAATAATATAAGGTGGAAATTCAATGTAGTATTTAGATAAGATGTAAGGAAATAAAAAGCTAAAATAATATAGTCATAGTATAGTCGTAATAGATTATAAGGAAACCATATTGAAGGACACATTCTAAGTCGTTCTTGATATTTAGCGTAAATAAATGTAACCGTTATAGAAACAAACAGATAATGTAACAGTTACGTAAAAATCCAGAAATATTCTTTAGTCAATCGGTCGTAGATACGTTTCCAACAAGCAATTATTTAATATTAATAACATTAAACTTAAAGATTATCATTTTCCAACTTTCATTCTGAATTCAATTTTTTTAATTTGTTTATCGTTTCAAATCTAACATTGGTGCTATATATGGGTTAGCATAACTGACTTTTAGCATAACTGACTACATTTTACATAATTTATCTAAATGTTATCATGCAATAAAATATAAGAGTATAATTATCTTTTATATTTTGAGATGTGAAATCGTTCTCATCCCTTATTCCTTGTCAATTTACTATAATTACATAAAGTCTAAATTTGTCTTAAATTAAAATGTTAATCACATTTATTCAAGCATTTTTTGTACTACGAAGAAGTCAGGTACGTAACTTATTTGGTTGATAAAGATTAAATACAAAACCTTTTTCTAATTTTCGTACATAGATTTTTTGCAGAAAAAATACTCATGGAAACGTATTGAACCACGAGTGGAACTCGCACAAGTCTTCCATATATTCATAAGAACAATATTTCACTTAAACTATTTTAAAATATTAATTTGATTTTCGACCATGTGTTGCTTAGTATATAATTAACAAGTGTAAAATTATCGTTCGTTGATTAAGTCGACTAAGAATTCTACTTGCCCTAATTCGCTGTTTAGATTAGAACCTCAATTAATAATTTAGGTATGGTGATAGGACTGAATGCAAAAATTATTGGTTTTATACCAGAGGGGAATTTTGGACGGGGAACCCTCCAAAATCTTCAGATAACAATCGCGCGCCTGATGTGGGTCCATTATCGCCTAACGCGCCAACCTTGAATTATGATGTTAGAAGTAATTTTATATCGGATAATTTTACAATTAATCAACCTTCAATATAGTGTGTAGTTTTAGTTTCATCAACGATTTATTCAGGTTTTTACGAGAAAAACCGGAGCGAAAGACAGAGGGGGTCTACCATGGACACTTTAGTCACTTTACAAGAATTTCGTTATTCCCTTTTAAAATACGGGGCCCTAAAATGTATTTCCTCTCTTTTAAGTATAATACTAATCCTCTTATTTCATAAAATCAGACGTAATTACACAACTGACGTGACTAGTCGTTTACGGTATTGTTTCATTAATATTAACTTAATGAAAATTTAACTGACCATTAAATACTTAACATTAATATATCAATCACTTTGTAATTATATTTGCATGGGGCTTACAATTTCAATAAACAACGATCGAATGTACCTGAAATATCCCCATCATTTGTTGAAAAATGTAGTAAAGTTGCAATAACAACGGTTACACGATACATGAATTAAACTGATTCCAGACTTGTTTACACAGACAAGTGTTAATAGTAAACCTCTGGTTAGTTTTGTAGGTGACTTGTGTCAGCAAAACTGCAGACACCGACTGGGCCGCATTGTAGGAATTGTTTATACATTAATTTTTAAACTATTCACTGTAATCGTTTTTGAAATTTTTTTTAAATTAAAACCAGTTTAATTTCTTCTCCATTAAAAAGTTATAATAACCTGTGCATATTTATGTTTCCTGTCACGTCGATGAAGTCGCATCAGAACATCTAATGCAAAATACATTCTTGTGGTATTAAACTTATCAAAGCTTACTTAAACTTATCAAAACTACTTATTCATTGAAACATATATTCTAAGCGTAAATTCGCAAGAAACAGAAACTTAGACAAATAATCTTTCTTTAATATAAACTGTAACAATATGTTAATAAAAGTATTACATAGACATAAAACAGTTTCATGAAACTGTAGTTCACATAAATATATAAGTACAAAGCAATGGGAATATCAGTATTAAATATTTCGTTAGAGTTTCATTAAGTTAATGTCAATAAAAAATATCAAATTAAAAGCTGTAATAATTTTAAAGAATTAAATGTAAGGGCTCTTCGACTTCTTTTTCTTACACAATCATTACTCATCAACCACAGGTTCTAAAAATATATTACCTTATGTCCATCTAAATATTATACCAAACCTTAAAAAAACAACTTCTAAAAAATTAACAAAACTTTCCTTTTTAAAAAATTAATATGATATTTTAGAGGTTATTTTCTAAAATTAGTTTACCCACCCATTCTATTTGCATCTCTATGTTTTAGTTGAAAACACAGAAAACACTTGAAAACGAAACTATTGGGGTTTTCAATGAAATTTAGAAAAACTCAAAACAAATATGGCTGTTAAATGAAAAAGTTAAAGAAAAAACGAAATATATACGGATAGTTGGCTCTTTGATTTTGTCCATTCCGACAACATACACGTACTTCAGTATTTTGGTTATTTTAATTTTGAGAAAATACGACTAGTTACGTCTTAGTACAATCAACAAAATGAAAATTTAAATTCATACAAGATTGGAATAGCCATCGATATCGCTCACACAGAAGAAACTTACTATATGTGCGTATTAAGTTGTACTTATTTGAACAAACTATTCAGTCTCTGCAGCCATAATTTGATGCCAATTGTTTTGTTAGATTCTAACCTCCCTCGATTTAGGTGAGCTGAAATTATATACAAATATTATAAAAAATTTAGTTCATTTTGTAATTTTCTATATACACAAAAGATTCCTAGCCTTAAAATAATTTTGCTCCGTCTCTTTATATATAACACAATAATAATTCCGCAAACCATTGTTCAGTATTTTGGTGCCGCATTCAACAAACTTTAATTTTCTTTTTCACCGTGAAATTGTAACATATATATTTATCCATAGTCCAAATTATTTATTTTTTTATGTATTTTAATGTATACAATTGATACATATGATGGGCTTATTGCTACGAGAGCAATCTCTTACAGCCGACCAGAATACCAATCCAGCCCCGCACGACGAGCAACTCGAAGCTGGATCCCTAACACACCACAGTCACGACATTAATTCAAGTTGTATTGAAAAACTAACATCGTTAGTTTGATGTTATAAGACTGCTTAATAACCGTATGGCATAAATATACGTTACCTTACAGGAAAATTCAGACGTATACTATAGACGTATATATAAATCTTTCTAGAAGCGAATAACGTAATCTACGTTATTCGCTTCTAGAAAGATTTGTAAAACGTTGAAAATGTTCATAGATAGTTTGCGTGATTATATAATCGTATCATTATGTAATCATATCATTCATGTGTAATCATATCATTCAGTTAAAAACTTGAAACTTTACATTTGGAGAATACCTGAATTATAAATAGTGGGAAAAGTACTATTTTTTATCTAATTACCAAAAATATTAGAAGTCGTGAAAATATACATAGTATGCGTTTATTTCATCGCTTCATCAAGTCAGACATTGGCGCAGCTGTGGTTTAGTGTAGTAAGAAGTCAGAAATGTACTGGGTTCGAATCTCGGAATGAATACAATGCGCATTTACTTATTTCAATTTCGTTCAGTTTTGCAAATTATTAGAATACAAATATAGCCGATGACAAATGCCAGTAGAAACGGTGAATTTCGCAGAGTTTTGTCTATCTGTCTGTTGTTTAAATTCTTAATAAAAATAATAATAAAAAACAATGTACAAGGAATAAATATTTGCTTTTAAGTTATCCAATTCACTTTGATATTGGCATTTCAGATTGCGATCAAAATTAGTAAAAAGGTACAAAAATAAATATAAAATACAACGCCATTTAGTTAACTTCGAATACAATTAGTTTAAAAAAATATATTAAATTGTATAAATTATATAAATAAAATAGTGCAATCTTCTAGTGGACACTTGTCTATTAAAACTAGGTAACCTACTTAATATTAACAATTAAATGAAACTACAGGTTACATCTTCAGGTGGGATATTAGCAAAGATCTTTGCTAATATCCCACCTGAAGATGTTGTAATACAACGAAACCTAGGTCGTGGTTAAAGAAATTAAAGAAAGTAGAAATAATCAAAATATAGGCGTAATTGTGTAGAAATTCATTATTCACAATAAAATGAAACTACGTGATGTAGTACTATTTCTACTTTATTTAAATTCTTTACCACGACCTAGATTTCGTTGTATGACAACATCTTCAGGTGGACATTTAGCAAAGATTGACCCTGAATCGAATCTTTACTAATTGTCCATCTGAAAATGTTGTCATAAAATGAAACCTAGGTCGTAGTAAAGAATTTAAATAAAGTTGAAATAATACTACAGCACGTGGTTTCATTTAATTGTAAATGATTTCTCTTTAATAAAGACCCAAACCGAAAAATATTATAAACATTATTATCTTTTATATTTTCGAAATCTTAGAAAAAATCCTTTGCTATACCAATCCACTACAACCTTTTATCTACTACAAATTAAATACTTATCGAGATGTTCAAACATGTATTCAAACCTAAAACAATAGGTTTCTTCTTAAAGTCAAAAGGGAACAAAATTGTTATGTCTGGTCTTCATTTCATTAATAATAAAAACTTAAATTCCGTTAATAATAAACATTTCATTTAAACAAAATAAGTCAAAATATTAACTGCTCTTATCAACATTGATTAAATCAAACTCGTGATGATCCCTCCTAAAAGATAAGGCGACGTTGTGGTACTTTAGCATCGTTGCCAATATTCTACGTTGCTTACGTCCAAATAATAACAATACAAATATTACACGATGATGTAATCACATATATTTGTCTGTATAAACAGACATTTGGTATATTATGTTTCTGAATTTGTGTCTTAAATCAAAATCACTTAATTGGCTTCGTAGCAAAATAGAGCTTCATTCTCTTCACGACAGAATAATTTTGATGCAAAATAGTAAGACAATTAGAAAAGAAACCTTCGAATTTCAGTTAAGTAGCAAAGAGCAACCGCGTAATTCGCGGTTTAAAAGTTTCATATTTATAGCCACTGCAACCTACCTTTCATTAGGTTAGGTACCTGCCATTAGGTTGCAGCGGCATGCCAATTACTAACATTGTGATAAAGAAAGCACGAGTTTCAGAACAAAAAAGGAGTTATCTTATAATAGTTATGATATAATTTATATCGATAATTCCCCGAGTCAAAAAGTCATGAAAGCCTGCTGCCCAGATGTGTACATTACGACAGAAAAAGTGGTTCATTCTCGCCTTAGTAGAGGAAACCAGCATTTGAACGTAAACGTGTCAAGTCTTATTGAGTACAGGTTAACCAAAATGTCTAGTCACATTTAGATCTGGTTGGACCTTGTATGATAGTGATACATAAAAGATTATTACTCTCATTCATCCGTAAGGACTACTTCTATTACAGTCTAATACCCCATTAAAACAGAGCACACTCTCAAAACATCGAAATCGGGAAATCCACATTCAGTCGAAATTGTTTCCCTCATGGGGGTTATAATCCGAAAAATAAACATATAATGCAAAAAATTTAGAACAAAATTCAATAACATCGCACTCGCTTTCATGAACGGACGCATGTATACTATTTGTCATTGTAAAGTTAAACTACGTTTAAAGCTCGATAAACAACTCGCATCAACAAAAATTTTAAAAAATATTTTCATACAAAAACACACGCTTGCAGAAATTTACCTCTTTTAAGTACCGCTCATATTATTATCCTTGAAAGTTTAAATTGCTCCTTTCCTGTCCTTTCTCGGAACTTATTTTCAAACCTATTTTTTGTTAGGCGCTTTGAAACCGCCTACAATTACAACCCACACTTCCTCCCGTACTAATAAAAAAGAAACAAATAGTATAAGTTAACTGTTACAGACATACGCTAAAAAACAAATATGCATTAAAACTAGTGTTACCAGATCCAAATTGCAAAAGATCGCGACCAGCGCCGCACTCGACTTGACATATAGTGTTGTATATTTTTGAATTGAAGACACGCTTTGAGTTGTTGAAAAATCAGAGCATTTGGCGTCCCGTGTAAGACTTACAAAGGACGAATCATGACACCTTAAAAACCACAAAGCAGGCGAAAATTGAGACATCTGGCAACACTAATAAAAACCTACGTATTTGAAGTGAAACTTCTTTATTCTGATTATAATCTTAATTTATTTATGTCAAGTATAGTTTAGTAACTTTGCCATATATACTATATATGTCTTAATATTTAAAGAGGGCACTGGATTTCACAAAGAGTGTTCTTTACTTTCGAATTTATTAAATAAATCGAAGCACATACCGCCTACATTAACTAATAGGCCAGGCACGAAATATTTTGGAGTAGAATTAATAAAAACTAAATTCTTTTTTCATCTATTTATTATTTAAGGTACCATAAATATATTCAGAAGTTTACTTTCTCCAATGGGAACAGCGTATGACGGAGATACGCAGTTCCCGTTGGATTAATTTACCTTTTTTTTCAGTATGAAGGAAAAAATGGTTCTGTAAACAATTAAAACTTATAAATGATATAACCTTACATCAATATCAAATACAGATCAGATCTGATTCACAAATCATAATTAATATTTTTACAATCAGATCAGAGAGAACCTAACGGTTAAACTTTTTTTAACGCTCTGAACTTGGTACGCTCTGAACTTCTAATTTTAGTACTTAAAAAACTTCATACCGGGCGCTAAATATGAAAACTGATTCGTAAGGAGTAAACACCAAAAAATATAACTAACACTTTCGATTGCATTTCAAAAGATCTCTTCAACAGTATCCCATTCAATAGAAAACGTGAGAAGAATTGTTTTTCCTTTGTTTCCATGTGTTCACAAATCTACTACGTACTTATTTAATATACACAAAATTTCACTGGTTCAAATTTGACATGAAAGATATACATAGTGATATGTATAAGCAACTGGAGACGTCTCTTGGAACGATAAGCTCATCCTTGTCGCCATTCATTTTCATAAAGCTACCAGAAGCGAGCGATATGTCTACTATTTCCCCCACTGTCCTAACTTGTCAGTCTATTATACCTTTCGGTAAAATAAATGGCTTATTTCAAATTTTAAAAAAAAAATTAAATTATTAGAAACCGCTTTTGAATAAGTCCGCATTATTTGACATATTACTTGACATATAACGTAGTTAATGACAACGTTGCTTACAAGACAAAGTCCAAATATAAATTTTCATTAAATATAGACAATTGCCGTACGCCACAAACAAGACTTGCCTGAGTCATATTCTAAAAAACGGGTATTCCCCCAAAACGACAATCTCGACACCGGCCTTTATTACAATATAAACACTGCGAGTTAAAGTCAAACCGAAATTGCCAAGTAAATTCTAAGAATGAAATAATCGCTACCGCCGTGGGCCTTGATTATGAAGATAACATTTGATCTATAAATTTGCGAATTTTTCTTCGAACTGACTCAATATCGATAAGATAAAGAGTCGCGCCAAACGGACTGCCGCTGTATTGAGGTCACCCGCGCATCTTGGATTTGGTTAATTCTTAAAAGTGATAAGTCACCACAAGTGCTCCGCGTGTATTTGCCGGAAACACTTGAAGATGATGCGGTACGCGGAACTGTCTAGTTTCGGCCATGACCTACTTAGGCTATGTTTTAGTTGTCGATGGAAGGTGGAATAATATACCTATATCTCAAAGCCAAAACCATAAACTCGTATCTCCATTCATTGAACATTTGTGACTGCCACTATGGTTATACCACAGATTCAGTTTAAAAAGTCTGAAAATCAACAGAAAAATATCTTTGATCACTATGAAAGAAGTATTTCTTTATATTTGATTCTTCTTCTTTTGGTCTTATTCTTTTTGATATACAATCATATCATACACACATATCAATCAAATCTATGCAAAAATCGTTCGTAAATCTCTTATATGTCTAAAAAATAAAGTAACATGTTCGTTGAAAAGTATAAAAATTTAAACTTTTTTTATCTGTATGTCATTTGGTGGTTTTAGCACCTTTTACCAATTAGGCTGATTTAAAAGTTACAAAGACAAATAAATATAATTTAAAGGCCACTCAACATATATGTTTTAGGACAAAGCTTCGGTCTGTAGGAAAAATCGCAAGAAAGCACACTAGACTGCCTAGATGTTCTCCTAATATGCTAAATTCTGCGGCAGTTCTATTATTTTAGGGCTCTCGAATTGATGAAAAGGGATTTTTAATATCATAATCAGTATAATCTTAGAATTGAATTGAAATTACTAATGCCTATAGCAGTGTAATTTTAAATGTCAGTTAACACTGGAACCGTTAGAAATTCGTTCAATTATGGTGTCCTAGTGTTTCTTTCTAACGGATAAATAATTGTGAATTAAATTAGAACATGCCAAACTAAGTTGAAAAGACTTGAGAAATTAGCAGGAAATCCAGTTTCTTCGAGAAATGTGAAAGGCATTACTGGGTTTATATGTTGAAAAAAATGCTTTTGATTTTTTAAATTTTGTTTACACTTTAGGTACAAATGTGCAAAATTTCAACTTTAAAAAACATATAGATTTTGAGAAAAAAATTAAATTAAGAATTTGGACACAAATTTCGTTTAAACTACTTCACAATTTTCATGAAATTTATATGGGTTATGGTGATATATAAGAAGAATTATTGGAAAAAATTGTATTGATACATTAATAAAAAATATATTACATAAATAATTAGTTAATTTCATTTTTTTTAATATACTTCCTTAAAGGGACCACTATATTTTTTCTCCAATAAGATATATTTTACGGAGCAGATTCATTTGGTTCAACATAGTCAAAAAGATTGAGTTCGAATATTCAGACCATTAAACCAAATGTATTAGGTAAAACCTAATCATTAGTTAAGTCGTTAAAGAATATATATTTATGTTAATAAGTATTGAAAAGAAAATACATCTTTTTATTATATAAACATCTAATCTTCGTCACTATCTACATATATAGCAATACTAATAGATTCCTTTCACAGTCGTGGAATTCTGGAGGGAATTTTCCCAATAACGTAAACTGAAAGTGATGTCTGCAAACATTTCATTTTATTTATCTACTGCGTATGAACCCCCTTGATTTTTTATGTAAACACGCTTATAAAGCTTCAACAATCACTTGAAACTTGAATTAAAATCATTAAATTGTCAAGCATCGAAAACGTCAAAATATCAAGAACGACGACTACGAAATCAAGAACGACAGCTATGGAATCAAGAACGACAACTTCGTAATCAAGAACGACAACTATGGAATCAAGACCGACAGCTACGGAATCAAGAACGACAACTTCGGAATCAAGAACGACAACTATGGAATCAAGAACGAAAACTACGGAAACAAAAAACGACAACTACGGAAACATCAAGAACGACAACTACGGAATCCTACTTTATACGTGTTTCGGCTGGAATATTACGCTTTTTTTTAATTTCACACAATTAAAATATTTTTACAATTTTATGGACCAGTTATTATGTTCCTTTGTTGATGCATAATTTGTTTTCGATGATCGTGTTATTTAACACAGTTCTATCAAAGATTTACATGTAGCATTCAGAACATAACATATTACAATTCAAATGATTTTAACTCTCTGCTCGAATATATGAAGAAATAAATATTCATTGTATCTCTCCGCTATCACTCTACCTTATTACCAGTATTTTTTTCGAACTTTGATAGTACTTTGGTAGAAAAATATGCAGCGCAACGATTTACAATTCGATATGATAATGTTGAATAATAGATTGTGGTATATAATAAATTCGAGATGAGTATTTTGAACCAGCTGGTAATTTATGTACAAGTTGTTCTTATTTTTTTATTTTCTTTCTTATCAAAAATATATAGCGATGTTACGAATCTAACTTATGGCGACGTAATCCACATTAATATATCGTAATCCGTCTTGCGCGATACTCGTAATATAACGTGGATAAATATGAAATAACATTGTTTATATTATTTTCGTTCACAATCTATTATCTTAGGGCATCTGACCGCATTGATAATAAAGTCTGCGGATTACCGCTAATCGACTATATAATTAATCGCCCCCATAGTTATTACAATATCACTTTTTCTCAAGGTTCGACGTCGTCACAAAGATAAACTTGTTTACGTTAACTACAAAGTCAATAAAGGTTGGGACTAGGGTTGCCAACTTTTTTAAGAAAAAGGACGTATCTAATCCTTTGAATAAGAAAAATTAAAGTATTTGCAAGAAAAAAATATTTACCAAATATAAGTTTTCTGCCTAAAATACATGTTTTTGTGGTTACACGCACACGCTGAAAAAATTTGGTTGTCTTTGAAAGTTTCATAGATTTAGATTAGATTTTTTGATAAGAGGTTGCGGGAACAGAGAGTAAATAAGAAACACTTTTTTTTTTTATTTAGTAAGTTATCACACGCATCTTTAAATATATATATTTTTCAGCAGTATTTTTCTCTTAAAATTCTTTGTCAATAGACAATTTTCTTTGGATCTCTTTAAATCTTATTGATTAGGAATATAAATCGTCCATCTTAATCTGTCTTGTAATTTGGCCTTCTTAATTTACATTTCACAATGTTTAAATACAACCTCATTTTTCAAGGATAAGTTAGGAAGTATTGAAAGCCAGTTATCGTTATCTCAACTAAAATCAAACCATTTTCTCAAATAATTTATTAATATATCATTAAAAAGTAAATATATATATATATCTTAATATACTATCAATAAAAGGTGAAAAATGATTGATAATTTTATTGCCCATTTCGGATGATGACTTTTCATTTCTCTTTAAAAAATGCCAGCTGAACCGATAGTAAAATCCATGGTGCTGAGAATACATCCTGCACCATTTTTATTTTGAGGGCTACTTTTTACCCAATCCTATTGTTTTTCCCACTCGGGTTTATATTTTGGTAATCATTTCGACTTAATTATTTTAGCTTTTTAAGGATTGACTATTGTATCATTATCGCTATCAGAATCACTTGTCATTTTAAACAATGCAAAACGATTAATATTTACTTCAATGGATTATTTCTTTCTTCAGACAGACACTCAATCATACCAACGTAAATAATGGTGGTCTACATAAATTACAACGCAAACCGACATAGACAATTTCTTTTAAATAGCCTTAACCTTACCGACAAGAGAAATTTCGCCAGAGACAAAGTTGATATAGACAATTATCATTAAACATTTAATAACTGATGCGATGATAGGGATATGTTTTGACAGATTTCATCTATCATATGTAACACCTACTATTTAGATCAATAACAAATCATTCTTTTTATCGTATGCACATCGTTCTGTTCTATCTTATCGATAAATTATTTGAAAATTACGCATTAAGATTAGAAATAAAGTATTTCTGCATACCTTATTTTTATACAAAAGTATAAAGTATATTTATCAAGAATAAAGTAGGATCCCTTATTATAAAGTATGGTCGGTAACCCTAGTTGAGACGTTATAACCAAGCGAACACAGGAACATTTGAAGTTGGTTTGATCCTTGCTGTGACAGCTTTAATAATTGTACTTTCTCCTAAATTTAACAGTAGATGGGATACGCGATTTTCGGAATTATTTTCTCGATTAGTTCGAAACAAAATTACCACAAAAAATACCAATTTGTTTCAAACTAATTTTGGCTAGAACTAACCTTCATTTTGTTTTTCTTTCGTTTTGTCTTCGCTATTGATCGTTAGAATCTATGCAAGTTTTATTTATTCAACAATGAGAAATGGCTTAATTATTTTACACGGTGTCCGCCAATAGATGTTGGACAAAGAAAGACGCTATTCGTGGGCTATAAAGAAATAAATTGTCTTTGAAATGAAACGTAAAACCCGCCCTTTTTCTAATTGAGTTAAAAAATACACTTAACTCTTATTAACACACCCAATACTTGCCTGGAGTACGGTGCTTAACCGCAGTGGCGATGTCTTTGCAGCTGTTCGCGGGTTATTCGTCCAGCGGCACTGAACAATGTGCCCAAATATCGTGTGCACGAAAAAAAAAATTATGGATGTTATATTCGATATTCTGAAAAATTCATCTTTTAAATTTTATTTTAACGACAATCAACTATTTTTCAGTCAACGAATAACGTCTTTCATTACCCGAAACTTATTTCTACCACCGTGTATATTGAAAGGCTAGATGAATAGCAAGCTAAATTATCACTGTGAATAATGCACAATGCAAAAGCAAAATGCTAATAAAAAAATTATATTCTGTGCGTTTTTAGAATGATATTCCTAAAATATTGCCTCTGATAGTCTTCATGATAGGAAGGTAATGTATCTAGATAGTAATATTCCCGGATAGTAGATACACGAGATGTAATACACGACATAGAAATACATGAGTGTAGCTTAACTAGTCTGATTGATTTATCCGGAAAATCAAAATTTTAAACTAAATATAAACAATTCTCCCATCAATATCATAAGAATAAAATGCATCGCCTTTTGGGTAACCTTTGGT
Organism: Druceiella hillmani; assembly: GCA_039881145.1. Lineage (NCBI taxonomy): Eukaryota > Metazoa > Arthropoda > Insecta > Lepidoptera > Hepialidae > Druceiella > Druceiella hillmani. The sequence goes on from JAYKKI010000014.1 coordinate 28,904,970, forward strand.
AGGTTACCATGTTAATAAGTATTAATTTATATATTATAACGTAGGTTACAATGTTAATAAGTATTAATTTATATCATAAGAATAAAATGCATCGCCTTTTGGGTAACCTACCCACAATTTTAATAAGTATTAATATATATCATAAGAACAAAATGCATCGCCATTTGGGTAACCTACCAACAATGTTAATAAGTAAATAATTCCATATGATTACGCAGATCACACTTACTTGAAAAGAACTCCTAGCAATATTGAATCAATTTCGGCGTGAGTTTAGAGGTCTTAATTGAACCTATTCATCGATGACGTCACCATATCATTATGAAGCCCACGAAACTTTAAGAGTAACACAATAAGTGCAATAGACACAATTCACTCACTCATGACTCAACGACATTGACATCTCGCAATCAGTCGACAGAATAGTGAGAAAACGTTTTGGCTATGTTATTCATATTAGGAATGTCAGTGCCGACTATGATATGTGTATTATGACTAAATCACTGTCTGCAATAATATTCTGGTCCCCCAATAACATATAACTGAAGTTTGAAATAGCCAAATGAGGTTTTTAAAATGGTTGATAATCCCATAAAACTAATATCAATATCAATCAATAAAAAAAACTAATATCAATCAATTGTTTATGACTAAATTACTGTCTGCAATAATATTTAGGTCCCCAAATAACATATGAGTTACTTTTAAATAGCCAAATGAGGTTTTGAACATCGTTATTACCAATTTAACTATTACCCAAATTTAAATATTAAAAAATTGTCATGACGAAGTTGTCGCTGTCAACGTGGTCCCAATTGTACCTTTCAAACATAGGTCTCATCGCAAATAGCATTCGGAATATGAAGAAAACCAGAGTTGTTGGCTATTTTTTGTTATGACTTGGATAAAACTGAAATTTTTTACACAAGTATGGATATTATGTACGTAGTAAATTAATTAATATATATAATGTAATTTAAGTATACGTTATTTATATATTTGCAAGAACCCCTCCAGAGGTAAAGGCCTCCTTCAAAGCTTATTTCTGATAGACCTATTATGTCGTGCCTGATTTTTTGTAATGCTTCGTTAAATTCAGTAAGGCGTCCATGTGTTGCTAGGGATCTGACATTGTATGTAAGTATGTAGAATTTGTTTAGAGGGTTAACTTGAATCTTTGGGGGGTTTTGGTCGTAATCTTCCACGGGGACCATCCATCTTGGAAGATGTTGTTTATGTATTGCTGTATCTTTTCATTGTGGGAGGGGAGCGGTAATTGCTTAATAATTCTTCTTTATATATGTATATATATATATATATATATATATATATATATATATATTATATACACGTGTGTGTGTGTGTATTTATGTATAAATGTACCGTGAATACATGTTATTAAACTGGTATAGCAAGCCGGCTTCTATGAGTTCCTAAGACCAAAATAAGGCGAGGACGAACACTATTTCAAGATTAATACAAGGAGTAAACCTCCCGCAGTGCACACACACCGGGCGCCGTGCCCCTCAACATTATCAAAGCTATGTACGGCGTTACGCTCCAAACACCTTATTGGTCTTTGTAATGGCGCGCAACAACAGTATTATTTCGCAGAAAGGAAAATCAGTAACTTAGTGTTTTTCTTAAGTTTTCTTTTTTTATAAAAGTTATGTTTATCATAAACGTAAGATGTAATTGCGTTTGAGAAAATGTTGAAAACAAAACATATTTTGCAATTTAAAAATAAATTATTTCTCCGTAACAAAAGCCTACATAAAAAAAATAATGTGGATTGTTTTCCTCATATAACTGCGAGAAAATTTTAGCAATTAACTAAGAAATAACTAACATATAAATATATATATATATATATATATATATATATATATATATATATATACATACATATATATATATATATATGTATATATATGTATATATATATATATATATATATATATATATATATATATATATATATATATATATATATATATAGAATATATATACACTCAATATTTATTTTATTTTAAGTAACATAATTGTTTTAATTATATTGACAATTTCCTAACAAATATGGTTAATAATTGTGAAACTTTATTCAGGTCTACGATTGAGGTAACCAATTAGAAGCAAAAATTAGGACAATTAGGTTTCCTCCTAAAATTTACGCTGGACGAGTCATGACACCCCTAAAATTGAGACATCTAACAAAAATCGTAACATCTGGCAACTCTAAAGCTATTTGGACTTTATAAATAGCTATGAAAAGTCTATATGCAGCAACTTGAACTTTATAAATAACTATGAAAAGTCTAAAGTAGCACATATGCTGAAAATACAGAAAGCTAAAACGTAATACGAAATTTCATTCACTTAAAGAAATCTAAAAATAAAATAAGCCACCAAACGTAGCCATTGAGCTATTCGATTAAAAAACCGGTCATCATCCGCTTCTTCCGGTAGGCATAAAAACAAGTGCAAAGTTCCGAGGTCCGCATTCTCGGCATACGTCGGTATGACTGACTCGCTTTAGAGCTACAAAAAACTAATAAGAAACGAATAAACAACTTAACATGTTTGAATAGGGCCCACAAAAAACAATATTAAGTTATATATAAATTGAACATGTCAATGTTTTTAAAAATCACTCTTATACTCTTTCAAAGTAATAAATAAAAAAACACAAGAAAAAAACAGAAGTAAAATATTTTTTATAAAAGACGATCTATGAACGCTATTGAATATGATATAACAATTGAGGAAAATAACGGTGCACAAAATAAAACAAAACATGCCTCACGAATAAATGGCTGGTACCTAGGGCTTTAATTCTTAAAGTATCGAAATACATTCATATTGTACGAAGGTTCACTGCTATAGAATAAATATTCAGCCAATGAATATTCTAGCGTACTCATAGAAACAATTATAGTTAACCGTGAATTCGAAATGTTGAATAAGGAAAAAATAGTCAAGTGCGAGTCGGACTCGCGTAACGTGAGTTCCATGCCAAAATAAAGTTGGTTAATAATTAATAAACCCACCGGCAATAACTGAATCTGATTCAAAATTGTAAAAACTCTATCATCCATCCATCATGGCCATCCAACTTTGGAGATAAGAGGAGAGAACTTACTTTTTGCGTACATTTTATTTATGTACAAAACATTTTGACAAAGAGAAAAAAAACATTTTTAAGATTTTGACATTAAACTAATAAATTTTTAAACCGATATTAAACGTGTACAGGCAACTTACATATAACTATGCATATTACTATATATAACTCTAATAAACGCAGTAGTAACAGTAATACATGAATATTTTTAATAAAACAGTAGTGACACATGCATAATTTTTAATAAAAACTGTAGTGGCACACGTATAATTTGTATGAAAACGGTAGTAACGAATTTATAATTTCTAATAAAAACAGAAGCAGTACATGTGTAATTTCTAATAAAAAAAGTAGTGACACAAGTATAATTTTTAATGAAAATAGTAGACATACAGTAGAAATTGTACGTGCACAACAGAAGAAATTGTACGTAGTGACATACGTATAATTTCTATGAAAACAGAAGTCACATACGTATAATTTCTAATAAAAACAGCAGTAATAGACAATAAAGTTTCACCTTAAGAGTTCTTGTTTCAATACTTTGATACGGAACCCTAAAAAATGGTTAAAAACGTGTCAAGGCCCACAAATCTTAAACCTTTAAAAATATACCGACAACATCTATATCGCCGGCTTTATGTTATTTGATTAATCGTGTTTATGTTATAAAATTAAATACTAAAATCGTAATCACGATATAAATTGTCCAGTACCTATATTTATTAATAATATAATTAATTATCCTAAAGAAACTATGAAGAAATAAGTTTATGTCGATGCTCAGCAACTCTAATTACTTTTATGTGACTCACTGCATTCCTAAAACACTATCCTGAAGTACAAAGCTTTCAAAAGTAAGATTAACTGTCACTATATCATGGCTGTAAGCATCAATATCTAAACAAAGCAAGCTTTCAGAATACTCTAAATTCGCTTTGAGTAAAACAATTAAGTAAATATAGTTGCCCCGATATGTTAATAATACAAAAACATTGCGAGAAGCGTTTACGAACGACCTTGACATTGCTTTTATAAATTTATATAATCAGTACAAATAATATACTTAGATAAATGTAACTTAAACCTAATGTAATATTTAATATTTGTAACACAAACAAATTAATAGTTTACCCTATTGAATTGATTAGAAAATTATCATTATCTTACACTTTTATTTTAAATTTGAATGAAGAATTGAACGCAGATTTAAAAAAGGAAGAGTGAGAGCAATGGCACTCTTATGAAACTCGTATACGGCGTCTCGCTCCCTCAATGAGTCATTAATAGACGCGCTACTTGGCATTTATAAGTCGCGTACGCTGAGAATTCGGATCTCGGAAATAATGACGTTTCGCTCACCGGAAGAATAAGCGAGTAGGAAATGATCTACGCTCGATACTGAGAAAACTCCATTCATAAACGAACGTTAGTCACGCGTATAGATAATGATCTTATATTTTTTTGTTATTCGGTTTGTAAGTTTGTAAAGTACTTGATTCAAGGTTTGATAAAAATAATCTATTATGAAAGTATAGTCGGGTACACGATGGCGCCATATGGAATGAAGCGATAAACGAAAAGGTGTATCTTCCTATAAAGATATGGTGAATATTTCATTCATAACGAAACAGTCACGCCCTTGGGGTAATCATTATCTTTTTTTACTATTTATGTTCATAAAAAAGTGCTATTATTATCCAAATTGAGAGTTAGCAAAAAGTTGTTGATTCATAAATCGTAGAGGGTTTTAGACCCTGTGAATTCGGTAATCTCGGTATGGTTTAGTACCTACACTGGAACAATATACGTAGTACCCTCAATTCATGGAACATCTCATTCATAACGAGCGTTAGTCATATTCTCATTTTGATTATTGCAAGTACCGTTTGCGGGGTCGTAAAATGAACGTTATTATGCTTTATTTTGGCGAATCGTAAAATTTTGACGTTGAATCACGAATACGTGATGCCGAGGCGTCGAATTTCGTAGTCGCGATGACGTTTCCTACTCCGGAACAATAGTAGGAAATAGTGATCTCGGTCGATTACCGAGAACGCTTCATTCATAAGAATCGTTAGTCATTCCTATAGTTTGTTCACGTTTTAAATTTGCTCCGTTTTATTTGATTTGTGAATCTGTAAGCAATGTCGTAAAGTTGATTAAACGATTATTAAGAAGCTAATTATGATAACGAGTAAAAAGCAAGCATGTGACTAATGAAGATGTTTGAACGGAGAGTTTGGCAAATTTGAAGAGTCCATTTCCTTTACTAGTTCCGGTGCGTTAAGAGTCATCGCTATTCGAGGAAACGCATTCTCATTATTTTGACTTGTGCAATTGAATGAATAATCAAACATTAATTTGCAATTGAGGTTATTCGTTACGGCGCCACTTCAATATTGCTCATCGCACTTATTCTACGAATTAAGATGAAATTGTATTTTTATTAAATTCTTTTGAAACTGTGATTTTGTTAATTTGAATGTAAAGAACATAACAACGTAGTTATGCCTAGATAGTTCTTTAATATTCTTTAGAGGTCATTGCATTTGATGTTTTTTATGGCACCGACAGGCATATAGGATATATATATATATATATATATATATATATGTGTGTGTGTGTGTGTATATATATATATATATATATATATATATATATATATATATATACGGTGTCCGGGACTAACTGTCGGACGAAGAAAGACGTTATTCCTTGACTGAAAAATAGTAATGAAAATTAAAGGTAAAAAATCTCAAATGGAAAATAATATTCATAATTATGTGTCTCCTTTTTCGTACAGACGGTATTTCCGCACATTGTTCAGCGCCGCTCGGGGATTAGCTCGCGAACAGCTGCGAAGACATCGCCGCTGCGGCTAAAAACCGCACTCCAGGCAAGTATTGGGTGTGTTAAAGAATTATGTTTAATTTTTTTACACTCAATTAGGACGTGTGTTATGTACATATACTTATATACACACACACACATATATATATATATATATATATATATATATATATATATATATATATATATATGTATATATATATATATATATATATATGTATATATATATATATATATATATATATGTAATCGCATGCAATATATAATAGTGAGGAATACTACTCACACAACAGGTTAATCATTTGTAGCGCAATAAAATGTAAATTTTCAACCTAAACTAACCATATATTAATATTTCATGCAGACTTAAATAAAGCTAATTGCTTTCTAAATTTCAAGTTTGTACAGTAAATTTTGAATCAAAAGTGTTCATATATTAATGTTTCACGCAGACTTGGTAAAGGTAATTGCTTTCTAAATTTCAAGTTTGTACAGTAAATTTTGAATCAAAAGTGTTCATATATTAATGTTTCACGCAGACTTGGTAAAGGTAATTGCTTTCTAAATTTCAAGTTTCTACAGTAAATTTTGAATCAAAAGTGTTCATATATTAATGTTTCACGCAGACTTGGTAAAGGTAATTGCTTTCTAAATTTCAAGTTTGTACAGTAAATTTTGAATCAAAAGTGTTCATATATTAATGTTTCACGCAGACTTGGTAAAGGTAATTGCTTTCTAAATTTCAAGTTTGTACAGTAAATTTTGAATCAAAAGTGTTCATATATTAATGTTTCACGCAGACTTGGTAAAGGTAATTGCTTTCTAAATTTCAAGTTTGTACAGTAAATTTTGAATCAAAAGTGTTCATATATTAATATTTCATGCAGACTTAAATAAAGCTAATTGCTTTCTAAATTTCAAGTTTGTACAGTAAATTTTGAATCAAAAGTGTTCATATATTAATATTTCATGCAGACTTAAATAAAGCTAATTGCTTTCTAAATTTCAAGTTTGTACAGTAAATTTTGAATCAAAAGTGTTCATATATTAATGTTTCACGCAGACTTGGTAAAGGTAATTGCTTTCTAAATTTCAAGTTTGTACAGTAAATTTTGAATCAAAAGTGTTCATATATTAATGTTTCACGCAGACTTGATAAAGGTAATTGCTTTCTAAATTTCAAGTTTCTACAGTAAATTTTGAATCAAAAGTGTTCATATATTAATGTTTCACGCAGACTTGGTAACGGTAATTGCTTTCTAAATTTCAAGTTTCTACAGTAAATTTTGTCCGTTATTAGCATCAGAAACAAAAGCTGGTTCCGTGCTTTTAACCAACATTTTTTTCCTCGTAACACCAGCACTACATACTTCACTTGATACTTATTTAAAACGTATAATTATTTGTGTTACAGATTTATGTAGAATGACAATGAATCGAAAAACAATTTAATAGTAACAGCATGTTAATTTCTAATACTGAACAGTAACTTCTATTTCAAAGGGAATCCTGACAAATAAATTTGATCCGCAATGAAACAAACCACTATATTAAAAATTCCGAGTTTCATAACTCCGAATTTTCACTACTTAGAGTTTCATAACTCGCCAAAATATGATATTGCCATTATTATTGACAATATTTTTGCAAAAGTAATATTTTTACATTTTGGCAACACCGCATTCCTTTTCTAAGAAATGAAACTCGTTTACCGAAATGTCATCCAATATTTATGCAAATACGCACTTGAAATAAAACTGTCTATTAACAATAAAAAAAATATTAAAATAAATACGGTCATCATGATAAATATTAAAATAAATAAGTCGCTTAGTATGCACTTTAGTTGATTAGAGGAAACAAGCGAAACTATAGTCATAACTGCATTTCCCAGAAATGCTCAACAAAAATAAAAATCACAAACAACGCACACAAGGTCACTAATACAAGTTTTGCACAACTTGCTTTCTAATAGTGAAGCATAAAGGTCGATATTACAAATAATAAGTATGAGTAATATAATATGATTTTTTTAATATTCATTTTTAATTATTTATAATAATCTCATAAACAAATTATGTATATTCTCAAAACTTTTGTGTACTCGGAAAACTGTCTATCCTCGAGTTTCAATTTATTTATACGATACAATCGACCATTTTTAATATATTATATCATACATTTTAGTTGCCACATAATTTAGAATCAATTTTAAAAATCCATATATTATTTTTTATATATCATAAATACGATTGTTTTGGCGAATGATTTAAATACTCAAATGGTAAGAAATCTTAAAATTCAGTTTTATTAAGAAATCATTAACACTCTTGGGGGTGAAGGTTAAGAAACTATTTAACGACTCTACTAAATGGAGCCTAAGTCAACGAATTCATCTAGATCCGAGTGTAAGCGGACTTACAATTGCTGGTGAAATATTAATTAATCACCAAAACCTATAGGCTACTTTTGACATTTTAGATAATGGGAGATCTTATAGCACAATTAAAAGAAAAATCCATAAATCATTTTCTAATTCTATGAAAAATTATACGTTTTTTGATATGTGCGCCTGTTACAGATATAGTAGGCAATATGTTTACATTCTGAAAAATTAAAATGTAAATAATTCGATAGAAATAGTATGCCCGCACTCAAATAATTTAATAAAATAGTATCCCACACTTTTATACTCAAATAATACACTCAATAACAAACATGGCTTACATTAAAGTCCTTACAGAATAGACAGAAAAAACAGGTTCGATAATTATTTTTTACTTTTTAATGCAGCATCTTGTAAAAACGTATTATTTTTTCGTTATTTAAACAATTAATTTATTGTGTATTTAATTAAAGTAAATAGATATAGTGTAAAATTATTTTATTTTACACTCTACTAGCTGTGCCCGCGATTTCGTTCGCGTGAAATTCGGTGTAAGCAGAGTTGTTAAGAATTTTTTTGTATTTTTTTTCTTTTTTTCTTTCAGAACTCTATGAGCATAAAGTTTACTAAAAACGCTAATGAATGGCATTGGCAGGCAAACCGGTTCCACCGGTTCAGATATTAGTGTGCACAATGAACGTAAAGGAAATATTAACGTATATTTTTTATTTGTGAACCGATTGTAATGAAACTAAACCTAAATGTTAGTTAAAGCTAATCCAAATACATCACTGAAAACCGTATCCAAATCGGTTCAGCCGTTGCTGAGATAAGCGTGAAAAACGAAGGTCAGCACAGACAAACAGACAAATAGACAAAAAATCTAAAAACTGTTCTTTTATGCATAGTAGCATGTCTTTAATAGGTAGTACTTAGTTTTACTTAAAAATATTCAATGCACAGACTCAGATTTTTTACGATTTGATTATATACATACATATATATGGTAGATTTAAAATACATTGATAAAAAACAATTTTTCTAAAAATCTAACATTAGGTAGACTTCCTTTATATCTGCTCTTAATATTAATAATGATTATTTTGCATAATTCTAAAAATTAGCTTATTTTCAATAATGAGCTTATTACACTTTTAAGGAAGTGTGCTTCGTTTATATTTACTTACTATAAATATCGTTTTATTTCTTGAACATAAATTTTATAGTTTATATAGAATAAATCAATCAGGGAAACAAAATGTATTTGCTTGACAGACAGCTCATACGCCCAAGTGGAATATCGGCTTATAAAAGCTTTACAAAAATTCTTTTAAAACATGTTACAAATAAATTTAAAAATTCTGCGCGGTAATTATAAGCATTTATTGCTAAGTTTTAGTCTTTTAAAGTAAGCCAAGTTTAGTAGAAGTCGATGAATTTGACGAGATGAATAATAGCAATAACTTTAATGTTTCGAATAAATTAAAAAGATATTGGAAATACGTATAAAACAATAGAAATATAACAAGATTAAGATAGATTTTTATTAAAAATGTTAGTAGACTACCTATATACGAGTACATGTAACAAATACTTAAATAAATAAAGGAAAACGTGAAGTAAAATTAAAGGAAAAAAACAAATCCCTCGACACCATAAATGACTTTTAATTGCTATATTATGATCAATGTCTGCTCTACGAATGTAACAAATAATTACTCTACAAGCAAAAATGTTTAAATAGCAACTATAACCGAATTTAATTAAAAAAGAATACGTTCAAAATTTAAATATATTTTCGGAAAAAGATTTTCAGTAACGCCCTCCGATAATAACAAAAAATTGTAACGTTCAATTTCATGAGTCCGGAAAATAAGGTTTTCCTACATCAATAATCGTACATCAGACTTTTACATAATAGCATAATGTCAAGATAATTTTTTTAAACACCGGGATCTACAATACGCCAGATCAAATAAATAGCACAGCGTCCCTTAAAATGAACAAAAATGGAGCCCATAAAGATCATTTGTTTGTCCGTTCGTCCGCATATCTGTCAAAGCCTTTCTTCTCAGAAACTACTCGAGATATCAAGATGAAATATTATCATACACTGAAACCTTTTCAAGTTGTTTGGTTCATGCAACAGAAAGGTGTCGCCCTTTAAAACGTATTTTTTTATTCATACGATAGTCTTGCCACTGATCAATAAAACCTATAGGGCGCTTCCGGTCGACATACAATCTTGAAAGTCGGCATAATGAGAGGCTTTATAGCACAAGTGAAGTGAAAACCCCAAAAATAATTTATTATTCTATGTGGAATTATACATTTTTATAGTTTGTTTTCACGCCTATGAAAGATTCAGTAGGCAATGTGTATACGTGGTAAAATTTAGTATTTGTTAATAGTTTGATTAGTAATACTATGTACTTTGAATGTTTATAAATACCTAAATGCGTACGGAAACCTCGTTGTGCGAGTTTTACTCGTGTTTGATAGATTTTTTATCTTGCTGCTGTATATTTATTTTTACGTGTCAATACCAGCCAGTAAAATTAGATAACATGTCAACCTACCACCTATCTTTAATATAGATGTGGCTAAAAACCGTTGAGGATTAAATGCTAACCGTTGAGGATAATCTACAACAAGCAAATCAGTTGAAAAATATTTTTTTTTTTATTTAGGTTTGGTAGGAAAGACAGTTTTAATATTAACTCAACTTGAAAAAAAACGAGCCGAACTTTCACCACAAGGGTTTCGTACATATTTAGGCTTTTATAAACATTTAAAGCTACACAGTGTTTTATCATACTATTTATAAATATAAATTTTTGACATTATAAACATATTGCCTATTATATCTTTCATAGGCGCAAAAACCTGGTACGTATTTATAAAATTCTAGGATTATCCCTATTATTTTTTCTACAACCTTCGCATTGGATTCTAACGACCCTATTATTTTTATAATTTTAAGTTGAGTAGTTTCGGAAGTAAGGGGAGGATTTGCATATTTTCAATATGTCTTTGAAAACGTATATTATCTAAGATTAATCCAAGATTACGAAAAAAATGTTTTTGTATTCCTCACGATAAGTACTTTCCAAATGATACCTCACATGAAATAGAAAATTAAAAGAAAACTTCGAGTACTTAATTTTCCCCCCAAAAATTTACATAAATTTAAATATGGGCGGTTTAATATGTTTTATTGCCACGCAAAACTTCAAGTTTCTAGGTCAAGCTGCTACTACAAGCTAAAACTACTGCGACAGATAGTCAGACAGAAACATGAGTGATCTTATAAGGGTTCCATTTTTCTTTTACGGTAAGAATACTAAAAAAAGGTAAAATATAAGACTCTATTTAATAGAAATAACCTTAACGAAGCTGTGATAGTTATTACCTCAAAAAATATGAAGAAAATTATGGAAATAAACAGCTCTCCTGACAGAACATAACGAACAATCTGTTCATATATTCGTTATAAAAATTAGTCAACTAAAATGACCAACGCTTTGCTTAACCAATAACTATCAATCTAAACACAAAGACAACCTTCATGAGAGACCGCCGCCTAGACGTTGCGGTTTTGGATTTACCACCCGAGCGTTCCGAGATTGCATACTAAGGACGAACGACCCAAGGACGCCTCCGACCGGTTCTCGCTACCTTCCTCATTTCGCATGTCATCCGACGATCTTATGTATTACGATAATGCGGTTATAACCACGGATGAGTCCTGGATGACATAATCTTAATTTATGTACATATATCTACATACGTACATACTTATATATTTTGTGTTATTTATATGTACTACGTGAAGAAATGTGTACACAAAATTGGATAATTTGATGATAAGTATAAAGAAAATGTGTGTCGATGATAAGTATAAATTACGCACATAATAATTCACATTTTTCTTACGTAACTTTTCTTTCGGCGATTATAGCGATCGATCTTCTTATCACTTTGGTGTGGTCTACAATGGAGCTTTATGGACTTATCGCATGCAATTTTAAAACGAATGATACAGTGTTCTATGATCCCTGCATCTAAATGTAATGTTTTTAGTAAAATGTAAAAAAAATATAGATTAATTAAAAAAATAGTATATTTAAAAATTTACTAAAAGATACTAAAGTTATGAGCGTCTAAATTTACTGGTAGGAATATATCCCTTTCTCATTTGCTTTCGCAGGATACAACGGGTATTACTGAAAATAACATCTCTGTTCAGTATTGCCGTCCTTGTCTAAATATTAAAATTTTTCAAAAAAATTTCGCTCATCTGCCTGTACCTTGAAATCAAGATTTAAAAAATAAAAAAAATTAGTCAATTACCCTATCATTTAAAGTATTTTCTTAAAACCTCTGTATAATTTTCATACATACACGATATTCATTTACGAATGGTATAAAAGAAAACAAAAAAACTTCACATTGGCCATTTAAATATTTAGATATTTATAATCTCCAAAACTGCTAGTTAGCTCAAACCCCTAAAAAGTAATACCCCTAAAGACCTGTCAACAAGTAGACCTCGCACTATGAGAGTTCCGTATATACTCGTATTTAGGCACTTATAAACAATTAACTATTCTTAGTATTTCCATTAAACGATTTACAAATATTAATTTTTCACAATGCCTACTATATCTTCCACAAAACTAATTATAATAAGGTATAATTCCACATAGAATTAGAAGTCACTGATTTTTTGGGTTTTACCCTTTATTTGTGCTGTAAGATCTGCCGTTAGGTAGACTTTCAAGACTGTAAATCGACCTGAAGTACAGATTTTGAAGACACATTACATACACATTTCGTCACTTATAAACATATTAGAGTACATAGTATTTCTATTATACAATTTCATGCACATTCGTCACTTATAAACATATAAGCGTACATAGTATTTCTATTATACAATTTCGTACACATTTCATCACTTATAAACATATAAGAGTACATAGTATTTCTATTATACAATTTCATACACATTCGTCACTTATAAACATATAAGCGTACATAGTATTTCTATTATACAATTTCGTCACTTATAAACATATAAGCATACATTATATTTCTATTATACAATTTCGTACACATTTCGTCACTATAAACATATAAGCGTACATAGTAGTTCTATTATATAGTAGAACTCGCACTACAAAAGTTTCGTACACATTTCTTCACTTATAAACACAAAAGCGTACATAGTATTTCTATTATACAACTTCGTACACATTTCGTCACTATAAACATATAAGCGTATATAGTATTTCTATTATACAGTAGAACTCGCACTACAAGAGTTTCGTACACATTTATTCACTTATAAACATAAGCGTACGTAGTATTTCTATAATACAATTTTCAATAAATACTATTTTTTCACAACGTAGTTTTTTCACAAATATATTGTAACTATTTCTTAAACAGATTTACGATAATTGATATAGTTTTACTACAACCTTTGTATAAAATGAAATAGTATGCCCGCACTCAAATAATTTAATAAAATAGTATCCCACACTTTTATACTCAAATAATACACTCAATAACAAACATGGCTTACATTAAAGTCCTTACAGAATAGACAGAAAAAACAGGTTCGATAATTATTTTTTACTTTTTAATGCAGCATCTTGTAAAAACGTATTATTTTTTCGTTATTTAAACAATTAATTTATTGTGTATTTAATTAAAGTAAATAGATATAGTGTAAAATTATTTTATTTTACACTCTACTAGCTGTGCCCGCGATTTCGTTCGCGTGAAATTCGGTGTAAGCAGAGTTGTTAAGAATTTTTTTGTATTTTTTTTCTTTTTTTCTTTCAGAACTCTATGAGCATAAAGTTTACTAAAAACGCTAATGAATGGCATTGGCAGGCAAACCGGTTCCACCGGTTCAGATATTAGTGTGCACAATGAACGTAAAGGAAATATTAACGTATATTTTTTATTTGTGAACCGATTGTAATGAAACTAAACCTAAATGTTAGTTAAAGCTAATCCAAATACATCACTGAAAACCGTATCCAAATCGGTTCAGCCGTTGCTGAGATAAGCGTGAAAAACGAAGGTCAGCACAGACAAACAGACAAATAGACAAAAAATCTAAAAACTGTTCTTTTATGCATAGTAGCATGTCTTTAATAGGTAGTACTTAGTTTTACTTAAAAATATTCAATGCACAGACTCAGATTTTTTACGATTTGATTATATACATACATATATATGGTAGATTTAAAATACATTGATAAAAAACAATTTTTCTAAAAATCTAACATTAGGTAGACTTCCTTTATATCTGCTCTTAATATTAATAATGATTATTTTGCATAATTCTAAAAATTAGCTTATTTTCAATAATGAGCTTATTACACTTTTAAGGAAGTGTGCTTCGTTTATATTTACTTACTATAAATATCGTTTTATTTCTTGAACATAAATTTTATAGTTTATATAGAATAAATCAATCAGGGAAACAAAATGTATTTGCTTGACAGACAGCTCATACGCCCAAGTGGAATATCGGCTTATAAAAGCTTTACAAAAATTCTTTTAAAACATGTTACAAATAAATTTAAAAATTCTGCGCGGTAATTATAAGCATTTATTGCTAAGTTTTAGTCTTTTAAAGTAAGCCAAGTTTAGTAGAAGTCGATGAATTTGACGAGATGAATAATAGCAATAACTTTAATGTTTCGAATAAATTAAAAAGATATTGGAAATACGTATAAAACAATAGAAATATAACAAGATTAAGATAGATTTTTATTAAAAATGTTAGTAGACTACCTATATACGAGTACATGTAACAAATACTTAAATAAATAAAGGAAAACGTGAAGTAAAATTAAAGGAAAAAAACAAATCCCTCGACACCATAAATGACTTTTAATTGCTATATTATGATCAATGTCTGCTCTACGAATGTAACAAATAATTACTCTACAAGCAAAAATGTTTAAATAGCAACTATAACCGAATTTAATTAAAAAAGAATACGTTCAAAATTTAAATATATTTTCGGAAAAAGATTTTCAGTAACGCCCTCCGATAATAACAAAAAATTGTAACGTTCAATTTCATGAGTCCGGAAAATAAGGTTTTCCTACATCAATAATCGTACATCAGACTTTTACATAATAGCATAATGTCAAGATAATTTTTTTAAACACCGGGATCTACAATACGCCAGATCAAATAAATAGCACAGCGTCCCTTAAAATGAACAAAAATGGAGCCCATAAAGATCATTTGTTTGTCCGTTCGTCCGCATATCTGTCAAAGCCTTTCTTCTCAGAAACTACTCGAGATATCAAGATGAAATATTATCATACACTGAAACCTTTTCAAGTTGTTTGGTTCATGCAACAGAAAGGTGTCGCCCTTTAAAACGTATTTTTTTATTCATACGATAGTCTTGCCACTGATCAATAAAACCTATAGGGCGCTTCCGGTCGACATACAATCTTGAAAGTCGGCATAATGAGAGGCTTTATAGCACAAGTGAAGTGAAAACCCCAAAAATAATTTATTATTCTATGTGGAATTATACATTTTTATAGTTTGTTTTCACGCCTATGAAAGATTCAGTAGGCAATGTGTATACGTGGTAAAATTTAGTATTTGTTAATAGTTTGATTAGTAATACTATGTACTTTGAATGTTTATAAATACCTAAATGCGTACGGAAACCTCGTTGTGCGAGTTTTACTCGTGTTTGATAGATTTTTTATCTTGCTGCTGTATATTTATTTTTACGTGTCAATACCAGCCAGTAAAATTAGATAACATGTCAACCTACCACCTATCTTTAATATAGATGTGGCTAAAAACCGTTGAGGATTAAATGCTAACCGTTGAGGATAATCTACAACAAGCAAATCAGTTGAAAAATATTTTTTTTTTTATTTAGGTTTGGTAGGAAAGACAGTTTTAATATTAACTCAACTTGAAAAAAAACGAGCCGAACTTTCACCACAAGGGTTTCGTACATATTTAGGCTTTTATAAACATTTAAAGCTACACAGTGTTTTATCATACTATTTATAAATATAAATTTTTGACATTATAAACATATTGCCTATTATATCTTTCATAGGCGCAAAAACCTGGTACGTATTTATAAAATTCTAGGATTATCCCTATTATTTTTTCTACAACCTTCGCATTGGATTCTAACGACCCTATTATTTTTATAATTTTAAGTTGAGTAGTTTCGGAAGTAAGGGGAGGATTTGCATATTTTCAATATGTCTTTGAAAACGTATATTATCTAAGATTAATCCAAGATTACGAAAAAAATGTTTTTGTATTCCTCACGATAAGTACTTTCCAAATGATACCTCACATGAAATAGAAAATTAAAAGAAAACTTCGAGTACTTAATTTTCCCCCCAAAAATTTACATAAATTTAAATATGGGCGGTTTAATATGTTTTATTGCCACGCAAAACTTCAAGTTTCTAGGTCAAGCTGCTACTACAAGCTAAAACTACTGCGACAGATAGTCAGACAGAAACATGAGTGATCTTATAAGGGTTCCATTTTTCTTTTACGGTAAGAATACTAAAAAAAGGTAAAATATAAGACTCTATTTAATAGAAATAACCTTAACGAAGCTGTGATAGTTATTACCTCAAAAAATATGAAGAAAATTATGGAAATAAACAGCTCTCCTGACAGAACATAACGAACAATCTGTTCATATATTCGTTATAAAAATTAGTCAACTAAAATGACCAACGCTTTGCTTAACCAATAACTATCAATCTAAACACAAAGACAACCTTCATGAGAGACCGCCGCCTAGACGTTGCGGTTTTGGATTTACCACCCGAGCGTTCCGAGATTGCATACTAAGGACGAACGACCCAAGGACGCCTCCGACCGGTTCTCGCTACCTTCCTCATTTCGCATGTCATCCGACGATCTTATGTATTACGATAATGCGGTTATAACCACGGATGAGTCCTGGATGACATAATCTTAATTTATGTACATATATCTACATACGTACATACTTATATATTTTGTGTTATTTATATGTACTACGTGAAGAAATGTGTACACAAAATTGGATAATTTGATGATAAGTATAAAGAAAATGTGTGTCGATGATAAGTATAAATTACGCACATAATAATTCACATTTTTCTTACGTAATTTTTCTTTCGGCGATTATAGCGATCGATCTTCTTATCACTTTGGTGTGGTCTACAATGGAGCTTTATGGACTTATCGCATGCAATTTTAAAACGAATGATACAGTGTTCTATGATCCCTGCATCTAAATGTAATGTTTTTAGTAAAATGTAAAAAAAATATAGATTAATTAAAAAAATAGTATATTTAAAAATTTACTAAAAGATACTAAAGTTATGAGCGTCTAAATTTACTGGTAGGAATATATCCCTTTCTCATTTGCTTTCGCAGGATACAACGGGTATTACTGAAAATAACATCTCTGTTCAGTATTGCCGTCCTTGTCTAAATATTAAAATTTTTCAAAAAAATTTCGCTCATCTGCCTGTACCTTGAAATCAAGATTTAAAAAATAAAAAAAATTAGTCAATTACCCTATCATTTAAAGTATTTTCTTAAAACCTCTGTATAATTTTCATACATACACGATATTCATTTACGAATGGTATAAAAGAAAACAAAAAAACTTCACATTGGCCATTTAAATATTTAGATATTTATAATCTCCAAAACTGCTAGTTAGCTCAAACCCCTAAAAAGTAATACCCCTAAAGACCTGTCAACAAGTAGACCTCGCACTATGAGAGTTCCGTATATACTCGTATTTAGGCACTTATAAACAATTAACTATTCTTAGTATTTCCATTAAACGATTTACAAATATTAATTTTTCACAATGCCTACTATATCTTCCACAAAACTAATTATAATAAGGTATAATTCCACATAGAATTAGAAGTCACTGATTTTTTGGGTTTTACCCTTTATTTGTGCTGTAAGATCTGCCGTTAGGTAGACTTTCAAGACTGTAAATCGACCTGAAGTACAGATTTTGAAGACACATTACATACACATTTCGTCACTTATAAACATATTAGAGTACATAGTATTTCTATTATACAATTTCATGCACATTCGTCACTTATAAACATATAAGCGTACATAGTATTTCTATTATACAATTTCGTACACATTTCATCACTTATAAACATATAAGAGTACATAGTATTTCTATTATACAATTTCATACACATTCGTCACTTATAAACATATAAGCGTACATAGTATTTCTATTATACAATTTCGTCACTTATAAACATATAAGCATACATTATATTTCTATTATACAATTTCGTACACATTTCGTCACTATAAACATATAAGCGTACATAGTAGTTCTATTATATAGTAGAACTCGCACTACAAAAGTTTCGTACACATTTCTTCACTTATAAACACAAAAGCGTACATAGTATTTCTATTATACAACTTCGTACACATTTCGTCACTATAAACATATAAGCGTATATAGTATTTCTATTATACAGTAGAACTCGCACTACAAGAGTTTCGTACACATTTATTCACTTATAAACATAAGCGTACGTAGTATTTCTATAATACAATTTTCAATAAATACTATTTTTTCACAACGTAGTTTTTTCACAAATATATTGTAACTATTTCTTAAACAGATTTACGATAATTGATATAGTTTTACTACAACCTTTGTATGAGCTTCTGTAAACTCATATTTTGCATAATTTTAGGTTGAGTAATTTTGATATTGGGGGGGGATTTTTTATATTTTTCAGTATATCTCAGAATATATAATACTTAAAATTATGAAAAAAATATTTTTGAAATTCTTATAACCAGCTCTTCCAAACGATACCTCGCATTATATACGAAATTAAACAAAAAATTGACTATTTAATTTGCCCTCCCTAAAATTTTCAAATCAATATTTTTGAGTTTTAAGTGTTGCAATGTGTGCAGGCTGACATATTTTATTACTGTGTCAAATTTCAAATTTCCACGTCTATCAGTTTCTGAGGAAAACGACTGTGACAGGCATACGGACAGACACATAAGTGATCTTTAAGGGTTCCTTTCTTCATTTTAAGGGACGAAACTCTAAAGTAACGGTTTAAAAGGCTAATCTTTTCATAACGTGAACCAGAAAAAAAAAATTTACAACAATATTCAGCTATAGGCCTCAGTATACGATATTAATCAACTTGATATTACAATTTGTGATCTCAAGCCTTTATTAGAAAAAGGGCTTCGACAGACAAACGGATGGATGTATGGACGGACAAACATGTGAAGTATAGCCATTAAGGGTTCTTTATTTTCATTTTGAGGAACGCAACCCTAAAAATAGGAAAATATGTACAGTGCCAATTAACTGATAAAAAAACTCAAAAATAATTAAGCAATTGAGAAACAGTATCCACTTAAAAGATCCCTATCTTTGAACAATGATAAAGGAAGAAATAAAAGCTAAAACACCTGTCAAGCACGAGTGAAACTCGCAGGACTCGGATTCCGTTCACATTTAAACATTTAATGGTACATAATATTCCTATTAAACTATTTACAAAATTGTAATTTTTAAAACAAAAATATATTGCCTACAATATCTTTCACAGGTACATACTTAAACAAATTTTGTTTTTATGTGATATAACTAAAATTAACCATTTTCAGATTTTTCCCTTTACTTATGCTGTGAGACCTTGCTTCTTGCCTTTCTTGCTACTTTCGTAATTCTATATCAACGCAAAGTACCCTATAGCTTTTGATTTATTTGCGAGTGTCAAAATATGCGCCATAAAAAACCGTATTTTTAAGTTTTTTTTATTGCGTTGACTTAGAAGCTTAATTTCAACTTGAATTTACGCGTTACAGAAAAAAAGGATCTTGACAGACAAATACACAGACTGACGGACAACAAAGTTATCCTTTAAGGATTCCCTTTTTCCTTTTGAGGACGAAACCTTAAAAACATCACTATTATGTTAGTTTAACTTGATATAGTATTTTCTAATACGCAATATCGCATTAACTCGTGTAAAAAAAACAAGAACAGTCCCATACGTACATTCTTGTAGTATTTGTCATTATTGTATCAATAAATATTATCGCAAATGAACTGGATTTACTCTGGCTACTTTCGAGTTGCATGTCTAATCTGCATTATGAATAAAGATAACAATACTGTTTCTACGCCATAATCTATCTGTCCATTCCCAGTTTTACCATGGAAACACGCATATAATTCAGAGTACTGATTCATATTTCATTATCTGATTATTTCAGGCTCGTGTAATTGATGTCGTTCGATTTTTTATTCAGTTCTATTTAAGGCCGCGCCCTTGATCATTCTGGAAGATAACTTTGTGTAGACGATTTCGACCACATTTTGGAATTTTAATATTTATTTCTGTTATTTTTGTATAGACGGTTTCGACCACATTAGAAGCTAATTTTCTATATATCCCTTCACCCATATTGGAAACTAATTTTCTGTAGACTGCATCGACCACATTGGAAGCTAATTTTCTGTATATCCCTTCACCCATATTGGAAACTAATTTTCTGTAGACTGCATCGACCACATTGGAAGCTAATTTTCTGTATACCCCTTCACCCATATTGGAAACTAATTTTCTGTAGACTGCTTCACCCATATTGGAAAGTAATTTTCTGTAAACCGCTTCGACCACAATGGAAGCTAATTTTCTGTAGACCGCTTCGACTTTGCCTAAACAGCTTCGGCCACAGTGGAAGGTGATTTTTTATAGACATCTTTGACCACATTGGAAGCTAATGTTGTGTATATGTCGTCGACCACATTTTTTTAAGCCGCTTTGACCACGTTGAAAGCTAATTTTACAAAGACAGCTTCGACCGCATTTGAAACTATTTTTGTGTAGACGGCTTCGACCACATTGGAAACTAATATTGTGTAAAGTAGATTTTTCCACAGTCATCGTAATGTATTAAAATATTTTTTTACTCGAATACATTGTGTTATATAATTTTTGTTCTGTTTTGAATTATTTTCATATACAAGATATCGTTTCGCCCTTTATAATTCATATAACATTAACATCATCACAGTGCGCAGAAGTAAATAACATCAAAATCCATTTCGTGCTTTGAAAATGAAATGTCTATATAACCTATGTCATATTTTATTAAATATAATTCTATTATTCCTATTTATTCTCAATGTAGATAATAAAAAAGATTTAAAAAACGCAAACTAAATAAAAATAATAAATTGAAATCTATTCCATAGTGTCGAAATTAAAGGCCTGCATAAGCCATGTCATACTTTTTTTAAATATCGTAGTCTCAACGTTGATAGAAAAGTGATTTAAAAACCGCAAACTAAATAAAAACGACACATTAAAATCCATTCCATGGTGTCAAAATTACATGCCTGCATAAGCCCTGTTATACTTTTTTTTAAATATCGTTTTATATTCCTACTTAACCCCTACATTGGTAAGAAACGAATTAAAAAAAAGTACAATAATTAAAAACAATAATACATTAAAATTCATTGTTTAGTTTACAAATTTAATTTTTGCATTAACCACATTATACGGTTTTCTTTTTTAAATATTGTTTTATTATACCAACGTATTCTTTACGTAAAATAAAAGATACCATACAATAAAATTTCTGCTTATAAAATATGAAGAGATTCAAAATTCTTTACATTAGAACAACAGTAATTTGTCACATATAACAAGTAAATTGTTACGTATAATTTATAAGCAAATTGCGGACTACGTAATAATTATTTACTGCTCTTATCGATTATATCGAAAAAACAATAGTTTAGTAAGTCTTAAAAACGCATACACGCATATTCACTAGAAATATGTCGGTTACATACAGATATTTGAATATAAAGAAATTACTATATCCAAAACACAATCCAATGAGTAGATATATATATATATATATATATATATATATATTTTTTTTTTTTTTATATATATATATATGTGTATATATATATATATATATATATATATATATATATATATATATATATATATATATATATATATATATATATATATATATATATATATATATATACATAAAAAGTATAAATTAGCTTCCAATGTGGTCGAAGCGGTCTACAGAAAATTAGCTTCCGATGTGGTCGATGCAGTCTACAGAAAATTAGTTTCCAATATGGGTGAAGGGATATACAGAAAATTAGCTTCTAATGTGGTCGAAACCGTCTATACAAAAATAACAGAAATAAATATTAAAATTCCAAAATGTGGTCGAAATCGTCTACACAAAGTTATCTTCCAGAATGATCAAGGGCGCGGCCTTAAATAGAACTGAATAAAAAATCGAACGACATCAATTACACGAGCCTGAAATAATCAGATAATGAAACATGAATCAGTACTCTGAATTATATGCGTGTTTCCATGGTAAAACTGGGAATGGACAGATAGATTATGGCGTAGAAACAGTATTGTTATCTTTATTCATAATGCAGATTAGACATGCAACTCGAAAGTAGCCAGAGTAAATCCAGTTCATTTGCGATAATATTTATTGATACAACAATGACAAATACTACAAGAATGTACGTATGGGACTGTTCTTGTTTTTTTACACGAGTTAATGCGATATTGCGTATTAGAAAATACTATATCAAGTTAAACTAACAGAATAGTGATGTTTTTAAGGTTTCGTCCTCAAAAGGAAAAAGGGAATCCTTAAAGGATAACTTTGTTGTCCGTCAGTCTGTGTTTGTCTGTCAAGACCCTTTTTCTCTGTAACGCGTAAAGTCAAGTTGAAATTATATATATATATATATATATATATATATATATATATATATATATATATATATATATATATATATATATATATATATATATATATATATATATATATATATATATATATATATATATATATATATATATATATATATATATACTATAGAACTCCCCCTAAATGCGAGATGTTATGAAATGAAATAGCTTTACTTTTTTACTGAAAGGAAATATCGAAAAGATGCCAGTAACAAAATTAATTTTTAAGTTTCACATATGACTTGCAGAGTTCAATATGAAATGATCCGTGTAAGTTAACGTGTGACGCCTACGAATTGCTGATTAAAGGAGCGCTTATCAACTGAACATAGATTAAAATACCTTGGCCCAGCGGTCGTTCCATAATTTCACACAACTATATATAAAACAAAATTTAAAAATGCAACTTCAATGTACGAATATCCTTTTTAATATTAAGTCGAATATTTTATCGTTTCACGCCACATCGTTCGAGTGAAATTCGGAATAGAAGTCATATCATAATTTTCTCACTTATGTGTTTATAATATGTTGCTCTTGGGTATACCTAAGCTATAACCATACCAAATTTCATCAAAATCCGTCCAGTAGATTTTGCATGAGTGACATAAAAATTAACGTACAGACAGATAGACAAAAATGAAAAACAGGTTTTCTGGCTTCTATTATATATATATATATATATATATATATATATATATATATATATATATATATATATATATATATATATATATATATATATATATATATAGCAAAAGCGAAGCGCATGTCCCTTCTTTCGCACATTTATGAGATAAACAAAAATTTGCGTAAACTCTTGTATTTCATTAAATAAAGTAAAACTATTGTCATATTTTCTGTAAAGGATTTTTTATAATAAAATACAAAACTATTCAAAACAACATATTGTTTAACTATCGTTAAATAAATCAATAAGCAACTAATCGACACGCAAGGTCGCGAAATCTTAATTTTAAATTCTGATCTGATCAGAATGTATATACATATGTGTGTGTGTCTTTCAATTGAATTTCGTTCGCTCGTGAAATTTAAAGACCATTGCAGAAAACCAGAAAACCATATCACCATATCCAATTCTTAGAAGAGGAATTGGGTATGGTGGACAATTCAAAACCTCTGACATATATCGTTGCTCTCATAACATTTACTACCTCGTTATTGACTAAGACCCCTATCGATGAAGATATTTCATCGAACTCTAGCTGGCTTTTATGAATTTTTGCCATCTCTGGTCACTTTTGTCCATCTTCTCCAATATATGGGACATGCTTTAAATTTTTCCAATCTTCCTTACACTGGTGGACCTTTCTACAACGTCACAGCCTTTGTTCAACATTTCACAGAATATCCATCGTTAATAAATCTTAGAGAGAGTTCTCGGATTGAATGGATTGAATGTACAGCGCGGCGCACAGCCACGATGGCGCGCTGTCAACTCATAATTAAAGTTGCCACTTATCTGTGACAATCTTTATCTTATTTATGATGGACTAGTTAATTTTGCATCAAACAATAAACGAATTCGCGTAATTATCTATTTAGTTATTAAGCGAAACATATCACTGTAGGTTTTGGAAATAAATGAAAACGATAGCACATTCCAAGAAAGAAGCAACTTCTTTATCGCTGATCTATTTGATTGCTCGCCGTTATAATTGTTATCGGGAATTCTTTTCTTAGAAATAAAGACATCGGGCCCTTATCTCGTGCGCTACTTACTTATGACATTGGCATGGTATTTGATCCGAGCTGTTATCGTCTATAGATTGCTCCTGTATCTTTTTCTTTTATGAATAGTTCCGGTATCCGCACCAACGACATTTAATCTCGTAAATATTTTATTTCGGAAACAGTGTTTACAAAAAATATCGAACTTAAATTTTAAGAGACATAAAAAAACTGAAAATACTTACGAGAATAGTGTGCGTTAATCAGTAATCATTTTTCCTTTGGACAGTAAATACGCTCCTTTAAAATGGATGGGAAAGAAAAACTTAAACTTTTTTTGTCACCCATAATCACCATCGTAAAAGGCGTTTATTAAATTGGGAGATATTTTTAAGCCATTTCACCGAAATTACTGAGTCGAGATTAATTATATAATTCTCATAGAATAGTTTTCACGTACATTTTTTCACAATTTCAAGATTAATAAAGTTTTCAGAAACGTTCGCAATATAAATATAATTATTTCTTGTACAGATACGTACGTAATTTTGGAAATCACAATCACAAGACGTTTGGTGTTATATACCAGTTGATATATAGAATCATGGTATATAGATCATAGAAATATTTACACAGACGTTAAAACTAATCAATTGCATTATAAGTACATTTAAACTACTTAGTTAAATGACAATCAACTAAATTATTTCTTGATGAAAAGTAGTCGGGAACAACTTGTAGATGATCAGTTTCCCTCACTTGCAAAAACAGTTAGATCCAATCCGGAGAAAAATCCAATTAAACTTAGCAGTTTGGGAAAAGTTTTCTTTAAATATAGAACAATATTTATGAGGGTTGAACATCGGAAATAATCTTTTTATATACTCTCAAAACGCTATTGACTGTTTGTTATAATGACGCTATCAAACGTACGTATCCAACGTATCTTAATTTACGTGTTCATGTCTAAACGGTCATTTTGTAACAAATGCCATAAAACATGTTCGGATGCCAGTTAGAAATTTTTAAATGTTTTTAACTTATATTCTCCTTCTTTTGGAATGTTTTGTGTCAGTGTTTTGAAATTATATGTATCTATATAGAAAATAGATTTCCATATATAATAATGTATATACCTCATTGTTATGTTTAATTTGTTAACGAAAATTGTGATTAATAATCCGATAGGTTTTCGATTACAACTCTTGGACCGAATGCGGACAAAAATAAACAACATATTAAAATTATGCTTCTTTTCTATATCTATAATTTATACTTGTGATTTTTAATAAGTTAATATTACTTTTGACTATCCGTCTGTCGTTTTATACCGTGTCTATTTATTTGCAAAATGACTGGATCAGACAAATTTGATATATTTTTCAAATTAGTTGATCAGATAATCTAAAGTGGATGTTGTCTGCTTATCGGTTCACTCGCTATGGATTATTGACGACTTTGCGCATAAAATTATTAATTGAAATTTTGGGTGTGTACCACACCGATAGCACGCTATCGATATCAATGTGTCCGAAAGGTCACGAAAGATCTAAGTGTGTGGAGGATTCTTTAAATTTATAAGATTAAAAATCACTAGGCGAAAACAATGTAGTACCGATTGAAGTCTAAACGGAAAACGTCAGACGAAAGGTCAAAGTGTGTGGATGATTCTTTAAATTTATAAGATTAAAAGTCATTAGGTGAAAACAATATAGTACCAATTGAAGTCTTAACGGAAAAAGTCAAACAAAAGGTCAAAGTGTGTGGAGGATTCTTTAAATTTATAAGATTAAAAGTCACTAGGTGAAAACAATGTAGTACCAATTGAAGTTTAAAGGAAAAATGTCAAACGAAAGGTCAAAGTGTGTGGAGGATTCTTTAAATTTATAAGATTAAAAGTCATTAGGTGAAAACAATGTAGTACCAATTGAAGTCTAAACGGAAAATGTCAAACGAAAGGTCAAAGTGTGTGGAGGATTCTTTAAATTTATAAGATTAAAAGTCATTAGGTGAAAACAATGTAGTACCAATTGAAGTCTAAACGGAAAACGTCAAACGAAAGGTCAAAGTGTGTGGAGGATTCTTTAAATTTATAAGATTAAAAGTCACTAGGTGAAAACAATGTAGTACCAATTGAAGTCTAAACGGAAAATGTCAAACGAAGGTCAAAGTGTGTGGAGGATTCTTTAAATTTATAAGATTAAAAGTCGTTAGGTGAAAACAATGTAGTACCAATTGAAGTCTAAACGGAAAATGTCAAACGAAGGTCAAAGTGTGTGGAGGATTCTTTAAATTTATAAGATTAAAAGTCATTAGGTGAAAACAATGTAGTACCAATTGAAGTCTAAACGGAAAACGTCAAACGAAAGGTCAAAGTGTGTGGAGGATTCTTTAAATTTATAAGATTAAAAGTCACTAGGTGAAAACAATGTAGTACCAATTGAAGTCTAAACGGAAAATGTCAAACGAAAGGTCAAAGTGTGTGGAGGATTCTTTAAATTTATAAGATTAAAAGTCATTAGGTGAAAACAATGTAGTACCAATTGAAGTCTAAACGGAAAACGTCAAACGAAAGGTCAAAGTGTGTGGAGGATTCTTTAAAT